>OX401988.1:27500-2427500 GCA_947859335.1 Tortricodes alternella | reverse complement strand
TTTCATTAAACCGTCCATCAGAGATGAACGATGAAGATCAGAGACGAGCTAGGTATTATCAAACCACGATTAGAATAGCGTTGAGCACATTATGTCATTGTCGAATTTAATACATGAAATGACATTGCCAATGGAAGGGTGTTCAGTTAAATGAAAATATTTATTTCATTACGATGAAGTACTAAAGCTCGGAAAAAGCATCAAAAAATATTTCTTAAATAAAATACAAATTACTTTTAGAAATACCATCAAAAACTATTCACTCACAATACCATCGTCATCGGAGCTGTCAGTATCTGAAACGTGCGTCGCCTGCAACGTCGCCGTGTGCAAGGGCCCTTGGTCGTTTCTGTATCACACGGAATAGAATTCGTTACTGAATCGAGAAATGACGATTTTGGAATAGCCGTAGAAAAACAATTATGGGTGCAATTCGAAATGGGTGGCTTGCAGTGGCACAGCCTGCCTACAAGCCGATTCCTGACGGCTTTACCACGCTAGAAAGCTACGGCTAGCTGTCAGTGAAGTCCATGTTACTCTAACTAAATGTCAGACTCGCACGTCCGGTTCTAATTCTTCCGGCTTCCCTTAGGAAATATTTGACGCTTCGCCATTGGTGGCTTGTATGTGGTACATATAATATATTAGGGCCTCTATTTGGTACTGCTAAGTGATTTACTATATCTTTACAGAAATGCGCGAATGTGTCGTTGTTTCTTACGTTATAGGTTGACCGCTTAAATGAGTCGTCGCCCGCGCGGCACAGGGGCGCGGGGCATGACGACAAAGGGGCCTGAGAGAGGTGCGGGCGGCGTGAAATGAATGAAAACAAAAATGCGCCTGCCGCCCGCACTTCTCTCGGTCCCCTTTGTTGCCATGCCCCCGCGCCTCTGTGCCGCGCGGGCGACGACTCATTTAAGTGGTCAACCTATAGACATGCGCATTCGCGGTTTAAGCATTTAACTAGGATTTTTTCAAATTTGAATCGTTGTGCACCTAAATGGTCAGAGAATGAGATTTAAATAATCTCCATTAATGTACCAAAGTAGAACGCTTCTTCTGACAAACTATATCTTTTAAGGTTCTGTCGTCTCTTCAATCCTGGCCATCGGTGCAGCGATCAGCGCTCTCCCAGTGGGAGTGCTCGCTGAGAAGGTGGGCCGGCGTCCCACCATCCTCATCCTGGCTGTTCCGTTCCTCCTCAACTGGCTGCTGACCATCTTCGCCAACGGAGCTGGTATGCTGATCGCTGCGAGGTTCTTCGCTGGACTTGCTACTGGTAAGGAGTAGGTATTTTTAATACTATAAAGGGGCTAGTTTTTCGACAACTTCGGCTCTACATTTGTAGGAAAATTGTATAGATTTTTCCTGACATACATTAATATTTCAAATCGTAAAGCGAAGGCAGGGTTAGAAATTCCTTGAAAAAAATCCCTCAATGACCCATGTTATATGTGGCCCTGATGGCCCTTTTTTGCAAAATAATAATAATTTAAACAATAAATAAACCGACTTCAAAACCCTTTTGAAAAGTAAGAAATAATTATTGAATAACGTAAGTCAATTACCTAGAAACTTCAGATATATGTATTATAGATAGGTACTTGGTCTTTTACATACCGATCACATGGACAGGAGTATGGTATGGTAGGATCATCAGCCTGAGGTAAAGGGAGCTTACAAAAAAATACGGCAGTTAGTGATTTAGGGGGTTTTAGAGATTTTTCAACTTGCATTTAGGGGTATACCTCTTTGAAGAGTTTGCAACCTTGACGTAGTATCCTACGACATTCATCTTAAATCATCTCTATTGACACCGAGAACAGGATTTTCCGGCGCTGTAAATATTTTTTTGACATTCGTACTCGACATAAACAGTTCGAGATCATCTCGAAATTGGCGTAATCTGAAGCGAAAATTGGCTCCCTGCACTGGCCGAAATGAAACGAAAACAGAAAAAAGTATCTACATATGAGCGTTAATAGACGATCGAACATGGTGCGGCCGTACGGCCGTACCAACACATCGTACGGTGCGCTCGTCCGTTATAATATCACACCACCGCTCCGCACCACAGACCGTCCTGTCAGCGTCGCCTCCGTCACGACTCACGATGCGTTCGAGCGTACACAATCGAATATGGTCTGGAGCGCATCAAGTGCCGAAGCGCACTATGTTCAATCGTGTATTAACGCTAAGACATGTTTTTAAAACGTGTTGAGATGGCAGTGTTGCCAATTTAGCAACTTTGTGGCTAAATTAAGCATCTCGCAGCTGGGCACAAGACCGTTAATCCGTTAATAAAGCTCACATTTTGAGTAACAAATTAACTTTTAAAAATTGTTAACGGACTCATTAACTTCCGTTAAAACAATTAAATTCCGTTAATCGTTAGTTAAGTACTTACTATTTACCAAAAGGACTGCGCTGTGCCGCGAAAAACACATTCTGACCGTACGTTCGGGCGGATCGGCGGTTAAACCCTTATTTTATAAATTTTTCGTATCATGCCTAAACTTCCATAGCCCATACAAACAGTTTTTCTTAACGCAACGACATAAAATGCCATTTTTATCTATCACGAGTTAAGGATTAACGTTAACTTCCGTTAAATCTTCCGAAATGTAACGATTTCACGTTTAACGAAGTTAACTTTTTTTAGTAACGGATGAGCGATTAACTAAGTTAACTATTTGATTAACGGTGCCCAGCCATGGTTGTTTGTGGCACTATCATAACCGGTGCATGTGTCATGCTTATCATCCTGGCATGTCGTAAAAGTCGACTAAGGGGCGGGTCCTCTCCAACATGGTGGACTATCTGTATGGGCGATGGGCTGATCACCTTCTCACCATACGGTTCATCATACCATCTTAGGACTAATTAATCGAACGTGGCCACAAGTATTCTTGTGGCTCTGCCCACCCCATTAGGGATTGCGGGCGTGATGCTATGTATGTATGTATGTATGCATGTGTCATCGTTGCTTGCTCGGCAATCACCTTCATATAAATATGCATTAAAATAGTTGGAGACTCAGCTTAAATGCATAATTATAAGTTTACAAGAACAATTGAATAATTTTTCAAGATATTGGATTAATAAAGCATCTTATTATTTCCAATTATTTATTCATCATCGTTGATCGTTTTGATCATCTATTTTTCATTTATTGAAATGTTCAGTCCTTGTCAGCGATGTTTAAAAATATTTACCAACTTATTGGCATCTTCTAGGCGTACATCTAGCAACTTTTTAATTTAAGAGTTGGCAACACTGAGTGGATATGATGGCTGGTTTACACCTAAAAATTTTTGTTAACTTCTTACTTGACAATTTAATGTCAAATAAGTAGTTAACTAAATTTTAACTTAATGTTAAGTTAGTGTTTACACGTTAAACCGTTAAACGCTTAACAACGTATAATACGTGTAAACCAGCCATGAATGACGTGTCTTTCTATTTATAAACTGTCGGTCATTGTCATTGATACTGCAGCGGCGCTAACATGCAAGACACAAAAAGTGAAACCGTCATATCTCTTAAGTGCGTCTCTCTCACACTAGTGTCGACGAAAGAGAGACATAGACATAAACTAAAAGGGTTTAACTGATCTCTGCGTCTTGCATTTTAGGGCCGCAGTAGAGTTGAGAGCATGAAATTAAAATGAGTTTGATACAACGAATGCGGTGAGGTACTATTCAGAGCTTACCTACTTTCTCTACGGCAAGCAACCAGCAAGGTCGCCTAGTTGGAGAGCTTGAGTAGTCACCATGCAAAAAGGGCTTCCTTACGCTACGCTATCATCAATTTCGCCGGTACATAAACACGACAATCTACCAGTGAGTGTGACATTTGAGGTATCTCATGTAGGTATAATTTGCTCAACACTACACTGCCGCTTTTTGCGTTGTTAAAATAAAGGACAAAGAATCGTACAATCGTTCGAAGTTAAACAATTGTTGTCGAATACGAATCCCTGAACGCTAGCAGTAGTTATCGATGTTCCTGCAGGCCAAGACGGGTATGTTTGAGTTGTAATGCTTAAAACGTACTTTTTACTCTTAGACAAACCCAAACAAAGCATCCAAGAACAGAAAAGAAAAGACGCTAGTGAACAAAATATAACCACAATAAGATAACGGCTTCCCGCAGTTTTCATGATGTTATTGGTTTTACTATTTATTAAATTGGGGAATTGCGCAAAAATAACGCCCATCGACAATGAACAGGGCCTGTTTTTCGACAAGATAGGAAATATGCAACTAATAAGGGACGAGTGGAGATTAATTGCATTCTACGATTTGAGCCCATTCTGGGAAGGCATGACCGAATCCGAAAGATACATTGGACAACTTAACGATATTTGCAAAAACTTGACATCACCTTCACATTGCGACCTCATCATGCTTCAATTACGTTACAGTTATGAAGAACTACAATATTATAATCAAATATTGGCTAATACATCTTTCAGAGTATTAGATGACAAATGCACGGAACAGTATCAAAACGATATTAACCTCATCCGAGACGATGAGAACCGTCTAGCTGCCCTGTGGAAGAATCAAATATCGATTGTCGAGGCCGATAACAACACGTTGAAAAGATTTGGGGAAACATTCCAAAAACAAGAACAGATAGTTTTTGAGCATTTTATCATTTTGGAAAAGAATTTAACGCTAAACGTAATGTCCAATGCAAGTATGGCTCAATTTACAATTGTAGCTATGGCTGCTAATAATTTACTCAGTCATTTAAGAGCAATTCAAGATACCTTATTAGAAACGGCAACAAACATCAATAATAAAAAAATGAATATATACATCAACCCTCAACAACTTCAACGCGAACTTAAAATTATATCTGGACATTTAGCGACCGGTGTCACCCTTCCCATTGAAAGTATAGAAACTGGGTTACACAACATTTACCATTTATTGAAAATTAGAACAAAAATTACTGAAAAATACATGATATTCGAGATTCGCATCCCCCTTATAGCCCGAGACAGATATGACTTATATACCCTTATTCCGATACCATATAGTTTAGAAAGAAATATGATATCGATTGTACCAATAGAAACACATGTAGCAATAAACTTACAAAATGGCACATACATACCCATACCTGAAAAAGAATTGGAGCACTGCATGTTACGTGACAAATCTACTTACATTTGCAGCAACACACCGGTTTACAAGTTGCAAAATCATAAAGATCTCTGTCTCAGAGATGAAAATCAACACGAGAAATGTAAAACGCATAGAGCAGCATGTTTAAGCAGGTGGAAATACTTGTCAAAAACAAATCAGTATTTCTTTTTCTGTTGTAAGGAGTGTCAATTTCGAGTAGAATGCAGAGATCGAGTTCGGGCGGAAACATTCACCACAGTTCAGTCAAATATAATTAACATCGAAGGAAGATGTGTAGTGAAAACATATGACTTCACTGTATATATCCAGAAAACCTGCGATATACAAACCCCGGAAATAGATCCCATAAACCATGTCATAAATATAACACGTCAAGACTTCGGAAATAGTCACTTGGGAAGTATGAATGGAGGGGAGAGGATTAAATCCATGAAGGAAGACGACCCCCTCAAAAACTATTCCGAACATGACATGCCTCACAACACAACTGTATATTGTCTGTGGGTTGTATGCATTATAATTTTATTGGTGTTTGGGTGCCAGAGAAAACAGTGTCAGTGGGCGCCTAGGAAACATCCAACAACACCAGAAAACAGAGAAGTGGAAGTAGCCGCGCCTTTTGTCGGAATTGTACAATTACAGGGAGTAGGCGCGAACGCAGCCTGAAATTTTGGATGGAGGAGGGGGGTCACTAATAATGAAATGTGACTTTAGATTTTTTTTCAATTTGACGATTGGGGGGGGGGGGGGGGTTCGTGTTTTGCTGCAGTTTTGGGTTATTCTCAAAAAGATTCCATATGACATCACTACTGGGCAAATAACTTTAAGTGTAAGCTTTTGGGGATAGTCCTATTGCAGCAATAAATTGCCAGAAAAATTGCTGGTTTACAAACAGCTTTAAAGTTGAAAAAAAAAGGACTGCTGAACTGAAGACTGACTGCTGAGCTTCTTGCGGCGCATAATTTTTATTTCATAATTCTAAATTGCATAATCAGTATCAGCATTATTGTATTTGCGCAGAAACTAATCTCGCAGTAGGTATTTAGTATTTAGTTGTTTTCCTTTTTTAAATCTTTTGATTACACATATTTAAAAAAAATTAAGCATAAACTATATAACATGGACTATAGGTAGGTATAACAAATTTATTTATTTATCGTATTCGATAAATAAATATAATAAATAAAATATGATTATAAAATTATAGATTTTTTAATTATACTTACCTAATCCAATCTATTTTTCTAGAAAGTAGTAACTAGAGAGTGGTTTTATTTTTATAACGTGGGGACTTTTTGGGTTGTGTAAGGGACACCCCTAACCTAACTTACCAATAATACAATTGTTACTAACGTTTGTTTTTTTACTGTAGGGGGCCTCGCCCCCCGAGCCCCCTTTGAGGGGGAGCTTCGCCCCCCGAACCCCCTTTGTAGGGGCCTTCGCCCCAATGCCGCCCTTGTGGGGGGCTTCGCTCCCCTCCCCCTTGTTATACAACTAGATTCGGACAGGATTTCGGGCTATTAAAAATCTGCTAAATTACATACCTACTATATGCTAAACAATGGGTCCAATTCGAAACGTTGTCCGCTAAATTTAAGATTGCCTTAACTTAAAATAAGAAACGTCAAACTCGATTTTGTATAGCTCTAAGGTTCAAAATCGAGTCGAACATTTCTAATTTCAAATTTAGCGACTTCTAAATTTAGCGAAAACACGTTCGAATTGGCCCCAATATTATGCAAAATAAAATTCGACCATTTCAATATTATGCTAATATTATATTCGGGAAAACAACCATTCGGATAATAACGAATTATGCCAAATAAAAATTCGGCAAATTTAAGATTCGTCAGAAATAAAATATGCTAAACTTGTTGTGCCTAATACGTTTCGGACATAAAAAAATGCCAAATAGATAGCACCCCTTCTCGGCAGATGTCACCTTTCGAAGCGCTGGTAGATTCAGTGTAGCCTACTCACAAAATAAATATTTTAATTTGCTTTTCATCTCATCTCATCTTAATAGAAGCAGGTTAGGTGCTGCTATTAAATGCAGCAGGTTAGGTGGTGCTGGCGCGGGTCCGTGGCAGCGCCAACAGGATCCTGGGTGCATTCGCGGACCGCTGGGACTCCGCGCTGTTAAACCGGTGGACACTGCTTCATGCTCTCCGCGACCTTTAGACTTAAGTTATTTTATTTGTAATTCTTACTAACATAGAATAAGACTGTATTATAACTAACACTATGGATGCTTTTCAGAAGCGTAGCGTGCCTTGACGGGGCCCCGTATAAAAATTCGTTTGGGGGCCCTTAGGAAGGGTAAAGATTTTTTGCTCACGCACGTTGGGGGCCCCCGTGGGCCGGGGGCCCCGTATAATTGATACGGCAGATACGGCGGTAGCTACGCCCCTGATGCTTTTATCTGAAATAAAAATTTAATTATTATTATTATTATTATTAAGATGAGATGAGATGAAAAGCAAATGAATGTTTATTAAGTTAAACCGCTGACAACACGTAAATCGGCTTTAATTAAAGTTTTTTTTACAAAACTTTAATTGATTTGGCAAAGCGCAAAAAATATATGTTCATATTCTTTATATTATTGAAAACTTAACTATTTCCAAAACACGATGTGATGAAATCAATACGACAGAAAAAAACGGACGGGTCCTTTCCAACACCGTGGACTATCTGTATGGGCGATGGGCTGATCACCTGTCACTATACGATACATCATACCATCTTAGGACTAATTAATCGAACGTGGCCACAAGTAGTCTTGTGGGTTTGCCCACCCCATTAGGGATTTCGGGCGTGATGCTATGTATGTGTAGAAAACAAATCGTGAAGTTACGTCTGAAATCCTCTTTAAACAGTTCTATGTATAATTTTTTTTAACTTACCTATGGGTCTATGATTAATAACACTTACCATCATGCCCACACTAAAAACTAGACTAATTTATATTTTACGTGTACTTACCTATACAAATAACCGCATGGTGCTTCTCGGTGCAAACAGACAGACAGAGACCGATCGGTCAAGGTCATTGACTGTTGTCAGCGTCTAAGTCGTAGGTAATCAGTAATAGGCGCAACGCGCGCCAGTATAGAGTACCTAATAGGGATGTTTCCTGGGTATAAAAATAGACATTCTAATTAGTCCGTCCATTAGATTATCAAAAAAAATTGAACATGTATTTTTTGCTTTATTAAATAAAACAAAATTGGCAAAGATAACGCGCTTCAAAGTTCGGGAGTGGGGGCTCATGAAGTCTTTTAACACAGCCAGTGCCGAACAACGCTACGCGCTACGCGCGTGGCAGCGTTTTTCCGCTTTGCAGCAAAAATGCGCTACCAACGGTGAACCCAACTATCGGGTTCTCGGCACTGAATGTATTAATGGTAAAAAGTGTACAAAGTCGTGACGTCACGCGAAACTTCAACGCACTATCTTCGTGATTTTTTGTTTAATTGACAAAAGAAAAAAATATGTGTTCAATATTTTTTTATAATATAAATGACGTACTAATTCGTTTTTTTTTAGAAAACTAGCCTATTATAAATAAGTACATATTTGGGCACCGCCGCGATGGGATGCATTCAATCATAACATAACATATATAGGAAAGTTTCAAATGTACCTTCTAACGAGTTCCTACTGGGAAATAACAATTAATACAATAACATATATATACTACTAACATACATATAATTATATAAACTTTGTTCAAATATTCTCTAAGGTATTGGGAAGGATATAGGATACTTTTTATCCCGGATTTGTTTTAAGTTCTCGAGGAAATAACTATAACCGAATTCCAGCAGACGAAGTCGCGGGTAGAAGCTAGTATATATATTATATGTATATACCTTAGAGAATATTTGAACAAAGTTTCATGATGATCAGTTAAGTAGCTTTTACGTGAAACCGTAACAAACTTACACATTTATAATATTAGTAAGGATAAGCGGCAGTATGTAGCTACTATATCGACCTCTATCCAACTTTATTCGTTTCTGGGATGGTGGGGTAGACACTCTAGAACTGCGTTGGAAGCTGCTGACTATGGTGCATGATTATCAGCTCCATAAAAACAACCAACGCGAACAACCAGTCGGTGCGGCCCTAACATGAATGACACAAAAACAAATTGAACCCGTTTATCTCTATGACTATCTCTTTCGTCGGCACTAGTGTGAGAGAGACGCACTTAGAGACAAGACGGTCTAACTTATCTTTGTGTCATTCATGTTAGGGCCGCTGGAGCGGATGGCGCTGCGCGCAATAATGCCCACATACAGGGCTCTTTTTAACCTTTTGACCGCCGTAGTCGACTATGTGCGACAGCGTATACAAGGTAAAAATGTCCTTCATTATCTTGACTTAAAATTGAAATTCGTGTTACTTCTCAGACATGCTTGGCGGTCAAAAGGTTAACAATACGCCTGTGAAGATTCCCAATGCTGACGTATTTGTCGAAAATTTGGGAATATTTGTGAGACGAGTCATGTTGTTGCTTAACAATTCCGAATAAATTTATATTTGTTATTATTATTATGATATACACTGAAACCGGAATAATGAGCCTACTAATAAAGAAAATTATTTAAAAAAAACTATCCACTGCCTAACAACATTTAAAACTAACAGGGAAAAGGGAAAACGAATCCTTCGTAATTCAAATGACTTTGACACCAAAAACATAACATAATGAAGCAGCACGCTGGTATAATACTCTTCCAAATAACATTAAGAAAATACAGTCATTAGTAAGCTTTAACCTTTTGACCGCCACATTCGGCTGCAGCCGTCAGCGACACAGAGTAAAAAAGTCCTTCTTTACCTAGACTTAAAGTTGAAATTCGTGTTACTTCTCAGACATGCTTGGCGGTCAAAAGGTTAAACGAAAACTCAAAGCCCATATTTTAAATAAAATTCCCGTCACCTAATTACGGCGCTACCGTTGCAAGTTGCTGCGCGGACAAAGGGAATCTAGTCGTACCCTTTTTACAAGTATTTATTCAAATTATGAAATTTGTTCCTAAAAAACCTATGTTCCTAAATTATAAGTATTTATAAGGGAAATCTATTCCTAATCAATGATTACGATTTGTTATTTAATCTTAACCCGCCGTGTGTACTGGGTCTTTAAAGGAACAGTCGAAATTTGAAACTCGGAATACTTTCTTATGGATAGAGGCAAGGCTTTGGTTTCCCCCCCCCTAAAAAATCTAGGTAGTAGTGGGGACTAAACGCCCAAGAGACCGCCCCGTCTCGCTGTTTAAATACAAACGCCAGTGATCGCAAGTCGCCTCCGTTCCCTAAAAGGGTCAGTATACACAGCGCGTTAGTATTTTCGAAGGTAAGTGAATGATTTCATAGTATTATTTTTTCATAGTTTTTCAGTTTTTTATACTAAACTAAATTGTATTTGATACTGTTGCGGCTAGCACAAAGAAGCTAGGAATATCACAATACCCTTGGAAGCTTGGGCCCTATTATTTACTCAAGAAATGCTCGAAAAGATTGTTCAGCCTACCAATGAAGAAATGAATCGAAAACAAGAAGCAAACGCAAGAATTTACTTTTTTTTAAAGATTAATTTTAATATATTATTCCATTTGTATTCTAAATAATAAAAAATCATTTTGTACCGTAAAATTACCTCTTTGTTTATTTTACGACATGCATGAATCCATAAAATATTCGCCACTTTCAGGTGCTTGAATAATTCAACTTTTTGGAACCCACGCAAAAAATACTATATTCTTTTGATAGCTATAAGCTACAAAAGCCTAGAATTTTTTCGTTTTACTTGTTTATTGTAGAGTTGCGAATTTGTTAACAAAATTCCGTTTTGTCCCCTTTTTACATGATTGTTTAATTTTTATTAACATGGTTTTTCATTTTTGAGTTTGGTAGCTGCTGGGCCATATAGTACACACTTCAATAAGTAACCCAGATTTTTTTCAGATTTTTTAGAAGCCTAGAAAACCTTGTAAACCTGACTGTTCCCTAAAATACCCAGTATACACACCGTGCACTCGAAAATATAGTATACACATGAAGGGTTAATTATGAATATAATGTTATTATGATGTTTAAGAATCAACAATTGTTAATATGTATTTTGAAGACTTTTAATTACTTATAAGCACTACTACTTTGAATATTAACCATGATTAACGCTCAATGGCAATAATATAGTCATGTTATCTTATCTTAAGTGACATGTAATATTTCTTTTGAGAACAATAAATATCTCTACCCCGATTATTGTTGACACGTTTCTTTTTTCTTTTTATACTGTAATTATTTTTAAATGCCTCAGCATCAGCCTGGCAGTAACGCCGCCAGTGTTTTGGGAACCATGCAGGCGGATTTGCTGGAGGGGGTATTATTTTTATAATAATACTAATATACATATGTAAATAATAAAATAAACAATCAAAGTCAAAGTCAAACTATCTTTATTCAATTTAGGCTTTTACAAGCTCTTATGAAGGTCAAAGAATGAATCTACCACCGGTTCGGAAAAAATCCTCTACTGAGAAGAGCCGGCAAGAAACTCGGTGTGGTTTCATTTTTTCAAAACAGTACACATATAAGTCAACAATGATGTCTACAGTTTTATACAAATCTAAGTGAAGTAGGTACTCCCATCGAGACCCAGGGCTCGCCGGTGCAGGTCAGGATTGAAGCCAAATCCCTGTCCATGACGTAGTCTTTTACTGTGTAATATGCCATAGAAATAAGAATTGGCAGTAACTAATTGTTGATGCTAAATAGCGCAGTATTCTCATCGCAAGAAAATGAGTATCATTAACCTTTTGAACGCCACGGCTAACGGCGAAAAAGCGTGCCAAGAGCGCTCGATGATGGGTGTAGCCGATGCAAATATATGAAAAACGGCATATCGTGGCGTCAAGGGCACAGAAAACTGCCGACGGCCACAGCCGACTGTGGCGGTCGAAGGGTTAATACTGTTATTATACTGGCTTAACTGACTACAAGCATAAGAAATATCAGGCCTTTTAGAAACTGATAAGTACATAACACATCCTATTAGTTGCCTACATGTTGCCTATAATAGGCTAGTTTCCTGAAAAATTCTAATTGGTCCGTAATTTACATTATAAAAAAATATTCAACAGAGAGAGAGAGAGAGAGAGAGAGAGATAGAGAGAGAGAGAGAGAGAGAGAGAGAGAGAGAGAGAGAGAGAGAGAGAGAGAGAGAGAGCGAGATTCAACACACACAACACAATTTTGATTGATTTGATAAAGCAAAAAATATGTGTTCAATATGTTTTGATAATCTAACTAACGGATTAATTAGAACTACTATTTTTTACCTAGGAAACATCCCTATTATATTTATCATTACATAAATTTTCGCCTTCAGAAATATTATGCTTACAATTTATAGGGATAGGTGTGGTCTTATAATTTTGCATTACAAACCTTAACCTTTTGACCGCCCCATATCTCCGTGCCCCTGACGCCACGATATGGCGTTTTCCATACATTTGCGTCGGCTACAGCCGTCGTTGAGCGCTCGTGGTACTTTTTCGCCGTTAGCCGTGGCGTTCAAAAGGTTAAGCGCAAGTTCTTTACATGTTCAGATTGGTCAAGTTTTAAAATACCTACCTAAATATAATACACAGGTTTTTATTCACCAAAATTTTTGACAATAAACTTATTTTCTACAAAAATTATTAATAATATTTTTGGCAGAGCTGTTTTGGCTACTGTGTTGGCATCAACGTAGAGCGCTACTACACATACATCTTCATTTAATTTTATAGTATAAACACAGGGTTTCGCACTTACTTTGTGTAAAACCATTCTGAGAAAGTAATTTATGGAATGGACTATAGAATTCCAAATTCTACTCGCCTGTTTTAGCCCATACTGGCCTTTTAACCTTTTGAACGCCACGGCTGTATGAGAGAAAGCGTGCCACAGACGCCAAGTGACGGCTGTAGCCGACAACATGTATTAAAAACGGCATGCCGTGGCGCCAGGGGCACGGACATCTGCTGTCGGCCATAGACGACTGTGGCGTTCAAAAGGTTAAAAACAGGCATACTTTATTTTTATCACCATTATGAAAACCTGGAGGCTGCGCCATGTATATGGTTTCAGTAAGCTCATGACTAATATCTAAATTTAACTCATTTTCCAATAAAATAAAATCGTTCGTATTGTTATAACCTACTCCTGGAATCTGAGTGAAGCCTCTCGATACTAGCTTAACTTTGAATTTTTGTTATTTCGTCACACGCATTGTATTTGGTTTTGTTTTACCCACATTTACCCATTTACATTTCACTAGTACTTGTATGGTCTATCCACAAGTTTCCATACATTTTCAGAAATAATCATACTCTGACTGCATGGCTGTCTGCCATTGCTGCGCATTGTGACTTGATATAGATTTCTCATAGCTGGGCACCGTTAATCAAATAGTTAACTTAATTAATCGCTAATCTGTTACTAAAAAAGGTAACTTCGTTAAACGTTAACGCGTTACTTAGCGTCAATTAACGATTAACGGATTAACGATCTTGTAACCAACTATGAGCTTCTTCATCATGTAAGCGGCTTTTCCAGCGGTTATAGTTGCGCCGCAAGGGAAAATCTACATCATAGTCGTCATACCTTTGTGGTCGTTTCGAGGGAATACTGTGAACCGAGACTTCCCCCCTACTGGTGACCCATGAGACGACGTCACACTCAAGGTGCGAACGCTCAGTCGATGGCGAACAGACAGAGCCGGCCTTCTTTCCACTGCCGGTACAGCACTCTTCATCAGAACCTGAAATAACATCAGTGAATTGTTTTATTATAATATGACTAGTTCTATGTGACTGTTCGGTTCATTAGTATGACTAGAATAGGGATGTGGACACATGTTTTTACTTGGGTTCCGTACCCAAATGGTAAAAACGGGACCCTATTTAGACTATTAGATATAGATATAGTTAGACGGTTGGAATTTTCACAGATTATGTATTTCTGTTGCCGCTATAACAACAAATACTAAAACAACAGAATAAAATAAATGTTTAAGGGGGCTCCCATACAACAAACGTGATTTTTTGGCTCGTTTTTGCTCAATATTGATAACAGCAACTGGTAGACGCTTGAAATATTCACAGAATATTTAGTAATACTTTATCACTATAAAAATAAATAATTAAATTAAAATAAAAGAAATATTTAAGGGGAGCTCCCATAAAACCCCCGTGTCTTTTTTTGCTTGATTACTTGCGGAACCCTTCGGAACCCTTCGTGCGTGAGTTTGGCCCTTGGCCGGTTTTATATATACACGGTTTTTTATATATATCGTTTATGGCATTACAGTATACACTACCATTGTCAGAACATAGGATTTTGATAGGTAGGCCCAATTGCTTCCTCATCATTTTAAAATTAATAAAACAAGACATTACCTGTTTTGTTCTTGATTAGGTATCCATAGGATTTGCGAGTAAAATCGTCAGTAAATGTAACAAAGTATTTCTCCTCCTCCCAGCTGGCCTCTGACAAGGGCCGGCAGAGATCTGAATAGATCAGCTGAAGAGGCTGTGCGCTTTGCCATGCCATTCGATTTAGCTGGCATCTTACCCTTAAGACATGCCACACATTCTTGTAGCTGACGTTGGTTATCGAACTGAAAACAAACACCATTAGCAGCACCATTCTGTACACAATTCATGTAATTAATATTAAGATGACCTAGACTTTTGTACCATGATTCAATAGGCAATTTAGGCACAGCTGCGTCTTTGACATTGTGGTTCCTGCCTACAACGGAGCGTAGAGTGTACCCATTGCAAATACTCACAATTACATGACTGATTAAGTCTGTCAGCTTGCACTCTTTAAAAATGTAACATCCCTCTCTACTGAAAGTAACTGTGGACCCTGTCTGTACTAACTTAATTACTGATAATAAGTTTGCTGAGAGTTGCGGCACATAAAAACATTATTTAGGTTTCTTACCGATGTGTCCAAGACAATTTCACCTGCACCCTCACACTGAAGTTGGGTGACATTAGAAATAGTGATTTTGTTATTGTTACTACATCTCTTTAATTTAAACAAGTCCTCATTGTTGCATATGTGTTGATGCACCACTATCACCATCCTCCTGGATCCTGGTGGTATCGATTTTGCCGAAACTGATATTTTCTTAATTTCTTCAAAAAATCGATTTAGCAAGTATCCATAAATGTAAGAAAATTTGTAAAAAACCACTTGTTAAGCCGGTTTGACAACTTTGACATTTGGCTGTAGTTTTTTTTTATGGTGTCCCAGGAGGCTATAGAATCCATGGTCATGTGCCAAGAAAGCCAGAGCGAAGAAAATTGGAACACTCACTGTTGTCCATGTCCTTCTTCTCCATACAGCGGAAAGATTTTGCTGCAATTTATCCCCGCCGCTTGCAATAATTGCATGTAATTGGATGCTGACCGCCATCTCTTGAAATGAAAACCGATGCAGACACAGGATTAGTCATTTGTAGAATTCTTTCTTGACTCTTTCCCTAGGCCCTCAATTCTCGCTGCATTCGAGATAAAAAGTCAATGCATAGGTACAGTCGTTTGGCACAACTGTATGAATCTGACGTTTAATCTCACAATCGACATTTTCTCGAATGCACCGAGAATTGGGGGCCTGGCTTTATACGACGTGCGTTCTGAAGTTAGGAATCAACAAAGCGAATAAGTCAATTTCACTTGAAGGTTCGGAAATATTCAGAAGGTGCTCTTTTGATGTTCCATTTGCGTTTCGTTGTGAACAGACTTATTAAGGGACTTACATTTTTAATTGTAATCAAATCTTATACTGTTATTATAATAATATGCAATGAAAAGTAGGTATGGATGGAAATCGATTAATCGCCATCAAGTAATCGATACTTTCTGAATTTGATATTTACGACGAGCATTTTGGTGAAGGAAAACATCGTAAAGAAACTTGCATAATGTCTGCGAAGATCTGTCTGTTTGTCTCTCTATTTCTGGGCCCACACTGCCCAGGCACACATGCAGGCACAGGCCCAGCAGTAAGACCGGACGTATATATGCTGATGATGGCTCATTTGATTGATTAATTCTAACATTTACTTTTCAGGTGGAATATGTGTCGCAGCACCCATGTACATCGGGGAAATAGCCGAGACCTCCATCCGCGGGTCACTCGGGGCTTTCTTCCAACTATTCCTGACTGTCGGCATCCTCCTTAGCTTCGTCGTCGGAGGCTGGACCCACTGGCGAGTTCTGTCCATCGTGTGTGCTGTTTTACCACCACTACTGGTAGCTGTGTTCTGGTAAGAAAATAGGCATATTTTGCTTAAGTATTGTGAGTGTATTTGTTCTGCTTATTTCCATACAGAAAGCCAGGAAAAATAAGCTACTTCTCTACCTAATATCTGTCATATCCCACCATCTCGAGTCATCACTCACTCCCCCGTGTTGTGGTCTAGGGGAGCCATTCAGAGCTATGCCCTTTTTGGCGGATTCTTTCGCAGCCCGTAACGACGTTGTCTAGTATCCAACGCACAGGCAAATCCTAGTTTGGGGTTAGGAAGAGTGTGAACCTACGGCTTTTCATACAAAAGGCGATTGGCCACAGGAGGGACAAAATTTATTTCTTGGCTCGCATTACCCAAATCATGAAGCATCGGCCTCTAATTTCTTACGAAACGTCACTCGCAATGTACTGCATGTTATACTTATGTAGTTCATTACCTATTCTTTGTCAACTTGAGCTGAGATTTAGACATCCCTTAAAAGATAAATACAAAGGGCCATAGGGCAAGAATACACGGCCTCTCTCTTCACAATAGCACAGTATAATAAAATAAACTAACTAGTGGAGATCATTGGGGGAGGCCTATGTCCAGCAGTGGACGTCTTTCGGCTGAAATGATGATGATGATGATGATGATGATGAATAAATTAACAGTATTTTGTCTCGGCAGTGTCCTCGAAATAATTACCTACGGTCGCTCGGTATGTAAACACGCAGTACGGCTGCCCGCTGACTGTATTTCTTGGCTTACGTATTTGATAATGCTATATTAAATTGTCGTTGTATCTTTTCATGAAATATTACTTCAAAGGGAGGGAGGGAGGCGTTATTCGATATCCGTGTTGTAGACACCGACGCTCCTTCTTACATCTCGCGCCCCGTCGCTGCCATCCTCAAATCTGCTGAACAAGAAAAACAAAAGAAATACTCCGATGCCTGCGAAATGCGTCACGCCACCTTTACCCCTCTCGTAACATCCGTTGACGGTGTATTTGCACCACAAATGCGCAGATTTATAAAGCATATTGGTGAAACCATCGCCGATCGCTGGAACCGCTCGCTAAGCACCGTAATGGGATGGCTAAGAGCCCGCGTCATAATATCTGTAATTCGAGCCACAAGCATGTGCATTCGCGGCACCCGCCATAAATGGAAGCGCGCAGGACTGCTGGGGTTCGACGATGGGGCGGCCCTCCCGCTCAACCAATAACCGCAGTTGTTGCAGCTTAATTTTTTCTAGATAAATTTCATGTAATCAATAGCATAGAAAACAATACTGTTGTGTACGTCTTAGTTTAGGATGATTAATAAATAATTTGTTACAAAATAAAAATATTACTTCAAATCTTGTAAGTTTTAATTTTAATTATTTCTACTTGGTTCATATTTTTAGTTTCAAAAGTGACTGTAAGTCAGTATGCCTCAGAGTATGGATGGAGTAAAAAAAGGCATTTAATGTATGTTGCTTTTAAAATATCAAAAACATCAAAAATTCTCGTGCCACAATTTACGTAAATAAAATCATGGGAACATCTCACACTATCCACGTCCGTGCCCAACCTCGGTGCACTCGCGACTGTTGTGTACCGAAGTTTACCGAGATTTCGATGAGCGTCGTTTCGGCAGTTTGTATGAAGACGGAATATTGTATAGGTACTTGATTATACTGTGACAATAGTCAGTTAATTTGAAGAACAGTAACAAAGCAGGTGTATTCCGTTTGTGCACTCCAGGTGGATGCCGGAGACGCCGCCCTACCTGCTGGGCAAGAACCGGCGACGCGACGCGGAGCGCGCGCTGCGCTGGCTGCGTGGCCCCGACGCCGATCTGTCTGCGGAGCTCGAGGACATGCAGCGAGACGTGAGCTCCTCACTTCCTTCTTGCACGCGTACTTGGGGATGACCGCCTAGGGATACCAGGATACAGCAAAATTCGCTCATTGGGACAAAACGTTATGCATGCAGAGCGCGCTCTGATTATTTTTTTTATGTTTTTTATGTCAATTGACTGACAAACCGGCAGACGGCCCATGATGGAAAGCGGTCAGTGGTCAGCGCCGCCCATGGACATCTGCAACACCAGAGGTGCTGCCAATGCGTTGCCAGTCTAGGGAGGATGGGGAATGGGGACGGGATGGGGATGAGGGAATAAGCCTCCGGATCTCGTCACTCACCGTACGAAACCCAATACCAAGCTATTACTTTACGCCGATATTCTGTGAGAGTGTGGCACTACCCCGATCGAGCCGGCCCATTCGTACAGTAATCATCTAGTGAGAATTACTGTGTGGCTCTACCACTACAAAAACAAAAACAATTACAATTATCTGAAAACAACAGATCTTTAATATTTTAATGGCATGATTAAATCCACTTAGGTTTACGATGCAATCATGACGTGGATATGCTTGATTTGCTAAGCTATATCCATTCAATTCAACAAATTAAGTCAAAATATGGGTTTTTAATTACTCGTTCTGTTCGCTTCCAGGTGGACACGGCCGCCCGGCAGCGCGCCGGCATGCTGAGCATGGTGACGAACCGGACCTCTCTCATGGCGCTAATCTGCTCGCTCGGGCTCATGTTCTTCCAGCAGTTCAGCGGCATCAACGCCGTCATCTTCTACACGACCAATATCTTCTCGGCCGCCGGCTCCGACATCGACCCCGCCATCGCCACCATCATCGTCGGCGTCGTCCAGACCATCGCCACCTACATCTCCTCTCTCCTCATCGAGAAGGCCGGCAGACGCATCCTCCTCCTCCAAAGCTGCGTCATCATGGGCCTCTGTTTAATCGTCTTGGGAATTTTCTTTAAAATGCAGGAAGATAAATACAATGTGACCACCGTCGGATGGATTCCGTTGTTGTGCTTAGTGCTGTTTATCACTTCGTTCTCGCTCGGCTTCGGCCCCATTCCCTGGATGATGATGGCAGAGTTATTCGCTGTGGAATTCAGAGGCACCGCGTCAGGTATCGCGGTTATCTTCAACTGGTGCTTAGTGTTCATTGTCACGTTGTGCTTCCCTATCATGATGAAAGTGATAGGTATCTACAGCTGCTTCTGGTTTTTCGCCTGTTTCATGGTCATTTGTATATTCTTCGTGTTCTTCTTGATACCCGAGACGAAGGGAAAAACGGTGTCGCAAATTCAGGCTATTCTTGGTGGGAGGAAATAGTTTGTGATAGGGTTGCCACGATTCGTGCGTTTGGACTACGGGTATATAACCTTTAGTGTCAATTTTGTAAAAAAAAGTATGAGCCAACGACCGCCGGGCGTTACAAAATGGCAGTTTCATTGATTAAATGGACATAACTATTGGCATGGCCCCAGGGATTTATTTTATTGTATGCCACTAGATCTGCCACCGATGGCACAAAACGGAAAAAAAAACAAACCTAACCTAACCTAACCTATCATTAGAAGGTGACAGTGGCACTAAACGGATTTTTTATCCGTTTTATGCCATCAGTGGCAGATCCAGTGGCATAGAACGGAATATACCGCCCCCGGTGCCTTTTGCTACATCACAGAATTCAGGGCACTGGTATCCCTTTTGGGAGCAGTCTTAAGTGTTCTGTGCCATGCTCAATCAAGTACAGAAAAAAAAGTTACTGCATATTCTTTATATTATCTACTTAACGAATAAATTAAAATAATATTTATAAAGTTATTGATCAATAATTCATTTGTTTGTTTGTTACTATTAGGTATTTTATAAAAACACTTTTTAACGAAAATTTTACATTTATATTTAATAAAATTTTAAAATACGAATTATACTTAAAATGCTTGGTAGAATCAAGAATTGTGCTACTAACGTTTTTGGTTAGTGATGCAGGCATTTTCTAAAAATGCAGTTTTAATGTATTTAAGTCAGTTTCGAATGGGTACAAATGTGGATACTTTGTGAATACTCAGGTTTTATTGAATGATGTATAAGGGTAGCTTAGAAGACTGGATTTTGTATTTTTGATCAATGCATGTTTCGTGCGCATGGATTATATGTACTTATACATTTATACAGATGTAGTGAATAAGAGTCCATCAAGACAGCGTAGGAGAAGCTCGCATAGCAAGATTAATAATCGATATAGAGTGGTTAATACTAAGTCAAGATTTTTATTATATTGTTTGTTTTTATTTCTTTTTAATAGTCATGCCGAAAGCATTAAGACCTGGGAAATGTTTAGATCGACGAGCCAGTGAAATTCATTTCAACATTTATTTAAATTTCTTAACTGAAAATGATAAATTTCAAAATAGCGACAGTGCTGATTATTTCTGTAAAGTCCAAAAATGAGTTTCGGAGGCCAGTGGAATTTCTGGACGAACAATTATCGGTAGTAGTGTTGGGCAAGACATGAAATTAAAACGAGTTTGAGGGAGTAACTCCTTTTACCAAACGAGGTACAATGTCCTACCTCAAATGAGGCGAGGTGCTACGCGGAGCTTACACCTCGCTCTCCTGTCAGCATATCACACTGTACGGCACGGACGGCGCTCGTTTGTCTCACTCGCACTCTGAGTTACCCGCTGCGTTGTCTATGCTACGCTATCATCTATTTCGCCTCACTCGCATGATTCGCTCGGTTCGTCGCAATCAGTGGGACATGAACATTGAAGGACATTTTTACGAAGTGAAGTGTTGTGACAATCTAACAAAGTGAGTGTGACATTTGAGGTGCCTCATGTCATGTATGAGTAACTCAACGCTCATCGGTAGTTCGATTTTTGTTTACAATATAAATCTGTATATATTTTGATCGTGGTGGTTATAACATCTCAGTGTGATATACTTCAAACTCGTGGTTTGACATGTCACTAATAAATAAAATACTCTATTTATTTAATACAATCATCTCTCTTATTAATTCAATAATTCAGACACGTTGGCAGCATTCGGAAGTAGTCGTGTGTTCCGAGTTTTCATGTTACGTCACGTCAGTTATTCACTACATGTGTACATAATATATCAACGAGAACAAATAGATCAGCATTTTAATAAGTGACCCAATGTACTTAGTTTATTGTATTATTTGTGGTTTTTATAGAAATAACATACCAAATATGTTGAGCTTTAGATTATTATTAGGTATAGTTTAAAAATGTTATTAACTTGATGTTAATGTAATAATTGAATGTAATAAAGCGCAATTTTATATCAGCTGTATTTTTATTTAAAAAAAACTAGAACAGTGGCAAAACACGAATATAATTTCAAAGATTTATAAGAACCAAGCCAACAAAACACTTGCGGTATTCATTGGAACATGGAAGAAGACAGCGACGGACATTCCTTACAGATGGTTCTTTTTTCGATATCGTCGACTCTCATCGACAAATCCGAGATATGCTTCTCTATCGTCTTGACATCGCTCCTGAAACCAGTCACGGTCGCTTCCAGCTCTGTCAAGGACTGGATTTTCCTACACAGCTCATCGTATTTCTGCGATATATATTCTCTTGCAGTCTGAGAATCAGTGAGCTCCCGGTCTATCTTATTGATTATCTCGTACTTCAATTCGTCGAATTTAGATTCCAAACTTGGTCCGAGCAGGTGGGCACCTTTGATGGCGATTTCCTCGTCGTTTCGTTTCGGCGTTATTTTAAAATGACATGCCATTTTAAAAGTAATATCTTTGGCCGGAGGCACGGAATAATTTTAAATTTTCGTATCTGACGTGCATTGTGATCGTGTTTGATATCAGTGACAGTTCAAAATAAAGTGATTCTACATTTGATTTTTGTTATTTGCCAGTCATTTTAAAAGTAAGAATACTGGGAAAAGGTTTAAATAACCGTAAGAGTACGGAAGATTATTTTCGAATGTTTTTATCGGACTACTGGACTAGGTACTGACTAAAAAATAACCACATGAGAATAAAACTTTTTAAAAGGATACACATTTCATTAAACGATATTATGTTTAAGCTAAATAAAATCAATTAAATCGAATCTAAACTAAACTAAAAGTTTTTTTATAATAATCTAAAAGTAAAAAATCTAGTTAAAATATTCTAATAAGCAACTGGAATAGTTTCTAAAATACTGGCAACATTTCATCGCTGTATCATTTCACGGCTGAAACCAGGCCAAATAACAAAAAAAATGGCTCTATCTCTATCGCAAACATTGACCTCGGAGGCTGCCAGCTCTTTGTTCAAGTGGAGTCAACCAGCGGCCCTAACATGCATGGCACAAAGATAAATTAGAACCGTTTATCTCTAAGTGTGTCTCTCTCACACTAGTGCCGACGAAAGAGATAGTCATAGAGATAAACGGTTCTAATTTATGTTTGTGGCATGCATGTTATGGCCGCAGGACGTCTAATACGACCTGAGAGTCATTTCTAGCTCAGTGCATCCCTTACAAAAAATAACACGTGCACGTAGGTACTATACCCAGCCAGGAACGAAGCCTGACCCGGACAAGCCGGATAAACCAGGGGGCACAGATTTTTTAGGAGTGACACGCTCTGGGATGGGAGAGGACGGCCGACTAGCCGCAACCGCTCGACCACAATCGCCCGGCTATGCAGCCTTTAGCATTATAGGAAATGAGATTAAGACAAGTTTATGTCATAGAAGGATGAGCGATGATGTTTCCGCTTCGAGGTTGTTCTAGTTCACCTATTTGTCTGTTCGATATAGGTTGGAGGAGTTTGTATTGCCCTCTGCATTAGGCTAGCCACTGACCTACAATATAACTGTTCAATATCACTGGTTGAACAATAATATTGATCGTCAGTAGATGATATTGATGGTCAATATCGACTACTGACGATCAATATAATTGTTCAACCAGTGATATTGCACAGTTAAGTATATTGTAGGTCAGTGGCCAGCCTTAGATTTACTGTCCATAATAAAAAAATTGAAACGCTGGGCAGACGAGATTGAGCCATAAAAAATAAACAAAAGCTTGCGTCCAGGAAGCGATAAGACATTTGATTCGGGAATGTTGGCATCATCCACATCCTAAAAATAACTGAGCGCGCGACGCGTTTTCTGTTTAGTGAAAGAAAACAAAAGTGTTGAGGCTAGAATCACAGAAGTAATGTAAGTGAAAGACAAGCATTATATAGCATAATAGATATCCTTAAATCTTACAACAATAATAGACATGTACATGTATCTACTTATTTATTAAAAACCTAAATTAGATCAGTCGCAAGAAAACTGTCTAGTCGACAGTCTTGAATGGTAGCATTACTCCACGTTAAGAGCTGTGCGCTTTAGGAATAACACCCTTTAGGGGGAGATGCATGTAATGCAGGTGAAGGTATTTTTTTTTAAAATGGAACAAGTGTAATCAATCTTGATAAGTCTTTTTTATTGAAATATGCTTTTATATTATTAGTAAATTAACAAAGAAATTACTAAACGTTTTTTTTTATTTATAACCTTATTTTATCAAATAGTGGGTCCAATTCGAAACGGTGTCCGCTAAATTTAAGATTGCCTAAATTTTTTATTAAGAAACGTCAAACTCGATTTTGTATAGCTCCAAGATTCAAAATTGAGTCGAACGTTTCTTATTTCAAATTTAGCGACTTCTAAATTTAGCGAAAACACTTTCGAATTGGCCCCATTATTTGGGTTGCTTTTCTGTTTTTTGTTCGTTCCCTTACACGCAAGTGACGTTTTTAAATGCATTTTTTCCCTTGGATGCATTTCCTCGGCATTTGAGTAATTCCTAAGGACAAAGTTATTGCAAAGTTATTTGTTAGGGCAAAGTTATTTTATTCTGCCCTACACATAATAATAAGATTTAAGAGTTACGACAACGTAAAAACGTATAGACCTAGATTTTGTTCTAACTGACAACCTATCAAAAATTGGTCAAAATCGGGTAATATTTAACAGGTGGAAATTGTTAACGCCTTTTGTATGAAAAGGGTGTTTTTGCCGTTGGTACAAAATCCTCTTAATTTATTCACCTCCCAAATCTCGCTCGTCCTTCAAACTTATTTCAATAACTACTTAAGTAACGGCAGTTTTTTCTCAAACTATTTTTCCCTTAGTTAAAGTTAAGAGAACGTGATTTTCCTACTCCTTACGAAAGAGTAGGCATATAGTCTAGATTTTTATCGACCTACTAGAGCTTTATCTTGACTAATCATTCCTCTACACGGGTACGATTCGAGTGTTTTCAAAATGGATGGTACATGTATTTCATTGTTGTTTACGATTATTTGTAATATAGAACGTAATAGAGAACGTATACTGTAGGTACATAGTTGTACCTATTATTTTTTAGGATGCTATACAAGTTATTTGGACTTGACGACGTGGATAGCCTAGTTGGTAGTGACCCTGCCTCCGACGCAAGCGTCCCGGGTTCGATCCCCGGTAAGGGCAAATATTTGTGTGATGAACACGAATGTTTGTTCCTGAGTCTTGGATGTTTCCTATGTATTTAAGTATTTATTTCTCTATATAAGTATTTATATCGTCATCTAGTACTCATAACACAAGCCTTTAGAGCTTACTTTGGGACTAGATCGATTTGTGTAAAGATTGTCCCCTGATATTTATTTATTTATTTAATAAGCCAATGAACAAAGGTTTCTATAATAGTATCAAAATCACAATTTCCAGTAGACGTAAATAAGGGGTTAATGGTCGAGGATGGGCATCCCACATCCGTCTTCGCATCCATATCTTCCTATTCGTCTCCTTGTTCCCCGAATTCCTATTGAGATTGCTCTAATTATGGAAATTTGTAGTTTCACTTTGAGCCAACTTACTATTTGTGAGTATGGCTTGGATCATTTTTCGTTTAGTTTAAGCGCTGTTTTCGTGATGAATGATTCGTATTCGGTTCCGACAATACCGTCGCAGGAGACTACAAGGGGAGTAAATGAGGCTATGTTTTACGTATGGGTATAGTTCATGAGTGGTATAGGAAATGGTGCGCTTTATCTGGAAGAGACCACCTTGCGCGCTGATACCTGTGTTGACGTAACATTTGCTTTAAATTTCGGTGAATCATTTCGTTTCCAGTGCTATTCAACGCGTATTTATGCACTGTAAAAACTGTGACACACTTTATAAATTTACATGGCTAAATCAGGATAAGAAAACCTTTGCTAGTAGCAGGCATGTGACACAGAATAAAAACGCCGCTCTTGGTTGTCATTTTCACCACGAGTATTCATATTCATATTTATTCATAATAATTATTACAAGGCAATTTTTTTGCAAGGAATAGTTTAAAATTTCGAGAAAATTGTGTTTAATAAAGTAAAACATGTTTCTCCGATATACAAATATATATTCATATTCATATTCTTATTCTTTATTGCCTTATGTTGTACAAAAGATCTTAAAACTATTACTTGCTTCAACATAAGCCCTGTTAGGGCACTGCAATGTGTAAGGTGTGGAGAGGAGAAAGACCGAACTAAGTATGGCATTCATTAACAATTATCATTAAAAAAATCATTTAAGGAGTAGTAACACTTTTCCGACAGAAACTCTTTCAAGCATTTAAAGAATGTAGTATCAGACTCGATACCTTTAATGTCATCGTGCAATTTATTATATATTTTTACTGACATTACGCTAGGACTCGACCTGTGCAATTTTAATTTTGAACTTGTAGGTAGAACTAGGTTATGTTTAAATCTTGTTTCGAATCGTCTTGGTTGATCAATAATTTTTTTGAATAGGTTCGAGTGTTTGCGAACAAATTTACAAATTTCGTAAATATAAATTGATGTAAGGGTTAAAATATTGTTTTCAATAAAGTGGGGCCTACAGCTCTCAGGAGCTCTGATATTGGCAAGTATACGGATGCATTTTTTCTGCAGGATAAATATATGGTTTATATCCGTACAATTTCCCCAGAGGATTATGCCATATTTGAGCCACGAATAGGCATATGCGTATATACCTAGTCTTGTATAAAATAAAGCACAGGTTAACGTATTTATACTTAAAATACTCATTTTGAAAAATCTCACGTGAGATTAAGGGGAGGGAGGTTCGAAAAGCCGCACACTTAATTAATAGACGCCTCCTTATATGGATTTTAATTATTTTGCATCGGATTCCCGACCCCCTATCCTCTATCTCCCAAGAGCTTCCCGGCCGGCGCGTAACAAATAGATATGAGATATCTCTATTCGAAAACGGACACTACAGTTTTTAACCTCTGAGACGCAGGCACTTTAAGTGACGAATATTATGTCACCAGAACCGTGAAAGATTTCCACTCATTATTAATTATAAGTACATAACCTAGTAGGCGTTAATTCTTATCAATACTTGAAGGGTTCTCAATACAGAAGCTAGATAAACTCATTACTAGGCAATATGCATGCCAATGAGGAAAGACAGTAGTTCGTTAACTGAACTGGCGGAAGGTGCTGGATTGCCAAGGTAATACCTACTTTGATTACAAGTTTCGTTTAAATGTCCGTTTCTACGATTGTAGATGAGTTACTTTAACGTATAATTGTATTTCGCGATCAGAAGGAAATTGGGCTCATATATTTTTACCATTTAATTTCTTAGGTAGGTAGGTACATTAAGATATTGCTGATATTTATAATGGTTATTGTAAAAAAAGTTCAACTTTTGGAGGTGGACACAAGGTTACTGCCGCGGAATTAAGGATTTAAAAAAGTGTTTGTTTCAAAACTAATCCGTTTAGATTTTAAAAGAGTTAAGAACATTAAAGGTTTATAAAATTGGTACTGCAATAACTTAACAGGAACTGTATTTACATTTAAGTTTAACTGTGCGAAGAAATAAATAATTACTTAAATAAAAACTTAAGATAAGATAAGATAATAAGATAATATAATATTTATTTTATTTAAGGCTCATAAATATGTTTTTTTCCTTACAAAACTCAAGTTTTTCTGAGATTTCGGCAATTGAGACGGTATTGCTATAAACAGAGTCTTTTGGAGTTTAAGTATATTAACAAATAATAATTATCTCACTAGTGCCATATTGCGGTATTTGAAGCAAATACTAATTTAATTTAGACTTATCTGTGCTATTATGATAAGTATTTTTTTAATCAATTCAGATTTAATTTGATCAACTATACGTTCTATTACTTTTTTTAGGCACTCGGTATAAGTAAATATTTTGCCCGATATTCGTTATAAAACATAACACCTCAGTTATAAGTATGTAACAAATCAGCGAAATATTCGATCTTATTTCTAAAATGCGATCTATTTCGGACAAGCTAGGTACCTCATAAAAATATCGAACAATTATCACTACTTTAAAAAAAACATATTTAAAACATACATTTCTTATTTACTCTTTCAAACTGTTAAACGAATTTTGAAAAACAGGCGCCTCATTCGGGAATGCTAAGTGATTCTGTAGCGACTCGTAAGCCAGATTTCTCATCTCGCTCTTACGCATTACGCGTCGTGCGGAAGAGTGGGATGAGAAATCTGGCTTATGAGTCGCTACAGAATCACTTAGCGTTCCCGAATAGAAGCGCAGTAGATATAATTTTTCCACGTTGTAGAATCTACGTTCTAAGTTAGATAGATATAGCGATACAACTGCTGCTATACCGGCTTTGTGATAATTGTGATTGCACAGTACTCCGCACCTCACGCGTCCCGCCAGGGAATTTATGTAAGTAATTTTAATAATATAAAATGAAATAATTCAGAAAATAACAGTTTATACCCAAGAACATGAAAATATTTAAAATCGGAAGCTGCTTTAAGTTTTGATATAATTTATTTTTATAAAGAAAAATACGTATTGTTTGAACTCGTCGTACGCATAAAAATACATTAATCACATTGTTCATGGTTCATTGTATGTTTTATACGGTTATTTGTGCAATAAATAAATACATAATTATCTTGATCAATGCATCTTTTAATTGATCAATATAATTATGTCCCTTGTCATTAATTCTCTACATATTTTTCTGAGTTTTTCTTTTTTGCTAAACATGGACCAGTACAAAAAGGTTTATTGTAAAAATATTCATAGACCTTTAAAAGTTCTTCGGCATACTTTTACCACTATCTTTTTATTCATATGTAGGCCTCTGCATGTCGAGCACCTGCCCGCGAGTATGTCGCTCAGTGTGTCCCTTTCGTATTCGAATAGTTTGACAGGAACGCACTGAGTGACGAACGACTCGCAGTCATGTTATACTAGCTCCACTGGACCACCGAGCTTATTTCGTAAAACCTGCACACATTATAGTAATTCAACGATATTTCTAAGTCTGCGTTTCCACCGTAGCTGTGAGAGGCAGCTTAGCGGTGTGAAAGGAAAATACACCAATAGGATCACTTCATTCTGAAATAACCGCTGTATTATTGGTGGTATTTCCTCGTTCATCGGGTAGCTGCCCAGCACAGCTCGCTAGCTCTCGTGCATACGCAACTTAAGGCCACGATCCGCGTGAAAATGAAAATGAAAATGAAAATGAAAATGAAAATATTTATTTTGCAAGTAGGCCTCACGGGCTCTTTTACATGTCTGAATCTACCAGCGCTTCGAAAGGTGACATTTGCTGAGAAGAAACGCCGCAAGAAACTCAGCAGTAAGTCTTTTTTTCCACTTTAAAATTACATATAACTAAAACTAACATAAAAAGTGCAACAAATAAACCTAATGGGCACAAATTAATTATCTTATACAACTAATAAGGGAGATGTATAGTCTCCGCGTCTGAACAAGTAAATTTAAGTGCCTTAGAGATGTATAAAGTCTCTAAGGGTCATAATAATAAGAATAATATTAAAACAGAGAAAACATCTAAATTGATTAATCTAGGTTACATGGAGATGTAGACAGTCTCCATGGTCAAGTATAAAGATGGAGATGTAAGGTCTCCAAAAATCAAACGTGCAAACTAATGCTCAGTCCATCTCATGATCAGAAGAGGCCTGTGGGACACATTGGTTGATTAATAAGATAACGCTGACTACTCCACCTTTAAAGACTTCGTTGTCATGCAGCATGGTCAGCTTTATCTAATTAGGCTGATTTCAATCACTATCATGCTATCGATTAGTTGATAAAGGTTTACTTTAACTTGAAATTCAAAGTTTTTGTAGTTATAAATTCAACTAGCCTCTGCTAGTCGCTCGAGTTCAATTTTAAAAAACCGGCTATGTGCGTGTCGGACTCGCGCACGATGGGTTCCGTATTATTATCCATAAAATCGGCAAAAAAATCATGTTTGTTGTATGGGAGCCCCCTTAAATATTTGTTTTATTCTGTTTTTTAGTATTTGTTGTTATAGCGGCATTAGAAATACATCATCTGTGTAAATTTCAACTGTCTAACCATCACGGTTCATGAGCTACAGCCTGGAGACAGACGGACAGACGGACAGACGGACAGACGGACAGACGGACAGACGGACAGACGGACAGACGGACAGACGGACAGACGGACAGACGGACAGACGGACAGACGGACAGACGGACAGACGGACAGACGGACAGACGGACAGACGGACAGACGGACAGACGGACAGACGGACAGACGGACAGACGGACAGACGGACAGACGGACAGACGGACAGACGGACAGACGGACAGACGGACAGACGGACAGACGGACAGACGGACAGACGGACAGACGGACAGACGGACAGACGGACAGACGGACAGACGGACATACGGACAGACAGACAGATGGACAGCGGAGCCTTAGTAATAGTGTCCCGTTTTTACCGTTTGGGTACGGAACCCTAAAAACAAGATAAGTAGCCTATGTACTTCTGCGGCCTTCCAACTATCAACTTATCAGGAACTTTTTACCCGATATTTACCTACCCACGGGTAAATAATAAGGGGGCGTCCATTAATTACATGAGGTGCTCAGGGGGGGGGGGGGAGGCGATTCAGACGAATCTTACTAAATCACACTTGGGGGTCGTCCACAAATTACGTAACGCAAAATTATCAAATTTTGATCCGCCCTCCCCCCATGTAACAGGACCGTAACGCTTAGCCGGGACCCCCCCTCCCTCTCCATTCCGTTACGTAACAGGTGCTTTGTAAAAAGTTTTTGCCTAATATTCAGGTAATTCGGCGCTCTTTTTACATTGGGCAAGGTATAATCATCTATGAACGTACTTCGGTTCCATTTCTTAATAATATAGTTACTCGTATAATTTCTTGAGTTCACATTAATTGTGCAATATTATAAAATCGTGACGTAACACCAACCTTGAACCCCCCTCCCCCAACTTAACAGGACCGTAAAGCTTGGCCAGACCCCCCCCCCCCCTCCCTCGAAACGTGGACGACCCCTTGGGGGAGAGGAGGGGGGTCTTGGCAAATCTTGGCCGCACGCACACTTAAAACAAAATCTCGACCCGTTTCCCCTTACTAAGCGGGTCGAGATTTGTTTAAGTGTGCGTTCGGCGACGCATAGATACTTTGGCGCACACATACAAGCCGCGCGGTGCGTTTGTATGAAGATAACTTACTTCCCCCTCTTTATACTATGTCCGAGTTGTCCGACGGCCGAGCGTACCTAAAGTGCGGAGTGAAACTCACCTGACAATATAATAATAATAGGAGAGAATCTTTACGCAAATCGATATATTTCCAAAGTACGCTCTAAAGGCTTGTGTCATGGGTACTAGACGACGATATACATACTTATATAGAGAAATAAATACTTAAATATATAGGAAACATACAAGACTCAGGAACAAACATTCGTGCTCATCACACAAATATTTTCCCTTACCGGGGATCGAACCCGGGACCGCTAGCTTCGGAGGTCACTACCAACTAGGTTAACCACTTATAGAAGATATCAAACCAGATTTAATAGTAAAAGGATTAAATGATCCAGATCTATATTTCCCGCTGATAAAAGTTAAGAAATGACGTGATAAAAAATCAATTAATCCACAATGAAGAGGTATAGACAGTATTTTATCAACAAGTAGCTTTGATTTTCACTGGATAGCGTGGGTTTGCGAAAAACATGCGTCGCTGAATTTGTGATAAGAATCCAAATAAAAATCGAAAAGTATCTTATCTTCTCGGATAATTTGCTTATCTTTTATAACATACCATCTATATTGTATGCTAGCTTCTGCCCGCGACATCATTCGGTTCGAATTCGGTTAGAGATATTCCCCATTTTTAGGGTTCCGTACCCAAAGGGTAAAACGGTACCCTATTACTAAGACTCCGCTATCCGTCCGTCCGTCTGTCCGTCTGTCACCAGGCTGTATCTCATGAACCGTGATAGTTAGACAGTTGTAATTTTCACAGATGATGTATTTCTGTTGCCGCTATAACAAAAAATACCTATTTAAGGAGGCTCCCATACAACAGACATGACTTTTTTGCCGTTTTTATAGCTAGTGGTACGGAACCCTTCGTGCGCGAGTCCGTCTCGCACTTGACTGGTTTTTTTTTTCAACCATCCCAGCGGCCCTAGCAAGGTTGACGCAAGAATGAGTTAAACCGTTTAATCTCTAAGTGCGTCTCCGTCACACTAGTGCCGATGAAAGAGATAGTCAGGGGGGCTAGCACGACACGCCCGCGAGTCGTTTGTCGCTCAGTGCGTCCCTGTCAAACTAGTCAAATACGTAAGGGACGCACTGAGCGACAAACGACTCGCGGGCAGGTCGCGCTAGACGTGCTGAGAGATAAACGTGTTTAACCTATCCCCGTGTCTGGCATGACCCGCTGTATTAAAACAAACAAAATAAAAATAAAATGTATTCAACTCGTTCAAGCGATTCTTGAGTTTATCCGTGCATTTTTCCGGGATAAATAGAAGTCTACATCAATCTCTAGTTCATAAAATATCTATATTATTATGTAAAAGTCACGTCGAGCAATTGCTCCATTACTGCGTGAAAGAAAAACCACCTACAAACACAGTTTCGCATTTATATAATATTAGTAAGGATAATAAGGACTAGTAAGGATAATAAGGACTAGTCTATCTACCTATCTTTAATCTCTATCTATCTAATAATCGAATACCTTTAAACGAGCAATTCTTGAATGTATATTATAATCGGAATCTTGGAAACGTCTCCAACGATTTTCGTGAAATTTAGTATGCAGGGGGCGATAAATCGATCTAGCTATGTTTCATTTTTAGACAACGTCGTTTTATCCGTGTTTTGAGGCAATGAAAAACTGCTACAATATCATTAGAATACGAAGGTAAATTTCGCCATCATCTACAAGGTTGTAATATCTCAGGGGGGAAATCGGGCGGGCCCGAAACCAGAAGACCCCGTTTTCAGTCCAGATGATAATTTTTCCCTTTTGTTTTCAAGTTCCTTCTTTTGTGAGAATAACTATTATTGGGAGCCCTTTATCAACGCATAAAATTCGTATCTAAATATATAATTTCCAAAAAACACGATTTATGTACCAAAAAAAAGCGGCCAAGTGCGAGTCCGACTCGCCCATGAAGGGTTCCGTAATTTATGAGGTATTAAAAAAAACTACTTACTTACTAGATCTCGTTCAAACCAATTTTTGGTTGAAGTTTACATGGTCATATATTTTTTTAGTTTTGTCATTCTCTTATTTTAGAAGTTACAGGGGGCGGGGGACACACATTTTACCACTTTGGAAGTGTCTCTCACGCAAACTATTCAGTTTAAAAAAAAATGATGTTAGAAACCTCAATATCATTTTTGAAGACCTATCCATAGATACCCACACGTATGGGTTTGATGAAAAAAATATATTTGAGGTTCAGTTCTAAGTATGGGGGACCCCCAAAATTTATTGTTTTTTTTTTCTATTTTTGTGTAAAAATCATAATGCGGTTCACAGCATACATCTACTTACCAAGTTTCAACAGCATAGTTCTTATAGCTGCGGAAAAAGTGGCTGTGACATACGGACGGACAGACGGACAGACAGACAGACAGACATGACGAATCTGTAAGGGTTCCGTTTTTTGCCATTTGGCTACGGAACCCTAAAAAACATCCATCCAAGTCATCCAGGTACTAAGGATAATAAGGACTAATAAGGATAGTAAGGATAATAAGGACGTGTAATAGTACATTGTGCATCTAGGGCCGTAAGAAAGGGATAACTAACGAGAGTCTGTTAGAAGCCCGACGCCGATAGGCGAGGGCTTTTATGACTCGAGTTGGTTATCCCCTTACTGCCCGTGATACACACAATGTTTTTCATTACATTTGCGAGGAAATGAAATAAAAATTAGACAAAAAAGTATATATATTAATTTTATTCCCATTTTACATCGTGAATTACCATCAGGTGGGTGTTCATAAACTAAGCGTACGTTGCGATCAGCGCGGGGCAGCTCCGCCGGCTTGCGGTCGCGCGCCCCGCCGGCTGCGGCTCCTTAACTGCCCGCGGGAGTTCGACCCCATACAAAATCCATAACTCCCTAGGGAGTTATGGATTTTGTATGGTTTATAACTCCCGCTGACGGCGGGGCCCATAGAGGAGTTAAATCGGCTATAGTTGCTCTATACGCTTGCGTATAATAACACCCTTTCCGAGCAAGTGTGATGAAAAGATATTTATTTTCGTGAGAAGGCTGAAAAGTTAACAACCTCTGACGGTACTCGGTACTCACGGAAACGTTATATTCCGCAGAACAATTTTAGATATTTCAATAGAGAAGCATTCTAAAAATAAAGTAATTTGTTTATAAGAACTCCTATTGTTGTAACGCCTCAGAATTAGTACCGTGAAATAGGTACTCCAATAGGCTTAATGAGACCAGCTACATGAGCTCTTTCATTCTGTCACATTTTCTTGTCAAGTATTGATTGGTTATTCTCTGATTCATCAGTAGATTTCCATTGCTCAGAGTCACGCGTTCAATTTGTTGCTGTTTTACCTAGAAAAGCGGAGCGTCAAAGTCTGCGCGTCACTTAAGTTGGAGTGGAATCTCAAAATAGGAATCAAAGTAATCAATTTCTGTTTAACCGCTACAATGTCTTCAGTTATTTTCATGAAGTTGAGTTACGCCCTCACACATATTATTTATTGAAGCTTTTATTCTAAATAACTACATATTTTTAATAGGCTAGTTTCCTGAAAAGTTCAAATTGGTCTGTCATTTACATTATAAAACAATATTGAGCACATTATTTTTCGTTTGTCCATTAAACAAAAAATGACGAATATATTAGTGCGTACTCGCCAAAGTTTCATCGTAATCGGATGAATGATATTATATTAGATTATTTCTAGTGGAATTTTAACTATCTCTTCACACGTCCTTATCTCAGTTAGATACTTAAGTATCTGATTGCTCTCTTCAAAAGTTCCAATTTGTGCACTTATTTCCTTGCTATTAATGATAACACTATATTTATATAAACTTATATTTTTTTCATATTTCCACCACAACTTAAACACTATCTTGCTAATCGATAAGCAAATGTTTTTTTAGTACTTACACTATGTAGCCAATACCAATAGTAGGAAATGGGACGGTTAAGCTTCGTCCACACTGAAGTCACAGTTACCGTTCTCAACCATGTTTAAATTTTGAATAGTTAATAGTTACTTACTTCCAATCCTTCTTATACACAAACGTCCGGAAGAAGAGTTCTGAATTATCCGAACCTACCCGAAAATAACCCTAGTTTCATCTGAATTTGACATTTGATTTATTTCAAATTAATCGCGGATGACTTAAATTTGCAATTGCTCTACCCGTTTTTGTACTCAGTTAATTTTAATTTGATCCTATCGGAGATCTTCTCCTTAACCCACTTGTCAAAATTCTATCAAAATCCATTCAGTAGTCAGTTCAAACAATCAGATATATATAAGACGTACGTAAGACGACATTTTTGGATTCTATTAAGTTTGTTTTGTCGCCCTGTACTAGAGGAACAATTCTATCATCACCATCTTTGATTGTGTACATATCATGAAAAAAACCGGACAAGTGCGAGTTAAACTCGTGTGGAGAGGGTTTCGTACACGATTATCTGAAATTTCCTATGTTACTTTAAATACCATAGATAGATAGGTTTTCCTGTAATCTATAGGTAAAGAACAATTTTTTGTATATTTTTCAAAATTTTAGGCCTATTCGTTTTGGAGATGAGGTGTGGGGGATGGTAAATTTTCGCCTATATTCCTAAATAGCTTCAAAACTATTTATCTTAAAATTATAAAATAAATTAAGATTTTCATTTGATTGTCACACGATAAAGTTCGCAAGACTTATTTTTTTGTTTTTTCTATTTTACCCCCAAAACTGGACCCCATGTTTAAAATTCATTTATTTACCTTACTCGTGCGTATTGCGGTCACTGACTTACATATATGTACCAAATTTCGCCTTAATCGGTCATGTAGTTTCGAAGAAAATTGACTGTGACAGACGGACAGACAGTCACGAGTGATCCTATAAGCGTTCCGTCTTTTCCTTTTGAGGTACGGAACCCTAAAAATAGGTAGCAAATTTCCTTTTTCCTTTGCCAACCGATAGTGTGAAGGCACCTTTACCGATAACTGTTGGTCCATCATATCGACTTTCTATGTCGCAACGAGCTACAAACAAACAAACGTGACAACATTCCTGCATGTAGGCGCAAATGCGTTTTTAATTTATGCATTAATAATTATGCAGTTTCACATAAAAAAGTTTCATAATTGACTTGTACCGGGTTTTTATTATAACTACATGTAAATGTTGTTTACACTTCGAGCATAATTTCTACAGATGGGAATGAACGCGAGGATTATCGCATCACTATCATCATCACAGACTAATCAAAAATAGATATATAGATGGGTACACAACTAATGAGTTCAGAAACTAAAACCCGACCCAGTGGCGGGGCAAGACCAAAATTTGATGTGGGCAAGGTCAATAATTTCGAAAAACTGCTTCGACAAAAACAGTATAATTCTCGAACCTGCTCAAAAAAATTCACGGGAATCGGTTGAGAAATGCGACCAGAGCGTCTATTGGGGAACGTCTAAGTGATATTGTAGCGACTCGCGAGCGAGATTCGCGTCCCGCTCTTACGCATTACGCATCGTGCGAAAGAGTAGGATGAGAATCTAGCTCGCGAGTCACTACAATATCACTTAGCGTTCCCGAACATAAAAATGATACAGGGGAAAAATTAAGACGAGTGTGAACCTACGGCTTTTCATACAAAAGGCGATAACGATTTCCACCCCTTAAATGTTAACCGATGTTCACCAATTTTTGATAGGTTGTCAGTCAGAACAAAATCTAGGTTTATACGTTTTGATTTTTCCACAATAATCTTTAAATTCAGTTTTATAGTGGTTTCAGTATTCTCATACAAAACTAATTTCGGCATTATTTGACTTTCTTGATCTTTAATCAAAATTCAAAAAAACGTATAAACCTAGATTTTGTTCTGACTGACTACCTATCAAAAATTGGTCAAAATCGGTTAACATTTAAGGGGTGAAAACCGTTATCGCCCTTTGTATGAAAAGGATGATTTTTGCCTTTCGTTCACAATCCTCTTAATGTAATAGAATTCAGGAAATTGGGTTTGTATGAAAAGTATTTGGTAACGTTGGAAACCTCTATCAAATAATGATATTAGTTTAAAGTTTCGTATCAATTCTGAATGATAATTTGAAATTTTATACTATAAGTTTTTAGATTTCTCCTGGGATATTTGTAGAATAATTATATTGTGCTGTTATAAATGTTCCCCGAGATTGCGCATGCGTCGCATAAAAATGTGAGTAATGTATTAAACCAGATGTCGTGTTTATCTGATGGAATGTCATTATTGCAATGCGCATTATAAAAACAACTGGCGTACATTGTTTGATTCGACTCGCATTTCAATAAACCTAAGATCATGAATCTGGTACAGTTGGGAGCCAGCCGTTTCATCGAAAAACTTTTGACAAATAATCACTTCCCAAACAAAGTATAGCAACCTTTTTTTTGCCAATGCAATCTTTGGAATAATTTTAGCACGCACATTTTCAATTGGTCAAATTTTCACTCAGCAGAATATTACTGCGGAAAACGACATTAAGTCATTTGGTCTTTTATCAAATGTTTTATTAAAGCAAAAAATCATTAGACAATAATCATTTAGTAAAATGAATTGTTATGATAAAAAGTATATAGACAAAAACAGCAAATACGAAGTAATAATATGTTGCGGCGAGCGAGCGAAGCGAGCGAGCAATACAGGTCAGAGCAGAACTGAGTCGGACAAATTTAGGTTAGAAGGCTACGGCGGGAGCTTTGCTCCCGCCTTAACCTTCGAGGTTTTTTTTTCATCCCTTAATAAAACATGGTTTTGCCTTATTTTGTTTCCGTAAAATATGTTATGCCAACTGAAACATTTGACTTCATGAAATTTGGTATAAGTACCAGTAGGCAAGTGAGTCATTGTTGGAACGTTCACTTGCCAAACATTAGGTTTGCGTTAGAATTATTTGTGAAGAGTTCATTTGCTAAATAATATTTTGGCAAATGAAATTATACGAAACATTCTTTGGGAAGTGATAATTTGTCAATATTTTTACGATGAAACAAGGGTAACCCGGTACAGTTATTAGGTATATTGATTAACTAACATTAAATAAGGTAGGATCTGTATTTCAAAAACAACGTAATAAACGAATACAACATAATCTATATAAATAAAATTATATATTTTTTCTGTTTCCCGAATTAAAAGCATTTTAGTTTGTTTAATTGTTTCAAACATACTATTTAACAATTATTACAAAGATTTATAATAGATTAAGAATAAATATATGCAACATACTTTTAGGGTTCCGTATCGTACCTCAAAAGGAAAAAACGGAACCCTTATATATCATTCGTGTCTGTCTGTCTGTCACAGCCAATTTGCTCCGAAACTACTGGACCGATTGAGCTGAAATTTGGTACATATATGTAAGTCGGTGACCGCAAAACGGATGTGTAACGTAAGTAAATAAATGAATTTTAAACATGAAGGCCAATTTTGGGGGGGTAAATTAGAAAATTCAAAAATTAAGTTTTGCAAACTATGGCGTGTTACATATCAAATAAAAGGGCTCATTGTCTTAAAGTTATTTAAGAAAATAGGCGAAAATTTCCCCCCTTATTTCCGAAACAACTCGAACTAAAGAAAATAGTTATTTGCCTATAAATTACAGGAAAACCTATAAGAAGTCTATGGTATTTAAAGTAACATAGGAAATTTCATATAATCACTGAACCCTCTCCACGCGAGTTTAACTCGCACTTGTCCGGTTTTTGTATCCATAGATTAGCCCACACAGCAGACACTGCCATTGACACTGAACATTTCTAAACAAAACAACGCTGAATTTCAATTAGATCTACTTCACAATTATAAGTGTCCTCTGCATTTATAATAATAGCACATAATATATGTGGAGCACAGATCGTGCAGCCACTTCAATGCACCCCTTATAACGGCCCGTGATTGTCATGCAGATAGCCTTCCACTTGTGATATACTTAGCAGTGGCGCAGCCTGCCTGCAAACCGATCCTGACGGCTTTACCAAGCTAGAAAGCTACGGCTAGCTGTCAGTGAAGTCCATTTTACTCTAACTAAATGTCAGACTCGCACGTACGGTTCTAATTCTTCCGGCTTCCCTTAGGAAGTATTTGACGTTTCGCCACTGATACTTGGGTGTGTTATACTTTGTTATATTTATAGGTGTCTCGTATTTTTTTATATCTTCTTGGGTTAACCCATGCATACTACAAGAGCAAGGGTAATGAGCTACAATGCACTCGTCTTGGACATTGTTACATCATGCAATACGACCATAGCTGGGCACAAGACCGTTAATCCGTTAAACGTTAATTAACGAAGTTAACATTTCGAGTACCGGATTAACTTTTAAGTTAACTTCAAGATTGTTAACGGACTCATTAGCTTCCGTTAAAACAATTAAAATCCGTTAAACGTTAATTAAGGACCTAGTATTTGCCAAAAGGATACCACTCGGCTTATGTCAGATAGCTTTTGATTTGAATTTGATCTCTACATAATAGGTGTTATTACAAACTCTAATGCAATACCCTATTTTTACTAATGTTTCATGTCCTAAATTTCCATAGCACATACCAACATTTTTTATAAGTAAATTACTAATGCAACGACATATAAAATGCAATTTCTATCACATGTTAACCATTAACGATTAACGTAAACTTCCGTTAAATGTGAAATGCAACGCTTAAAGCGTTTAACGAAGTTAACTTTTTAGTAACGGATTAGCGATTAATAAAGTTAACTATTTAATTAACGGTGCCCAGCGCCTCTATTCGGGAACGCTAAGTGATTCTGTAGCGACTCGTAAGCCAGATTTCTCATCCTACTCTGCTGCGTAATGCGTAAGAGCGAGATGAGAGATCTGGCTTACGAGTCGCTACAGAATCACTTAGCGTTCCCGAATGAGGCGCCAGCTATGGTTGTTAAATTTATAGGTGTCAAGTGTTTTTTGATATCTTCCTGTGTTAAACCTTGTTTAGTAAAAGAGCAAGGGTAACGAGCTAGAAGGCCCTCTCCTTGGACACGGGTACATAATGGAATATCTTTGTTATCCTCTTAACAAATTTCGGCGCTCATCTCGCTCGTGGGCATTATGGACGGTTCATGCTCGCAAGGACCTTTTAAAATTGTTACCTTTTAATTTATTCGTTTGTGCGTTATCTGAACCTGCCTAGAGAGACTTCATAGTGTTCTCTATACTATATTCTATAGGGTTTCATATTCGATATTTGAATTATTAGGACATGAAATATTTTTATTTCAAATTATTATTATTATTTTGATATTTGGAGACCTTAAATCTCCTTCTTTATACTTGACCGTGGAGACTGTCTACATCTCCATTTAACCTAGATTAGGTAATCAATTTAGATGTTTCTTTATTTCATTATTTTAATTATTATTATGATGACCCTTAGAGGCTATATACATCAATAAGTAGCTTAACTTGTCCAGACGCGGAGACTATACATCTCCCTTATTAGTTATTTATTTTAATTAATTTTTACCTATTAGGATTATTTGCTGCCCTTTTCATGTGTTAGTTTTAGTTAAAACTCTAATGTAAAAGTTGAAAAAAAAAGACTTACTGCTGAGTTTCTTGCGGCGTTTCTTCTCAGCAGATGTCACCTTTCGAAGCGCTGGTAGCTTCAGACATGTAAAAGAGCCCATGTGGCCTACTTGCAAAATAAATATTTTCATTTTAATTTTCGTTTTCATTATGCGGATTTAGGTACCTGAGACCTTGGCAGGCTGCGTCGAAAACGACCACGGTGGCAGACACCCACGAACATGTATTTTATACGCACTGACGGGTCAAGTTAGATTCGCCGGTGAGTTCCGTGACGAAGAATTACAACCCTGATTTTGTTTTTTTACTGCGGGCTTTCCGGTTCTTCCTCAACTGTATCTAATGGTCTGATGATTTGTTTTTGTTTCATAGTTTACATATAGTTTTTTACCTTATTAACAAGATCATCAATTTCACATCAATCTCAATCACTTTTTATTTCATTCCATTAAATACTTCAGCGTATGTATTTAAAGAGTGTGTATTTTACCATCATTTTAAACTATACATTAAAACGCCTAATTAAATTACATAGCAAAAGTTTTTCAATCAGTCTTCTTATGATATTGCTCAGGGAAAAATTGCAGGCGCCGTTGATTAGTTTGGATTAATAACTGCAACAGACACGGATTATTATTTTGCCAACGAGCAAATCGTTTTATCACTAATTTATTACCTGACCTTCGTGTTTTACCAACCTGTCATGTTTAACTAAGACGATTATTTTGGCTCAGATTTTTTTTTATAAGTACTTGATTAAATAAGTGTTATATATAGTGACCTTGACATAATGACTTAATTGATGATAGGTATTATTACCTACTTGCTTTATCAATTAATATCTATATGTCAAATGAAGGTTGACACCATTTCTCAAATCTGACTAATCAACAAACTATATACATATGTATAGATATAGTTAGCCTATATAAGCAGTACGTTTTATTGCTTAGATCCTGCACTCTAGAGAAAAAATATTTTTGAGTTCTCCGATACTCAATTTATGCAAGGAAAAAACTTGCATCACAAAAGTTATCGAACGGTATTTTAGATGCAGGGCAGTTACCACGATCTCTAAATGCAATTATCTATAGGCCCTAAACTGAACTGTGTCGCTATTTCATGACACGCCATTGTCGTGTGTTGTGTCGTGGTATGAAATAGCGACGTAATTCAGTTTAAAGCCTAAAGAGATTCGCAATAACGCCCGTTCCCAATATTCAACTGTCTATACATTTGCTTAGTACTAGTTAAAAATTTACATAATGTTCGTGACAAATGTCAAACTGTAACGCGTAGTAAGTAACCAAATCTATCCGCGGATTGAATATTAGAAACGGACATTTATAAGCGATCGTGGTTACCCTCCAGGAAGCAAGTTAGAAATAGGTAGCGCATTATAGTATCTACAATGAGTTGAGGATATCGTGTTAAGGAAGGAAAAATCAAAGCACTAATTTCGCATGTGATACTCGTAAATCAACACTACCAGCCTGGCCGCCCGCCAGCTTCCTCGCAGGAAGTGCAATGTCCAGCTAACACACAGATAACACTTTAGTGCAGTCGCGGCGCAGGAAGAATTTCGTACAATGACCGTAGCACGTGGCACTCTACAGCATTGAAAGTTGTAGCAATCATTTGGGTCTCTTGGTTTGCAAAGAAGGAGCATAAGATTATCCGAATGTTACGGATGACAAAAGTTTAGTTAATTAAAACAAAAAACCGGTCATGTGCGAGTTAACCTCGCGTGGAGAGGATTCCGTTCCGTACATGATTATCTGAAATTTCCTGTTACTTTAAATACCATAGACTTCTTATAAGTAGGTTTTTCTGTAATCTATAGGAACTATATTCTGTATTTTTTAAAATTTTAGGCCCACTTGTTTCGGAAATAAGGGGGGGGGAGGGAATAGTCAATATTCGCCTATTTTCCTAAATAACTTCCAAACAATTTATCTTAAAATTCAGAAAATATATATTTAAGATCCTCGCAATAAGCCCTTTCATTACAAGGTAAATTAACAATTCAAAATGCAATGCCTGAAGTTAGCGATATTATTCTCAAATATGCTATAACAATATAATTAAGTAAGAAGCTCATAAACTTTATGAGAAAATGTATCATCATAACAGATTAAAATCAGATAATTTTCGTGATGGATAACAAATAATAATAAATAAGTTCAAAAACCGGTCACGTGCGAGTGAAACCCGCGTGGAGAGGGTTCCGTTCCATACATGATAAACTGAAATTTCCTATGTTACTTTAAATACCATAGACTTCTTATAGGTTTTCCTGTAATCTATAGGCAAAGATCTATTTTCTGTATTTTTTTCAAAATGTTAGCCCCAGTAGTTTCGGAAATAAGGGGGGAGAATGGTAAATTTTCACCTATATTCCTAAATAACTTCTAAACTATTTTACTTAAAATTCAAAAGAAAATATATTTAAGATCCTCACAATAAGCCCTTTCATTTGATATGTCACACGATATATGTGGCATAACTTTTTTTTTAATTTTCTAGTTTACCCCCAAAAAGTGGCCCCTATTTTTAAAATTCATATATTTACGTCACGCGTCCGTGTTGCGGTCACCAACTTACATGTGAATACCCAATTTCAACTCAATCGGTCCAGTAGTTTCGGAGCAAATTGGCTGTGACAGACGGACAGACAGACAGACAGACAGACACACGAGTGATCCTATAAGGGTTCCTTTTTTCCTTTTGAGGTACAGAACCCTAAAAGTATGAAACAGCTAATAATATGTATTTATTTTTGAAATGTTCTAATAAATCCCTTTCATTCGACAGCCAACACGTCATAATTACAATAAATTTTTATTTAGTTCATGACTTTATGTCGTCAAGAGGGCGCCATATTCAATTTAATGTGACGTCACATACCCTTTCATCAGCGGACGAGCAAGATGATTCCAACGATACCATACTATACATTACACGTACTCATTTGTCAAATTATGGTAAGTAGTTGAGAAGTTATAGGGCAACAGATGAACATACGTACATACCGGTCATAATCATAACCCTCCTTTTTCCTTCGCCGTAGTCGGGTAAAAAGCACCTTCCGCTAAGGAAGGACATGTATAACCTGATCATGTCTCTTATAAAAGGTTTCCAAGATGTTTGTAGACATAGGAAACAAAACAAAAACAGTGCGCAAAGTTCATGTATGTCTAAGTGGGTCTCTCTCACGCTAGTGCCGACGAAAGAGTGATAAGTCGGGGTTAAGTTGTCCCCGTGTTAACTTGCTCCGTAACGGTTGAATGGATTTTCATAAAACTCGCTATATTTATTTATTTATATCACTTTTTATCCCGGACAATTACAAAGTTCCCGAGGTAATAACTATAACCGAACTCTACGCGAATAAAGTCACAGGCAGAAGCTAGTGATAAATACGGGTCGAAGAAACCTCCTCCTTTTTTGAAGTCGGTTAAAATAAGGGGTTAATCTCAGGTTGTCCAGGTCGCAAAATGACTAGATATGAGGTTGATTGACTACATCGCATAATGACTAGGTCGCATAGTGCCCAGATCTTTATTTGACCACATCGCACAATGACTAGGTCGCAAAATGCCCAGATTTTTCAATCTATGTTTTATGTATTTTGGATAATTTATTAAACCTCGCATAGAAAAGGCGTCTCAAACTCTCATACTCGTACCACTACAGGGCCGATTTACGCTGAATAAAAAAAAAACAAACAGCAATACCTGAAATGTTACAGACAGGGTATCTAGTATTTTACACTTAACTGTACTGGTGTTATGCGATGTGGTCAAATAAATATCTGAGCACTTTGCGACCTAGTTATTATACGATGTGGTCAAATAAAGATCTGGGCATTTTGCGACCTAGTCAAAATAAGTTATATCAATCTTGCAATTTTATACTCATCGCAACCCAATTTATAAAGAAATCCAGTGTTACTTGAGTGTTGACAAGGAATTGTCGTACTATTCTTTTACAAGCACTGTGAGAGGTTCCGGAAGTCATTAATCATAGGCGCGCGCGCATCGCCCGCCCTTGATCGCGCATGACGATCGATCCTTATTGTTTATAATTAATGCAAAGATCGGTGAGGAAAGTCTTCGGTATTTGATGATAATTCAAGAATCCAGCCAAGAAATGTAAAAATTTAATAATGGGGTCAATTCGTAAGTATATTTGTTAAAAAAGTCGCTAATCTTGAAATAAGAAACGTCAAACTCGACTTTGTCGGCTTAGTGCTATAGAAAATTTAACTTAAGAGTACCCCGTTTTGAATTGGACCTACTATATTATTGAAACTACTCCTCTGCTGCACTGGGAGTGAAGAAATAGCATAGAACGCGTGCAGATGCTTATCATCCTGGCATGTCGTAAAAGTCGACTAAGGGACGGGTCCTCTCCAACATGGTGGACTATCTGTATGGGCGATGGGCTGATCACCTGTCACCATACGGTTCATCATACCATCTTAGGACTAAGTAGTCTTGTGACTCTGCCCACCCCATTAGGAATTTCGGGCGTGATAATATGTATATATGTATATTATTGAAAAAAATAACATTTACAATAAACAGTAAAATTAACAAAGAACAGATGTACAAAGGTGAACTTACTCTGAGATAGAGATCTGATAGATACAAAGGGACATGGCGTTGCGTAGTCAAAATAGGAACTCTTATTCCTAGTTTGACTAGGCAACCTTAAAAGGTCAAGTTTTGGAAAAAATCATCGATAATCAGTGTATAGGCTTGTGTAGTACATGTACTAATGAACTAAAGGAATGAATTCCCGTCACTGTACTAGAACGAACTATTCTGTAACGTTTCTGCTCTTAGTACCTACATTTAGTACATTGCGCGGAGCGAGCAGCGCAAGCGAAGCGATCCGATTGACCGACCGAACGGCTGCACATTGGCTCTGTCAGAGTAAGACAGCAAGAGGGAAGGAAACGGACCAGTCGGGCGGGAGCAGAGCATAGAGAGATTATTTCAGTGTACTAGTGTACTAAAAGAACTAAAAGAGCGAACTAGTACATTCGCGCAATCGTACTAGTCCGGAGCGATCCGCGCAGTGAACGAGCACGCACAACTCTATCAGTGTAGCAGTCAATTATAATACTTTAGGATAAAATCGTAATGTGCAAAAAAACCCGTAGATTAAAGATAGCATACACACATTACGATACGCATACGATAAGCATTCGGAATGAGCAACACAACACATCTCACTGGCTTTTAAGTTTCATGTCTGTTTGTCTGTTATGTACATGTTTCTTTTACCGAAAAAAGCACGAGGTTGCTTATAAATTCTAGGTATTTTATGTACTAACTAGTATTGCGTTTCGCAAGACATTAAACCGCGTACCTATTTATAACAAGACCTTCATGAAACAGCACTAATACCTTCCTCACAAATCGAAGTACGCGAATGGTATAATTCGGTCAAATCCAATACCTACAGTACTTTTTGATGTACCACTGAAATTGATATTATTGATGTATTGATAAAGAAACAGAAAAGATATCAAACAGAAGCCAGGTACCTATAATGGAAAATTTAAAAGTAATCGGTTACTTAACTGATATATTCCGTCGATAAAATGTTTTGTATTATCATATCTTTGAAAATGAGTCTTGCGACGCTGGAGTATTGATTAGGTAAAGATTAAGTATAATTTAATCAGTTGTCTATCTCTCTATACATGTAATAAAATTAGATAACAATGAAAAATTGCGATGGGGGCTTCACAATGCGCAACACAACACATCCAAATGGTTTTTAGGGTTCCGTACCTCAAAAGGAAAAAACAAAACTCTTATAGGATCACTCGTGTGTCTGTCTGTCTGTCTGTCTGTCAGCCCGTCTATCACAGCCAGTTTGCTCCGAAACTACAGGACCGATTGAATTTAAATTTGGTATACATATGTAAGTCGGTGACGTAAATATATGCATTATACACATATGGGGGCCACTTTTAGCTTGTAAATTAGAAAATTAAAAAAAAAAAGTTATGCATCCTATATCGTGTGATATATCAAATGAAAGGGCTTATTGTGAGGATGTTAAATATATTTTTGTTTGAATTTAAAGTAAAATAGTTTGGAAGTTATTTAGGAAAATAAGAGAAAATTGACCAATTTTCGCTTATTTTCCTAAATAACTTCCAAACTATTTTACTATTCCCTCCCCCCTTATTTCCGAAACTACTGAGGCTAAAATTTTGAAAAAAATACTGAAAGTAGTTCTTTACCTATAGATTACAGGAAAACCTATAAGAAGTCTATGGTATTTAAAGTAACTCAGTAAAGTTCATATAATCATGTACGGAACGGAACCCTCTCCACGCGAGTTTAACTCGCACTTGTCCGGTTTTGAATTTCAAATCTGTTTGCCTGTTGTCTGATTGTATGTGCGCGATAAACTTTTAAACTACGGGACGGATTTCAATGTAGTTATGGGATATTATATTAAGAGGACTGTGAACCAAAGGCAAAAATCACCCTTTTCATACAAGAGGCGATAACGATTTCCACCCCTTAAATGTTAACCGATATTGTGCAATTTTTGATAGGTCAGTCAGAACAAAATCTAGGTCTACACGTTTTTTTGAATTTTGATTAAAGATCAAGAAAGTCAAATAATGCCGAAATTAGATTTGTATGACGATACTGAAACCACAATAAAACTGAATATATTGATAATAGTTAAAAAATCAAAACGTATCGACCTAGATTTTATTCTGACTGACAACCTATCAAAAGTTGGTGAACATCGGTTAACAATTAAGGGGTGGAAATCATTATCGCCTTTTGTATTAAAAGCCGTAGGTTCACACTTGTCTTAAGGGTGACTTCAGGCAGGACATAGACTATGAAACTTTTGGAAATAAAACTCAAAGGGAGTAGAAGCGGAGGTTGAAGTGAGTTCGGGAAAAAATAACACATTCCTAAACTCCTTTATCTACTACATAAATGTTTCGCTGGACCTTATCATTAGTATTATAATTTGTCGAGATATGATTTTTTTTTATCAATAAAATGTTTTGTTGTTTATTGCGTGTGGCAACGATTAATCAAAGATTACGAATCGAATACACACACCGGTTACACCGTGACATTATGTTAATAATGATTACCAAAATGTGTAAGAAAGAGTCCTATTTTTGCGCGTCGGTTTACGTATGTCTAAGTAAGTATGATCCAATCCTACAGCGCTGTAACTGATTCGGTTATTCCTAGTGCAGTATACATGAGTGGGGGGCGCCAGCATGCTGCGCAACGCGATTTTCGCGATGCTCACTTTTTTGGTGTCAAATGACACCATCGTACACTCGGTAAACATTGCCGACATCGGCGTTCTTGTTACATATATTGAGGAAAGGTCCATTATAGGCTGATTCATGCGTTTTGTTTTTGTGGTTCGTAGCTCCTAGCGAGCAATGAAAGACAGCGATGAATCAGGCAAAATAGGACTGTGTAAATGTCATAAGAACTAAGACGTCGGCAATAGAGCTTCGTAGTTTATAAACTTGTAAATAGATGGCGTTACCATGACGAACTAAGTCATTTGTTCAACGTAGAGCTACCGCACAGACCAATTGTCTTCTGGTCGTGTCTTATCCAACCTCGACATTGGCAGAATCATCAAGACATTGATGGGGCCATCAAAACCCTAAAAATCAACCAATCAATCAACGAAGTTGCATTGAACGCCATATCCTTCTTTTGAGATCGTTGTGCGCGAGCGACGCGCGGACCACGCGGCGCGCGGGCAACGCGTCCGGCGCCCGCGCGCCCGCGCTGCCCAACGAACTTGTGCAGGTCTAGAATGCTGACGATTGGCACTCATTATTTTTCAAAATCAGTTGCCTGTGTTAATAATTTCGTTAACATTTACCATTAACATATTTTAATTAATAAATTATCTTATAGGCACTTTGGCGCCCGCTGTTAGCCTAATACGTGTAACTTTTATAAATAAGTAAAAAGAAGGCTAAAAACAATGAAAATATTTTTAGAAAGCATACATAACTTTAACGGAGAAGTATGCTGCTATATGTTAGTGTCTATTTGCCCGAGAACTATATCTGTCCTATCCTAACCAGCTATCGAGCTGAAGATGAGTCAAATCGGGTGTTATAAGTATTACCTAATATTAAATGATGAATATTTTATATTTGAAATGAATTTAGCTACAAATCTAGGGTCTGTTCTTTGTGAATAATACAATTTCTATAATCATGGTTTCACTTTGGCCCGATTACAATATATATTATTATTTATATTCGAAAGAACAACAAAGAAATAAAAACATTTACTTATTCACTAACACACTTTTGTGGGTACACACAGGGTAATATAAATTAAAAACAATATTAAACAAATTGGTGGTGTGTGGGTCCTCGCGGCAGCGAATGGAACACTGGCTCAGCATAATGCTGAGGTGTCAGACACCTGCAGCGCTGATTTTCAGCCAGCACCGTCTGTGACTCGGAGGATACTGATAATTATCTATTTAAAGTAATAATTACTTATAGGTATATTATGTTTCCCTTACGCATACAATACAGTATAGTCCAGGAAACAACATGCGTTTCCTGGACTATTATCTATTATGGTGATAGCAGCTGAAAAGGAAATAATTTATAATGGCCGTTTTTTAATAAATTTCTAATTGAAAGTTTTAATTGATATTTGAACCAATAATCCACTTTTAACAATTTTGATACTCAAAATTTTTGTATTAAAAAAATATATTTTATAATATGGTTCAAAATGTTTTATTTTATTATGTGTTTTTATTAACAACATACTTAAGATATAGCTATTACATACTATCCGATTTTTCACTATCCGAGCCATAGATCATCTACATATGGTGTCTGAATGTACACATGGATCTTTTTGTTACAATGGTTCCTCAATTGGATAACAAAGCTGAAGGTCGCAGGTGCTATCCCGGCCAAAGTCAGATATTTTATAATATAACATATTAAAAATGATATTTGTCCTTGGATCTGGTGACTTTCTGTATTGTTAAATCTTAAGGTTTTCGTGCTGTAATAGATCTGTGACCTTATAAAGTTTCTATGTTTTAATAAATAAAATGAAAAATATAGAAAGGTCTTCAAACTGTTCAGTGAACTGTCAAGTTTTTATCCAAGCAATAGAATTCTTTGTTCAAACGTATCAAAAAATTTGACAGTCCAGTTGAGACCACAGAAAAATTCTACGCACGTGACGTATTTTTTCTTTTTTGTTGCTGTAGTTGCAACCAGCCAGCCAGCACGTGTGACGTGCAGTGACGTATGGACAGAGCGTACTCGTACGATCCGGTGCCCGGCGCGCCAGTCGCTATACAACGCACCATGGAGGCGGGACAACTTTGGCGCCAATATGTCATCGCTGGCATCGGTATGTTATTTTTTAAAGTGTTTTTTTTAGTGCAACTTACGGTGACAAACGATAGCATGGTGCAAATATTAAAAAAGAACGTGTTCAAAATAAAAAGTCGAGAGTTTGTGCTGGCTGGAAATAAAAGTCAAATTCAATGAAAACGCAATTTTTCAGTGCTTGGCGCTGGCTGAAAGTATTCATGATTTAATTAAAAATATAAGTATTGTTTGTGGTTGAAGACTGGTTGGCGTTAACAGACGGTGCGTGTTTTAAAAAGGTTAATGGTTTGGCGCGAAAAGTATTTTTAGTGTGTCGAGATCAAACGTAGCTTTCTGTTTTCCTGATTTTCCTTTCAGTATAATTTAACTTATAGGGAAATCGCTTGCAGAAAGCGAAATACGAGTAGATTTCAATCAATACATAGTTTCAAAGTCTAATCGCTTAGTAGCTGAAGTTAATTTTAAATAGTGGGTACTTCATTTACCGTTTTAAATTTCGCTGTATATATTCCAACTTATTATAGTTTGTTCGTTTTTTATTACAACAAAGGTCATATTTCAGATAATTAGTGACTTTATCAATAGTGTAATAGCGAGCGATAAACGAATCAACATATAAACGGCTTGAAGTTAGTTAGAAACAACCAATTCGTGTAATTAATACGAACGCATATTAACTCAGGTCATTGTTTTTTTAATAAGTGTCAACATACTTTTTTCAGTGCATTAGAGTAGAGCATGAGGTGATAGTAATTAATCTTTAACCTATAAAATAATAACAAAATAGTTAATAGAATATAACTCATTTATTTCAGGTTATGACCCATATCGTTACACAGTACACAATATAATAATAAAAAATCAAAAATAATTGGGAAACAGGAAATTAGAATGAAATTAAGACTAGAATATTTTGAAAAAAATCACATTAAAACCGAACAAATAATTAAGAATCATTAAAAATTATATAGACATTCCAATAATTAATTAATCACATTTTATTACAATTGAAATTAAAATTAAAATGTTATGCTATGTATTAAAATGTTAAAGATAGACCTTAAAGTTTTCAAAATAAAAGACAATATAGTTCAACATAGTTGGAGACATTAAAAGATGCAAAATCATGAAAAATATTTAAAATTCTTTCGGAGCGGCACGGCAAAATATCGCATCACGTGGGCTGGATTAAAAAAAATGAAAACTTCGTGGCAACTTACCATATTTCAAGTAAGCTAATTAAGTCCAAAATAACCTATAACACTAAACTTATTATCATTTGCAACTTTGTTAATGCCCGAATTCAGTTCCAATATTTTCTTAAAATATAAACAGTTATAGAAGGTAAAATAAGGAAACATCGTCGCTATGTGTTGTAATAAATAATTATATTCAAAATCATGATTTCAATTGGCTGAACTTCACTTTGTTGCAAATCTTGGTTTTTTGCACGTTCTCACGGATACTAGACTACAAGGTAGCAAACTACTTGATAATATATAAGTATGTGACACGAGTAACATTTTTACCCAACTGCAGCGAAGGAAAAATGAGGATTACGTTTTTCGCGAGTATGTATGTATGTATGTATGCCTGATTACTCGGTGAGTTTCCATCTAGAAACAAAACAACAAACGATTCGGTAAAATTGCCAGGGTGACACGAGGTATATGACGTCACTTGAAATCCAATATGGTGGATGATAGAAGACTTTTGTTCGTTAATATTTGTCTACCCATGCATTATTGGTACCTATTTATTTATTTATATCAGATGGTATCAAATGAAAGGGCTTGATTGGAGCATTCTAAAAACAATACGTTCGCATTTATAGTACTTTCTATATACAAAATAGGTAATTGAAATAGCTACAATAGGCATCATTGCTTGCCGAAAAGTAATTAACTATCCATATAACACAACTATATCAAAAAAACTTGCTAGCTATTCATTCAAGACGAACGAACCTACAGTCATTTTTAAATTATAGATAAGAAAAAAAAAACCGAATGCAATTTTTGTTATTTTTCTAAGTTTAATAAGGGCTTTTACTCCATTTACATTTATTAAAAAAGATGCTAACTAAAAAATATATGTAAAAAGCTACAAAAAAAGTTTCATTCAAATAATTATTTACTTCATTCATTGCATGAATAACAAATGTACTCTGTCATAATATAAGGAAGCTACAAGCATGCCCGAATGTATTTTCCTGTTTCACAATAGCTTCCTCAAACGGCTATTTTGATGAATTACGGTCAATTTAACCGACAGTTTAAAAAAACGGGTCCGAGTTCAATGCGCTTTTGATACGTTGGATATAAATCTAAGCCTTCAACTACCTATATTTGTTGATTTGTTAGTTTTGTTATTAATTATTTATATAGTACAAAATACTTCAGGACATTTTTTTTTATAGTGACCATCTTTTTTCTCATAGAAAAATTCGGGAAGAAAAAATATTAATAATTCGCTAATGGGTTTTCGTTTCAATAGCCTGGCGCCTCATTCGGGAACGCTAAGTGATTCTGTAGCGACTCGTAAGCCAGATCTCTCATCTCGCTCTTACGCATTTCGCGTCGTGCGAAAGAGTGGAATGAGAAATCTGGCTTACGAGTCGCTACAAAATCACTTAGCGTTCCCGAATAGAGGCGCTGTAGTAGTGCGACTTGCACCGAGTTTCAAAATGATTGAAGTCGTTAATTGTGTTACGTATGACAGTTCTATACACTATACATATTGGCAGACCTTGGGGCTTACCATGATCGCTAAATGCGATTCTTTTTAGGCCCTAAGCTGAACTGTGTCGCTATTTCATACCTCATCATATATCCATACTAATATTATAAATGCGAAAGTAACTCTGTCTGTCTGTCTGTCGCGCTTTCACGCCAAAACTACTGAACCGATTTAAATGAAATTTGGTACACAGATAATCTAGAGCCTGAGAAAGGACATAGGCTACTTTTTCATGCGAATAATGGGTTATAAAGGCTCTAAAGGGGGGGGAGGAGGGGTGAAAAGTTGTATGGAAGTATCGTCATTTTTAGAGCTAGAAGCTCGAAACTTATTTTTTAGGCTGTTGATTCGATATAAATAAATATGACATTCAAAGTTTGTAAAAGTTTTACCCTCAAGGGTGTAAAATATCAATAGGGAATAGGGGATGAAAGTTTGTACCTATGCTTGAATAATTAAAAATGCTACCCAAAAACATTATTCCACGCGGACGAAGTCGCGGGCACAGCTAGTTTTACATATGTTAATAAAATGTCTCATGTCCTTACATGAGTTTAACGATTTAAATATGTTTACAATGTTAGTGCAAGTGTGTCTTAATTTCCTTAAGATATTTGTTTTCTTTGTTAGAAACGAACAGAGGGTAGATAAGGTGGCATTACGACCATAGACATTGTCATAAATACTCGCTAAAAGGCCTTAGTAGGAAGTAGGAATTTTCCTGCTCACGCATGGTCTCTTGGGCGAGATGCGATGTCAAATGTATGCATGATTACAATTAACTCGTACTTAAGTATGCTAAAATACATTACCTTAAGCATAACAGGTACATAATGATATTGTTAGAATTGAGGAAAACTTACATTATAAACAAATACTGGGGCAAATACGAAAGTAAGTTCACTAATTTGAAAAGTTGCTAAACTTGAAAGAAACGTCAAACTTGATCTTGACAGCTTGGTGCCTTTAAGTTTAGGATGTTTTAAATTTAGGCGACACCGCTTCAAATTGGACCCAATGTATTGTTAAGAGGACTGCGAACCAACGGCAAAAATCACCCTTTTCATACAAAATGCAATAACGATTTCCACCCCTTAAATGTTAACCGATATTGACCAATTTTTGATATGATGTCAGTCAGACCAAAATCTAGGTCTATACGTTATTTGAATATTGATTAAAGATCAACAAATTCAAATAATGGCTGAAATTTGTTGTGTACGAGAATTCTGAAACAACAATAAAAGTGAATTTATTGATTATAGTGAAAAAACCAAAACGTATAGACCTAGATTTTGTTCAGACTGACAACCTATCCATTTTTTTTTAATCGGTTGTCATTTAAGGGGTGGAAATCGTTATCGCCTATTGTATGAAAAGCCGTAGGTTCACACTCCTCTGAAGCACTTATTTAAGAATGGCGTACTAAGTAAATGTTGAGATACAGGTAAACTGGAACTGTATTAAAATAAATAAATGCGTGTGTTGATAAAGACGATTTATTCGCCACTAAAACCAGAAACAAAGAACACGCACGCCTTAGTACTAATAAATACCGGACAAGTGCGAGTTAAACTCGCGTGGAGAGGGTTCCGTTCCGTACATGATTATCTGAAGACTTCTTGTAGGTTTTCCTGTAAGCTATAGGTAAAGAACTATTTTCTGTATTTTTTTGAAAATTTTAGCCCCGATATTTTCGGAAATAAGGGGGGGGGAATGGTCAATTTTCGCCTATTTTCCTAAATAACTTCCAAACTATTTTACTTTAAATTCAAAAGAAAATATATTTAAGATCCTTACACTAAGCCCTTTCGTTTGATATGTCACTCGGTATAGGTTGCATAACATTTATTTTTATTTTCTAATTTACCCCCCAAAAGTGGCCCCCTTGTAAAAATTTATATATTTACGTCACGCGTCCGTGTTGCGGTCACCGATTTACATATGTATTCCAAATTTCAACTCAATCGGTCCAGTAGTTTCGAAGCAAATTGGCTGTGAGAGACGCACAGACAGATAGACAGACAGACAGACACACGAGTGATCCTATAAGGGTTTCGTTTTTTCCTTTTGAGGTACGGAACCCTAAAAAGTAATAAAACCTCAGTAGTCCATTGAGGTTTGTTATGTTGCAAACATGTATGGGTTACAATGCGTTGTCAATAATTAACCATTGTGTGCGTTGCGTATTCGTTCATCTTTTTTTTCTATCCGGGATAAATATGGCGCATTTCCATACCGGTGTCAAGCTTAGCCGCGAAAGTAAAACTGTAATAGTGGAATGGAAAATTACAATCTACATAATTATATGTGCCATGATGCCTGATGCAAATAAACAAATTTATTCCATGTTCATTTCCTTGTCTTGACAAACAGAAATATAATCGGAATTAGTTATACAATTAGTCCGTCAAAGAAAGACAAAAGAAACGATTTTTTTTATTATTATTTACTCATAGTAATGATATGATTCACATCGGTTTTATTCAAACTTGCCTTTACAAAAAAATATTTACGATTTTCTTGACAATTTTGTATTTGCACAAGTGTATTATTGATACCATCATCGACATATTTAACCGTTATATCATAGAATTCCTGCCTTATGGCTCTGGCAACAAAAGGCACGTCGTTTTTAGGGTTCCGTATCCGAACGGGACCCTATTACTGAACCTAAAACGTCCGTCCGTCTGTCCGTCTGTCAGAGGCCTCTAGCTCAGCAACTGTAAGAGGTAGAAAGTTGAAATTTTCACAAAATATGTGTTGTTATGGGGAAAATACTAGCAAATAATAAAAATATCGAACAGTTTTAAGCCTGAGAAGCTCCCCATACATTGCTACCCTAAAATTGGCCTGATTTTAGACCAATTTTGTTCGAGCTGTAATTCCAAAACGGCTAAAGTTTCAGATATCAAATTTGACCACATTTAAATTTACACTCCATAGTTAAATAACAAATAACAATTCAATGGTGTTCTGTTATAAAAAAAACCGGACAAGTGCGAGTTAAACTCGCCTGGAGAGGGTTCCGTTCCGTACAAGATTATCTGAAATTTCCTATGTTACTTTAAATACCATAGACTTCTTATAGGTTTTTCTGTAATCTATAGGTAAAGAACTATTTTCTGTATTTTTTTCAAAATTTTAGGCCCAGTAGTTTCGGAGATAAGGGGGGGGGGAATGGTCAATTTTCGCCTATTTTCCTAAATAATTTCTAAAATATTTTACTTAAAATTCAAAAGAAAATACATTTAACATCTTCACAATAAACCCTTTTATTTGATATGTCACACGATGTAGGTTGCAAAACTTTTTTTTTAAATTTTCTAATTTACTCCCCAAAAGTGGCCCCCATGTTTAAAATTCATATATTTACGTCACGCGTCCGTGTTGCGGTCACCGACTTACATATGTATACTAAATTTCAACTCAATCGGTCCAGTAGTTTCGGAGCAAATCGGCTGTGATAGACGGACAGACAGACAGACAAACAGACACACGAGTGATCCTATAAGGGTTTCGTTTTTTCCTATTGAGGTACGCAACCCTAACAATGAAAAATATATTGAAATTAAATCAGAAAATTACTGCTGCAGCTTAACAATCCGCCAACTTATTTGCAACTGTAAAAGCTCTTATACGATTAACATAAAGTCTATTATTGATTGATTGAGATCATGCCAAATTGGCGTAGTACGGAACCCGCCCCACCCCCTCTTACATCTGGAAACACCGTCAAAAATACATGAGAGTCCACGGACGATATTATCTCCCACGCAACTCCAAAAACCATATTGAAAACAATCCAAGCACTATCAATTTAGCCGATAAGCAATCATTGGATACGTATAAATTACGTATTAAATTGTATGAATAATAAAATTATAGCGTAATAGACCTTATGACCTGAAATTAAAAGAGTCTTAACTATCTTTACACATAGGATACATTCTGATAACCCCCAGAAAGATTATCGGGAATCACGGGCGACTCGTGTGGGAGAATGTGTATTTTGGGTTATCTACCTGAGAAACAAACTTTTTAAATCTATAATATTATAATACAAAAAATCATCACGGGTCTTTCTAAGCGCTTGCACAGGCATACAGGGGACTATGGAACAATTGCCCCCACCTGAGTCACGACCAAAGACATTCAAACATTTTATTCACACAAAGATTGCCCCATAAAGGAAGTCTTGCACCATTACCATGACTTTAAGCAAACCGTTCTCGTAATAAAAACCAATCGCTCGCTCCCTTTTACTTGTATCGGCAACAAGCAGTATTTGTATGTACCGATAGATTTTGATAACGAGAACGGTTTGCGTAAACTCATGGTAATGGTACTGTATCCGCGCCTGCGTTTGCGTCTTTTACAGATGTTCAAATAAAATAGTGTCTCTTCTGCTAAGTTACTCTCTTGACATTCTCTCCTTTCTCATTTCATTACTCATTCCGTCCGACAGCCATAAATTATTTATTAAATATCTTTCATGTACAAAATCGACTTCGTTAACCTTTAATTATAAGTAGGTAAAGATGATTTTTATTATTATTATTATTGGAGATTAATTGGGCCATATGTGTGCCGCTTCGACCATTCCTGATCTATTGTGGCAGCCCTTCGGTTTGGCTAGTGCTGGCCTCGGTAGGGGTGGTCCGCTAGCAGCCCTTTCCACCGTGTGCTCAGACCCTTACCGGGAAGAGCATCGGTTACCGCAATTCACACGCAGATAATGTACATAAGTTAGAAAAACTCATTGGTACGAGTACATGGCAACCGCTTGGATTCGAACCCGGACCTCACGATCATGAGTCGACATCCTTAGCCATTAGGCCACCGGTCTCTTTAAAGATGATAGATAGATAAGTATAGATAAAGTTCGTTGACCAAATATACTGAAGAAGAGCCATGTAAAAACTACCCGTAACTCGAACATGCATGATAAAATTGATGAATGTTGACGAAACGAGGGGACTATGCAAGCACGGATCTGCCGTTGTGGGCATGAGGGGCTGGGCATGCCCACAACCCTAATAGACTTGTGACGTCCTCTGTAAGAATGCACTATATCGATCATGAGTGAGTTCATACTCCTCGCACTTGGCCGATTTTCGGGTGGCTGTAACCAAAACCTTTTTCGAGGGCGAGGGATCCGCGCCTGGGATTATGTCACGATAGAGAAGTAGGTGGTAATCTGTGGTCTCTGCATACCTAGAAACAGAAGGTTTATTTTATGTTCAAAAAGCATTAGAATATTATAGAACCCGAACCCTGGCACCGCCCTTTTAAAGATGCTATCTGAAAAAGAAAACCGGACAAGTGCCAATTAAACTCGCGTGGAGAGGGTATGAAATTTCCTATAATACTTTAAATACCATAAACTTCTCATTGGTTTTCCTGGAATCTATAGGTAAAGAACAATTTTCTGTATCATTTTTTTCAAAATTTTAGGCCCAGTAGTTTCGGAGATAAGGGTGGGGGAAATGGTCAGTTTTCGCCTATTTTCCGAAATAACTTTTATAAAAAAAAAAACTATATTTAAGATCATCATAATGAGCCCTTGCATTTAATATGTCACACGCCACATTTTACCAAACCTTTTTTTTTTAATTTTCTAATTTACCGCCCAAAAGTGGCCTCCATATTTGAAATTCATTTATTTACGTTACACGTCCGTATTGCGGTCACCGACTTACATAAGTGTACCTAATTTCAACTCAATCGGTACAGTTGTTTCGGAGTAAATCGGCTGTGACAGACGGACAGACACACAGACACACGAGTGATCCTATAAGGGTTCCGTTCTTTCCTTTTGAGGTACGGAACCCTAAAAACTTGTCACGTGTCTGTTGTCAACAGTATAGTTACTAAAATGCGGTTCAAGGTCTGCAAAAACTGGCGCTCTTCCGACAGAATGGCGAAATTGCCATTTCCGCTACATTTTTCATATGTTGCCATATTATGCTTACAATGTTTTTAATGCGAAAATCTTTTACTCTGTGGCCTTTCTGGCAAAAGACCGACGAAATGTGCCATATAATATATTTCCTGTTTATCAAACGTGTTTAGCTATCAGTAATAATATGGTTATATGGCTTATCATATCGCGAGCTTTATGACTATAGCATTTCCGATGACGTGAACCGACTGAAATTATCATCGCGGTCAAACATAATCATAACAATTTATTGGTAAAAATATATTTGTTATTAAAATTTGTGAGCGCTTATAATTTTTGAGGAAATCTTGTAACTAAATAATAAAAAAAAAACTCACTCCGTAATGGAATTTTGCACCACCTGCTAAAAAACTATTTTTGTGTATTTCTCTGTTAAGGTTGCCTGGAAGAGATCTCTATTTGACTTATTTTGTTTTTCCTTTACGTATATTTTGTTACTTTGTGCCTTTCTGTTCTTTTGTTGTAGAGTATGTAGCCCTGTGCCTCTATTCGAGAACACTATTAAGTGATGTTGTAGCGAGTCGCGAGCGAGATTTCTCATCACACTCTTCCGCACAACGCGTAATGCGTAAGAGCGAGATGCGAGTCTCGCTCGCGGGTCGCTGCAGTATCACTTATGCGTAATGCATAAGAGCGGGATGCGAGTCTCGCTCGCGAGTCGCAACAATATCGCTTGGACGGTCCCTAATAGAGGCGTACAGTCACAAACGCTTTCCCAAAGTGATTCAACTATACGGAATCCTGCCGCGTAGCCTACTTGCCTTGCTACGGCGTAGCACTTTCATTTGAATTCGTAGCTTGTCTACAGTTAATTTCCATATTTTGTACGGGACTTCGGCTATGTGCCACAGCAGCACATGTTCCTCGCGCAGGCCCCTCTTTCCCACTGAGCACTCTGGGCAAGTGCCCAGGGCCCCGCGGTAAGGCCCCCTAGTTCCTGCCCGATGACCAAACGATAACCGATATTTATTACCGAAAAACTTATTTAATTCGAATAAATCGAAACTAAATGACTGACTATAATACCATTAGGTTTTGCATGCCATAGGTCAGTGATAGGGGCCCTATTATCCTAATGCCTAGGGCCTCCAATAGGTTAAAGACGGCCCTGCTCGCGCATATAAGGGCGCACGCGCACGGCGACTTTTTTCAGCGATGTAGTCGCGATACAGCCGCAAAACGTCCGCGGTGCTATCGATAAGACTTGCGTTTTGTTACGGCTGTTCTTATGATTCCCTGTGAGAGTCCCACCTATATTAGGTACTTGAGAGTCTAACAGCTTCGAGTGACCTTTGATCCAATTCTGACCGCAATGACATCAGTTAGTTATTAAAGTGCCTCTTGTGGCTGAATTCAGAAAGGCCACTCAAATTGAGCTTTAATTAAAGTGACGTTTCAGTGACGTTTCTGTATAGGTTGACAAATAGTTGCAGGACATTTAACTATTTAATATCTAATCAATTGCGTAAGTAGTCATATAAAAACAAATATGTATCAAACTTTAAAAATGTCTGTATTGATATTTCAATATTTTTAACATCGGTACTCTTTATTGTACCACAAAAATAACAAAAAAGCAATTGTATGCATACACTAACAAAATAAAGTTAAGGAAGAAAAGGCGGTCTTATTGCTTAATAGCGATCTCTTCCAGACAAGCACAACAGAGAAAATAATGAACAAAATAGTTTAACTTTGGCAGGTGCTACAATATTGAAGTTAAAACATTTCCTAAATTTACAAGCACTCACAAATATCAAATATATATATGCAATAACGTCCGTAACGTAACGTCATTTAATGACGTTCAATCAATTTAAATAAAATCAGATTCTTACTTTTATAAGTGCATTGGTTTTCTACTTAGAATACGTAGATAAATGATTAAACCTAAGAAGTAGATACGAAAAATGTAATATTTTCTTTTCGACGCGCAGTTTAAAGAATCTTAAAAAGAGATAAAATTTCCGCCTTTTATGACTATTTTAGAAAGATCAAAGAAACAGATATTTTTTTTTGCTAATTATATTTTGAGAACCAACAGAATACGAACTGAAATGATTGAAAATTCGCCATATCACATGTACTATATGCGCACGATAAAGCTTGTCTTAGGTTAGGCTATCTGAAGATACAAAACCGATTATTGCATAATACTATAGTATCCAAACGGATAATATAAATATCATGTCCCTACATTCGCAAGCTGCACGATAATGTACTGTTATCATATACGTTTTACTGCCGGGCTCAAAGTATCTGCTGGTGGTATTATCATTATCACAGATATTTATGAACTCCTTAATCGATATTAGCATGCCTTATCGACAGCCTTACATAAGTAATTCGCCGAAACCGCATATAATAAAAGTATACTTACACGGATAAATCTTAAGACTTTCTTTAAACTAGCTTTCGTTATTAATAAAAAACAAAGAGTTCTTGTCAAGACCAGTCAAATGAGCCCAAACTCAATGGGGTTGCGTTTTTTTATTACAGAGTTCCCTCCGCCCTTACAGGCTCTATCATCAGATCAGCTCCATGTCATAATAATATTGCACTGTCATCCGATTTACATATGCTTGCTAAACAGCTCAATCGGAAACCGAAAAATGGGTCAAATTTAAATTGCAAGATTTAATTGCGGCGTTTTCTCAGCAGATGTCACCGTTCGAAGCGCTGGTAGATTCAGACATGTGAAAGAGCCCGTGTGGTTTACATGCAAAATAAATATTTTAATTTTCATTTTTCATTATAATTTTCATAATTATACTTGCACAGACACCGGGACAGGTGAACGTAAATAAAAGCTTGTAAATTAAGACAATCTTTTGTATGAAAGAAAATTGAATTTACTCTAGCTAATATGTCTGCATCGTATAATATTGAAAATAATATTTTCTTTACAATTACCGAATTTGTTTTCTAGTTTTATTGGTGTTTTGATTTAAAAGTTTTTTTTGTTTACTTTGAAATCATTTCTTTCATTGTAGCAAATAAGTCAAGCAGTTTGAATAATTATTAATATAAAACAGTAAACAGTAACATTCACAAACTATATATCTCTGGATGCGTAAGAATGAGACGCATAAATCTCGGTCTCATTCTCACGCATTGAGTTTGTCCATCGTAGCCGATCGTGTAAAGCAGCCATTATAAACATTATTATTTTTCATTACAAAAACAAAAAAAATTAAGGGGTGTGATGCTCTAACTCGATAGCGCTCCGCTCGACAATGTTTCTGTACTAGTTTAAACCGGTTTTCTACGCACTTTATGCTTTATGCACGGTACGTACTTCTTACACTGCCATGTACCGAAAACTCATGCCCTGACACATCCCATGGCGTCAATGGACAGCATTAAATTCGATGTCAACGCTGGCTTAGAGAATCGCGCCGCATTTATTTATAGCTTTTCGTTTAACCATCTTTTTATTTTCGTGTTATTTAGGTAAAACGGAACGCAAGCCCTTTTATGGAAGGTAAAAGAAGAATTGAGTTGACTGGGCATCGAAAAATATTGCACATTGATTTCTAGATAAAAACGATTACAGGTTTTCCACTTACGGCATCAAGTTTTTGCTGTAAATACTTAATCGTGGAAAGAAAAACACCATTGTGTGTGTAATTGTTCTGTTGTTACGCCTATAATAATCATGGATTGTGCGACGCTTCTATTATATTTTCTAAGAATAACGACTAGCCTACGTGTACATTTATAAAATTGACACATGCATGCGATATTTTATTACGATGGTTATAGTTGGGTAAGCCCGCTCCATCGTTGACTTCATTGTGGTAAGCGACTGATGGTAAGCCATCAGCCAAACTGTTCTCTTACAAACATTAAGCGCTTGGTGAATTGGTCTCTCATTTCACCCGAAAATCATAAATTGACCCGAGCTTGTGGACATTACCCCCTCGTATGCCCGGCCGCCCCGAGAAGACGATCGTCAAAAAGCACTCTTATGTCGATAGGTAATAGGAGTATTTTAGCGCGTCTATCGCCGCAACTAAGTATTTTTCTCCTTTTCTTACGGTCAATACGGCTAAAGTGAAAGACAAAGAAGAAGTATATACCTCCACCACGTCGTTAAGAGGAGTGTGAACCTACGGCTTTTCATACAAAAGGCGATAACGATTTCCACCCCTTAAATGTTAACCGATGTTCACCAATTTTTAATAGGTTGTCAGTCAGAACAAAATCTAGGTTTATACGTTTTGATTTTTTCACTATAATCAGTAAATCAGGTTTATTGTGGTTTCAGTATTCTCATACAAAACAAATTTTGGCGCTATTTGACTTTCTTAATCTTTAATCAAAATTCAAAAAACGTATAACCCTAGATTTTGTTCTGACTGACAACCTATCAAAAATTGGAAAAAATCGGTTAACATTTAAGGGGTGGAAATCGTTACCACCTTTTGTATGAAAAGGCTGATTTTTGACTTTGGTTCACAGTCCTCTTAATTCTATTCAGCAATAAACAAGAACCCAGGACCTCTATTCGGGAACGTCCAAGCGATATTGTTGCGAATCGCGAGCGAGAATCGCATCCCACTCTTACGCATTACGCATCATGCAGAAGAGTGGGATGAGAATCTCGCTAGTGCGTCGCTACAATATCGCTTGGACGTTCCCGAATTGAGGCGCAGTTTCTGCCAAGCACTCGAGTTGAAGCGCGGTGATCACATTTTGTAATGCTTTTGGTGTTGAAAAAAACGAAGGAATGAACATCAGCGCCTCTATTCGGGAACGCTCAGTGTTCTGTAGCGATTCATGAGCGAGTTTTCTCATCCCACTCTTCCGCACGACGCGTAATGCGTAAGAGCGAGATGAGAAATCTCGCTCACGAATCGCTACAGAGTCACTTAGCGTTCCCGAATAGAGGCGCAGAACAATGGAATTTATCAATTCCGAAAACTTTATTAGCAACATTATAAAGGATGATGGGCAAAAATTTATGGAATCCAGCCCAATCACCAATATAGTTATAACGTATGTAGGCTTATTGCTCCCACTATTTGCTGTAATTGTTATTATGACGACTAGACGGGTGAAGGCTGGGTAAAATATACGGGAAATAGCATTGCAACGCATGCGGGGTACAGCTAGTATAGTAATAAACGTTCCGTGTGTGTGAATATTTGAAGGCTGATAACTATTTTCTCCGGGGTTTTTGAAGTTTGTCCTCCTATTAGAAAATGAAGGTTATGTAACTAGCTTTCACGTGGTATACATGAGATTTTTATTGGTTATAGGGGCCAATTTGTCCATCATTCTTTAAAGATAGTCGCATGCGTCTATGTTCCTCCCACTTATTTTCACTTTATTGGTAGGTATCGCACGTAGGTATCGCAAATTTATGTTCGTATTTAACATCACCCTATGATTCCTGAACGCTCAGTGAACACCATATAGCTAACGCCTATTTCCACGTAAACTGTCACTTCTTGTCATTAAGCTGACACGTTTACAGTAAACGCGAGTATAATGGTCAGTTTCCGGGCGGCCACGTGCAGCATTGAACTTCATGCGCGCGCGCCGGCGATTGCAGCGCCGCCGAGTTAGTTGACCCGGCGGACGATGCGCGAACTACTTATGTTTTGTATGTAATCAAGTTGTAATGGATATTTAAAACCCTTGAAATTAATAAACTAATAAATAAAAATTTATACTCGTACAAGCTACGAGTATAGTCAGTAAATTAGCTTTCGTTCTATAGGGAAGATGCAATATTTTTTTTTGATCTTGTATTGGAAAGTGCTGAGCAATTGAAACCGATCTGTGTGCGCAAAACATTTTTATGTGGATTATTTTATGAGTTATGAAGCTTTAAAAAGTCATTGTTCATACCAACCGCAAAAACACTCCATACAAAATGGACACCAGCTATGACGTCACAGCTGTCGTTAGACTGTACAAAATGTATGACGTTTAAACGAAATACGCAATTATTTCCGAAAATACTGTTTTTAGACCAAAATCGTAGAAATAAAACATGACATAAATTTGATGAGGATCTCCAAAAAACTTATATGTAATTTAGACCCTTAAATAAAAATGAATAGTCAAAATGATCTGCTTTATAATGTAATATTATATTGAGAAATAAATAAATCTAATCTAATCTATCTAATCTTTTTTCTGTAATATAATTTTGTTTACATTTACATTCATAAATCATAATATATCAGTTATATCTCATTTTGATTTTCATGCAACTTGAAGGTAAAGATTTATATAGTGTCAACATTTAAATATACACTATACGTGATGTCAAATAAAACGGCTGAGAATAAACAATTTGCATGTGACAACTGACCACTGTTATTCATCCAATCGGATAGGATGGATACATATTAAGTCATTTGCTGATTGGTGGATTCTTGTCACTGTCGTGTCTGCATCTCGCTCTGTCGTGTGATGCTCTAACGTGCGTAGCCGCTGATCACGGAACAGGGACACATTCTTATTTGGACCTATTGCCTGTATTCTTACAGTCTAAATTAATAGTTTCGTCTATCCGCGGATCAGTCGCTGTGCATACTACTGCACGACGGGTCATAGGTAGGGTTGCCAATTATTTATGGGGCAAATAATATAGTATTTACCAGTCAGAGCTATAAATAAAATAGTACACTGAAAGAAAATAATAATATATAGTACATTAATGAAACATACAAATATAAATACACATAAGTATGTACAAAATACCAAGTGACATAAAGGACAGTCCCAGTTTTGCTTCCTTTGTTAGAAAATTAAAGGCAAAATTGATTTCACTAGCACTTTATTCTGTGCGTGATTTCCTAGTATATTAAGTCATATCAACATAAATAATGTAATTAACTGCACTAATTTAATTTAGTCTGTAACTATGATTAAGAAATAAAAAAGGAATGTTAAATATGATTGAAATCTGAACTTGACATGTAAAATTACATTTTATTAATATATGAAATAAATAAATTAATGAAAAACCTTTTAAAAAGTGTGTAAGGTATGATTGATTAAATAAAATATACGAAATTCGTCCTACTTATATTCCAATTTCGCATCTTGTGGCTATCCGAGCGAGAAAATGCCTACTGAACTGGCCAACTCAAAGCTAGGACTAACCGAAATATATTACTTTTGCGTACTACATATAAGTTTCTTCAACAGTATATATGTAGTACATAGGGCCAAAATATAGTAAAATACTATACATTATAGAACGGTTGGCAACCCTAATCATAGGGGAGCTTTACATGGGAGAACGTATACACCTCCTATTCGATCCAAAAAAATCCTTTATCACCGAGAAAAACTCACTATAAATAAATATTAACTGATTTAAAATTGAGAGTTAAATGCTTTTAGATATTTTATATCATGTCCTTGGAAATAGGTATAAAACGAGTTTAAAGCGGCCAATTTGAAACATTAATGACAAATGGTTCAGTTTGTATTCAGCTGGCGATAAAATAGCCATTGTGGCTATATTTAGATGAGTTATGACAGTGCTGAGAACGAGCAACAAGCGGATTGTTGTCATGGTCAACCTTTGGGGGTGGCAAGCAGGGCAACCGCCCGGGGCCTCGCTCTTGCAGGGGCCTCGCGGACTCGCGCAACAACCCTACATACATACACATACATAGCATCACGCCCGAAATCCCTAATGGGGTGGGCAGAGCCACAAGACTACTTGTGGCCACGTTCGATTAATTAGTCCTAAGATGGTATGATGAACCGTATGGTGACAGGTGATCAGCTCATCGCCCATACAGATAGTCCACCATGTTGGAGAGGACCCGTCCCTTAGTCGACTTTTACGACATGCCGGGATGATAAGCATCTGCACGCATTCTATGCTATTTCTTCACTCCCAGTGCAGCAGAGGAGGAGAGAGGAGAGAGGAGCAACAACCCTAGTAGAAAAATATTAGATACTAATAGTACTAATATGCCACTCGCGCTCTCTTGCGCGGTAGTTATCGCTCTGATATCTGTAGCATCATCATTAAAACTAATTCCACAAAGGCAAGGGTCTCGCAAAGATCTCTCCGCCCGGAGCCTCGCAATGGCTAAGGGCGCACTTGATTATTGTCGCTTCAGTACTATTACCATGAGTTTACGTAAACCGTTCTCGCTATCGATAACTATCGAAAACTATTTTTATTGATATTACAATTATCCTAATTGTCTTTCTTAAAAATGGTCCAGTTGAATTGAAAATACATCTTAAAATTATTAACTTCGTCACATAACATTGGTTAAACTTAGCAAGTAGGTGACAGTATAAGAATTATCTTTATCTACACCCATATCATAAAACCTCCATTGGCTAATCAAAAACCGTAGGAAATGACCACCATTTTGACAACCAATTAGGAAAAACCAGTGCTGCGATAAAGAAATAACATGACTTCTTTATCGTTTTTAGTAAGGAAATGAGATTAAATTTGGAACAGCTGTCAAAACTCAAGTGGGTCTCTATTCTAGTATCCATAGATATTAAAACAGTTATTGATACGAAACGTCAATTCAGTATGTTTTTTTTAATATAAACTGCACAATATTTGATCTCGAGTGACGTGAGAATAGAGACTTCATCCGTTTGTCTATGATTTTAAAAAAAATGGTCTTGACGGAGGATCGCCATGTTGGTGTTTTGCTGAACGAAAGTAGAATTGTTTTTGAATTGAATAGAAAAAGTTGTTTGTAATGTACATTTTAGTTGAAAATATGAATAGTACGTAGTCTTCTCGGAGTGTGTGTGATGTGAAATTGCGCCGGATATCGGAAATATGCAGCCACGATTGCAACAAATAACTTGTTGCCAGAAAATATTGTTTCTGAACCCATCATGGAGGATTTATAATATGTGTGTAGATAAAGTTATGTATGCAACTCTGCATAATTTGGCCTTAAAACACGTGCGATCTTATTATGAAACTCGCCTATCGGCTCGTTTCATGAAAACCGCACTAGTGTTTTAAGGCCTATCATTATGCAACCGTTGCATAAACTACTATTAGATATTTGTTATTAACAAACTTTAGCCACAATTAAATACGATTATTTTTAACGTCGGAGTTATTGCGTTATACTGACCGTTTTCAAATGAGCCTGAAACATTGCGTCTTTAAAGGCACGCTGTATATCCACCTAAATTTAATGTATACTCATAATTATTGTATCCAAAGTATGATAATTCAGAATATGGTTTCAAATGTTTTAATTTCGTTATGCGTCTCTATTAACATACTTAATACTTTATTCTTAGTTTTATATTCTAAAATAGGAAAAACTTTCGATAAAAAATCTGCTGGATTCTTATAAATTCTATATTAAAAAAATATACTTATAACATAATTCGATCCATTATGTATTAATGTATTAAGAAAATCGCTCGTTTGATGGTTTAGATGCGTATTTCAAGAATCGTGTAACGTGTTTTTAAAATGATATTTATAACGTAACAAATACGCGTAGTCACGCACATGCTCAGACTACTAATTAATTAACTTAGAATGTACAACACATTAAAATCCACCGGGGTACGAGTACTTTGCAGAAATCTTGGAAGTCTAGAAATGCCTCGAATTTAGATGTGCATGTTAATTACTATGAGAATATGAGAAAAAGAAAAAGAAAATGAAAATATTTATTTTGCATGTAGGCCACCTGGGCTCTTTTACACGTCTAAGGCTACCAGCGCTTCGAAAGGTGACATCTGCTGAGAAGAAACGCCGCAAGAAACTCAGCAGGAAGTCATTTTTCAACTTTGACAGTACAATTTTATCTAAAAACGAACACAAAATGTGCAACATAAAAACCTAATGGGTACAAATTAATTCTAATAAATAACTAATAAGGGAGATGTATAGTCTCCGCGTCTGGACAAGTTAAGTGACTTAGAGATGTATAAAGTATCTAAGGGTCATAATAAAAAGAAAAATTGAAACAAAGAAACAGCTAAATCAATTAATCTAGGTTAAATGTAGGTGCAGACAGTCTCCACGGTCAAGTATAAAGATGTAAGACCTCCAAATATCAAAAAAAACAATTTGAAATATAACATTTCATGTCCTAATAATACAAATATACGAATATGAAAAACTATCAAATATAGTATACAGAGAGAACTACACTTTCGCCTTACTTTTTTACAATTGCTATCATTGTATAGCAGCCGGCTTCGTACGAGATCTAATCTTTAGACAGGATGTGTCCACTAAACTCGGAACTCAATGTAGGCGGCCACACAATATCACGAATAGCAATCATACGTCCACACGCCGTTTTAGATTTATTTCAGTTGCACAAATCAGACAGGACAAGTGGGCTCACTTGTTCACTATGCTCATTCCGCCATTATCTTTTTACCATCCAGACTTGGTTTGGGATAAAATCTTATGACCATGTCCGTGAAGGCGTAATAAACAGACACACTAACTTTCGCATTTACAATATTAGCTATGCATGCGAAAGTAACTCTGTCTATCTGTTCGTCTATATTGTTTATACGGCGAAACTACCCACCGATTTGCGTGAAATTTGGCAAGCATGTACTTTAGTATCTGGAAAAAGACAGGCTAATTTTATCCCAGAAAATTTCACGGTTCCCGAGGGAACGAATTCTATATTAACGAAGTCGCGGGCAATAGTTATCGATAATATCATATTCACTAGAGTTAAGAGTACTGAGTGATGCCGTATTTTATTATGATATAATTATCTCCTCTCCCATGGCTACTATCAATGTTTTAAAAAACAAATTAACGAGTGACCTCGCCTATCGCATCCTATAGTTATGCTCGATGATTGTGTCAAAACAAGTTAATGTTTTTAATACATTGATAATACGAAATTATAATAACTCATACAAAGAAACCTAAATGCATAACCTCTAAAAAAGAGGAAAGAAGAATTGGATCCTTCTGTACTAGTCCACGAGCCAGGTACATATTTCATCAATCATTTCCTCTCTCCTCCCTCTACTCGTAAAGTGTTTCAGAGAGATCTAACATGAAGCCCCGTGAACGTCAGAAAAATGTCTGCTGACTATAAAGTGGAGGATTATACGCCAGCTGGTCACCAGAATATGAATGCTGACTTTATTTATAGTCACCTGACTTTTTACTTCATTGGTTGGTCGAGACCATGCCAAATTGCCGTAGTACGGTACCTTTGGTGCGCGAGTCCGACTCGCACTTGACCGTTTTTATTTGAAACCAGATCAGTAGTTTTGGTGGGTGGTAATAACATATACACGTACATAATCACCCATATAAATATATATTCAGGAAAACAAGCCTCCTTTTTGTGTCGCTGCAGTTAAAACTATGTAATTATGTTTACGCTAACTGCGCTCGTGTCTCAATCTACTGCACATTCGTTTAAAATCCTTTTTAGGGTTCCATAGTCAAACAAGAAACCCTTATAGTTTCGTCATGTCCATCTGTCTGTCTGCCTGTCACAGCCACTATTATTAATTTGTACTATTATTAATGTGTATCCCGCGCACAAAGATAGATAATAAATTGGAGAAATAATACTTTATATACTATTACAAGTCTGTGACACCTAATAGCTCAATCATTGTAAACGAATGAACTTGATGGTAAATTCGTACAGGGTAAATTTTTTATCGTATACTTTCTTTTCTTTCCAGCTAACTTAGCAATCGCCTCGACTGGGTACTCCATGGGATGGACGTCGCCCGTCAACGTCAAACTCAAAAACGAGAGTCTAACTGACTCTCCCCTGCCCGCAGCTATTACCACTGACCAGGAGTCATGGATCGGCTCGCTCCTCACTATTGGGGCTGTTTTTGGTGAGCATCAGTATGGCTTTTAAAGACAAGAATGTACAAGATTTTTCGAGTTTTCATCGCTACAGACCAATCACATACTACGCGTAACGTCGACGTTTTCTTTAAGAGGAGTGTGAACCTACGGCTACTTCGGGGTTAAGTATATCTTAGCCAAGATGGGACTCTAACAATACAAGCTGTAGAATGTGTGGCGAAGAGGAAGAACCAATGAAACACATCATGTGTGAATGTGACGCCCTCGCCAGACTAAGAATAAAAATCCTTGGCAATGGATCCTGGTTCTGGATGAACCAGGGGAATTCAAGGCACTACCACAGCGCGCCACAAGTCACTTCATTGAAGTGGTGGACAATGCTATGGAATAGTGCTTAGGAAAGGGGTAATTACATAAAAGATCCCATAGGGCCGAAGTGTATCCGCAAGGATCCCACCCTCTAAGATAAGATAAGATAAGAACCTACGGCTTTTCATACAAAAGGCGATAATGATTTCCACCCCTTAAAAGTTAATCGATGGCCGATGTTGACCTATTTTTGATAGGTTGTCAGTCAGAACAAAATCTAGGTCTGTATAGATATTTGGTTTTTTCACTATAATCTATAAAGTCTGTTTTATTGTTGTTTCAGTATTCTCATACAAAACTAATTTTGGCGATTATTTGACTATGTTGATCGCATCAAAATTCAAAAAACATATGGGCCTAGATTTTGTTCTGACTGACAACCTATCAAAAATTGGTCAAAATCGGTTAACATTTAAGGAGTGGAAATCGTTATCGCCTTTTGTATGAAAAGGGTGATTAACGTAGTCCGGTTGGATACAGGTGAGGGTGGATGGAGACAGGTAAAACAATGGATGGTATCGGGTAATTTATTATTAATAATACGAGGCACTCTGGAACAACATTATAAAACTTATGAATATAGGTAGGTAAGGCTATGGAATGAGATGATTTGGAGGCTTTGTGTGACACTCTACTTACGATTAAGTGCCTCACTGGTAATTCTTAATAACAGGATAACGGGTACAATTGTGCTTCCTTTATAACTCGCACTGCACTTTTTAACTGTGGTTCTAATGATTCTAAGTATTTAGGTATTTTACAGTATGTATGTATTCAAATAAAGCTATATTTCTTTATAAGTTCAAGACCTTTCTAGGCCGAGCTCTCTTATGAAGTGAAGTCAATTGTCCAAATCGATCTATCGATCTAACGTTTTAGTTTCGAATTTGGAATTGGAAAGGAAATTGAAAGAAGAAGAGGAAGAATATGAAGAAGAAGTTGTCAGTCGAAGGTGTTTTGTACGAGTCGCGATAGCGCCTCGTTACATAAGAGCTAAAGATTGAGCCTTTAACGAGATCGTATACAGGATGTCTCATTTAAATCGGTCAGTATGGGAAGGTCTGAAACTATAAGACGAAGATCTGTTCTTAGGAACCATGTCATCGATTTTAATGGGAAGAAAAACTGCATTCATACATTGTTAATTTTAGACATTATGTTTCATAGAGCCATTTACAGCTTATGAATGACCTACACGATCGGTATCTGGATAGAAATAGTGTAGGTTTTTTTTTTCAAAGCAACTGGGTTCGATTCCCGAGCTGAGTACAAGTTTTTTTTAGGTGTATGAATGTGGTTTTACTTCTTATTAAAATCGTTGACATGGTTCCTAAGAACAGATCTTCTTATGTCTACTTTCCCATACTGACCGATTTAAATGAGACACCTGTATAGTAGCAACAGCCAGAGGGAATGCTGCTTATATACCATTTTCTTTCAGGTCCATTCGTGGCTGGTTTCCTAGCGTCCCGTATCGGGCGCAAATGGACGTTGCTCTTGTCATCGTTGCCTCTCTTCGTGGGCTGGATCCTCATTGCAGCAGCCACCAGCATTGGATTCCTGTACGCCGGTCGCATCTGCTGGGGTGTCGCCGTGGGCATGCTTTTCACTGTGTCACCCATGTACTGCGCTGAGATCGCCACGGTAAGTGACAAATGAATGGGAATTCCGAAATTTCCGATACTGGCATCGATACTGCCATACAAACCAATTCCGGAATTGCATGCCATAGTATCCGGCGATTTAATATTTTCTAAAAATTAAACAAGGTAATAATCCTCTATAGTTATAAAACATTTGTGTTTATTATTTACCAGAAATAGTAGTACACTATACATTGTCCTATTTTGCATTTAAATATACTTATGTCTAATCTAAATATGGATTATTGAAGGAACACAAGTTATAATATAGAACATGTGATAAGTAACATGAATTACGAGTATCATCGCACTGATAACTAACATTTGGCGACCTTAAATGATATCCCAATTATCCTTTCTGTGATTCAGTTTACTATTTAAATACTATAATCGTATTCCTTATTCATAAAACCAGACGCGAGTTAAGTCACAACGCGCACGTATCAATTTTTCGGTATTTATCGGCGAAGTTAAATAACCCTACCAGTAGAATTTCGGTAAATTTCGTGAGGACACCAGCACCCATCTGCAACGTTATTCAATTCACCAATCACTCGCGTGATTACTAATTGTGGGTTGTTTTCCAGGATGACGTCCGCGGCGCCCTTGGCTCGTTCCTCCAGGTGTTCGTCACTCTTGGTTTCCTACTGATATATAGCATCGGGCCTTTCATCTCGTACAGCTTCATCGCCTACGTGGGCGTGGCCTTCGTCGCCGTCTTCGATATCGCCTTCTTCTTCATGCCTGAGACGCCTATCTACCATCTCACTAAGAGTAAGTGAGAAATCTTCTCTTTCTAAGTTCGCATTTATATTTTCTTTGTTTCTGCGATGGTGAGGACAGACTTGAGATCTGGAAATATTATTTGGGTGAATCTAGCAAATAATGGTTTTTTATGTCAGATAATCGTGAGGCCGCGGCCGAATGCCTGATGACGCTCCGCGGCCGCTCGCGCGCCGGCGTGGAGGCCGAGCTGGCGCTCATGGCGAGTGACGTCGCCGCCTCCATGTCCAAGACTGCCACGGTCAGTGCAAATAAACTTAAGCAGGCACTCATAAATTAGAACCTGCACTTAAACGGTATGCGTCAATGAGTACACTACTCTAGACGGTGAATAGATTGAGTTTCGTCGAAGACAGTGTCCCGACACCGAGTTGAGCGTCTACCGTAATGAAAACATAATTGAAAGAACTAAAAACTATTTAAAAAAAACCCTGTAGACATCTGTAATACCAAAAAATTAAGCCTGGCCTAAAGGACGCCTTTGGCTGAAATGATGATAAAGGCCCACACATAACCTAACCATTCATTTCGTTTCAGATTGCCGACGTGTTCAAGGGTGGTAACTTCAAGGCGTTCTACATCTCTTGTGCGCTGGTATTCTTCCAGCAGTTCTGCGGTATTAACGCTGTTCTGTTCTACATGACCAACATCTTCGTGGCCGCAGGATCTGATCTTGATGCTTCTACCGCTACCATCATCATTGGTGTCGTACAGGTGATCAGAGCAATATTCTAGATTATTATTATATACAACGGCTATTTGGGCAATGAGCGTTCGCCAAAGATGAAGAAAACCTCTATCAACATTCCTCTTATTTTGCATACTGAAGAAGAGTCATAATAGTACCCGGTAACTGATGAGCGTGCAGATGATGATGATTGATGACAGAGAGACTGATGTATGTTAGTTAACAAAGTGAGAGAAGAATGCAAAGATGAGAATGGCGTTCTGTGGTCTACCTTCCCCAAAGGAAATGCGAGAGTTTATATACGAGTGTGTCTGTATTATGTAAATTAATGTGTAAAACAATGTGTCACTTCATTTAGCAGACTTTCCGAATTTACCTACAATGGTCAGTCAGGTTGATCTTTAATTAAAGTAATGTTTATGTTCAAGTTGGCAGCTGGTTGAAAGAGACTTAACGATTTAATGTAGTGGCGTTTGTAAATTGAGCCTTTTAAAATATTTTAAGATTTGGTTTCTGCATCACCTTGCTTAGAACATTTGTGCCATCTTTTCCGAACTCCAAACGTCGGCATCAAATGGAAACCGTGTTGGCAAATTCCGGGCACGGACAGGTGGTGATGACGTCATCAGTTGATGCAAACACACATAGCGGACGCTTTGTATCCACATGTGGATGACGTCAGTCAACACTAAGTGAACGTGCACAGCGTGCGCTGCAATGTTTGTCTTTCAAAAAGAGGTAGATAATGATGATGGTGATGATGATGGTGATGATGATGATGATGATGGTGATGATGGAGATGATTGATAGTGATGACGATGATGATGATGATACTGTGTTTAAGGTGGGCGCATCCTGCGTGTGTCCGTTCGTGGTGGACCGGCTCGGGCGCCGGCTGCTGCTGCTCTTCTCTTCGTGCGGAACCACGATAGCTCTTGTAAGTATTTGCACCATTGATAATATTAACCTATTACAACATGTATTGTAAACTATTACAACATGTATTTTAATCTATTACAACATGTATTTTCGAAGACCAGTGGTAGTGGAAGTTGACAGTGCTGCATGACTCTCGAACTCTCCCTCCCTCTCTCCTGAGTTGGAACCCTAGCTGCTCTGTTTGTCCATACTTACGTGCAGAGTTGAATTTCTGATCAGTTATATCCAAAAGTTTAGTTTCTACGTTCACAACGCACTTTCAAGGAATACAAAATATTGTCACGTATATTTCAAAATGTAAAAAACTCGTGCAATTTTCAATTTATTTTCACCAATAAGACTTGCTCACTTATTTATTTATCCGCAGGCTCTACTAGGAATGTTCTTCCTCCTGGACCACATAGATAGCCCGGTGGTGGACTCCATCAGTTTCCTGCCCATCCTGTCGCTGGTGATCTTCATGGTGACATACTGCGTGGGTCTGGGCCCACTCCCTTGGGCCGTTATGGGAGAACTGTTCCCCATCGAAGTGAAGGCTATAGCTTCACCCATTGCCACGGCTTTCTGCTGGATGCTGTCCTTCTTGGTTACTAGGTAAGGCTTTATCAGATTGACGGTCAACCTTTTTAATACGAGCTACAGGCCCTTAAGGTTTTTCTTTTATTTGGCTAAGTTCAGGCTACTTAAACTTTACACAGTAAACCCTAATTTGTGTTTTATGGTTTTTGAGGGCTTTCTAACATTGTTATCTTCTTCTGAGGCATTTTAATTTAACGGTTCAAAAACAACAGACAGAAAATGATTACTTACAGCATTCTCGAAAATGATTCTCGAATAATATTTGCACAGTACAATAAATAGAATAGATAAATAGTTTTATGATCATTCTCAACGGCAGCGTTTGAACCGTTTTTCCTTACCGTTAGGATTTTACTTCAAAAAGTTATACGTGAACTAGCATTAGCCTCACATTAGTCTCACAAATCAATAACAGTTATATCAAGTCACCATTCATTATTAACTTTATCGTTGATAATAAGAATTTTGAACGTATGATAGATTTAAGGTTCAAAACCGACACCTTTTAAGTGCCAATGACGGACATCCGTGACAGGTTCAAAGACGGATATATCCGTAACACATACAGTGTAAAAAAGACCTTAATGGATCTATCTTGTGTGTCAGTGGCGACTTTTGTATTTGACATGACGTTGAAAAGGTTAGGAATGACGCAGCACTACAAGGTCGTCGATATAATAAGGTTTTCTGCAGGTACTTCGGTCCGATCTCGGAAGCTGTGGGCATGTACGTCGCGTTCTGGATCTTCGGCGCGTGCTGCGTGTGCGCGTTCTTCTTCACGCTGTTCCTGGTGCCTGAGACTAAGGGCAAGAGCTTCGCCGAGATACAGGAAATGCTCGCCGGGAAGAAGTGAGTATGCAAGTACAAGTGGTTGGGAATGCCGCTTTAGACTTGCCTAAGTTCATTTATAAATCATACAATAAATCAGAGGAAAAGCTTTACACAAAATCGATTTAGCCCCAAAGTAAGGTTTAAAGGCTTGTGTTGTGGGTACTAGACGACGATATACATACTTATATGGAGAAATAAATAATTTAATACATAGGAAACATCCAAGACTCAGGAACTTATCACACAAATATTTGCCCTTACCGGGGATCGAACCCGGGACGCTAGCTTCGGACGCAGGGTCACTCCCAATTAGGCTAACCGCGTCGTCAAAACAACCACAACACTTGAACTAAAATATTTATTCTCATGTTTGCAGTAAGCCAAGTTTTTGCTCGGTTAACTTTTGCGATTTTCACACATATTGATAAAGTAAATGGAGCATATTGCATCACTAGCAGACTTGCAATATGGCCGAAATGTCGAGATAAATAATAAGTACATTGTGCATCTAGGGCCGTAAGAAGAGGATAATTAACGTGAGTCTATTAGAAGCCCGACGCCGAAGGGGGAGGTCTTTTAATGACTCGAGTTTGTTCTCCCCTTACTGCCCGTGATACACACAATGTTTTTCATTACATTTGTAAAGAAATAAAATAAAAATTAGACGAAAAAAAAAAACTAAAAAATTATTCCCTTTGTACACCGTGAATGACCATCAAGTGGGTCGAATAAAGTGTATTTCGCGTCGTGTACTTCTATTCTTCAATTCTAGATACTTAGAGATATACATATCATACTAAATACCATCGTTTTTTGGAGTCGGTTTACTACTGTTAATGACGTTAACCATAACTGTATTTGTTTCAGACCATCAAAAGGAAAGGCGTAACCACTTTGCCGAACGAGCCACTGCAATTTCCACCAATAAAAACGTGGCTTTTACGACCAATCAAAACGCACCAAGTTACGATTGCGGACCACAAACTCGAAAGAGCAGCAAATACGCTTCAAACTCAGTGAAATGACAGCAGTTCATAGCTAGTTCCTATTACCGCTGCAGCAAAATTAAGTTGGTAGCTTCCCAAGTGACTTTTTAGCGGACTTTTTGTTAATATATTTTTTAATTCTTTATTTGATAGAAAGAATTTATTTTTGAAGTGTCATTGCTGATAAGTACAAAGTTTTTAAACTAGACACAAAGTAAAAATGTGATATCCATAGTGAAATAGCGCGAGTCAAAATCCGTGCAAAATATAATAACTTTTCTCAAAAGTATTTATGTAGCAATTATTTTTATTTATTAAGTATCAATAAGAGTATGCGGTTCGTTACATTCAAATATCATATTACCATTATATTATGTCTTAAATTCAAAACGATTTGGTACCATAATGCCTTTTCCGAATATGTTTTGACATTTCGTTCATATTTCGGTACAAAAATGTTTTGAGATGTAGACAGAGGTAACCAAATATAATACATATTGGGTTGTAACAAACCGCATTCGGATTTTTGACTAATGCGCTAAGAAATATTATTGTTATTTCTAGTTTTAAGCGATGGCTTGGAACGGAATTCTACCCGGTTTTTTATTAAATTATAATACTTACTTTTAGACAATTTTGTAAGTTAAGTGGAGCCATCCAGTTTCGAGCTGTCGAATTATTAGATGTTATTTTGTTAATGAATAAACGTTTTATATTTTTACAAGTTATTTAATTATTTACCTCCTTGTAAAATAAATAAAACCATTCTTTCGCTTGGCTATAAAGGGTGGGCCATAAGTTTTTGCATTTTTATTATCATGATAGAGACAAAACTACAAATTTAACACAATAACGACGTTGCTTTCCTGTGAAATGGTCCATCGCAGTCAAAATGCACAAAATGGCGTATAATATCCTGTCATCCTTTGTACCGCACAATAAATAGTTTAGAAAAAATCTGTCTTGCAATTTGCGAAAACTATATACAAGTATATATACAGTACAAGTATATATAACATACTACAAGTATATATAAGTGTGTAGTAGGTTGGCTATTGCAATTCAACGAGGGAACGCGGCGAGCGTGTTGGGCACCTTTGCGCCCGGAATGACGCGGGGCGGACTATTTGACTAGACATCTTGTTGTAAAATGTAAACTGTATCGTGTGACATTAAATAGTAATAAATTAGCATCATAAGTATATATATATATTGTGAAATAAAATGTAATAACAACCATATTGTTTTCACAAGAAACTTAAATAAAACACAAAATGCATCTAAATAAGACATTATACATAAATATATAGGTAAAACATTTTAATATACCTATAATGTTTTATAAGCTGGGCACAAAACCGCTTATCCGTTAATGGTTAATTAACGAAGTTAAGGGTTCGAGCAACGGATTAACTTTGAAGTTAGCCTTAAAAATTGTTAACAGACTCATTAACTTCCGTTAAAACAATAGGGATGTTGCCTGTGTAAAAAAAAATCTAATTAGTCCGTCAGTTAGATTATCAAAAAATATTGAAGACGTATTTTTTGCTTTGTCAAATCAATAAGAATTGACAAAGATAACGCGCATCAAAGTTCGGGAGTGGGGGCTAATGACGTCACTTAATGGTAAAAAGTGTACAAAGTCGTGACGGCACACGGAACTTCAATGCACTATATCTTCGTAATATTTTGTTTAATTGAGAGAAATAAAATAAAGTGTGTGTGAAACTAGCCTATTAAAGTCCGTTAATTAAGTACCTACTATTTGCCAAAAGGACACCGCGCGGAAAATTGTACCACAACAATTATCGTCCGGTAATCTAGAAACAGGAAAAACATTGGAAATAGATGCATTTAGTACAATGAAATGAAGATGTCAATATAAGGAAGGAAAATCAACGGACTCATTTCGCATGTGGTACCCATAAATCAATACTGCCAACCTGGCGGCCCGCCAGCTTCCTCGCAGGAAGTGCTACAGCCTACATAAGCTAGACATAGGCGCGGGCGCATCACACAGATTGCCAAAGCAAACAGATAATAAATGGTCATTCGAAATGAAAAATGTTAAGAGAAACCTAAAGATGATTTTCAAATACCTATTCAATGATACCCCACTCAACCTGGTTCGACGACTTCCATTTTTTTATTATTCACAATATCGCGTCTGATTGTCGCCATATTGAATTTTGATCACTGTCATGTCTTTAGTGACACTTGCAAGGTTAAGACAAATCGATTGACGTAAGAATCATCAAAATCGGCCCACGCGGTTCGTCTCCAGAGTACCACAAAGGAACAAACATACATACATACATACGAACATACATAGGCTGATAACCACATTACCCTCTTTTGCGTGGCGCAGTCGGGTAAAAACAGCGAAACATCGCGCGATACGACACGATAAAGTCTTTCAAATTCAACATTATTTAGGGGAATTATTAAATTAACTAAACAAACGGATATAACATGATACAAAAGTCTTAAAAGGACTATGAACCAACGGCAAAAATCACCCTTTTCGTATGCAAAGGGTGATTTTTGGCGTTGGTTCCCTCTGCCGCCTCTGTATAGAAGGTGATAACGATTTCCACCCCGTAAATGTTTACCGATTTTGACCAATTTTCGATAGGTTATCAGTCAGAACAAAATCTAGGTCTCGACCTATCTCGATGTATGGGGATAACAGTTATCAACGGCAAAGTTAAGTTTGTCGCGACGTCTACAGCTCACGGAGCCACTAGTATATCTAATAGGTATATCGAATAGATCTTATCTTATCTTATCGTATCTAGTTTATAATTATATCCATCTCTTGCAATTTTTTAGTCATTTCAAACTAATTGTATCCTAACTGACACTGTCTTGTTTACCCGATGTCTCGTGCTTCTTTTTTTTTAATTACGTATTCATTTCTACCTACTTTAATGTTGTAGGTGCATCTGTATAATTGTCTATTTCTATCAAAATTTTAAATTGTTTAAATTGTTTGCTTAATTAATTTTTGTACTGTCCGACTGTCGTGCGTCACTCCAAATTGGTTCCCGCTGAAAATCAGCGTTGTGGCTAACGAGCCACAACATTATGCTGAGCGGGAGTCCTTTCGGTGACACTCGGTCGTATTATATCCTTTGTTAAGTGGCAGATTGTGTTCGGAATCATCGAATAAATATTATCTTTATCTTTATCTTTATCTTTAAAATTGATAGATTATTGTCGTACTGTTTTTAAACTAGCACTGTGACAGGCTCCGGAAGTCATTAGTCATAAGCGCCCACGCATCGCCCGTCCTTGATCGCGCATGACGATCGATCCTTATTGTCTAAAATAAATGCAAAAATCGTTAAGGAAAGTCTTCAGCATCTCGGTATTTTATGATATACCAGCATTTTGGTGAATAAAAACATATTGAGGAGAATTGCACACATCTGGCGCAGTAATTTAAAAAAACCGGACAAGTGCGAGTTAAACTGCGGTGTCTTGTAAACTCATTTTTGGAATGACCTCTTGAAACTTTACTAGCGGGAAGGGGGGTACAGAAAAACGTTACGGCGCGTAACATGGGGGGGGGGGCGGTAAAAAAAATCCAAATATTGCGTTACGTAATACTTGAACGCTCCCAAAGGGGGAATGGAAAATGTTCGCCTATTTTTCCTAAATGACCATGAGATATGGTTGTGAACCATATCTCATGGTAATAAAAACAATTAAGATCCTCACAACGAGCCCTCTCATTTGATATGTAACACGATGAAGTTCGCAATTTTTTTTTGAATTTTCTAATTTACCCCCCAAAAGTAGCCAAATGATTGAAATTTATTTATTTACGTTACACGTCCGTATTGCGGTCACTGACTCATATGTGTATCAAAATTTCAACTCAATCGGTCCAGTAGCTTCGGAACAAATTGGCAGTGACAGACGTTTAGACAGACCGACAGACACACAAGTGATCCTATAAGGGTTCCTTTTTTACTTTTGAGGTATGTAAGCCTAGAAATAGTATGTAGTGATAGAGCCAAACAGTAATCCTCACTAGATGATTACTGTTCGAATGGGCCGGCTCGACCGGGGTAGTACCACACTCTCACAGAATATCGGCGTAGACTGGCAACGCATTGGCAGCACCCCTGGTGTTGCGGGTGTCCATGGGCGGCGGTGATTGCTTACCATCAGGTAACCCGCCTGGTCGTTTGCCCCCCCCCCCCCCCCCCCTTAATATAAAAAAGAATGTAGTCCCCACTCCGCACTACACAAATGTTGTCCCTAGCGGGACTCGAACTCGCCGTCTCTGGCACGGTAGGCAAGGCAGATGCACTATCGCTGCGGTGTGGGGTAAGTCAAATAACAACGGTATAGTGATGACAAGATAACCATTACCTTGGTATTGTTTGTTCGATTTGTAAGCAATATTAATCATACAGACCATCTGTTATATTTTATTAACAGGTCGTTATCGCAGGTGCAAAAACAATACAGACAAAGAACATAAATAAACAGAATGCCTGGTTCATTAGACAATATATAATATGCCTACGCGGACTCAACCTCTAAGAAGCTGCAAAAAAAACCGGTGTATAATTTCTTGACTTAAACATTGTAATATTATTTATTATTTTATATAAAAAATGTATTTAAAATCATTTTTTATGTAAAATAAAAATATGAGCAATAATATCCTGTTTAAAATAAGAAATGATACACCGGCTTTGCCTTACCAATGTTAATTTTAGCCCTAAACAGTTATATTTTAATAAGAGGTTGGATTAGGTAGATTAATTTACGTATCCTTCCGGACATAATGGAATATGGAATAATGATTGGTTCCTTTTTCGGCACATTCCATTTTGGACATATTCAGTTTTCGGCATATTCTTGTTTCGGCACATTTTAGTAAGTAAATGAATTATACTATGAAATACTTGTGACTTTGGTTGCGTAATAAAATAAAATAATATTTATTAGTAAAACATTATATTTTAGTCAATAAAAATAAAAGACAATAACTAACAGTACCTGCACTGATTACTTAAACCAATTGGGCAACTAACTAATAATAACCAATTAGGTATCTAAATTCATATGCTTCATGGACCGTCTTTTATAAAAGTTGGCAAAGCCTATTTAAAGATTCCATTACATTTATTTTTTGTTTACAAAATCCTCTACAATTGCCCGCTCCTGATAAAAAGTTTCTATATCTTCTTTCGACGTAAACGTGTTCATCTGAGCAATGAATCTGCATTTTTCGTGAAATGGTGTCTTGGTATCCAGCTTCCGATTTCAGTAGTTTTATGAATAAAAACAGTGAAGGTTTTTTTGGATTCGGTGGTTTATGCATCAAAATGCGATGTCAAAACATTATTTACTACATCTGTAAAATATTACTTCAAGCAATATTTATTCGATGAGGTATTTGTAGTATTCACCATTGGAAAATATTTTTTTGTGTTTCTTTCTGGCATGCCATTAATATATGTTTACACGTATGTCTTGAAAATAAAAATAACTATACATAGGATTGATTTAATTTGTTGTATATAATGATTTATGCCGCAAACAGAATGTGCCGAAACAAGAATACCTATGCCGAAAACGGAATATGTCCAAAAAGGAATGTGCCGAAAAAGGAATCAATCGGAATAATTAATATCACCCTTTATAGATTGCCTAATTTTTATGACTTACTTTTTATTACTTTTTTTATGGTACTTACTACTCAAATAAGTGGAAAATAGTATAGGTAGTATACTAATCGATTATGATAATGCAATCATTTAAGGGGTCGAAATCGTTATCGCCCTATGTATGAAAAGCCGTAGTTTCACCCTCCACTTTCTATATCGTGTCACTTCTATTTATTTTAATTAATCTTTCTATCAATACGGTCAAATTTAGCACCAGCGAAAACGACATATGTTATTAATTAAACATATTGTTCTGTTCAGTTATTTAGTTCATTTCAGTGACTCCAGTTTACTGTTACATTATAATAAATAAAATATACGTAAATACATATTTCCTGAAAAATAAAAATTTTGTGCTAAAGATTTTTGTCACAATTTTCCGTATTTGTCTCATATGTTGGTAATTACATTATTAAAAGACGTCGCACTCAACGATCCATCAACCATCAGACCCGAATCAAATGCAAGTAAGTGTTAAGATACGAGTACCTTTATACTGACTGGGACGGGAATCGAACCCATGCCAATATTAATAGTCTGTGCTCAAGACTGATAACACATGATGATTCAAGAATATGGAAATGGAAATAAGTATTGTTACAATGTAAAAATATATTTACTTAACCTGGGAATAATTATCTTGAGCCAAAAAACAATTACTTAAAACAAGAATATATTCTTGGTTCAAGAAAATATACCTATGTTCCGTTATATGGAAACCACGGATTGTCTTGACCAAGGCGATATTGTATAGATTCAAGACATCATTATTTTCCGTGTATATACATACATATATCACGTCTGTTTCCCAAAGGGGTAGGCAGAGACCACAGATTTCCACCTGCTACGATCTTAGTGCTCGTATCAAGAGGCTATAAACCCCATACATGGACAGTGCCGACCACAATTCATTTCTTACCACTTTATCATAGGCCTTTTCCAAGTCCACGAAAGTTGTATAGACTTTTCGGCCTTTTGCCAGGAACTTTTCGACTATGCATCGTAAGGAAAAGACCTGATCTATACATCCCATTCCTCTTCTGAAATCTGCTTGCACATCCCAAATCCTTTCATCAGTCTCATCCATTACTCTTTCTATCAATACTTTCGCAAACAATTTGTCGACGACACTGAGAAGGCTGATTCCCCGGTATTTTTTGCAATCTTGCTGCGACCGTTTTCCTTTGCAGAGCGGTACAATTACAGCCTTGCACCAGTCATCTTACTTGTCCGACCCTTCAGCACGAATACTTGTCCAGACTCGGAGACTATACATCTCCCTTATTAGTTATTCCTTGTAATTATTTTGTACCTATTAGGTTATGCTGCCCTTTTTATGTGTTAGTTTCAGTTAAAACTCTAATGTAAAAGTTGAAAAAAAGCTTACCTACTGCTGAGTTTCTTGCGGCGTTTCTTCTAAGCAGATCTCACCTTTCGAAGCGCTGGTAGCTTCAGACATGTAAAAGAGCCCATGTGGCCTACTTGCAAAATAAATATTTTCATTTTGAATAGAAAAGGCGGTACAGCCGACTAGCTACCCTAGCCCTGTCCAGCCTTCAACATCAGTCTAAAACACAGAATATTAATGACCACTATAGCACCATCTTTTGCTAGCCTATTTGTTAAAATGCAGTTGCCATAGCAACATTTTCAAGGCAATGGGTCGCCGGCAACTACAGGCGTCTTCCTCTAACGTACGAAGTTAAAGTAAGACAGCTATAGTTGTCGCCAGTAAATTGCCGTGAAAAATTGCTCGTGTCCACCAGTCCTGTAGATTTAATTCCGCATTATTATCCCTTTATTATTGTTAAATGTCGAGAATAATTGATTATAATATCAATTCATCGGATTTAAATCACTTCGGATATTCTTCATTCAACAATAGATTTTCCTACGGAGAAGAATAGATCGTAATACGTTTAAAAATGTACAGAAGGTAATAAATTATCCCTTACACAGCGACGTCGCATGGGCATGGATTGTATTTTAATTTATGGGATACGTCAAGTAATGCACGCTATGATAAATTGTTTGAGAATAAGCATAGCTGGGCACCGTTAATCAAATAGTTAACTTCGTTAATCGCTAATCCGTTACTAAAAGAGTTAACTTCGTTAAACCGTTACATTTCGGAAATTTAACGGTTAATCGTACACTACCATGCATTGAAAGCTTACCATGGCTATGTCGCTTCCATCTTAAGGTATGGTATACTGATATGGGGAAACTCTGTCGATATTAATAGAGTCTTTATAGGGCAAAAACAATGCATTCGCAGAATAAGTAATGTTTCTTCTTTCACATCATGTAGGCCTTTGTTCAGTTACATTCGTACGTTATTACTGTATAATTTGACATCAGCGTTATATATTCTAATAAATTTAAATAGTAGGTATAGTTAAGAACTTAACTAAGTTAAGAAAATTTTGCATGCCAATAATGCTTAGACATGTGATTCTAGACATAATTTATAACATTAAGACCTACGAGTATGTACCATGTATAAAGCGAATAAGTGAATTATGAATTATTATGAATTATGCCTTTATAATTTATTTATCATGAATATATTTGTTTATGTAACTGTTGGCGTGTCTTTTGAGTAATAAATAAACAAGCAATTATCGTTTATAAACAATAGACACATGAAAGGTTACTGCTGGTTTTTACCGCAGTGCTGCAGGTAGGGAATGCAATCCCGACTCGAGATCGTAAAGTCGAGATCCCTCGGGATTAGAAATGTCAATCCCGCGGGATCCCGAAGTTTGCGGGATCTCGTCTAGTTAAAAAAAATCACATTACTGAATACGATTAAAACTGCGTGTTTGCGATAGTGAGGTTAATTAAAACAAAATATTATTTGTAAGAAAACAAAAACTTTTATCCTTTAATATTACTAACTAAATAATTAACAGTTTTACTAACATGAACATAATTAAAACAAAAGTAGGTATAGTATAACTCAAGGAGATTAAATAGTAGTTACGGGTGATTTTGAAAGTAACTTCTTAAATAACAAAGTGTATCAAGAGTACTATCTGCTAACCGGCATCTAATATCCGTTGCAATGTAGCCAGCTGCTGAGAATGCCCTCTCCGACTCAACACTGGTTGGCAACAGCGTGACTAAGCAAAAATCTCCCCCTTGTTCCTCCACACTCAAATAAATCCATTTCTTTTTAGGGTTCCGTACCTCAAAAGGAAAAAAGGAACCCTTATAGGATCACTCGTGTGTCTGTCTGTCTGTCTGTCTGTCTGTCTGTCTGTCTGTCCGTCTGTCACAGCCAATTTGCTCCGAAACTACTGGACCGATTGAGTTGAAATTTGGTATTCATATGTAAGTTGGTGACCGCAACACGGACGCGTAACGTAAATGTATGAATTTTAAACATAGGGGCCACTTTTTGGGGGTAAACTAGAAAATTAAAAAAAAAAGTTATGCCACCTATATCGTGTGACATATCAAATGAAAGGGCTTATTGTGAGGATCTTAAATATATTTTCTTTTGAAGTTTAAGTAAAATAGTTTAGAAGTTATTCAGGAAAATAGGCGAAAAATGACCATTCCCCCCCCCCCCCCCTTATTTCCGAAACTACTGGGGCTAAAATTTTGAAAAAAATACAGGAAATAGATCTTTGCCTATAGATTACAGGAAAACCTATAAGAAGTCTATGGTATTTAAGGTAACCTAGTAAATTTCAGATAATCATGTACGGAACGGAACCCTCTCCACGCGAGTTTAACTCGCACTTGTCCGGTTTTATTTTATTACTGACTCTAATTTTTCTAAGCTTGTGGATCTGGATAGTCTGGATACACGTGTAAAAGGACTTTTAGACGCTCGCAGAGTTTCTTCTGATTCCTCTTGAAGTGAAGTATTAGTTTTTGTAGCAGTAGCACTTAAATTTGCGTTCTAAGTGGATGTGTGTAGCATCGCTGGCCATTGCCGCCCAATCCCGTCAATCTCGAACGGGATCTCGTCATATTATGCTTCGGGATTGATCCCGAAAAATTACACGGGATCTCGCGAGATCGGGATCCCGCGAGATCGGGATTGCATTCCCTAGCTGCAGGGTTGTGTAATGTGCAGTGCTTTAAAACCTCCATTTATAGACTCACTGAACTGAAGCCACTGCTATGTCGTTTTGCAAAATACCTCAAGCTTCTTTCCTTTTTAATCCCTGTTGTATTTTTTCCGCCGATGATGCCCTAATCGAATTGAATCATGTATAAAATCATCTACATAGATGGTGTCGATTCTAAATAGATGGTGTGTCTCAGTCTATATAGGTGGTGTCTCAGTCTACATAGGTGTTGTCTTAGTTTACATGTCTATTTCAGGCTACAAAGATGGTGTCTGAGTCTTCATAGGTTTTGATTGTATCATTGGTTCCACTATTGGACTACAAAGCGTGAGATCGCGAGTTCAATTCCAGTTAAAGTTAGATACTCTTATCTTAATATGTCTTTTAATCTGGTGACTATTTTTTATTGTTCATAGTCTCAAGATAGAGGTATATGTAGAGGTCCATTAACTTTTCTGTAAACTGTCAAAGTTCTTATCCAAGCTATAGAATTTTTTATTCCAATGCATCAAGAATTTTGACAGTTCACTTAAAACCACTTTTTTTATTTTTCCTGCTGCAACCAGCCAGCTAGCACGTGTGACGTGCAGTGACGTATGGACAGAGCGTACTCGTACGATCCGGTGCCCGGCGCGCCATTCGCTATACAACGCAACATGGAGGCAGGACAACTTTGGCGCCAATATGTCATCGCTGGCATCGGTATGTTATGATTTTTAAGTATTTTTTGTTGTTATATTTACGATGACCAATGAGATAACATGGTGCAATTATCAAAAAAGAACGATTAAGAAAAACTATTTCGAGTGTTAGCGCTGGCTGGAAACAATAACTCAAATTCAATTAAAAGTAAAAAAGTTTCGAGTGTTTGGCGCTGGCTGAAAGTATTCATTATTCAATTAAAAATATGCGTATTGTTTGTGGTTTATAACGAGTACTGAATGGTTGACGAAAACCGATGGACGTAATTTAGCAAGAAGGATCCAAACCAAGATAATTGCCATTAATAATTAAGTTTATCATACATATTTAAGTGTAATGCACATTCGTACAGAAAGTCAATATTGGAAGGGCTATCTGAAAGGATCTGTCCTCCGTCTTCATAAATAACAAAATTTTGTCTTTGTGTGTGTGTGTGTGTGTGTGTGTGTGTGTGTGTGTGTGTGTGTGTGTGTGTGTGCATGTGCATGTGTGCGTGTATGAGTGGAAGGGCATGTATTACCGTATTAAAATAAGCAAATGTAATTAGTGGTTAACGGTGTTGGTCACACATAATTTAAGAAGTTATGTAAAAATAATCTATATATATATACCTGTGTAGTGATTGTTTGTTGACCCAAATAATAAAAAAAAAAAGTTCTATATCATCGATATAATGTCTAAAATCCTAATAGGTTTTATTGTGGATTGGATCCTTTTCCCTAAACTACGTCCGTTGTGAGCCTTTAAAAAAGTTTGATGATATGACGCGGAAAGTGTTTTAGTGTTTTTGGAGATTATTTTTACTTTAATTATGTTGAGTTAACTTCAATCAATTACATGAAAACATGAGTACAATATTTAACTTATAATTTTATTACGTTTTGTTTACAAAATCTTCAAATTAAACAAACAGTTAAAATAATACTCACATTATTCTTTGGACATATTTATTAACACAACCATCCCGGCCGCCGCGCCGTCCCGGTGCATCGGACAGTAGGTAATGACATTTTGGACAGCTTCCATTATGGTACCTAGTAACATAATAAGGATTTAATTTAGTATCTATTTACTAGTCGCATTTATGTGACGAACTTTGTTCTACATAGGGAATATTTGAATATACGTTCTAGCTGCATACATTTCGACAGTGGAATTTCGACTATGCCAATTCCGGAACTGTAATATCGGAAATATCCATCCGACATTCCGGAATAGGGATGAGTCCTGGGTATTCACGACTAAAAAATTTTGGGCAGGGCACCCATCAGTAAGACCACACGGACAGCCGGGGTGCTACTCAGGCCGCGGTAGGAGTGAAGCGATATAAGTACTCCAACTTGAAGCCCGTCTATGATTTTGCCGGTTGCGGTGGAAACGGCTTGGCCCTGGTAAATGCGAAATTATTTGTAAAGGCTCTAGGTAAACGTTGCGTGATTTAGGCTGATCCTCGGTCCGGTTCGTACCTGTTTCAGAGAATATCATTGGCGATACAGCGCGGAAATACTGCTGGTATATTCGGTACTTTTGGGTACTAATCGGGCAGGAGGGGAGTAACGTTGAGCGCCATGTTTCTTTAATGTTTTGACGAAGCGTGTTGTGGATTTCGGTTCGTATATTTATGACGAAGCGAGTGGCGGAATTTATTCCCCAATGATATTTGATTTGACGGAGCAAGTTGCGGATGTTAACTATACCTTTAAACGAGCAATTCTCGTGTTATATAATCTGAATCTCGGAAACGGCTCCAATGATTTTCATGAAATTTAGTAAGCAGCGGGTTTCGGGGGCGATAAATCGATCAAGCTAGGTTTCATTTTTAGAAAACGTCGTTTTATCCGTGTTTTGAGGCAATGAAAAACTGCTACAATAGAATACGAAGGTAAATTTCGCCACCATCTACAAAGTTATAATAGCTCAGGTGGGAAATCAGGCGGTCCCGAAACCAGAAGACCCTGGCTCGAGTCCAGATGGTGATTTTTTCAAGTTCCTTCTTTTGCGAGGAAAACGATTAGGTACTGGGATTCATCATAGGATGAGTGGATGGGACTTTATCAACGCATAAAATTCGTATCTAAATATAATTCATCAAGGTACTCATGTATTGATTAATGAAGCGTTTTGCATATAATATACTTGTGCGAATTAAATATGTTTAAAATAAATCATGCTTTTTATTTGTTCTTTTTGCCAAATGCAAGGTCAATTAGAATTTTAATGTTGTAGACGTAGGTCAAAACAAAATTGATTCGCTATTTTTATCAAACAAGAATTATCAAAGTTCAAAGAGACCTGTTTTGAAGTTGCAGACGACTCGGCTATTCAGTTATATTTTTTCGAAATAAAATGATCTTTTATTCGTAAATTCATTAGTCACACACTACTGCTACTAGCAGTTCGGAAAATTATCACCAACATATAACGGTATGTCGTAAATATTATTTGACTGCGATGGAATGGGCGATGTACTAAACAGAACATGTTAGAACTACGAACGACCATAACTATTTCATTACAATGAGAATCTTTTTCCGACTTCGACCTCAATCTTCGTAGTCCATAGTACCACTGGGTTAAGTGCGTGGGCAAACAAAACCCACTGAAGGGTTTGTTTTGCCCACGTATGAACTATCGCAGCAATAATCGTAAACTACTAAGTTTGCAGAGCCCGACCCTTGTGTGACCGAAACTGTAGGCGATTATAGTCCCTCCGTCTCTTTTAATGCAAACCATTTATTGTTTTACTGTGAAAATCTTGATATATTCCACTATATATATTTTGATAAACCTGAATAAATTTCTGTATATAACGCTTTCCTATATGCTATCCCTGCTGCACTGGGAGAGTTATCATCCTGGCATGTCGTAAAAGTCGACTAAGGGACGGGTCCTCTCCAACATGGTGGACTATCTGTATGAGCGATGGGCTGATCACCTGTCACCATGCGGTTCATCATACCATCTTAGGACTAATTAATCGAACGTGGCCATGTACATTAAACTTAACCTTAAGCTACTGTACAAGCAACTTTATGTAGAATTGAGTAAATTATAATATTTCCAATAAACATTTCATCTAATGTTAATTAAAACAGCGTAGAATAATTTCTTTAAATCAATTTCAATAAAATATTTACATAATTTTCCTTTATTCATCGTAGTCGGTAAACGATTCGGTCTTGACATTGAGTGGCGTGATTCATCGGGGCGCGAGAAAACAAAAAAAATGGTATCAATCGAATATGAACTCTAAGTGTTTAAGCTAAGATACTTTACGCATAGAACAGGTTTAAATATAAATAAGCCGGGCGTTTGAGTTATGCGGTTTAGAGACATTGATTTCTTTTGCTTGGTAATTAAGTTTAGTATTGGCTAGAGATTAAGTTTACGATCGGTTGCAACGCTGCGCATGGACTGACGTCGCACAGATGGAATCGGTGAGTCATTTGATGCGCCTGAGCGATGTTAGCATGATCTGTCTTCATGAAGTTATAAATATTACGGACGGTGGTTTAGAAGGGGACTTTACGACGAGCGCGCTTTGAAGGCAGACCTTCTGTAACTGTCGAACTTTATCTTCTATTTTTCTGTTGCAGTCAGACTCTGAGATTCGTTCCTTTATAATTTAATTGTGTGTGCATTAGATAATTTATTTTACTTTTGTTAGTTTTAGACCTACGTAAAAATATAGTGCAGATTTAAATATTTATTAATTAATTAGCTTCAACGGTAAATTTTGTGACATAATTCAGAGTTTGGCTGTAGCTTCGATGTGGAGCAGCTCCCTGAGTTGATACTTAACAGTGCCAACGAAGCCCTTGGAGTTTCAGAAGTTAGGGATCGCATGAGTCTGCGGTCCAATCACCTTTTACCCTGGCTGGCGGAAAGCTGGTGATATTTTGACTCATTGTGCCTGGTACACGTGTTCATTCGGAGCGGCGAGGGTCTAGCAAGTGATCCGACCCAGAGTCTGGTGTTCTACGTGGACTAGAGACAATTCCCCTTATCTATATATTTATATATACACTGAAATAGTAGGGCGACTGTAATCCGTCTCTGTCCAATTGGAATACAGTCGGCACTTCTTGCGTCTAGGAACACCTAGGAATTCATGAGACGGGCGCATCTCAACTGGTTTAGTTCACTAGAAGGGTTTCTCATTGCACCGTGAGAATCCTTACGAAACACACCACGAAATTAGATTATAAATGTGAGACTAGATCTCTAGATTTGAATCATCACAGAAGAATAGGTCTCGCATACATGATAGGAACTGTAGGGCTTTAATTAACCTTTTGTTTCAGCTTTAACTATTCTATTTTCAAGAGTTTGAAAATACTTCATACGTGTGGTGTCTAATTTTCTCCAATTTTCTTAATATATCTATTAACTAACTAAGAAATTTATCTTAGTTGTGTTGTGATTAAAATTTGTGTCTCTGTAAGTACAGTTGAACCATTTACTTAGTCATTTTTAATTAATATTTTTCCAAAGATTGATTTTAATGTTGTACTAATAATCAAATATTCTAAGACGATTTAGAAGATCATTCTCTATCATGCTAGGCAAAGCAAAGCAAGCCGTTGACCTCTTACTAAGCGGAAAGAAATGGTAATGTCACACCTATACAGTACTGATTGAGAAAAATCACTGAATCAACTAAGTTAGAAGACCTCAGCTTAGTAAATATTATATTTATTAATTGAAATCAATCTGTAAATATAAAACATTTTAATCATCAGCTATAAAGACTGATACAACTTGCAGAGATTCTGTTTTGATTGCAAAGGCAAATTATTATAGGAAAGAAATATTCTGTCCTTAACATATGGATCTTCACTTCATTAATCCTAATAAGCTATTAAAACTTATTGATAGCATAGTATGACTATGCTTTCCTTAGAACTTAATATACAATTTTTATGTCTGAAAATCTAGACATTATGTTTGCTTTTAATTTAGTAAGAACCACTACTGTTGCATATATAACTATCAAGTAATGAGCTAGAAGCCTACTTGTAGTTTAATATAATGATAATAATAATTTATTTGAATTATAAAATAGAAATACTAATAAGAATCAATTATAGACATAAAATGAGTCTAGTATTTATTACTTCTTGTTTCTGAACAACAGAACTGGAATGAAAATATTAAATATGTTGCTCGGTAAAGAGTGCTACTAAGAAAAACGAATAGACATTTGGAAGAGCCAAAAAAGGGCTTATTTCCTTATAAAAATAATATATTCAGCCTTACCCCATCCGGGGCAAAATAGACTTGGAGCCTTACTGGTAAAAGAACCAGCTAAGATAATACCTTTCTGAACCAGAAATTGGTATCGGGTTGAAGTAATCAACCTTTCACATAGAAATAAAGGGACCAATTCTCTTTTGTCTTAACTGGCTACACGGTCGGGGACCTTTAATTAGGTAAAAAGATTAATTTATAATTAAGACAACATTTCTATAAGTATTCGGTAGAATATAATTAATGCAGATTTCATCACCATGGTTATTAACACTTAAAACTTTGAGAACCATTGAGTACTGTTAAACTGACTAACTGAAAGCAATCATAAAATAAGATTCATTTCTATAAGTATTCGGTAAAATATAATTAATGCAGGTTTCCTCACAATGTCCTGTATCACTATTTACTGTTAGAATCAAATAACATTGCCAAGCTATTTGAAAGAAATCATAATTATTCCATTTGTTTCTCAGGAATTTCTCTTAATTGGAATTCTGTTTTATCATATTATCAAAAGAAATCTTCATAAAGGTTCAAACATACCTACAACTTCTGGTATTAGTTACATTAATTTAGTATTTTAATTTAATAGAAATATGGTAGGAAAACTAGGAAATTCGTAATGTAATTATACTAGATTATTACATCTGACTAAAAATGAAAGTAATCCAGAATATAATTTTCATAGTATTTTAATTAATTGTTTAACAGATTGATAGGTAGAAGAGAGATAGAAAATGTTAGAAGCTAGAATCCATAATAATACCCATAAAAAGAACTTAGGTTATTACTCATGGTTCACAACTTAAGGTCCTAATTTAAATACCACTGGATTGATCACCGGCCAACTTTAATCAAACTCAGCCAAGCTTCGGTAGTGTTAATTAGTCAAGTTATCCATCATTAGGAAATTATAAAATAATATCAAAATAATTCACACTAGGTTTCAGTAGCTATTTAGCATAGATTTTAGTCCCAAATTTTATAATAAGTGTATCAGTAGGCTAGCTCGGAAGTAAGTTAATTAATGTACAGAAATACATTTTATATTTAGGTTAGGATATTTTTTTGATTTTAGGCTAGTTTAGGCTAGATTGGTACAATTGGTTTGCCTTAGCCAGGATTATATTGGGGTTACTACGGTTATATGTAGCTTTACAGTTAAAATTAAGACATCTTATTTTAGTAAAATTTATAGAATTTATTCTTATTATTGTGATTATTTTAATTATTAAGTTTAAGATAATTTAGGTTATATTCATACTGAGATACTAAAAGTAGCTAAAATTGGTTGAGAACTAATTTTGCGATACTATACCTTATTGCAAATTATTAATGTTATATTGGTGCTTTCTACATTTAGCAATGCAGTCTAGTTAATTATTTTATTGTTTATCTTACTAATGCATTATTACTGTGGGAAATGAGCAATAGGTATGAGAAATAAATATGACATCAACAATTTAAATAGACATATTTATATAAAGGAATAATAAACAAGGAACTCACGTGTTCGTACGAGAATAGTTAGATATCTATCACTTCGTAAATTGTTGAGTCAATTGCGTGGAACACTTCACTTAACCATTAGATCACTATTATGGTTTCATTATTTTTAAACACTGCCTAGAGGGAACTTTTATTGTCAATAAAGAAACTTTTGTTTACCGATTGGTTCTATTTTCAATTCAGGGCGAGGTACTTGTGGCATGTGTCATAATAGTTTGATATCGTATTGTCACTAAATCAAAAACTATTTAATTCCAATATCAGACTTTAGCGAACGACCTGTTGACAAAATAGTTTTTGCAGGTTAGGTAAAGCTTTGCGACTTACGTCACGTTCGCGCGCTTCGTGCAAAGACCAATCTGAAGTTAGTGTTTATGACCACGTTCATATAGAATATAGCGTACAAAGGTGGTTTTAGGGATGCGTTCAGAAATTATTATAGTTTGAGGGGGGTTTTATTTAATGATGTGATATTATTGTTTTAGATCACTATTCCTTTATGTTAATATTTTACGTATAACTTTGGTTACATAAATCATAAATCCTGTCTTAACTTTAAAAGTTGGAGGGGGGGGGAATCTACCATTCAATTAATTAGGTATGAGTGTATGTATAAGGCTGGGTTTGGTTGAGAAGAGGCTAAATCCTTCCAGGATTTAGTCACAATTGGTCTCGTGGAACGATATTGGGTATAATTATGGTTAAATCTTAGGACTGATAGAATGTTGGATTGTTTGTTTAATTTAGTTAGTTAGAAATAGTTTTAGAAACAAAGCGTTAGGAAAACAGTTTAATGATCATACGATTAGAATTAGAATTATTCGAATTAAGTAAATTTTAATAAGCAATACAGGCAAGATAGATAGGGTGTGCTAGGCCTTCGAAATTGAGTGATTTAAGGTTACCAGTGTAAAAAAAAAAGGATGGCTGTTTACATAGCTTGTTTAGTTGTGTGAAAACTAGCCCTTAGAAATATGAAATTAGAACAGTAGTGTAGTCCGGACTTTTGAGCCTTATATTAAAATAAAACAATGAGAGGATATGTCACATTTCTGTTTGGTTAATAAAATCTGATGAGGGAATACATATGTTTATTTGCATTAATATTTATTGACTTAAACTAGTTAGCTAATCTAGGAGTACATGTTGTCTAAGGAAACAAAAAAAAAAGTACTTAATTTATTACTTTAGTATGATCATAAATGTATGGTTACTTATTTCATTCTTGAGGAATAATTAACACATGAATCATTGGTCCAGGATTTATTAGTATTTGAAGGTGAAGGAAATACATAGAAATAATTAACAAAGCCAATTATAAAGCTTTAATTATTTATAAATGACATTATTTAAATGACTGCGGAGCGAAATCGTTTCTTAATTTCATAAAAATATTGTATTGTTATTAGGAATGAAGATCTTCTTAAAAACTTCGCTGGTTCCAAATAGAGATAGGCCGGAAGTAGACAGAGTGTACTGGCGAAAGAAACATTAATTTTAGGAAAATAGTTCTTAATATGGACACTGTAGGGAAAGGTTTAGAGAATTGAATCAGTAGAGATTTACAATAACATAAGTTGTAAAATGTATAAGTAAATTAACTTTGAATTATTATAGAAATAAAGATAATTAAATTAGATTGAGAAAAAACACACTTACAGAAATGTAGGATATAAATAAATAATTTTAAAATAATGAAGTTAGAAATCCAACCATAATTCTTAAGTACATTCAACTACGTTATAATAATTTAGTTTCATTGGGACTATTGGGTACTGACATACCAATGTTGATTTATAGAGAAAAAATAAACAAATTTAAATATTAGAATAATAAATAGATTACAATATCGGTAACGTTAGAATTATTAGATCAATTACCTGTGAATATTAAAGCTCCTATGAAGGGTTTATTTCTTGGTTGTGTTAGTACTATTTCTTACTTTAATGAAATGGAGGTTATTCTGAAACAAAGTAGGGAGTTATTATTAGATTCAGTTCAATGGCCATGAGAGGAATAGCCATATCTACGTGTTGTTAGTTTAGGTTAGTTTGGTTTGTTTATTGCTCGATATAATATACAGTTTAAATTACATGTCATGTCGGATTGGGGGAAATTACATTGAGATCGTCAAGCAGGTACATATAGGCATTCAAAGTAATTGAATTATTAACAATTTGATATTCAATAATGAAGAAATAATAATATAAATAGGATGTCATATTGGGTCTCCTCTAGGGATCGTCATTTCAAAGTAAATTTTAGTGTGAAATAGTAAGAAACAAATAGGTAACAAGCAATGGTACATAACAATGTCAAAATACAATTAAACCAAAATCAGTAATGTCAAATGAACCAACTTACAACTTAGGGTCCATATACTCATTTGCTGAGTATAATGGATTGTCCAATGGAAGGTTTCTCAGCCGGCGCCTAAATGTTTCGTCAGATGACTCAGGCTTGGGATCGGTGGGAAGATGCTCGTAATAAGTCGGCCCGATTAAGGTTTTGTCTGAGTGAAGTTAACTATTGAAATTAACTTTGTTTAAAAAAAAAAAATATAAGAGGTATGAACTCCTATCAAGAATAATATTAAACGGTTTTCATCTATCTATCATTTATCATTTTCGTTATAAATCCGTTAGAAATTCTGAATGAATAAGGATTTCTATAAACACCAATGTTTATAGAAACCAATAACAACAGTTTGTTAAATGCAAGGCTAAGTCCATTTTTGACTTTGTCCAGCAAGGTTATTCTTAGGTTATCTAAATTATTTATAGGAAGGTTACACATGGGGTATTTTCTGCAAAGGGAAATTATAATCGCTTTTGTAAATAATAATAATAATAATAATATCTGACTCTTGTAAGGATAAATTATAATTGAGGTGATATTTACTTACCAATTTAACAATTCGGTGAAATAATAGGTTGGATCATTATATAATCCAACGTGAATGGTTTAGTAAATAATCAGACTATCCATCTTTGTATTTAGAACACCAGTAAGAGTTACAGTCGTTTGACGTTTAGAAGTAAACATAGACGAGGTTAGAATTCGTTTTCGCACAAGTTTTTAGATAGCGTTTTGTTCGTCGTATTTGCTGTGTAGGGAATCCTTAGAAATTCAAGTCTGATTATGGTTGCGACTTAAGTTATTATTTTATACTTTACCCATAAATAAAATGAGATAGGATAAATAATGAAGACGTATTGTATTTTTTTTTAACAACTTAGGTATGAAGTTACAAGGGCTAGTCGTGTTTAGAATTTTACAAAACCCATTGCTAAGTTTAGTAAATAATTGAACTTGGATAGTGCATTTTAGATTGGCAGTGGCCGGATATTTGCAATTTCAAAAAAAAAAAAAAAAAGATTAGTGATAAAGATAAAAATTAATAAATAAAGAAAATAAGAAAATTAAAATTAAAATTAAATAATAATTCTGTATTTTCTTACGTAGGGAGGATCTGATTTCAAATATTATTTCAAGTGTTAAGTAGCAGCATTAGAAGTTCAATATGGAGAGGACTGGATCCATTCGGAAACGCAGACAGCCCGCACGGTTGGCAGACCCAGAATTTATTGTAAATGCAGAAGGGACTGATTCGTCAGAAATAGTTGATGTTGCGCCTACTCGAGATGGGCAGGAAAGAGAGGATCAGACAACAATTAAACGAACAAGATTACAACAAGAGGAGATGGGGGAAAGCTCCGATGAACAAATGAATTCTCGGGAAAATTTAAATGCTTCACCCATAGAACAAATGGAAGTCATTGGCAGACGGTCGCCAGTTAAACACCGTAGATTAGAGCAAAGGAGCAGATCAAAAGGAAAGGCTGTTGAAGCGTCGGGACTTATGTATAGAATGATGCGGCGTACAGTTAGTTTACTAACAAAGAAAATGGACGAATTAAGTCATGAGGTGAAAGGAACAAAAGCCATAGTAGATGTTATAGAGAAGGATTCTTCACTTAATAAAGAAACGAGTATTATGGAAGGACCAAGTACTAGTGCGAATTTGCAAACAGGGAATGAATTGATCGAACGAGGCAGGAAAGAAACTATAGAAGATCCAATTGCTGAGTCAAACCCGCGAGATTCACTATCGGAAGAAGCGTATCGGAGTGTGATTTACAATGTTAGGAATGTAAACATAGAGAGACCTAAATTTAGTAATAAAATGGAAACACACCCTGTTACTTTTTTAGAAGATTTAGAATCATATTTAAAAAGAGCTTCTAAGGAAGGAAATGAGTTAGATTTGATACAAGAATGCCTAGTAGGGGATGCTAGAGATTGGGCACGGATATATAAAGGGAGATGGTCGGGGATGGAGGATTTTAAGACAGATTTCTTGGCCACCTTTTGGGGGGAAAACGATCAGAGTGAGCTCAGACGGGAGATTGTTCAAGGGAGCTGGGATAAACAAAAGAACCCTTCTATGTTAAATCATTTCTTGAAAATCACTGGAAGAGCTCAGATGCTTAGCTATCAGATGTCAGAACAACAATTAGTTGCTGATGTAATGAGACATTATCCTAAACATATACAACAGGTGTGGACTACAACACAAGTGAATAATATTATAGGAACAGCGGAGTTTCTTAGGAATATGGACAACATATATAAACAAGAAGCACATAATTATACTGCAACCACTCAAGTTAAAGGTTTTGAAGCTAAGAAAAAATTTCAACAGACAGAGTATCGCCGATGGCAGAAACCAAAGGAATCCCAAGGAGGAGCTGCAAAGGGGAATCAAGCGGTTAATGTAGTAGAGGAGGATGAGGATCAGGGAGCAGATTTAAACTAGATGAGGCTGTATTGTTGATCCCCGAATCAGTCTCAACCCTAGGGGATAGGATTTTTAGAATTATGTATAAAATGGGGTGGGAACCAGGTCAGACATTGGGAGTCAACGATAAAGGATTGAAGGTACCGTTAATAGAGAAAGGGTTAAAAAGAGGCAAATATGAAGGATTAGGATATGAAAAAGAAATTCAGGAAAACTCAACATTGGAACAAATAGTTGATGTTTTAAAATTAAAGGTAGAGCAAATGCAATTAGAGGAGAGGGCTTTTGAGTCAGTTCATTCTGTGTTTGAGGAAGATAGGACAGAGCACGGTAAACAGGAAAATTTCAGATCAGAAATAAAGGTGCAAATTTATGATTACGAAGTAATAGCATTACTAGATACCGGGAGTGATATAACTTGTATTTCTGAAGAATTTTGGAACGATTTAAAACAAAAAAATGTAGGTATACCCTTAATGCCGATAAAACCATTCCAAATTAAAACAGCTGTAGGACATAAAAGTGTAGATATACGTAATCTGGCTTTATTACCGTTAATGTTAGGACAATATGCAATTGACACTGGATTTTTAATAGTGCCCGGTCTATCCAAACCGCTTATACTAGGTTTCGATTGGATGCAGATAAATAAAATAATAATTAATTTGCAGAGTTCGGACAAGGGGATTATAATTGAGCAAGGGGGGAAGTTACAGCTAGTGAAGTTTTTTGAGCATGAAGTAAATCTTAATGTAGACGAGAGTACTGATTTAGTTCAAGAATTAAATGGAAATTTAAATGATGAATTGCAAAATTTGAAGCCTGGTATAACGCTGACTATGGAAGAGAGGGCAAAGTTAGAAAATGTGTTGACAAAATATGAGAGTTTATTTGTGTCAAAGTTAGGTAGAGCGAATTGTTACGAACACGTTATAAAAATGGAAACTCAAACGCCAATTATTAAGAGAACTTATCCGGTGCCTTATGCTTATCGTGAGAAAATAGAGGAAAAGTTAGTAGAAATGGAAGAGCAGGGAATAATTAGTAGGTCAGCAACACCCTATTGTAGTCCATTAACTTTTACTCTTAAACGTGATGGTTCAATAAGAGTTTTACTAGATGCTAGGGAAATAAATAAATATATGATACCCGAAACGGAAAAACCTCCAATGCAGATGGATGTCATGAACTCCTTCCATGGGGCGAACTTTATTAGCACTGTAGACATGAATAATGCATATTTTCAAATTCCAATTTCGGAAAGCAGTAAAAAATATACAGGATTTTCCTTTAATGGCAAATCATATGTTTACAACGTATTACCTCAGGGATTAAAAACTTCAGTAGGTAGTTTTAGCCGAGCAATTGACATAATATTAGGCCATGAGGTTCGGGATTATTGTGTAAATTATTTGGACGATTTAGCCATTATTACCACAGGCTCATTAGAACAACATTTAGAACACATAGATACAGTTTTGGGAAAACTGAAAAATGCGGGGTTAACGTGCAATTTAAAGAAATGTGATTTTTTGTGTAGAGAAATTAAGATGCTAGGTTACGTAATTTCTACTGAGGGACTTAGCACAGATCCTGAAAAGGTTGAAGCAATTCAGAAGTTCCCACAACCTAAGAAACTGAAACAGATTAGAGCTTTTCTGGGTTTATGTAACTTTTATCGTAGGTTTATACCACAATATAATGTTCATATACAACCGTTATGTGAGCTATTGAAAAAGGGGGTAAAGTGGCATTGGGGTGAGAAAGAACAGCAGGCATTTGACCAAATAAAAGCATTGTTTATTGATACAGTTCAATTGCAGCATCCTGATTTTAGTAAGCCGTACTATTTACAAACCGATAGCTCAGGAATTGGAATAGCAGGATTTTTATATCAGAAGGGAGAGAATGATGAAATAAAAATCTTAGGATTTCATAGTAAAACTTTAAAAGGGCCTCAGTTGCGGTGGACAGTCACGGAGCAAGAGTTTTACTCTGTAATTTGTTGCTTAATGAAATTTGAAACGTATTTGCGGGGGTCAAAGGTAATCATTTGTACAGATCATAAAGCCTTAGTTTTTGTGAAAAATTGGAAGTTATATAATGCGAGGGTGTCACGTTGGGTAAATTATTTAGAGCAATTTCAATATGAAGTGTGTCATATCAAAGGGCGAGATAATATTGTGGCAGACATATTATCAAGATATCCCACTGAGGGGAATCTACTTCAGGAAGAGAAGCTGAGGTTGCCTGAAATACTTTACACAGAGTCTAGAGTCAATAAAGAGTTAATTGCTAAATTAAAAGATATACCGAACTTGCAAAAGGAAGATCCTGAAATTAAGCAAATTCTAGAAAAATTACGTAAAGGAGAAAGTCAATCTAATAAACTAGGGCGATTATTAAAAAAATGTAAGGTAAAAAATGACATTCTGTATTTTACACCTAGCACATCAAAGGGGGTAATTTATTTGCCAGATTGTTTAAGGAGAGAAATCATTATTCAAGTACATTTGGAAATGGGTCATCAGGGAGCGTTTAAGGTGATCAAATATATCAGGGATAGGTTTTATTGGAGGGGAATAACTAAGTCGGTAAAGGAAGTACTTAAGTCATGTCATGATTGTCAGATCACGAAGAGTGATAATATTAAATACGTAGGGCCATGTTGTTCAATTATCACTAAAGAAATAGGCGAACTAGTAATGACGGATTTGTATGGACCACTGCCAGCTGGTGTGTTCGGGTATAGTTTTATATTAGTGGTACAAGATACCTTCAGTAAATTTGTAAAATTCTATGCACTAAGGAAGGCTACTGCAACATCAGTACTGGGAGCAATGAGGAAGTTTTTTGACATTATAAAGCCTAAAGCAATATTATCTGATAATGGTTCGCAATTTGCTAGCAAACAATGGAGAAATAGTATGGAACAAAATGGTGTAAAGACCTTGTATACAACCGTTAGGAATCCGCGACCGAATACAACTGAGCGAGTAAATAAGGAATTAGGGCGTCTATTTAGGACATTTTGTAGAACAAATCACCGGGGATGGGCCACCATATTGCCAAAACTAGAGATCTTATATAATAACACGTTCCATGAGAGTACAGGTTTTACTCCATGTGAAATTTTGTATGGGGAAACCACACAAATGACATTTGATAACTTCATACCTGACCTAGATTTGAGTAAGGATATGCAACAAATTAGAGAAAAAGCAATAGAAAATTTACAAAAGGCAGGCAGGGATCGGCAATTAAAATTCAATAGAAATTATAGACTTATACAATATCAGATAGGAGATTTGGTTAAGATAAGGAAATTGAATAAGTCAAAGGCAGAACAAAAAATCACAAAAAAATTTGAACCACTGTATGAAGGCCCTTACGTAATCGCAGCAAACCCTTTTCGAAATGTCTATGTGCTAGTTGAGCCTAAAACCAATATAGTAAGAGGAAAGTTTAATACTATCCATTTATCTAGATATTACCAGTAGAATAATCAATTTAAGTTTATGTTGGGTTGGGGCTGATTCGGGGATTCAATAATAAGTTAGTATTTAAGTTAGACAGTTAGTATTTTATTTATAAGATAGTAGTTAAGTTTTGTTTAATTAAGTTTTGAATTAATTAAGATAGTATCTAGGTTTTGTTGTTTAGAAATTATTTGTTTAAGTTAGTTATAAGTCATATTAATTAATATTGAATTAAGTTTTGTTGATTAGTGAATTAATTAAAATAATAAATAAGTCTGGTAGTTGAATAGTGTTCAAATAAATGTTATAAAGGTGTTATTAGAAATATAGTAGTTAGAAGTTCAGTTTATTTATAAAAAAAAAAAGAAGAAAATAGAATTTCAGAATCAGTAAATTAAGGAGTTTAATATTAGGATTAAGAAAGACCATTATACGCTTAGGAGAGAAAGTTGGGAAAAATAAAGATGACTTTGGATTATATAGACTCAGTGGGGACGGGAGAGGTTCTCTTATTTCTATGAGCGCTGCCTTATCTAGTTCTATTCTGACAAGATTGACATAAAGTAAACATATAAATGTAAGTGATGAAGGCTAGTGTCCATATAAATGGGAGATGGGGTGAAGGGAGACCTCTCAGGGTATTTTACTAATAAGAAACTCATTAAAAGGAAAATATTGTAATGGAAAAAAGAACAAAAAAAAAAAAAAAAAAAAAAAAAACTATACATATTGTTCATCATTTATAGGAAAAAAAAAAAAAGAAGAATTAACGGTTACTAATATAAAAATTAAAATTGTAGTTCATTAGGCTGAAAAGAAAAGAAAATTTGTTATAATATAATTGATAAAAGGGAAATTAAAGTAATGATATTAGAAGAGAACTTACTAAGGGTGAAATATTAAAATCAAAATCTTCGCTTAAATTTAAATCGAACAACGGCGAAAGGGAGATGGGCGGAACTGGACTATGGGTGGCTGGTAACATGGGATCAGGAATGGTCTGAAACATACAAAATAAAAAACCATTAGGGAGAGTCGAATAATAAACAAGTTAATCGATTGAATAATTTTGTCAAATAAAAAAAAAACAGATTGGATTAGCAAAATAGAAAATCAACCAGGTGCGAGGGTTCCCCGTCTTTGTCAGTGGAAGAATTTTATATCTGACTATCTATCGGGGTTCACGAAATGTAGCTTGGGGCGGACGGACGGATTGACAAACAAAAAAAAAAATTAAAGTTATGTGAGTAACTTTTGCCGAAGTCACCCATAGACTTTTATCGATCGGGATTGATTATAAAATTAATTGTAGGAAGTTAACTTTTAGGCCCTTGAAAATTGTATATGGATTTCAATACCAAGAGTGCATTGTTGAATCGTGAGAACAGGAGCTTATCTTCCTAAAAAGATGTTAAATTACTACTTATGGTAGTATTAGGTATCGTACTCTAGGATAGTTGAATATAGGTTATTAAGTTAGTTGACATTAGGGATTAATATATACAATTTTAATATGATTTATTCAAGATCAATAAACTAAAAGGAGAATTGGTAGAATAATTGTGACTGGGTACAGAACGTATAGGGGATATAATTTTAGAATTAGGTTGGTTATTTCATACAATTACTGATTATGTTCACATCATACACTCATATAATAATAATAATATTAAGGTGTAAAGTATATTTAATACATTCTTAATTATTACTATTTTTAATAATATTTCATTAAGATAAAAGTAATACCAAAGCGAGTTTAATTTGTTGGGAGTAAACACCATTTGTTAGGGGCAATTATTTTTATATATTGCGTTATGATTTAAAAGAAACACCAGTTCAGAACAGACTTACTTCAGTAGAAGATTGCGATGGCGCATTGCATTTGTCCGGTTCGGCGGTTAAACTTTTTAACTGAAGTAAAAGGGAAGGTAGGGCTAGGGCTTTTTGTTCGGCGGAGAGAGCTAATATGCGTTCGATTAATTCCAGTGTCAGTTTAGTGTGGTCAGTAGAGGTTGAATGGGTTGCAGGAGGCGAATTGGTAGGTTGCTGCAATGATAATATTCTTAAATTAGTGAAAGAACTACAAAGAAAGCGGAAAAATTTTTTTTTTGTTTACGTGAACTTGTTGACATCGCCGAGATCGCCGTTGGCAAAAAGCTCTTATTTTCTTCACTAGTTCATTTTCTGTGAGTTTAATTGAGGAAATTTTGTTGTATGCTATTAACAAGCTACGTCGAGCCCTTTGCTTCACAGAAATACCCCTGTAATCTGGGTCCGTATGATCCCAGAGACAGGGGTAAGTCAGCAACAATTTTTCAAAGGCCGTCATTATAGGTTGATGTTTGAACCACAAGTCACAACTGAGTGGAAAGAAGAAAGTTTTGGCGGCAAGTTTTTTTTTTTATCAGAGGGAAGCGTAGGATAGTGTAGATGAAAGGAATAGTACTAAACGCAAGTTCGAGAAGACCATTTTAATTAATGCATTAATAATAATTGGGTAAATATTAAAATAAAATTAATAAAGGAAAATGGGTTAGATTCAAGGTTTTAATGTTTTGAACTAGATAATTTTATGAATAACATAGTTATAAGTAAAGGAGAATTAAATCATTATAAAAGTTATTAATTTGGTTGATGGATTGCAGCCGAACCCTTTCACTGTAAAACCTTGTGTGCTCAACGGGAAGACTACAATTTGAGGATGTTGATGAAACAAGTTAACAAGAGAATTAAAAAAGTTATTAGTAAAATAATTAATATTATTAGGGAGGATTCGTTTTCTATGACATTAACGGTATATATGATAAAAAAGGGGTGATTAGAATTAATAGAATAACAGCATTAGGCCGTGAACTATTTTTTAGATACATAATAATAAATGTATCTCATATATTATTTTATTTTGTTACTCTATCTTATTTTTTAAGTTATCATTGTCAGGTTACTTAGTTATTATGCAAGATAGCAAAGTATAAGCATTAGGTTTGCAAATGTGAAAGAAAAGAGAAAAAAAAACATATCCTTGGGAATGTTAGGCAGTTTATTGTTACAATTGTTTCTCGTCTGCGAACAAAAGTTTATACTTGTTGTTTTCAGAACTCCTATGTGGACTCAAAAGAGTGTTGATCTAAAAAAAAAAAAAAAAAACTAGGTTTATATTAGAGTTATTTTAAGTAATAGCAGTATTTAGATAAGTTAAAATAAGTTATTTGGATACCAATTTACTTAGTTTGGTGATGGTCGCAGTTTGAGTTTTTGCATGGAATTAGTGGGGGCGGGTAATTACTTAAGGCATGGTTAAGGGCCCGAGCATGATATATTTAAGATTAGTGTACTTTATTCTTTAAGGTGGTTTTGGATAAGGAAAATTTCCTTAAGGGAAGGTTCAAAAAGTATTACATTATAAAGATACCGAATATAAATAAGTTCGAGAAGATAATGTTATTAATTGTATTTAAAAAAAAATATATATCATTGCAAATTAATAAAATAAAAGGGGTTATTCATGCATAAATTAATGTTAAATGAATTGGATCACAATACTTGGATTGGGTCAATATATGGGTGGATTTGGATTTTTCGATTCGAAGCGAATTGTAAAGTTTTTTTTTATTAATATTTTGTATTCATTATATAAAAGAATCCACACCGATTGAGTTGGAGAACCATTGCAGGCGTTTGAAACAGCGAGTGGAATGGGGAAGGAAAATTGAAAATTGTATGTATATTTTAGTGTTGAAAGATGAAAGAAAGAATTGAATGAAGTGTCTTGGAATGAGTGTTAGTGTTTTCTTTTTTTGGAGAGCTGCAATGGTTAAACAATACACAAAGGGGTGGAAGTAATTTATTGATACTTGATCTCGGCGGACACAACACTGACAAATAAAATCTCTTGTGAAATTGGAGTTAGGGTAAGCTTTTATGTGAGGATATCAATCTTTGCATAGGCAGTACGACTTTAAGGTCGAAAGTAACAGGAGATTTTACACTACACTGGTAGGAAAACGAAAAATTATCGGCAACTTCACACTCACCCAATGATAGCAGCTATGGTCAGGAATGATGGTACGGGATGAGCATCTTGCTATGCGTGTATATTGCCCGTAGCTAGCTATAACGTTTTCTGATCTTGGAAGGAGACATCGTATCGTTTTCCCTGACCGGGTTCTGTGGAAATGAGGAATTTCGGGAAGGTGGTATAGAAAAGATTAACCGTGAAGGCGGTAGGATGTATGACATTAGGTCTGATCAAATTCACAACTTGGTTCTCTTGCTGTGTTCAGAAGGCCTTGTGAGGGTTTTTATGCATTCATGGTTTGGTGACATATTTACATTCATATTTGTACTCATAATCCGGGACCTTTAACTCCCGCTATATCTGTTTATCACTGGGTTTAAAAACACACTACATCAGATTACATGTCAGGAGGAAGTGTCAATAAATTAATAGACATAAAATTGCAAATTTTAAAATTTAAGCTTCGACTAGATAATTTGACGTCTACACTTAAATTGAGGGGGGATTGTACATTAAACTTAACCTTAAGCTACTGTACAAGCAACTTTATGTAGAATTGAGTAAATTATAATATTTCCAATAAACATTTCATCTAATGTTAATTAAAACAGCGTAGAATAATTTCTTTAAATCAATTTCAATAAAATATTTACATAATTTTCCTTTATTCATCGTAGTCGGTAAACGATTCGGTCTTGACATTGAGTGGCGTGATTCATCGGGGCGCGAGAAAACAAAAAAAATGGTATCAATCGAATATGAACTCTAAGTGTTTAAGCTAAGATACTTTACGCATAGAACAGGTTTAAATATAAATAAGCCGGGCGTTTGAGTTATGCGGTTTAGAGACATTGATTTCTTTTGCTTGGTAATTAAGTTTAGTATTGGCTAGAGATTAAGTTTACGATCGGTTGCAACGCTGCGCATGGACTGACGTCGCACAGATGGAATCGGTGAGTCATTTGATGCGCCTGAGCGATGTTAGCATGATCTGTCTTCATGAAGTTATAAATATTACGGACGGTGGTTTAGAAGGGGACTTTACGACGAGCGCGCTTTGAAGGCAGACCTTCTGTAACTGTCGAACTTTATCTTCTATTTTTCTGTTGCAGTCAGACTCTGAGATTCGTTCCTTTATAATTTAATTGTGTGTGCATTAGATAATTTATTTTACTTTTGTTAGTTTTAGACCTACGTAAAAATATAGTGCAGATTTAAATATTTATTAATTAATTAGCTTCAACGGTAAATTTTGTGACATAATTCAGAGTTTGGCTGTAGCTTCGATGTGGAGCAGCTCCCTGAGTTGATACTTAACAGTGCCAACGAAGCCCTTGGAGTTTCAGAAGTTAGGGATCGCATGAGTCTGCGGTCCAATCACCTTTTACCCTGGCTGGCGGAAAGCTGGTGATATTTTGACTCATTGTGCCTGGTACACGTGTTCATTCGGAGCGGCGAGGGTCTAGCAAGTGATCCGACCCAGAGTCTGGTGTTCTACGTGGACTAGAGACAATTCCCCTTATCTATATATTTATATATACACTGAAATAGTAGGGCGACTGTAATCCGTCTCTGTCCAATTGGAATACAGTCGGCACTTCTTGCGTCTAGGAACACCTAGGAATTCATGAGACGGGCGCATCTCAACTGGTTTAGTTCACTAGAAGGGTTTCTCATTGCACCGTGAGAATCCTTACGAAACACACCACGAAATTAGATTATAAATGTGAGACTAGATCTCTAGATTTGAATCATCACAGAAGAATAGGTCTCGCATACATGATAGGAACTGTAGGGCTTTAATTAACCTTTTGTTTCAGCTTTAACTATTCTATTTTCAAGAGTTTGAAAATACTTCATACGTGTGGTGTCTAATTTTCTCCAATTTTCTTAATATATCTATTAACTAACTAAGAAATTTATCTTAGTTGTGTTGTGATTAAAATTTGTGTCTCTGTAAGTACAGTTGAACCATTTACTTAGTCATTTTTAATTAATATTTTTCCAAAGATTGATTTTAATGTTGTACTAATAATCAAATATTCTAAGACGATTTAGAAGATCATTCTCTATCATGCTAGGCAAAGCAAAGCAAGCCGTTGACCTCTTACTAAGCGGAAAGAAATGGTAATGTCACACCTATACAGTACTGATTGAGAAAAATCACTGAATCAACTAAGTTAGAAGACCTCAGCTTAGTAAATATTATATTTATTAATTGAAATCAATCTGTAAATATAAAACATTTTAATCATCAGCTATAAAGACTGATACAACTTGCAGAGATTCTGTTTTGATTGCAAAGGCAAATTATTATAGGAAAGAAATATTCTGTCCTTAACATATGGATCTTCACTTCATTAATCCTAATAAGCTATTAAAACTTATTGATAGCATAGTATGACTATGCTTTCCTTAGAACTTAATATACAATTTTTATGTCTGAAAATCTAGACATTATGTTTGCTTTTAATTTAGTAAGAACCACTACTGTTGCATATATAACTATCAAGTAATGAGCTAGAAGCCTACTTGTAGTTTAATATAATGATAATAATAATTTATTTGAATTATAAAATAGAAATACTAATAAGAATCAATTATAGACATAAAATGAGTCTAGTATTTATTACTTCTTGTTTCTGAACAACAGAACTGGAATGAAAATATTAAATATGTTGCTCGGTAAAGAGTGCTACTAAGAAAAACGAATAGACATTTGGAAGAGCCAAAAAAGGGCTTATTTCCTTATAAAAATAATATATTCAGCCTTACCCCATCCGGGGCAAAATAGACTTGGAGCCTTACTGGTAAAAGAACCAGCTAAGATAATACCTTTCTGAACCAGAAATTGGTATCGGGTTGAAGTAATCAACCTTTCACATAGAAATAAAGGGACCAATTCTCTTTTGTCTTAACTGGCTACACGGTCGGGGACCTTTAATTAGGTAAAAAGATTAATTTATAATTAAGACAACATTTCTATAAGTATTCGGTAGAATATAATTAATGCAGATTTCATCACCATGGTTATTAACACTTAAAACTTTGAGAACCATTGAGTACTGTTAAACTGACTAACTGAAAGCAATCATAAAATAAGATTCATTTCTATAAGTATTCGGTAAAATATAATTAATGCAGGTTTCCTCACAATGTCCTGTATCACTATTTACTGTTAGAATCAAATAACATTGCCAAGCTATTTGAAAGAAATCATAATTATTCCATTTGTTTCTCAGGAATTTCTCTTAATTGGAATTCTGTTTTATCATATTATCAAAAGAAATCTTCATAAAGGTTCAAACATACCTACAACTTCTGGTATTAGTTACATTAATTTAGTATTTTAATTTAATAGAAATATGGTAGGAAAACTAGGAAATTCGTAATGTAATTATACTAGATTATTACATCTGACTAAAAATGAAAGTAATCCAGAATATAATTTTCATAGTATTTTAATTAATTGTTTAACAGATTGATAGGTAGAAGAGAGATAGAAAATGTTAGAAGCTAGAATCCATAATAATACCCATAAAAAGAACTTAGGTTATTACTCATGGTTCACAACTTAAGGTCCTAATTTAAATACCACTGGATTGATCACCGGCCAACTTTAATCAAACTCAGCCAAGCTTCGGTAGTGTTAATTAGTCAAGTTATCCATCATTAGGAAATTATAAAATAATATCAAAATAATTCACACTAGGTTTCAGTAGCTATTTAGCATAGATTTTAGTCCCAAATTTTATAATAAGTGTATCAGTAGGCTAGCTCGGAAGTAAGTTAATTAATGTACAGAAATACATTTTATATTTAGGTTAGGATATTTTTTTGATTTTAGGCTAGTTTAGGCTAGATTGGTACAGCCACAAGTAGTCTTGTGGCTCTGCCCACCCCATTAGGGATTTCGGGCGTGATGCTATGTATGTATGTATATAACGCTTCCGTTCATAATAGGCTTGTGTTTGAATTTGAATCGATTTTGAACTCTTGAAAATAAGCTACCGTTTCATAAGAGATGCCTTAACACGGTAGCCGCGGCGAACAAACTACGCGTTGTATTAGAATACCTATACCACTACATGAGCAAAATTATATGTACACGCGCCAATGTGTGCGTATTTGCAAGCAACGATTGGCATAATTAAGTATTATTACGATTTGGCATTTCATCGTTATACAACTACAGTTTATACAAATCATCATGTGTTCAAATAAATACAAATAATAAAAAAAAAGTGTGTGTGTGTGTGTCAGCTCCAATGCACGGCAGCAGTTTACTCCTTACGAACGATTATAAAATAAACCAGTACCCATCATACCATGCTGTCATTTTTCATTTTGACATTTGACAGTAAATAATAAAGTTTCATATTAATGAATATAAACATGTCACTCATTGAATATTATAACTAATTGACACTTCGGGTCCCGTCGTCTTCCGATTGAGATCCGAGTTTTACCGATGGAAACATATTATTCACTATATCTGTATGCAATGCGAAGCGACCGACGCATCTTCGGCTAACATCGTGTAACTTTGTGTGACTCCGCCGTGTGACATCGTAGTTTGATTTTACTCCCCATAATTTTTCATACCCCAGGCTTATATATGAAAATCGATTCTTGAGGAGTAAACTCCAAAATAATCATATAATTTATAAAATAAAAAAACCGACTGCGAGCCTATGAAAAGTAAGTTTTTTTTTCACATTTTATAACAATAGCATAATGCCAATTGCTCATTACCATTTACAAACTGTTGCTATCCACGGTGCAAGGATGTCAATCGTTGAGGAGTTCTCCTGAATTTTACTACATGAATTTTCATGGACTTAAGTTGCTTGGAGGGACACTTTATACAGCAATTTAATCGCCAACCGTGAAATACTCAACATTTAGGAGTTCCGGTGATCATCTATGGTCTTCATCAACAGTTCCACTTCACCATATAATGGTTTTGGAACGTAACTGCTTGAGTTATTACAGAAAATACTAAAATTGCTATATGCTTGCCTATAATATTTGAAGAGTTCCATCGATTCCTCATAGATCCTCTAATCATAGCTCGACTTTGACTACAACAGGACCAAACTGGAGGTATACCCTACCGATTAAAAAAAGAATTTTCAAAATCGGTTTATAAATGACGGAGTCCTGAAGTAACAAACATGAAAAAAAAAACATACAACCGAATTGATAACCTCCTCCTTTTTTTTGAAGGCGGTTAAAAAATAGAGGCATCACGCAGTCCCCCAGTTCTAAAAAGTCATACCTAGCAACGTGCCGTGCACAACTTTCACTTGTTTACGTGCTTCGAAAAAATATTATATTTCTATTACAATGTATTGTGGAAGTTGCCCTATATAACGCCATAGTGGTTGAGCCTTGACAAGACAGGTCGCAGAATAGTGCATTGCTTAGCAGTTACTTTATTTATCAAATTCGCTGTCGGTCGAAACACAGGATACCGCAAATTAATCCTAAAAATCTGTGGCGATGCTTTCTGACTTATAGCTCAGTTCTTACAGCACTCTATCCTGCACATTACACGCGAATGATTTTAATAGAGACTTTTCGTACAGAGCAAAATTTTAAACGTATGTACCTTTTTTCCAGCCAACATAGCAATAGCTTCGACTGGTTACTCTATGGGATGGACGTCACCCGTCAACATTAAACTTAAGAACGGGACTCTGACTGACTCTCCCCTGCCCGAATTTATCACCACTGACCAGGAGGCATGGATCGGCTCGCTACTCACTGTTGGCGCAATATTTGGTAAGCAATCAACAATCGCCGCTGATCGATCACATCACTTAGAGTATCGTCAACGTTTGGTTTTTGCTTTGATTAATCGTAACATAACCAATAATCATCTAATTTAAAAAAAACGACTTCAAATAGCCTTTGCAAAGTAAGATTTTTTGTTCACATTTTAATTCATTATTATGTAATTTAATGACACACATTTACTATATCAAGTAACATAATGCCACTTGCTCATCAGCATTTACAAACTGTTGCTATCCAAGGTGCCAGGATGTCAATCGTTAAGGAGTTCTCCTGGTTCTTCACCACTGATTCTACCACATGGATTGTCATGAACATAGTTGCCTCTAAACCTTATACAAAAATCTAGCCACCAGTGAAACACTCGTAATTTAGGAGTTCCGATGATCATCTATGATCTTCATCGACAGTTCCGCTTCACCAAATAATGCTTTTCAAATGTAACTACTTGAGTTATTACAGAAAATACGAAAATTGCTATATGCGTGTCTATAATATTTGAGGAGTTCCATCGATTCCTCATAGATCCTCTCATCACATCTCGATTTTGACTACAACGGGACTAATCTGGAGATATACCCTACCGATTAAAAAAATAATTTCTGAAATCGGTTCATAAATGACGGAGTTCTGAAGTAACAAACATAAAAAATATACAACCGAATTGAGAACCTCCTGGACTCCTTTTTGAAGTATTTAGGTTGAAAAGCGTTCATTTCACCAACAAAATATTAAGTAAGATACCCACATACCTAAGCGAAACCAGCCCTTAAATAGGTTTTTAATAACAGCTACAGCTATTACTGTACCCATACCCATGTGCCCATGTACCCTTGTTCTCTACGAAGAAGGAGGAGATCGTAGTATTGCAGAGTGAAAACCAGTTTTACCCCAAGGATCGAGCGGTTGGAGTCCCGTCACAAAGTAAATTTTACGTCCTGGAGATACCGACCGACCAACTTGCGGCCTTCACAAAGCAGGAATTCTGGCCGAAGGGTGTCGTATATCGTCGTTTTCGTGGACGGTTACTGGACACTGAGAAATCGTGTCAAACTTCGTGTCACCTAGTTATTTCAGAGTTTTATTATTACTTATGTATCTAAGGATACATAAGTAGTATCTTCAATGTTAGGGGCCTACATACATAGCATCACGTCCGAAATCCCTAATGGGGTGGGCAGAGCCAAAAGACTACTTGTGGGCACGTTCGATTTATTAGTCCTTGTTAGAGGCCTTGTTGCCTGAAATAAATGGTTATTATTATTATTATTACTAATGTCTTTATAATATTTAATCTAATTCAAGCTCAAGTCAAAATACATTAAGCGTGCTAAGAGTTAAAGATTGAAGAATCCTTTCACGAAATCTTACATTGTAGCAACAGCCGTAGAGAATGCTGCCTTAAGACCATTTCCTTTCAGGTCCATTCGTGGCTGGTTTCCTAGCATCCCGCATCGGACGCAAATGGACGCTACTCTTGTCATCGCTACCTCTCTTCGTGGGCTGGACCCTCATCGCAGCAGCAAGCAGGGTCGAATTCCTGTACGCCGGTCGCATCTGCTGGGGTGTCGCCGTGGGCATGATTTTTACCGTGTCACCCATGTACTGCGCTGAGATCGCCACGGTAATTGACATCACATGAATGACCAGATGACGTACGATTTTGCTTGCTATCTGCAAAGTTAATAAAATTTCAAGTCATAAATCCGTACTGGGCTCGCGTAAATAGAACAAATGCAAAGGTAACTACGACAAGTTACATAAAATCTATAAAATACTACCTATACATCTAAAAGTGCAGTACTTGATAGCTATAGAAAATTATTATGCGAATGAGTTTAAGGTGCATAAGCAAAATAAATATAAAACAAAGAATATTAGATTAAGAAAATTTGTACAACATCCTGTTCCTGGTTTCCAAAAATGCATAACGAAATTGATTGGTTAAGGCAAGAAAAATTTTTTAGCAGAAAAGTAGTGAAAGATACGTTAAAAAAATACTTTTGGAAAGATCGGCATAGAGCAAATTTTTCCAATAGTATGAGTTTCCTAAACCCTCTCTTCTAAGTAAGTTATTTCTTATATTGTATTAGAATATAGACTTGTGTAGGATTAACACAAACTGTTGTCAATTTGGCGAGGAAATTAATTGTATATTAATGTTATGTACGTTTTACGAAATAAACTAAGAAAAAAAATACCAACTGTGAGACGTATATGATACCTATAGGCGGGTGTGATGTGATGAATGATGTGTTCCAGGATGACGTCCGCGGCGCCCTTGGCTCGTTCCTCCAGGTATTCGTCACTCTAGGTTACCTACTGGTGTACAGTATCGGACCTTTCATCTCGTACAGCGTCATCGCATACGTGGGCGTGATCTTCGTCGCCGTCTTCGATATCGCCTTCTTCTTCATGCCTGAAACGCCTATCTACCATCTCACTAAGAGTAAGTTAGAAATCGTCTCTTTTAAGACTGCCTTTGTATTTTGTTTGTTTATGCGACGGTTCGTTTGTTTAAGAGGACAGATTACCAACGTTAAAAATCATAAGTTTCTTAGAAACGACGAACATATTTACCCTTTTGAATGTTAACTGATTTTGCCGGGGTAGAGCCAAACAGTACTGCTCACTAGATGATTACATACTGTTCGAATGGGTCCGCTCGACCGGGGTAGTACCACACTCTCACAAAATATCGGCGTAAAGTAATAGCTTGCTATTGCATTTCGTACGGTGAGTGACGAGATCCGGACGCCTATTCCCTCGTCCCCATCCCATCCTCCCTAGACTGGCAACGCATTGGCAGCACCTCTGGTGTTGCAGATGTCCATGGGTGACCACTTTCCATCACGTGGGCCGTCTGCCGGTTTGTCAGTCAATTGACATAAAAGAATTTTATAAATTATGTCGTAAGACCTGGAGTAAGTAAATGATGTCAGCTAGGTCAAAATCTGGATGTAATGGTTTTAGATTTTTTAATATTGATTGATTTAACTTGATATGGAAAAGACAATCGCAAAAATATGTTGTGGTTATTTGTGTCAGGTGATCGTGAGGCCGCGGCCGAATGCCTGATGACACTCCGAGGCCGCTCGCGCGCCGGCGTGGAGGCCGAGCTGGCGCTCATGGCGAGCGACGTCACCGCCTCAATGGCCCGGACCGCCACGGTCAGTGCCTACATCTAATTCAACTTAATAAGGCACTTAGTAGTTCTATAGGATTGCTTGTTAAGTTAAAACTCAATTGCCTTGATGTTTGTTTTTGATATAACTTTTACTTACAATTGAACTTAGGTATAATATCATAAAAGACTAGTTAACCCTATGAAAGGATCTTGGGGTGGACTGCGTGGCTATCGCACCCCGCAGCTCAATTACGCAGCCCAATTGGTATCGGTTTGGCTCGAAATGCAAACCAATTTAGTCTTAACACTGTGTAAATAAGGGCACAATTGGTTTACTTTTCGCGAAAGCGATACCACTTGGTGTTGCGTAATTGAGCGGCCGTACCCGTCCATTGACCCTTTGAAAGGATCTTGGGGTGGACTGCGTGGCTATCGCACCCCGTATCTGTCCATTAACCCTATGAAAGGATCTTGGGTTGGACTGCGTGGCTATCGCACCCTGTATCCGTCCATTAACCCTATGAAAGGATCTTAGGGAGGACTGCGTGGCTATCGCACCCCGTATCCGTCCATTAACCCTATGAATGGATCTTGGGGTGAACTGCGTGGCTATCGCACCACGTATCCATCCATTAACCCTATGAATGTATCAAGGGGTGGACTGTGCGGCTATCGCACCCCGTATCCGTTCATTAACCCTATGAAAGGATCTTGGGGTGGGCTGCGTGGCTATCGCACCCAGTATCTGTCCATTAACCCTATGAAAGGATCTTGGGGTGGACTCGTGGCTATCGCACCCCGTATCCTTCTAGCTACCTTGCACCTGATGACTGCGGGGCTATCGGTCCTAAACCCCAAAAAATAGCGACACACTTCCATCCATTTCCAGCTTTATCGAACTCAAATTCCTTTCAGATCGCGGACGTGTTCAAGGGTGGTAACTTCAAGGCGTTCTACATCTCCTGTGCGCTGGTATTCTTCCAGCAGTTCTGCGGTATTAACGCTGTTCTGTTCTACATGACCAACATATTCAAAGCAGCGGGATCTCATCTTGATTTTTCTATCGCTACCATCATCATAGGTGTTGTACAGGTGATCAAAACTATTTTGACTGGTTTAATGAGATATGTATGCAAAGATAGAAGTACTTAGTAGCACTCAGTTAGCTGTGGGTTTGGTTTGATTGATTTCTAATATAATGACAGTATTATGGTCGAGTTCACAAACGTCACTTGTTTTGATCTGAGAATAAACTGTTAAGTCTCCAGCGGCCCTAACATGCAAGACACAAGGATAAGTTTTTTTATTTTTTTTTTATTTATTTAAACAAAAATTTTTTTTACATGTTGTCAGATATGATACAGCACGAAAACCTTACAATTTATCTGCGCTGCAGAGCCGTCTTAATTATTTTTACTTATCTCTTATTCTATACATCCCAATTGGTTCTTTATATAATATTTTTTTAAGTTTACATCTAAAAGTTTTGCATGATTTGTTCGAGTACATTATTTTTAGATCCTCCGGTAATTCATTTACAATAGTCGGTAAAAGATATTTAAGCGTTCGAGTACCATATACATTATTGTGCTTTGGTTTGATATATTTCTTTCTGATATCTATAGTTCTAAGATTTTTAGGCCGTTTATATTCATATAATTGACTTGGTTTAGGTTTTTCGATAAGTAAGGACATTTTTATTTTGTCGTAAACATTTAAGACAGTGCAATATTCGAATAAACCTTGGTCATTTTGTTTGAACTTACATTTGATTTTTCTAGGAACAATTATTTTTAACATTTTTCGTTGTAATTTGTACACTCCCTGAATATACGTTTTGTACGTCCGACCGTAGCTGTTTAGTCCGTAACCGATATAAGTTAAACCGTCTTATCTCTAAGTGCGTCTCTCTCACACTAGTGCCAACAATAGAGATAGTAATAGAGATAAACTAGTATAACTTAATTTTGTGTATTGCATGTTCATCATACCATCTTAGGACTAATTGATCAAACGTGGCCATAAGTAGTCTTGTGGCTCTGCCCACCCCATTAGGGATTTCGGGCGTGATTCTATGTATGTATGTATGTTAGGGCTGCAGCATATAGAGCAAAGGTCAATTTGAGTGTGCATTGTAAATTCTGCCATTACTATAGCTACTGTGTTCAGCGTGAGAGCTCTTGCCCATTCCTACTCATGAGAGGCGAAACCTACTGCCACAGTATAATAAACTAACAGTATGTTGTCTCGGCGGTGCCCTTGAAATAATTACCTACGGCCGCTCGGTATGTAAACACGCAGTAGGGCTGCCCGCTGAGACTCTTTTTTGGGTTACGTACCTATTTGATAATGCTATATTAAATCGTCGTAGTATCTTTTTATGGAATATTACTTCAAATCTTGTAAGTTTGATTTTAAATATGTCAGTATGGAGTAAAAAAAATGCATTTAATGTAAGGATTTTGCTTATAAAATATCAAAAATCCTCGTGCCATAATTTACGTAAATAAATTCATAGGAACATCTCACACTATCCACGTCCGTACCCGACCGCGGCGCACTCGCGACTGTTGTTTACCGAGATTTCGAAGCGCGTCGTTTCGGCCGTTTGTATGAAGATAGAATACTGTATACTTGATTATACTGTGCTACTCTACTGCGGTGCACGGGCTCGGACACACGGTCTTACGCCATGGGGTGTTAAGTGACGTCATCGGCTGACGCACACAGGCCAGACCGCTGTGGGTGACGTCAGCCAACGCTACGTGTGCGTGCATGGCGTGCACCGCAGTGAGTGTCTCCTTCACAAGGAGGATGATGATGATGACACTGTGTTGAAGGTGGGCGCGTCCTGCGTGTGTCCGTTCGTGGTGGACCGGCTCGGGCGCCGGCTGCTGCTGCTCATCTCTGCGTGCGGCACCACTATAGGTCTTGTAAGTACTTTCACGTGGACCCGCCACAGCTTCGCCCGCGGTATTTTCCATACAATGTTTATCATCTCTTTTCCCTCCTTTAGAGATGGAATTTCATAAAATCCCTCCTTAGTGCACCTCTAGGGTACTCTAGGAATGTCTCCTGCAAACAAACCTCTAGGACCACCCGTTTAGGCTGTACGTTGTCTATAAGTGAGTCACGGTACTGTTTTATATGTATTACCTTATTACAGCGTGTATTTTCGAAGACCAGTGGAAATAAGCAGTGCTGCACGCCTCTCGGACAGAGGGTACTAGGTTGAAACACAAGCTTCTCTGTGGTTTCCGACTTACAACTACGAGCACTTACCTACGTGTAGAATCTAATTTTACGTTAATATTAAGTGTCATGGACTTGTCCATTTTTGATAAATTTTAACCAGATGTTTAGCACGTTCACAACTTCATACTTCCAACTTCCAACATAAAGGCAAATTTAAAAAAAACCGGACACTTACGAGTTAAACTCGCGTGGAGAGAGTTCCGTTCCGTATATGATTATCTTAATTTTCCTATGTTACTTTAGATAACATAAACTTCTTCTGTTTTCCTGTAATCTAAAGCTAAAAAACTATTTTCTGTTTTTTTTTTTTCAAAATTTTATTCCTAGTAGTTTCGGAGATAAGGGGGAATGGTAATTTTCACCTATTTTCCTAAATAACTTCCAAACTATTTATTTTAAAAATTAAAATAAAAAAAATTGAGATTCTCACAATAAGCCCTATTATTTGATATGTCACACGATAATGTTTGCAAAACTTTTTTTTTTCTAATTTGCTCCCCAAAAATGGCCCTCATGTTTAAAATTCATTTATTTACGTTACATGTCCGTGTTGGGTCACCGACTCACACATGTGTACCAAATTTCAACTCAATCGGTTCTGTAGTTTCGGAGCAAATTGGCTGGGACAGACGGACAGAAAGACAATCAGACACACGAGTGATCCTATTAGGGTTAAGTTTTTTTCCTTTTGAGGCGCGGAACCCTAAAAATGCCCAATTCTCTCAAAATCTTGTTCACTTTAATTTATTTATCCGCAGACACTTCTAGGCATGTTCTTCCTCCTGGACCACATAAAGAGCCCGGTGGTGGGCTCCATCGGTTTCCTGCCCATCCTGTCGCTGGTGATCTTCATCGTGACATACTGCGTGGGTCTGGGCCCACTCCCTTGGGCGGTTATGGGTGAACTGTTCCCTATCGAAGTGAAGGCTATAGCTTCACCCATTGCCACGGCATTCTGCTGGGCTCTGTCCTTCTTAGTTACTAGGTAAGGCTTTATCAAGTTGACTTTTTTGCCAAGACCTTCCTTTTTACTCGGCTAAATTCAGGCAGCTTAAACCATAAGTATAATATCGATAATAATTTAAGCGCGGTTAGCCTAGTTGGTAGTGACCCTGCCTCCGAAGCTAGCGTCCGGGTTCGATCCCTGGTAAGGGCAAATATTTGTGTGATGAGCACGAATGTTTGTTCCTGAGTTTTGGATGTTTCCTATGTAGTTATGTATTTATTTCTCCATATAAGTATGTATATCGTCGTCTAGTACCTATAACACAAGCCTTTAGAGCTTACTTTGGGACTAGATCGATTTGTGCAAAGATTGTCCCCTGATTTATTATTTTATTATTATTATTATAATAATGTTTCACCAGATACTTCGGTCCGATCTCGGTAGCTGTGGGCATGTACGTTGCTTTCTGGATCTTCGGCGCGTGCTGCGTGTGCGCATTCTTCTTCACGCTGTTCCTGGTGCCCGAGACCAAGGGCAAGAGCTTCGCCGAGATACAGGAAATGCTCGCCGGGAAGAAGTGAGTATGCAAGTGCAGCGGAGCTGACAAGGCCGTTTTAGACTTGCCTTAGGTCTAAAGTTGTACCTATTCTGTGACCCAGTCATGTGATTCGCTAAGAAGCGGCTGATCAGCGATAGGGACACATTCAAATCTAGACTGAATGTCTTTGTACTTACAGTCTCAATTAAGAGGCTATCACTAAATTGCGTTCTGAAAGATTAGACGGCAAGAAGTCGCCTCGCCCGATGTAAAAAGACCGTCAGCGCTCTTTTTACATTGGGAACGATCGTTTGGCGCGACATAGGTTCGACTTCTACGAAGGTCTATTTAAAAAAAAATACCTAATTAAGGCGTAGCTAAGAAAAAGTTTAAAAAGTACCTGTGCGTTACGAAAATTAACCGTACAATGTATGGCTAATTTTCGTAACGCACAGGTACTTTTTTAACTTTTTCTCAACTACGCCTTAATAAGGTACAATTTTTTTGAAATTCACCCACGAGCCCTCGACGCATCGCATTATGTAGTAATTTGAGAGTTGCAATTACGTTTATTCTAAGTTTTATAATCAATAATTTTTCTAAAAAAAAAATGAAATTTTAATTATTTTTAAACGAATGATTATTCTGCTATACATTTAACGTAATAATATTAATAGAGTAAAGAGAAATTTACGGTTAATTCTATGCATTTTTAGTAGTTTTATGGTTTTAACTTGGATTTTTTTTTGTACATACCTATTCTATACATATTTTTGAGTCGGTTAAAAATTAAGCCTATTTTAGGCTTCCTGTTGGTTCTGTTACGTTTACTACTGTTATTGACTTTAACCACAACTGTACTTGTTTCAGACCATCAAAAGGAAAGGCGTAACCACTTTTCCGGACACTTAATACGCACTCCTTATTTGGATCTGCGCCCTGAAGAAAGTATTTTTAAAATGCCGCTACTGATTAGTACAACATTTCTGAAACTAGACACAAAGTAAATTATATGTGATATAAGAAGAAGAATAAGAAAAAGATTTACTCACTAAAGTATAATTTCCACCAAACGGCCCGCATCGCATCGCATCGGACCGGATTTTACAATATTCAAAGCAGCTTGACCGCGGTCGTCTTCCGCAACACGCGATCGTAACCGAAAGTATGCTGCGACTGTGGTCGCAGCCTGACATTTGGGGGGGGGGGGGGGGGGGGGTCACAAATAATTATATATGTCGAGTAAATTAGACTTTACTTTTAGACTTGATTTTTCAATTTGACGTGTACGATTTCGGGGGGAATCATGTCCCCTGTGACACCCCCCTGGGACCGCGCCTGAGACACACAGTGTAATATAAATAAAGAAAAAACCTGAAAAAGTGAAATCATTTCTTCTACATGTGACAGGATGCGCTTCTCGACCATTCCGCGGCGCGCGGGCCGAGACGACCAATGTCCTCACTCCCCGCGCCCCCCGCAACCGCCCGGCGAATATCGCGCCGGGCGCCTACCACGACTCTGTCGAGCTGGCAACTCCCGCGCTACATACAGTATTTGTGTTATTTATGTCTACGAAATATATTTTTTTATACAAGTATCAATAAGAACGTATTGTTATATTTATTCGTTTTTAGTAGGGACGTTATCTTAATAATGAAACTATCTCGTTATTTTATTTATTTTTATTGTTATTTTTAGGTTTTAACCGATGAGTTGGAACGGAAGTCATTTAATGTAAATTATACCCTGATTTTATTAAATTACTAGTGGACCGCTTCGCCCTCGGTATTTTTCATACAAACTTTATCAGCCGTTTTCACCCCTTTACGGGTGGAATTTCTCAAGATCCCTCCTTAGTGCACCTCTAGGGTACTCGAGGAATGTCTCCTCCAAATTTCAAACCTCTAGGATCACCCGTTTAAGTTGTGCGTTGTCTATAAGTGAGTCACGGTACTGTTTTATATGTATTGTTATATTTCTAGACAATATTGTTTCGACTCCGGTTTCGATCAGTCGAATTATAAGATGTTATATTGTTAACGAATAAAGGTTTAATATTTTTACGAGTTAAGTATTTATTATTTTGACCTCCAGGGAAAAATAAATGAAACCATAGTTTCGCTTTGCTATATATAATATAATGTTAAATAAAACATTGTTAAACAACAACCATATGTTCGCATTTATTAGTTTCATGATATGATGATCATTATGATGAAGTTTGATGTATCTTTTGAAAATATTAGGACGACCTTTGACAAGTATAGTAGGTAAAACCATCTACCAATAATTGGTTCAAGGTCAAACTCAACACAAAATGGCCGACTACACTCCACAGGCGATTTTGATCCGCCATTTTATTTTGATGTTGTAACTACTAAGAATAAATAGAATTTTACAGCACTGGAAACTTAAAGAACAATATTGAATTGGTTTAAACATTACTTGTGGAAGTCCATATTAGGTAAACAAAGTTAATAACTTTGCTATCCCGCAAAATGGTTACAGATGTCGTGCATAATAGTTTCCATCGTGTTTTATCGGAAAAGTTCGTATTGATCGTGCTCTCAATTAGCTTCAGTACCCCTCAAACCACCTGTCATTTTTAACTTTGACATCGGACACTAAATAATAAAGTTTCATATGAATTAATATAAACATGTCACTCATTGAATACAATAATTAATTGGCACTTCGGGTCCCGTCGTCTTCCGATTGAGATCCGAGTTTTACCGATGGAAACATATTATTCACTATATCTGTACCCGGTTATTAAAAGTTTCTTTTTTTTTTTCATTATGGTTCCGTACCTTAAAGGTACTGTCTCTTTTTCAAAGGTAAAGTACAGGACCCTCGGCGCGCGAGTCAGACTCGCACTTGGCCGGTTTTATTTTGACGTTTCGCGAAAGGTTCACACTCCTCAACTCGACAGCACAGATATCTAATAGAGTGCGCATTGGCGGGCGATCTCCACTGTCAACATTAGAGGCGAAAACCCATAAGTGGCGGAGCTAAAGCCAGGCGCGGGGAGCGCATAACGTCGAACGCACCAATCACAGCGCAGTAAAAACCCCGCGCGCGCAAGTTTGGCAGCTTTATTGCTAGTAAAAGTGAAGTTAAGCGATGTCTTTAGGATAGTCTGTGGTCGACTCTTCAGTTGCGGAAGGCAGATACCATAGATAATTTTGTCATCTAAAATTCGATGACAGTATTCGAATTTAAGTTATGTTCATTCTTGGAACGATATAGTTCACATCAGTCTTTTAAATCATAGATGAGGCACTTTTAAACATTAACCAACTTATTAGATCTACAATTTCATTAAAATACGCCCCCAGCGATAGATCTATAAAAAATAATAGTTTATGCAACGGTTGCATAATGATAGGCCTTAAAATACGAGTGTTGGTTTATGAAAAGAGCCGACAGGCGAGTTTCATAATAAGATCGCACGAGTGTTTTAAGGCCAAATTATGTACAGTTGCATTCATAACTTTATCTATACAGATACTATAATGACCAACAATATTGCATTACAACCAATGTTACTATGAGAAATTTCTTGTCTGTGGTAGTAGACTATAGACTATAGATATTAAAATAATGCAATAAAAAATTAATTTGAACAAATACAGAACCAAATTATTGATTGTAATTATTGATACTAGAATAGAGATCCACTTGAGTTTTTTGACAGCTGTTCCAAATTTACTCATAACGTTACACAAATTGATACTGTAATAACATTACAGTACAGATTTTACCTACTACCGCAGACAAGGAAGTTCTCATAAATCAAATCAAATCAAATCAAAATAATTTATTAGTCAGAATATAGTATATATATGGTCTTATAATTATTGTTGAACTTGTATCCGGCATGCAAGCAAGCGTACAAATGTAATTTTCATCACACTTGCTAGGAAAGGGTGTTATTATACGCAAGCGTATAGAGCAACTATAGCCGATTTAACTCCTCTATGGGCCCCGCCGTCAGCGGGAGTTATAAACCATACAAAATCCATAACTCCCCAGGGAGTTATGGATTTTGTATGGTTTCGAACTCCCGCGGGCAGTTAAGTGCGCCAGGTCGGCGGAGCTGCTCGGGAGCCGCAGCCGGCGCTCGCTCAGTTTATGAACACCCACCTGATGGTAATTCACGATGTAAAATGGAAATAAAATTAATATATATACCTTTTTTTTGTCTAATTTTTATTTCATTTCCTCGCAAATGTGATGAAAAACATTGTGTGTATCACGGGCAGTAAGGGGATAACAAACTCGAGTCATAAAAGCCCTCGCCTATCGGCGTCGGGCTTCTAACAGACTCTCGTTAGTTATCCCCTTCTTACGGCCCTAGATGCACAATGTACTATATTAGATACATAGTAAATTGCTTGTAATAATGCTGGTAATTTCCTACGGTTTCTGAATACATTATGGAGGTTTTATGATATGGGTGTAGATAAAATATGTAATAACATTAAAAGTTTATATCCTATAAGCCATAAGATTTAATTTTGAACGACACAAGTGTACAAATGATAAATTCATAATTATTATCTCATATCTGTCCAGACGAGGAGACTATACATCTCCCTTATTAGTTATTTGTTAGAATTAATTTGTACCCATTAGGTTTGTTTGTTGCACTTTATGTGTTAGTTTTAGATAAAACTAATGTCAAAGTTGAAGAAAGACTTCCTGCTGAGTTTCTTGCGGAGTTTCTTCTCAGCAGATGTCACCTTTCGAAGCGCTGGTAGATTCAGACATGGGAAAGAGCCCGTGTGGCCTACTTGCAAAATAAATATTTTAATTTTAATTTTTTGTCCTTTAAGGTTGGGATCATACACGGAATGAAATATTTAGTTTAAAAATCGCCCAAAAGTTTAGTTCATAGGTATTGAAAAACGTTGCTAAACACCGAACGAATTGTAGTTTATGAAACGGTTGCATCATGATAGGCCTATAAGTACGAGTGCGGGTTTATGAAACGAGCCGATAGGCGAGTTTCATAATAAGATCGCACGAGTGTTTTAAGGCCGAATTATGTACTGCAACTGTACATATTTTTTATCTCATTAACTTTGTCTACACACGTATTATAAATCCTCCATAATGTGTTCAGAAACCATCAAACAAACAAATGACAAAATTAATGGAGGCAATTCGATCCTCCGTCATGACGAATGTTTTCTTTTAAATCATAGATCAAATGTCGTGCGGTTTATATTAAAAAAAAAACATACTGAATTGATGTTTCGTATCGATAACTGTTTTAATATCTATGAATACTAGAATAGAGACCCACTTGACTTTTGACAGCTGTTCTAAATTTAAACTCATAACGTTACAAAAATTGATACTGTAATAACATTACAGTACAGATTTTACCTACTACCACAGACAAGAAAGTTCTCATAGTAGAATTGGTTGTAATAATGCTGGTAATTTCCTACGGTTTTTGAGGTTATTATGGAGGTTTTATGATATGGGTGTAGATAAAAAATAATTCCGTGTACATGACCTCATACAGGATAACCTATTCGAACTCTTTACATATAACGTCCATAGCTTCCAAAACATCGCATATACTGGCCGCATACAATCTAATATCACTATGTTTTTTGATCTTCAAGCTAGCACAATACAACTTCTTATACATATCCGTCATTTTCTCATAATCTCTGTTAGATTTCGATCTGCAATATTGTATAACACTTTTCAATATATAATGCAGTCTATTTTCATACAGGGAGAGTAAGCTTAGTTCGTTCCTCATGGTTTTCTCGTCGTGGTCCTCGGACTTCGGAGTGTCTGCCTGGTTATCTGGATCCCGGTCTTTGAGGAGTTTCATCACGGAGTAGCTTTGCCGGAGAAGTTGGATGGCCGTTTGGAGCGATTTTAATTTGATATTCGGTGACACTGTAAAAATATTTGTTTTTTTTTATTGATCACTTATATAATAAATGCGAAAGTAACTCTGTTACGTTTTCACGCCTAAACCGCTGAACCAATTTTGACGAGTTTTGGTATAGAGATAGATTAGACCTTGGAGAACGACATAGGCTACTTAAATAATTATTTCACGTAAAGTTGCGGGCTCCAGCTATTTGATTATAACACAAAACTGTTTTAAGTATATAAAATCTCTTTTTTTTTACGCTGGGAAAATGCATTTATGCATCCCGCCCGGTGGGGGATCTGGACGGGTATGAAGTATGTAAGATCCCTATCGTGTACCCAGGTAAGGCAAAAGTAACTCTTAGAGACTTTATACATCTCTAAGTCACTTGTCCAAACGCGGAGACTACACACATACATACATACACATCACGCCCGAAATCCCTAATGGGTTGGGCAGAGCCACAAGAATACTCGTGGCCACGTTCGATTAATTAGTCCTAAGATGGTATGATGAACCGTATGGTGACAGGTGATCAGCCCATCGCCCATACAGATAGTCCACCATGTTGGAGAGGACCCGTCCCTTAGTCGACTTTTACGACATGCCAGGATGATAAGCATCTGCACGCATTCTATGCTATTTCTTCACTCCCAGTGCAGCAGAGGAGACTACACATCTCTCTTATTAGTTGTTTATAAAAGTAGGTGTGGGCGTGGGCGTGGGTGTGGGCGTGGGCGTGGGTGTGTGTAAGAGAGTGTGTGTGTGTGTTCGTGTGTGTGTGTGTGCGTGTGCGTGTGTGTATGAGTGTGTCTGGGTTTGTGTGTGTGAGTGTTTTTGTGGGTGTGTGTGTATGTGGGTGTGTGGGTGTGGTCGTGGGTGTGTGTGTGGGTGCGTGCTTGCGTGCGAGCGTGCGTACGTGTGTGTGTGTGTGTGTGTGTGCGCGTGTTACCGTCGGCGCCGCACTCGCACAGCGCCACGTGCTCGAGCTGCGCCGTGAGGAACATGGCGGCGTCCTCGAGCGCCGCGAACATGTGCGCGCACGAGATGTAGTTGGCGCGCGCCAGGTTCAGGAACGTGCGGCGTTTTGGGCCTTCGTCCGAGGTTATTCTACAATAAAAAATGCTAGTCAAGTGCGAGTCGGATTTCCTAAAGTCGTTGCATGTACAGATGTAGTGAATAATCCTTTCCCTGTCACGCTACTTCAGTCAGCTTCAGTACCTATCAAGACAGCGCGGGGGAAGCTCGCATCGCGAGATTAATAATCGATATAGTGGTTAATTACTTAGTGAAAATTGTTATCATTTTAAGCAGTTTTCAGTTTATTTTAATAGTCATCCCGAAAGCATTTAAACCTGGGAACGTTTAGATCGACGAGCCTGTGAAATTCTTCTCAAAATTTATTTATATTTCTTAACTGACAATGATAAAAAAATAGCAATGCTGATTTAACAATGCTGATTATTTCTGTAAAATTCGAAAAAACTAGTTTCGGAGGCCGGTGGAATTTCTCGACGAACGATTCTCGGTAGTTCGATTTGTGTTAAGAGGAGTGTGAACCTAAGGCTTTCCATACAAAAGGCGATAACGATTTCCACCCCTTAAATGTTAGTCAGAACAAAATCTAGGTCTATACGTTTTGCTTTTTCACTATAATCAATAAATTCAGTTTTATTGTTGTTTTAGTATTTTCATACAAAACTAATTTTGGCCATTATTTGACTTTGTTGATCTTTAATCAATATTCAAAAAAACGTATACACCTACATTTTATTCTGACTGACAACCTATCAAAAATTGGTCGGAAATCGTTATCGCCTTTCGTATGAAAAGGATGCTTTTTGCCGTGGGTTCACAGTTCTTTTAACACTACAGTCTCTATATAATTTGATCGTGGTGGTTATAACATCTCAGTATGATATATTTCAAACTAGTGGTTTGACATTTGTCACTGATAAATAAAGTACGCTATTTATTTAATACAAACATGTCACTTATTAATACAATAATTGATAGACACGTCGGCAGCATTCGGAGGTAGTCGTGTGTTCCGAGTTTTCACGATGGGAAAGGATTATTCACTACATCTGCATATTGTGTTATCGACCGAGCGAGCGAAGCGTCTTCTTTTCAGCTTGGGCAAAAGTGCTCTCGAATGTCCGGCGGATGTCCGGCGTCTGTCCATTTGTTCTCGTCTACAGGTCGCATTTCCCAACCGATTCTCGTGAAATTTTGTGAGCAGGTTCGATGATTATATGGTTTTTATTTTGTCGATTAAGATTTCGACATTTTTCAAAATTGCAGAGATAAATGGGTTGAAAACGTAAAAAAAAACATATTTACTGGCGAGATCTATAGCTCACAGAGTCACTCGTTTTAGTACTCTAAAAAGTAATTTAAAATTATATGGCTATTCTGTAATAAATTTCATATTGTACAATAGCAAAGAGCAAAATACGACTTTGCTTCCGCTACTCAGGGTAGAAATGGACTATTTTCGAATAGAAGTGAAAACGTTATTTTGTAAGACGTGCCGTAAGCTTGTTTTACGCGGGGTCTGTACCATTACCATGAGTTTACGCAAACCGTTCTCGTTATCGAAATCTATCGGAAATACTGTTTATCTACACCCATATCATAAAACCTCCATTATTTAATCAAAAACCATAGGAAATGACCACCATTTTGACAATCAATTAGGAAAAACCAGTGCTGCAATGTTATTTCTTTATCGTTTTTAGTAAAGAAATGAGATTAAATTTGGAACAGCTGTCAAAACTCAAGTGGGTCTCTATTCTAGTATCCATAGATATTAATCAGTTATTGATACGAAACATCAATTCAGTATGTTTTTTTTAATATAAACCGAACGACATTTGATCTCGAGTGACATGAGAATAGAGACTTCATTCGCTTGTCTATGATTTAAAAAAAAATGGTCTTGACGGAGGATCGAATTGCCGCCATGTTGGTGTTTTGCTGAACGAAAGTAGAATTGTTGTTGAATTGAATAGAGAAAGTTGTTTGTAATTTACATTTTAGTTGAAAATATGAATAGTAAGTAGTCTTCTCGGAGTGTGTGTGATGTGAAAATGCGCCGGATATCGGAAATATGCAGCCACGATTGCAACAAATAACTTGTTACCAGAAAATATTGTTTCTGAACCCATCATGGAGGATTTATAATATGTGTGTAGATAAAGTTATGTATGCAACTCTGCATAATTTGGCCTTAAAACACACGTGCGATCTTATTATGAAACTCGCCTATCGGCTCGTTTCATGAAAACCGCACTAGTGTTTTAAGGCCTATCATTATGCAACCGTTGCATAAACTACTATTATTGTCGATACAAGTAAAAGAAACCGAGCGATAGTTACCTAGTACGAGAACGGTTAGCATCGTCGGTCGTGTTTGTGGATAAGTAATTTTAATTTAGGCCTTTAGAACTTTAATAACTTTAACCAACCTATATTGAGAGTGGTATAAGGACCCCAGCCGGTGATGGATCATGGCGGCCCTGAACTGGTACAGGTACTGCCGCGGGCCGGGGCTCAGCTGGCAGTACTTGAGCGCGTGTTTAAACGCCTCTGCTACCTCCGTCACCTCCTGGAAACAAGTGAATCATTTCAACCACACAATATATATCATAAAGACCCCATAACATAACAGTAGTATATTATTGACGACGACGTGGATAGCCTAGATCGGAGTGACCCTGCCTCCGAAGCTAGCGTCCCGGGTTCGATCCCCGGTAAGGGCAAATATTTGTGTGATAAGCACGAATGTTTGTTCCTGAGTCTTGGATGTTTCCTATGTATTTAAGTATTTATTTCTCTATATAAGTATGTATATCGTCGTCTAGTACCCATAACACAAGCCTTTAGAGCTTACTTTGGGACTAGATCGATTTGTGTAAAGATTGTCCCCTGATTTATTATTTATTATTATTGTTTGACCTGGAACACTGTTTTTTTGCGGTTAAAACGTACTGGGACTGTACAGCATCAAGCTATCAAAATCGAGTTTGACATTGCTTATTTAAAATTTAGATATTTTTAAATTAGCGAACACACTTGCGAATTGGCCCCAGTATTGCTCTAAAATCAACCAAATTTTAGGGTATCATTTTATGTGGGGATTTGCTGGTTTTAAACTTTTTGATATTATTATTAAAAACAACTTTTATGACCAAATTCACAAAAGCCACTCAAATTGATCTTTAATTAAAGTGACGTTTATGTATAAGTTGACAACTAAACGAGAGACATTTAAGTATTTAATCTCTAATCAAATGCTTAAGTGGCCTTTGTGAATTCGGTCCTTAATCTGTGAAAATTCTAGCCTTCTACCCCTTCTCGTTGCTGATGGAGACCTCTGACAGATGGACGAACGTCGTAGGTTCAGTTATAGGGTCCCGTACCGTTGATCCCTTCTAGTACGGAACCCTAAAAAAGCTGACGACAGCGTACACCCACAGGTAAGGCGGGCTTAAGTAATTTTATCCTACTACTAGTGGACCCGCCACAGCTTCGCCCGCGATATTTTCCATAGACTTTATCACCCCTATTTATTCCTTTAGGGATGGGATTTCAAAAAACCCCTCCTTAGTGCACCTCTAGGGTACTCGACGAATGTCTCCAAATTTCAAACCTCTAGGACCACCCGTTTAGGCTGTGCGTTGTCTATAAGTGAGTCACGGTACTGTTTTATATGTATCCTACTAATATTATGACGTATGACGACGCGGTTGGCCTAGTTGGTAGTGACCCTGCCTCCCAAGCTAGCGTCCCGGGTTCGATCCCCGGTAAGGGCAAATATTTGTGTGATGAGCACGAATGTTTGTTCCTGAGTCTTGGATGTTTCCTATGTATTTAAGTGTTTATTTCTCTATATAAGTATGTATATCGTCGTCTAGTATCCATAACACAAGCCTTTAGAGCTTACTTTGGGACTACATCGATTTGTGTAAAAGATTGTCCCTTGATTTGTTTATTTATTTATTTATTTATTATAAACGCGAAAGTTTGTGAGGATGGATGTTTCTTACTCCTCCACGCATCAATGACCGGACGGATTGGGATGAAATTTGGAATGGAGATAGATTATTTCCTGGATTAACACACAGGTTTTTATATCTCTGAAACTTCAAAAGTTCCCGAGGGAATAACTATAACTAAATTGCACGCGGACAAAGTCGCTGACAGAATCTAGTACGAGTACTATTATAAGATTGAATTCTTGCATACCATCACTATTTGAGCGAACGCACTTAAGCACGTGTACCACGTCAAATCCGCAGTACATCTATTTGATTTTTTAAGTTTATTTTTCACTTGCACCAAATAATAACAATGAGTAATTTTGTACGAATAATGATTTAAAATATACAAATTGTGTGATTATTAATCATTATTTAGTATGTGAAATAAAATCAGAACCTGATTTGACAACTCGAGTCATAACCAATCAAAATGCAGTTTTTGAAACGGTCCGGACACATGGAAATTCAATCAAGAATATGTCCGTGGGAACAGCGGTGACGACATTTTTTTTCATCAAAAATCGAGGAGATTACAAATTTAGAAAATACAATTTCTAATTATAAAAGTACTATGGGACAGAAACATTTTTCGCTTTTTCTTGTAATTTAATCAACTTTCGGTACAAATAACACAGGCTTGAATGTAATCTTAAATGTCATTTATCTCCTTTAAAAGAACGGTAAAGTGGTTTTTTTTTAATTACACTTATGCGAAACGACTAATATTACCATACTATTCAATTTCAGCGAAACATATACAAATCTAAATATTGGGTACAGATGTAGTGCATAATTAGTTTCCATCGTGTTTTATCGGAAAAGTTCGTATTTATCGTGCTCTCTCAATTAGCTTCAGCAGGGCCCCAATACTCGGTGCATTTGAGATAATCTCACAATCGAGATTAAACGTCAGTGCAAACAGTCATTTGACACAACTGTATGAATCTGACGTTTAATCTCGCAATCGAAATTATCTCGAATCGAACAGGAATTGGGGGCCAGTATCCATCATACCATGCTGTTATTTTTCATTTTGATATGTGACACTAAATAATAAAGTTTCATATTAATGAATATAAACATGTCACTCATTTAATACAATAATTAACTGACACTTCGGGTCCCGTCGTCTTCCGAGTTTTACCGATGGAAACATATTATTCACTATATCTGTACACATCCTTAACATGATTGGTCGCTTACGTTGTCCTGGCTGCCGGGGCAGTCCTGCATGAGCACGGCGCGCGTGTACAGGTGGCAGGACAGCTCCCACTGCACCAGCTCCCGCACGCCGCCGCCCTCGCTCTTGCCCACCAGCTTCAGCGCTGACAGGTACAGGTCTTCCGCCGCGCTGTACAGGCTGCGTTTCTCTGCGCTGCAAGGAAAAATGGCATTCACTAATGCTAGGTATAGACATAGCAGTGCACCGTTAATCAAATGATTAACTTCGTTAATCGCTAATCCGTTACTGAAAAAGTTAACTTCGTTAAACGTTAAACAGTTACAATCCGGAAGATTTAACGGAAATTGCCGTTAATCGTTAACTCGTGATAGAAATTGCATTTTATATGTCGTTGCGTTAGTAATTTTCTTTAAAAAAACCGGACTATTGCGAGTTAAACTCGCGTGGAGAGGGTTCCGTTCCGGACATGATTATCTGAAATTTACTACGTTACTTTAAATACCATAGACTTCTTATAGGTTTTCCTGTAATCTATAAGTAAAGAACTATTTTCTGTATTTTTTTCAAATTTTTAGCCCCAGTAGTTTCGGAAATAGGGGGGGGGGGGGGGTCAATTTTCGCCTTTTTTCCTAAATAAATTCCAAACTATTTTACTTAAAATTAAAAAGAAAATATATTTGAGATCCTCATAATAAGCCCTTTCATTTGATGTCACACGATATAGGTTGCTTAACTTTTATTTTTATTTTCTAATTTATACCCCAAAAGTGGCCCCCATGTTTAAAATTCATATATTTATGTCAGGCGTTCGTGTTGCGGTCACCGATTTACATATGTATACCAAATTTCAACTCAGTCGGTCCAGTAGTTTTGGAGCAAATTGGCTGTGACAGATGGACAGACAGACAGACAGACACACGAGTGATCCTATAAGGGTTTCGTTTTTCCTTTTGAGGTACGGAACCCTAAAAATGTTGGTATGTGCTATGAAATTAAGGCAGGACATGAAACATTAGTAAAAATAGGGTATTGCATTAGAGTTTGTAATAATACCTATTATTTAGAGATCAAATTCAAGGTATCTGACAAAAACCGCGCGGTGTTCTTTTGGCAAATAGTAGGTACTTAATTAACGTTTGACGGACTTTAATTGTTTTAACGAAAGTTAATGAGTCCGTTAACAAATATTGAAGTTAATTTAAAAGTGAATCAGTTCCTCGAAATGTTAACTTCGTTAATTCACGATTAACGGTTTAACGGTCTTGTGCCCAATTATGTGTCCAGATTAGTCTACTGCCCTGAAATATTTTTCGCCAAATTTCACTTCCCAAAAAACTTATCGCAGTAGTTTCATTTCCCAAACGAATCTATAGCATATTTCCATTTTGCATTTTATTCATTTGGTCAAACTATCATTTAGCATCATTTTGCTTTGTCATGGGTAGGTTAGGTTAGGGTTATCTTGTGTCTCTTAGTACTTATTTGTCAAAAAATACTTTTGCTAACTGTAAAATTGCGATAAGCCGTTTTGACTAATGATTTTTACCAAATGATAATTTGAGTAAAATAGTTTGGGATCTGATACTATGAGAAAAGTTTTTTGCCCATACATTTATAATCCATCCAGGTTATGAAAGCACTCACTTGAAGCCGCCCTGCCCGCAGTGTGCCTTGAAGCGCAGATAACGGCCCTTATTGCAATACAAAAGGGCCAGGTTGGGCACGTCCTCCACCTGCTCGAAGATGCGCGCGGCCGCGTCCAGGCACTCCAGCGAGCGCGCCGACAGCTGGTTGAACTGCTTCAGGAGCACCTGGGCTTGCGGGTCCTTCGGGTCCTCTTCGTTGTATTTTGCGTACGTTTCTAATGCAAAATATTATTATGACCCTTATGGCCGGATTCAGAAACGCCACTTAAGCGTTGGACTAGATATTAAGTAGTTAAATGTCCTTCAACTAGTTATCAACCTATACAGAAACGTCACCGAAACGTCACTTTAATTAACGCTCAATTTGAGTGGCCTCTCTGAATTCGGCCATTAGAGGCTTTATACATCTCTAAGTCACTTAACTTGTCCAGACGCGGAGACTACACTACACATTTCCCTTATTAGTTATTAATTGTAATTAATTTGTACCCATTAGGTTTATATGCTGCCCTTTATGTGTTAGTTTTAGTTAAAACTCTAATGTACAAGTTGGAAAAATCCGGACAAGTGCGAGTTAAACTCGCGTGGAGAGGGTTCCGTTCCGAACATGTTTATCTGAAATTTACTAGGTTACCTTAAATACCATAGACTTCTTATAGGTTTTCCTGTAATCTATAGGCAAAGATCTATTTTCTGTATTTTTTCAAAATTAGCCCCAGTAGTTTCGGAAATAAGGGGGGGGAATGGTCATTTTTCGCCTATTTTCCTGAATAACTTCTAAACTGTTTTACTTAAAATTCAAAAAATATATATTTAATTAACTTATAATAAGCCTTTTTATTTGATATGTCACAACATATAGGTGGCATAACTTTTTTTTTTAATTTTCTAGTTTACCCCCAAAAAGTGGCCCCTATGTTTAAAATTCATATATTTACGTCACGCTTCCGTGTTGCGGTCACCAACTTACATATGAATACCAAATTTCAACTCAATCGGTCCAGTAGTTTCGGAGCAAATTGGCTGTGACAGACGGACAGACAGACAGACAGACAGACAGACACACGAGTGATCCTATAAGGGTTCCTTTTTTCCTTTTGAGGTACGGAACCCTAAAAAAGACTTCCTTCTGAGTTTCTTGCGGTGTTACCTATTTCTTTATTTTTCTAATATATTTCATTCGGTACTTAATCATTATAATAACATTTTTTTGTGTGATATAACTACATATTTACTGTTTCGGATTCTTTTCCTTTACTTGTGCTATACGATATTGCTTCTTGCCAAATTTCATGATTCTAGGTCAACGGGACGACTTGAGACTTTTGACTTTTTTTGATGCACATTCTGATAGTGGTTACATTTATTTATTTCTTTATCTATGTACATAAAAACTTATATACTGAGCAAATAAATGGCAGCAGCCGCTATTTATTTATTTATTTACATAAACCCAATGCGTGGCCATGATCGCGCCGATGTTGGCCACCTATTTATTCGCCCATGTTTGCCGAATATGAAGAGGAGCCATTCGAGCCGGATGATTGGTCCTTCGAGCCGTATGATTGGTCCTTCGAGCCGGATCACTGGTCCCTCAAACCGGACACCTAGTCGTCCGGCGAATACTCACGTTGCGCGTCGTTCATGTAGCGCACGGCGAGCTCGTTGGTGACGGAGGCGAGGCGTCGCTGCAGCTCGGCGCGCTTGTCGCTCGTCGCCTCGAGCGCGAGCCGGTAGTACGAGCAGCACGCGAGCATAGATTCTAGCTCGCTTGTTGGGAGAGATATGTCTGCGAAGAAAGATATAATTTGGCATTCTCGGAGACCAATATTGGAACCGCTTAACTGCTCTTGTGACAACTTATAGCATTGAAGAATTATCATCATATATACGTCTCACTGTTGGGCACGCGCCACCACTCATAGTGATAGGATAGGGAAGTTGAATATTGGAGACTTCGCACACATATTTTAACCCTTTCAACGCCAAGGACGCTTAAAGACGTCATGAGCTGTCGTGCCTACCACTCCACCGACGCTTATAGTTGTCAGAGGTACAAGTCAAAAGATAAGTACGTTTGGGCCAGTCGACGGTCATCGATAGAATTTAATTTGATTTCAAAATAATTTGCTATTAAGTATTACAAACTCTAATGTTACACCCTTTTTTTACATTTTTTTTTATAAGCAAATTACTAACGCTACGAAATGTAACGCTTTAACGTTTAACGGAGTTAACTTGTTTAGTACCAGATTAGCGATTAACGAAGTTAATCATTTGATTAACGGTGCCCAGCTATGCTCAGAACCTTGTACGTAATGCACAAGTATTCTACAAATAAAGTATTTGAATGTGACAAACATACCTAAATCAAATTCATCAGTCGATACACTATCGATCTCTTCGACCAGATCGTTTTCTATCTCCAGTTTTATTTTACTGTCGATATCGTGGTCAGTTTCAAATTGCTTCCTAAACTGCTCCAATCTGTGCCAATTCTTACTCAGCTGGAAGAAATTGTCACCCACCCTCCCGATAAGACAACTGGAATCCACCACTTTACTTTTTATGATCATATTGCTTAGTAATTTTTGGCATTTACTTGCCAAATCTATGTATTTTAGCGAGAAACCGTATTGTTCATTCGCGTAGCTGTATTCGGCTAAAGTAGCGTACGCGAGGCATATTTTCTCGTAAAGCAATGTCTTCAGATGGAGTTTCCACGCGAAATTATCGTCTCTAGTCGGTTCATTCCACGAAGGCAGTTTCTTTTGCTCATTCCGAACTAAAATCGCATTTCTATCGACATTACTATTACTCTCCACTATGGAGGTCTCGTGTTTTTCGTTCTTTTTCTCCCGCTTCCTCCTTCTGCTTCTAGAACCGTGAGCTTTTGAGTCGGGTTTGTCTATCTTCTTCACAGGTTCGAAGTCTAGTGAGATTGGCTCGTAAGGGTTCGCCATTTTGGGATGTTGCTCCTCGATTAAAATCTGCTCTTTGAGTCGCTCTCTTTCTTCTTCCTGAACACGTCAATATATTACTTAAAATTATATTTTAATTTAAAATAAGAGGAATATTTAAAATAGCAAATCGAATAGATAAATATTTGTGCTATTTCCATATGTACAACAAGATATTGACAACAAAATAAAGTCGATTCATCCTTACTTGTCTTACTTCGTAAACAAGTTTCTAACCTCAAAATGCACCTTTTTTGACTAAAACAGCCATCTCATCGTAAATAAAGAAACCGGAGATAATATTTTAGACATCACTTTGCCAATTATTCACCAAGGGTTGCTTTACTTTGGATAAAATAGCTGATTCACCCAAAAAATTATCATTTTGAGGTTATAAACATGTTTACCGAATAAGACAAGTAAGGATGAATCGACTTTAGAAACCAGTCGATATAAATTGTTTTATTGTGTCGTACACACAATTTAGCAATAAATTAATAATATTATAAATATTAGTCTTAGTGACAATTAAACAATGTGTGTCTTCCTCTTTTCACGCAAAATACAGTGAACTAATCAAATTATAGTGTTAGAAATATGAAGTCTTGTCAATTATAAACATGGGTGATTCAAAGCCGGCGGATTCAAAAGTTTGGATAGAGTTAAGATGTCTCTGAACCAACGGGAAAAATCACCTTTTTCATACAAAAGGCGATAAAGATTTCCACGCTTTAAATGTTAATCGATTTTGACCAAAATCTAGGTCTAAACGTTTTTGAATATTGATTTAGAGATCAACAAAGTCAAATAATCGCGAAATTGGATTTACGGAAAAAACAATAGAACTGAATTAATTGATTATAGTGAAAAAACCAAAACGCATAGACATAGATTTTGTTCTGACTGACGACCTATCAAAAATTGGTCAAAATCGGTTCACATTTAAGGGGTGAAAATCGTTATCGCCTTTTGTACGAAAAGCCGTAAAATGAAAATGAAAATATTAATTTTGCAAGTAGGCCACCTCGGCTCTTTTACATGTCTGAAGCTACCAGCGCTTCGAAAGGTGACATCTACTGAGAAGAAACGCCGCAAGAAACTCAGCAGTAGGTTCACACTCTTAACCCATCGGATGCTTAGGCACGGATCCGTGCTTTTTCTTATATACACTTTTTGCATATATTTTTTGACCAATAATTTTTTTGGTACTCCATGAATCCAACGAGACGCGAATGCCGGTCTTTTTTTAGCTCCCGCATACGAGGGGTTAAGTGACCTTATAGTATCTTCATTACCTTACACTTGTGTATAGTCACGTTGTGTAACGCCAGCAGCCCCTTAAGTGCGTGAGTGAGCGCGTGCCCGCAGCGGTCCGGGGGCTCCACACTCAGCCCTGTCCCTTCGCGCCCTTTACGCGCCCTATCCTGAAAATAATGGTTGACTGAAATCAAGTTGAGCTCGCTTCGCTCCTCGTCGCCAACGATTTCAAAAGGATGGCTGTCAATATAGCTGCGCGGAACAACTCCAAAAGTTCGGGATGGTAACGCTATCTATTTTCAAGTTTATAAATTATAGGTTCGGCCCACGACTTTCTTTTGAAAATTCCGGGATAAAACGGTTGAAATCAAGTTGAGCTCACTTCGCTCCTCGTCGCCAACGATTTCAAAAGGATGGCTGTCAATACAAGTGCGTGGAACAACTCCGGGAGTTCGGGATGGTAACGCCATCTATTTTCAAGTTTATAAATTATACCTTCTGCCCGCGATTTTCTTTTGAAAATGACAGGATAAAACGGGTGAGATCAAGTTGAGCTCACTTCGCTCCTCGTCGCCAACGATTTCAAAAGGATGGCTGTCAATACAACTGCGTGGAACAACTCCGGGCGTTCGGGATAGTAACGCCATCTATTTTCAAGTTTATAAATAATAGCTTCGGCCCACGACTTTCTTTTGAAAATGCCGGGATAAAAAGTAGCCTATATGTCGAGGGTATATGCTATCTCCATTCCAAATTTCATCCAAAGCCGTCCAGCCGTTGAGGCGTGAAGGAGTAACATACATCCATCCATCGTCACAAACTTTCGCGTTTATAATATTAGTTGGATTCTCAACGTTTCATTGCTCGCTAGGAGCTACGAACCGCAAAAATAAAACGCATTAATCGATCAATAATAGACCTTTTTTTCAATGTAATAAGAACTCTGATGTCGGCAATATTTATTTACTGAGTGTGCGATGGTGACAAATTCGCATTTTGACACCGTAAAAGTGAGCATCGCCAAGATCGCTTTGAGCAGTTCCTTAGTGAGCGTGAAATTGGTGTACCCGTAAAGATATCCAAGATCCAATGATTATAAAAATAGTACCTAAATAGAACCCAATTAGTAGTACAAAAAAATTGTACTTTTGTAATTCACAGCGCTTCAAAAACCCCGCGCGCCTCGCAATTTTAGCAGCTTTATTTGCTAGTAAGAGTTGGGCTAAGCGTTGTCTAGGATATTTGGTATGTGGCCAATAGGCACTCTGAAGTCATGGATATCAATCAATTTAAAACAACCTTCTGTCTTTCAGAAATAAAGTCTATTTTTATTTATTTAATTTTCTCCTGCATTATTCTCATCAACCGATTTGCATAGTGTGAAAACTATACCTCCTTGGTTGCCGTTCACTTATGATCATTGCATGATATAACTTAGTTTTCCTTCAGCAGGAAAATTCCAAAATTTCCCTAGAATCTATCTATCTATAATAATCTATCTAATACCTTTAAACGAGCAATTCTAGTATAAATATATATAATCTGAATCTCGAAAACGGCTCCAACGATTTTCATGAAATGTATGCAGGGGGTTTCGGGGGCGATAAATCTATCTAAATAGGTTTAATTTTTAGAAATACGAAGGTAAATTTCGCAACCATCTACAAGGTTATAATAGCTCAGGTGTGAAATCGGGCAGGCCACCAGAAGACCCCGGCTCGAGTCCAGATGACAATTTACCAAAAAAAAAAACAGGTCATCCAGGTACTAAGAAATTAATGAACATACCCCTTCCTTATCTCGTCTCCGGTCCCCGATATCTCTCAACGCTAACCCTCGCATCTGCAGCGCCAGCGACTTCTCTGTACCATCTTCATCACCAGTTTTGTCATCTTTATTACTTTTATCATTTTCCTTGGCACTGTTATCACTTTCTTTTCTATTTTCACTTGTTTTATTATATTCACTGACTTTACTATCATTGCTTTTTCCACCATATTCACTTTCACTTGTTTTAGCATTTTCATTATTTTCACTTGTTTTAGCATCAACAGTGTCGTTTGCTTCTTCGCAGTTTTCTGTCTCGTCTTTCACGCTGTCGCCGTCTTGCTCCGACGTGACTTCGGTTGGTTCATCGAATTCTGGATCCTCGTTTTCTGAGTCGTCACTTTCATCTGAAATAGCTAGAGTTTTACTTGATATTGTAATTAAATTAGAGTATTTATTGATTAGGGATAGGGAAACTAAAGTCTAATCTCACCTTTAAAATCTGGACAAGCCGGATTAGTGGTTGCCGGCACGTACAGATCGGCCAACATGTAGTGTGAAGACGCCACAATCTGCGGATGCCGACTCACTTCCAACAGCTTGATGGCATGTTCCAACAGCTGACGAACATGTTTCGACCTGTTCACAAAGGGGACACGTCATCTTAGGCGACGTAAACATGCGATATATTGAAATTCTATCAATCAATTATGACTAATCAATTTGGGATAAGATTAGAATAAAAATTTAAGTTATTAACAAATAATTCAACTATAGTAAAAAGCGTGATATTTTCTATATGACTCTAATTTTATAAATAGCTACCAATTAAATAATTGTAACATTTAATACCAAGCACCCCACGCCTTTTTACTATAATTGAATTATTTGATAATAACTTATTTTTTATTCTAATCGTATCCTAAATCGATTAGTCCTAATTGATTGTTGCAATTTCTATTACTGTAACACAAACTCTACATACTTAAAAAATATTTTCCACTTTTTAGTTCGGCTTGCTATTAGAGCGTGTTTTTTTTATTTTTTAAACTATATTTTTTATATTTATATTGATTGAAATGGTATTGTTAAATTAATGAATAAAGTATTTTGTAAATTCGAAAATTGTACGGCAACATATTAACAATTATGGGAGAATTTAAAGAAATTTGTAGGTACGTAATTAAGGCGTTGTTAAGAAAATGTTAAAAAGTTCCTCTGTGTTACGAAAATTAACCATACAATTATATACCTTATAAATTGTAGCCATAAGCCATATATATTGCTAACTTTTTAAACTTTTTCTTAACGATCCCTAAACTACGTAAGAAATTTTTGAAATTCACCCTTATCTTGTTCATTACCTGTTCGTCAGCCGCATGTTCCTCGCCACTCTATACAGAAGCATAGCCACCGGAGTAGTAAATGGATTATCCAAACTATCAGGACACAAAGACGTCAAGTCGTACAGCTTCACCACATCATCATGAGGACCTTTGAACAGCCAATAGGTATGACCAGCTTTCGTAGCGTTATACTTCAAAAACGATAGGATATTCTGCGCCACGTTCCTAACAACTTTCGGCGAGAACTTCGAGTTCTCCATATTCGGTAAATCCTCGGTTTTCATTGGCTCGTATTTCTGAACGATCCCATCCAAATGGTAACACATTAGGACTTCGGGCACGTTGCACATTAGGTTGTCGAGCCAGTAATCTATTCCAGTCAACACGTTGATGGGTTCCCTCGCGTCTCTGAGGCGGAGGGAGACGCATGGGCGGTCTTTGTCACCGAATATGGGCAGGTCGCTGCCGATCAGCATTTGTATGTCCTCGAATGTCCAGAGCACGTTCCTGTTGTAAAGGTGCTCGTTTGGTGGCTCTGATCGGGTTTCTGGTTCGGGTAGGAATGGACCTTGAAATAAAAAGTAATAGAGTTCGTGTCAATCAAAATGTATTGAAATTTTAAGTTTCTAACTTAAAAGGGCTGTGAACCAACGGCAAAAATCACTCTTTTCATACAAAAGGGGATAACGATTTCCACCCGTTAAATGTTAACCGATTTTGACCAATTTTTTATAGGTTGCCATAGATCAGAACAAAATATAGGTCTGTACGTAAAGTCAAATAACCGTCGAAATTCGTTTTTTATGAGAATACTAAAACAACAATAAAACTGAATTTATTGATTATAGTGAAAAAACGAAAACGTATAGACCTAGATTTTGTTCCTAACATCGGTTAACATTTAAGGGGTGGAAACCGTTATCGCCTTTTGTATGAAATAACCGGAGGTTCACACTCCTCTTAAATTCATATCTTTAAATTAACTAAAGTAATTTTCATAATACTGTTATGAAATGTTATTATATAAGCTCCAAATTGCGCCCACAAAACTGCTGGACAGACCTATTTCCAGACCAGCAACGTAATTGACCAATCACAGCTTGTTAGGCGGCGGTCCGCACCGCGGTACCGGCTGGCAGCCATCTGATGCCGACATATTTGCTGTCAGCCGCGCTAGTTTTAATACACAAACAATAATCGTACCTCTAACTTACTACAACGCTTTGCGTGAACAAAATTCCTAACCTGCCGCTCGCTACGCTCGTTCCATCCAAGCATACCTGGTGCGGGATCGCCCGGGGCAGGGCGCGTGGTCTCCGGGAGCTCGCACACGCTGTGCGATAGGAACTGCTGCGTCAGCTGCAGCGCAGCGCGCGGCGCCGGCGGCGGAGCCAGGCTCATGCGCTCCTACACACGTTACCATATTCATCGTCATCATCATCATCAGCCGTAAAACATCCACTGCAGGCCATAGGCCTCCCCCAAAACTGGGGGGATTTGCCATAGTCGCCACGCTCGGCAGGCGGGTTGGCGACCGCAGTTGGTCATGATAGCACTCGAAGGACGCTGCTGCCTATCCTTCGGTTGGTCCCTCTGTCGCTTTTTACGACACCCACGGGAGGAGATGGGAGATGCTATTCTTAGCCGGCACCACACAGACAGTTACAATGTTACAATAACCCAATCCGCGCCAGCCAGTCCGATTGAGACGTAAAACGAGCCATAAACACCACAAACATTTATGTTACAATATGGTTAATTACATTATTAATTTTCACAAGTGCTTAGCAAATGAAAGGAAACGGTCCCACGATTTTCATGAAATTTAGTATGCTAGGGGTTTCGGGGGCGATAAATCGATCTAGCTAGGTTTCATTTTTAGAAAACGTCGTTCTATCCGTGTTTTCAGGCAATGAAAAACTGCTACAATATCATTAGAATACGAAGGTAAATTTCGCCACCATCTACAAGGTTATAATAGCTCAGGTGAAAAATCGGGCGGTCCCTAAACCAGAAGACCCCGGTTCGAGTCCAGATGATTATTTTTTTCCCTATTCTTTCAAGTTCCTTCTTTTGTGAGAAACAATATTATTGGGAGCCCTTTATTAACGCATATTTTTTTTCCAAAAGAGACAATTTACCAAACAAATTTAATAACGAGCAAGGCTCGGTCATCCAGGTACTGACATATAAAAGAGCGATATGATTGGATAGCTCGGCTCATCTCCGCTCGTCGCCTCAGTGGAAAGTCAGCTTAAGGACTTGGCGCTCTTGAGCCGTACAATTTTCGTGAAAAGTAGAAAAATTTCAAAACTTAGAGTAACACATGGCTGGTCCTTACCTGCTCAGACATGGTCTTGAGTATGTTCTCGCAGAAGAAGTCCTTGAGCCAGGACCACTCGGACTTCATCAAGTAGTCGTACACGTCGAAATCGTCCAGCAGAAGAGTGTTCTCCACCCGGTGCACCATCATGCTGACCTGATGGACGGAGGCATTTAAATAAAAACGAGTGACTCTTACAGCAGGCCCGCAGTTAGGTTTCAATTTAAGGTAGGGCAGACGTGGTTTAAGTTAAGGTAGGGCAGCGGGATGGTTACAGGTACTATCAACTATTAACAAACAAGTTAATGGTATATTTTAAGGTAGGGCATTGGTATTTCATGGTAGGGCATTGCCCCACAATGCCCCCCCCCCCCCTAGCTACGGCCCTGCCTTACAGTAGTCGCATATGATGTCTAGCATCTGACACCTTGGGAATAAGCAACATATTTAATTAACTTACAACTTAATTTACAACTATACACATATAAAGTAGTCTATATTAACAGCACACTTTATTCACAACACTGTAGGTTAAGCGCACAGCTGATGAAAAACGAGGGCTACCGACAATAACCGAGGATGGCCGAATGGTCAACTTATTTCAATCGTATTGTACACACTTCCGTCACTTTTCACGAAATCACTCCCAAAGAATGCGGGAAAGCGAGAGGCGACGTTACGCATCAAAACCCTGCAATTTAAACTGACGAAATTCGTGATCAATGAACTTAAATGTATCTCTTCAAACGCGTATGTCGCCGTCGTGTCATTCTGAAATTTGAACTTCGTTGCTATGTTGACAAGGTTGTTATTTCAACTCCTGATTACAATAATGTGTACTCACGGTCCCGTTGGGCTGGTAGGGCAACTTGAGCAGCTTCTTGATACACTCAGCACCAGATATCACGTCCACCTCACCCACACAGTCGGGAAACATGTGCGCCATACGGAAACTGTAATACAATACCTTATCAAAATAAATAGTACAGTTCAGTGTTAGTGCAATTCCTAGGCTAAATGGATGGAACATTTTGAGTATTTTGCAGAAGCCAGACAGTAGACAGTAAAGTGCCTTGGATCATCATTTCAGCCAAAAAATGATCACTGGAACTGGGCCTCCTCCAATGTTCGACCTGCACGTCTAGCATGACCTGCCCGCGGATCGTTTGTCGCTCAGTGCGTCCCTTACATATTTGACAGAGAAGCACTGAGCGAGAAACGCGGGCATGTCGTGCTAGCCCCCCTGGCGAACATTACGGGACTCCCACGGGCGTATTTATTTACTCTAGGGCCAAGGGGGCCATGGCCCGTCGCGGCAGGATACCTCGCCCCCTTCTCTGGGCGCCTTTTATTGTCAAGTTTACCTACTTAAAATATTTTTTATTACGGCAAAGGTAACGGGCCTGGGGTGTCAAATCTTTAAATACCTACAGCAGCACAGGATCATTGTGGTAGTGCCTGATTTGACACTTTAAATATTTTACAGTAACCATACATTTAAATCGTTTGATCAAGCATAGGTACCATAAATACAAGGTGACCGCGCCAGAATAAGTCACTCATGAAGATGGCGAAATTCGCAAAGCTCCAATTAGTGCTCATCCGAAAGCGGTAACGAGTGCACGTGAAATGTCATAATCAGCGTATTAACTTATTCTTAGAAAAACTGTCACATTATGCTATGATGCTCGTTTATATAACGCAGGAACAACGCAAAGAATACTAATAAAGCGAAAGTCGTATTTCATTAGTAGGTACATTTGTTGAACAAAATAATTATTAAAATTAATTATTTTGTTCAACAAATGTACTATCGAAATTTTTCAAAATTTCCTCGTTTTGTCAAAATTATTGATCGAAAATAGCGGATGCGTGAGAGAGAACGCAACTCTTACAGTAGGAGAAAAGGAGATGAAACTATTTGTCTCGGTTGACGCACACATTCATGAACATGGCTACGGCTTGTTGCTGTATAGTCTAAACTCTAACCTAAATCTATGAAGGAAACCTAAAATTTTACCTAGACAGTCCCGTACTCCCAGCCAATATCTGCTTCAAGCCGTAAGAGTCAATAGCAGCCCCCCAGTTGGAAGGAGGCAGGTTCAAATCTGTGTTGCACTGCAGCCGGGCATAGCTGACGGGGCTCTGAAAGGCCGTATACTTGACTACGGCCGTTGATTTGATGCCCGGTGAAGAACTGCGGACCTGGATAATGGTGGATATTTTTATATCTATTAAATAAAATAAAAAAATTGCATTCCTACACAATCTGTAGCGTTTTAACTACAATAGGCGTCACTATTGTCTGATATTCGCCGGATTTAAGAGAGAGACCCATTGGCTTCATACCTTTTGTCAGAAGACTAACGCTATATCTCCGTAGTCTGGTGAATTTCATGTTTCCTGATGTTACCAATGAATGTGCTAATGCATTTGGATGGTTCTTAAGCCGATATTTATATATTTTAATTGGCACAACATAATTAGCTTAATGTCGAGGTATCAAATTCTCAAGACTCAAGAAGCAAAGTGTAACAAATCTAGGAACAATATTTGACAATGATAAGGGCGAAGTCTATGGTCATTTTCCCTTAGAACTAACCGCCATATTTGTGAAACACTGGACAGTAAATGGGCTTATTGTTGCCTAAACAATTTTTTTTAGGATTATACCGTTTCCGTTTAATTGTTTGATTCCAAAAAAAACCTGACCGATTTTGTTCGCTAGCTTCGCCCAAAATATTTTTTTTTTGTCTTAAACAGTGAGCTTTATGAAAAATTACTATATGTAAAAAAAAAAACTACACTAAATTCGTGGGATATTATAAAGATGAGCCGCTCTGATTCCAAAAATAAGGTTTCACAACATCGAATTTAATTGCTTTTAGGTTCAAGGTTTGAAACTTCAAAATCGGTTCTCTAATAGAAAGTTCTAGGTATAAATCCACTCAATAGGTCTTTATTCTTTATCCATGGGCCAAAGATCTATAGGTTTCAGCTTCAAAGCTAGTTTAAAAACTCAGTTGATATCGTGTTATTATAATAAATTAACAATATTATTACCTTCGTCCGTTTGCATTCATTTTCACCTTCGTCCTCCATTTTCATTGATTTAAATAGCCGGCACAAGACGATATTATTATTACATGTGTTGAAATTCTCCTATCGACGACTATATGAAAATAAAATTTATGTGGAATAAGAATTCGCATGAAATATTTTCTCGATTGTCTGCGTTTAACGCGGTGCGTTACTTTTGTTTGACGATCTCATTCTCACTGGCTTATCACTTACCATCATGTTTTATCTTTATCTGGTGGAACCAATTAGACAAGAACGCAAAAACACAAATTATGAGTACGAGAAAACAGATGGTAACCCTAGAAAATGACATATGACAGTTTGATGACAGCTGATCATGTGCGTTTTATATTAGACTTATTAATTGTTATTTATTTAATTGCTTACAAGTACTTTATGTTTATGAATTTATAATTACAAAAAAATAAGTCAATTAAATTATGACATTAAAATAATCTCCTCTTATTTGGATGTTGGTTAAAAACAAGAATCTGTTAAACAAGACTATGACACGCCTGTTTTTTTTGTTACTTGCAATACTCGAGTTGCAGACGCCGGCATCGGCATCTGTGCGGGATCAAAGCGGCATCCGGAATCCGCCATTTTTTTAATTATACTATTCTATCAGCCATTTTGTGCGTACTTGTGCTTTTCCAAATATTTTATAGTTCGTTGCATTATCTGCGAGTTTCGGGAAGTTATAAACAAGCTTCAGTACCCGATAATAGTTAGTAGTTTCTTCGTAAATATTGTTTTACTGTTTTCTTTACAACTTAAAAATGGTTTCAATCGATAAGGTCAAATGTTTCTATTCTTCTTATGAATATGTTTTTCATAATCATTATAATGTTTCACGTTAATTTGCTATAAATATTCTCAAACTGCTTCAAAGAAGCCAGTGTAAAAATACCATACAATGGCTTCACAAACTGTAAATACATTTTTGTTGGATCATTGATGTATTCTCAACTCACTTTTGAAAATTCCCAATACCTTAGCCGATGGAATGCAATTGACGTAGTCCTAATAATAATTATGAATGCATGCATTTGTAGAATATATAATTCAGTAGTCAAAAGTAACTTCTATCGATTGGCCATTTTCTCTTTCTTATTGCGCGCTCAGTTGACGTTAGTTGACCTATCTTACGTGAGTTGATGTATTTTGAAGTCCATTGACCGGTGAAATACGCTTCGTAGGTATAGATTGAAGATGGCAAACCGAAGACCTCAAGGTGGCGGACGCCGTATGGATTTTGGTCATAATGACCGAGGGAAGAACTTCGGGCGCCCCGGTGTGTCTCCGTGGCAAGGCGGCGGACCTAGCGGAGGCCTCCCTAACCTGTTGCCCCTGTCTGGAGTGCCAACCGAGGCTACCTTAGCCCTCGCTAGTAACATCATCAACCTGCTACAGCCAAGACAGAACCCGGTGCCTTCTTTGCTCGACATGCCGATTAGGCGGGACTTCGGTCCAGATATGGGGCGGTATGATCGAGGTTATGGTCCTAACCGGGTAAGTTTACAAAAAATTAGAAACAATTTATTTACATTACAAGGTTGCTTCTGTTTACCCCACTAAATACATGATCCTGAAAATTTGTGTCATGCATGGTCTCTGTGTATTTCAGAATTGTTTCTTGTGACGTGTGTGTTACACATGTTTGTTCTCAATTCCCAAAAAAAAAACAACTTATGAGATGTTTTAATTTTCAGCAACTCTTTAGGCTGAATGGCCTGTATTGCTTTCGCACTAACACTGACTTGTACTCATTCCCTAGATGGGCAATCAGGGTAATTTCCGGCGTACGGGGAATTACAACAGTCGCACGGGTGAGCGTATCAACAATCGTAAGCCGTTCAGGCCCAATGACAGCCGCCACCAACACAAGAACTCCCCGAAAAAGGAAGCCGATTCCAAGGCTAAACCTGTCAAGGAGAGGTAAGCTGCTTCCTTCCGGTGTTCCCGAATGTGACACCGCACTTCTTACCATATGACTCCTTGGCAAAGTCATGCCGTACGTTCACCTGACAATGAAGTTAACCTGATCGGCGTAATAATACTCTGAGCATCCTCCAGAGGTGGACAATTTTCTAAACATGCACTTCTTAAATGAAGCGAATTGGACAAAAACTTTTATCATGTTGTCTTCACCACAGACATGGTTGCTGTCTGCTCTGTTCTGAGCCATATTTTTCTCGCGTCTTCACAATTTTCCACTTTATGAAGACACCAGAAAAACTGCAAGGCATTTTCAGCGACTTGACAAAATACTAAAGCAGATAATTCACTCGTCCTTTTAAGAACTAATTTTGTTTTGTTTTGGGTACTTGATTTTTTTTGCTCATTCTACCTAAAACCACTCGTCAATCTTTTGATGCCTACAAAATAACCATTATCCATACCAGCAGCTTCTACTGAAATCTTCAAGGAACCCTTACTATCTTCCTTTATCCAATTCCTAAAGGACCCAATCCTGTATAACTTGTCAATACTTCAGATAAGTACTGAAAAGTTATCAACAAAACCCCCTACCTCTAACATAACGAGTTTACTACAGCGAGGAGAAGGATTCTGAGAAGACTGAAGCCAAGGATGAGAAAGAAGATGGAAAGGAAGTGAAGAAGGACGCACCCAAGACTCGTTACGATGACATTGATTCTCAACTGCTGCGGTGCCATATCTGTCACAAGAGTATGTGGGATGGACGCTCATTTGAAAACCATCTGAGTGGCCGGGCGCATGCCATCATGATGCAGAAGACGGCTGAGAGTTATGCACTCACTGCTGACACCATGAGGCAGGAGTATAAGGTAAACCTAGAAGGCTATGGAGCTATGTGTGATATGGAATTATAATTTGTACAATAGGGAAGTTGCATGAAAATTCAAATGAGGTTTAAATGATATATTATGTAAGTAAATGTAAACAAAAGTATATTACAGAAAAAAGCAGATCATTTTGACTGAATTTTTATATGATTAAGGGTCAAAATTAGAAAAAAATTATATATCGTTTTTTTTTTTAGTTTTTTTGGACTTCATCAAATGTATGTCATGTTTTATTCAAAGTCAAATTCAAACTATTCAATTTAGGCTTTTACAAGCTCTTATGAAGGTTAAGGAATGAATCTACCACCGCTTCGGAAAAAAATCCTCTACTGAAAAGAGCCGGCAAGAAACTCTGTGAGATATCATTTTTTCAAAACAGTACACATATAAATTAACAATGATAATATTTCTACGATGTTGGTCTAAAAACAGTATGTAAGGAAATAATTGCAGATTTGGTTTAAACGCCATACATTTTTTAACGACAGCTGTGACGTCATAGCTGTTGTCCAATTTGTATTGAATGTTTTTGGGAGTGGTATGAACAATGACTTTTCAAAGCTTCATAGTCATCATAAAAATGTTATGCGTACACAGCTCGCTTTCTACTACTCAGCACTTTCCAATACAAGATGAAAAAATCATTATGCATCTTCCCTATTGGGAATTCATAACAAAGCAAGGCATAATTACAGTAATAGTTATGTAACAGATGCTAGCTTGAATTCCCATCTGTCAAGATTTTGTGAAGATTATAAATCAAAAAATATTAATTTCTAATTGGGATAGATCCGCGAGATGAAGCGTACGCGCAAGTCGGGCCAGCAGCCCGCGCGCGACTTCTACTGCGCCATGTGCGACATGTACGCTGCCGACGGCGCCGCGCACCGCACCACGGTCGGACACCGCAAGCTCAAGGTATACTTACCTCATATAGTAATAACGCCACGATGAAAATTGTGGTAGACATCTGTACCTCATTCTTCGCATTAGCCATTAACCCTTTCAACGCCGAGGCCGCTATAAAGCATCATGAGCTGTCGTGCCTACCACGCCACCAACGCTTATAGAAATACTAGAGACCCCGCCACAGCTTCGCCCGCGGTTTTTTCCATATAAACTTTGCCCCTTATGGAATGGAATTTCAAAACAATCCCAAAATCAATTTACTAAATTTTCACCCCTGCAGGGGTTGATTTTTTCAAAATGCTTTTGCAGTGCGCCTTTGTTTTTATTCAGAAGCCTAAATTCTCATTTTCATGTTAATAAGCTAAAAAATTACGGATTTCCATACAAATTGTCAACTTCTTTTCACCCCTTTAGGGATTGATTTTCGTAAAATCCTTTCTTAGCGGGCGCCTACATTACCTACAGAATACCTGTACCAAATTTCAGACTTCTAGCTCGAGTAGTTTTGGCTGTGCGTTGATATGTCACCCGATCAGTCAGTCAGTCAGCTTCTTTTGTATATATAGATGATGAGGGTGGTAAAACAGAAGACCTAATAAATTTTTTGATAGAGTGCGACCAGTATAAAAGTGTCGGATAAGTACCTGATGGCAGAATTCAGAAAGGCCAATCAAATTGAGCTTTAATTAAAGTGACGTTTCTGTATAGGTTGATAACTAGTTGAGGGACATTTAACTGCTTAATATCTAGTCAAATGCTTAAGTGGCGTTTCTGAATTTGGCCATGAGTCACTTAAACCTGCATAATGGTGAGGTAAATGCGGTGCTGACCAACCCACTGTCTAGTGATGCTGTTCAGATTTACAGATTTGTGAGGCGCTCTTTCATTGCCAGAGAAACACGCTCTGGAGGGAGGAATGCCCCATCAATTTATTTTCCTAGAGACTTCCCATGATTCTGACGTAGTCACATATGTGTACTAAAGCCTCCATAAAATAAAAGATTTAAAAAAAAAGAAAAAAAACGCTTACAGTGGTCGGAGGTACAACTCAGAAGAGACGTATGAATTAAGTTGATTTTTGCATAGCTTTTGAAACGCGCTTGACGTCCATTTTTTTCAGTGTAGGTTTTTTTTACGTCATTTGACTGACAAACCGGCAGGCGGCCCACTGATGGAAAGCGGTTACCGCCGTCCATGGACATCTGCAACACCAGAGGTGCTGCCAATGCGTTGTCAGTCTAGGGAGGATGGGGATGGGTATGAGGGAATAGGCCTTCGGATCACTCACCGTACGAAACGCAATAGCAAGCTATTACTTTACGCCGATATTCTGTGAGAGTGTGGTACTACCCCGGTCGAGCCGGCGCATTCGAACAGTAATCATCTAGTGAGGATTACTGTTTGGCTCTACCATTACAAAGGAGGTTTTAGCAGTCTTAAGGATGTACGGTCCGTGGGCAATGGTTAACATCGTAACGTGTTTACAGAAATACCTCCATCCGACGTGCACGTGCTGCCACAAGGAGATGCCGACGCGCATCGAGCTGGACGAGCACCGGCTGAGCGCGGAGCACCTCCGCAACATACACGACAAGAACGAGCTCGTCACCAAGCCTAAGCCTGAAGGTAGAAGGCAGACAAACTCGCAAGGTGGTCGATACGGTCTTGGCCAATCATTCATTTATCACAACTATGTGCTGGTTACCACTTGTCGGGTGTCCTGGTGATGATGATGGGTGGGGACGCCTGGCCGGTGATAGCGGGCGGTCGATCTGCGTGTGCTTATCATTCAGCCCCGTTCCCCTAGGTTTGGAGTTTAAGAGGAGTGTGAACCTACGGTTTTCATACAAAAGGCGATAACGATTTCCACCCCTCAAATGTTAACCGATGTCCACCAATTTTTGATAGGTTGTCAGTCAGAACAAAATCTATATACGTTTTGATTTTTTCACTATTATCAATAAATTCAGTTTTATTGTGGTTTCAGTATTGTAATACAATAGTAGTTTATGCAACAGTTGCATAATGATAAGCCTTAAAACACTAGTGCTGTTTTCATGAAACGAGCCGATAGGCGAGTTTCATAATAAGATCGCACGTGTGTTTTAAGGCCAAATTATGCAGAGTTGCATACATAACTTTATCTACACACATATTATAAATCCTCCATGATGGGTTCAGAAACAATATTTTCTGGCAACAAGTTATTTGTTGCAATCGTGGCTGCATATTTCCGATATCCGGCGCATTTTCACATCACACACACTCCGAGAAGACTACTTACTATTCATATTTTCAACTAAAATGTAAATTACTATTTATTTATTTATTATTATAACAACAATTCTACTTTCGTTCAGCAAAACACCAACATGGCGATCCTCCGTCAAGACCATTTTTTTTTAAATCATAGACAAACGGATGAAGTCTCTATTCTCACGTCACTCGAGATCAAATATTGTGCAGTTTATATTAACAAAACATACTGAATTGACGTTTCGTATCAATAACTGTTTTAATATCTATGCATACTAGAATAGAGACCCACTTGAGTTTTGACAACTGTTCCAAATTTAATCTCATTTCTTTACTAAAAACGATAAAGAAATAACATTGCAGCACTGGTTTTTCCTAATTGGTTGTCAAAATGGTGGTCATTTCATACGGTTTTTGATTAACCAATGGAGGTTTTATGATATGGGTGTAGATAAAACTAATTTCGGCATTATTTGACTTTCTTGATATTTAATCAAAATTCAATAAACGTATAGACCTAAATTCTATTCTGACTGACAACCTATCATATATTGGTCAAAGTTGGTTAACATTTAAGGGGTGGAAATCGTCATCGCCTCTTGTATGAAAAGTGATTTTTGCCTTTGGTTCACAGTCCTCTTAAGGTTACTGCCCCGGGGGCGCTCCCATCCAACATGGATCCCATGTTCTTGTTTTCCTGCAGAACAAGTATATCCTGCAGGTTCAAGCTACTTAACTCAGTTACATCTATTTTATCTATTCCGAAAATGTATCTCAGTGGCGAGTACATGACACAGTTGGGTGTCCTGGTGGCAATACAATTTATATGAAGCTGTTCACATTTATCCAACACCGATAAATATGAACAGCGTTATATAAATTGTATTGGCACCAGGAGATCGGATTTTTTGTCAGAGCCAACACCTGACAAGTGGGAACCAGCTCTAATAGAACTAAATTTATACAGAGAAATAGAATTGAAGGGTCTGTCTGTGATTCTTAAATTGCGGTTACTAGATTTTTTCTGTCTGAATAGGCTCCTAAACGACTGAATGGACTTAATTTGAATTTTCAGGGAATGTTTGTATGGAAAAACATCCCGATCCCACGTGAACAAAGTGGCAGGCACAGCTTCTAGAATAAAAAGAAAATAAAAAAAAACGAAAGCCAATTGAACGGATTGGACTAAACGCTTGGTTTAGTGGTCTGAATGCATTCGCAATCTCATTTTTCCGGGATCGATTAATTTCTTCATCGGAATTTTACTCATAGCTTCTTCCCATGTCGCATTTCGTGGGTTGTTCAAATGTGATTATATTACATGATGTAGTAAATAATCAATGAAAAAGAACCGCCTGATCCTTTGTTTTGGATCCCTTTGGGAGAGAGTTATGGCCAGCAGTGGACGCCAAGTTTCTTGTCGGCTATTCTCCGTAGACGATATTTTTCTCATAGGAGCTTGTAATAGCCCAAATTGAATAAAGACAGTTTGACTTTGACGTACCCGGGTATGATGATGAATTTAAGTAAGTAGACGTCACTAAATCTAACTGTCTCTTCAGTGATGGTGATTTCTACGCTGACGATGGAGCAGTCTTATTTGCGTGAGGATCGCGAGCGGCGCCGCCCCGGAGACGAGAAAGACGTCAAGCCAGCAGCTGACAAGGAAGGGAATGAGGTATGATGCCTCATGATGATTATTCCAGGAAAAGGTGAAATAAGTGCGAGTTGAACTCGCGTGGAGAGGGTTCCGTTCCGTACATGATTATCTGAATTCTTATAGGTTTTCCTGTAATCTATAGGTAAATAAAAAAATTATGTATTTTTTTCAAAATCTTAGGCCTAGTAGTTTTGGAAATAAGGGGGGGGGGGGGGGGTTAAATACCTTCCAAACTATTTATTTTAAAATTACAAAAAAAAATATTCTCGAAATATTTGCGATCCTCACTCAATATAGCTTGCATAACTTTTGTTTTTTAAGTTTCTTCTTATCAATATCTCGCACTAAACCAGTTTTCAAAGTACACCGCACGAAAAAACAAGTATGGAAAAAAAACAAGATCTGTGAAGTTTAATAAAAGAAATATTTGTTACGTGTTTTTAATGAAAGTATTTTTATAATACTCGAGATGCAATAAAATTCTATGATTAGTTCTTGTGAAAAAAATCGTTATTAAAATATTACGTACATATTGGTTCTATACAAATATGTATGGAGAAAAACATTTGTCAAATTAAAACTTTCGTGAGACATTATGAATACTTGAAATTACGGTTTATTGCCAGAAATAGTCTGACATGTTTCGAACTCGTATGGAGTCCTTCAGGGTTTGAGTGCGGTCGCAATTCGCTATTTATTTCTGGCAATAAATCGTGAGTAAAGCCGTGTGTATTTCAAGTATTGAGAAAAACATTGACATTGTTTTTCTTTTATTCTGGTCATGCAATATAAATGTTGTATTAAAAATTCACTAACTTTCACTGAACGTTTAAATAGGAGGAAAATGCTGAAGTGAAGAAAGAACCAGCCGATGGGGAGGAAGTCGAAGAGAAGCCAGAGAAGGTGGACTCTCTCGATAATGAGAAGACCATTCTGGATTACAAGGAGGGGGATGATATCTCTAACGTCACTCCGGATATGGTGCCTGCTTACAGGTAATAATTGACAACGTTTCATGTTTCTAACACTATAATTTGATTTTCATCACACTTGCTCGGAAAGGGTGTTATTATACGCAGCCGTATAGAGCAGCTATAGCCGATTTAGCTGCTCTATACGCCCCTCCGTGAGTTATGGATTTAGTATGGTTTATAACTCCCGCTGACGGCGGGGCGTGCGCCACGTGATCGTTTTCTTATACATACAGTTTATTCTAAGCACCTGATGGTAATTCACGGTGTACAATGAAAATAAAAAAATAAAATTTAATTTGTTTGTCTAATGTTTATTTCATTTCCTCGCAAATGTGATGAAAAACATTGTGTGTATCACGGGCAGTAAGGGGATAACTAACTCGAGTCATTAAAAGTCCTCCCGCCTTCGGCGTCGGGCGTTATCCCATTTTAGTTCACTGTGTTTGGCGTGAAAAGGAACACAGCCAAATTTGTAATTCTCGCTACGATAAATATTTACTTTATTTTTATTTATTAATATCCCAGGCGGGATCCTGCTGATTTTTCTGATGATGAGGAATCAACAGAACTAAAATTTTGTAAGCAAGCATATACCGTTTTTGCCATTTTCTAAGATAACATGTATTTGCACACAGTCTACAGATTACTACAACAGGACCTTTAATCCGAACCCCAAAAATGTACCCCCCCTTCGGATCCGTGGAGCGTTCGGATTATAGTACAATTTATTTTTATAGGGTATTTTTTATGAAATAAAACTTATAGTATTGTGAAATTTGAACTGTATATTCATCTATTAACGTTATACATATGTATTTACTAAACTTTTTTAAAGAAATCCAGTATTTTAGTTTGTCGGGAAGTATTTAATGACAAATAAAAAGCTTTATCGCGCGCGCGTGAAAAAGCGCGGGCGGGGGTGAGGCTTTCGGATTACAGAGGTGTTCGGATTAGACGGGGTTCGGATTACAGAGGTCCTGGTGTACTTGGAACTCTTCAATGATAGACAGTTACCGAATAATGATATTTCCTTGTCTCCGTGGCTAAGCAACTTGATCTCGTTAAAGCGCATCTATTAAATCTGAACTGATTCGGGGTTCACAAAAGAACTCCTTAATGATCAACAGTTGCATTCTGAACGCAATAATTTACAAAGGTCGATGATCAGTTGACATCATGCTATCGACATCTGGTACTACTGGATATAATGAAACTATATATTACATCTTATTCACAAAAAGCCAAAAATAAAACTAATTTTAAAAATTAAAAATACAAAAGAAGAAAATCATAGAAGAACACAATATTCTAGAAACAATATTACAAATCGTTTGCATAGTATGAATTAGAAAAAGTCGCCGCCATTTTGAACTTTTAAATTACTGGACCGATTACTTTGAAAATTGATATCTAAGAGTCCGACTGGTCTTGAAATATGAGCCAGTTTTCAGAATTACAAAAAGTAGCCGCCATTTTCAACTTTTTATTTATTAGACTGCTTGCTTTCCAAAACCGATATCTAAAAGTAATAGTAGTCTTCAAATAGGAGCCCGTTTTCAGAAATAAAAAAAGTGGCCGCCATTTTGAACTTTTTTGTTTCTAGACCGATTGCTTTTGAAAATCGATATCTGAGTCTGGGGTCCCCGAATACGAACCCGTTATCAGAATTACAAGAAATGGCCGACATTTTGAACTTTTTAGTTACTAGACCGATTACTTTCAAAATCGATATCTGAGAGTCCCTGGTGTCTCCAAATACAAACCCATTATAAGAATTATAAAAAATTGCCGCCATTTTGAATGTTTGATAAATAAGTCTGTTCACATTTGAAAATGGACGCCGTTTCATTGACGAGATAATATAAAGGAGCGTACACCTTGCAGCACGGAGCGCGGGGTGGGCGCGTCGTTCCTGTCGCCGCTGCAGTGCGTGCAGTGCAGCCTGTGCCGCAAGGTGCTGGACTCGGCCGCCACGGCGGAGGTCCACCTGCGCACGTGGCGCCATCACCAGCTGTTCGCGCGCCTGCTCACGCAGCCCGCGCGCGACCACGAGCGTAGCGAGGTACCATCCCCACCACATACCCCCACCACATACCACCACCACAAACCCCCTCCACATACCCCCTCCACATACCCCCTCCACATGCCCCACCACATACCCGCACCATTTACCCCGTCCACATACCCCCACCATTTACCCCCAACAAATACCACCACCGCATACCCCCACCACATAGAGGAGATAGGGGAGGGATGGGCACTTTTTCACATGATAATTAATAAAAAAGCACATGTTTAATATAATCAACATTTCTTGTCAATTTTTAGTGTATGGTACATTTGGCTTGAAGTTTCACAAAGAACTGTCTACAAATTATAATCAGTCTCAAAATTACAAAAGGATTTCAGAAATATGTCAATTGTGCCCAAAGCTCCCTATGGTAGGGTGACTCAGGCACCCCTGTGGGAGGTTTGGGAATAACGTATAAAGCACTCAATATCCATAATATAAACCAAACATAAACATTTATATAATCTCAAATACCGTTTAAATCACAAAATTAATAATATAATATAATAATAATAATATATAACATAGTATATAATATAATATATTAATAAGTAACATTTTTACTTAGGTATCTAAGATTTGGTATGACCCATAAAGGTTTTATCGAATGTATACTTAGAGCTACCACGTTTGGTATTATTGCTTGCCTTTGGTTCAGACAATTTAGTTTTGATGTCATCTAGTGGGACGCTGCCTGTTTATGGGCATGCCCAAACCTCCCTTAACAACAAGTGACCATTTCTCCCTCTGCATAGTTTTTCAACTTAATATTCCTGTATTTTTTTTGGTTAGATATTCTAGCGTGAATTACACATTATTTTATACGTTAGCATAATAAACAATTAAAAATATAAAAAGCACATACCACTCGCTGGTTCTTCGTTTATTAACAGCAAAATATTTACATTGACTTGTGGAAAATGTGTGTGTGTTTGACAAGTGAACGAAATAACAGATAGTCTATGCATGAACAGCGTTGTCAGTGGGTAAACAAGACTACCAAACTAGGGAAATAATATATTCTATGATAGGATTGAAAAAACAGGGGGGTGCCCATGTCTCCCGACAACCCAAACCTCCCCTATCTCCCCTACATGCCCCCCACCACATACCCTCACGATTTACCCCTCCACATACCCCCACCATATACCACCTCCACATACCCCCACCACATACCCCCACCACATACCCCCTCCACTCGGGGCTGCATTGCCCCACATTATATTTTCAAATTACATATCTCAGTGTGCCTGTTTCCTCGCGTCTTCCCTCACCGTAATAGCATATAGCATCAGCAATGAATATAAGTTAGAAGAACTCATTGGTACAGTCAGTCATAAATATATATTCGTTACCAAAGGGGCAAAAATATCTGAGCGCTCTTACGCCCTTGACAATAAAGTCGGGTTCATATTTCTGCACACTTTCTCTGAAAAGATATTTTTGGCCTCGACTGTACATGGCAACCATTGGGTTCAAACCTGAGATCTCTATCAACAGTCGACATTTATAGCCACCAGACCACCGACGGATGGATAAATTCCGAATTAAAATTACATCGCTCAAGTACAAATGTAATATAAGTAACATTTACAATAAGTGAATGAAATAATTAAACATAAAACTACTGAAAAGACATTTAATCACACCTTAAAGAAACTACTCTTTATCCGGACTGATAGTAAAACCATGGCCAGGTACCGGATAGTAACCAGCGCCTCTATTCGAGGACGCTAAGTGATGTAGCGACTCGCGAGCGTGATTTCTCATCCCACTCTTCCGCACGACGCGTAATGCGTGAGAGTGAGATGCGAGTCTCGCTCGCGGGTCGCTGCAGTATCACTTAGACGTTCCCGAATAGACGCCCAGATATCTGTTGCGTCTCCAATAAATACTATGACTAAGTTAATGTTGCCACAAAAAAAATATGTATATACTGCTCGTCAGCGTTTGCTGCCATCTGTTTTGTTTACTTTGTTGTTGTGTTTTGCTGAGTTTTTTAGTCCTTAGTGCTTTATTTTTGTTTATTTGACGTCATAGTGTAGTGTATAATATGTTTGTGTCACCTTCCGTGTATTCACCGAGTCCCGACGGAAGACCAGCGTTGGCCTCACAGCCAGCACATGCTGAGTTGGAACCGTTTCGCAACAATTCTTTTTTTCTTTATTATTTCTTATATGTGTTCTACTGATATGTTAATTGTTGTGAATAAATTTATTTTCTTCTTCTTTCTTTCTTCTACTAATGAACACAGTGTATTCATCTGGGCCTGCTCCTGCTTAATCACTATTGTACTTCCAGGCGGCAGCAGAAAATCAGGAGAACGAAGAGGAGACGTCAGGCAAGCGCCCCCTGAAGACCGAGGAGTCCGGCAACTGGAAGCGGCGACGCACGTCCGTAGACAAGGACGACAAGGATGAAGCCGAGAATGGTGTCGACGCCGACCACCACGACGATGTCGCTATGAAGGGTCAGTACAATAGGCTAGTTTCTTAAAAAAATCTAATTAGTCCGTCATTTACATTATCAAAAAATATTGAACGACATATTTTTTCTTTCGTCAATTAAACAAAAAATTAAGAAGATATAATGCGTTGAAGTTCCACGTGACGTCTTTGTACACTTTTCACCATTAAGTGACGTCATGAGCCCCCACTCCCGAACTTTGATGCGTTATCGTTGTCAATTTTGATTTGATAAAGCAAAAAATACGTGTTCAATATTTTTTGATAATCTAACTGACGGACTAATTTCATATTTTTTTTAGACATACAACATCCTTATTATCAACACAATTTTAAACGCTGTGCCCCCACGACTTTATTCGCATAGGATTGGGATGAAAAATATCCTATAATTTAATCCAAGTTTTTTGTTTGCACGGAATTTCTTTTCTTTTTCTTAAATAAAATAGCTTAAGTTACTCCTTATAACATCAGCTATCTGCCAGTGAAAGTCCCGTCAAAATCGGTCAAAAAAATGAAAATAGATTTTTTTTTTTATATACTTACCGTATATATACTTTCATATGCAGTTAGTAATAAGATGTTATTTTGAAATTACAAACTGACACTTCTTTATTTATTTGTATAGATAACTTTCACAAGCGACGGATTCACTTAATTAGGATTTTGTACCTCAAATGGAAAAAACGGAACCCTTATAGGACCACTCGTGTGTCTGTCTGTCTGTCTCTGTCTGTAATTATTTGTTACTTTTCAAAGGGTTTCTCGGTCGGTTCGGTTTTTTTATTTGTTATTTTTTTATTATTTAATTGAAGTTTTGTTATTGAATGCACAGAGGATGATCCGGCGAGCGAGGACGCCGTGATGGAGGCCACCGCCGACGCAGCCGACGACGCCGCCGTCGACGCCGACGCCGTCGCGGCCGACGACGCCGACGACGCCGACATTGCCGACATGCCACCCGACGACGTGCTCGAGGACTGGGACGAGGCCGGAGACGAACACCTTAACGACGAACAGGGTCAGTAAAATTCTAATACACTAATGTCCGCGCACGAGCTCTGATGAATTTAAACGCACAACCTTTTGGCCGCCAAGCATGTCTAAGAAGTAACACGAATTTCAACTTTAAGTCAAGGTAATGAAGTACTTTTTCCCTGTATGCGCTGTCACGCATAGTCGACAACGGCGGCCAAAAGATTAAGAGGCGTGTGAACCTACGGCTTTTCATACAAAAGGCGATAACGATTTCCACCCCTTAAAGGTTAACCGATGTTGACCAATTTTTGATAGGTTGTCAGTCAGAACAAAATCTAGGTCTTTGTTTTTTTTTTTACTATGATAAATAAATTCAGTTTAATTGTAGTTTTAGTATTCCAATACAAAAGTAATTTCGGTGATTATTTATTTGATTTTGTTCTTTTTATAATAAGTAATTGTATTTAATTATCTTTTTGTATTATTGTAAGTTTGTAATTATGTTTTTCAATTTTAATTTTTTTTCATTTCCATTTTAAATAATCTGTGAATTAGTAATTCTGTATTTGTGAATGTCAAAAAATCACAAGTCTTTAATTGTATAACTAACACATGATATGGATTCTTAATTAACTGAAATAAATGATTATTATTATTAAAATTCAAAAAACATATAATAGACCCAGATTTTGTTCCGACTGACAACCTATCAAAAATTGGTCAAAATCGGTTAACATTTAAGGGGTGAAAATCTTTATCGCCTTTTGTATGCAAACGGGTGATTTTTGCTGTTGGTTCACAGTCCTCTTAAAACAAACATTTTGTGCAGTAAATGACTAACTAACACAGCCTCCTTCCTGCTCATACCTCCTGCCCAGCATTTTTTTTTTTTTTTCATTTCATTTATTTCTTGCAACCATAGCAATGCTGAGCTGGCACCGACGCATTTCTCGCGTTTTTCTCTATTGTCGATGTAGTTTCCTGAAAAAATCTATTTAGTCCGAGTTTAGATTATCAAAAACTATTGAAAACGTACATTTAATTATGTCAATAAAACAAAAAATTACGAAGATATATTGCGTTGAAATTCCGCGTGACGTCACGACTTTGCACACTTTTTGCCATTAAGACGTCATGAGCCCCCCACTCCGAAACTTTAATGCGCGTTAACTTTATACATTTTTATTGATTTGATAAAGCAAAAAATACGTGTTCAGTATTTTTAACCGACTTCAAAAAAACCGAAGGAGGAGGTTCTCAATTCGATGCGTATATTTGCTTTTTTGATAATCTAACTGACGGATTAATTAGTTTTTTTTTCCAAGGAAACATCTCTATTGTGTATTTAATTTATGTAATAAATAAGTTTCAAAATATTGCATACTGTTCTTTCGTTGATTTCTATTAATCCCATTCTAGATCAAGAGGAGAAAAATACTGAAGAAGTCGAAGAGGTCAAAGAGGTGGAGGTTGAAAAAGTGCCAGAGAAGAAGAACCCGCCGGCCGCCGTGAAGGCGGCGGAGCCGGCGCGGGCCTCCCCGCGCGCCAGCCGCGGCCGCCGCCGCTACTGACTCGACCAGTACACATCGGAACATCTAGCTCGGGCCGTGTATTGTGTAAATACGGGAATGCAGTTTTTCTTATCTCTAAAATTGACGGCATGCTTCCTTAGAACATATTAGTCTCTCAGAGCCGGTGAAGATCGACCTTCACCCATCAGATAACTTGATGAGACATATTTTTATCAACAAACATGCCTATGATAACTTGCATATCGAAAAGTTATTTTTAAACTTAAATTAATTCAATTAAAATAGCTGTGTAAACTTTTCGTAAGGCAAGTTAATCATAGGCATGTTTGTTAATAAATTATGTTTGATAAAAAATATGTCTCATCAAGTTATCGGATGGGTGAAGGTCGGTCTTCCACGTCTCCTCTACTATATTTTTCTATTTGTTAAAGTTTCGAAGGTCCTCATACTGACCCTTTTCGATGTTACGTATACGCCTCGCCGCTACGTGTGTGGCAACACTCACTTAATTGTCGACGTGTAGCCGTGCGTTTTGCGATCGCTCAGTTAGCTCGTGAATGCTGTAACGATAAAAACTTAATATTGCAAAGTTGGCAAACAATGGGACTTTTAAAATTTACCGTCGCACGATACTTGATTATACCGTTCTCGTCCATAGTAAATCGTGGACGTCGACGGCACCAACACCGCTCTATAACTAGCCGCATTGCGCTGCCAGTGCACACACACACAACTATAATATTACACACACACTAAAAATTGCCGCGACAATTTGATAGCGGGCTCAGTGTGCTACGGCAGCGACACCGTAGATCAGGGTTCACCAATTGGTTTCGCTCGGGGTCCGTTTTAAGAAATGAAATGACCATCGCGGTCCGCGCAACATTTAATAGAGAAAAATATTTATTACACAAATATAATTACGGAAATAATTAGTATTTTGTTACATATCAATGAGAAAAATTACATTTTGTGTTGCGGACTATCTGTCTGACATTAAATCCCTGCACTCTGCACAACATGGGTCGGCGGTCCGGATGCGGCCGGCGGTCCGCCATTTGGTGACCTATGCCGTAGATCAATACAAGACAATACTTTATTAATAACATCAAGTTACATGTCAGTTGGGTCAATCATTATTTCATTTCATTATATTTAAATTTATTCTCATTCATTCATTGTAGTTATCGTTTCCGCCTGAGGCATGCCGTTTTCGGTGACGGTAAATTAAAAGGGTATACAGACAATTCAATTCAATTAGGTCTACTTTATCGCGACGGTAAAAACATGCCGTGACTTGTCGTTCGATGGTAAATTTTAAAAGCGTCCATTGATTCCATTTTCCAAGCATTGGGGGGGGGACAAAATCGCTCTAGGAGCAAAAGTTCGTTAAAATAAACGATGGAAATAATCAGGGTCTGTCACTATACTCTGTCCGTTTAGGTAGTTAAGTAAATTTAAACAAACTAACCCACGTGACTCGACTAACCAGCCAATCTAGTGAATCCTTTTTACGTATAGTATGTCTTGATTCGCCGGTTAGCCGAGTCACGTGGCTTTGTTTACATTTAGTTAAATACCTATCCAAACAGGGTATAAACACTATTCCTCTGTATTTCATCATTATAAAGTCTCCTGTCGGCTGTCTCAAGCAATTAATCGTTTCACCGTCAGAAATGATGAGGCGACAATATAGGCGATACCCTGAGCACCACGCACATAATTACATGACAAATTAAATCAAAACGATTGACGCCATATCCGACTGAATGTGGCCTGACATTTTTATCGGTCTGGCGCTCATGACACCACGTTATAATGACGGCGAAATGTTAAAAGAAAAGTAATTGTTAAGATTTCTTACTAGAACTCCTCTTTACCAGATTTAGAATAACATCTGTAGAATGTAGTTGTCATAATCCATATATAATATTGTAATATGCGAAAGTAACTGTCTGTTTGTTACGTTTTCATGGCCGGCTGAAATGAATTCAATGAAAGCCACTTTGGGATTTGGAGGAGGATGTATGATATATTTTATATTTGTAAAGATGGTTTAGCGAATAGCTATATTATTAGAATTCTACGCGGATGAAGTCGCGGGTAAAGGATATGCTATTGGTATCTGTAGTAAGCCTCTATTGTATTCTTTGCTAACACACTTATGCTGGGTTTTATAATGATAAGTTAGTCATCAGTACTTGACATTTGGTTTCACGTAGCTTTGTATTGATCATGATCTGTATTCGTGCAATAACTTTGCGTGTTATAAAAGTGTGCTTCTTTGGCATATTAAGTAACGGTTAAGTTGCCGACTGTAGTTCCAAAAACCTACATGCAAAATAGTAAACTCGGACCATGTCCTATAGACTGCACAGCCGGGCGAACCCGTCCGCCAACATTTGTCATAGTTTTATGACGCGGCGGGGCTGCGGGCAGGCAAAGGAACGCACCTGTCAGAGCGCTCTAAAACCCCCCAAGGGGCTTTATTTGCTGGTAAAAGTTAGGTTAAGCGGTCTCTTGGATATATGGTCTATGATATTTAAGTGAGATTATAAATTTTTAGAAACTGTTTCTCAATAGACAATACAACACTGTTTGCCAAAAACAGTTTCTAAAAGCTTCGTCAGTTTAATTCCAATATACAAAACTTTTGTATGGCATAGAAGAGTTAGATTAAGTTGTTCGTTTGTATGTTTATTATTTTGTATTACAAATAATCTTAGAAGGATTAATTGGGTACTTTTAATTAAGCTTTACTCATCAGAAATATTGATGACCTATAAATGCTTCTTTTGCGCTCTGGAAGATGAAGATTTTCCCTCTTTACTTTGTAGAAGGCTCTCGTTTTTTTTTTAAGAAATTATAGAATTAAGCGAACTTTTTGTGTATTCTAATCTTAATACATAACCATAACTATTTGTCAATTCTTCAGTGTTTCATTTCCACCAAATCTTCCCTAAATAAGTGATAGCTCATTTTGAAATAGCTACAAGTAATTCTAGTGTTCAAATACCAAGAGGTGAATTTTCTATGTCATTTCTTCGCTTCTCACACACCATTCTTCGACTCCGGTAACCAGTTTTATTTTCATAAAGGTATTTGATATTGCGTAAGTCAGAAAACATTTTTTTTTTTACTCTTTATTACTCTGATACCAAACCAAGAAGCTTATAAGCTTCTTGTACCAAGTATATCTTTAGCGGGTGCAACAACAAGTATGTATGTATGTATGTATGTAAACTCTTTATTGCACATAAATTAAAACAAATACATTCTGCATTATTACATAAACCGTGTACAAAGGCGAGCTTATCCCTAATGGGATCTCTTCCAGGTAACCTTGGAGTTGAGAGAAGACAATGCGTGGATAGACAAAAATTACAAACAGCCAAAACAAAAACAAACAATAATAATAATAAAACGAATAAACAATATAAGTGCTATATATAAATATATATTTTAAAACTACCTAAATATTAATTAAAATAAAAAGTTGAAGAGAAGAACAGCTACAAAACGCGCGACTATCGCTGCAGTCGGGTGCCTGCCACCTGTCAAGTCGCCATCTAATATCATGCATCTGTATTTGTTTAGGTAATTAACTTAACGCTTTACTCTTTGACTTGTAAAATTATATATTCTAGGGGGCGTCCAGTCCCTTATTGCCCCAGGGCCTCCAGACCTCTAAATCCGGCCGTGCCTTAAACCTTTTATTATGAGTTAAAATGTATTTTTTAAATGGATGGCAGTTCTGACAGTATGGTTAGTAGGAATCTGAAATTTTAGATAAGAGAATCAAACAAAATGCAATATTATTTATTTACTTATACAAAAATAAACTGGCAGCCCATTATACATAAATAAATATGGTATGTTTCATTCAATGCCCTTATTTTACTTTTTAACCGACTTCATTAAATCATATGACAATAAAAGATACTGAGCAAACTTAAGAATAAATACTTAACGAACTTTCCCTTTTCAATGGGACAAAATTGTACTGCCTTCACTAAATTTAACCTAAGAATTTTCTTTGCTACTTCTTCTTCATCAACTTTAATAACATTTTGGCATCGTCTATCTGCGTTTTCTGCCGTTTCTTCTGCTTTTCCACTGGTTTTAGCTTAGGTTGCGGTGGCTTTCGGTCCTCCGTACTGACCAATGATTTCGCAAATGTCAGCCGCTTTTTAGTGTCTCTAGTTTTCACTTCAACAAGCTCATTGCCTTCTGTAGCCAGGTTCTTTATCATAGAAGCTTTTTTACTAGCCGAAGTCTGGTTTTGAACCGCCTGCGGCTTGTTTTTCGTAATTTTACCGCCTGTTTTTGATCCATTTTTATCAGCTTTAGATACCTTGTTCAAAAGTTTAAGCTTGTGTTTCCCGATTTTCACCATTTTCCTTTTTTGAATTTTTTTTTTATAGCGCGCATGTAAAAGTTTTGCAGCGTAATGCAATAAAAAGATTCAATTGCAAAATAATACGAAAATTATAACAACACGTGAAGTGAGTAACCACGATTATCAGAATCACTTTTTGACAGTCGAATGACATTGCAGAGTTGTCACTCTACAAGGTTGGGTTGTCGGAGTAAAAATAAAAGCGTGTTAAAAGGAAACTGACATTATTCAAACAGAACAAAACAAATTGAAATGTAAAAAAAAATTGGCTACGCTTTTTAGGGTTCCGTATTACAATTGACGAGGTAACTGTTAAATTTTTAATATTTTAGAAGATGGAACGTGGCAAGCAATTATATTATTGACTAAACAGTGGGCTAGTTTATGTCCTACAAAATAGAGGGTATTAAATAACACTTCAAAGGTTTGTTTAACAATTTATTATTGTCATACTGTGTCCATCTTGCGACGAGTACATCAGATGCAACACAAACATCGACACATAATATTATGCTTAATATTACTAGTAATTGATTGAATTCATATTATGTTATTCAGAAGGGTTTTGAACGAAATAGGCAGACACGCATTGAAACATATAGTAAGGAACTGCTCAAAGCAATCTTCGCAATGCTTACTATAGAGGAGTCAGAACGCGAATCTGACACCATCGCCGATTCAGACGCATGTCAACCACCATCCATAACATAACTTAAGTGACACTTATAATTTAAAAAATGCCCTCCTGCATCGTGCGGTGTGAGACCACAGCACCGACCAAACCGTCGGTCATATGCTAGCGTGTGAATCAAGCAATATTAGGCTTTTGTGTATATGTCGTAAGAACTAAGACATCAGCAATAGGGTGCGGTTAAGCCATGGCGCTGGCGTTTGACAACCTTCTATGAGACTTGTTACACGAAATTGTACTGACATGCATATCCTTCTTTTGAGATCTTTGCAGACACATGAGAAATATACTGTTAGCAGTGTAGAGTACCCAAGGTATTTTGTTAGTTTCATTGGCCTGAAGAAGTGGTTTTAAGGCCACGATGAAAGTTCGCTTTGATTATAATTTATTTAAAATACTTTTTCTGCAACCTTTCTGAATAACATTTGACACATTTATATAATAAACGTAATTTTAATGTCAATTTATTAAAAATATTTTATAAAAACTGAGCAACAAAATGCATTGTTTGTAACCTAAAGTATATAAAATCAAGCTCTTATAAATTAAAAATATGTATAATAAAAATAAAATAAAAAGACCTTCAATTCAAAATTGAGGCTGTTATATTTTGGAATGTTTAGTATTTTTTTCTTCATTATATACAGATGATCTTATCAAATAGCACAAAAAGTTAAAAAAAAACATATACATATTCACTTAATAAATTATTTAAATAACATAAATTATTATTATGCTTGGTATAAGTCTTTGGGGATGTTTAAAAACGGAGGCACAGCCATTTTACATAATAAAAACTTGATAAGCCGTTGTACATACATATGCCACCCTTAGAAAAATTGCATTGAGGGTAGGAAATAGTCTTCGCCTCTTAATTTCAGAAATGTATCGTAATCGCTACAGACAACACACCGATACCTTCAGACAGTTTAAAAATATTCCTCCCTATTATATTTCATGACAAAGATTTTCGCCCATTATGCCTTGCGATACAGAAAGTCGTTTATGCGACGTTCCACACCGTATAATCCCCGGCACATAAGTTGAACCAAAATGGCGACCGTCCGCGCAGGTACAACTTCGATTGAGACCCGATGTTCTGCGCAGTCAAGGTCATAGTTCAACTTACATGCCGCGAAGTAACCATAGTGGTATGTGCGCAGACGACCGCCATTCTGGTTCAACTTATGTGCCGGAGATTATACCTACGTTTGACCGTCAATACCTTCTACTGATGATCAATATAATTGCGCAACCAGTTATATTGCACAGTTATATTGTAGGTCAATACTTAAAGTCGTATTTTTAATTAGACGAATTCAACTGACAGTAGCTAACAACACAGTAGACGTCAGTTGACTTCGTCTAATTAAAAATACGACTTTAGCCCCGATATTTTGCGAAAAAAGCTAGTATGCTAGACCCCTTTATAAGCGTTACAAAAGAAATATACGATAGAAACATGACTCGCTTATAACTTACTGATATACTACCGAACGGTCAAAAGTACTCTGTTCCCAGAGGGCCTAGCACACTACCTTTTATCGCGCACATAGAGCTTCTGTCACTTTTTAACTAATATGCGGGTGCGAAAGGGACGAATGCTTTATGTCGGCGATAAAACTTAGTGTACTACGGGGACAGGATATTTTTTAACTGACTGAGAGCAACATTTCTCATAACAATTGAAATAGATACAAAAGCTACAAAGTTATAATAGGTACATATATTGAAAGTATTGTCATTTTCGAGGTCATAAAATAATAAAGCGTAACACGAGATTCTAGCCTAGCTCATAATTGCTTCACAAGCTCTTCCATGATAGTTAAATTCAATGAAGGATGAGATAAACTTTAATTCCACGGAACTTAATTTCAACTCCATGAGATTGTGGCCCCTAAAGTCGTCCCACGTTAACTCTGCAACGAAAAAATGCCAACCCCATACGTCATTCCATACGACGGATTGAAATTTTGTATGGAATGACGTATAGGGTTGCCATTTTTTCAAAGCAGAGTTAACGTGGGACGACTCTAATAGATTCTATGAAATAACCACAACTCAATTCATGAGCAAACAAGCTTCTAATTTACAATATAAATAATAATAGATCTTACAAAAAAAACTAAAAATTATTAGAATGTACAATTTTACATTTTTTTTGTAAAAGGCGGAAGTAATGTACTTTCACCTTATCTTCACCGTTTAATTTAAAAAACACCGATTATCTTCCAAATACATGTGACAACAGTCAAAAATTTACATTTACAAAGTCGCTAATATAAAACACCTCTAACGATCTTTATATATTTTTAAGACATCGGCGTTAATATTTTCAATAGATATACAAAAGCACAATTCGACCGTTATTACCATCTCCAAGAACATTTACATGGCAACACAGACTATATTTTTTTACACTGACAAGACTAGTGACCAGAAGCAATAGAAACGGCCGTTTTTTTTTCTGGAAGCCTACGCTATTCGTGATTTTGTTGTTCTCGTCGTTTAATTTAAAAATATTTTCGATATATAGTTTATTTATACAACTCAAACCATTGATGGGTAGCAACGGGAATGGTCGGATATGTAAGCAAGTTCGAAGCGTCTCTGCGGGTCGTTCACTGCGAAAAATTAAATCGATAAGAAACAGATATTATAAATAGGTACATTTTATAACTAGTGGACCCGCCACAGCTTCGCCCGCGGTATTTTCCATACAAACTTCAACACTCCTTTTCACTCCTTTAGGGATGGAATTTAAAAAAATCCCTCCGTAGAGCACCTCTAGAGTACTTGAGGAACGTCTCCTCCAAATTTCAAATCTCTAGGACCACCCGTTTAGGCTGTGCGTTGTCTATAAGTGAGTCACGGTACTGTTTTATATGTATTGATTGATATTTGGTTAACTGAATAATTAAAATCTTCATAAATCAAATTTTTTACATTATTTAGGTTACTTACCTTCATTTTTGGTCGCACTGCCATTGTTAACTTCTGTATTAAATGTGTTGCGGCAGCTGCAAAAAAAAAGTAATAAAATTATAGTATTCTGTAAAAATCATGGTGTTCGTTTGTCTAGCCGGGCCTTTAATGTCGGTGGAGTTGATTTTGTTTGTCGCCAGAGGGCGCTATTCTTAACAACATTATTGTACAATGTATAGTTGAAAGTTCCTATTAAGATTGCACTGTGTTGCAACTGAGATACTATTTATGACATTCCCGATGTTTGGTAAAGAAATCCTTACTCTCCACAATAGTTAAGGACTTCAATGCTTTTTATTTCTGACTTAAATATTCAAATGAGAAGTTTTGAGTTTAACAGTAGTCATATAAGGAACCATTTTCTATGCTTGGAAAATTGTCGTGAGTCCTTTACGATCTGTATTGTTCTGCCCTAATACACTTATCGTCCTTCCAGACCTTTCTGATGATGTAACGCAATTCATGTTTTTTTTTTCAATTGATTATCAAAAGACTGAATCATAATAGTATATGTTGAGTGATGTGAGCGATACTGACTGGTGAGCGAGGAGAGCGAGCGCACGCGCGTGCGCTCGGCCAGCAGCAGCGCGTACACGGGCACGGCCGTGAGGATCATGAGGCAGCCCACGCCGGTCTCGCGCGGCGTCGCGTACGCCGGCACGCCCACCACCAGGATCGTGCACACTATGTAGATCGCTGCGAACGAGTACATACATACATCAGCCCGAACTTTATATATAAGCAGTCATAGCATCTAGACGAAATGGAACAAAATTTTGAAATGGAACTAGCAGGGCACCAAAAAACGTTGCTAGATTATACTATACCGATTTCTCAGCTTTTTGCAATTGACATTGGTTCTAGTCTGCTAACTTAACTTACAAGCTGATTTGAAAATATCATTATATGGTGAAGTGAAGTCATCTTAGCACTTTGCTTTTTTTTCGTACTCAAGGATTTCTAGAATACTGTCTTGACAACTACTTACGTAATATTATAAACCATAACCTTTTTACGCAGGTCCAATTCCGTTATATTTAATAAGACACTATATGTATATATACTCCTACTCCTTACTCCTCTGCTGCACTGGGAGTGAATAAATAGCATAGAATGCGTGCAGATGCTTATCATCCTGGCATGTCGTAAAAGTCGACTAACGGACGGGTCCTCTCCAACATGGTGGACTATCTGTATGGGCGATGGGCTGATCACCTGTCACCGTACGGTTCATCATACCATCTTAGGACTAATTAATCGAACGTGGCCACAAGTAGTCTTGTGGCTCTGCCCACCCCATTAGGGATTTCGGGCGTGATAATATTTTATTTATTTATTTTATTTTATTTATTTATTTCCAACGCTTACAACTATTTTTACAGGTACTAAGCCTAAGACAATAGTGTAACTATTTGAACGATATATATTTATATAAATCTATCTAAAATGCATTCCGTTTATAGCATATTATAAACAGCGCTGACTTTGTGAATTCATTCATAGAGCACGAGAACAAGTCAATGTTTTCCGCTATTAGGTTGAGGGTGCCCAATGCGCGCGTCAGCGGCGCCAGGCCGAGCAGGTTAGTGCGCGCGCGCGGCACGGCCAGCAGCGGCGGCCGGCGGCGGCGCCACACGTACCTATCGGGGACACACACACTCACATGACTCAACACCAGGCTGTTGTATGTTTTCCCCCTAATTAATTTAAATATGTATGTTGCCAGACAAAGCTCTCTGCGTACCCGCAGCTCGTTATACCCCACCATACCCAATACGAATAAATTCGGATACATTAGGGGGTACAAAGGATAAACTCCATACTTCCTCATGTATACATATCTAATAAATTTATTCTGTATACGTTCCACCATAAGTTCGTATTTGGTTTCACGAGGAGCCCAGATGACCGAATTGCATTCGAGGTTACTTCGGACCAGCGCATTGTACAAGGCGATACTCGCACCAATACTTGCAAAACCTTGAGAACGACGAAGTATAAATCCCAGCATTCTATAGGCTTTTTTGCAAATATTGGCAATGTGCTCCCGAAACCTCAGATCTGATGTGAACTGCACTCCTAAATCTTTAACCTCTGTCACTCTTTTTAATTTCATGGCGTTAATTTCGTAATCATGGAGGATGGGGTTGTGCGCCCTAGTAAAAGTAATAGCCACACATTTCGAGGCATTAAAATGTAACTTATTAGCTTCACTCCATGCAACCACTCGGTCTATATCGGTCTGAAATCTTTCGCAATCTGCCGTATTTCTGATGGGTAAATAATTTTTTAAGTCGTCGGCAAAAAGTAAGCAGCCAGAATTTCTGATGGCCTTTGGTAAGTCGTTAACCATAATGATGAATTGCAGTGGGCCAAGGTTGCTTCCTTGACTTACTCCCGACCTGACGAAATACGGTTCCGATCTATATCCCGCATACTCCACATACTGTCGTCTACCACTCATGTAACTTGCGAAGAACTTTAATAGATGAGGGGTAAAGCCCACGCCAGCTAGTTTTCTTAGCAGGATATCGTTGTCAACGATATCAAACGCTTTTCGAAAATCGAAGTACGCGGCGTCAACTTGTCCTCCCCCGTCCACTGCTGGAATAATCTCGGACACGTAACTGAGCAAGTTACTGGTTGTACTACAACCCGGCCGGAAACCATGCTGTGCATCAGACAGTTGAGTCCGTAATTGACAATAAATGATACTGTGTAACGTTGACTCAAATGCTTTAGCAGGGGTAGACAACACTGCTACCGGCCTGTATCCTTCTACCCCTTTAGCCCCTCCTCCTTTCGGTACTGGGACTACCCGAGTAGTTTTCCACAAGTCCGGAAAAACTTCTGCCTCCAAACACCGGTTGTAAATGTGCAACAGTGGCTCGGCGAGCACAAACCGACAATCCCTACATATGAACGCGGGGATGCCGTCCGGTCCGGCCGAACGCTTCGGTTTGAGTCTCGCAAGTGCTCGCCTCACATCGGCCAGATGCAACCTATATGTATGTATGTATGTATGTATATATAGATATACGGGCAATAAACAAAAAACTAGTAGTCAATTTATTTATATGCTTTTGGTTCATAACATATCATTTAAAACCAAAATAAAAATAACTTTCATTCCGCATCCCATATTCGAACCTATATATTCTGACTCGCATTGTTTATTTTCTATTATTATTAATTATATTCTGCAAACATTTTTATTTTATTGCTTTATTGCATATTATTCCAAACTTATTTCTTTCTCTTAAACCATAGTACGCTGTCCCGAACAACCCGCTCTGGCTCCACAGAAAACCAGCGCCGTTAGCACCACCATGCTAGCTGCATTGCTGAGTGGACACCATTTCGGCTCACATCACACTTGTGTCATCACCGTGTTATATTTTACCATTTATTACTAAGTTGCTGTGTTGATGTTTTCGCCGAATAGATATTTTTCTATTCTATTTTATTCTATATGTATTCTTACCGGGGAAAAATAGGTTGACTCTGATAGGTCTCTCCAGGTCGGGCTTTGTGTATCTCAGTACGGGCAAGCACACTACCGCTGCGCCAATGCTTAACTGAAAATAAATAATTTTATATTAGATGTTGATATCCACACTTTAATTTTAGGTTATATGGCTTGAAGTCAGTTCATCCTTACTTATCTTATTTGATAACCAAGTTTATAACCTCAAAATTTACTTTTTTTTAACCAGCTATTTTATCCTAAGTAAAGCAATCCTAGGTGAAAAATTTGCAGTGATGTCCAAAATATTATCTCCGGTTGCTTTATTTACGAAGAAATACCTGTTTTAGCCAAAAAAGGTGCATGTTGAGACTTAAACTTGTTTATCAAATAATACAAGTGAGGATGAATCGACTTTACATTAATATGTTAAAACCAACACATTAACGCTCAAATGTGTCATTTACCTAGGTTGCCAACCCGACGTGAGATGAGGCAGTAGCGCGCCGGTGATTACCATTATCAGTGGCATTAAACATCCTTCTAGGGCTTATCAGTCAGGCGCGGATACGGGCAATGGGGGCAAATGGCCTCCCTCTGATTCACGACCCGAGCACCTTCATTTGACATTTTATTAACCTTTTCAATGCCCCAGTTGTCTGCTAGCCGACAGCAGATTTCCGTGCCCCTGACGCCACAATGTGCTGTTTTCTATACATTTTCGTCGGCTTCAGCCTTCGTCGAGCGCTCGTGGCACGCTATATTTCGCCGTTAGCCATGGTTTTAAAAAGGTTAATTATTGAACGAATATTCTAGATAGGTAAAATCACACAACATGTGGCCCCGCAAACGAAATCCTGTATGCGCCTGTTTTCATTAAAACCCTCTCCTCCCGTAATAGATGAGCACCCTAGTCCCCCTACAACTCACCCAGGTAGCGAACCCGACGTAGTTGATGAGCGCGTAGATGTCGGAGACGGTGAGGTAGAGCAGCGACAGCAGCGCCACGGCCAGCACGGCGGGCGCCGGCGTGGCGCGCGCGCTCACCATCGTCAGCATCTCCGGCATCTGGCCCTGCGCCGCGCCCGCGTAGAACAGCCTGCACGGGGGATATATTAAATACTTAAAATCAAAGGTTCTAGCATGGTAGTGTTGGAAGGGGGAGACCTCGTTGAACGTACAAAGATCAGATCGAGGACGTTCTTAAGAAAGGCCAGGTCAAGAGTACCTAAAGCCGGCGAACGTGCATGAAGAACTTTATGAGAGTAGATGTAGCGAAATAAGTGTCGGGATCGTAGTAAGTGGAAATCCGTGGTCTCTGCCTACCCCTTTATAAAATAAGCGTGATATATGTATGTGTAAGGTTCTAGCTAAAGCCCTTTCTTCGCTACCTGCGAAGTCGCCCCGAGTTGGCCCCGCCTTTTCACCCCGTTAGGGATGGAATTTCAAAAAATCCCTTCTTAGTGCACTTCTTGGGTACTCGAGGAATGTCTCCTCCAAATTTCAAACCTCTAGGACCACCCTTTTAGGCTGTGCGTTGTCTATAAATAGGGCATGGTACTGTTTTATATGTATAGAAGTAGGATAGTAGTATTACCGTGAAGAGGTGAGCAGCACGCCGTTGACGGCGCCGAAGGTGGAGGCCGCCACGAACAGAGGGATGGAGAGCGCGAACCAGCCGAACAGACGCTCCGCGAACGTCACCGCTACTGCGGCCGAGCCCAGCACCTGCGCGCCAGCAGCGTCAGTAGGAGCCGGCCGGCTGCCCGGGACCATGGCTAGATACGCTAGTCACCGGGCAGCCGGTCGTCATTTCCAGGTGAAGCCAATGAAGCCATAGCCAATGCAAATGAAAATGGTTGGTAGCCTTATATCCTGGGCACCAGATAATTCCTGGTCCCCCCTCTATATACGCCTATACCGGTGACTCATTGTAGGAATACAAAGATAAGGGACGCCTGTTCGATTCACGCCAGTCATGAAAAACCTTATCATAAAATACATGACACACAATACCAGACACCGAGTCCTGATAATGCTTGAATAAGGATGTTTCCTGTTAAAAAAAAATATAATTCTAAAAGTCCGTCAGTTAGATTATCAAAAAATATTGAAGACGTATTTTTTTGCTTTATTAAATAAATCAAAATTTACAAAGATAACGCGCATCAAAGTTCGGCAGTGGGGGCTCATGACGTCACTTAATGGTAAAAAGCTGAGGTAAAAACGTAAAAAGTGTGCAAAATCGTGTCGTCACGCGGAACTTCAATGCTTCAATTTGTCAGGAAACATGACTATTGTATAAACATATTATTCTACTGTAGAGTCCTTCTTAACTTGCATTCAATCTCTCGCCATAAATATGTCATTTTGCTGCCTTGTGACACAATCTAGTATAGTGTCATGCAGAAGAATTGCAATGGATTGTATATCCAGTGCAATTTTATAATTCACACTGGTCTTTTTTCCACTCTAAATACTTGAATAATGATAGTTAAGATTAACATTACCCTCATCTTTTGAATCAATCGCAAATTAACTACAACTAAAGGCACTCCTAGAGTAACGCACACAACTTCAGTTGTTATTACCGTCGGATAGATGGCGCTCCGTGTAGCGCCACGGTCTTACATACAGGTTTTGCTACTTGGCATTTCAATGGGACGCAGTGACTCCGCTGTTGAAGTAAAATCCAGGTGGCGCTGCGATCGAGCGACGAAAAACATAACCTAAACTTTTTAGTCAATATACGATTTTTACTCTTCATTAAAACTAAAATTATGTTCAAAAATTATATACCTATCGACGAGATTTTTGGATTAGGGTAAACAGGCAAACCAACATTACCTTAGGTACATGCGATTGATTGACTGACTGATTGATTGATTGATTGATTGATCATTTATTTGCCAGACTGTGACTGACTATTTGTTGACATCATTACTGTGGTAGCCTATAGGTACTATCCGCAGCACTAAGGGGCGAGTCAGGTCATAAATCATCGCAATCGTGCTATCTCTTTCGTGCACGGCCTTAGCAAGCGGGACTCGCAACCGTAGTGCAAGCCCCCAATTCTCGCTGTATTCGAGATAATCTCACAATCGAGATTAAACGTCAGTGTATACAGTCGTTTGACACAACTGTGCGAATCTGACGTTTAATCACGAAATCGATATTATCTCGAATGTAGCGAGAATTGGGGGCCAGGTATAGGTTGACCACTTAAATGAGTCGTCGCCCGCGCGGCACAGGGGCGCGGGGGCATGGCGACAAAGGGGACCGAGAGAAGTGCGGGCGGCAGGCGCATTTTTGTTTTCATTCATTTCACGCCGCCCGAACCTCTCCCAGGCCCCTTTGTCGTCATGCCCCGCGCCCCTGTGCCGCGCGGGCGACGACTCATTTAAGCGGTCAACCTATAGTTACGCATACAAAAAATGTCGATGACTTTTATTGCCCGACTCGCCAATTGGTGCTGCGGATAGTATAGTGTTCTGACGCGCAACCACTCGTGCAAAAAGTCATGTCCAAATCCCGCGGAGATTTTCGGATGTCACGAGCGGAATAAGGAAGTTTTCTGAAAAATTCCAATTAGTCCGTCATTTACATTATAAAAAAAAATGAACACATATTTTTTCTTTTGTCCATTAAAAGTTAATCGAAGTTCCGCGTGACGTCACGACTTTGCACACTTTGTACCAATAAGTGGGGACTTATGACATCATAACTCCCGACACCCGAAATTTGATGCGCGTTATCTTCGTCAATTTTGATTGAGTTGATAAAGCAAAAAATACGTGTTCAATATTTTTTGATAATCTAACTGACGGACTAATTAGAATTTTTCAGACAACTTCCTTATTGAATTGATATTAACGCATTTCGCATGGGGCTGTGTCCAGCAGTGGGAGGAGTATAGACTGATAGTGATGATATAGTTACCTCATTAGGTGATAAAGTAGTGTAGAAGGCGACGTTGGTGAGGGTATAGACGACGGTGACGAGCGCGCAGGAGATGGCGATGGCGCGGGGCAGGTTCCGCACCGGGTCTTTCAGCTCTTCTATAATAAAGTTTAGGTAGTTCCTGGAAAAAACGTAACTATGTTATTATTCTGAAGGATTTAGGTGACTAAAGTTGGTAAGGAAAAATGACGAGGTATAAAAATGTCTAATGACAATAAATAAAAATGACGATATGTAAAAAAGCCGAACATTAAAAAGGTCGGTTAGCAAAAATTATTAAGTATTACTTAGTCAAACTATAAAAATGATGAGACATGAAAAAGGCCTAATATAAAAATGACGAAGTATAGGTGGAACAGGGGCTAGGTTTAGGTTATGTTAGTTTTGGAGCAGGCCCTTGTGTCAACCTTGCTAGGGCCGGCCGCTGGACAGGACCAATGATAGCGACTAGACGCACGCGGCCCTAACATGCAAGACACACAGATAAGTTAAACCCGTTTATCTCCATGACTATCTCTTTCGTCGGCACTAGTGTGAGAGGGACGCACTTAGAAATTGAGCTCACGAGAGTCCGAGCCGCCAACCTATAGATGAAGACAGACTGATACAGAAGAAAATTTAAATTAATAAAACTTACCATCCGTTATAAGCAAAGAGACCGGAGTAGAATGAGAGCGCTATATGTGTGACGTCACTCGTCGTGCCTTCAAACGTGAAGTGCTCCGTTTTACCTGAAAAAAGGCAAAATGTTCTTTATTTTTACCCGACTGTGCGAAGCCAAAAGGATAAGTGCCTCTCTCTCGTCTCACTTCGTCCAAATGGGTTATCATATGATTCGTGGGGCTTACTGATGTATGGGCAAAAGACTTTTCACAAATTATCACATCCCAATCTGTTTTACTCAAATTATCATTTGGCAAAAAAACATTAGTCAAAACAGCTTATGGCAACTTCACAGTTAGCAAAATATTCTTGGCTAATTATTGTTTAAAAAATAAATATTTGGTCATATTTCCGAAGTATTATTTAGTCAAAAACCTAACCTAACCTGCCGCCAGCGTATAGACGTCGCTCTAAGGGCATAAGTTAACCCTAACCTACCAATTCATCATTATCATCACAGCTGGGCACAGACCCCGTATCACAGTGAGAGGGACTTTATTGAGAGGGATTACTCGGGTAAATATCAAATTCAGTTCCGCTCATAAGATCAAAAAATCTCAAGAGATTCGAGCCACGAGAGACTCTATAGATGCTACGCACCAGTTTAATTAGATAAAGTTTTTTGAAGAGGGCATATTATAATTTATTTTTAATGGTGGTCGTCTATTGATTCATACTTATCCTAATAATAATAATAATAATAATCAGGGGGACAATCTTTACGCAAATTATGACCCTAGACCACACAGAACGTCTACTTCATTTTAAAAGCCGAATATTCGTCCGTCTGTCCGTCGGAACGCGTTGGCGGCGTCTTATTAGATGATTGGCCAAATCCGGGCCTTGACGAGTTTATACTTATCCAATTCAATTTACAGTCAAAGTCAAAAGCCAAAATCAAACTATCTTTATTCAATGGTGCTTTTACGAGGTCTTATGAAGGTCAATAAGTGAATCTGGTTTTGGAAATTACCGCTACTGAAAAGAGAATGCAAGAAACTTATCGAGGTATAATTTTTGACCTCGACTGATAATGATAAATTTATTGCTAACAAATCCGATACATGCTTACAATATTATAAAGAAACATATAATAAACATGTGGACTCTAGAAAATTTTCGTACGTACGTAAATATCTAATACTAGCGGACCCGTCAGACGTTGTCCTGCAGCGCCATCTGCCGGGCCGATTTGTGAATGTAAACCATCCAGGGCGCCACCGAAACGCATACAAAAAAAATCATTCAAATCGGTCCAGCCGTTTAGGAGGATTTCAGTGACATACACACGTACAGTAGATTTATATATATAAAGATATACTCACTTCGATTCTGCACTAAATTCGCAAAATGTATAGTTTTTTAGGCACACTTCAAAACTCTTCTCAAAACACTCAGTACCTTTTAATTTAATATTTGATCCAGCACATGGTCTACAATAACACAATGATAACAAAACTTTTTTTTTAATTTGATCGTAGCGCTAACTGTCGGGACAGACTAAAATTAAAATTCGAATATTATTTAAAATTTGACACTGCGATGGTAGCGCCGTGTAAAACATTCCAAAATCAACAACTACTAATAAATTAAAAATTAATTAAAAAAACATTGTCCAGCGGACAAAATTGTGAATCTAAACCATTCCCAGATCCCCTTGAACACACACAAAAAATTTCATCAAAATCGGTCCAGTCGTTTGAGAGAAGTTCAGTGACATACACACTCACAGAAGAATTATATATATAAAGATGTAGTACATTTCAAATAATAATCGGCAAATCCAGTATTTCGTTGAAGCTATAAAATAAAAGTATGTATTCACGATGTCATGTCATTATATAAAAGTATATATCGCACATCGGCAACGAGAGTGTCACAACGCAATAAAGGCCGGGGCAAACCAAACGCGGTTGCGGCGCGTTTGCGGCGCGAACGCGGGACCGCGCCGTTGTCGAACGGCGCGGGCGGATATACCATGCCACACCGCGGCGGCGCGGGACCGCCGCGGTCCCGCGGCTACTTTGGTGTGCCATACAACATCGACAACGGCGCGGACCCGCGTTCGCGCCGCAAACGCGCCGCAACCGCGTTTGGTATGCCCGGGCCTTTAATGTAGTTTTTGGGAAATCAATATTATAGTGGTAAAATAAAATAGTGATTTCCAGAAACTACATTTATTGTGTTGTGAGTGACACTCTCGTTGCCGATGGGCGATATATAAGTGTATATATTTATTATTTAACTATTTATTTACTTCATCAACTTATTCTACAATTACTGGTTATATACCTAATGCGATAGAAAAAGCCAACCACACATTTCAATTATTATAAGATATTACATGTAAACCTGCTTTTTGAATTCGCTCAGATATTATTGCGGTGTATAGTTATTTGTAGACTGTATATTATAATAATAATAGAGCAACCAATAATTGCCTCTCACCGAAACACGTCAGCACCAGAATACAATTCAGCAATTTGGGTGGTTTCGTGTCCTGAATAAAAAGGGTATGTTCAGAAGCTTCTATTTCGAGCGTAATTTTTCGGTATCTTACCATCGCTCGATCCACATCCAATATTGATTGAATATAACGACACTCGCCATCGATTTGTTTGTGATATAAGTAAAGAAATACCCGGAGAAAAAAGGGATATCGTTCACCATCCAAGCACCATTTATGGCTTTATTACTGTGAAATGTTTCTATTTATTTCAGTCTGTATATATTAGTGGCAATCCCATAATTCTCGGTTCATGCGAAGCTTACATGTGAGATTAAATGTGGGCGCATACAGTTCTTTCACAACTGTATGAATCTGACATTAATGCCACATGTGATTTCATCTCATATTAACCGATATAATTGGGTTCCTGCCGTCCTAGCAATGACACGCGAGGGGATAACTTAACTTCATCTCTCTGGCTATCCCTTTCGTCACCACTAGTGTGAGAGAGACGCACTTGTTAGGGCCGCTAGCGGCTTTTGAAACCATTTCTAAACATCATCCATCAATACATATAAAACAGTACCGTGACTCACTTATAGACAACGCACAGCCTAAACGGGTGCTCCTAGAGGTTTGAAATAAGGAGGGATTTTTTGAAATTCCATCCCTGAAGGGGTGAAAAGGGATGATAAAGTTTGTATGGAAAATATCGCGGGCGTAGCTGTGGCGGGTCCACTAGTTCTGAATGAAGTTTTCTCGGTTGACCCAAAACGTTAAACGGTGTGTGCTTTTTAACTTTTTTTTAATCATGTGTCAAGGTTAAAAATAATAAGAGCACGTGTGTATACGTCATTTCTGTTGAAGGTCCGTCGTTTTATATTACGTGCCCCAAATCTTTTGTCCAAGAGTAAGTATTGGTTTCATTCAGCCATCTGTGTAAACAGTTTTCGTAATTTTGGTTTCAAGTAACATCAGATTATTTCACATCATTAATTAATTTACTTACAAAACTCCGACTGCTATGAGTGGCGGTAGATTATTTTATATTCGGAATCAAATGGAATTTTTACTATGTGGATGTTACTGGTAATGTAGGTAGGTCGAGGTCAAGGATATCTATGTGAACAAGTGGTCAGAAATATGTAAACACGACTTTATTGCCAAGGACGTAAGAGCGCTCAGATATTATAGCCCCTTTGGTAAGGTATACGTATATATGTATGACCTCGAATGTACAAAGGAAGTAAAAGTAAACATAGTTTTTAATAAACCCGACAGAAGTAAAAATTTGCGTTTTAAAAACCTCTTTAATTATTAGTTTCCTTTTATTTATTTTCTTATTTTCTCTATTCTTTTTAGGGTCCCGTACCTCAAAAGGAAAAAACGGAACGCTAAAAGGATCACTCGTGTGTCTCTCTGTCTGTCTGTCTGTCCGTCTGTCCGTGTGTCCGTTTGTCACAGCCAATTTGCTCCGAAACTACTGGACCGATTGAGTTGAAATTTGGTACACATATGTCAGTCAGTGACCGCAACATGGACGCGTAACGTGAATTAATGAATTGTAAATAAGAAAATTAAAAAAAAAAGATTTGCTAACTATAAAATTATAGGATAAATGGTTTTGAAGTTATATAGGAAAATAGCGGGAAATCGACCATTCCTTATCTCCGTAACTACTGTGCCAAAAATTTTGAGCAAAATGCAGAAAATAGTTCTTTACCTAAAGATTACAGGAAAACCTACCAGAGCCATCCAGTGGCGTAACTATACCATCTGGGGCCCGTGGTAAATTCTTTTGATGGGGCCCTATCAGTTAATACTCAGGTACAATGTAAAAAGATATTTTTGAGCTCACGGCCTCGGGGGCCGGGGCCCTCTTGGGTCGGGGGCCCGTGGCTTTTTGCCAGCCCTGCCACCCTATAGTTACGCCACTGGAGCCATCTTATTTAAGAGCTTTGATCACCGCTAAACACTATTGTTTACAAACGAGTTCATACCCCGGTTTGGATTTTTAGAGAGGTCCGATATTTCGCCGAGGTTGCGATCTTCTTGATCAAGGGTTGACTGAAGTCTGCAGGTACGTCTGCAGGTACGCTGACAGATAAGGATAGACATATCGGTCTACACTCTGTCGTTTTCGCTTACTATGATAATGAAATTTCGGCCTTTCCAAACATCTATAGATTCCGCTGTAGCTAGGGAGCTGGGTGCCAACATTTCTATATGATTTGTTCGCTGGGCAGACCTGAATTGTTCGATTAATGACAACGTAAAGAACCACAGAAAAATATTCTGCCACCATGGTGCGCTGCGTTTACAATTGACAGCGTTTCAAAAATTTCAAAATAAATGGTGTTCCAAATCATTTGTTCGTGTCTGCCTCTTGGACTGATGGTCAGAATCATCGTCAAAACGATAAACATCGAAGAGGCAGACGTGTAGGGCTCTGTTTTACTTTTTCCGGGACGTAGTTGCAAAAATGTAAATGAAAAAAGCTATACCAAATCATTTGTTCGTCGTTCTCGTTGCGTCCATTCGATTCATTAGGACTCCCAGAATAGGAAAAACGTTGGCAGTAGGTCGCATTTTTTTTTATGTACGATTTTTTAAAGTTGTAATTCATAAACGCATACGACTTTCGTTTACTGGACCAAATCGATTTGTATTGACATAAACTTTCATCCCTATCAATATGAAAGACGAACAAATCATATACCAAAATGGCACCCAGCTCCCTAACTACGGTAAGAACTGCAACAACAACTTACCCTTGCAGAGCTGGTAGATACCAGCGGCGATGATGATGAAGAGTGCCAACAGCTTGGCGTACGTGAACCAGTCCTGCACGCGCGTCGCCGCACGCACCGACCAGCAGTTCACGAAGGTCAGCAGCACTGGAGACACGTGATGGATAAGATGGATACTATGTCCCGTAATAGTCAGTACCACAGGTCGTATATCCTAAACTTACTGCTGAGTTTCTTGTTTCTTCTCAGCAGATGTCAACTTTCAAAGCGCTTGTAGATTCAGACATGTGAAAGATACCGTGTGGCCTACTTCTAAAATAAATATTAACGCTTTCATTTTTCATTTTCATTTTCATTAAACTTGCCGGGTGCGGGGTTTTATTTTAGAGCGTGATTGGTGCGTTTAGGGTATGCGGATTCTATAGGATTTATATGGTCTGTCGTCAGCACTCAAGACTGTTGTCGTACTCAAGTAAGGCATTCCTTCATTGAAGAAACCTTACTTGAGTGTATGATAATTTCAACTTCGTTCCCATTCCCATAATACCACAGTTTCAAAAATACCAGATATTGTTGAGATCATGGGATTCTGGTATTAACAGAAACTCGGTGTGTTGGGAATTTGATATTTGGAAAAGCGACGTGGTTTTTGCAACTCTCATATTATTTAGGGATTGAAAGTATTTTCGCACCGTAGAAGTCCAGTGGTGACGGAGCTATTCTACACAATTTTGATGAGCTGTCATTCTAGGCGAGGCGCGTAAAAGCTAGTACTTAACTGGTATATCGCTCCTCGGCATATCTAAAGCTAACTTATAGGCATGTTAAAATTGTTATGCCATAAAAAAAAATCGGCTTACACAAAATGTGTTGCCAGGATCTTGTGGATGGATGGAGATAACGACGTGGACAGGTTGTGATATCAGATACTCACGTATACAACAGGCCGCCAGCAGCCTGGTGGCGTCCTCCGGCGGGTCACACTCCGGGAAAATTGGCTTCAGCACGTACACACTGAACGTCAGCGCTACTATAGCCTGCAATAGTTATTCCATTGGAAAGGAGGCAAGAGAAGCGATTAGCCCAGAGAACGGTGATATGATTAAAAGGCTCTTAGGCGCGGTTTATACAGAAGAGACGTGGCGAGGACGTGTGACGATGGCGTGTCAATATAAACCTTAATAGTAGTTGTAGGTGGCGGTGGCGCGGCACTTAGTGGCGGGACATCGCCTGGAGGCGCGGGCGCAATTCTCGTTTCGACAAAAACACGCTATGCTACGTACTATTAAGGTTTATATTGACTATCCGCCACTGTCACACGTCCTCGCCACGTCTCTTCTGTATAAATCGCCCCTTAAGCGTTACATATTCGCTTAGCGCTGCCATTTTATTGCCCGTCATTAACGACACCCTTGTTGATGAGAGGGACGATATAGTTAAACAAATTTAAATTAGCGACAAAATATGCAATACGATCCTGTACTTTTTTTGGACAAAGTAGCAAAACTTGGAAAAGATAAGCATAGTCGAAAAGGATGTATAATTATAACGAATCATTCTGATTTTCAATTTAAAACTTAGCAAAGGCAATTTATAAACACCACCCACGGGTCCCACGTTGGGCGCCATTATTAGACAGCGTGCCGCAACAAATCCCGAAGGCAATATTCTACATACTGGAATAAACGATTGAACGATCGGATTGAACGATATACTAGATTCAGTTTATAGCAAAATAAAATCGAGTTAACACTGGTAATTCCTATTTTCAGTGCCTGATTTACTGAAACACTAAGGCTTGCTTTCCCCACAGATGTTGGAAGAAGATCATGCAACTTTAGTTTGGACATTCCTCATGAAATTGGTTAGTTTCTACTTCACATACAGCAATCTTTACATAGCAGAATGCTCTAATGAACAGCCGGTCTAAGTTTGGGAACTCTTTTATCTATCCATTTACTATACATCCACTACAATACTTACTTCACTTTACTTTACTTTTCTTTTACTATCCATTACAATTACTAAGACGTTTGTCCTGTTTGAAGGCCGCTTGTAATAAAAATAAGTTCAATAGACAAACATTTTACTGTCTCTTACAAACCCATTACGATAGAACACAAATAATCGATTCTGATAAAATCTTAATAACAGAGTCAAATGCACATCGACTATACTAATTTATTTTTACGATACAAGGTCAGTGAAGGACATATGGAAACAGGGGAAACTAAATATAGAACAGACCTACGTCCTAGATTACATCCTACACGAGCACATTTACATTTTGAGGCTATAAAGGGATATTGCGACGACTAAGCACTGTACTGTCATCGAGCAGTTACTTAGTCTCTGTTTATTCTAACAAAATTCGTTGGCAAACACGTTTAGCGTTGTATCATAGAGCGTCTCTTTCGAACGCCATCTCGATACATTGAACATAGACAAGTGTAGGCATACTTCTACCATTGATTTAAACTATTAGAAATCAGAAACAAACCTCATCAGTATGGCGGCTTTTGTTCACCGAATGCTGTAAAACCTTGCCTTTCTGTGAGTTAACCATATCACGCCAGTCCATCCGTGTCGTTTTTTATCCGTACCACAGTCTGGCGCTGTTGTGGTGATGATGACCAAGATTAGCTACAGTAATTCGAAGGACCGACAAAAAGGGAAACTGCAGCCCTTAAATAATCAATGGATGATAATAGATTACCAGTGGCGAAGCGTCAAATATTTCCTAAGGGAAGCCGGAAGAATTAGAACCATACGTGCGAGTTTGACATTTAGTTAGAGTAACATGGACTTCACTGACAGCTAGCTGTAGCTTTCTAGCTTGGTAAAGCCGTCAGGAATCGACTTGTAGACAGGCTCCGCCACTGTAGATTACGGTATGATATCGCTTTGTATCCACTAGACTATAATAAACGTACAGGGTTCCATCCACGCATAATTCATTCCGTTAAATTCCGAAAGAGTGAAAAAGAAAATCAACCCTGGAGCTATCCTTGAATAAGTTTGTGGTACGTGTGAAGTAAATGATTTGTCTCTACGGCGAATAGTGGGTATAATGAACCAACGAACCAAGGTTAACGCATTACGTTAACGAGTTAAAAATTAGGTGTATTCTGTAATGGAGTGGACGTGAAATGATTTTCAATGTTAATACAGATGACGATGTAACGGAACTTTTACATAACACAATTTAAGAACAGAATAGAATAGTCCACAGCCACACCTAGCGGCCAATACAACATTAGCCAAGTTGTCCTGAAATACTGTGACATGAACTGCTGCGCAAGCAGCCATAAAGTCTCTCCCCTCGCGGACCCTTTCTATCTGCTTCGGCCTCACACACAAGAGCAAATGACGCTGAGTGACCAGTCACTATCTGTTTTCATCGGAGTGAACGAGAAGCACTGTCGGTTTTTTGTACGGGGAAAATCAAAAACGGATGAATTATACAAGTAAGCACGCTACACGTAAAATATAAATTAGTATTTTTTTTAGTATGGGCGTGATGTCATAGTGTTATTAATTATAGACATATAAGTTAAAAAAAATAAGGCATAGAATTGTTTAAAGAGGATTTTAGATGTAACTTCACGATTTTTTCTATTATATCGATTTTAACAAATCGTGTTTTGGAAATAGTCATTTTTTCAATAATATAATGAATATGAACGTATATTTTTTTCGCTTTGCCGAATCAAATAGTTTTTGTTTAAAAAGTGTTTAATTAAAGCCGATGTAGGTCTTGTCAGTGCCTTACAAGATAGAATACTTAAAACCTTTAGTAGTTCTTACCTGTGAGCACGGCCGGACGATCATGCACTCAATCCAGAGCCGGATGAAGGCAGCAAAAGGTCCAAAGGTGACCATGATGTAAGCGTAGTCTGCGCCGCTCTGCCGGATCATAGTGCCCAGCTCCGCATAGCAGTAGGCGCCAACCTAAGCATAAAAGCAAGTTAAGAATTGGCTAGTTTCCTGAAAAAATCTAATTAGTCCGTCATTTACATTATAAAAACGATTGAACACATATTTTTTCTTTTGTCAATTAAACAAAAAATGACGAAGATATAGTGCGTTAAAGTTCTGCGTGACGTCACGACTTTGTACAATTTTTTCCATTAAGTGGCGTCATTAGCCCCCACTTCCGAACTTTGATACGTGTTATCTTTATCAATTTTGAATAATTTGATAAAGCAAAAAATACGTGTTCAATATTTTTTGATAATCTAACTGACGGACTAATTAGAATTAAAAAAAAATTACCTAGGAAACATCCCAGATCGTCTGGTTGCAGAATGTATGCTTTCTATACACAAAGTAACGACTGTGACAAACAGGCAAACGACAAACGTTCTTATCATGACACCCGATAGGATAACGTTACGCGACGCCCTTGTATAAGTACCACACCCAATGTAAGAAGAGCGCTGACGGCCATATTAAATGTATGACCGTCAGCGCTCTTTTTACATTGGTTGAGCTATATACGCTTACTCTTATTATATGTGCTATTAATAAAGCAATATCCGATACTTATTTCTGTCAGTCACTATCATTAACCCCATGATATTTCAGATAACCCCAATGTAACGATGGATAAACTTACATTAAAATACTTACTTAGCAACGTGATTTTTGTTGATTGTGGTCGGAAATGCAATCAAATATAGGCCAGTCAACATGAAGAGACCTTGATAATGAATCTACCGTCCGTGAAACATGATTTATGTATACGTTTTTTTACTTATTTATTTATAAGTATACTTCATAAGCACTTTGGAGACTTAATAAGTAATAAGAATAAGTACATGGATGTTTTTTTTTGGTACGAATTTCATGCGTTGATAAAGGGCTCCCAATAATAGTTTTTCTCACAAAAGAAGGAACTTGAAAAATAAGGGAAAATAATAATCATTTGGACTCGAACCGGGGTCTTCTGGTTTCGCGACCGCATGATTTCCCATCTGAGCTATTATAACCTTGTGAAGTTTACCTTCGTATTCTAATAATATTGTAGCAGTTTTTCATTGCTTGAACACACGGATAAAACGACGTTTTCTAAAATGAAACCTAGCTAGATCGATTTATCGACACAAGAATTTCTCGTTTAAAGGTATTAGATAAAGTTACTATGAAGGTGACTAGCTAGACTAGCTAGCTTGAACATACTATTTTATTTTAAATTTATTTAATTGCAATCATGATCATTACATAATGGTGTTGGTATATGGTTAGTAGGTACATGAAGCCCTGTAAGGGCACTGCAATATTTACTCTTATAAGATAGTTTACAACATAATAATAACAATTAATATTTACTGTTTTTTTATAATTAATTATTGTGGCTTTGCATTTAGATAGAGAATAGACGGATTAAATATTTCCAATAATAATACATTACAAATTGTTTTTAGCTCAAATTTAATGGTGGTGAAGGTAGAATTAAATTTATTACAATTTTACATTCAGATATACCTATTGTGTGCAGTTTTTTTAGTTTAATGTCGTGTCAGTTAATAAATTTAATAATATTCGCATTAATTTCATATTTACACAGTAACTTTTTCATTCTAGGTCACTGTCACTTAGGAATAGGGATGTTTCCTGGGTAAAAAAAAATCTAATTACTCCGTCAGTTAGATTATCAAAAAATATTGAACTCGTGTTTTTTGCTTTATCAAATGAATCAAAATTGACAAAGATAACGCGCATCAAAGTTCAGTGGGGGCTCATGACGTCACTTAGTGGTAAAAAGTGTGCAAAGTCGTGACGTCACGCGGAACTTCAACGCACTATATCTTCGTAATTTTTTGTTGTATTGCCAAAAGAAAAAATACGTGTTCAATAGTTTTTGATAATGTAAATGACTGACTACCTAAATAGATTTTTTCAGGAAACTAGCCTGTTCTTTTTCATTATAATAGCCTTTATTTATTAGCATACTTTTAAGTTTATTTTTATCTGACACACGAGTGATCCTATAAGGGTTCCGTTTTTTTCTTTTGAGTCACGGAACCTTAAAAAGGCCGCCAAAGAAAAACCGAATTAAGAATTTGATTTAAGATGGAGCCAATGATGTAATATATTTCTTGCACGTCAGCTTAAAGATTTACTTATGGTATTTAATAATTTTATTGTGATTGATAACTTGATAAACAAAGCAATAAGTATGTTAAGTAAAAACATAGCATAAAGTAAGATCTTCTTAAACTTGAGAAGTCCCGAAGGCAATTATATATGCACGATACCCTCTAAAACCGCTCTATTTCGGAAAAGTATACTCGGAATGGCTCCTAAAATTTATAATAATGTACCGAAAGAAATAATAAAAATAGAAAGTATGGCCGATTTTAAAAAAAACATTATGTAACTTTCTATTAAAAAAAGCTTACTATACAGTCAACGAATTTTTATCTGAGTGCAGTTAAGTTGAACCGTGCATATGCATGCTGCACCTCATTGACTGCATAAACAATTTTGTATGCCTCGCGGCGCAACATAACTAACATAGTGATGCTTCCTCAATAGAACAAGACCTTATGTGTATATTTTTGTACCCACCTGTGTTGAACAAATGAACTATTTCTATTTCTATTTCTATTCAATTACTTAGGGAAGGATTCGATCAGCTTGAGAGCTTTCGTAAGCTTTTCTTACGAATATAGGAAATAAAATTGGACAAGAGCTTGATTTAAAAGTTGTGTGATTGTAAAATGTATGTTGATATATTTGTTTCAATTATTGTCGTATTTGAATAAATATCAAAACTATGACTTTTGGCCAAATTCAGAAAAGCCACTCAAATTGATCTTTATTAGGCTAGTTTCCTGAAAAATGCTAATTAGTCCGTCATATACATTATAATAGTAGTTTATGCAACGGTTGCATAATGATAGGCCTTAAAACACTAGTGCGGTTTTATGAAACGAGCTTTTAGCGAGTTTCATAATAAGATCGCACGTGTGTTTTAAGGCCAAATTATGCAGAGTTGCATACATAACTTTATCTACACACATATTATAAATCCTCCATGATGGGTTCAGAAACAATATTTTCTGGCAACAAGTTATTTGTTGCAATCGTGGCTGCATATTTCCGATATCCGGCGCATTTTCACATCACACAAACATCGAGAAGACTACTTATTATTATTATTTTCAACTAAAATGTAAATTACAAACAACTTTTTCTATTCAATTCAACAACAATTCTACTTTCGTTCAGCAAAACGTCAACATGGCGGCAAATACGATCTTCCGTCAAGACCATTTTTTTTTTTTAAATCATAGACAAACGCTTGAACTCTCTATTCTCACGTCACTCGAGATCAAATATTGTGCAGTTTATATTAAAAAAACATACTGAATTGACGTTTCGTATCAATAACTTTTTAATATCTATGGATACTAGAATAGAGACCCACTTGAGTTTTGACAGCTGTTCCAAATTTAATCTCATTTCTTTACTAAAAACGATAAAGAAGTCATGTTATTTCTTTATCGCAGCACAGGTTTTTCCTAATTGGTTATCAAAATGGTGGTCATTTCATACGGTTTTTGATTAACCAATGGAGGTTTTATGATATGGGTGTAGATAAAAAAAATTGAACACATATTTTTTCTTTTGTCAATTAAACAAAAAATTACGAAGATATAGTGCGTTGAAATTCCGCGTGACGTCACGTCACGTCGTCACGACTGCACACTTTTTACTATTAAGTGACATCATGAGCCCCCACTCCCGAACTTTGATGCGCGTTATCTTTGTCAATTTTGATTGATTTGATAAAACAAAAAATACGTCTTCAATATATTTTGATAATTTAACTGACGGACTAGTTCGAATTATTATTTTGTTACCCAGGAAACATCCCTATTAAAGTGACGTTTGGGTGACGTTTTTGTATACAGTGTATTCACTCTAATACTTGCCTTATTTAGTAAATAAGTTTCTAAAGCGTTCTACCGTCTCCGTTTCAGCTTGGGCAAAAATGCTTTCGTATATCTGTCCGGATTTCCCGCTGATCTCCTCTACAGGTCGCATTTCTCAACTGATTCTCGTGAAATTTTGTGAGCAGGTTCAATACTTACATGGTTTTTTTTTGTCGATTCAGTTTTTCGAAATTTATCAAAATGGCGGAGATATGGGGGTTTTTGCGATTACAAACTAATCTGCGGTGTTGGTAAACTGACAGCGACCTATGTCGATGTATGGGGATAACAGTTTTCCAACGGCAAAGTTAAGTTTGTCGTGAGATGTACAGCTCACGGAGCCACTCGTTTTTATTATTTAAAGACTTATTGCACCTTCCTCAATTAGTCACTTACTAGAGGGACGCCGCAATACGTTGCAATGAGATAGAGATATCTCCATACGTATCTAACGTATTGCGGCGTCCCTGTCGTAAGTGACTATTTTAGGAAGGTGTAATTAATAAGCCTTTTAACTATCTAAAAAGTTTCTCAACCGTTGCGTCTTATAAGATATCCGTCCCTTTGTCACGGCCGCGAATCCTCGTGAATTTATACTTTTCTCTTTTACACTTAAGGTAAGTGAAGCAGTCAGGTATACGTTCGAAGATTCGCGGCGTGAATATAGGTGTCCATTATGAATACGTTAAACAGCCATTTGATTCTCAGAGTCCACGTGCAGTCGCGCGATTTGCAATGCATGAACCTCTAGTATCTCACGATCGCGCGATTCGAAACGTGCGACTCGACTTGCGCGTCAATAGCTTCATCTGGACCCGCAGCTCAATTACGTAGCACAATTGGTATCGGTTTGGCTCGAAATGCAAACCAATTTAGTCTTTACTCGATGTAAATAAGAGTACAATTTTTTTTTCGCGAAAGCGATAGAAATTGGTGTTACGTAATTGAGCAGCAGGTCTAACCTGCGCAGCGGCTGATTAGCGATGAGGGATACGTTCAAATTTAGACCATTCGGCTTTGTATTTACAGTCTAAATTAAGAGATTCGTTTATGCGCTGATCAGACGCTGCGAATCACATTGCAACGCTGTATAATACACCAAAAAAAAAAAAAACAATCAAACTCACCATACTAAAAACTCCGGAAGCAATCCAAACCAGTAAACTGGCATTGACAGATCCAGTATACTTCAACACCCCAGTTGGAGACACGAAGATCCCACTCCCAATGATGGACCCCACGATAACCGTGCAGCCGTTCAGGAGTGACATCTTCGCTTCTAAAGCCCCCGAATCTTTCCCTTCTTCGACCTCTACCTCGGCCTTGAGGTCCTCGCATTCTTCTTCGGATGCTTTGCTCTTTGGTGACCTGGGGACGGAGAATGGTAGAGGTCAAGCTGATATGTAGGCTATGAGACAGGGACATTACATATTACCCGACAGCGCGAACAAAGGAGGATAATGTGTTTCGCTCGAATCTATACTTCCTCTGGTTTTGTTTGGGGTAGTTTGAGCCCTGGGTTAGATCATAGGCAACCTTAATTTTTAAGAAAATCAACCTCTGAAAGGTTTAAATAGGGGCTGGGATTTTTTTTACGGCAAGTTCTTGTGGCCTGGTGAGAACCGGCTGATGGCTTCTTATTTATTTGCGTGATTCACGGCTAAACCGTAAATTAAGTACTTATCGTTGAATTTGTTTTAATGTCGCAAATCACAGAAGCTACAACTACGGGTATATTAAATAAATGTTCTAATCAGACAGAGCCATAGGAGAGGACTCGCTCGTCCGTATGGTGTCGGCTAAGAACATCACCCAATCTCCTTCCGTGGGTGTCGTAAAGGGACCAACCGAAGGCTTTGGTCACATAACCACGATACGGGGCGTCGTGTCGTGAAAAATTCCGTTGCACGTCGCCCTTATTTCTATAGCTATAAAGGTGATTTGCAACGGATTTTTTCCCGACACGACGCCGTACCGTCAGATACGCGTAACCGTCAGATACCGTAAGATACGCGTCGTGGGTATGCACGGTGTGGCGCCGTAGCAGCGTCCTTCGAGTACTATTATGACCAACTGCGGTCGCCAACCCGCCTGCCAAGCGTGGCGACTATGGCAAATCCCCCCATTTTTTGGGGGGAGACCTGGCCCCCAAATCTCGTAGTATTCTAGATAATGTCGAGAATGGGGGACTGTAGTGGATATTTTACGGTTGATAATGATGATAGTGATGAATATTATGACGTATAGGACGATGAGTGTTCTTTCTTTTCCTATTTGTTAGAAATAGTACATAAGTTTCAATCTTTGTAAGTTTCCTGTGATGTCAAATAAAAATATGTCTTATGTCTGTTGAGCAATATTATTACCGAAGTCTTCTGTTGATCCGTACGTTGACCGCGTTACCGGCAATCTTCCCCACCATCCTCACGATTCAATTGCAAGGTGTCAATCAACACACCCTCATTTATAGGCGCACGCGAACACACAACACTTACACATTCATACCTACTTGTTGATCATTGTTCAAAATATTATTTTTAGGGTTCCGTACCTCAAAAGGAAAAAAGGAACCCTTATAGGATCACTCGTGTGTCTGTCTGTCTGTCCGTCTGTCACAGCCAATTTGCTCCGAAACTACTGGACCGATTGACTTGAAATTTGGTATACATATGTAAGTCGGTGACCGCAACACGGATGCGTAACGTAAATAAATTAATTTTAAACATGGGGGCCACCTTTGGGGGGTAAATAAGGGTTTAGAAAATTAAAAAAAAAAGTTACCCTAACTATATCATGTGACATATCAAATGAAAATGCTTATTGTGAGGACCTTAAATATGTTTTTTTGGATTTTTATGATAAATGGTTTGGAAGTTATTTAGGAAAATAGGCGAAAATTGACCATTCCCCCTCCCCCCTTATCTCCGAAACTACCGGGCCTAAAATTTTGAAAAAACCTACAGAAAATAGTTCTTTACCTAAAGATTACAGGAAAACCTATGAGAAGTCTATGGTAAATATTTAAAGTAACATAGGAAGTCTAATGTATGGAACGGAGCCCTCTCCACGCGGGTTTAACTCGCACTTGCCCGGTTTTTTTATTCTTATTAATTGGCTTTCCCTTGACTAAAGTCTCATCTAATGGAAAGTGATGACGCGGCCGACGGTGGAACGCGATTACGATGATGACGTCTGGTGGTCCGAGGAGGAACTCTCCAAAATAGCCGAAGTGAGCAGGGAAGTGGGCATGGGAGTGGGCAGCGCGAGTATGTAAATGGGTCACTTCTCCTGCTCCTGCCGCTGCTCCTCGCGTTACCCATGCAGCCGACGTGAGCAGGGAAGTGGGCATGAAAGTGGGCAGCGTGAATGTAAATGGGTCACTTCTCCTGCTCCTGCCGCTGCTACTTGCGTTGCGGCGCGCAGTGAGTCAGGAAGCAGCATGTAAACACCAACTGCCTTCGAAAGCAGTATGCAAGAATTATTTCTGGCAGCGCGAGCAGCTGTGGCAGTGACTGCATGTAAATGAGGTATAAGCGGTGTTTGTGTTTCTTGCAATAGGGCGCGAACGACGAAACGCGACGCTTCTATACAATTTGTATTAAAGTAAGAAAGGGACACCGTCCGTATTCTATCCTTGTCCTTGTCTTGTCAATTCTGTACGGGTTGAGCCGAACGTGCTAACGCTTGACTCGCCGACAACTCGTCTGTCGCTGCAACCCGTTTGTGCCAGTATATAACTCGTCGTCGATCGCGGAATTTAGAGAATAACCCTCGGGGTCCAGTTCACCAACACAACGTAATCATCCACCCACACAACTGTACACTTCCACAATGAATAGCAGACTGCTTCTGGACGCGTCTTGAATGATTCCTTCCGTTCAATTGAAGAGTTATCTCATTAGACGCTATTTTAGATATAAAATGATGGGCCAACATTGGCTACGCAAGAGACGTACTTAATCGTCAGAAAGATACGAAGATTGGCTCGTTATTGTGTCAATTTTGATGCCACACCGAATATTACCTACATCTTCCAGACTATCAAGTCGTTACGTGGTGGCGTATGTTCGCAAGAAGGCTGACGGCTCCCTGAGGGTATTTCAACAGTGCGTGTACTGTGGCTGCTGGGGACCATCGCGTAGTCAGATCTCTGGCCGAAGGGTGTCGTGTTCCGGCGCTTCCAGGGCATCTTGCCTGTCCAGAACACGACACCTCTTGTACATATATACATACATACATACATAGCATCACGCCCGAAATCGCTAATGGGGTGGGCAGAGCCACAAGACTACTTGTGGCCACGTTCGATTTATTAGTCCTAAGATTGTATGATGAACCGTATGGTGACAGGTGATCAGCCCATCGCCCATACAGATAGTCCACCATGTTGGAGAGCACCCGTCTTTTAGTCGACTTTTACGACATTGCAGGATGATAAGCATCCTGCACGCATTCTATGCTATTTCTTCACTCCCAGTGCAGCAGAGGAGTAACCTCTTGTACGCCTATGTAATATAAATAAAAAAATTAAGTTGTATTTTAATATGTGATATGTTATAGTATGGTATTTAATATATGGACTACTGATGCCCGAAATAAATGCAATTATAATTAGGTACTATTCGAGCCCAACTTGACTCGTTACTGCGTATGAACTACATGGTATCGCGTGTATTCTTCCATAATTGTTTCTTTCACAATTACAGATAAAAACGGTGTACAGCCAAAATCCAGGCGGAAAATAGGAAAACAATGTTCACAAAAATATTATGCAAATAGGCTGCTTGTAAAGTTGTTTTTTTATGTTTTTTTACAGTACAAGTACGATTTTTTTATTGAGTCGTTTTAAAATTTGTTCCTTCGGCCCGCGCACCACTCCCGCGTGGCATTCGGTTATAGAGATTCCCTCGGGAACTTTTGACTTTTTGGGGATAAAAAGTACCCTATGTGATTAATCCTTTAATGTTGATAAGAGCTAAGTAAAAGCCTAAATAGAATAAAGATATTTTCATGTTGAATTTGATACTATTTATCCCGGTAATATTGAAAAATTCCCGAAATAAAGTCAATTTCAAAAGATGGTTGAACCCTTCGTAGTAGCTACGATTCGCGTAGCACTACGATTTATCCAACTGCAGCTGCCGAAGATGTTATGTTTTTACCCAACTGTGCAGAGTAACGTTGCGCGCGTAGTGTGTTCCTTTGTGCGCGCTTGGAACCCGTTTGAGGTGTCGTTTGGATTAAAGTACATATAAATAAAAATTGTAAATGACTTTTACGACAAATGAGCCTGGGAACGGATTTTTTTAATTTTTTTTTCCTAAAAGTACACGTTTCAACTTAAAATATGGTATTTTTATTTTTTCTCTAGCACTTCAAATGGCTTCAAAATAATTTTTCAAAGATTCGTAAAAATGAATACGGGCTATTTTGTCCGTGGAAGTCGCTCGCGCGCGTCGCTACGTCGTCATCGTGGACCTTTCTCTCGCCAGTATGTAGGTACGTATTTTGTTCGGGGCAAATCTTGCAAGCTGAATTAGAACCACTTCCTCTTATCCTACGGAGCTGAATTTTTACATATTAGTTCAGTTTCGATGCTAATGCATTTTTATGGTAAGCATGACCTGAATCGAAATCCTGGGTTAGCTCCAGACAAAGGATCTCTTCCACGGTCAACAGCACAGACACGAAGTTTTGTGTAGGCCTTTTATTATGATAGCTGGTTTTAAGTTTTACCATGACCATGGTTGCTGCACTCAGGGCTGGCTCCGAACTAGGAAACTCTTCAACGGTCAACAGCACGATCACGAAATTTTGTATACGCATTTTATTATCTTATGATAGCCGGTTTTAAGTTTTACCATGACATGGCTACTGCATTCGAAGTTAGCTAACGAGAGCACTTCTCAACGGCTCTTGTCTATTTAGACTCAAAGCTCTTCGCTGCTGACCAAGCATATGTGGCCTTAAGTAGAGACAAATCGCTAGGTCTCCTTATTGAAGAATTAGACTGTTCTAAATTAACAGGCAAAAGATCACGCACCAATGACGTATGACATGAACATTCTTAGAAACATGTCCAGCGAAATTTAAAAACTAAAAAATAAATGAACAGTAAAAAACATTTTTAAAAACATGGATAAAAATTAACTTTTTTTTTATTTTTCCCAAGCTCATTATAAGACCATAAATCGTAGCCCCATCTAGTAAAGCTTTTGGATGTCAATTTTAAAAGTAGTAGTTTTAAATTAAAGGATTGTTTAATCCTGCTTTTATTTTGACATGTTTCCTTAATGAGTAAATAAGTTTTAATTTATTGTATTTCGTGTATCGTACTGGTAAATCTCAATTCCACCACAAAGCATTCAAAGCGGCAATTGCGGTCAACTATAGCTACAATAATATAATTAATTATGAAATTGTTTCGTATTGACTCAATTCCTTAATTTATCAAACACAGCTTAACTTAAAGATGGCAAAAATAAATGCAACATTACACAAAAAAAATCGATAACGATGGTAAGAATAAAATTGCGTCGAGTCCTGTGAACGTCTCGTTTTGTCCCAAAAAGTCCGACCTAAACTATATGCTAACAAGCAAACGACGCCGGAAATCTTTTCATATACTTAAATAACAATGTCACATGAGAAATGGCTCACCATTGCGCTCTCAAGACTCTTTGTGGTGCAGTTCAAAGCCCTTAGCGCCAAAGCGGACGCTTAGGGGTCGCTCAAGGCCGCACTCTCGGAACGCTTTGTATAGCGTTGGAAAATATAACCCGCCATGTGTTTAATGAAACATTCATTCAACTGCTCAAACTAGGATTTCTTGTGTAGTCCAGAAATTAACGATTTTGAAAAGCATAATCTCATAATAAGCTAATTTTGGTATGTATTTCTGAAACATTTATTAGATAGTATTTATATGAATTGCCGCAATAAATTGCTGGCCGTAAATTTATTTCTTTTTTATTAAATATTAAATAAGGAAAGTACTAATATACCCATTATAGTTTTCGACATAGCTAACGACGCCCCAATTGAGGTTGTAGAATAAAAATCATTTTTTTACCCTTGTTTTACTATTAATAATCGTACAACTTTGCAACTTAAATAGACTGAGAAAAAGTGACTGTGACATACACACAGACAGACATGGTGAAACTATAAGGGTTCCTAAGTATTTGGAATACGGAAACCTAAAAACTATTCAACAATTCACCACGGGAAGTGTTACGTGAGCTCCCTAATAGAGCTGTAGAATTGTAATAACAACCCCTATTTGCCAGAATAACGGTCGCACACAATGCACCCTAAATGTGCTCAACAGCCTTGACCTATATACCCTGCTAACCAGACTAGGGCGTGTAAGGGACGATATCTAGATTGCGATATAATAATAATAATAATAATCCGGGGACAATCTTTACACATACCGATCTAGTCTCAAAGTAAGTTCTAAGGGTTTGTGTTATGAATACTAGATGACGATATACATACCTACTTACATAGATCCTCCTCCTCTGCTGCACTGGGAATGAAGAAATAGCATATAATGCGTGCAGATGCTTGTCATCTTGGCATGTCGTAAAAGTCGACTAAGGGACGGGTCCTCTCCAACATGGTGGACTATCTGTATGGGCGATAGGCTGTTCACCTGTCACCATACGGTTCATCATACCATCTTAGGACTAATTAATCGAACGTGGCCACAAGTAGTCTTGTGGCTCTGCCTACCCCATTAGGGTATTCGGGCGATATGCTATGTATGTATGTATGTATGTTACATAGATGAATAAATACTTAAGAAACATCCAAGACTCTGAAACAAACATTCGTGCTCATCACACAAATATTTGCCCTTACCGGAGATGTAACTTGGGACCGCTAGCTTCGGAGGCAGGGTCACTACCAACTAGGCTAACCGCATTGTACCTTATACCTTAGTACACTGGGCGAAAAAGAACGCTAGGTGGGTAATGATCACGTTAAAAAACAAAATTTGTCCCTCCTGTGGTTAAAAGTTAACGAAAACGAAGGATTAGGGTTGACGACACGTTTGGCCTATTGACTCTACTTCCGAAGCCAGCGGTCCCGGGTTCGAAGCAAATATTTGTATGATGAGCACGAATGTTTGTTCCAGAGTCTTGGATATTTTCTATGTATTTAAGTATTTATTTAACTATATAAGTAGGTATATCGTCGTCTAGTACCCATAACACAAGCCTTTAGAGCTTACTTTGGGGCTAGATTGATTTGTGTAAAGATTGTCCCCTGATTTATTATTATTATTATTACATTAACGTTTTGTTAGTTCAGGCCAAAACTATTTGCGGATATAGTCAAGACAAAAATTCAGGTCTCAGGGTCCTTAACTGTCGGTAACAGGAGGGGACAGTTCTGAACTCAAACGTGATTATTACCCAGGTAGATAAAAAGTTCACTCACGTGCCAGTCATGTCTACAAAGAAACACGAATTTTAACCTTACGCCATACTTATATAAGTCTCTTTTACATTGTGTACACTGACGGATATATCCGTCATAGATGATCCAGTGAGCGGTGCGGATTGATTCGTCATCCGCGCACAAAATCCAACCCCCCTCTTTTCGGAAGAGGTTAAATCGAAACAAAAGCAATTTAAAAAAAAGTGGTGGTCGATAGATTAGATACCTTCAACGAAAAGAGTACCTAATTAATTATTAATTAGAGAAAAAATAATTAAGGAGTCTGGAGGTTATCGCTGTTTGGCGATAAGACCGCCTATCCATCATATCAGCCAGTTGAAATTACTGTAATCATTGTATCTTTTGTGCACAACACGGAAAACATGAAGCTACAGTAAAGTACCAATTTGGCTTGTCAAAAAATTTACGGCTACATACAACCGCGTTTTTTTTTAATGGTAAGTTGGGGGCAAACCAGCAGGCGTGTTACCTGGTGGTAAGCAATCACCGCCGCCCGTGGACACCCACCCGCAACACCAGGGGAATCACGGATGCGTTGCCGGCCCTAAAAGAAAGGAGTAGGCTGACAAACAGGCAGACGGCCCAGCTGATGGAAAGTGGTCAGCGCCGCCTATGGACATCTGCAACACCAGAGGTGCTGCCAATGCGTTGCCAGTCTAGGGAGGATGGGCCTTCGGATCTCGTTACTCACCGTACGAAACGCAATAGCAAGTTATTACTTTACGCCGATATTGTGAGAGTGTGGCACTACCCCGGTCGAGCCCGCCCATTCGAACAGTAATCGTCTAGTGAGGATTACTGTTTGGCTCTACCACTACAAAACCACTTTATTTGAAAATAAATAACAGCTTTGTAAATTATAGACATGTCATTGCTTTGATTTGTTCGATGTTAGCAAACAGCTTTGCAAGCTCTGTCCGAAATAAGTCTCTTGGTTGATATTAGCTATAATTAGTTTATTTCTAGCCCTCTCATTTTTTCATTGAAGTGCAAAGTGTAATAAATCGCCAACAAATTGCTTTGTAGTTCGGCGATATTTAAAAAAAAAGGTAATATTATTGAACAAAATCTTATTACTTTTACGAATGGAACCCCAGAAATAGGGTACCTATTCGCGCGAACTTCAAGTACCTCGCGTCAATGTTTGCCCATAATTTGGTGTCTGTTTGTTTAATACTTACACTCTTTAGTAGTAATGAGAGTGGAAAAAAGTGGGGTGACCAAGGTTATGAGGTTCCCTGGTTCGCTTGCGCCAGTTCGGTAATGGAGTAGGTTGTTAAACTGGTGTACTGCCCTTTGGGCAAAATATTTTTCGTCAAATTCCACTTCTCAAAAAACTTATCGCAGTAGTTACATTTCCCAAACGAATCTTTAGCATATTTACATTTCCCATTTTATTCATTTGGTCAAATTATCATTTGGCATCATTTTGCTTTGTCATGGGTAGGTTAAGTTGGGTTTAACTTGTCCCTTACGTAAGTACTTATTAATCAAAAAACCGGTAAAGTGCGACTCTGACTCGCGCGCCGAGGGTTCCGTGCTTACCTATGAAAAATAAACAGTTTTTTGTAGGTATGGAATCCTAAAAATGAAAAAAAAAATGCTTTTAACAACGGGGTAACCATTTACAACCTCCCTATGATATAAGACAAAAAGTGACTTTCGCAAGCTCCTATCTCCGTGCAATCGTCCAGTGTGATACGACCTTGCAAAGGTTATTCCGATTAACATTTTTTTTATGTGATGTAATTACGAATTTTGCTGTTTTCAGACCTTTTCCTATAAATATAAGCTATAAAACACCGCTTCTTGCCAAATTTCACGATTCTAGGTCAACGGGAAGTACCCTATAGGTTTTGATTCCCTTTGGGTTCCCTTGGAAGTATCAAAATATGTGATAAACGGCCATATCTTTGGTTTGCGGTGACTTAGAAGGTTAATTTTTTCACATCTTCAGGAGATTACAGACCTGACTAGTTGATATCAATTTGAACTTGTTACCTCTACGCGTTCCTGAGAAAAAGGTCTTGACAGAGAGACAGACAGACAGACAGACAGACAGACAGACAGACATACGGACGGACGGACGGACGGACGGACGGACGGACGGACAGACAGACAGACAGACAGACAGACAGACAGACAAACAAGTGACCCTAAAAATACTTTCTGTAAAATTGCAATAAGCTCTTTTGACTAATGATTTTTTGCCAAATGATTATTTCAGTAAAATAGTTTGGGATCTGAAACTAAAAGTTTTTTGCCCATACATTAGTAATCCTGTTAAACTAATACAAAATTCAAAACGTTTATTCAGCAAATTGGCAACCTGTGGGTTTTTTGAGACGAGTGTCTCAAATGGGTTGAATCCTAAGAAACTCAGCAGAAAGCCATATTTTCAAATTAAAATTCTAATAAGTACTTCCTAAAAACTTAAATTTTACGAATTTTAAGTATTTTGCATTTTTAGGGTTCCGTAACTTAAAAGTAAAAAACGGAACCCTTATAGGATCACTCGTGTTGCTGTCTGTCTGTCATAGCCAATGTGCTCCGAAATTACTGGATCGATTGAGTTCAAATTTGGTAAACTTATGTAAGTCGGTGAACGGACGTGTAACGTAAATAAATGAATTTTAGTAAATGAGAGGCCACTTTTAGGACTTAAATAGGCAAAAAAAATAGTTTTGAAAAGATATCAAATGAATGGGCTCGTTGTTGGGATCTTAAATATATATTTTTATAATTTTAAAATGAATAGTTTAAAAGTTATTTACGAAAAAAGGCGAAATTGACCATCGCACCCTTATCTCCGAAATACTGGGCATAAATTTCGAAAAAAATACGGAAAATAGTTCTTTACCTATAGATTACAGGAAAACCTATAAGAAGTCTATGGTCTATGGCACATTAAATAAATTGTATGTATAATAAGGGCAATAAGAACTACCCGCAAAATGTAATCTTACTAAATTCAACATAAGAAGTCTATGGTATTTAAAGTAACAGGAAATTTCATATAATCACGGAACCCTCTCCACGCGAGTTTAACTCGCACTTGTCTTTGTTTTTTTTTTTATTCGTATTCCGAATACCCTATCTCCTTTCTTCTAACTTATTGCCACTCTACACCGCCACAGGTATCTAGTGCCACACCCTATATAATTCTCTGTCCGAATTCATAAACTACAGCTTTTTAACCGACTTAAAAAAAAACCGAAGGAGGATGTTCTCAATTCGACGCGTAAGTATGTTTTTTTTTATCTCTGGGGCCGCAGACGTTCGAACGTCATAACGTCATTATTCTATTGTTTTAAAATAATCAGCTTCTCAAAAGGCAAATCCATTTTACGCCTATTAAAATGTTTATTGAAATTCCCATGCATTCTAACGACCCCTTTGTACACACTTCAAGGTAAGTTGTAACAAATAACAAAAACATGAAATGTCACGCTAATTATTTTTAAGAAATTTGTTTCGTTTCGCATTGGTGTGTTCGTGCGGCTTTTTCAGTTTTTTTTACATATTAATTATTATCTAAAACATATTCTACCCTATCATATCTTAATAATATTATAAATGTGACAGTTTGCGTGTGGTGTTTGTATGTTTGTTACCACTCAGTTCCGTAACGGTTGAGCGTTTAATAGTTGTATCGGCCAACGGTGCAATAGTCGTGTCAGCTAATGTTTTAATAGTAGTATGGACAAATGGTTCAATAGTCGTATTGGCTAATGGTTCAATAGTCATGTTGGTCAATGGTTTAATATTCGTGTCGACCAATGGTTCAATAGTCGTGTCAGCCACTGACTTAATAGTCGTGTTGGCCAATGGTGTTGGCAACATTAAAGTAAAGAATAAGTAGATTTAAGTATTTTTGCTGGCAACCCAACCTCTCTCTCTCTTTTATCAACTGCAATATCATGCTTGTGTTGGAATAATAAATAATTGAATTGAATAAGAAAACCTGAAGAAATCTTTTATTGAAGAAAATCTACAGTCCAGAAACCAAGTTTAGATTTCTACATGGTCCTTCGAGTCGGATATGAACCAGCGACCTATGGATCTACAGTCCAGAAACCAAGTTTAGATTTCTACAAATGGTAGTGGTAATGGTAGTGGTGTCGGCCAATGGTTTAATAGTCGTGACGGCCACTGGTTTAATAGTCGATAAACACTTCAGAGACTCCCTTGGCTGATGGATCAAGGGAAGGATACAGAACGTAGTGCTTCTTCACAAAGCACTTTAAAAAAATTGTTAGGAGGTACCTCACCCTAGACATATAGTATACACTAGAGCTCAAACTACCGGTAGCCTCTACGAAGTAATTCAATGATGTATGTCAAGTCCCCAATCTGCACTGGGCCCGCGTGGGGACTGCTCAGTCGCTCTATGCACTATGAGTCCTCTCATGCCCAGCAGTGGTACGTATATACATGATGAGGTTATCATCTGTCCAGAGTCGATATGCAGCATTAAAGAAAAAACCCGAGGTCAATGTCCTTACGCAAGCTAAAGACCTATCCTGGACGACCACGAGCTACGAAACAAGCTCTCACACAAAAATAACCCTTAAACCTTTATCATAAAGCCTCGTTTTTATTTGCGTCTATATCTGACCTCAGATCCAACGCAGCCATACCAATTTGAAAGTAAAGTGTAAGAGTTAGGGTTGATTTTGGAATGGTGTTGTTTGAAACTCCGGACCAACCCCCGATCGATGTAACCACGTGGCGTCTGACGAAATAGCCGTTTGATATTTCTTAATGAAACTTTTTAGGTGTGCCTTTATAGTAAATTCTTATAGTATACTATATACTAATTATATTAATGAAACGTAATATAGAACCGCCATTCTTATGTTAAGACGGCTGTGGTTGTTGAAGCAGACTGAAATATTGATGTAATGCGGTGGGTGACTCAACCAAATTCTTCGTCAGCGGCTAACTTAACTGTACAATAAGTATTTTAACGAAACAATTAAATACGTAGCGATACTCCAGTTGCTGTCATTAAAATAGCTACGCCGGCTACGAGTTACGCTACAAGTGCTACGACGTAGAGGCGCGTTTAGCTGTTTTTTTTATTTATATCCTCGTCGGCTGAAAGGCGTGATCAGGCAATTAAATTTTTTTAATTATCGTTTTTTTATCGCTTTACTATACTTTCGGACCAGCTTTTCTTTCAATCTGCCATCTTAACTGGTGATGGTAGAGTAGGTAAAAGTCGTTAAAAAAATCTTTTTTGTTTATGGTTACAATATTTAGTTTTTGTCTAGTTTTCAAACTTTCTTTGAGGTTATAAAGCAACTTAATTTTAAATGTTTACACCACGTTTATGATATAATAATAATTTTTTTAGGGGACTTATATTTTTAATATTCAACGTTAGAAAATCAAACATACTAATTACAAAATTATCTACCAATACATTAACACTATCAATGCGCGATATTGAAAACGTAATTATGTATCAGTGAAAGGTTATCAGCTACGCGGCCGCTTATCACACACGAATGAACTAAACGGGTCAGTTATTAAGAGAATTCTTTGCACGGTGGCCCGAATATCTTGCTCGTGTTGCTGGCGCAACTGAACAGATGTACACCTAGTTTCTAGTCTTTGATTACAAACTTGGATTTAATATTTAATGCTTATTATTAAGAAAAAAGCTCTAGTAGCGCGCCTTCTTCCCCTCAACTTTGTTAAATCAGTTACCACTTTGGTCTAATTTATACCGATAAACAGGTTTCTATTTAAATATAGTGTAAAAGAGATTGAGGAGTACTGTGTAGAAAAACAATCTTCTTACTAATTAAAAACCTAACCTATTTATGGATGCCTCTGAAAAAGCAAGTATCCGAATGAGTGCAAATAAAAAAAACGAGATTGAAGCGGCCATGAATAAATCAAGCTTATAAAATGGTTATTAATATTAATTCAAGCGTCTGTCGGGCCTCGTATGTACGTTTCTATCTTCCTACTATTTGAAAACAAGGAAAAGTTGTAATTGTATTAAAAAAATATCATGCAGCTTTAATGATAACGTGATAATTTAACGTGGTTTAAATTGTTAGTAAATTTGACCGCTATTTTAAATAAAAAATATAAATTTCACTGTCACGAAAAACTAACACAATAATCCCTTAATTCAACGAAAATGCCAAAGGTGAAACCGGCAACTTTTACTAACTGAAAATCTACCAAATCCTTGTCACATAATGAACCAACCCAATAACACAATTAGTAACCCAATTTTTGCATAATACAATACTTACATTTTTATTTCCCGCAATACCAATTAAAATGTCACTGCACTGATTTTTCCCGCCTTTTTTTGGGGCGCGCGTCTATTCCCGCCAAGCTGAAAATCGAGACTGCCGCGCGCCAAATGTGAACGAGACGGTAGATCAAATAAATACACGGGTGCGACCGAGACAGCGGTAGTATTGAACGCAAAGGGGATGCTAGGATTCAAGATGACGTAAAAATCTGTCCTTGGGGTGCTGAAAGGACGCTCCACGCTGTGACGTATTCTCAGATTTAGACCGGCCATTTTTAATTGACGAAAGGACTAACAACTTAAGAATAAGAGTCGCACTCGCCTCCAGACTGGGTGTTGTTCGATATATTGTTGTTTAATCGTAAAGAGTAGGTAAACTTTAATCGGACTAACTGAAAGTTATTCTGAAAATATCTAGAAGCCAATACAAAAATCTTTGAGAATCATTTTTGGCTGTCCACATAATATATGGCGTTTGAGTCATGTGGGCATGGAACCAAGAAATAAACTTCCGCCACTAAAAGGAGTAGATAAAGATCATAGCTAATTGTAATTTTTATCCGACTACGCTAAAGCTCAAGTGAAGGGTTATGAAATTTATGAATCTGATAGACCGAGCAGTACCAGCAGCCCAGTGTGCACTGAGAACTTCACACATATCTTTATAAATAAATTAGCTTGGATGAAAAGTATCCTATATCCTTCTCAATACCTTAGAGAATATGTGTACAAAGTTTCATGATGATTGGTTGAGTAGTTTTTACGTGAAAGAGTAACAAACAAATAAACTTACATTCACATTTATAATATTAAGTAAGGATAAATACGAAGACAATCTTTACACAAATCGATCTAGTCCCAATGTAAGCTCTAAAGGCTTGTGTTATGGGTAAGTACTAAACGACGATATAGGTACATACTTATATAGTTAAATGACTGTATAGATTACCCAAAATGTTTGTTTCCCAATATTTTTAGTTCCATTCGCACTTTTTAATTTTCCTGTGCAGTTGTGTTACCATTAGGTTATTTCTTAGGACGCATTAATTTGTATTGTATTTTTCCATGCATTTTGTCTCCTAGTCCGTATTATCCTCATGCATATGTTTTACCTGTAGAACCAGTTCTCAATATTATTTTATCACATACTGTTATTCTGTCACCATCAATTGACTGATAGGGCTTTTGACTGATACGATTTTATCTAAATTTTAATAGGAATATCTCAAGTATGTCATTGTTCAAATAATTACTAAAATAGGACAGGCCAATACATCTCAATACATGCAACCTCACAACCTCCTCCTCTAAAGACCTAACCTAACTAACTGCATAATTGACAGAGACTACCGATCCGGCTATTTTTTTGACTAAGTTTATGCTTCAAAAGCCCTATCAGTCAATTGATGGTGACAGAATAACAGTATGTGATTAAATAATATTGAGAACTGGTTCTACAGGTAAAACATATGCATGAGGGTAACATAAGTGCATAGGAAAATAAAAAAGTGGGGAAAAACGCGAAAGGAACTAAAAATATTGGGTAGCTAAGCTAATCTACAGAGTCAATTATTTAAACACATAAGAATACTTCCCCTTACCGGGATTGAACTCGGGACCGCTAGCTTCGGAGGCAGGGTCACTTCCCTACCAACTTATCACTAACATATTAGAATGAAAACCTCTTCGTGAGGAAAGCCACAAACATAGGTATGCGAAGTCATTCAACGATTTAGCCTACTAGGCTAACCGCATCGTCGTATACCTAATAAATAAATAAATCGTTGAATTACTTAACATAATATGTTTGTGGCTTTCCTCACGATGAAGTTTTCATTCAAATATGCTACTGATAAGAATATAATTGAATTCCGCATATAAATACCGAAAAACTCGGTATGAGCCGAGATTTCAACCTTAAAATCTCTGCATGAGAGGCGCGCCTCAGGTCAGGCTACCACTGCGGCCCTAACATGCATGCCACAAAGATAAATTAAAACCGCTTATCTCTATTACTGTCTCTTTCGTCGGCACTACTGTGAGAGAGACGCACTTAGAGATATAAACGGTTCTAATTTATCTTTGTGTCTTGCATGTTAGGGCCGCTGCACTCAGTAGATATACCTCAATAATCATCTGTTATCTGCTTCTTTTATAAAATGCATAATGTTTTAATGTAATTTATAACTGTTGCTAATGTTCGTGTCGTGTTGTTGTTGTGTCATGTGAGTTGTCTTAGTTATTAGGTCGGGGTCTCACTGATAACCCAGCGCCGTGGCTGGTCGCGGCATAATGCCAAGCAGTTGCCCTTTATTATTAACCGACTTCAAAAAAAATAGGAGGAGGTTCTCAATTCGGTTGTATTTTTTTTTATGTTCGTTACTTCAGAACTCCGTTATTTATAAACCGATTTTGAAAATTCTTTTTTTAATCGGCAGGGTCTACCTCCATTTTGGTTCCGTTGTCGTCAAAGTCGAGTTATGATGAGAGGATCTATGAGGAATCCATGGATATTATTGGCAAGCATAGAGCAATTTTATTATTTTCTGTAATCACTCAAGCAGTTACGTTCCAAAAGCATTATTTGGTGAAGTGGAACTGTTGATGAAGACCATAGATGATCACCGGAACTCCTAAATGTTGAGTATTTCACGGTTGGCGATTAAATTGCTGTATATTTTTCTGAAGCAGCTTATGCCCATGAAAATTCATGTAGTAAAATTGAAGAACCAGGAGAACTCCTCAACATCTTTGCACCGTGATTGACATCTTTGCACCGTGGATAGCAACAGTTTGTAAATGGTGATGAGCAATTGGCATTATGCTATTGTTACTTGATGTAGTAAATGTGTGTCGTTAAATCACAGGATAATAAATAAAATGTGAACAGAAAACTTAGGTACCTACTTTTCAAAGCCTATTTGAAGTCGGTTTTTTTATTTTATAACGACGCGGATAGCCTAGTTGGTAGTGACCCTGCCTCCGACGAAGCGTCCCGGGTACGATCCCCGGTAAGGGCAAATATTTGTGTGATGAGCACGAATGTTTGTTCCTGAGTCTTGGATGTTTCCTATGTATTTAAGTATTTATTTCTCTATATAAGTATTTATATCGTCGTCTAGTACTCATAACACAAGCCTTTAGAGCTTACTTTGGGACTAGATCGATTTATGTAACGATTGTCCCCTGATTTATTATTATTATAAATTATAGTTTATTTTTCTTGTATGTGTGAAAATAAATCAATTGTTATGCTATCATAATATGAATATTCTTAATTTTTACCTTAGTTTCTTTTTCGTAAGTCATTTAAATTCAGATTGATGTACTATTCTTCAGCACATTAAATTCAATCGTGACCTGCACCGGCGATCCCTGGGTATCGATGAGCGTACCTGCTGTGGTATATACTGAGATTTGTATAAAACTGTAGACATCATTGTTGACTTATATGTGTACTGATTTGAAAAAATGATACCTCACCGAGTTTCTTGCCGGCTCTTCTCAATAGAGGATTTTTTCCGAACCGGTGGTAGATTCATTCCTTGACCTTCATAAGAGCTTGTAAAAGCCTTAATTGAATAAAGATAGTTTGACTTTGACTTTGATTATTAAATGTTCAAATTTTAATAGACCATGGTTTTAATTACTCACAGTGATTGCTAATCTGCATTGTTTTCCTTTTAATCTAATTTTCATTGATAGTAAATATTTTTACGGCTGCCGCTTATCAACTCGATGTCAACTGCGTATCGCGCTTATGTTTCACTATTAATTTAAGTTAATTAAACATGCCTTTTCTTTCCCGATCAGCCCCACTTGCATTTGCATACTAAAGTGAACTCATCCATACTGGTTTTATTTGGTAAACAAGTTTTTTAACCTCGAAATTTACAATTTTTGGGTACCTATTCTAAGTAAAGCAATCCTAGGTGAAAAATTGGCAAAGTTATGTCTACAATATTATCTCCGGTTGTTTTGTTTACGAAAAAATAGCTGTTTTAGCCTAAGATGTTTTTAAAAGTTATAGATACGTCGTACACGCTGTAGAATGACCAGACGAAAGGCAGGTAATTGCCCGGAGCGCATTCAGTTGGGCACGCTATCTCTTTACGGCTACACGTCCCGACAGTGCCTAAAGGGCGAGATGTAATCTGTTTTATGCGTGAGAGTAAAAGAGAGAATGTAAGCGTGGTCACATGGCGGCCGGTTCCAGGGGAAGTCATGTGACGCGCTCGCGCCAATGAGCGCTCGGCAGCAATCAATACGAAACAAATGATGTATATTTATCTTTTTCTAACAACCGGCATGCCCCATCATTTGTCTCTATTAGCGCAAAGTGTCATAAACACACAACTATACGTACGTATAGAGTACCCCTTGCGCCACTTTAAAATACTTAAATGTTGGTGTATAACATGTATATCTTTTTAACGTCATTGGTTTTATCCAAAAAAGGTGCGTTTTGAGGTTAGAAACTTATTTACCAAATAAGACAAATAATGATGAATCCACTTTACTTTTTGTCGCACACATTCGCATTCGTTCTTTTTGCACTCTCTAATTTGTTAAAAATGTACAGATGTTTTATGTGCGTGATAAAAGCTGGTGTCGAGTACTGAGACATCCCAAGTTGCAGGTTGCAGGCACCCAATTCTCGTTGCATTCGAGATAATGTCGATTGCGAGATTAAACGTCAGATTCATAGAGTTGTGTCAAACGACTATATGCACCGCCGTTTAATCTCGATTGTGAGATTTTCTCGAATGCACCGAGAATTGGGGGCCAGGTTGCAGGTCGACAAGAAAACGAAGTTTAACGATTTTTCGATTTCCGAACGTACGGCCAGCTGATAACGTCAACTGTCAAATGCTACCTGCCAGCGCCAGCTGTCAGTCAGTGTTGACGTGATAGCTGATAGATAGCTTACGATTGTGTCGTTTTGTGATTTGTAAACTCTATCCTAAATAATAGAGAGAATGCACGAATCGCCGCGATTGATCGTGCTGTACGGGAGCCAGACATTCACCGCGCAAGAGATTGCGGAGAGAATATGGAGGGTCACCAAAGCTTTAGGTTTCCGTGGTCCCGTGCAAGCGATGGACGATTATCCGATACAAAAGCTGATCCAGGAGGAATTCGCGGTGTTCGTGTGCGCTACAACAGGTCAGGGAGATGAACCGGACAATATGAAGAAGTTCTGGAAGTTTTTGTTAAGGCGGAACCTGCCGGCAAACTCGTTAACCAAACTTAAGTTCGGCGTTCTCGGTTTGGGTGATTCATCGTATTCCAAATTCAATTTCGCCGCCAAAAAGCTCCATAAGCGGTTATTGCAGTTAGGAGCGACGCCTTTACTTGATATCGGTATGTATATAAATATTTTTCTAAGGAAATAGGTGAAATATGATGTATAATACGGCTTTGTTTGAATATTACTAAGTTATGTTAGGTTTCTGATATTGTAAACTAACTTAACATAGTAATTGACTGGCTTTCAATTTTCCTTTCAGAATTATAAGTGACTGTCAAAATAAACAATTTCGTTTTAATTCTATCCTTTGTGATTATGTGACAAGTCAACGTCTGTATAGTATTAATTAACCCAAAACGAATTGTAATAAAATTGAAACAACAATATGTGCGTTGAGTTAAGAAACATACCCAGGGGCGTAGCTACTGCTGTATCAGCCGTATCCATGATACGGGGCCCCTGGGCTACAGAGGCCTTTTGTAAGAAATCTTTACCCTTCATTTGGGCCCCCCCCCCCCCAATTAATTTTGATACAGGGCCCCTCCAAGGCACACTACGCCACTGACCGTACCCTATGTTGAGGAAAACTGCACATTGCTAAAGACAGTCTTTTTACTTCATGCTAAAGAGGATTCATTATTATCATTGATATGAAAATATCATTCTTTTCAGGTCTATGTGATTACCAGCATGACTTAGGCCATGAGGCAGAAATGAACCCATGGCTCAAAAATTATTGCAACAAAATGGAACATTACTTCCCTCAACTTCAACTAAACTCGTATGAATCTAAATTCATTCCTCGGTGGAAAGTATCATTAATGAAAGGATACACTGATTTGCCTATAGACAATATAACAGATGATATTTACTTTGGCAAAGGTATAAAGGATCATTTTGTTGATGTCAAATTGTTATCATTGGAAGAAAATATTCGGACTACAGATGACACACATTTTCAAGTAAGGTTATCTGTATTTATTAGGTCTATCTTTCAAGGCTGAAATGATGATTGTTATGATGATCTGGCTTATCTTAGTGCAGCAGCGGTTGATATTTTAAAAAAACTACTAAATTAATGCTATCAAATTGATAATTTAAAGACTTAACTTAAAAAAAATACAGGTAAGTAATTTTGTAATATTAAAGCTTAATATAAACATTTGTAAGTTATTTGATTTATTTTAATTTCAGGATGTACGATTATTAACATTTACAACAACAAATGGTTCACAAATAGAATACCAGCCAGGAGATGTGTTCAATATTAGACCGCGTAACTCTAAAGAAGATATAGAAGATCTCTTTGAAATATTTGAACAGCACAACATGGACATAAAACCTTATCATCGTTTATTAGTAGAAGAGTGCCATGAAGGTAAGAAAGATAAAATTAAATAGGTAGTGGTTTCCGAACGAAACTAGAAACACATCGTTTTGTTACTGCAAACTACAAGCTAGCGTGAATAACAGTGAATGTGCGAGCGAGTTCATTTATGTTATATCTACTGTTTTGCAGAATTATTTTATATGTATATTTAATTAAGCGTATTTTGTAAACAGCAAATTTCACTGACGTTTGCATCCTGTTGGAATTTTGTTGATTATTTTAACGAGTTTTGTTGCGTCCAAAGCAGTATCAAAACGCAAAACGTCATTTATGTCAACGTCAAATCAACACGTGCGTCCGTCACTTTCGCGTCGACAGAATGCGTTTCTAGGGGCTAAAAGCGAATATTTTTATTTTTATTAAAATAATTATAACAAACCAGCATGCTTCGGAGGCAGGCGCGTTTGCGCCGCGAGTATTTGTACAGGAAATCAGTGGAAGATAAGCAGAAAAGTATTCAATTGAAGAAGGATCAAATTAAACATAGTTTGGAAGAAAACATTCCTATTCATGGCGATTTGAGGAAAGAAGCACTCGCCCTGCAGAAGAGAATAGACTATGAAGACAAAGGTAAGTGTATTATTGCTGATTATTATTATTCAATGTGGTTTGACTATGGCATCGGCAATAAAACATTTTCGTAATCTAGTCTTTAGGATACCATTTTTAATAAGTCCGTAAATAGATTACCTTAGCACTGTTATGATTATAATACTTACTAGTGAAATGATCCCATTCAGAACTTTGTTGCGTTACATTTCAAAAACTTCCAAATAAGCATGAGCCAAACACCATGCCAAAGTGTAGTTTCAAGGATTTTTAAGAATAGCATTTATGCATACATTAATATGTAGTATGAGAAAACGAATAATTGAGCGTGATATAAATCGCAAGCATCAACATACACTACTAGACATTAAATCATATTGTGCCTTAGGTGCAACAGAATTCTCCACAAGACCTGCTAGGTGGGTTCATATGGCCATACAATGAGCAACACAATGCTACATGCCAAAGCACACACTGGGGAGGTTCCACTTACATGATGCTAAACAGTCCACCTGCAGCTCAAACTATGCAAGTTCTAAAGTATTAAATGCTCTAATCTCAGAGTTGAAAAAACTGCTGAGTTTCTTGCGGCATTTCTTCTCAGCAGATGTCACCTTTCGAAGCGCTGGTAGATTCAGACATGTGAAAGAGCCCATGTGGCCTACTTGCCAAATTAATATTTTCATTTTCATTAATAAGCCATCTGATTGTAGCTTCTCAGTCAACTAATGTTAAGTAAAAGTAATACTTTATTGCATAGTGCAAATATTTAGCATAGGGATATCTATAAAATTACAGCAAAGTTATAGAAAAAGTATTTATTAAACTTACCAAGCTTCGGGGACAACCATCTTCGATCAAACACAAATATTACTATAATTATGGATGTTTCCGTCACTAACAATATTGTGAGCTATTTTGGAGCATATGCCAAATTTGCATTCATATATTCATGATTTTAATAGGATTAGCCTCATATTTGATTTGTTCTATCAAATGTCAGTTGCTTTTATTGCTTGTTTACCTTCATTTTATTTTAATCCTTTTGATAATGTTTGACTTGACTCTATTTTTTTAAATTACTAATAAGGTATGTAAAAAGTTAAGTAACCCTGAGTAAGAGATAGAAGAGCTAACCCAATGTAAAAGAAAAAGGTGTACTTTCAATTAATTGTCTCAATCAATGGGAGATTTACGTAGAAGGATGGCGTGCCAACGAACTCCAAAAAATCTTTAAAAATAAGTATTGAAAAAGTAGAAACTTTGAACAAACAACTCAATGACTACTATTATGACCTTTCACGTTTCAGGCCCTGAAAGAGCAGCCGTAATCGGTGGCTTTAGTGGAGGTGCCAACACACAGAGCTCCCAAGATGATGAGTACAGATATGCCGGTGTTGAGGATCCCAAAATCATGATCACAACCTCAAGGGAACCTAGTGCCAGACTGAAGATGTTCGTTAAGGAGCTCAGGTAGATACCGGTTGTTTATAAAGCTTAAAAGGACAAAAGTTTAGCTGTTGCAAGTTCACTCTGCTTAACGTATCAAGAACACTCACATAGAGCAAATGAGATCATAATGCACTAAATCTGGTCATTCAAAGCGATCTATCTAAATACGTCTTAGTTATTCAGTCATAACAAGGGTACAGGGTACTTCTACTCAATGTTAGGGCACCACCATGATTGTGGGACAACAGATGTCCAGTGTGTACTTGGTTTTGCAACCAAGCGGTCACCAAGTGAAATTTTGCTGGTATCGTGACATGTGTGGCGCGATCATGGTGTCCCAGGGAAATAGGGCTTTTAAGGTGTTGCCATACGATGTCGACATTGATCAACAGTACAGATGTAATGGATATCCCGGTAACTATCCAGTATCCGGCCTTAGTAGATTAGTTATCCAGGTGCCTATTCGGCCCATGGTCATGCCGGATATCCAGTATCCGGCCAAACCACTATCCGTTGCATCTCTAATCAACAGGTCCTACCACTGAAAAGATATCAATCGATGTCTTTTTCTGCAAATCGATTGAAGCGGTTATAAGATGGATAAGTGGATATTTTCCGCCGATACATCGACCTTCATGTCTTGGGTCCTTGAATGTTTGTAATGTATTTATGTAACCTTTTAATATTAGTGTTCTAACATAGCCATATACGTGTTTTGTAACTAACAATCTATGGATCTCAGAAATCTGTTTCTTTTTTTATAGTGTCGAGATTTTGTTCCAGGTTAATATTCCCGAACAGCCAGCGCATGAACCGCGGTGGCTACGAGATGTCGCAGCTGATCCACGCGTGCCGCGCCAACGACGTCACGGACTTCATCATCGTGCATGAGCACAGAGGCGTTCCCGATGCCTTGGTACGTGCAGTATACAATTTTAATACTTCACCATACAATACAATACTATTATTGAACACCAAAAAAAAAAAACAGTAAAAGCACAAAATAAAGTAGACAGATATACTCCCAGGTGACGTCAACAGAGAAAACATTCCACAAAAATAGTTTACGAAGTAATTTTATGAAGTTACAACATTTACTATAATGTATATATAAAAGTATATAAACATATTTACGACCAATATACATGTATATAATCTGAATCTCGAAACGGCTCCAACCTTTTTTCATGAAATGTAGTATATTTCGGGGGCGATAAATCGATCTATCTAGGTTTCATTTTTAAAAAAACGTCACTTTATCCGTGTTTTCCGGCAATGAAAAACTGCTACAATATCATTAGAATACGAAGGAAAATCTCGCCACCATCTACAATGTTATAATTAGCTCTGAGGAGAAAATTAGGCGGTCTCGAAACCAAAATACCGATTTGAGCCAGATGATATTTTTTTATCTACACCCATATCATAAAACCTCCATTGGTTAATCAAAAACCGTAGGAAATGACCACCATTTTGACAACCAATTAGGAAAAACCAGTGCTGCGATAAAGAAATAACATGACTTCTTTATCGTTTTTAGTAAAGAAATGAGATTAAATTTGGAACAGCTGTCAAAACTCAAGTGGGTCTCTCTTCTAGTGTCCATAGATATTAAACAGTTATTGATACGAAACATCAATTCAGTATGTTTTTTTTTTAATATAAACCGAACGACATTTGATCTCGAGTGACGTGAGAATAGAGACTTCATTTGTTTGTCTATGATTTAAAAAAGATAATGGTCTTGACGGACTGTTGGTTTTTTGCTGAACGAAAGTAGAATTGTTGTTGAATTGAATAGAAAAAGTTGTTTGTAAATTCTCGGAGTGACTGTGTGATGTGAAAATGCGCCGGATATCGGAAATATGCAGCCACGATTGCAACAAATAACTTGTTGCCAGAAAATATTGTTTCTGAACACATCATGGAGGATTTATAATATGTGTGTAGATAAAGTTATGTATGCAACTCTGCATAATTTGGCCTTAAAACACACGTGCGATCTTATTATGAAACTCGCTCAAGCTCGTTTCATGAAAACCGCACTAGTGTTTTAAGGCCTATCATTATGCAACCGTTGCATAAACTACTATTACCGCAATATCAATCCTCAACCCATATTGGTTGAAAATTCAACATTGTACAAAGCAATAGCTATGATAGGCTGACTTTTATATCTGCCAATCACAAGGTAGAATAAAGAAAATGCCAGAAGACGTGTATAGGCCAATGATGATGTTGATGATTTGAGTTAGGCATGAACCTATATAAGGGAGGGGGGGGGGGTCTGGACCCCCACCATTCATATCCATCTTTTGCGTCCGAGCCGCAGTTTCCATACGAAAAACGATAATCCTAATTGGTTGTCATAATGGTGGTCATTTCCTATGGTTTTTGATTACACTATGGAGGTTTTATGATATGGGTGTAGACAAACACATACATAAGACCAAATTTTAATACATGCACAAAACTACACACGTAGTTATTTAAACGTACATATTCGTTATTGCCCAAATCCTAATTTTAACAAAGTCGTAACTGTGATAAGCTGTTTGTGATAATGTTTAATTTGATTTGTAAAAATGTAATCGTCTTCACCTGTTCTGTTTTAAGTGTCTATTTTTGCGTTTGTAAGAATACATTTTAATTTTCAGGTGGTGTGCCACCTGCCGTACGGGCCGACGGCGTCGTTCACGCTGTCGGGCGTCGTCATGCGCCACGACATCCCGGACCTCGGGCCCATGTCGGAGCAGTATCCGCACCTCGTCTTCCACAACTTCAAAACGGACTTAGGTAAGAGCATAGGTCTGAATAATAAAAAAAGGTTCATAATTTTGTAGTCAACTAAGAGGAGTGTGAACCTACGAATTTTCATACCATGGCCATAAAGATTTCCACCCGTTAAACGATAACCGGTGTTGACCAATTTTTGTTAGGTTGTCAGTAAGTGCAAAATTTAGGTTTATATGTTTGGGTGTTTTCACTATAATCAATCAATTCAGTTTATTGTTGTTTCAGTATTCTCATAAAAAACTAATTTCAGCGATTATATGACTTTGTTGATCTTTAATCAATATTCAAGAAACGTATAAACCTAGATTTTTTTCTGTCTATACCTATAAAAATTGGTAAAATCGGTTAACATTTAATCGCCTCTTGTATCAAACGTCCGATTTTTAACGTTGGTTCACAGTCCTCTTAAGCGATTTCCTTATAGAAAATAGTTGTTATTGAAAAGAGTGCTTCAGCTATAAGGAATACATAATTATTATTAATTCGAAAATATATCAAATATTATTTTATATTGTTATCTGTATAATTAATTAATATAATATAGAAACTTTTAAATTTAGGCGACAACGATTCGAATTGGACCCACTGCTTAGCATAGGTTTACAGCTGGTTGACGGAGGCTTAACTATTTAACCTTGGATCAAATGCTTTAATGGCGTTTGTGAATCAGGATAAGAGTCTCAAAAACGGAATGCTTTTATCCCATGAAATTTCACATACATCCCGCGGGAATAGACCTAAAACATTTCAACGAAACATGACGAATTTTTAATCGAAACTTCTTTGTAATTCTTACAGGTTTAAGAGCAATGAGCATCCTGAAGTACCTGTTCCCGGTGCCGAAGGCGGACTCGAAGCGCGTCGTCACGTTCGCGAACAACGACGACTATATCAGCTTCAGACAACACACATACAGAAAGGTTAGTTGTTATATGAAAAACATCGTCCATCTTGTAGTAAGAGTCTAGTATACTGTAGTTAAGTCATTTTAGCTGAATATTTGGCAAAATATATACAGCACTTTGAGAGAGACTGTCTGTTATAGAAGAAAGTTGAAAGTTTTTGATAGTACTCTGTGCTTGGCCCGTTGGTTGACTGGTAGAGAATGCCATTGGGCATTAAGTCCGCCATTTGTACCTTATTTGTGCAATAAAGCTTAAATAAATAAATAAATAATGTTATAATTAACAAAAAAAGATAAGATAAGAAGTTTATTGCAAGAACACAGTAGTATAATCTTCCTTACATATTATAAAACAAAGTTGCCCGCCGCGTCTGTCTGTCTGTTACCGATAAACAAAAAAACTACTGAACGGATTTTCATGTGGTTTTCACCAATAGATAGAGTGATTCATGAGGAAGGTTAAGGTATATAAATTGTCAAGGTTTCGGTACATAAATTTCACGCGGAAGAAGTCGCGGGCAGAAGCTAGTATAATATAAAATGTACTTATGTTCTACCATACAGGCATGCAAAAATATAATGGGTCATTAAAATGTGAACATTAATATAAAAAATTGTCATAAACATAAGAAACTAATTAATTATTGAACAGCTAAGATTAATATTTATAAAAAAATCACTTCAAAAACCCTGAGTTCCGGTGATCATCTGTGGTCTTCATCATCAGTTCCACTTCAGCAAACAATTTTTGGAATACAACTGCTTTAGTTGTTACAGAAAATACCAAAATTGCTATATGCGTGCCTATAATATTTGAGGAGTTCCATCGATACCTGATATATTCTCTCATCACACCTCGACTTTAACTACAACGGGACCGACTTAGAGGTATACCCTAACAATTAAATGTCGGTTTATAAATGACGTAATTCTGAGGTAACAAACAAAATTAAAAAAAAAAAACAAATTGAGTACCTCCTTTTTTAAGTCGGTTAAAAATCATTAATAGCAACTCATCCCCCCCGAGGGCCTCTCCCGGGTGTTTGTCAATCCTTCCTGACATAAATAATAAATGTGTAAGTGTGTCTGTTTTTCCTTCTTTCACATCAAAATGGAATATACCTCGTCCAATGTAAAATGAGCGTCGGCCATATAAAATGTATCGTCGTCAGCGCTCTTTTTACATTGGGCGAAGTATAAGTAACGTGATTTTTTGGACAGATGTAGAACCAGAGATTGTACATATGCTATTTTATATCCGGGAAATGCCCGAGGCTTATATCCTATAATATTATAAATGTGAATGTAAGTTTGTTTGTTCCGCTTTCACTCGAAAACTACTTAACCGATCATCATGAAACTTTGTACACATATTCTTGAAAGTATTAGAAGTAACATATGATACTTTTTATCCCGGAAAATTACGAAGTTCCCGAGGGAATAACCGTAACGAAGTCGCGGGCTAAAGCTAGTTTAACTATAATTTTCTTTCCAGGCCGGCAAAGACATAGAACTAACGGAGATCGGACCCCGCTTCCAAATGAAACTGTACGAAATAAAGTTGGGCACTCTCGACGCCCTGGACGCGGCCGACACGGAGTGGGCGCTGCGGCCCTACATGAACACCGCGGCCAAACGACGCTTCCTTAGCGTCGAGGACGGCTGGGTTGACCAGACAGAATAAATCATTGAACAAAAATATATCTTTTATTTTAATAATGACAAATCGTTTTTTAAAAGACCGCATGTTGCGAGTGACGGAACGTGTTGGCTGTATGACATCGCGCTTGTGCCTTTAAAAATGAGCGAAAGGAGTCCTTGTAAACGAGCAATTTATTGCTCCATTTCGGGCTATCCTCAAAAGCTTACAATTAAACTTTTTGGTCCCGTAGTGATGACATAGGTAATCTTTTTTGGAATAGCCCAAATATAGCCTATGGAAGATTAGTTACTTAGAACATGAATAATTTATAAAAGAAGGGTGTCACATTAGAGTTGTAAGTACTTGTCAGTACGTGTTTTACGCGGCGCGACGAGGTCCTTTTGGTAATTCGTAGGTACTTAATTAACGATTAACGCACTTTAATTGATTTAACGGAAATTATTGAGTCCGTTAATAATTTTTAAAGTTAACTTAAAAGTTAATCCGTTACTTGAAATGTTAACTTCGTTAATTAACGGTCTTGTGCCCAGCTATGCTCGAATCATTATGATACCCTATTTATTAAATTCAGTACAGGAGCTAAAGTGGAGTTAAATTTTTGGTCACATACCTACATACGTTGACTGTTAAACTCCATAACCTCTTTTTTGCTTCGCGCAGTCGGGTAAAAACCTGGCCTGTTTTGCACGCCCCTATCTGACCTTGGCTACGTCCCAACTTTTTCAGATATGCCAGTCGCAGACTTTCTAAAGGAACCGCTAACCCTTTACGAAATAGCAGAACAGTACTGGGATCTAAAGTTCTATCCGACGCAATACGTCTTCTCTCTTCTGGCGCTCGTGTCCGAAGATAAGTTAGAGAGAGAGAAGTGTATCGAGCTCAGCTCCGCGCAAGGACAGGACGACTGGTTGAATTATTGCCGAAGGCCTAAGAGGACTGTGCTTGAGGTAATCTGTCAGCAGGGTTTATATAAACGTCCACAAAAGCACATAGGCCTCCCCCTAATATGGGGGAAATTGCAGTCGCCACGCTCGGCAGGCGGGTTGGCGACCGCAGTTGGTCATGACAGTACTCGCAGGACGCTGCTGCCCATCCTTCGGTTGGTCCCTCTGTCGCCTTTTACGACACCCACGGGAGGAGATGGGGTGATACTATTCTTAGCCGGCACCACACAGACATACCTACGTAGGGTTTATATAGCTACGTATATGTAGCAACTGACCGCTTTCAATAATTCCATAATCTCATTTTTCAAATAGAATTCAGAACTATAAACAGATCTTAATTAATGATATTAATAATGAATTAAATCGTGTAGCATGGGACTCCGGCATACGTATGACAGTACCCCTCATGTAACGGGCAATTTTTGTCTCTGGCCATAGTCGGATCTTTCTTTCGAACTTTAATCGTAAGCGCGAGAGATCCAAATGTCGCGGGGACAAAAATTGCCTGTGGAGTTGCCGGTTCTTGTTAACGAGCAATTTTTCGGCAATTTATTCCCGCAATTAGGGCTAACCCTACAAGTTTAAACTTAAAAAAAATCTGAAATCATTGAAATATACAGTAAGGAACTGCTCAAAGCAATTTTCGCAATGCTTACTTTTGAGGTGTCAAAACGCGAATCTGATACCATCGCAGGTTCAGTCGCATGGCAACCACCATCCTTGACACCCGTTTACGTGACACTGTTATAATTGAAGAAATGCCCTCCCGCATCGTGCGGTGTGAGACCGCATCACCGACCCCACCGTCCACAATGATATGATAGCGTGTGAATCAAGCAATATTAGACTTTTGTATGTATGTCGTAAGAACTAAGACATCAGCAATAGGGTGCGGTTAAGCCATGGCGCTGGCGTTTGACAACCTTCTATGAGACTTGTTACACGAAATTGTACTGATAGGCATATCTTTCTTTTGAGGTCTTTGGCTGAAATAATTAATTTCCAAGCTCACGGACCCACGGTTATCCAAGTTTGAGCCGTCATCAAATATCCTCCTCGGATCTTATTTGTCATTGATAAAATCCACCCATTGTTTTCAGGTCCTGCACGACTTCCATAAATCAGCGTCCAAACTGACCATAGAGGTGCTCTTTGAACTTTTCTCACCGATCAAACCGCGTTCGTTCTCAATAGCCAGCAGCTGTCTACCATCTAGAGGGCATAGAGTGGAACTACTGGTAGCTGTTGTGAAGTACTATAGCAAGCTGAAAAAAGCTAGATTGGGTCTTGCTTCGAACTGGTTGAAGGGGCTCCATGTAGGTGACAGAGTATATGGATGGATCAAGAAGGGCACCATTGAGTTTCCTAAAGATCCGGTGAGTTCCCAAAGGACGTTAGACGCTTGCGTCATGTTACAACATAAAAACCGGACAAGTGCGAGTTATACTCGCGTGGAGAGGGTTCCGTGATTATATGAAATTTCCAATGTTACTTTAAATACCATAGACTTCTTATAGGTTTTCTTGTAATCTATAGGTAAAGTACTATATTGTTTTTTTTATTTCAAAATTTTAGGCCCGCGAGTTTCAGAGATAGATAGATGGTAAATTCTCCTAAATAACTTCAAAGTAGCTATGCCAAATTCCAGCTCAATCGCCAGCAAGTTCTTGAAAATCAACTTCCAAGATTTAAACCGCAAAGACAGACAGACATACGAACGAAGAAAGTCAACGAAAAATTAAAAAACCGGCAGAGTGCGAGTCGGACTCGCGCACGAAGGGCTCCGCACCATTATCTATGATCAAGCAACAAAAAAAAAATTGTTGTATGGGAGCCCTTAAATATTTGTTTTATTTTAATTTAATCATTTATTTTAAAGCGAATATATAACTAAATATTCTGTGAATATTTCAAGCGTCTACCTGTTGTCGTTATCAATATCGAGCAAAAAAATCACGTTTCTTGTATGGGAGCCCCCTTAAATATTTTTTGTATTAGGTTTTTTAGTATTTGTTGGTATAGCGGCAACAGAAATACATCATCTGTGAAAATTTCAACTGTCTAACTATCACGGTTCATGAGATACAGCCTGGTGACAGACGGACAGACGGACAGTGGAGTCTTAGTAATAGGGTCCCGTTTTACCCTTTGGGTACGGAACCCTAAAAAGACTGCTTTACTTTACTTCTATGTTTCAGTCCACACCTGTCATCCTGATAGGCCCCGGCACGGGCCTGGCTCCGTTCCGAAGCCTCCTACAAGAGCGAGTCCACCTGGGCCTCGCGGATAAACGCACTATGCATCTTTTCTTCGGCTGTCGGTATAAAGAGAAAGACTTCCACTGTAGGGGGGAACTGGAGAATTATGTGGAGGGGGGAAAGCTGACGCTGTATTGCGCGTTTTCTAGAGATCAAGAAGATAAAATGTAAGTATGTTTTTTTTTCTGTTTCCAACTATGGTATAGTTTGATAACTTTGGAGAACCATTTGCATGTGTAAGTAGATCTGGAAAATGTGAAAATGAAATGTGTGCATATTTATGTCTGTTTTTTAAATATGGAACACTAAACGAACACAACACCACAATAGCCTAGATAGATTTAAATCGTTAAGGGGCTCTTAAACGGGCCAGCTTTTCGGCAATTTATTGCTGCAATTCGGGCCATCACCAAAAAGGTTACATATTACATAACTAATGGGGACTATAAGTAGGAATTTTTTTTTTTCTTTTTTTTCAGTATAACCCGAATTGCAGCAATAAATTACCGAAAAACTATCCCGTTTACGAGCCCCTTTAAGGTGCTTGTAAACCAGCAACTTTCTTGGCAATTTATTCCTTCAATTCGGGCTATCCCCATAACGTTACACTTCAACATTTTGTTCCCAATAGTGATGTAATATATAATATATGTAATCTTAATGAGAATAGCCCAAATTGCAGCAATAAATTGCCAAAACTCTAGCCCATTTACGAGCCCCTTTAGAGGTGCTTGTAAACCAGCAACTTTGTTGGCAATATATTGCTGCAATTCGGGCTATCCCCAAAACTTTTACACTTTAACTTTTTGTTCCCAGTAGTTATGTTATATGTAATCTTAATGAGAATAACCAAATGTAGAAAAAAGGAAAATAATATCAAATCGCAGCAATAAATTGCCAAATATCTAGCCGCTTTAAGGGGCTCGTAAACGGGGCTACTTTTTCGGCAATTTATTGCTGCAATTTGGGCTATCTCCAAAAAGATTACATAACATCACTAATGGGAACAAAAAGTTTGAATGTAAACTTTTGAGGATAGCTTGAATTGCAGCAATTAGTTGTCGAAAAACTAGCCCCTTTGAACTTTACCTACAGCGATAATTGGTACCAACATTCATGAATGTGTGCGTGCACCGAGAGAAAGAATGTCATCTCCTTTTCACCTGCGGTAATAGTTGCATTCTCTTTTTTTCTTTCTTTCACATTTCATAGATGTCATCTACATATATCAACCTGCGCGCGTTCGCTTAGATAAGCAGTCTGCGGACTGCTCAAGGTGGTCAAGGGAGCCCTGGTGGGCATTACTATTAGATGTCCTACTAATAATAAAAATAAATTAAATACGACGACGCGTTTAGCCTAGTTGGTAGGACTAGTGACCCTGCCTCCGAAACTAGCGTCCCGGGTTCGATCCCCGGTAAGGGCAAATATTTGTGTGACGAACACGAATGTTTGTTCCTGAGTCTTGGATGTTTTCTATGTATTTAAGTATTTATTTCTCTATATAAGTATGTATATCGTCGACCAGTACCCATAACACAAGCCTTTAGAGCTTACTTTGGGACTAGATCGATTTGTGTAAAGATTGTCGCCTGATTTATTTATAATAGTATTAAATTTATTCTTATGCCACTTACCATTTTTCAGATACGTGCAACACAAAATCACCGAACACAATTCCTCCCTCCGTTCACTGATTTTAAACGAACAAGCACATATTTATATATCTGGCAACGCGAAAAACATGCCCGATAATGTACGGGAGGCGTTAGGTGAGGTAGGGGCGGGCGACGTGAAGGAGTTGGAAGACTGTGGCAGACTGCAGGTGGAGACTTGGTGACAACACCACGGGCTGGGGTTTAGGAGAAAGAAGGAATTACTATTCAGATAAACGCAGAAAACTTTTCCTTTTTTTTTCTAAATCAATTTAAATAATTCAAATGGCCGAATTCAGAAACTCCACTTAATCATTTGACTAGATATTAAGTAGTTAAATGTTCCTCAACTAGTAGTCAACCCATACAGAAACGTCACTTTAATTAAAGCTCAATTTGAGTGGCCTTTCTGAATTCGGCCAAATCACATATTTGTACACACTCACAATACAAATTAATTTTCGTTTAAGTTGCGTTTTAATCATTCTTATAATATTTGTAAATATTGCTGACATTGTAATAAAATATATACAATAAAAAGTCTGGTTTTATTGATGAAAAATATTTTTATTATTTAATAAAGTCTTAAAATTAAATTATCCTATATTTACACAACATTGCAGTTGAGTACGTATATTTAGGCTCCTCTTTTTTTTGAAGTCGGTTACCCTTTTGAACGCCACGGCTGAATGCGAGATAGTGCCCCGGACGCCGAGTGACGGCTGTAGCCGACAAAATGTATGGAAAACGGCATGTCGTGGCGTCAGGTGCACGGAAATCTACTGTCGGCTACAGCCGACTGTGGCATTCAAAAGATTAATAAAATAATACATGTATATCTCAACTAATGTAAAAAGAGCGCTGACGGTCATACATTTTATATTGCCGTCAGCGCTCTTTTTACATTGAGCGAGATATAATTGCAAAGCTATAGCCAGTAGTTCCCACTCCTTACTCCCCACAGGTACTGGGAAAATAATCCCAGTAACCCAGTAAAAACCCGGCTAAGTGCGACTTGGACTCGCGCATGACGGGTTCCGTACCATTATTTATAAACAAGCTAAAAAGAAACACGTTTGTTGTATGGGAGCCCCTCTTAAGGGCCCTATCATTAAATCGCGTTCTGAAAGATTAGGTATATTGGACGCACGCGTCACGTCGCCCTCGTCCAATATACAAAGAGCGCTGACGGCCATACATCTTATATGGCCGTCAGCGCTCTTCGTATATTGGACGCGCTCTTTTTACACTGGGAACTATCGTTCGGCAGGACAGAGGTCTACTCTGCTCAACCGCCGGCGCGGCTCTGAATTCAGGTGGCCGACACAACGCATTATGTAGTAATTTGGGGGTTGTAATTACTCGCTGGGGCTCGGCTGGGAGGTATTTAGAGTAAGCGGGGATGGGTACTACTGGGAACGGCCCGGATGGAGGATGAGCTAGCCCTGGCTGGGCAGCCCCCACAGCTTGAGGTTGCCGGCGTCGCGCTTGCGCTCGGGCGGCTCCTTGTCCTCGCAGGCGAAGGCCGCGACGTAGCGCGCCGGGTGCCACGCCACTGTGAACGTCGCTGCCGATACCGGGATCTCCGCCACCTTCTCACCTGGAACCGACGACACAGAAAAATTGGTCAAAACCGGTTCACATTTAAGACTACTATGAACCAACTGCAAAAATCACCTTTATCTACACCCATATCATAAAACCTCCATTGGTTAATCAAAAACCGTATGAAATGACCACCATTTTGACAACCAATTAGGAAAAACCAGTACTGCGAAATAAAATAACTTCTTTATCGTTTTTAGTAAAGAAATGAGATTAAATTTGGAACAGCTGTCAAAACTCAAGTGGGTCTCTATTCTAGTATCCATAGATATTAAAAAGTTATTGATACAAAACGTCAATTCAGTATATTTTTTTAATATAAACTGCACAATATTTGATCTCGAGAGACGTGAGAAAAGAGACGTCATCCGTTTGTCTATGATTTAAAAAAAAATGGTATTGACGGAAGATCGTATTTGCCGCCATGTTGACGTTTTGCTGAACGAAAGTAGAATTGTTGTTGAATTGAATAGAAAAAGTTGTTTATAATTTACATTTTAGTTGAAAATATGAATAGTAAGTAGTCTTCTCGGAGTGTGTGTGATGTGAAAATGCGCCGGATATCGGAAATATGCAGCCACGATTGCAACAAATAACTTGTTGCCAGAAAATATTGTTTCTGAACCCATCATGGAGGATTTATAATATGTGTGTAGATAAAGTTATGTATGCAACTCTGCATAATTTGGCCTTAAAACACACGTGCGATCTTATTATGAAACTCGCTAAAAGCTCGTTTCATAAAACCGCACTAGTGTTTTAAGGCCTATCATTATGCAACCGTTGCATAAACTACTATTTTCATACTAAAGGCGATAACGATTTCCAAAATCCAACCATAATCTAAATCTATACGTTTCTTGAATTTTGATTGAAGATCAACAAAGTCGAATAATCGCCTAAATTAGTTTTGTATGGGATTTCAGTACAACAATAAAACTGAATATACTGATTATAATGAAAAAACCAAAACGTATAGATCTAGATCTTCTTCAGGTTCAAAAATGAACCTATCAAAAATTTGTCAAAATCGGTTAACATTTAAGACGACTGTGAACCAAATGCAGTAATCAGCCTTTTCATACAAAATGCGATAACGATTTCCACCCCTTAAATGTTAACCGATTTTGACCAATTTTTGATTGGTTGTTAGTCATAACAAAATCTAGGTCTATACGTTTTTTGAATTTTGATTAAAGATCAAGAAAGTCAAATAATTCCGAAATTAGTTTTGAATGAGAATACTGAAACCACAATGAAACTGAATTTATTAATTATAGTGAAAAAACCAAATAGTATAGAGCTATATTTTGTACTGAATGACAACCTATCAAAAATTGGTGAACATCTGGTAACATTTAAGGGTGGAAATCGTTATCGCCTTTTGTATGAAAAGCCGTAGGTTCCTACTCCTCTTAAGGGGTGGAAATCGTTATCGCCCCTTGTATGAAGCTCCCCTCTTTCCCAGCTGTACCATTGATTAGTACCATTAATGGTACTACTGGGAACTTTTGTCCCACTAGTACCATTAATAGTACTGGTGGGAATTTTTGACTTTAATATTCAGCATTGCAATGCTGACTGCAGGCCCTTAGCCGGCCCCAGCACTGACCGGTCTCCGTGTCTCCAATGTCGATGACGTGGTCCTCACTGGCTGACGCGAGCAGCCGCCCGTCGAAGCTGAACGACAGAGTTCGCACCGGCCACTCCAATCTGTTAATAACAGGTATACATATAAGATTTTGAGTTCACGGAAAAGGCATCGTCCATTACTCACGTGAGGCTCAAACGGGGTGGAGGGGATTTGGAGAAAATCACGAAATAGAACAAGGGGAGAGGGGGGTTGTACTGAGATATCACGTGTATTTATTTTAAACGCGCAATTTCTAAAGCGAAAAACGGCAAGCCACCTTGATTTTGAATGGGGAGGGGTTATAGTCTATCACCAGGGGCGAAGAGGGGAGGGAGTTAAAAAGTTGCTAAAAACATCACCTGATTAAGCTCTTCACAGTAGAGGGTTTTTTCCGAACCGGGGGTAGATTAATTCCTTGACCTTCATAAGAGCTTTTAAAAGCCTAAATTGAATAAAGATAGTTTGACTTTGACTTCCTCGCCGCGCCAAGGCCACGCAAGCTAACACGACTTTAGAGATAGCTCACCTGCAGCCGCATATCCGGTAACCGGTATCCGATATCACCAACCGGTATCCGGTGTCACTAACCGTTGCATCTCTAGTATAAACCCTCATACCTGGAGAACACGCGGAGGCAGGCGAGCTCGCGCGCGTCCCACAGGGACACGAGCGCGTCGGCCGAGCCGGTCGCGAAGTACCGCCCGGTCGGGTCGTGCTCGATGCAGATGCAAGTGCCCGGGTGGGCTTTGAGGACCGCTTGCAGCTCGAGAGTTGGGTACCTGGAATAACCACATTTTTTAAATAAGACCCACGTGGGAAATTGTCCTGAGGGCTACCAGCACAAACAGATAAGGTATATATTTATTTGCTCATAAACATGGTTGAAAAATAGATGGTCAAAAAACAGAGAATCACATATTTAGCCATTACTGGCATTCAAAAATTAAACCGTAAAAACTAAAACTTGTCTACTATTAAGCAAGTTTACAATGGTATTCATTCATGTTATTATGTCAATTAGTACCTTATGTCATTATTTATTAAATTGTAAGTCTGATTTTTATTAGAGTAGGTAGTAGAAACAATAACATAATAAAGTTAAAAAAAAAAAAAAATTACAAACTGTCCTTGCAAAGTCATTGATTTTGTTTGAAGAACTCTTTCATAGTGTAAAAAGCCTTTTTAAAACATAAAATATAAATTCTAATTAACATTTTTGTATCTATAATTTACATAATATCTTTAAGAGGGCTATCAAAAAAATCACGTTCTGAAAGATTAGGTATATTAAACAACGGCCACGCGTCGCCCCCGTCCAATGTACAAAGAGCGCTGACGGCCATTTAAGATGTATGGCCGTCAGCGCTCTTTTTATATTGGGAACTATCGTTTCGCAGAACACAGGACCATTATTGACAAGCGCACGCGCGGCACTGACTTCGGACGGCCGACACATCGCATTATGTAGTAAATTGGGAGTTGTAATTATGTTCATTTTATGTTTTATAATGAATTAGTTTTCCAAAAAAAGTATGAAATTTTAATTATTTATAAACGAACGATTATTCTGATATAAATTTTACGTAATAATATTAACGTAGTAAAGAGAAATTTACGGTTAATTCTTAGCGTTTTTAGTAGTTTTATGGTTTTGCCTTGGGTTTTTTTTACATATTGCATACATATTACAAAAATCCGAGGCCGCTAGGCACTACACGACTATTCAAGACATACGAGTATTTTTATATTTTTTTATTTCATTTGCTTCATAGAGTAGTTCAATCTATGAGCTCGAAAAAGTACCTCCGCGCATTTTATCAAAAACTTGCTCCGGAATTTCGGCTTTATATCAATAGATAAGAATAAATTGCAAAAAGCGAGGCCGCTAGGATCAATACTAATAACTATACTCCACCATTCAGCAAGTCACATTTGTCTAAGTCTTTCAGTTTAATAAGAACGTCAAAGTTGCCCAATTATTGAAAAAATCGTAATAGGGCTTTTCATTTATATACACTTAATTTGTAATGATTTATTAAACGTTAGTATGATTTGCAAGGGTGTAGCAATGACTTTTTACCGGGGGGTTTGCTACACCCCTGATAATTTAAGTATTTTTGTACAACTTACGTTAATATGTGAACGCAGCCGAGCCCATTGGTCAAATAGAATAGGTCTGACGTGTTGTTCCACGATATCTCGTTTACTTCAAAATGGAACTGCTCTTCTACCACCTGATTAAAACAGATAAATAAATTAGCCACCATTAGATTTCAAATTCAATAGATTAAATCATTATTACACTCTTATACTCATAGTAATACAGTACATGGTTGTCGAGGCCGGGAAGTAAGCAATTGAGGGACAACAAATTAGGTCGACGTTGAGGTCCTCTAAGATACGAGTCCATCTATTGCACTTTATGCCGAGATATACATAGTATGTACGTATGTACATACATACAATACCTGTCTGATTTCCGCACTGATTAAGCGCTGGTGTTGTGCGTTCGAATCCCGTGCTGAAGTTTGTGGAGGTGGGCTTTTTGTATTAAATTTCTGACCAAATTACTTGTGCCATAGATAAAATTTTAATAACGCGTGTAAGATGACAAGCAAATGCAAGTGTACCGCGTGTGGCCAAGAAAAAGCACACGGGCGATATATAAACTGTGCATTATGCACAGAGAAGTTCGATATTGATTGTGTGAACATTCCTGAATGTCGATTTTATAATACCATGACAGCCGAATATAAGGCCAATTGGCTATGCCCGCTGTGCAAATCGAAGCAGCCAAAACACGACAACACAAATACCCCAGTACGACAACAGCTAATACATGAACATAATCCAAACTGTGGCTCAAGTTCCCAATTTACCAGGACCTCTGTAATCCGAACCCCGTCTAATCCGAACACCTCTGTAATCCGAACGCCTCACCCCCGCCCGCACTTTTTCACGCGCGCGCGATAAAGCTTTTTATTTATCATTAAATACCTCCCGACAAACTAAAATATTGGATTTCTTTAAAAAAGTTTAACAAATACATATGTATAACGTTTATAGATGAATATACAGTTCAAATTTCACAATACTATAAGTTTTATTTCATAAAAAATACCCTATAAAAAAAAATGTACTATAATCCGAACGCTCCACGGATCCGAATACGGGGGGTAAATTTTTGGGGTTCGGATTAAAGAGGTCCTGCTGTAGTTTTCACAACGAATCTGAGGAAATATTATCATTTATTTACTAAAAGTAGCAAATATATCGGCATCAGATAGCTGCAGCCGCATTTCTCCTAATGGCGCTGTAGCGGGTGTCGCGGCGTCCGGCCCGCCAGGCTGTGTTTAGTCTATTACTATCCTGGAGATAGGCCGGCATCGTATACTTTGCTGGCCTGTATTCTTCGTGGGCACAATTGAGAGCATTTCCGAGCAGTGTTGTCAAGTGATCTTTTGTATTTTGTATCTTGGTTTAACTCACCACTTTGTAAGTCTTAGTGTCGATGAAAGAGACTAGGTCCTCCTTGTTGCCAACGGCGATGGTGCTCCCGTTTGGTGACCATGCTATGTTAATGTTCTCTCCTTTGGTTGGTATCACTGCTGCGCACTTGCGGGACCTAGAAAAATGTTGACGCATCAACAAATAATGACTTGTCCATACTAATATTATAACTTATATCAATACTTATAATAAAAGGCTAAAGAAGTCGATTTTGTACATGAAAGATATTTAAAAACTAATGATAAATTTGGCAATTAGGTTTTTAGCCTTTTATATATGATATATGTACTTAATATCCCACTAATATTATAAATGCAAAAGTTTGTGTGTAAGGTGTGTCTATCTGTATGTATTCTGCATTGAGGCAATTACTGTAACCTAATTCCAGGCAGACGAAGTCCCGGGCAGAAGTCGCAGACGAAGTTGCGGGACTAAACAGATCAATAATATGCTAGTCTATTATAAATAATATTAATAATGAACGTAATAACATAACTTTGAGAGTTAGGCAAGGTTAAAATTTGTGTAATTGTTTTTGACATGCCAGGCCTGTGAGTGGTGCGACTTGCGTATTTGTTTTTTAATGGTATTTAGATCTAAATTTCATGTGTATTTCACCAATGTCGAAGTAGACATTAGACACAAGGTGAGAATGTTCGGTAAACTAGTGTTAACTATTACCTGGTATCCCATATTCGGACAGATTTATCCCCACTGGCAGTGCTGAGTAAATCTGGGTGTGAGGCGTGCCAACATAACTGGTCCACAGAGCCTGTGTGCCCACGGAAAACAAAGTCTTGTACCTGACAAAATGATTTAAAAATGTATTTCAAGAAAGACAGAAAAAACATTCACCACATAAGCATAAAAACAATAACAATACAGAAAAACAAGGGATGTGTGTCTAAAATTAAAATAGCAATGGACGTCTTTCGGCTAAAAATAATGGTTTAACAAACATAACCATAACATTATAAACAAACATAACCTGCAAAAATAACATTTAATAGAGCTCAAAATTAATGAAGCTTACCAGTCTGTTTCGTTCTAGATTGAAAATAGCGACGCTTTTGTCGAACGACCCTGAAGCCAGCTTTCTACCATCGCAGGACCATCCCACCGAGTGCACTTTTGATGTGTGAGCAATGTACTCGCGTATAACATTGTGTGACGCAAAATAGCTCCGTAATTCAGCCAGGTCCTTGATTGGAGTCTGTTTTTGTTCTTTCATGATCAATAATTGCTACTATATTGATTTGTTTTGGTTAAAATAAAAGTATGAGAAAAAACTAACAAACAATAACCAAACAGCCGGCTAGCCTAGCTGTCACGAATTCACAATCTCAGCGCTGCGCTGTGTGTGAAGTAGACTGTGGCAGTTTCAGTTTGTGACTGTGGCGGTGGCGGTGAGCAACGCAACGCTTTAGCGCGTTTTAAAACGTAGGGATTCTCGTCTGTACTAATAACTACTACTACTACTAAGCTACTTTCACAATAGGAAATGTGAGCGTGAAAAACGCAGCGATAAAGTATTATATATATTGGTTTGACGACGCGGTTAGCCTAGTTGGGAGTGACCCTGCCTCCGAAGCTAGTGTCCCGGGTTCGATCCCCGGTAAGAGCAAATATTTGTATGATGTTTAACTATGTATTTAAGTAGGTATTTATTTCTCTATATAAGTATGTACCTATGTCGTCGTCTAGTACCCATAACCCAAGTCTTTAGAGCTTACTCTGGGACTAGATCGATTTGTGTAAAGATTGTCCTCTGATTCATTATTATTATTATTATTGTTTACACTTGAGAGTTCACTGAAGTCCATTAAAAAAGTTGGTGAACCTATGCACTTTGCATAAGAATTTACATGACACTACTTATTCAAAGTGAATGTAGAGATCGTCGATGTAACTTTTGATTATTTATAAAGTCTGGACTTATGATTTTCAGGAGAGGAGATATTATGTACCAGAAAACATCTCCAATCTCCTGGAAATCCAGCACTGTCCCAAAACAGAATATCAGTAGATTCTCGTGCAATTTCAATTGCATACCCGGAATTCAGTAGATCTCGCGATAAATCAGGGCACCCTGGCAACACTGCCTGTGCGCGACTCGAACGCGCAGGTGGCCGCGCGGGCGCGGCGCCTCCCCGGGCGGTATGTTTTAGTCGGTTGCCACAACCCCATATTTACGGTCGAGTTGTGCTCACTTAATTAAACTGTTTCGTGTGACTTATCTTGTGTATAATAACAATAACTGCGACGTGACAGTGTTGGACAATGGAAAAAAAGAATAAAAAGATCAGGATATACTGTGCAGCATTTGGTTGTCTAAATAATGAAAGGGATACGAGCCTTACTTTTTTTAAACTGCCAGGAGATGTTGAAAGGTAAAATTCTAAAATTATTTAAGTACTTAGAGATAGGTTACTTATACATAATAGTACCTATTAAAACTATCAAGCGATTCATAATTCAGTTCAGGTACACACAGTGGCGGCTTTAGAGAGAGGGCGGCCTGGGTTAGTTTGTGGCCCGGGCGCCCGCCCGGGGCGCCGGGATCTACACGGCGCCGCGCGGCCCGGTATAACTTCACGACTTAATTTTCATATCTATCTATATCGATATAAAAGGGCTCCAAATGCGTGACTCGCCCGGGGCGCTTAGATGGCTAAGGTCGGCCCTTGGTACACATATAAGTATCTATGATCTAGTTATGTATTGTGTAGGTTTTTCTCGATTCCTAATGAGCTTATTACACCTTCCTAAATTCATTTGCTTACGAGAGGGACGCCACAATAAGTTGGAATTTAGGAAGGTGTAATAAGCCCATAAGGCCCGCCACATACATTCGTTTTCCTGGCCCCCTATTCTCGGTGCATTCGAGATAATCTCACAATCGAGATTAAACGTCAGTGCATACAGTCGTTTGACACAACTGTATGAATCTGACGTTTAATCTCGAAATCGACATTATCTCGAATGCAGCGAGAATTGGGGGCCTGATTCGATTTCCGAATTCATTTTCCGTATTCGGACACTGCTATTTCATATGAATGAATAGTTCAACATGGCACACACATTCGAACGAATTCCGTTCGGAATTCCGTACGGAAAAATTACGAACGTATGTGCCATGTTGAACTATTTATATGAAATGCCTGCATTCGGGGTGTCCGAATATGGAAAAAGAATTGGAAAATCGCATCAGGAAAACGAATGTATGTGGCGGGCCTAATTACTAAATAAAAGCCTTTGCGAGTACCTAGATTACACGCATCACATTACAACCCTATATTACACGTGTCACGCTCGAAAGAGTACGGGTTTTGAAATAGAGAGAGAGGGCACGTTTAGGCACGTTTTTGTTGCACGGGTGACATTTTGTCACGGTGACAACCGGACTTCTCTCGACTCTTCAGTAAAGTGTGCAAAAGAGAAACAGTGTCACCCGTGCGCTTACTCTAAACGTCACTATTGTTAAACGCTTGTTACAGGTTATCCATTCTAATAACATAGTATAAAGAGGGAAGTAAGTTATCTTCTTACAAACGCACCGCGCGCAGCTTGTATGTGTGCGCCAAAGTATCTATGCGTCGCCGCACGCACACTTAAACAAAATCTCGACCCGTTTCTCAGTGCGCCAGTCGGGGCTACCACCGCACGAGGTTCGTGCGTCACGGCTTTTCGGCACCGCTAAAGAAATGAAAAATGTGTGATAATTACAGGAGAACGTATTGCTGTGTTTGGGTTGTCTTAATAATTCATCGATTCCAGAATTGTCTCTGTTCAGATTACCTATTGAACTGGAACAACCCTGAGACCAAAGACATATTATAGAAAGACACGTTATATGCATACTCAACGCGTTTTAAAAACGTGACTTAGATCATTTTCTTCTCTTTTCGTTTGTTTTTGGCCAGTGCAGCTTTAGATGACATTTGACGTGCGGCAATTACACATTTATTTGGAATATGGCGATCATGTATGAACATTTGGTAATATTACTATACTCTTTGTATGAACAAAATAAATGAATTTTAGCACTTCTATTTACGTTGATCGTACCTACAAACGAAATAAAGCATCAGTTCTTCCTTTTAAAGTTTTTGTAGTATTATGAACCGACATTTGGCTCAAGAATGGCTTATTTGAGAACATTTTCAATATAGCACGACATGTGTTACTCGGTCAAAAGTCCGCGCGTGAATAATTGATAGGATCACAATTGGGTTGCTTTCTGGGTTTCAATTTTGAGCTTGAAAGACGCATCTTTGGTTTTTTATTATCATTGCCTGAGACATTAGGCAATTATATCGCAGATTGGGCCGGAGATGGCTTACTTCCCCTCTTTATACTATGCTAATAGTGTGGATATTTTAAGAGGACTGTGATTAGAGGACGATAACGATTTCCACCTCTTATCTGTTAACCGACTTTGACCAACTTTTAATCGGTTGTCAGTCAGAATAAAATCTAGTTTTATATGTTTTTTTAATATTAATTAAAGATTAACGTCAAATAATCGCCGACATTAGTTTGTATGATAATACTGAACCAACAATAAAACTGTTTTTTTTTATTAAAGTGAAAAAACCGAATCTTATAAGACGTATCAAAAGTTGGTCAAAATCGGTTAACATTTAAGCCGAAAAGCCGTAGGTTCACACTCTTAATATGCTGCCACAAAGAAGCCGCCCAAACAAGTCGTGGAAATTGCCGACGCGGCCTTCTGCTCGAGACGGCGGCTTCTTCGTGGCTATCAAAGCATGTATACTATTTGAACAGACAAACTATAATTTTAGGCTATTGAAAAAGGGCGGTTTTTTTTTAAGATGAAAGGAGTGTCACTTCTGTCGTTATTTATTCCATAGTATAGTAGTTTTTCAACTCTGTTTTTTTAACCGACAGTATCCGTTCGAAACAAAACCCGATTGCGCAATTACGACTAGATAATAACCTTTTTTTATTGTTCCAGGCGTAATGAATGGCTGAAAGTAATCGATAGAACAGATTTATTAAATAAATCTAATATGAAGTACGACAGTTATAGAGTGTGCTCTATACATTTTGAAAAATCCATGATGTGTGAAGTTCGTTCTTTTAAATTGCTACCAGACGCAGTACCAACTCAACGTCTCCCAACAATAACCTATCCACAGCCGAGCACATCAAAAAGTGAAACCGAATCAAATTGTACTAACAATATATCAACACAGACAAATATTTGCGAAATTCAAATTGCCCCCTTATCTACGTCTGAAACACAAACTTTGACTTCAGACGACGAAAAAGAAGCTCAGAAGTCTATGGCTACACCTTCAGGAAAGATTAGAAAAAATAAACTTGAGAAAGAATTGCTGGAATCCGGAAAGAAGGTTAAAAAGCTGAAGGAGTTAGAATAAAAACGAAATAAAATATATATATCATATCACATTGTATAAAGTTTAGGGAACTGAACTGATGATGAAAATAAATTTTAAATAGATATACTTATAACCATAGAGGTATTATACATAGTGGAGGTGAGCCAGCCAGAAACGCGTTATCATGGTAGAAAGAGAAAGAGCATAGGAATAGTATTCGCTTCCTTGTCTGTCCTAGAACATTTCGTATTGCGTCGTCAACGGACGGCGCGCAGCATGTTACCATTGCGCATGCGGCAAGACAAGGACAGTGCCACTATTTCTAGTTTCTGTCTCTCTTTACCGTGATACGCTTCCACTTACAGGCAGTCCTATGGCTCACCTCCTCTAGTTATAATACCTCTATGCTTATAACTGTTATTTTAGTTTTTCTTTGTAGGCAACCCTAGTAAAGGGTCAGCACATGGCGGACCGCGGTCTGGATTGGATCCGGACTAGCGACCCATTTTGTGCGGACCAAGTACAACTACCTAGATTAAGTTTCTATTTTAAATTAACTTATATTTATTGAATACTTACGTAATTTAAATGGTGAGCGTCAAGTTGGCGTACCCTTCGAAGATATCCAGGATCTGATGATTCCAAAAAATAGTGCCTAATTAGTACCGAATTAGTACCGAGTTCAAAAAAATAGTACCTTCGTAATTTCGGAGATATGACCCCTGTTTAACGGGTACGCTAACTTAACGTCAAGCTGGCGTACCCGTTTTGGTTCTCGAGTACGGTGCTGTTCCCAAATATGCTCTATATCCCAAAAAATAGTGCACAATTAGTACCCCTGGCTCCCGAAGTCACAACTTCGTAGCTCTTATAGAAACTGAGATATTTGATACCAAACACGGGTAAAATATTTTGCACCGTCAAGCTGGCGTACCCGACTGAGATCACACAGAAAGCCATTGAATTCCTAAGCCAGCTATATACCAAAAAATAGTGCCTGAAATAGTACCCCTTTTACGACAAAAACATAACAGAAAAGCTAAGTTGAACATTGAAAAAATAATGGATGAATATTCTTCATTGTCATGGTACTGTCACGTACAAAAGTCTTATTTTATTTATATTTATTATTTGTTCTTTCAATCTTTTAAGCAGAATGTAAGTGAAAGTTTTAATTTACTTAATATTCATTGCAATAGCCAGATGGGTTGGCATAACGCAGATTATAGCAAACTAGGTTTTATCCTTTTGTGGTACTTTAGTATTAGGAGTTTTTCGGTCCTATAGCTACATCTGCGTACATTTACTCAGCACGTTAAATATGGTTAAAACATAACAGTAACGGCATCTGTTTACTTAAGTTTTCAACATAATCGTTTACTAACAATTATAAAGTTCCTCTCTGTTTACGTCTGTACCAAAATGAGTTTGTATGTAGAAGTTGGCATTCATTTTTTCAATGTTCCACTTAGCTTTTCTTTTATGTTTTTGTCGTAAAAGGGGTACTATTTCAGGCACTATTTTTTGGTATATAGCTGGCTTAGGAATTCAATGGCTTTCTGTGTGATCTCAGTCGGGTACGCCAGCTTGACGGTGCAAAATATTTTACCCGTGTTTGGTATCAAATATCTCAGTTTCTATAAGAGCTACGAAGTTGTGACTTCGGGAGCCAGGGGTACTAATTGTGCACAATTTTTTGGGATATAGAGCATATTTGGGAACAGCACCGTACTCGAGAACCAAAACGGGTACGCCAGCTTGACGTCAAGTTAGCGTACCCGTTAAACAGGGGTCATATCTCCGAAATTACGAAGGTACTATTTTTTTGAACTCGGTACTAATTCGGTACTAATTAGGCACTATTTTTTGGAATCATCAGATGCTGGATATCTTCCACGGGTACGCCAACTTGACGCTCACTTTAAATGAACTTGCGCTGTTTTCGCTGCTGTCGACTCGACGAACGACGCGAGGAGACAATGTACGCGAACTGCAAGATTGTCATTGTGCCACCTCTAAGCTACAGTGTTAAAGTAACAGTATTTTGTCTCGGCAGTGTCCTCAACATAACTACTTAGGTTAGGTAGGTACCGAGCCTCGGTATGTAAACAAGCAGTAGGGCTGCCCGCTGCGGCCCTAACATGCATGGCACAAAGAAATAATAGGACCGTTTATCTCTAAGTGCGTCTCTTTCACACTAGTGCCGACGAAAGAGATAGTCATAGAGATAAACGGTTCTAATTTATCTTTGTGGCATGCATTTAAGGGCCGCTGACTGTCTTGGGTTACGTATTTGAATAATATTAACCCTTTAACCGCCGTTGTCTGAATTATAAGACACAAAATATCCAGCTCATTTCGCCGCAGTCTTATAATGAAGACAAATGACTTATACATTTTGAATGTGTCACATCGTATATAGATGGCGACACGGACACGTCCGATGAAAATTTTTGCGGCGGTTAACAGGTTAATAAATATTGGTTCGCATTTTATTGTGATAGCCGGTAACAAGTTTTACGATGACATGGTTGCTGCACTCAGGGTTGGGTCCTATCTAGGGAACTCTTCAACGGTCAACAGCACAGTTACGAAACTTTTTGTACGCATTTTATTATGATAGCCGGTTTTAAGTTTAATTATGACATGGCTACTGCACTCGAAGTTAGCTCCTAACGAAAACACGACACGAAATTATGTATATGCATTTAATCAACCATGGCGTTATCTATTTAGGCTCAAAGCTCTTCGCTGCTTACCAAGCATACGTGGCCTTAAGTAGAGTCAAATCGCTAGAAGGTCTCCTTATTGAAGAACTAGACTGTTCTAAGTTATCAGGCAAACGACCATGCAACAATGACGCATGACATGAACATTCTTAGAAACATGTCCAGAGATAACTAAAAAATAAATTTTAAATTAAATCAAACCTGTCAATTTATTATATAATACAATTTATATGAAATAAAAGCCTGTCGCGAGATTTACCTGTGTAAATAAACAAAAACACAATATGGAACTTGATCTTGACACAAGTAGGTATTTCTAAGAAAAACGTTATGCATTTCATAAAATAAATGTACCTACATAGGTAAATCTCGCAACAAGCTTGTATTTCATATAAATTGTATAATGTAATAAATTGACAGATTTGATTTAATTTAAAATTTATTTTCTTAATTTTAGAGCATTTCACTAAAAACTTGTTATTAAAAATATTTTTTTACTATTATTTCTTCCATTTGAGGTGCGCAACCCTAAAAATAATACAAATAGCAACCCACTAAATCATCACTATCATCATTTCAGCCGTAGGACATCCACTGCTGGACATATGCCCGCCCCCATCGATTTCCATCCATCCATCGTTTTCCTGCGGTCTCTCTTAGGTCGTCTGTCCATCTTGCGGGTGGACGTCCTACGCTGCGCTTACCGGTCCGCGGTCTCCATTCGAGAACCTTTCGGCCCCATCGGCTATCTGTTCTGCGTGTTGTGTCCTACCCACTGCCACTTCAACTTGCTAACCCGGTGGGCTATGTCGGTAACTTTCGTTTGTCTACGGATCTCCTCATTTCTGATTCGATCTCGCAGAGAAAGCCCTAGCATAGCCCTCTCCATAGCTCGTTGTGCGACTTTGAGCTTGCTAATGAGGCCCATAGTGAGAGACCCTGTTTCAGTGCCGTATGTCATCACTGGCAACACACACTGATTGAAAACTTTCGTCTTAAGGCACTGAGGTGTTTTGGACGAGAAGACGTTGCGAAGTTTACCAAACGGCCCGGTTAGATTCGTCGATTGACCTCTTTCTTGAATTTGGACTTGCCTAGTTGGACTGTTTGTCCTAGGTAGACGTACGCGTCAACAACTTTTAGAACTGAGTTCCCAACTGATACTGGGGTGGGCACAACACAAAACCACTAAATAAGGAAACGGAATATTGCCAAACCAATGTTTAATTCAGTTTTCAAAATAAGCCATATATCATCGCCAATATACCTAACCACATATATACCATTGGGCTAGGTGTATTGTTCTACCCCTCTATGTAAAGGCGCCTCCAGACTTTAACTTGTGACATCATGTAAAACGTCGGTGCCATCCAAACGACCACCATAAACGCGGCGTGTAAAAGCCCTTCCTGAAACGAAATTCATCACTTTAGGGCGCGGTCTCACTGGAACGGAAAGTAGTGGATACCCAAAGCGCTCCACGCTGGGAAGAGCATATTGAAGCACGGCAACAAGTCGCCCTCATCCAATGTAAAAGGAGAGCTGACACCATATAAGATGTATAGCCGTCAGCGCTCTTTTTACATTAGCAAAAATCTTTCTGAGCGACATAGATCCACCTTCGAGGACCGTTGGCGCGGAACTGACGGCGTGGGCCGGCGCATCGCATTATGTAGGAGTTGTTATTACGTTCAAAAAGAGTATGAATATTTAATTATTTATAAACCAACGAAATTTTACGTAATAATATTAATGTAGTAAAGAGATATTTACGGTTAATTATTAGCGTTTTTAGTAGTTGGATTTTTTTTCTACATATTTCAAAATTCAGAGGCCCCTAAAAACTGCACGACTATTCAAGAGATATTATTACATATTTTTCATTTCGTTTGCTTAGTAGAAGTAGTTCAATCCATGAGCTCGAAAAAGTGCCGTCAGGCATCTTATGAAAAACTTGCTGCGGAATTTCGGCATTATATCATTAGATAAGAATAAATTGCAATTAATTTTAATATTCAACGTCAAACTAGTATGAACTTATGTGTGCGTTTGAGGCATATAGAAAAGTGCGGCGTCTGTCGAAGGTCCAGGAAAAAGGAGTGGCAGTGAATGCGTTAAAGTTTTTTAGCTAGATATTAAACGAAAGAAAAGATAAGTTCGATATATTAGTATTAAAAAAAACACCTTGACGGGAACCCAAGGGACGGGACGGAACGGACGCTACATCCTTAGAATATTGAAGAAGTAATTATGTAGGTATCAGTGGCGGAGCCTGCCTACAAGACGATTCCTGAGGGCTTTACCAAGCTAGAAAGCTAGTCAGTGAAGTCCATGTTCCTCTAACTAAATGTCAGACTCGCACGTACGGTTCTAATTCTTCCGGCTTCCCTTAGGAAATATTTGACGCTTCGCCACTGGTAGGTATATATACTAGAGTGGACGCCTCAACTTGATTTTTTGTAAAGCCTGTTGAGGCCAAATGGCGCAACGCCTATAAGAAAACGATCACCGCCGGACGCGGCGCGCACGCCCGCTCCGTCATCGAGTGCTCGCTGTCATTTGTTTGAGATGTCTGTTCTAGTGTAACGTAATACTTCAATGTGTTATGTAAGTACTATTTTTTTTTGTAACTTGGCGCACGTTAGTACTCGTAAACGGGTTAGTTTTTCGGCAATTTATTGCTGCAATTCGGGCTATCCCCAAAAACATTACAAATTACTTCACTAATGGGCACAAAAACTTTGAAAGTAAACTTTTGAGGATAGACCGAATTGCAACAATAAATTGCCGCAAAACTAGCCCGCTTAAGAGCCCTTTATACTTCAATGCCTCAGCGGCCCTAACATACATGGCACAAAGATAAATTAGAACCGTTTATCTCTAAGTGCGTCTCTCTCACACTAGTGCCGACGAAAGAGATAGTCATAGAGATAAACGGTTGTAATTTATCTTTGTGGCTTGCATGTTAGAGCCACAGAACCACATACATATTCTATGCTTCGAAAGGTTCTTGTTGCGTGAATCATGCGCGTTTAACATAAAAACCCAACCAAGTGCGAGTCGGAATCGCGCACGAAGGGTTCCGCACCATTACCTATAATCAAGCAAAAAAAATCACGTTTGTTGTATGCGAGCCCCCTAAATTTTTTATTTTATTCTCTTTTTTAGTGTTTGTTGTTATAGCGGCAACAGCAATACATCATCTGTGAAAATTTCAACTGTCTAATTATAACGGTTCATGAGATAGCCTGGACACAGACAGACGGACGGACGGACAGACGGACAGCGGAGCCTTAGTAATTAGGTCCCGTTTTTACCCTTTGGGTACGGTACGGAACCCTAAAAATTGTATAATAAAACTGTCCCAAACAGCCAGAACTCACCATAAGAGACATAGGGCACCGCGGCGGCGTCGAAATAAAATGGGTCACCTGTGCCCAGTTCCGTCTGGGCACCTGGAACTGGGGACGCGGCGCGCAGCGGACCTGGGCCTTCGTCGCGTTGCGGAGTAGGGTCACGCAATTTCGCAACATTTTTACCAAGTTACAAGGACTCCTGACGGTTAATCGTTGCTAATGCACTGACGGCGAACTGACGTGTTCGAAATTTGCTGTGGAAAATTGTTTTTAGAGGCTTTTGTTTTATTGGAGAACTGGTGATGTAAAAAGGCCCTATGCAATTTAATTCGAACTATTTGTATTGCGAGCCTCGATAGAACGTCGTCGTATGCATGTTGGATGATGGTGCGCGTTCGTGCGGCGCGTTATAGTACAAGGTCCCGCTTAAATCGACCTTTCCTCATCGTTTTTCCTGATTAAATGTATATAATAGTACATTGTGCATCTAGGGCCGTAAGAAGGGGATAACTAACGAGAGGCTGTTAGAAGCCCGACGCCGATAGGCGAGGGCTTTTATGACTCGAGTTTGTTATCCCCTTACTGCCCGTGATACACACAATGTTTTTCATCACATTTGCGAGGAAATAAAATAAAAATTAGACAAAATAAAGTATATATATTAATTTTATTCCCATTTTATGTCGTGAATTACCATCAGGTGGGTGTTCATAAACATCGTACGTTGCGATCAGCGCGGGGCAGCTCCGCCGGCTTGCGGTCGCGCGCCCCGCCGGCTGCGGCTCCCGAGCAGCTCCGCCGACCTGGCGCACCTAACAGCCGGCGGGAGTTCGAAACCATACAAAATCCATAACTCCCTAGGGAGTTATGGATTTTGTATGGTTTATAACTCCCGCTGACGGCGGGGCCCGTAGAGGAGCTAAATCGGCTATAGCTGCTCTATACGCCTGCGTATAATAACACCCTTTCCGAGCAAGTGTGATGAAAATGTTATAATTATAAGTCTCTTTTCGCCAAATGTATATATGTTAATATATACATACGCAACGATGTCGGGACGTACGTACGTACTTATAAAATTTCGAATTTAATTTTACACATTAAGTTTCTCTCTAAATTAGAGACGGACCAAATAAAAAAAGGTATAAATAACAATAGACATTTAATAACATTGTTTACTTGTTAAAATCACAAATCCTTATGCAAATAAATTAATTTAATTTCATTTCATTTATTATTCTTACAATATAGCATAGGGATATTTAAAATCACAGCATCATTATTTCATACCTAACCTAGTCAGCATGCGCGGTCCCAGGGGGGGGGGGGGGGGGTCACAGGGGACATGACCCCCCCCCCAAAATCGTAAACGTCAAATTGAAAAATCAAGTCTAAAAATAAAGTCTAATTTACTCGACAAATTTTATTATTAGTGACCCTAATAATAGATGCTAGTCAGGTAACTTGCATTGCGATCAACTATCGCATGCATAATTTAGAATAGGAATTTTTCCCGGGTATTTTTTTTTTAATTCTAATTAGTCCGTCAGTTAGATTATCAAAAAATATTTAACACGTATTTTTTGCTTTATCAAATCAATCGAAATTGACAAAGATAACGCGCATCAAAGTTCGGGAGTTGGGGCTTATGACGTCACTTAACGGTAAAAAGCGTACAAAGTCGTGACGTCACGCGGAACTTCAACGCACTAAGTATATCTTCGTCATTTTTTGTTTTATTGACAAAAGAAAAAATATGTGTTCAATATTTTTTTATAATGTAAATGACGGAATAATCAGATTTTTTTTAGGAAACTAGCCTATTAGGAGCTATTTCGTTTTCTACTGTAGTGTTACTGAGACTTTAATAGAAAAGAAAATTAAGATGAATGGTATTGAAGTTATTCAGGAAAATAGTGAAAATTGACCATTCCCGCCCCCTTATCTCAGAAATTACTGGTCCTAAAATTTCGAAAAAAATACAGAAAATTGTTCTTTACCTATAGATTTACAGGAAAACCGGTAAGAAGTCTATGTTATTTGAAGTAACATAGGAAAATTCATATAATCACGGAACCCTCTCCTCGCGAGTTCAACTCGCACTTGTCCGGTTTTTTTTATCACGAAATGATGAATGTTAGTTTGCGGTCAGCCTCGATGTCAATTTAATTGACATATAGCTCCCATCCCACCCTCAAATCTCGAATGGTGTCGTTGGATAGCTCTTTAAAAACATTACAAGGTATGGTTAGAACCATTTAGGAAATATTAAGCTCTTGAAAAACATCTTACATTAAAACTAAGGGGTCATCCATAAAGTACGTCACACTAATTTCGTGATTTTTTGACCCCTCCCCCGTCCTTCTCACAGTTGGTCACATTTGTGAGACCCCCCCCCCCATCCCTAGTGTGACGTCACATATTTTGCAATTTTACGTCTACAAATTATTAATCTAAAACAGCAGTTCCGAAATTAGTTATATTTCCATTTAAATTATTTTTTAATATTATTATGGGTATTCTCAAATAAAACGATATAACTTAGATAAAGTAGATTTCTGCTTATATTCGTACAACGTTCCCTTTTTGAATGGCGGCCTTCGCGGCAGTCACAACCATTGAAAACGAACCCGCTAGTTTTACAGAAGTGACGTAGTGGCGCCACTGTAACTTAAAGGCTAATTACACTGCACGAACTCTCGGGACTCTGGAGGTCCAGCCGGAAGAATTAGAACCGTACGTGCGAGTATGATATTTAGTTAGAGTAATAAGAAAGGTCATCAGGAATCGACTTGTAGGCAGGCTGTGCCACTGCTACTCGGTGCGACGCATCGGATGGTGTAACACTCGGCCTTCCTGCGACGTCGGCCGCGTCCCGCGGTAGACATTCTTGTCAGCAGAATTCTGAAACCACAAAAATATTACGCAGTAGACCTTAATTTTATTATTTTATTCTATTATTATATTTTATTTTGCATTTCCCATAAAAGTAGACGATTTAAAATGGTAATGTAGCGGGCTAGTGTCATTCAATAGACTAAGAGCCAGCTGTCGTAATGGTATTTTTTTTAACCACTAAATGAAATGAAATTAATTTTCATTTAACTAGATCTATTTCGCTTCAACTTTCTAAGTTTGTCACATAGCTGCGTCTTGTTTTATTTCAGAAAGAGTAAGTAGTTGGTAATTATGCTCTACACACAGATTGCTATACACACAGATTGACATACACACAGATTGACATACACACAGATTGATATACACACAGATTGATATACACACAGATCTTTGTCAACCCTGATAAGTATAGGAACCCCAAAGTAGAATAGTCACACAGTAGGAACCTCCACAGTTTTATAACTTTGATAGAGCAGACGAATGTTGCAGTCACACAGTAAGATTATCTTTATTATGTAACTTGATATTCATAGAATTGGCGTCACAAAGATCTAGTTGTCGTCACACAGCAGGACATACTAGTTTTTTTTTTATTTTTTTTATTGAAAGGTTTGGTAAATAATAACGCAGTTCAGTATTATTGTATGAGAATTTACAAATCAGTAATCCAACAAACAAAATGTGGCAGTTTATCCATGTTTGATGCAAGGCAAATAGAGTATTACAATAGGTATTAGTAACACGATTGTCTTATTTACAAAGGAGAAGAATTACTGGGCTGTTGTTGGTGAATATCATTTATAATAGTCATGGCTTACAAACAAACACGTTAGCTTTCCAACAGGTCAATAAGGTCATCGCGGTCAACTTCGTGGTCTGATTCCGAACTGTCAGACACAGTTGGCTTATAAGGACGAAGTGAATCTCCCGCTACTACGGCACTAAACTTTTTGTATCCTTTAACACCTTTTATACTATTAATTGTATATCGATCAATTAATTGTTCGGCTTTGGATATCTTATATGGCCCTGTATACAAACTGCCAAGTTTCTTAGTAACGCCTGTTGCATGATCATGGGAAACGCCTCCTTTCCACAAGACCAGTTCGCCAATTTGATATTTTGTACATTTCTTATGCTTTTTATCATATTGGTTTTTCATAACAGTCATGTATTTGTCTATTTTAACCTTAGCTACTTTCCTTCTTTCATCTAATTGTGCTCTAGAGTCGTTATCATTGTTGTCCAACGCAGGGTAGGCAGGCAGAAGAGAGTTTTTATGAGTGAACATCAGATTAAACGGAGACACACCGGTGACTGAATGTGGAGTGTTGTTAATACCCCAAATAACATCTCCAAGCTTGTCATCCCAAGTGCATTCACTGTCAGCCGTTGTATTCAAGCCATTTATAATAGTCCGATTCATTCTTTCTACTTGACCATTAGATCGGGGGCAAGCTACAGCATTGAGAATGTGTTTAAATTGTCTTTCAGCCGCGAATGCTTTAAAATACCTACTAGTGAATGCGACTCCACGATCTGTTACGATTCTCAAAGGACTACCGAAAACAGAAATAATATCTTTAAGATTGTTTATCGTTTCGATAGAGTTAGTACTCTTTACAGCCCTTGCAAAAACAAATTTAGTGAAGGAATCGATCACCACCAGAATGTAGCATTTACCATTTCGTGTTTTAAGAAATGGTCCCAAATGGTCAGCATGTAACGTGTGCATAGGCACGTCTACTTTTTGGATTGGATGCAATTCGCCCTCTGTTTTCCCGTGATTTCCTTTGGCATACGCACAAGTAAGACAAGAATTAATATATTTACGTATGAACCTGGTCATTCCAGAGAACCAGAATTGAGACTTAATAGTTTTCTCGCATTTATCAAAGCCAATATGCCCGATTTGGTCATGGTATTTTTGTAGTAATCCCCACTTTGCCAGTTTAGGTATCACAAATCGGTGTCCATACAGAGTTTTACGGTATAAACAATCATCTTTTATTTCATAGTTGTTCAATATGTCTGGATTATTTGTGCCCTCTCTTAGTTGTTTGATGATGTTCTGAACTTTGTCATCTTGAAGTTGTAATGTAATACGCCAGTCCGATTCGTCTACATGCAAAACCGTCACTGTATCGATAGGATTTCTACTGAGGGCGTCGACATGCTGCATACGGTTACCGGGGCGGTACTCAATCTCAAGGTCGAAGTCCTGTATTGCGAGCCACCAACGCGCGATACGTGGAATCAGATCCTTCTTACATAGGGTAGTTCTCAACGCTGCACAATCCGTAACTACTTTAACAGGTATGCCAGTCAAGTATATACGAAATCGTTTTAATGACTCTACTACAGCCAAGGTCTCCAATTCATAGCTGTGATAAAATTGTTCCTCTCGACTGGTAACGCGACTAAAATAAGCAACGGGCTTGAGAAGTCCATCGCGTTGATACTGGAGCAATATTCCACCTAGCCCCATTTTACTGGCATCCGTGTGTAGTTCGCTTTTGGCATGCGGATCATATATGGCTAAGACAGGTCTATCTGTCAATATAGCCTTTAATTGCTCAAAAGCTAACTGCTGTTGTGGGCCCCATATCCATTCCACACCTTGCTTGGTTAAGAAGGTAAGTGGTCGCGCTATCTCGGCAAAACCTTTAACATACCTACGGAAATATGATGCTAGACCTATAAACTGGCGAATTTCGTGTATGTTACCAGGAATCTTAAAATTCGTTACGCTTTCGATCTTTGCTCTGCCAGGACGCACCGTACCTTCTGTTATCTCGTGACCTAAATAATTCACATTAGTCTTTAAGAAAGAGCACTTTTTGATGTTAAGTTTAAGGTTAGCCTGTGCCAATAATTGTAACACTTGTTCTAGTAGAGCTATGCCTTCTTCAATCGTAACAGATGGTATGGTGACGTCATCCAAATAAACAGCAAGCCTATTTTCTAATGGGCCCAGCGTGCGACGAATCAGGCGAGAAAAAACTGCTGGTCCGTTTGCTAAACCAAACGGCATTTTTAAAAATTCATACTGGCCCGTCGGAATTACAAATGCCGTTTTAGAAATAGAGCCATCGGCCATTTTTACTTGATAATAACCTTGTGCAAGATCTAAAGTTGTAAAGTAAACTTTTCCTGCCAGTCGGTTAATCTGGTCATCTATGTGCGGTAATGGGTATCGGTCTTTGATGGTACGTGAATTCAATGCCCGATAGTCGATACATAAACGATAGTCGCCGCCTTTTTTTTTAACTAAAATAACGGGACTCGCATAATCGGATGTCGACTCCCGGACTATACCGGCCGAAACAAGTTCATTGACCTTTTGCTGAACGATTTCATTTTCTTTGTATGATAATCTGTAGGGCTTACAATGAACGGGATTTTCACTTGTGGTTTCTATGTGCATTTCAATTAGATCACTGCAACCTAGGTCCTTTGTGCATTCGGCAAAGCAATGAACATATTTGTTTAAAATACCTAATAGCTGTGAACTATAATTTTCGCCAATGTCTCCTAAATCAATAACAGAACAGTCAATTGTTTTATTTTCTTGCGATGATGGTATAATACAAGCCTCATCCGACACGGTCAACACATCGCTTTGCACGTAAACTTCTCCGCGAGTGATAAGCCTACCAGCTGACCACTGTAGGCATGTTTCGCCAAGGTTAATTACGCGTAAACAAAAATAATCATTTTGCAAAAGGGCTTGGGGTATAAAGTAAGAGGTTGTCGCTAAACAAAACATCACTGGATGTGTTATTATAACGCTCCGTGGCTGCAAATCGTGTTCAATGTAAATAAGTATGTCGCTGCTGGCGCCGGGGTCAAGCGCAAGGTCATGTTGCAAATACAGTGCCACTTTTGAAATCATATCATTGCTATTTAATTGTATATTAGAGAGGAAGCTGTCATTATTATTAAGAGCACACAAAGTAACACTACTAGACGTCGTAATAAGATTTACATTCGCATGATTTATTATCGGCTGTCCTACAATCAAATCTATGTCACTGAGGTCCCGATTTGTGATTTCAGCACTACTATCTATACTGAAATTGTCTATACAGAGTTTAAATGAAACCTTACCAAGTGACGGCGTGTATAATCCACCAAATCCTTTCATAATAACATTAGACGGCGCAATGGTTGTTTGTAAGTTTTGAGCTATTTTAGAAGTAATGATATTCACTTTACTGCCAGTATCAATATAAGCGATTGCTGAAAAATCGTCGATTGTTACTTTTTTCTTATACAACTCTCCTATAATTTCAATCGTAGTAAAAAACACTGGTTGTACCTGTTGTGATATTTGTGGGAACGGCGACTGCGCTTGCGGTTGCTGCGGCGGCGGCGGCGGCCGCGACGGCCCCGCGGCGTACCAGCAGGTGTTTGTGGCGTGACCTTGGCGCTGACAAACTTGGCAGCGTAAAACAGCGCGGCAGTCCCGAGCTTCATGACCCGTCTTGCGACAGTTGTAGCAGAGCTTCGGTAGCCCGGCATTTCCACGGCGCCAGACGGATTTATGTTCCACACTACTAGCTTCGACTTTCTTGAAGTTTTCCAGCGACGACAGGAAACCGTAGTACAACTCTTCAGGTGTTTCGCTGTTGAATGCCGTCGCGTTCGCTTGCAACTCCACGGGTAGCCCACGTATTAAACACGACGACGCAGATTGACCTTCTAAGATGTTGCACTTTTTTAACAAAGACATCTTATCATGATAATATTTTGTCATCGTTTCATTGTCATTCTTCTTTCGCGCAAGCATCAATTCCAATCGGTCGACGAAATCTGTAGATCGTGGAAATGCTTTTGTCAGCCTTTCTTTCCACTCGTCCCAGGTTGCGGCGTAGTCATCAAGGTCATCATACCATTCCCGTGCTGCACCCCGCAATCGGATTTGCATGACAAAGATTCGATCACGCTCATACCAATCATACAAGTCTCCAAGTTGGTCTATTTTGTGTAGCCAACCTTTGACATTCGTAGATTTCTTGCCTGGATCGAATTTAGGTATTATTTCTGCATCTAAATGTGTTATTCGGCGCCTCTTCAAGGTTACATTTTCTCTTTCAGGTGGTGTAGAAAAAAAATCACGCTTTTCTTCATCACTGTCGCTCCCATCTTTCGGTTTTCTTTTTCCTAATCCAGAAAAATATGGTCCGAGCATGTCTTCGAATCACCACTTCTGAAGTATTATGGGTATTCTCAAATAAAACGATATAACTTAGATAAAGTAGATTTCTGCTTATATTCGTACAACGTTCCCTTTTTGAATGGCGGCCTTCGCGGCAGTCACAACCATTGAAAACGAACCCGCTAGTTTTACAGAAGTGACGTAGTGGCGCCACTGTAACTTAAAGGCTAATTACACTGCACGAACTCTCGGGACTCTGGAGGTCCAGCCGGAAGAATTAGAACCGTACGTGCGAGTATGATATTTAGTTAGAGTAATAAGAAAGGTCATCAGGAATCGACTTGTAGGCAGGCTGTGCCACTGCTACTCGGTGCGACGCATCGGATGGTGTAACAATATGTTCAACATCAAATGAAACTTTTGTAAAAACGGGACGCGCGCGTTACACTAGTAGAAAGAGTGGGAACAAAACAATTTAAACCGTACAGACAGATTTGGAAATATTTTCAAGGTTTTCGTTAATAGTTCAATTTTGGCATTTTAACACTTAGATGTATTAGATTTTTAAATGTGACGTCACAAAACTAATGACCCCTCCTACCCCTTGTCACACAATGTCACACTTCGTCGACCCCCTCCCTCCCCCATAAGGTGTGACGTACTTTATGGAGTAGGAGTAGGAGGAGAAGGAGACTAAGTAGGCTTCATTGGTTCATAAGTAACAGGTGACTAACTTATTCATACCTACTGAAAATCATCGAAAATAGCAACAAATAACTGAATAGAAAACTAGCCAAAGTTATAGCTTTCGGAGTTATAATGGAGGGTTATGCTCTTGACCGGTTTATTTTTATTATAAGCTGCTTCGACCTACTCGAATTCCGTGATCTTTTAGACATTTATTCTTACGTTCGTAACCATCTTTTTGTAACATTTTCTCTTCAATATCTGTCATATGCCTGTACAGAGAGTGCGCACTGCAATTCAGAACGGCAGCGCACTCAAACAATACAAAAGCAAAACTCTTTGGGAAGTTTTCTCTAATTTCAACATCAAATCTCTCCAACGATTCATGCTTTTTAAACATATTGGATAAATAGTGCTTAAACCAATAGGTAAACCCATTAATTTTTTTAGGATCTTTGATTAAACGTTCACGTTTTTGTTTTTTTCGCTTTTTTAATTTACTTAATGGCACATTGTCTTCCGAGTCTTCTTCGCTGGCAACATTTTCAGAAACGACTTTTTCGGATTCTTTCATTTGTTCATCTAAAAGCTTGTTAATCGCTTCATCACTGTCCAAATCAAACAGATCCTTAGCTTCAAATGTACCTTTAACCTTGACGTATAGTTGTTTTATGTCGTGCGTTTTCTCATCAAATTGAGGATCGCCTTTATAAACAGGATCTTGTATCGACCCATCATCCGATTCATTGTTGTCAACTTCACTTTGGTCCGAATTATTTTCATGAGTTACTTCACTAGGATTCAAAATGTCATGATGATTTTCTATCTGATTGTGATCATTTAATTCTATTGCACTGGTATTTTGATTTTGATTTACTTGATCCTCAACAACAGAATCGTTTCTTACGTTTTGATCATCTATATTATTGATGAAAGATCGGATTTCTTCAGAAACTTTTTGCATTATGTCTTGCTGGAGGTTAGAGTAGTATGCATTAAGAAGTTCTCTTACTTGGGCTTTCTTTTCAACTATTTCGCTTATTTGTGCCTCGTTAGGTTTAGCTCTTTTAGGCGCTGATACTCCTGGTTCCATATTAGGCCTATTTATTTTACGTTTTTTAGGTTCTTGAGTTGGTCTAAATTTTGTCGGTATTGGTACCTTGTATTCTCGGCAGGCAGCAACCATTAGCTGTTTAATAGTTTCTTCTCTATTAAAAGTTGCGGGGTCAAATTCAGGTCCTGCATTTACATCACTGTCTAATAACGATATGCTTTGAACACCAACATTACTGTCTTCATGAGCACCATTGTCAATAAGCACAGTTTCTTTTGATTCATTCAAGTCATTATCATAAATATGAATATTAGGAGCAAACTTAGTCTCTTCAGTTTTTGTATCCAGAAAGTCATCATCAAATATGTTCTTGCCTTCTTCTTCTTCCTCAAAAACTTCTAATTTTGCATCTTTTGTTTCTGTATCATCATCATCATCATCATTAAAGTCATATGTCTTAGAGTCTGTGCCAATAGGTGTAGTCTCTCTATTAGTTATACGGTGAATTGTTTGATTAGAGTCTTCTTGGTTTTCATTTGTGTTGCATGTAGCGTCTAACTCGTCAGGTGTATTTTCTATATTGGAGTCGTATCCATGATCACTATCCCTGTTACTAGCTTCCTTGACCTCAACAATATGATCTTCTGTTGGTCGCTTTGTCTTAAACCAATTTTTGTTTTCGCAATTTCTCACAAAAACCATAGTGTCGTCACTGTAGCTTGAAGTCAAATTTATACCCAGGAGGTCGTTAAATGTTTTTCCAGACGGACTGACGCCTACAATTATGTTTTCAGATGTTTCTTCAGAATAAAATGGAAGGGCTAAGTCTTTGCATGCATAATCTATGGAGTATTGAGTGAAATCTTCTGTCAATAGAAGCCTCGTATCTGAATCCCGCAAATGTCGTGAAATAACTTCAGTGAGTGAAGATAGAGGCGTCGCGCTGGGTTCAAACTCCGACTTCGGAATAACGTCGGCATTATCATTCTGCGGGATTTTATTAATAATATCCATAGTGACTTCATCACTTAGCAGGACCTCTTTCTTTGTCAGGTTTTCCGATTGCTCCATGTACACGTAATCATCTAGGAATAACCCGCGTTCCCTAGCGATCGGCAAATTGTGTTTGCAGAGCATGTACTTTCTAAACAATAAATAATTACACCATTCTCTAAAAGAAAATAGCCGGTCCGTCTGTTCGGCAAACATATCTGTTTTGTAAGCTTTTAAATAATTTTCTTTATCATTTATCTCGTCGACAGCCTCTGACAGACGTACTTCATAATCGTCATCTAATCCAAAACACATTTTTAACGCTACAAGTATATACGACAATACTAGACCTTCAAAGTCAGGCAATTTGTTCGTTTTATATGATTTAGTGAGAAAATATACAGGCGCAAAATCCATAAGAGACAAAACTAATTGTTTCAGGTCATTTGGCAAGCATATTTCTTTTAAAAGATTGTCTATCATAGTTTCTAGGTTCGGCACCAAGTAAGGACCTAGATCGAGATCTTTGCATTGTTGCATCGCCGACGCAATGCCTTTTAAAGAACAATGATACATTTGACGAGACTGCTTGAACCCAGACCAACCCGATATTGCCTTTGTTTCTATCTCTTTTGGCACGTATTCCTCGCTTCTTTGAATACCTATTTGACCAGCTTGTATGTATCTACGTAAATGTGATAGTTGGATGTCACTTTTATCCCGGTTTAAGGCTAAATATAAAATGGTCACTAGGACAGAACGTGACATTTTGGTGGCGCATGGTTTAACTTTATCAGTATCTTCTTGTGGCTCATCCTCTTCTGAATCATTTGTTTTGTCTTTTAATTGACTAATACCATTGAACCTGCAAGGAAAAGACAAATAATTGAGCATTGAGAAACTGGTGGAGCAATGGTGCATGAATTAAATAATTTCCTAGTATTAGTCAGCCACCGCTGACTTGGCTTGTCCATTTCTCCTTTTTTGTCCTCATCATATATCTATAATTTTTTTATTTTATTTATTATTAGTCAGCCACCAAACACTGTATTCTACTGTTGCATTGAGCTAACATCAATTGGGTTACAGTTGCTTGTAATAAACAAGATGCAGATTAATGGTAAATTTCTTGTGTATACTACAGGTTTTTATATTTACTGTTCATAAAGCGTACCTTACTTGTAATGGCCCCAATTTTATTTAATAGGTTGCAAGAAACATGGCAGAATGTCACAATAAATAAATTTAAATATTTACTGTTTAAACTTCTACTGGATAAGTGTTATTATAATGTTACTGATTATTTAGATGATACTGACATAAACCGAATCTAATTTCATTTTGTTTATTTTGTATTTAATCCAATAATTGATGTCGTGTCTTTTTTATGTAATTTCAAGAAGTGCTTGTAATAATGATATTTGCACTTAAATTGCTCTTTGAATTTCATATTATTGTTAATGTCTGTTATTATATTTACCATACATTTTTATACCGTTACCGACATTGTATTGTGTTTGTCTATTATTGTTGTTCGTTTTCATGTAAGAACAACATTTCATACACCAGAAGGCACATCGTAGACGTTCCTCCAACATTCAACAGTCACCTTATTTACCTGTGATGAATGAATAAATATTTGATTGATTGATAAAAAAACTTACTCCATTTGTTCCTTTTTCTGGTACTTTTTTATATACTTTGCCCAGATCCAAAGCACCTTCATCTTGAAACTGGGACCAGCTCCAAGCCTCAGTAGCTCTTCAGTCAGCCCCGCCAGGATGAAATTAAAGGCATGCCACTTGTGCCATTCAGAGCTCACTGTCAACAAGTTAGTTATTATATTTTAGCTCTACGGCCACCTGCTGTACCCGTAGTATATAATACATCAACAAAGATAAAATAAAGACACATGCCAGTCCAGAAATACCTGCATCTTGGATCTGTGAAGATCTCACAAAATACAAGAATGAAAATATATTCCAATTAAAACTTCTAGCACTGATTCAAACTCCAAAGGGGACAACTTAAGTCATTAAAATAACTAGATTTAAGCATTCTCATGATTCTAGTAGCCTTATCTATAAACAGAGAAGGTTATATGTTATAACCTTTATAAAATATGAAGAGCACTCCTTACTTTGAACACCGTCCTTTATTTTGACGGAGAACTTCTGCTTACTGATGAACGCAAACGTCCCGTCGCCTAACGCCGTGTGCTCCACGACAGTTTCACGAACATTAGTGTCTTGGGTACCACATTCGGCACAATAATAAAAGCCATCTACGAGCCTAGTTTCTGACCCGCCGCACACATCACACGCGTCCTCTTTACCCATGGCGAATACGAAGAATGAGCTAACTAGCTATTTGAAAGTAAATGCGCATCATCTTTCATTTATAACTTTCAATATTATTTACATTTTGTATAACACGTGCATTGCCGCTGAAACGAACACTGTCTATCTGTCAATGTCAAATCGAGTCAGTGCTGCCAACTCGTAAACCAGATTTTACTGGGTGTAGTGTACGTCTATAAGATACCAAAAAGTTACTAAATATTTTTGAACGTTGCTAAATAAGGATACTAAAAATGTAAATAAGTAATTCTAGTAATTTGTGGTCTACATCAACCAAACCTCACTGTTTCACCTGATTTTTTCGAAGTTAAGGTAAAATATTGGTATGGTCACGGAATGATCATGGTATGATTTACTAATAATATTTTTGATTTTTAAATATTTACTACACAAACTGAGAAGTCCTGAAACGCTAATAAAAGAAGAAGCAGAGGAGTTTGGTGCGAGTCGCTAAATGTTTTGTTTTTGTATTTTCTGAATGCATCCTTTTTTAGGGCACAGTTGGTATTATTTGCCAATTGACGTGTACTACATTGCCAGCGTTTATTTTCTACTAGATTAGTAAAATTTGCAAATACGCATCGATTTTTACAATAATTAAGAATTAAAATAAAAATTGAATAACAAAATATTTTTAATGTAAAATTAGCTAGTTAACCAAGCTACTATTTTTCTATTTACATAACAAAGAAAAAACCTAGATAAAAACTTCCAAGACGTAATTAAAATCGTTCAATCAGCATTATTATTTATTATTCATTGAAGTGTCAATGTTTCATATATTTGTTAAGCATTTTAAACACTTCACAACTTAAGTGGGATTCTTGTAAATCATCTTTTTGTCCCGAAATACCCTTATTTCGTGATTTTTATCAATTTCGTTACTGGCGTTTTTTATATCTAAGATTGGTATACAATTACAAACTTCGCTCGCTGAATATTATGTAAAATACAACGAGTTCACAATTCTAAATATTTTATTTTTTAAGAATTATGAACTCTGATTTTTATTTCTTACTTAAGTTAAATATTTTAGTATTGTAATCGTAAATAATTTGTCACTTCCGTCAATTTCGTCAATACCCTGACTGACTCATGCTAACTTAGTAGAAAAAGGAAGTTTATATTGTTATAAACTGGCAACTGCATTTACAATTTCTACCTCACAGTAATTTTGTAGCGTTTCGTGTAGTCCGTCGTCAATAATTCGCTATTATTCGGGCGTGTTCACCGATTACGATAAAATAACTGAGATAAACCTGCCATTTAACATCGCCGACGGTAGCTAAAAGCGCACGCCCTTACTTAGTAATTAACAAAGTGACACACCCTTGGTGAAGGTCCGTGTTAGGTTGTGGGTCGCTGATTGTTTGTCGCGATATCGTGCGTGCGGGGTTGTTATGCGTGAGGGCTAGAGGGTGCAGTGGTTGTGTGCAGTGCCGTGCCGGTTGGTTTATTGATGGGCTGCCGTGCGAACGGGCGCAGCGCGGCGGAGCGGCCGCAACGGCGGAACCTTGCTAGCTGGAAGGACCTCATAACCCGCCACACTGGAACTCATGGAATTAGAGAACATCGTCGCCAACACAGTCTACTTGAAGGCCAGAGAAGGTAATGTCATTTACAATTGAAATTAGAACGCGTGACGCCAACAGAATTATTCATGACGCTCGTGTGAGGATTCTGTATTCAAATCGGTCAACGTTAAATGGGAAATAGACATTGTTGCTAGCAGAATTGATCTCTTCATGAATAGTTTTATAAGCAGGCACTAAACATATTCCTTGACCTTTAAGCTAAAGGATCAGTAACAACCATCACTCAATTTGTTCATTTAGCTTACAGAAATTTCGTGATATTATAAAAGTGCATATTACAAAAATTATTGCACATTTGTGGTTAAATTGATGTGCCAGCAACAGTTAGCAACTGTCCATACTAATTTAAAAGCTGTATGACAGATTTATATCATCTGCTCTAGAGTATAAGATCCAAGTTATAATATCTAAATTAATCACAGAGCCTCGCCTCTGTGAACCACTACAATGACGAGGAAATTATGATCAGTGTGAGAGCCTGGTGTCCATACTAGGATGCCCTGTGTGACAGATCACTAGGCCCCCGCCCCGATTCAAGGAAGTTGTAATGCTGGTAGCAAAAGATACGAACTATGTAAACAAAGGAAAATAATAGGAAAAGGAACAAGAAAGTACCATATACAGTTTCACATCCATGTCAAGTGATTTGCAATTTAGTTTATACAGTTATGGATAGTTAAAAACTCAACATAGTTTTGGAGTAATACAAATTATGTCATACACTGAAATAGATGTCAATCCCAGAAAATATCTTATTTTATTGCTGATAAAAGATTTTCAATTTCGCCGTAATTACGTTTATGTAACCATGTTCTAACTTGATTCTTACATTTGTGTCTAGGGAGCAGATGATACAGTTGAATTGTTAATTTTACCTGAGTCAACTGTTCTTCCCTACTATTAATATATTTACATCATATAGTTGTAGAAACACATAGCTGTACAAATCTTGTCCTCAAGATATACATATTGTCTTGTGTGTTTGTGTGAGACACCACCGAGTATCAATTTACACATAGTATTGTGGTTGACCAGTTAAGTTTTGCAACTGATCTGCTAATGGCTATAAACAGTGGTGATGTAGATCTATTCCATTAACAATTTAAAAGATATATTTATGCATAACAATTAAGAGACCATTTCAAATATTTCTGTTTCTACAAGTTTGCATTATCATATCACCAGGGACCTGGTAAACAGATGCATAATAGCCTAAAGCTGGTAAAATCTCCTAAAAAGTTATCTAACTGTAGATACAACTTTTTAAAATATTTGCCATGATAGTAAAAATCCAGAAACTTTTGAAATTGCGTAAAACGTTCATATCTCACTCGTGCATGACCATCTATCTCATTGCTTCAAGTAACCCTTCTATAAACTATTTAGTTGCTAGACAAGACAATATACTTTACGTAAATGTGTATTATTTGTAGTTTAAAAAAAATTAAAACATGTCCATTTCAATCTCGGCCATTTTATAATTAACAGGTCGGTTTCCATAACACTGAACAACAATGCCGCCACTACACTTTAGGTAGATACGTATGCGTCCAATCGTCCGATCCCTGATTATTACCAACAATATTGTACTCTTAACAATATTTTAAAATACAATAATGAAACAGTTATTCTTTATCTAATGCATGTGGGTATGAGCTGAAGTGAATGTCTGTAAGGGGACTGCATGTTAAACTATCCTGTATGATATGAGAGTCCTACAACCAATCCCTACTGGTCCAGGAAGTTAAAACCACATTTCAGAATCACCATTCATCATCACCACATGGCACATTATTGCTGAAGAAAAAGAAAGAAAGAATCCATAATTCGGTGAATTTAATTGATAGATGAAGTGTTGCCAGCACGTCTAGCATGACCTGCCCGCGAGTCGTTTGTCGCTCAATGCATCCCTTACATATTTGATACGTTTGACAGAGACGCACTGAGCGACAAACGACTCGCGGGCATGTCGTGCTAGCCCTTCAGGTGTAATTGTCAAAGGGTGTTGCCTTCCTATTTTTATTATTAAAATCGGGAATATTAATAATTTGTGTCTCTTCTATTCCTGAATGAATAAATAGGCTTTAAAATACTCTTACTTAGACACTAGGGTCTGTGATATCCAACCTTGGGCAAAAGTGGATGACATGAAATTATGACATGGTTATATTAGACGAATTTATGGAAAACTTCGGGCACCCATATATTACAGTACAGGTAAATATAACTGGTATCCAAAGCTTACTTTTCTTAGTATCAACACGAACAGTACTATCCTACTGTGGCAACAGTGCATGCGCGGTCTGTTGGTAGTTCCGGCATTGTCTGCTAGCAACAGTATCCCTGGCCATTTTATGACTGTATCGCGACTGCATTGCTGCTAGAAGTCACCGTGGGCAAGTCCTTTGAAAAACACCTTAAAGAAACCTTAATAAAAAAAATGGTACTACACTTTACAAGGATTTTTTGAGAATAAGGATATTTAAGCTTCTGTCTGCCTGCCTCTATCCATTGCTGTACCCCTCAGGCATAGTATAAAGAGAGGAAGTAGGCTATCTCCAGCCCAATCCGCGACATAATTGCCTTCTGTCTCGGGGTGTATATTCTTGTGGGAAAGTAGGCCTACCTACTTCCTCTGAGTGATAGAAAACTAATATAACAAAAAATAAGTAAGGTATCTCATCATCAAGTAAAAATTATATGCTAGAATAAGTGACTTGCCTACCTTTCCTGTTCAGTAGGTAATCTGAACAGAGACAATTCTGGAATCGATGAATTATTAAGACACACAGCGATAAGTTCTCCTGCGATTATCACACATTTTTCATTGAAAATGAAAATGAAAATGAAAATATTTATTTTGCAAGTAGGCCACATGGGGTCTTTTACATGTCTGAAGCTACCAGCGCTTCGAAAGGTGACATCTGCGGAGAAGAAACGCCGCAAGAAACTCAGCAGTAAGTCTTTTTTTTTCAACTTTTACATTAGAGTTTTAACTAAAACTAACACATGAAAAGGGCAGCAAACAATCCTAATAGGTAAAAATTAATTATAATAAATAACTAATAAGGGAGATGTATAGTCTCCGCGTCTGGACAAGTTAAGTGACTTAGAGATGTATAAAGCCTCTAAGGGTCATCATAATAATATTTAAAGTAAAGAGATAAAGAAACATCTAAATTGATTACCTAATCTAGGTTAAATGGAGATGTAGACAGTCTCCACGGTCAAGTATAAAGAAGGAGATGTAGGGTCTCCAAATATCAAAATAATAATATTAATTTGAAATAAAAATATTTCATGTCCTAATAATTCAAATATCGAATATGAAACCCTATAGAATATAGTATAGAGAACACTATGAAGTCTCTCTAGTCAGGTTCAGATAACGCACAAACAAATAAATTAAAAGGTAACATTTTTAAAATTTTAAATTTTTAAAGGTCCTTGCTAGCATGAACTGTCCGGACCCCACAGACAGCACCCGTTCACGAGTATGACGCGTATCTCAGCCATCGTCTCCCTCAACCACGTTTTAGGGAAGGTGGCGACCCAATCAACGACGCCGCCGTAAGCAAAGACCTTTGAGCGAGCATGACAAGTTCAAGCTGCCGGACAAGAACGAAATAAATCAAGGCAGGTACGAGTAGCCGTCCGACGAGAGATGTCACAGTGGGCTCATATGATAAAAAATTTGCATGTGCGATATAGGTACATATACAATAATCCTACACAATTATATCCTATAATCCTACTAATCAATATAATCCTACACATTCATTTAGCGGTGCCGAAAAGCCGCGACGCGCGAACCTCGTGCGGTGTTAGTCCTGACTGGCGCACTGAGAAACAGGTCGAGGTTTGTTTAAGTGTGCGTGCGGCGACGCATAGATACTTTGGCGCACACATACAAGCCGCGCGCGGTGCGTTTGTATGACGATAACTTACTTCCTCTCTTTATACTATGCCTCAAGGTTTTATGGGTAAAATAATTGGTATTATTATGTAAATTATATAATAGTGACTATGACCTATGTGGACTTGGCAACTAGGTATACAATAATAAATTTTTATGACTGCCACTTGATTGTACTAGGTTAGTACCATATTGTACCGCTTTTTAAATCGTTACACACCGTTCGTTTCCGTACCAATCGTTTCAATCGTTCGTACCGTAAGATGGGGAAGCATCCTAAATTGCACCTACATCATTATACCTAAGTACTTAGAATCTAAATCCAATCCAATAGGAAGTAGGACAGAACCTTCCATTTACGTAGGAAATAAAATTTAAATAGATTTACATATACATTGTCAAACTAAATTGCTTACATCAAAATTGCATAGAGAGCCATGTCAGCAATACGCTGAACATAGTATGGCGGGGTGCCAAATGTACTTGCATTTGTTTGGCATATGTGGCTGACATCTGCGAAAACAGTTTACTACAAATAGCGGTGAGTATACAGTTTTGTGTATACATTGTTGCTAAGTCTTTTACCCGACTGCACGACCAGAGGAGAGTAGTGTTATACATATCATTATATATTTTATTTTGTCATAATTTCTACCAGCTTTCTTAAGGCCCGGGCACACCAAACGCGGTTGCGGCGCGTTTGCGGCGCGAACGTGGGCGGCGGCTTCAACGCGTTACGAACGCGGGTCCGCGTTGCTCACATCCCGCGCCGCTTTCGCGCCGCGTTCGCCCCGCTTTCGCGCCGCGTTCGCCCCGCCTCGCAGCCGCGTAATTCGCGTGCCCGCGCACGCGTCGCCGCCGCTTCGCGCGCGCCCCGCGCCGCTTTCGCGACGCGTTCGGTGTGCCTCTGGACATGGCGGCCGTATTAAATACAACTTCGCGTGCCCGCGTTCGCGCCGCAAACGCGCCGCAAACGCGCCGCAACCGCGTTTGGTGTTATTGCACCTTTTGATATATTTCTCTGCTTGGCTTGTTGGTTGACTGGTAGAGAATACCATCGGGCATTAAGTCCGCCATTTGTACTTGGTGCAATAAAGCTTAATTAAATCCTGCTCATATTAAATACGCGAAAGTTTGTGAGGTTGTATGTTTGTTATGTTACCACTTCACGCTTGAATGGCTGGACGGATTTGGATGAAATTTGGAATGGAGATAGATAATTTCCCGGATTAACACATAGGCTTCTTTATATTCCGGAAAATTCAAAAGTTCCCGAGGGAATAATTAAAACCGAATTTTACGCGGACGTTGTCGCAGGCAGAAGCTAGGAAAGAAATAGATAAATAGTGTTCCGCTTCCGCGCCATTATTATCGGCTTATGAACTTCACACTGCTGGATACAGACCTTAGAGAGGGGCTGGGCAGTAGTGCACGCGGGTTCAGTGCGGTGCAGTATAAAAAGAGCGCTGACGGCCATATAAAATGTATGGCCGTCAGCGCTCTTTTTACAACGGACGATGTATACTTGTCTTATTTGGTAAACAAGTTTAGGTATAACCTCAAAATGTACCTTTTTTGGGTGAAACTGCCATTTTATCCTAAGTAAAGCAATCCTAGCCTAGGTGAAAAATTGGCAAATTGATTATATCCGGTTGCTTTATTTATGATGAAGTACCTGTTTTAGCCAAAAAAGGTGCATTTTGAGGTTAGAAACTTATTTACCAAATAACATGACAAGTAAGGATAAATCGCTTCATAACCATAGCAGTCTTAGTAATACTAGTTACTTTTAGTCAAGTATTACTAGTAAACTTGTCTTGTTTTGTCTCGTAAACTAAAGGAGAAAATGAAACAAAACACTAGTATTACTAGACTAGTATAGTTTGTGAAACAGACCCTGATGATGAAATCAAGGATTACACTAATATTGTATTACACAAGTCATTGCCCTCTCTGGATTGGCGTGAATCCAACGAGTTTTGTGCTTTGATTCGCGCCATTTTCGCGCTGTTGGCAACTATGCTTGTTCCGGTCTCGTTATGCGGAACTAAGGGTCTGTACACGGGATACTCTTAGGGTACGTCTTCACTGCGGTGCGATTAAGGAGTCCACGACGAAACGCAGAACGGAAGCGGAGCGTGTTGGAAGCGAGCCCGCGTAAGCAGCGTCGCAGGAGCTAAAATGGAAGGCTTCACATCAGTGATCACGCGGCGGATTGATGTGCAAGCTTCAACTTGAGTTCCTGTGCCACAGCTTACGCGGGCCCGCTTCCGACCGCTCCGCTTCCGTTCAGCGTTTCGGTGTTTGTAAGCCTCAGCGCTGCCCATGGCATCTCGAGGAACTGCGTGCGAAACTTGCGTGTCACATCTTTTTAAGAGAAGTGCACAAACATGTCTCCAATTCACGACACCAAACAACGCGTAACCCTTCGTCAATAAATTCATCGAACACTTTCATTTTTAACTTTTATCATCCCAAATTACGTAAGGCACTTAAGATAACAATAATGCAAGTTAAGTCACATGTTTTGAACGAGACGTTTACTCATGTGATCCGGCGTTGGTTTTCGGATGTACTTTAATCTGTGGTTTGCAAATAGTGTAATTAATACCTACAAGTTTTATTGTGTAACTCGCCTATCTCAGTTACGCGTAGTTCATCCATTCAATCAGTCAAACATAATAGGATCAGTAACAGAGGACCCAGTAATAGGTTAAAGATTCAGGCCATTATACAGGGGGGCAATGGGGGCAATGCCCCTGACTGACGACTTATGCTCCTTATTTTGACATATTTTTCGATTAGAACACATTTTCTAAAACTTAAGCTAAATCTCTGAATATAATATATATATTATATACTCATGGTATACATGAAGATCCCTAATATTACCTCATTTACATACAGCCACGGCCACTGCTGCTCGCGCTGCCAGAAATAATTTCAGCATACACTACTTTCAAAGGCAGTGGGTGTTTACATGCTGCTTCCTGACTCACTGCGCGCCAGGCAACGCGAATAGCAGCGGCAGGAGCAGAAGTGACCCATTCACATACTCGCGCTGACCACTTCCATGCCCACTTCTCTGCGCACTTCGGCTGCATGGGCAACGCGAGTAGCAGCGGCAAGAGCAGGAGAAGTGACCCATTTACATACTCGTGCTGCCCACTTCCATGCCCACTTCCCTGCTCACTTCGGCTGCATGTAAATGAGGCATTAAGTTTTAGAGTTGTCTATAGATGCGAGTCAGACTGACTGAAGTTCGAATTTTGTACTTCGGAGTTGACCCCATGCTTCGAGCAGTGTGGCAATGGCAAGTCCACAAATAAAATATCAAAATGGGGGTCAGGTACAGTCTAAAACTCCTACGGGCTGGAACTGCCGGTAATTGGGTACTGCAATTTCTTTAAAAATACATTTTTAAATTTGCGTTTACGGGAGTCATTGTATTTAACCCCGCCCCGGATTTTTAATTAAGTATCTACGAAAGAAATAAGATATTCTGTATCACCAGAACAAGGTAATTTAATATAGTAATTTCGTTATTTCCCTCGAGATAACATTACTATGCCTGTCACGCACTGGCTCGAGACAGAATTGTCTGAATTAAACGAGGTAGAAGGTCCTCGAGGATGCTGCTAATAAAACTGAAGATTCGTCTTAACTGTAGTACCCATGTTAAGAATAATAGGATACTCTGGTGGACTAATGGGTAACTTAACCTTTTGACCCACGCCTTCGGAGTCTTTGGCCCTATATCTGGTTTCTAATATAGGTGTTTACATTTTGGTGATCATTTACTATTTGCAGAAATAAAAAGTATTATTTTCTACGTCATTTTTTACTTTATCTGGTGTTCAGTTTAACATAAGCCATTGCATGAATGCTCATGACTGTATGTCTGTTTATTTGTCTTTCGCTTCCCTTCATGTGAATGAATAGACCTAGATTTTGTTCTGACTGACAACCTGTCAAAAAATTTTCAACATCGGTTAACATTTAAGGGGTGGAAATCGTTATCGCCTTTAGTGTGGAAAGGGTGATTTTTGCCGTTGGTTCACTCACAGTCCTCTTAAGCATACACCGTTATATTTGCTAATAGTTAATTTGTGGCCATTAGGTTTGGATGTTGCACTTTGCCATTCGTTTTTAGTGTTTTTGTATCATTGAAATTATTCATTTGCATCATTTCTTTAATTTGGTTCAAAAATGATCCACTACTGTGTTTCTTGCGGCGCTGCTTCTCAGCAGACTGAGGGATAATTCGTCCGTGTGCTGTTCATGCTAGGGCTGTATGCTTATTATCTGTGTTAGAAAGTAAGCGTGCTTTGTCGTAGTGCAGAAATGAAACAAATGATATGACAAATTCAACATTACAGATATAGTGAATAATATGTTTCCATCAGTAAAACTCAGATCTCAATCGGAAGACGACGGGACCCAAAGTGTCAATTAATTTTTGTATTCAATGAGTGACATGTTTATATTCATTCATGTGAAACTTTATTATTTACTGTCAAATGTCAAAATGAAAAATGACAGCATGGTATGATGGACACTGGCCCCCAATTCTCGATGCATTCTAGATAATGTCGTTTGCGAGATTAAACGTCAGATTCATACAGTTGTGTCAAATGACTGTATGCACTGACGTTTAATCTCGATTGTGAGATTATCTCGAATGCGCCAATAATTGGGGGCCTGCTGAAGCTAATTGAGAGAGCACGATAAATACGAACTTTTCCGATAAAACACGATGGAAACTAATTATGCACTACATCTGTAACACATTATGCTTTATGATATACAATAACGTCTTCACCATAAGGGCACACGGGGCCCGTGCCCAGGGCCCCCATTCTCAGGGGGCCCGGAAGGACCGACAATTTCTCTCACATAATTCGCGTTTTAATTCGCTTTTTTTTACTTTCTAAAAGGGCCCCAAATTCTTGTGTGACCAAGGGCCCCAGCCTAGTTTAAAACGGCCCTGATGATATACATTGCTTTTTTTTTTAATCAGGCACCGGGGTACGCTGTTTTGTACGCCGTAAAGTCAGCCCGCGGTTTCATTGACCTCGCTCTAATTAATTTAAACAAATGAGATAGGTATAAACAAACCAGATAAGCTTGCGTTCATTTTATTGTATTAAGAGTGTGGGTTATCTGATCGTATTAGATAGTGAAACTCAAACTCCACATATAGAATATATATTACAGTTCACAAAATATATTCCAACTTAATCACTACAAATGCCAAAAGCGTTATGCAAACTTAAATAACAATTAGTAGGTTCGGATAGATCGCGGAAGGCGTGCGTAAGCGTGAGCGGAAGGCAAAGCGACATAGGTCCGTTGCGGAAGCCAGTGGGAAGCGCTCTGCGCCGGCGGCGGGCCGAGTGAGCTCCGATAGCGAGGCTGCCCCGCGCCCGCGCCGCGCCGCTGTCGTCTGGACGGGTTTTGGTCTAGTGATGCGCGTTACTTGTAGTGCTGCGCCACATCACCCCCTTCGGAGAGTTAAAGTCCTGCGGAAAGATAATCAGGAAATTTTACAACACGTCCAGAACGTGTTACTCGCTCTGGTTTCTTCTGGCGATCTGGCAATAAAGCTGCTGTTTTTGGCTTTTCGGCGGCTGTGGCTTTCTGGTCAGTCAGTGAAAAGGCTGGTTTCACACGGTCTATAGATATGGTGACAGGTCCTCTGGCTAATTCTACAGTGATAGTTTTATCGGTCCTTGTCACCACTTTGTGGGGGCCGGTATACGGTTTTTCCAAAGAGCGGCGAACATCATCTCTGCGCACAAAAACATATTGCGCTGTTTTCAGATTTTCGTGTACGAAAACGGATCGATTTGAGTGGTTAGATGCTGGCTGTGGTTTAAACCGAGAAATGTGCTCTCTAAGCTGTGATACGAAGTTAGCTGGCTGAGGCGGGCTGGACCGGGTGTAAGGTGTAGAATCAAAGAACTCACCCGGTATCCGTAGTGGCTCACCGTAAACCATCTCAGCAGCTGAGCATTGTAGGTCTGCCTTCCATGCTGTCCTTAGTCCAAGAAGAACGACCGGGAGAATGTCTGACCAGCTTCTCTCGTCGTGGGCCATGATGGCGGCCTTGAGGGTCCGATGTAATCTCTCCACCATACCATTGGCAGCAGGGTGGTAGGCCGTAGTGTGGCGAAGTTGCACACCGCACAGTCGAGTTAAGGCGGTGAAAAGTTGTGAGGTGAACTGGCGTCCCTGATCGGTAGTGAGTACCTGCGGACAACCAAAACGTGAGACCCAACTTTCACAAAATGCTTTTGCGACCGTCTCAGCTGTAATATCCTGTATCGGCAGAATTTCAGGCCAGCGGGTAAACCTGTCAATGGCTGTGAAGCAATATTTGTAGTCGTGCGATGATGGAAGAGGACCTATTAGGTCTATATGTACGTGGCTGAATCTCGCTCCTGGCAACTGGAACTGTCCCAAGGGTGAAGATGTGTGACGATGTACCTTTGAAGTTTGGCACGCGTTGCAGGCTTGGGTCCAGACACGGCAGTCGCTCCGTGCGTTGGGCCAAATGTACCTTTCCGTCACAAGTTTGGTTGTTGTCTTCACACTAGGATGACTCAGTGAATGTATGGCGTCAAAGATCTGGCGCCGCATTTCTATGGGTACATACGGTCGTGGTCTAGACTGGGAAACGTCGCAATATAATGCGATGCGAGTCCCTGGTACTGGTACTTGCTTGAGGACCAAAGAATTATTATTTCTGGCTGCTAATTGCTGCATTTCATCATCTGCTTGTTGCGCACGAGCTAGGGCTTCCAAATCGGGTGGTTGCGCGATAGCTTCAATGCGAGAGAGAGTATCTGCAGTAAAATTGTCCTTACCAGAGATATGTCTTACGTCGGTGGTAAATTGCGCGATGTAGTCCAGCTGATTTAGCTGGCGGGGCGAGCAGTGCCGGTCTTTCTGTTGAAAAGCAAAAGTGATGGGCTTATGGTCTGTGTAGATGACAAAATGTCTGCCTTCGACCATGTAACGAAAATGTTTGATGCTTTCATAGACCGCGAGCAACTCCCTGTCGTACGCGCTGTAGCGCTGCTGTGTTTTGTTCATCTTCTTGGAGTAGAATGCTAATGGCTGCCATTCATTCTCCACCAGCTGTTGGAGGACCGCACCCAGGGCCGTACTTGAAGCGTCGGTCACGAGGGCGAGCGGTGCGTCCATCTCTGGATGAGCTAAGAGAGTACATCTGACTATACTGGCCTTACAACTGTCAAAAACTTGTAGCAGCTCGGGAGTCCAAGTGAGAGGTTGAGAACCCTTTTGCTTTGGTCCCGCTAACAAATCGTGCAAAGGAGCTTGTTCCTCCGCAGCGTGTGGGATGAATCGCCTGTAGAAATTCAGCATCCCAAGGAATCTACGTAGTCCATTAACAGTCTTAGGAGGGGGGAAGTCACGAATTACTTCCACTTTCGTATCTAACGGATGTGTGCCAAGCCCTGATATAGTAAATCCAAGGAATGTTACCTCGCTCTGCCCGAAAGCGCACTTCCCTTCATTGATAAGGAGTCCGTACTCTTGCAGTCGCTCGAAAACTTGACTGAGGTGTTCCAGGTGTTCGCTGTGGTTTCTGGAAAATACCAAAATGTCATCAATGTACGAGTAACAGTAATCTATACCCCGTAGGACTTCATCTAAAAACCTCTGAAAAGTCTGAGCGGCGTTCCTTAAACCAAATGACATGAAAGGGAATTCGAAGAGCCCAAAAGGTGTAGTTATCGCTGTTTTGGGTATATCTTCATGGAAAACTGGAATTTGGTTATAGGCTTTTACTAAGTCTATCTTTGAAAACACCTTACAACCGGCCAGGCTATGAGCATAATCTTCTACATGTCGTATCGGGTACCTGTCAGGTATGGTGCGGGCATTCAGAGCACGGTAATCACCGCAAGGTCTCCATCCATCCTTTTTCGGGGCGAGATGCAAAGCAGAGGCCCATGGGGAGTCAGAACGACGTGCTGTTCCGTCACAAACCATTTCCTCAAACTGCTCCTTGGCCACCTTGAGTCGATCAGGAGCGAGCCGACGGGGTCTGGAAAATACTGGAGGTCCTGGCGTGGTACGTATGTAATGGGCAGTATTGTGCTTCACTTCGCGTGGAATACCCGATGGCTTGGTAAGTTGAGGGTACTTTGATAATAAGTTGTGGTACTCACTGTTGCCGGAGATAGTTTTGATGCTCTGAATCTGGCAATTCATGCGGGTTGCTGCTGAATGTAGAGAAGTCAGGCTGTCTAGCAGTTGATGGTTCCTACAGTCAACAAGTAAACCATAGTGAGAAATAAAATCAGCTCCAATTATCGGTTTTTCCACGTTTGCTACGACGAAGTTCCAGGTAAAATCTCGGCGCAGACCCAGATCTAGATGCAGTTTGAGGGTTCCAAAAGTTTGTATTACAGTGCCATTGGCAGCGGTGAGACGGTACTCAGTCGGTTTACCATTGGGCATATGTAGGCGTGGCAACACGCAAAGGTCGGAACCGGTATCAATTAAAAACTGCATTTTGGTCTTCCTGTCGGTAATGAAAAGGCGGCTGTTAACGTGGCAGTCACTCGCCGCATCTATTGACTGCCGCTGGCTTTTCCCGTGGCATAGTTGCAGGGGGTTGTGCATTTGTTCGCTCGGTCACCAAATATTGAATGATACCAGCACATACCTGACGTTTTGCTGCGGCTCCGACCCCTGCTCTTTGACCTCTGGGTTGAATGGTTTCGGCGAAATCTCGATCGTTCTCTGCCCCGGTCCAACGATAACTGCGCAATCTGGCTACTAAGCTCGGATTGAATACGAGTCGTAATAAGATCGTCAATGCGCTTTAACAAACCATCGTAGTTGGATGTCGACGCGACATGAAATGGCGCAGTGGGTACCGTGGCTTCGCATATTTTGTCAGCGAGTTCCGCCAGCTCCTCCAAACTAGCAGATGTCTGCGAAATTAAAATAGGTTGAACATGTGAGGGTAAACGTTTCATCCACATTGTGCGTAAAAATTCGTCGGACACGCCACCGTCAGCCAAACCAACCAATCGCCGCAAGAATTGTGAAGGTTTGCGGTCGCCTAATTCCTCGTTGGAAAGCAACTCGCTTATTTGCTGCTGACGCGAAATCGACAAACATTTCGTTAACTCAGTCTTCAATTTGAGATATTTATCTGTCTTAGGAGGATTTTTGATGAGAGTTTTAATTTCCTTCGCATACCTGTGATCCAGTTGTGCTATTACTGAAAAGAATTTCGTGGAATCATCCTTGATGCCAGAAACCACAAAATGTGCCTCAGCTTGTCCAAACCAAACCTCGGGATCATCCGGCCAAAATGGTGGTAAGCGAAGCGCCACGCGGTCTACGGAACCAGATGTGCCACCGCCATCTTGTGCGTCCGCAAATTCTCCACCGTCGTTATTCGTCACCTGTCCGTTCGGCATCCTTATTACGCGCCTCTTGTTAAACGCGGTTCTTATTCGCGACGGGTCACCAATATGTGGGTTATCTGATCGTATTAGATAGTGAAACTCAAACTCCACATATAGAATATATATTACAGTTCACAAAATATATTCCAACTTAATCACTACAAATGCCAAAAGCGTTATGCAAACTTAAATAACAATTAGTAGGTTCGGATAGATCGCGGAAGGCGTGCGTAAGCGTGAGCGGAAGGCAAAGCGACATAGGTCCGTTGCGGAAGCCAGTGGGAAGCGCTCTGCGCCGGCGGCGGGCCGAGTGAGCTCCGATAGCGAGGCTGCCCCGCGCCCGCGCCGCGCCGCTGTCGTCTGGACGGGTTTTGGTCTAGTGATGCGCGTTACTTGTAGTGCTGCGCCACAAGAGTATACAGTTGTCAAGAGTTAACGAAAACGAAGGGTTGCATTAATGTTTTCTTCATACAGGCCAAAACTATACCAGTGCTCAACATGCGAATATAGTTAAAAAAAAACCTCTGGGTCCTAAACTTTTGGAACAGGGGGGCTAGCACGACATGCCCGCGAGTCGTTTGTCGCTCAGTGCGTCTCTGTCAAACTAGTAGGGTATGTAAGGGATGCACTGAGCGACAAACGACTCGCGGGCAGGTCGTGCTAGACGTGCAGGAGGGCTAATTCTGAAACAAACTTAAAATAATTATAGTTCACAAAAACCAAACAGTCACGCTTTTGTCAGACACGCACTAAAAAGTACAAAAAAACCCTCATCACCAAGGTAATGTAATGGACTCGTCAAAACAAACCATATGAGCCCAAACTCGAGGGGCTTTACTATTAGTCATTGAGGAGTTAACTATCCACCTCCTGGCTCCACGGTCAGATCAGCTCGATAGTACCAAATTATTGTACTGTCATCCGAATTACATACACTTGTAAAGTTTCAATGCGTTACGACATTTAAAAGTACGTTAAAATTGACTTCTAAGATTTCATTAAATCGTTTCTTAGTTACAAGAGACGCCTATAGAAGCGTGTTAATAAACATCTTTGAACTCAAGACCTTCGTTTTAGAAAGGCACGCGTCTTCGACTGAGGTTACCAATAACTTTGGTAAATTCACCAGGCTCTAACGGACTAGACAACGCTCATATGCGCCAAACTTGACATAGGTAAGTCATTCAAGGCTTTGACATGAGAACCAATGAATATAAATTAAAGTTTACATAAGCCAAGTTTGCGGCAAGCGTTGGGTAATTCACTTGAAGCTATCGATGGAGATGCTTCGCAACTCATTAAAACTAAGAAGCTATGTATTAACATAGTGATTAAGGTCGCGGTAGTTTATTGAATGGAATTCTGCGTAGTCGCTAGTTTATTGAATGTAATCCTGCGTAATGTGAATATTATGCGGGCGCCGAGGATTCCCGGCATTCGGAATGGTTTCCTTGGATGTTTTCGCGGCGTTCGTCACTAGTACGAATAAATTAATGTTGATTGATTGATTGATATTTTGTCGATCGATCGATCTATAAGACTAGCCTTTAGAGCTTACTTTGAGACTCGATTTGTGTTTTTTTTAATGTCAATTGACTGACAAACGAGATGACGGCCCACCTGATGGAAAGTGGTCACCGCCGCCCATGGACATCTGCAACACCAGAGGTGCTGCCAATGCTTTTGCCAGTCTAGGATGGGGAATGGGGATGGGATGGGGATGAGGGAATAGGCCTCCGGATCTCTCGTACGAAACGCAATAGCAAGCTATTACTTTATGCCGATATTCTGTGAGTGTGTGGTACTACCCCGGTCGAGCCGGCCCATTAGAACAGTATTCATCTAGTGAGGATCACTGTTTGGCTCTACCACTACAAAAATGATAAAAGAAGTGTAAAGATTGTCCACAGATTTATTTATTTATTTATCATTATCGTATCGGATTCCATTTTAATCGAGTGCGTGAACTAAAATGCGAACCGTTTGATATATTTTTCGCGCGCTAGTATAGGGTATAGGCCCGCATAATTTTCATATCATAAAACCACAAGTACATAGACCACACCAAACGTAATCGCGGGTCGTGCGTCGCGCAAGCGGTATTGATGTGAAGGCTTTCTTTAGTTCATTTACATATCAGAAACGACCAAAGCTTCGGAAGGTACATTTCCAGACGTTCAACCGCCGTTATTTCGGTGAACGAATTCATCAACTCGTATAGTTACCTATGAAACCCAACTTCTTTTTATATTAAGTAGAAGCTCGGCTTTATCGAAATATGACTAAAAGTTCTATATATATTCAACTTTGTTAGGAATTAGCTGGATAGCTGATGAAGACGCCAGATTCGTATGGTATCAATAGATTTATTTTGAATAGGCATAGTACAAACACGTCTTGTCATGTTGCATGGTGGCGGAAAATAGATCGCGAAGTTAGCAACAAACTTCAGTCAGGTCAGTATTTGGACTTGTGGCTAACTTTATTTTAGTTATGTATCGTTGGTATTTTGTAATTGTTTTGCTTCCAAGAAACCTTACTTATCAATATCTTTATCGTCCAACGAAATAAAGACGGCTTAAACACCGAAAAAATTATCCGAGAAAATGACATTGGATCAGACTAAGCTTCGCAGCAGTAATCGAGATCCAAGATTTAATAACGATATTAGTATTACCATTACCACGAAAACTAATAATACGGGAGAAGTGGCCCTAGGGAGATGAAAAGGGCCTTAATTTCACGTAGATTTCATATTTCGCATTATCCAAGATATTTTGTTCGTTTAAGTAATCCCATAGCTGCCGACAGTTGCATGCTATTACCTTCGACCTTTATTCCTCGATCCGCAGTTTCTAAATGTATTTAAAGGCTACGAGTTCGACCTTTTATTTCTTAATCCTAAAGCCCTTTGACCTTTGGCTAAGCATACCGTCTTTGAAAGGAACGTATTATATTCCAGAGATTGCATCTAAGATAGCTAAAATAATCTGGAGGGATAGCATTAAACAGTCTGAGTTGCGGTTCTTAAAATATCCGAACTGCAATATTCTGCATTATAACGAAGAAGTGAGATTAATGCTGTTCAATAAAGAATCAGTTAGATAAAAAGATGACGGATGTAGAAGATAGATATGCCATAAAATTTTAAAAACCATAAGATTTATCAAAACAGTAACACTCGGGGAGCCGTGTTGATTTTATACTAGCTGTCCTTCCCGAGGCATTTGGTCTGCGGATGTAACCTTGTTTCGTCCTTGGCATTGAAAGAGCTAATTAAGAAATTCTTCTTTATTGAATTCTGTCAAAAGGACAATTTGTCGTGCGTATCATCCGCATGCATGACCACGTTTATAAGGAAATGGATGTCGTTGACCAGCAAATCAACAAGAAAGGTATTTTGTATATGATAAAAAAAGGCCTTAATGTTTAAATTATCGTTCATATTGTCGGCAAAAACAACAGGTTGGTTATTAAAAAAAGACGAGTAGATGTTAATTCACAGCGAAAAACTCCCACTGCTTCCGAAAAAACCTCTTCCTATAGGAACCGGAAAAAGACATAGGTAGTTTTTAAAAAACAAGGTCAAGAGGTCTTGGATATAAAAGCACATCTTTTAACTCGTGCCGGTTGCCGTGACTGAGTCGTTAACCAGAACATAAACCAAGAAGATCCGTGGCGTCGCAACGATATATTCCAAGCTGGGCGACACGACACTCCATTAATTTTAATTGTCACACCGCATTTAAATTCAACCATGATTTACCGACGACGACACAAGTGCGTCACTGTGGTATCCTTGTGTGCAAATTTTACACCTAATTTGTTCGTAATATAAACTTTGTGGTCTGGTTTTGATATTATTAGATAGTATTATTATTATTTACCATTTATTTCAGGCATCAGTGGCCCATACATAAATACCTTACAGACTAACATACATATTAAAACATAACTTAGGGGACGAAAAGGCGTGGCTCCTTAGTGTTGTCCCACCTGGAGTCGCGTCCTGGACAGGCAAGCTGCCCCGGAAGCGCCTGAACACGACACCCTTCGGCCAGAAGTCCGGACACGCGACGGTCTCCAGTAGCGGCCGCGGCACGCGCACCACGAACGAGCTGAAGTGCACGTATTGGCGCGATCGCAGCTGGAATACCCTCAGGGAGCAGCTGGACTTCTTGCGGACATACTCCACCACGTCGTCATCTGTGGTGGCGTAGTGCAGGCGCGACACGTACAGCGCCGTGTTTGGTGTGGCGGCTCGCAGGCCGGAGTTGGATTCCGGCTCTGCAGTACCACACAGGCTCTTGCAAGGCTTCCTGCCTGCCTTGCTCTTTTTCTGATATACAATGGGCGTCATTCAGGAGCTGAATAGAATGCAGCTTTCGAGGAGGCCTATGTCCGAAGAGATAATCTGCGATGATGAGCACGAGTGATTAAATACGAATCGATTTAGTTCAAAATACTTTATGCCCACTAAAAGAAAGGCAGTCTTGGAACTCGGCGCATCACGCCTGAAATCCCTAATGAGGTGGGCAGAGCCACAAGACTACTTGTGGCCACGTTCGATTAATTAGTTCTAAGATGGTATGATGAACCGTATGGTGACAGGTGATCAGCCCATCGCCCATACAGATAGTCCACCATGTTGGAGAGGACCCGTCCCATCCCAGTCGACTTTTACGACATGCCAGGATGATAAGCATCTGCACGCATTCTATGCTATTTCTTCACTCCCAGTGCAGCAGAGGAGTTTTTGGACTTAGGATTTTATTGAGCTATATTAATTTTACGCATCCAACAGATTCAGTACCGACTCTTGCAACGTAATCCATTCATATTAACGCCTATATTAACTTGATTTATGGATCATTTGAGGTTTTTGAGTTACACACACACACACACACAGTAGTTTACACATTGTTTCTCTGTCCTAGTTTCCTTTTTTTTATTTACTTGTTTCGTTTAATGGCATTGCGCTTTTTCCTTTAAATGTGTAATTTTAAAATAAATAGTAGAAGTAGTTGTAGTCTAAGCTACATCGGATCCCTCTGAAGATTATCGCGGCGGGATTTGTTAGATGAGTTCCGTGAACGCATTATTTTCATGTTGCTTTTTTCCGAGTCGCATTTTTCCGCGATCGATTAATTTCTTCATCGAAATTTTAATCGTAGCTTTTTCCCATGTCGCATTTTTTCGCGTGTCCTCAGTGTAGGTATGACACTTAATTTTATTCTACATTTTGTCTGTGACTTTGGATAAATTAACTTAACTTAAATTAACTTAAGTTAAGTACCGTTTTGTTTTGTGTGGAAACAGAGTAGACAGGAGTAGAATGCTGATGAATAGACAAATGCGACATGCGTAAAAAGCTACGATAAAAATTTCGGTGAAGAAATTAATCGATCGCGGAAAAAAGCGACTCGGAAAAAAAGCTACATGAAAATAATGCGTTCGCGGAACCCATCTAACAAATGCTGGTCAAGGCATTCGCAAAAAAAGATATATATACCTAATCATACATTAAATAAATATTTTCTTACTCTTATTTTGAGCTTTGAATCAAATATAAATACTTCAATGTTTTGATCCGCCCTGTAGGCCCCTAGCGTAGTCAGTTTTTAAATCTAGAGGAAAAACAAATTTACAAAGTGGAGTATTTGTGTTATTTTGTCTCTGTTTCCTGTATCATATGCTATAATTGAGAATTCCTGCGTAAGTATATTTAACTCCATATGCCTTCCAGCGGTTTAGCTTATCTAGCTTTTGCTAGAGGTTTGTATTTATATACATAGTATAAAAATAATGACTTTGTTGCTGGGAGGTAAATTCGGGATTACATATTTCATACACCTAGTTAGGCTCTCTTCATTTATTTGTTTCAATACTAGCTTTCAGCCCGCGACGGGCTCATCGTTATCGTGCTTGGGAACTGTAATTTTCTGGCGTGGAAATCCTATGTTTATCTAGATGAACAGCTGCTTCACTGCCCCTTTTCTCCTAGAAATAGGTCCATTGGGTTGGATGTGAAAAAGGTTCAATCCCTTCAACAAACATACATTATTTAATGCAGAAACAACCCGCACATTACAAAATAAATGATCAATTCATAAATGTCGTTTCTAAATGTTTTGACTATTTATCTGTTGGTTTAGACAGGTGTCACAGGAGAACCTCTGATGAGATTTTTCTGGGATTTTGACAAGTGTAACTTAGAAGTTCCCGGGCTCTTTCAATCTTTATTTTATCGGAATCGTCCCAACTATGAAAAAGATACAACAATGTTAAATAATGTTATGCAGTTACTTCGTCCTACGTACCACTCTATGCGTACAAAGTCGCGGGCATAACTAATTACAATAATAACATAAGAGTCGATGGGTACTTGAGTATGTTTGCTACGTTTTATGGCTTCCTAACCGGCCGTCGAAAATGGCATAGTGCCCTAGGGAATACCTATGGCTATTCCCTCCGGCGGTATTACGTATAAATTTGATTATGATCAATTTATACGCAGACGAAGTAAAGAATAACTACCTGTTCATAAATCAAGAGAACCATTTAAAATAATTAGTTTCCGACCCCTCTAACAGTAATCAGTTTATGGGCAAGCAACATCCGACCCGATAAGTGGACACACAGATAAATTTAATTATTTGTCGACTTCCGTTAGAAAAACCACATAAATAAGTCACTCTTCAACGTTCTAACGGCATTGACATAAACGCTATTGTAGCTTGAATCAGGCTTATACTGGTAGAAATAACTGTACGGTCAGCTCAGCGGCTTATCTTACTCGTTAAACTACTTTGTCATCATTGAATTTGGTCTTGTTTTAAAGGAGGTTTAAAGAAAGTCTACAATTGACTGTAAATAAAACTAGAAACTGTATAAGATGAGATTTAACTAGTTTGTTGGGATATTGAAAACTGTACTCGGGAATTTGGGTCACACGCCTTTTCGCCGAGCACATGATCGTTATAGAAGAGACGAAGAAAATGAATTAAGAACCAGAATTGTTTTAATGGAAGGACATGCGAAAGAAGTGTTGGCTGACCACCCTTAGGCACCTGCTTGATGGCCCAATGACGAAACGGTTCCAGCAGGCCCTGCATGCGGAAGGCATCAAAAAGAAGGAGTTGGAGAGGCTTCTGTTTAGACATACAGACATTACATAATATCAGAACAGAAAATGGTCTTATCAAAACGTCTCGTGTCTTTTCACTAAATTCTAATAACATGTGGAAATGCTGCTGAAATTCACCGTAATTGAGTTAGTCAGTCTGTCAACTAAGTAGGTTAATTCCCACGAGTTTTGCTTGAGTCTAAATCTCCTAATTTCACCTAGTCCTTCCTAGCGCATGTGTTAATTAAGTTACCTTCGCTAGCAATAAATACCTAGAATTCACGATACGCGTGGCGTGGTGTGCCTTGATAACAATGTTAATTTTAACTAACTATCCCATTAACATGCGTACGTACGTTAGTACTTACATAAATACATATGTTAAGCGTTAGGTGGATACCCGAAGGCCGAATTTAGTATCGACAATTTTAATTTAACTTTTACCCTCGCTCTGGTTGAATCACTCCACTTATTTAATCTCGGCCCAACAAAATCACCCAAACGGATAAGAGATAAAAGCTACGTAACGACCAAGAAATCGGATTACAGAACTCTTTTCCATCCGTTCTAACCGGATTATAGGTTTTGGGCCGTTATTTGATTAGGATCGGAGTGGTCTGTAATAGGACGCTCAGTATTGACTGTTTTAGCGGCCTGCTAGTTTGTGGTCAAGGACTGAATGGATACTGTTTCATAATGTATGAATCTGGGTAGTCGTCAGTCAAGAGCGCAGGTCGTTTAGTTATGCCTGATACGGTAGTTTAATATGGGGTGTGATTCTTTACTTGGGCGAAAACTTGATGAAGATCTCATACCGGCACAAGCTTATCTTTGCGACAGGCGACACTTCCGCGGACAATGAAGCGCTTTGCTGGTTATGGAATTACATGGCTAAATGAGCTTAGTGCACAGAATGAGTAATAGTTTAGTTTTGCTTCGACTATGGCGACCCGATGAGCTACTAAACAGGAGCCTGCTCGATGGCGATCCTTTCCATACGAATATCTCAAAAGAAGCATATACCTATCAGTACAATTTCGTGTAAAAAGTCTCAAAGAAGGTTGTCAAACGCCAGCGCCATGCCTTACCCACACCCTACTGCTGATATCTTAGTTCTTACGACACACATAAAAAAGTCTAATATTGCTTGATTCACACGCTATCATATCATTGTGGACGGTGGGGTCGGTGGTGCTGTCTCACAGGTTGTGCAATTGTACTGGACACTTAATTATAATAGTGACTTCAACTGATGTAAAGGACCGTGGGTGCCATGCGACTGAACGTGCGATGGTGTCAGATTCGCGTTCTGACTCCTCAAAAGTAAGCATCGCGAGAATTGCTTTGAGCAGTTCCTTACTATGGGATCGATCGATGCGAAAAATCACTTCAAACCGTTGCTCCAATTAAATGTGAAAAGACAGTTGAATAAGTGACGACGATTGGTGCACCATAGTGCGCAGCAGTCCAACGTATAGAAGCCGATGATGGTGATGAAGAAGTATTAATAGTACAAGAATCCGCGCTAATCGCCATTTGTTATTTTCACCCGTGCTACCAAGATTATAGGAATCTAGACGTAATGTTTGAGTTTGAGCGCGAAGTCGTGGGTCGTAAAATTACATTATACTTAGCAAGTTAGTTTACGCGTTTTACACGGCATAAAAAAATTGCTACGGTAGGGTTGCTCTGGTTTAGGGTTTTTGTGCTATGTCCCGGTTTACAGCGCCTTGTAGGGGACAGTTTATAAATTTTTTAAAGATACGAAACCAAAAGATTATATCGCAAACAAAATATATTCACTGGCCAAGGACACGTGTCCTGGATACAATCAAATTAAGGAAACAGTCTAAATACGCTACATATAGAAAAAACACTCTTTCATCCACATAAGACTTACAATCCAGTAACAGCACCTCTCGTGTTGAAAATGTATACACAGACGGCGGTAACCGCTTTCCATCAGGTGGACCGCCTGCCTCTTTGCCTTTGTCAATAAAGAAATCATCCGTTTATTTTCTGAAACTAGTTTAATCCCCGGCACATAAGTTGACCCAAAATGGCGGTCGTCCGCGCACCTCTGCGCACGTATAACTATAGTTACTTCCCGGCACGTAAGTTGAAATATGACCTTGAATGCGCAGAACACATTTTCGGGTCCTAATCGAACTGCGGGAATAGGTACGACGCGAGAGGTCGCGCGTAACTATAGTTTTACCTGCGCGGACGACCGCCATTTTGGGCCAACTTATGTGCCGGGGATTATATCTCGCAACACAGTAGCGATAACATGTACCGAACGTTTTGAAATAAAGCATGATACGCATTAAGCTCGCCGCGAATACCGCTAACGAACCAAGCGCTTAACGTACACAAACTTAAACACAAGCTCACTATTAACACAGTAATTTCAGCTGTGATCCCCATTTAATGGTCTCACCAACTGTAGTTAACTCTATCTGAATTGTTCAGTAAATATGTGGCCGCGTCCGGCGGGCGGGTGCTGAAAGGTTGCTGGGACGAAATGGTTTACTACAGAAGTCCCGCTCCGAGACTTAAAATGAGATAAGACAAATTAATGTAGGGGAATATATCTTTTCTTGGAAGTTAAAAATAAACACAAGGACGGGTGATAACAGCTGTTTCTGTTCTTGTATCGTACATGGATGAATGTTTCGCTACAAAATTTGGTACTGTACATATAAATAACGTTTCGGTGATTTTCTATATCGCCAATATATCGACGACTAATGACATTTCAGTTGAGGGTTTTAAGCGCTCCTTATTTCACGCTAGGACGATCTTTACTGTCAGTTTCCGGTCGGTACCGACGTCGTCGAAAAATCGTTTCCATTCCATTTATTACTGTTCTGAGCTAGTCTGCTACAATATTGCTGATAGATGATAATGGACGGTTTCTCAGCCGAGAGTAAAAGTTATTGGTCACCTCGACCAACATAATATATGTAAAAGAAATATTGCTTAGCTTTCATGATTAAATTTTGATCAATACTGGTCTGTATTTTTAAACGACTTCAAAATAGGAGGTGACAATTCGTCGGAATCTTTTATTTCAATTTTTTATGTATCCGTACGGGATGATTCTTTTTGTTATCGATAGGGTATACCTTCCAATTGGTCACGTTGTTGTAGTCAAAGATGAGGTCTGATGAGAGGATCTAAGAGGAATCGGTGGAACTCGTCAAATATTATGGGCACGCATATAACATTTTTGGTATTTTCTGTAATAACTCAAGCAGTTACAAAGCATTATTTGGTGAACTGAAACTGATGATGAGGACCATAGATAGCCACCGGAACTCCTCAATGATAAGTATTTCACAGGTGGCGATTAGATTTCTGTATAAGGTTGAGAAGCAATTTATGCTCATGAAAATGCATGTGGTAAAATAGAGCCGGATTTGAAGAACCAGGAGAACTCCTAAAAGATAGATAAGCATGGTATTTGCACTTTTGTGTTAGTTTTTAGATAAAACTCTAATGTCAAAGTTGAAAAAAGACTTACTGCTGAGTTTCTTGCGGCGTCTCTTTTCAGCAGATGTCACCTTTCGAAGCGCTGGTAGATTCAGACATGTGAAAGAGCCCATGTGGCCTACTTGCAAAATAAATATTTTCATTTTCATATAGCAATAAATTGTAAATGGTGATGAGCAATTGACATTATGCCGTTGTTACTTGATGGTGTAAATGTGTGTCGTTAAATCACATTTTAGATCGGACGAAGATAAAAATAAAATCTTACTTTCCAAAGGCTATTTAATAGTAGTTTATGCAACGGTTGCATAATGATAGGCCTTAAAACACTAGTGCGGTTTTCATGAAACGAGCCGACAGGCGAGTTTCATAATAAGATCGCACGTGTGTTTTAAGGCCAAATTATGCAGAGTTGCATACATAACTTTATCTACACACATATTATAAATCCTCCATGATGGGTTCAGAAACAATATTTTCTGGCAACAAGTTATTTGTTGCAATCGTGGCTGCATATTTCCGATATCCGGCGCATTTTCACATCACACACACTCCGAGAAGACTACTTACTATTCATATTTTCAACTAAAATGTAAATTACAAACAACTTTTTCTATTCCATTAATTCTACTTTCGTTCAGCAAAACACCAACATGGCGCCGTCAAGACCATTTTTTTTAAATCATAGACAGACGGATGAAGTCTCTATTCTCACGTCACTCGAGATCAAATATTGTGCAGTTTATATTAAAAAAACATACTGAATTGACGTTTCGTATCAATAACTGTTTTAATATCTATGGATACTAGAATAGAGACCCACTTGAGTTTTGACAGCTGTTCCAAATTTAATGTCATTTCTTTACTAAAAACGATAAAGAAGTCATGTTATTTCTTTATCGCAGCACTGGTTTTTCCTAATTGGTTGTCTAAATGGTGGTCATTTCCTACGGTTTTTGATTAACCAATGGAGGTTTTATGATATGGGTGTAGATAAAGTCGTTTTTTGTTTGTTAAATTATAATAGATTAGGTCTTTTTTATTTACAAATTTCCATTGATTTCATTATTTAACACTGTTAAGTATTAGTTAACACTGTGTAAGCAACATTCTTCGTGCCTATCTTGAGAACGTTGTGTATTCAGCGAAAGGGGCTGAGGGTCCCTTCAATTCGGTAGGTATTTTGCAATTGAAAGCGTCCCCAGTTGTTTGCTTTTTCTAGGGTGTACAATTTTGTGAGGAACGTCACCATTGTTATGGAAATTGTTTGGGAGGGTACTGCGCTCTCAACGGATTTGTGATAGGCATTGCAGGATGTGAAGGTTTTTGAAGTGAACACTTCTTAAGGGTTTTTCTGAAGGGTGTACGAAACTGAAATGTCACGCTCAAATCGGTTACGCTGATTCGGGTACACTCGGCTCCATTCGCCATGAATCGCGCTCAGATCGTTGACGCTGACTCGCGTATCTTATCTTATCTTAGAGGGTGGGTCGCGGATACACTTCGACCCTATGGGATCTTTTGTGTAATTAATTACCTCTTTTTCCTAAGCACTAGTCCATAGAATTCTCCACCACTTCAATGAAGTGACTTGTGGAGCGCAGTGGTAGTGCCTTGAATTCCCCTGGTTCTGGATAACCATTGCCAAGGATTTTCGTTCTTAGTCTGGCGAGGGCGTCGCATTCGCACATGATGTGTTTCATTGTTTCTTCCTCTTCGCCACACATTCGACAGCTTGTGTTGTCAGAGTCCCATCTGAATCGCGTATACTCGGCTCTGCGCTCTTTCTTAAGGCTATGGCTATGAGTATGAGTTTGAGTATGAGTGAGTGAGTCAGTGCGTGCGTGCGTGCGTGCGCGTGTGTGCTTTGCTTTTCACTTCTATCGTATATAAGATGTTTGGAATAGATAAGGATTAGCTATTTTGTATCTTTTTGCTTTGGAATTTCTAATTAAATAAAGTGTTGTTTCAAACTAATGGTCATAAACTAATAATTCATATTCGAGTAGGTTGTGGAAATACCACTCCATTTTGCCATCAGTTTCGATTTTCTCAACCCTGTATTCTTCTTTTGTTTGAATGGAATACTGGGCCCAATTCGAAACGGTGTCCGCTAAATTTAAGATTGCCTAAATTTAAAATAAGAAACGTCAAACTCGATTTTGTATAGCTCCAAGGTTCAAAATAGAGTCGAACGTTTCTTATTTCAAATTTAGCGACTTCTAAATTTAGCGAAAACACTTTCGAATTGGCCCCACTAATTTGCTGTGAATTTTATCTCCTATTTCGCAAAGGACATCAATTTAAACGTTTCGATATCGAGTTCAGAAATCCATCATTAAAGAAGATTAGGAAGTCGCGGAAATAATTATCCAATGGGTAATATCGTAAAGCTAAGAACAATGCCGAAGGGTATTCGTTACCCATCCATGCTATAGCCAATTTCCTTTGAGATCTGAAGCCGAGCTCCCGGTCACTTACAGCGGATGGTTTTCTACACAACCGTAAATATAGGTAAGTAAGTACCTCTAGGGAGTCTAAGTGGTATCAAATTCGTGAGTTACTCGATATAATTCGATTATACAGGTCGGGTGCCCTCAGAGGAAGCATTCAGAGGGGCCGTGTATTGGAAATAGTGTTTTTAGATCACTGGAGAGAATAATCAAGGTCTGACCGATATTTCAATTATGCTTGAACGTCTGGAAGCCATTGTTCGTAGTGCTGGAACATTTTCGTTTAACTAATTGTCTTTTGGCCGAATTCAGAAAGGCCACTCAAATTGATCGTTACTTAAAGTGACGTTTCTGTATAGGTTGACAGCTAGTTGAGGGACATTTAACTACTTATTTAATATCTAATCAAATGCATAAGTGGCGTTTCTGAATTCGGCCATTTGACATGTTCAAAATTAAGAAGATGGTTATTATTTTATGTAATGCTCGTGACGTTTGTTTTAATTAGAAGTTTTTACTGAAGTTCACTTTTTAACCGGCTTCAAAATGGAGGCGGTTATCTATTCGACCCGTATTTTTGGGTCGCACGCACGTTTCGTAATGCTGCCACTATTTATTGTGAGTGATAGCGAAACGCGCATTTCCTGCGCTTGAAAATGTTGCCATGTGTAATTTTCTTTAATACACAGCGTCAGCAGGTTAAAAATGAGCAAATACTAAATGGGATACGGCGTGTGGCAACTGGTACATATACCTGCAGTTATCCATGTGTGGCAGCCTTTATCTAATTAATGCTACATTATTTATTTGCTTTAAGTGTGTGTAACAAAATTCAATTAGATCGCACACTCAGCTGTTGACAGCATGCAAAACCTATTATTTAACTTATATGTTAAACTAGTGGACTTGCCACAGCTTCGCTCGCGATATTTTCCATACAATCTTTATCACCCCTTTTCACCCCTTTAGGGATGGCATTTCAAAATATCCCTCCTTAGTGCACCTCTAGGGTACTCGAGGAATGTCTCCTCTAAATTTCAAACCTCTAGGACCACCCGGTTAGGCTGTGCGTTGTCTATAAGTGAGTCACGGTCACAGTACTGTTTTATATGTATTGATGATGATAATAAGAAATGTGATGAACTTGTTTTTAAAGTCACCTTGTGTTTGTCCCCAGGTGGCTCCGATAGCAACAAGGGCAAGAGCAAAAAATGGCGGAAGATCCTCCAGTTCCCACACATATCACAATGTTTAGATATAAAAACAAAAATAGGTAAGTGTTACGCTTATACCATACCAAAGACCAGACCATACATCCCATAGACTCCGCAGGCGAGTGAAGCTCTTTACGCGGCTGTAAAACAAAATAACATATTTTACCTGTAACTTCACGAAGTGTTAAAAAGCACTAGCGCCTGTTAAGAGGATGTCCCTACTTACTGTTCACTTCAGCCTAACGCAGGGGTAGGGTTGTCGACAATCCTTTCTTATTATAATGCAAAAGTTTGTAAGGGGTCGTCCTAATACAAAGTGAGTACATGATTATTGCAAGTTCGCGTGAATTTTACCCGTACGAACGCGCGATCAAATATATTATTAATGTCGAATAGGTGTCCTAATTGACATTAGCGCGATAATCGTCGGGGAGTGGGGCAAAACAGGTCATCCACATATTTCCCGACAGGAATTTTTTTGCGTTACTGACGTCAATGGTTAGGGCCGACCGATGCCATGCGTGCCGAAGCCAAACTGTCGCTTGCGTCTTCAATCGCGCGATGATCCGCGTATCCGCGGTCTAGTTTTTGACACACAGTGTTTGTTATCGCGCGACCACGCGATGGTCGCATCGCTCACTCGCGCGATAACCGCGTAGTCGCGTTGTATAGTAGGACGACGCCATAGTATAAAGAGAAGGAAGTAGGGTATCTTCATACAAGCGCACCGCGCGCGGCTTGTATGTGTGCGCCAAAGTATCTATGCGTCGCCGCACATGGCCGCAGGCACACCTAAACAAATCTCGACCCGCTTAAATGAGCGTAGTAAGAGGAAACGGGTCGTGGTCGTGTTTAAGTGTGCGTGCGCCGCGCGCGGTGCGCTTGTATGAAGATACCCTACTTCGTTCTCTTTATACTATGACGACAGATAAAATACCGTCAATAGAAGCATGGAGTTGCATCACCTTAGCCGGCGTAGTGCTGGTGACGGGCGCTTTAATTGATATCGGTTTAGCACATGTCGCTTGCATTCGTCGACCCCACCTGCCGGTTATTATATTTCAGAATATGGTTAGTGTTAATGAGTGGACTGTAATTAATTGAAGAATTTAGTACGAAACGTTTACGGCGACACGATAACGAAATTGAACGATACAAAATATACTAGGAGCCTTGAGAGAATCGAAAGACACTTACCTCGTCTGGTGCAGTGTGTGTGTGTGTCTCCAAAGCATCAGATACAGGGCCACTGGTCTTCCTCGTGCTAGCGTGACTTACCGTACAGTCCTGGGTTACCTGCTACCTGATGACCATGCAATAGAGGTGTCCTCTAGACCTATCAAGGCACTATGTATCTGGTTCTAAGTAACCGACGGTATTTGAACGCTTAGATCACAAAATTTGAAATAGCGATGCTTAACGATCGGCGCGCAATCTTGAAGATATGGAAACAAAACTACGTGTCATTTGAAACTGACATTTAACTAATGTTGCTATATTTAAATTTAAACTAAGCGAAAACGGAACAGAACAACTCAAGAAGTCGCAGAGAAAAACACTGTCTTATTTAAAAGTGTCATAAATTAAAAATTGACTAACGTAAGTTGAAAGAAGCTGCTCGATATCAAACAATTTAACAAAGGATTAAATAAATGCTTCATAACTATAATTAGCGGCTGTCAATTGTACCGGTGGACGGTTGTTTAGATTGAATCAGCTGTAAAAATCGATGGAAAAATCCGTCTGTATCATTGAAATATATAGTAAGGAACTGCTCAAAGCAATTTTCGCGGTGCTTACTTTTGAGGTGTCAAAACGCGAATCTGACACCATCGCACGTTCAGTCGCATGTCAACCACCATCCATGATACTCATTTAAGTGACACTGTTATAATTGAAAAAATACCCTCCCGCATCGTGCGGTGTGAGACAGCACCACCGACCACACCGTCCACAATGATATGATAGCGTGTAAATCAAGCAATATTAGACTATGTCGTAAGAACTAAGACATCAGCAATAGGTATGGTTAAGCCATGGCGTTGGCGTTTCACAATGAATCTTCTATGAAACTTGTTACACGAAATTGTACTGATAGGCATATCCATCTTTCGAGATCTTTGGTCTGTAGTGTGTTATTTAAGGTGTGCTATGCAACACCCAACGGCCCTAGCTAGGTTGACACAAAGATAAGTTAAACTTCTTATCTCTAAGTGCGTCTCTCACACTAGTGCCAACGAAAGAGATAGTCACGGAGATAAACGGGTTTAACATATCCCCGTGTCTAGCATGCTAGGGCTGCAGATGGAGGATGTCCCTACTTACCAAGTACCTACTCCAGCCGGGCGCAGGGCGCGTAGGGTTGTCGACGATGCTATAACCTTACTTAGGATGAAGTTCCAAACAGTGATTTGCTATCGTAAAAAACCGGTTTGTGCCAGTAAGGGACTCCATGGCAGGCGGGTCTCACTCTGCACTTTAGGTACGCTCGGCTTTCGGACAGCTCGGAGCTGTAAATCGCAGAAGGTTGTCGCTCGCTCGCTCGCTGACCGATTCGCGCGTCATCAAGTAGCCTAGATGTTTGGCGCGGATAAAATACTGACAACCCTAGCGTACACGAAAGAGCACGTTTTATGCGAAGGAGAGAGAAGGCATGATTAGGCATATTTTTCTACCTAAACACCGGTTTTGTTAGACAGTGATTCTTCTGTAGGTACGTTAGTAGCCAGCTAGTTATAAAAAGCTCGCCAATCAAAGCACAATCCTTATGAACGTTCTCACTCCCGTCGTTACTATACTAAGGCAGTGACTCGTCCCAGCAATAATTTGTGATCCCTCTCTCGCTCGCACTTGCGAGTTATTGCACTGCGAGTGAAAGTAAAGGGACGTGCGTGCTGCGTGCGAGGGCAAACCTATTGCTTTTTCAGACTTTAGACGATCCGTGTAAATTGAGTGTCATATTCAAATTTTAAATAAGCTCTGTGCCCTGTTGTGGTTCCTTTTAGGCATATTTGTAATGAGTTTTTGGAGTTTACTTCTTAAGAATCGATTTTTCGAAGCCCGGGGTATGAAAAATGATGGGGAGTAAAATCAAACTACGATGTCACACTGTCACACTGTACGAAGTCACACGATGTTAGCCGAAGATGCGTCGATCGTTTCGCATTGCATACAGACATAGTGAAAAAAATGTTTCCATCGGTAAAACTCGGATCTCAATCGGAAGACGACGGGACCCGAAGTGTCAATTAATTATTGTATTCAATGAGTGACATGTTTATATTCATTAATAGGAAACTTAATTATTTACTGTCAAATGTCAAAATGAAAAATGACAGCATGGTATGATGGGTACTGGTTTATTTTATAATCGTTCGTAAGGAGTAAACTCTTGTCGTGCGTCGGAGCTGACACACACACTTTTTGTTAACAATTCTGCTTTCTTACGAGTACTTTTATACAGTGAAATGCATCATTTTAATTTCGGAAGAAGTGATTTAAACTAACGTCCTTTTAGTTACGATAAAAAACAACATAAATCTACATCGCGAAAGATATTTCTCTAGTAATAGAAACATTTGCGAATCGTAATACGACAAAAGCATTTCAATAAAAACTTTCCTCGTATATATTAGCATTCAGATAAAAACCATTGCACGGAATAATCAGCCGCGTAAGCACTTAAAGCTTCGCGTAATTGAATGAAGCGCCACTTTTTTAATTTTCTTTATCGACAACCCTAGCATTATTTTTATTGCGAGTCCCCGGCCGTTAAACTGCGTTTAACAGTCGCTCAGTGCGTAAACATTCGGTTTTAGTGCCGCGGCCCGGTGGCACAGCGGGTTAACCCGAGTTTTTTTTTAATAGGCTTAAGCTTGATAACACAGGCTAGACTAGCCTGATGGAAAGTGATGAAGATGGTACGAGATTGTCCAGATTTTTTCTATTTAATTTACTCTCCTTTACTAACTCAACGCACCAATCACAGCGCTCTAAAAACCCCGCACGCCCCGCAATAGGGATGTTTCCTGGGTAAAAAAATTGTTATTCTAATGAGTTCAGTTAGATTATCAAAAAATATTGAACACGTATATTTTGCTTTATCGCATCAATCAAAATTGACAAAGATAACGCGCATCAAATTTCGGGAGTGGGGGCTCATGACGTCACTTAATGGTAAAAAGTGTGCAAAGTCTTCGTCATTTTTTTGTTTAATTGACGAAAGAAAAACTATGTGTCCATTCTTTTTTATAATGTGGAATTGTGGATTAATTTCATTTTTTCAGTAAAACTACAAAAAAAAAAAATTCGACCCCCCCATAACTTAAAATCTAATTGACTGACATACTTGCAATTTTGCGTGTCTATTAAACCCGTAATTAGTAAATCCCAAATTTCAATAAAAAACTTCTTACCGTTCACGAGATAATGACGTCCGAAAATCACTATTTTTCACTGACTGACTGACTGACTGACATATAGATCAAAAGTTTAGACTACTTCCAGGTGACCTAGGAAGTTGAAACTTGGTGTGGAGGTAGGTTACTAACTCAAACTTGAACTTGAGCTTAATCTAACGTTAGCCCATAATAACCAAGTTTCCGAGTTTCGTGCGATCGGGCCGTAAGTACTTTATTAATAGACCAAAGACATGGAGCCCTCTTTTTGAACTAAACAAACCGCGGTTATAAATAAGTTACGCATTTATGTTGTTTTGTATATATAATGATGGAGATAAAATTTTATTCCCCTCAAATGTGATAGCAGAATGAGATTTTTATAGTACTTTTTTTATTATGAACGGGAATAGAGCGGCGTGGCCATCTTAGCTTGGCGGTTTAGTATTGACTTGCAAGAGTTGTGTGGCAAGTTCGAGTCCGGGCGACGAAACCGGATCCTGTCACTTCCTAAGAGTTCCAACTTATGTCAATTACTGAACACCCACACGGCACATTTTAGATAATGGCACGGAACCCTTCGTGCGCGCGTCCGACTCGCACTTGGTCGGTTTTTTCTGTACTGTTGTTGTTTTTATTATTTTGTGTCTTGGGGGCCGTCCATTAATCACGTGAGGCTTGAAAGGGAGGGGAGGGGTTTGACAAAAATCACGAAATGTCACAAGGGGGGAGGGGGGGTGTAGTAAGATATCACGTGTATTTATTTTTTCATTATTTTTTCTAAAATATTCTAAAAAATTTAAGATTTTTGTAGATACTAAAAATACACGTGATGTTGGGTGGGGGGTGGGGGGGGGGGGGTAGTCTTAAACCTCACCATGTATCACCAAGGGGGAGGGGGGGTAAAAATGGTTAAAAAAACATCACATGATTAATGGACGACCCCTTGTGTAGTGAATAAAAATATTTTCTTCTTCAAATGAGAAGACTGAGGAGGCCCATCCATTTGAGATACTGTATATCCTGTGGAAGCTTTGCAATTACCACGAAACGTTTGAATCTCCCCGGGCACTGCTCGCTAAATAAGTATTCCCGGGAAAAGCTGACATCGGCATACCTAATCCCCGGGGGAGATGTAACAAAGATATTAGATGGTAGTATATGTAGATGATGTAATAGGATGTAGTGCATAATTAGTTTCCATCGATTTTTATCGGAAAAGTTCGTATTATCGTGCTCTCTCAATTAGCTTCAGCAGGCCCCCAATTCTCGGTGCATTCGAGATAATCTCACAATCAAGATCAAACGTCAGTGCATACAGTCATTTGACACCACTATATGAATCTGACGTTTAATCTCGCAATCGACATTATCTCGAATGCATCGAGAATTGGGGGCCAGTATCCATCATACCATGCTGTCATTTTTCATTTTGACATTTTACAGTAAATAATAAAGTTTTATATTAATGAATATAAACATGTCACTCATTGAATACAATAATTAATTGACACTTCGGGTCCCGTCGTCTTCCGATTGAGATCCGAGTTTTACCGATGGAAACATATTATTCACTATATAATATCTGTAGGACTACGTGTGAAATTTCAGGATACTCGTTAAGTTCTCGCGCTTGGAATATGCGATGAGAGCAATGACGTAACAACAACCCTTATCTATACAAATAAATAAACTTTAAGTGTCTGTTTGTATCAAAATAACACCTTTTAACTAAATAGATATGAAAGTATAAACGGTACTTAGGCATAACAAAAAACGGGCCAAGTGCGAGTCGGACTCGCGCACGAAAGGTTCCGTATCATTATCTATAAAAACGGCAAAAAAACACGTTTGTTATATGGAAATCCCCTTAAATATTTATTTTATTCTGTTTTTTTAGTATTTGTTGTTATAGCGGCAGCAGAAATACATCATCTGTGAAAATTTCAACTGTCTAACTATCACGGTTCATGAGACACAGCCTGGTGACAGACGGACAGACGGACGGACAGCAGAGTCTTAGTAATAGGGTCCCGTTATACCCTTTGGGTACGGAACCCAAAAAAGAAATTTTAAATTTTTTGTCTGGTTTTTAAAATTCTGTCTGTCTGTTTGTTCCGGCTAATCTCCGAAACGGCTGGACCGATTTTGACAGGACTTTCACTGGCAGATAGCTGATGTTAAAAGAAGTAACTTTTACTTTAGAAACAGAATTAGGGTTCCGCGACAAAAAAACATAGAATGGGTAAAAAAATAATAGTTCTAATCAGTTAGATTATCAAAAAATATTGAACACGTATTTTATGCTTTTTTAAATCAATCAATATTGACAAAGATAACGCGCATCAAAGTTCGGGAGTGGGGGCTCATGACGTCACTTAATGGTAAAAAGTGTGCAAAGTCGTGACGTCTCACGCGGAACTGCAACGCACTACATCTTCGTCATTTTTTGTTTAATTGACAAAAGAAAAAAATATGTTTCAATATATTTTTATAATGTACCTAAATGATGGACTAATTAGAATTTTTCAGGAAACATGCCTATTTGTGTGTTTGTGTGTTCTTTCACCTCAAAACGGAGCGACGGACTTGATTTATTATTTGCTTAAGAGCGGAACGATTCCACGCGGACGAAGTCGCGAGCATAACCTAGTGGCAATTTACTTCTAACGGGTTTCAGTCAGAAGTACATTTCCATTGTCTCGAAGATTTCCGGAATCAAAAGATAACGTCTTAATTCAATATTCAATAGTCTATCAAAGCTCCAGCGATGTCAATTTGAAAATCAACCTCCCTTTCATTCTATTGTAAGAATTAAACGAAATTAAGCTCTAATTCCCGCTGCATTATCTTGCCCTTAATGAAATTCGTGATATCACAAAGACTGGGCAAGCTAAATACGTTGCAGATGATTAAGAAACCTTATTAAGTTATGTTTGGATTTCTGTATGTGATTAAGATTGTGTTTGCTGATAATTTGCGCGGAGAATCCATACACGAAGTATATAGGAAAGCGGAATACCGCTCACTCACTGAGATTAAAGTTCGCCGAGAGTTGATAAAAGAAATAAAAAATCAGGGCTTCATAACTCATTACAAATAGCGGCCCGCTAATTATTTTTACCTATGATAATAAAAACATAAAGGGAAAAGCTATATTTTTTCATAGAGTATTATTCTTCAATAGCCTGTATATGTCCCATTGCTGGCATATCATCGGACGACGACCATGACGAAGTCTCAGAGTCGGAGGAAGAATCAGAGTCGGTGACGTTTATTATGAAACGTTCTACTGCTTCGTCTAATACAACACACGAACACCCAAACGACGCACTCGAAGCGTATTCCAGAACGGAATAGTAATATGGCCGCAGCGTGCGCGCGCTCACCCGCCCGGCGCGGCGCCGTGCTTGACAACAACTGCGTGCCTCGTACCGCGAAACGCAGCGCGCGCGGCGATAAGCGACGCCCGTCGTACAGTATGCGATAGGTTAACTATAGTTGCTATTTCGAGACGATATCCTAATATTTGTCAACTCGGCAAACATACTTTAAACACAAAACTTCAGGAACTATAGGGCGCTCGCAAGCGGTGACTTTTTGAAGTGATACAGTCGTGCGTTTCGTGTCTTGTCGCATTTGCAACGCGCGACAAGCGTACGCTACAGTCGCGCTGTGTTGATTCAGCATTGCTACTGTATCGATTCAAACGCGCGACCATTGAAAACTTATATACGTCATACGTAAAGTTCCATTCAGGGTCTTGTGCCCAGCTATGGATGTTTGTTTGTTCCAAAATCATGCGCAAACGGCTGGACGAATTAACATGGAATTTGTCAGACTGATAAGCCGTATTTTGGAATAAAACATAGGATACGTACGACCAAGTCAGCTAGTCGGTTATTATTTCGGTCTGGCAACTGTTATTGACAGCTCCTCATGGAAACTGTTTCGGTGCCAATTACAGACGTCTGAAAGTTTAGCCGTAACAAGGATTTTGTTGGGTGTTCGAAACTTGTATCATTATAAACTGTCAACTTCAATAACTTGTCAGAAGTTTGATATCTCAACCGGGCTATATCTAAACACAATTTTAACATTAACAATCTCGTTAGGAGGACGCCTTAAAGTATGCTCTGAATTTGCTATGCTAAAATATTTTGACCTGCGTAATACACCTGACAATTTAATGTCATCTCTTCTTTCAAAGATTACCTCGAAGAGATCGCTAGTTAGCCATAAAACTGCCTATTGTTGACTTATAACTTATTTCTATGCCTTTTACCAATATGTTTTATGTGAGTGTAGTATTTATATTGTAATAGGGACCGCAACGCAAATCACCTAGCGTTGAGCCATGTGTTTCTATTGCCGACTAGAAAATACGCCAAATAGTCGCTTAATAGTCCCATCTCTAGTATAAATATATAAACTGACCAATTAATGAAGGTAAGGCTAATTGACAAAATCAAATCGCCACCTTTCTGTTTCCAGAGAGAGATTACAAGCGGACTTTTATCATTTCATTAGCCGACCGCGCGAAGTCAAAATTGTATGTAGAGTATATTTTCCACTTTAGGGAGCGTTTAAGTATTACGTAACGAATTTGGGGGGCGGGGGGTCTTGTAAAACGTTACGATGCATTCCAGAGGCGGGAGGGGGGTTTGAACTACCATTTTTTTAACCCTTCAGAACGATCGCGTTCTCTCACTCATTTTTGGAATGACCTCTTGAAATTTTACTAGCGGGAAGGGGGGTACAGAAAAACGTTACGGCGCGTTACATGGGGGGGATCAAAAAACTCCAAATATTGCGTTACGTAATACTTGAACGCTCCCTTACCTCCTGAACTACTCGAACGATTTTAATAAATTGGGTATCATAATGATGCGCGGAGAACGTGCGAGTATCATAATAAGCTATATAAGAATTCTAAGGGTGCGTCTTACTAGGAGCAAAAATGCTTAATTTTAGGTCGCCAGTCGAGTTTTTTTTTTAGTTTTTTGTATTTGAAATTGGTGCTGTCAGTGGCGCTCAGGGCCAGAGACGTCGCCAGGTTACCAACGGCCCTGGTGCAAAAAAACTGGGGACTGGCTATTCTTTCAAATGAGTTGCCATGATTATTTTATTTATATTCCGTAGGTGGGAGAATTTTTAGCTAGTTCATTACTAGGTTTGTTGGTCAGGGTCCGAGGGCCTCCTGCGCTTGGGGGCCCAGGTGCACAGCACCGTCTACCACTGGTAGCTACGCCACTGATCAGTGCTCTAGTGGTAAAAAGCATAACGACAGACCATGATGATGATGATGATGATGGGTTGGGACGCCTGGCCGGTGGCAGGCGGGCGGTCGATCTGCGTGTGCTGATCATCCAGCCCAGTTCCCCTAGGTTTGGAGCTTATGGTTACTGCCCAGGCGGCGCTCCCACCCAACATGGATCCCATCTTCTTGTTTCCCTGCAGAACAAAAGTATATCCTGCAGGTTCAAGCTACTTAACTCAGTTACATCTATTTTGTCTACTCCAAAAATGTCGTATCTCAGTGACGAGTACATGACACAGTCGGCTATAAGGTGTTTGCTAGTCTCCTCCTCTCGGCAGACCATATTAATTGAAAAATTAAAATGAAAAATGTTTATTTAAAGCAACTTAGATTAAAAGGCACAACGATGGTCTTGGATCCTGTGCGAGTGTTCTATGTGAAGGGTGGTGATGTGGGAAGGTTGCTGCTAAAACATACCCTCCCCGATTTCAACTGGGAACATACAGAGCTTCGCGTATATGGTCTGCATGATTAAACGTGTTGCGGTGCTCCCAATGGCGTTACATTCCGCGAACGGGTATAATTAAAAATATTAATGAAAGCGCCATCTTTGGAATACCGTCGCGTGTGAATGGGCTCACGTCATTGGTCAGAATGCACAAGGATCTTGGTTACACATTTAGTTAATTAAATGTCGCGATATTTTCCCTCACCGTAATAGCATTGGTTATCGCAATTTCCAGGAAGTTACTGTACTAAGTTAGAAAATCTTATTGGTACATGGCAACCGCTTGGATTAAATGACAATGGAATTAACACCAGGTATTACCGGCGATCATAAAAATAGCTCTTTCGTCAATAGAACGTCACGTTTGGTGGCCAGTGTTCGATTTAAGGAAGACAGGCACCCATAAATTGCATTCTATTCTCATGAACTCAGGGTTTCCCGTTGACGGCGGTATACCGTAATTATTTATAGCGACTTTATTTATATTCGTTTACTGTAGATTCGCTTGTTGTCATGCTGAACTGCGGTAGCGGTGTACAGTCGCGGTCATAAATATATATACGTTAACAAAGGGGCAAAAATATCTGAGCGAACGTACCCTGTTGTAAATTTGGATACGCATTGAGAAACAGTTCTTACTATAGAGTCTAGTACTGCATTTTATTGATTGCACAAGTCTGCTTGGATATCTAGTATTCAAATTACATATTTTAGCAACGATCGGTTTCAGTATCACTTAGGCGCCACCTTCACGAGCGAGTGTATCGCGACGAATTCGTGATACGCGATGATTGCGATACACTCGCTCGTGGAGGTGGCGCCTTCACAGTTGTTTAATAGGACGAGGCAGGACGATGATATCGTCGCGATACACTCGCTCGTGGAGGTGGCGCCTTCAGAGTTGTTTAACTGGACGAGGCAGGACGATGATATCGTCACGATACACTCGCTCGTGGAGGTGGCGCCTTCAGAGTTGTTTAACAGGACGAGGCAGGACGATGATATCGTCGCGATTCACTCGCTCGTGGAGGTGGCGCTTTCAGAGTTGTTTAACAGGACGATCGAGGCAGGACGATGATAACATTGCGATACACTCGCTCGTGGAGGTGGCGCCTTCACAGTTGTTTAATAGGACGAGGCAGGACGATGATATCGTCGCGATACTCTTGCTCATGGATTTGGCACCTTAAACCAATGTCGAATATAAGCATAGATATAACTTTGCCATTTGAACTTTGTTCGTGTGTTGAGATGAAAAGTATCCTATATTTTATTCCAAGAGAATGGTCTATCTGTCTGCCGAATTTGATCCAAAGCCACTAAGTCGTTTGCGCGTGATTGACGAACAAACGTTCAAATTGTATACATACTTTCACATTTACATATAATACCTATTAGTAGGAGTAGCATTCGTTCCTGTCAAGTGGATACAATACCATATATCATGTCACACTCTCTAGCCTCTTTAACACTTATAAAATTATCTAGCCATGGTGGGAAAAGGAAATAGGTACGTACACGATCAGCTGATTATTAAGCAGAATAAAAAAAACAATGTTTCAGACATTGTATCGAGGAAGATAATCTTATCATTCATTATCACAAGTGATTGAAAGATATTGCATTGCTTGAGTCATAGCAATAATAGTAAAGATTTGGTTTTAAAACTATTATTACACATTAAATAGCCTTAAACCTCGCCCGAGGTAAAAAGAGCGCTGACGGCCATACATTTTATACGGCCGTCAGCGCTCTTTTAACCTCGGGCGAGGTACACCTTAGTAGTGTGCATTACACGCACACGCTATTATAGAAAAACGTATTTTTAAGTACATTATTTAGTATTAGTACCTCAATTTTTGTCTGTCTCCATGACCTAGGCTAAGGCCATGTCAAGACAATTAATGACATAGTTAGGCCGTAAGCCGTTACAAACAGACAAGCTCATCTTCGCATTAGTATGAATAGCTCATTAGTTTACTTACGCAAAGGGCACTATTTTTTTTAAAATAAATTACTAAAATGAAAATTCGAAAAACAAAATACACATATATTAGTCATCTGAAGCCTCCGAATATTTTTTTGTTTACAATACTTTCGCTGTTGAGATCATTGAGAGCATGTCTATAGGGTGCACGGTAATATTCATTCTCTTCCTTACTGGATTCTTTATTTCTCCTTATTCGGTATTCTGTATGTATTTTTGATTCCTAGCGAAATAACCATTCAGCGCGACGTACCAATGTACACTGCGGGTGTACAAGCCTGAAGTAGCCAACGCCGCTTTCGGCTCCAGACGGCGGTTTCTTTGTAGCGGCATATTTACATTTACGGCATACACTATTTGAGCTGTAATAGATATTTTAAGAGGTTTTATGCTCCAACTTGCCGCGCGAATATTGGGTTAAACCAGTTTTCTATGCGGCAAGCACTTTGCAAGTTTCTCTTTCTTTCGAGTCAAATGCGAAAGGGACGCATGCTTTCTGTGCTAAACTAAGTTCTATCACATTTATAAGAGGCCCGATACAAGCAACAATAGCCTTATTGTTAACGCCATAAGCGCTTAATTCTTACTCCTTAACGCAATCCGGTAAAAACAAATGAAAACTGAATCAAAATGTTTTATGTATGTAAGTCGCGCCTTGAATTCTGACCGCGGGAAGGAAAACTTTTAAAGTTGACCGCAACAAGGAATCTATTTAACTTATAGTCATATAATGTCGAGCCTGTAATCTGATAAGGGAATTGGCACAACAATACTGTTTATTTTTATTAGAAATACTGTTGCTTCTATAAACTCCCAGCTTCATTTTTATAAGGACACGCTTTGGAAGTAGCTTTTGTTTTGTCCGCCTCGCGTTAGGGCTTACGCTGAAATGAATGTTCGTAAATATGAATAATAGAGATTTATGGGTTTCGTGCGGAAAGAGTTATCAAATAACGTATCTGGGCGTAGGAGTAAAATCTGTTGTTTAACGTTGATTAGACCTTTCATAATGGGGGATAACCGTTCTTGCGTCCAAGAAATTGACAGCTACCATATGACATAACGCATCTTGATAAGATGAGACAAGAAATGGCGATTATTGATATTAAGAACTGATATTATAGTTAACTGCAAGCGTAGTTGCGTACGCATGCAGTTTTGTTTTTTTTAGGTTCGCAAACTGGACGTTACCGCAAAATAACAGTTATTTAATAAACCATACAATACATGGTTGGCTGAACGACCTTCTAGATGCGAACACAACATGCACACAGATACTCGCAATCAATATTTAAAAAAACTTTGTGGTAAACTTGTAAGATATAAGAAAACGAGTCGGACACGCGCACGAAGGGTTCCGTACCATTATCTATAAAAACGGCAAAAAAAATCACGTTTGTTGTATGGGGGTTCCCATAAATATTTATTTTATTTTATTTTCATTTAATTATCTGTTTTTGAAGTTAATATATATCTAAATATTCTGTGAATATTTTAAGTGTCTACCTGTTGCCGTTATCAATATCGAGCAAAAACTACCAAAAAAATCACGTTTGTTGTATGGGAGCCCCCTTAAATATTTATTTTATTCTGTTTTTTAGACAGAAATACATCTTCTGTGAAAATTTCAACTGTCTAACTATCACGGTTCATGAGATACACCCTGGTGACAGACGGACAGCGGAGCCTTAGTAATAGGTTCCCGTTTTTACCCTTTGGGTACGGAACCCTAAAAAGAGACAAGTGATAAACGGTGAGCGATGAAACATCCACCGATTACAGTGCTAGGACCAATCGAATTAATTAATCTTATTGCTGGATTGTTTCCACGCATATTCCTAGAGGATAGCGAATATTTGTCAGGCCTGCGCCTCTATAGCGATTCATGAGCGAGATTTCTCATCTCGCTCTTACGCATTACGCGTCGTGCGGAAGAGTGGGATAAGAAATCTCGCTTACGAGTCGCTACAGAATCACTTAGCGTTCCCGAATAGAGGCGCTGGACCACGCTCCGCGTCGCGTTGTCCTCAGCCCAAAATGGCGCCAGTCCCCTCGACAAGGGGGAAGTATCTCTTAAGTATTAAGTTCCTTCCTTGTGAATAGTTCTGATGGATGGTCGGTCTGTTCTGTTACGACATGTTGTGCTGCATGCAAATGGATCTTTATTGTTGTGGAAGTTTGTTGTTATCTTTAAATTGGACCAATGTAATACTCCCGCGCTCGGACGGAATTTAAATTCGATGTTCTCATACATTTGCTAAGTAAACACTTTAAATTTCTGTATCCGTAAGTAAATACTTATTTTGAATTCACGTGTTCACGTTTGTGTTTATTATATTTGTGCGCGAGCGACAGATACAAGTAGTTAGGGGTCATTGTACGAAATTCTTTCTGTTTTGCGTCCGACCGTAGATGTAACTAAGGATACTGCCGCTCACAATTTACTGTACATTCCCATAATTTTCCGATACTTTATTAATAACATTATTATTTATATTCTTGACGGGCAAAGCTGGGCACCGTTAATCAAATGGTTAACTTCGTTAATCGGTAATCCGCTACTAAAAAAGTTAACTTAGTTAAACGTTAATAAACGATGGCTGGCTATGGTATGATATGATATTCATGCATTATGGTATTAGCTACTCTTACCGTTGCTCAGCTAGAGGCCTCTGACAGACGGACGGACGGACGTTGTAGGCTCAGTAATAGAACGTTGATCCCTTCGGGTACGGAACCCTAAAAATTGACAATGTTGTATCAGGCAAATGTTAAATTTTAACCCGTAGTAACAAAATGTATGTTGTTGTAATGTTGAGAACGGCCATGATAGAATTTCTGTCAATTATATCAGGACAGGTTATATTAAACAGATAAGCATTAAGAATATACTGGAACGATATTTACCGAATATAATAATAAAAGATTCTGACGATTTGAGAACCTCCTCCTTTTTTGAACATACATACATAGCATCACGCCCGAAATCCCTAATGGGGTGGGCAGAGCCACAAGACTACTTGTGGCCATGTTCGATTAATTAGTCCTAAGATGGTATGATGAACCGTATGGTGACAGGTGATCAGCCCATCGCCCATACAGATAGTCCACCATGTTGGAGATGTCCCTTAGTCGACTTTTACGACATGCCAGGATGATAAGCATCTGCAGCAGAGGAGTCCTTTTTTGAAGTCGGTTAAAAATAAACCTTCCTACCAATAACTAGAAATTAAGTATAAAGAGAAAGTATAAGTATGTATATTAAATATAGCAATATCTTTGTATAATGTTTGGCTAACACAAAATCTTTCATGGTTAAAATGAATTAAACTTAACTTTAAAAATGCAAAAAATAATATGAAGTTAATTTTTTTTTGTTGATTTTTATTGTATGTACGGTTCATAAATAAACATTGTTTGTTCTTATCTTTAAAAATCAACGATGTTCTTATTTTATTTTTTATTTATTATCCATAGAAAGTTTACTGCGTATGGTTCCTAGTTAGAAGTACCTAATTTCCAGTGGCGAAGCCTGCCTACAAGCCGATTCCTGACGGCTTTACCAAGCTAGAAAGCTACAGCTAGCTGTGAGTGAAGTCCATGTTACTGTAACTAAATGTCAGACTTGGACGTAAGGTTTTAATTCTTCCGGCTTCCCTGATGAAATCTTTGACGCTTCGCCACTGCTAATTTCCCTATCTTATATAGTTTTAGACTTCCTCGTACTGAGCCATTAGATATTGATTGTATATTAACCACTAATGAGATTTCGTCGAATAGCCACGTCGTATTCGATTTTGTTGAGTGGATATGGAAGTGTTTTTTCCGCCACTTTATTACTGATTAATCTCTGCCATCGTCGTTAACCTTTTGACCGCCACAGTCGGCTGCAGCCGTAACCGGATACAGGGTAAAAGTCCTTCATTACCTTGACTTAAAGTTGAAATTCGTGTTACTTCTCAGACATGCTTGGCGGTCAAAAGGTTAAAGTGATTCCTGTCAATAGTGCCAAGTGTATCAATAGCTGCATAAGAATCTGCACTCTTGTACTTTATCGCTTCAATACCATGTGTAGGGATCATAGCTGGGCACCGTCAATCAAATAGTTAAATTCGGTAATCGGTAATCCGTTACAAAAAAAATTTACTTCGTTAAACGTTAAAGACTTACATTTCGGAAGATTTAATCGTTAATCGTTAAGTCGTGATACAAATTGCATTTTATATGTCGTGGCGTTAGTGATTTGCTTATAAAAAAAAATTGTATAGGTTATGGAAGTTTAGGCAAAACATGAAAAATTCATGAAAGAAGGGTGTAATATTAGATTCAGAACGTGTTTTTCTCGGCGCGGCGTTGTCCGCGCAGTCCTTTTGGCAAATAGTAGGTAAGTACTTAATTAACGAACGTTAATTATCTTAATGTAAGTTAATGAGTCCGTTAAAGATTTTTAAAGTCAACTTTAAAGTTAATCCGTCTCTCAAAATGTTAACTTCGTTAATTAACGATTAACTGGTTAACGATATTGTGCCCAGCAGTTATGGTAGGGATACATACGGACTTTCCAAAGAAGTTCCAGCGACAAGGTACAAAACTGTGCAGCTAAATATAAATCTAACTGTACATACATAGCAGTGGCGAAGCCTGCCTACAAGCCGATTCCTGACGGCTTTACCAAGCTAGAAAGCTACGGCTAGCTCTCAGTGAAGTCCATGTTACTCTAACTAAATGTCAGACGTACGGTTCTAAGTCTTCCGGCTTCCCTGATGAAATCTTTGACGCTTCGCCACTGATACATAGACAAACACTGAATCACTGTGACACTCGCTCATTGACGTAACAAATTTCAATCTCCAATTGACTCCTCGAAAGAGTTGAATTATGGTATATTTAGACCGTATTTACTTAACCATTAAGTCTAAATTATAACCAAAACAAAACAGCTATTCCTCAATTCACTGCTTCAGAACGAAGCTGACGTAACTCAAATAACGGATTCTCTCAATTTTAAATCTAATCGAGTTGACTTGGGGTTGATATTGCGTTAGAATGATTTCAGTTCGGTTGTTAAAACCAAATTACTTAATATACGTAATGCGATAATAGTTTGTCAGTGAGTCACAGGTCAGATCAATGGCCGCTTTCGGTGTTTACGATGTGACCACAAAGACCTCGTTGTGCGTGTTTATAAATGCAATTACTATAATATTAAAACATCGTATAGCGTTTTTGTATTAACTATGACTTTAATCAATTGTATGACAATTTATTTTAAAAAGCCATAAACAATTAAACAGTAATGTAATGCCTCATTTACATGCAGCCGAAGTGAGCAGGGAAGTGAGCATGGAAGTAGGCAGCGCGAGTATGTAAATGGGTCACTTCTCCTGCTCCTGCCGCTGCTACTCGCGTTGCCCATGCAGCCAGAGCGAGCAGGGCAGTAGGCATGGAAGTGGGCAGCGAGAGTATGTAAATGAATCACTTCTGCTCCTGCCGCTGCTACTCGCGTTGCCCACGCAGCCGAAGCGAGTAGGGAAGTGGGCAGCGCGAGTGTGTAAATGAGTCACTTCTGCTCCTGCCGCTGCTACTCGCGTTGCGGCGCGCTGTGAGTCAGGAAGCAGCATGTAAACACCCACTGCCTTCGAAAGCAGTATGCGGGAAATATTTCTGTCAGCGCGAGCAGCAGTGGCAGTGGCTGCATGTAAATGCTGTATTATAATATAACAGTACGTTTATAGTTTAGTTCGTAACACGAGGGAGTTGATACGTTTTTCGTATGGTATATCTAGCAAATTGGATGACTGTGTCTAGCAGCACGTCCTGTGAAATGCGCGTAATTGAATACTTATACCGCTACATGAGAAAATAACGATGTACGAGTACACGTGCCAATGTGTGCGTGTGAAAATGAAAATATTTTACATTGCAAATAGGCCACATGGGCTCTGTCTGGTACGGCTAAAATGGAAGCGTTCACACTGGTGACCCCGCGACTGCCGCGCGGATTGATGTGGAAGCTTCCATTTTAATTCCCATGACACTGCTTAGGGAGCGTTCAAGTATGACGTAACGCAATTTTTGGAGATTTTTGACCCCCCCCCTCCCCCCCATGCAACGCACCGTAATGTTTTTCTTTACCCCCCCTCCACCGTAGTAAAACGTTACGTAACCAACAAGTGACCATTTTTACCTAAAAAAAATGTTCAAGTGGTCATTCCATTCGAAATTTTGAGCAAAAAAGCGTTTTAAAAAAAGGGTTAAAAAAATTGTTACGTAACGCGTAGTTCAAACCCCCCCTCCCACCCCTGTAACGCATCGTAACGTTTTACAACACCCCCTCCCCCCCCAAATTCGTTACGTAATACTAGAACGCTACCTTACGCGGGCCCGCTTCCGTTCCGCGTTTGGTGTGATGAAGCCTTTTGTAATGGAAAAGTCCTCTCATTTATCCCTCGCGTTAAATACTCTTTTCATTAAATTCTCATCGTAATTTATATATATAAAAAAAAATATTAGAACTAGCTGGTGCCCGCGACTTCGTCTGCGAAGAATAATAATTTAAGTAACCTATGTACTTTTAAACCTTCCCTAGACCTCCACGAACATTTCAAGACTAAGATAAGATAAATCCGTTCAGCCGTTCTCGAGTTTTAGTGAGACTAACGAACAGCAATTCATTTTTTATATATATAGATAGATAATAGATAATAGATAATAACGCAATAGAAACAATTCCGCGCGCACAATTTGAAGCAACAAAATCGCAGCCATTTCTGGCTCCGAACGCCCGGACCTTCCGTAGTGTCAAATGTCAAACCGCACCGAACGCATCTCTTTATTGCTTCACTTTTGTCAGGGCGGTTGCATGTAAACTATCCATCTATGGTTTGTAATTCTATACAATTATCACTAACCTCATTCCCCCTTGCCAATCCTATCCCAACTGTTTTACCGTGGATAAATGGATAATAGTACATTGTGCATCTAGGGCCGTAAAAAGGGGATAACTAACGAGAGTCTGTTAGAAGCCCGACGCCGATAGGCGAGGGCTTTTATGACTCGAGTTTGTTATCCCCTTACTGCCCGTGATACATACAATGTTTTTCATCACATTTGCGAGGAAATGAAATAAAAAATACACAATAAAAAGTACCTAGGTATATATATTAATTTTATTTCCATTTTACATCGTGAATTACCATCAGGTGGGTGTTCATAAACTGAGCGTACGTTGCGATCAGCGCGGGGCAGCTCCGCCGGCTGCGGCTCCCGAGCAGCTCCGCCGGCTTGCGGCACGCAATGCCCGCGGGAGTTCGAAACCATACAAAATATATAACTCCCTAGGGATTTATGGATTTTGTATGGTTTATAACTCCCGCTGACGTCGGGGCCCATAGAGGAGTTAAATCGGCTATAGTTGCTCTATACGCTTGCGTATAATAACACCCTTTCCGAGCAAGTGTGATGAAAATGTTATTACTACTGAGAGTGTAATTACCCTTTCGCCTTTAAGTTACCTGTTCCGTATTCATACAATCATAATTTAAATTTGAAATATCCGTACCCTAGTATTGGCTTAAGATAACGAATGTTTACCCACCGCCGACGCATAAACTAAATAACGCAAATCGATTCGTCTCGTAGGTCTGTTTGTTCATGTCCAAATAGTTGACCTATTATTGTTTCTATATCTATAACGATTGGAAATAAGCGGCCCATGCAAGACAACACGGTCATTTATTTCATCTGTTGAAGTCTACAAAATATATCCTGCTTTGGAAATAACAGCAAATTCCAGGGTTGACTTAAGGGCGTACCCCACGCCAATGGCCTTGAATCTGCTTGTTTTCATATCCTATAAAGTATACTTAGCGTTGTACAAGAATCTTGAAAAAAATATATATTGTAGTATGGAATATATTCTTTATTTTTGTCTACCGGAATCTTGAAAAAAGTGATAAATCAAGAGCAAAAAAAAAACCGTAAACCCTTTTTTCAAACTAAAATCCGTAAAGGCTCCCTTATTATGCGACGCTTATACATGAGACTTTTACTAATCAGAAGACAATAATGTATACTATAATTTCATCTACCGGTTTTTCAATTTATTTTGTAGTTTTTGAGTAAATTATACTTTTCACTGCGGCGCGTGAACTAAGAGGCTCGCGGCGCTCTGCGCGGGCGACGGGTGGCATACGCTGCTAAGCCGTCTGACGTGAAGCTTGTGCCGCTCGACGCCGCGCACATGCGACGAGTTAGAATTCAAGTTTTTATTTTTATTTTGACCTAGTTGGAACGCTCAAGGTCATCAGCGTAGGGTACGCCCTTAAGGAAACGAGATAAACCTTATACCTACGAGTATTAAAATCGTAGTGATGAAAAATAGAAGAATTTCAATATTCGGAATAACAACGTTATACCAATCACACATTCGACAAAAAAACGTTATACCATACAAATGTTATACTAAACAATTCTTTGCCCAACGAAAATTATGCAAAACAATTTCGATCAAACAATTTTCGACATATATCAGTCGACGAAACGTTGGTATGCAAAAAAATAGGTTGCGATAAAAAAATCGCCAAAAAAATTTTAGACCACCCGATATAGACCCATCTGCGACTTTTCTTCAGGCATACATTTCTTCTAGCATGAGTATGAGGTTGTTATTTGAGTTCAGGTTATGTTGAGGTGACCGCAGTCAGTTGCGTCGGACATGTAATCACCAAGGAAAACCAATTCGATATTAACATTTGCTCTTAACAATAACTATAGCTAAAAAAAACGCGTTTTATTGAACTCGTCAAAGCAAACCAAATGAGCCCACACTAAAGAGGTTTACTAGTAGTCATTGAAGAGTTCCACTATCCACCTCCGGACTCCATGGTCAGTTGGTACCAAACTATTGTATTGTCATCCGAGTTGCATACACTTGCAAAGTTTCAAATCGTTACGCATCCTGTACAGCATTTATTATGGGGAGTGTTCCGAGGAATTGTTCGGGTTATTACCTGCTGCCAAGTTCCACCATCGAACTACTCGCAACAAACTGACCTTCCACCCTCACCACCTTGATCGGTGGCAGTCAACTACCGTACGTTTTTTGCGGCATTTTTTGCCACGTACGGTAGGAATTTGGAACCAGCTTGCTGCAGCAACGTTTCCGGACCGATACAACCTAGGGATCTTCAAAAAACGAGCCTACTCCTTTCTCAAAGGGCCGGCAACGCATCCGTAATTCCCCTGGTGTTGCGGGTGTCCATGGACGGCGGTGATTGCTTACCATCAGGTAACCCGCCTGCTCGTTTGCAGACTCTTACTATAAAAAAAGACAATTAAAAGTAGGTTAAAATTGACTTCTAAGATGTTATTACATTGTTTGTTAATTATTTAGTTACAAGAAAAGCTAATAAAATCGTTTATTCTATTTATGCTCAGAGGGTAAGTTTATTGCTGTTCCACCAACTCTTATTTGACATTGTGACGTTTACTCGATGTTGCTACAAACTTTGTCAACGAGGAATTTATAATGACCTTGTTATTTTGTTTTTCCAGATTTCACCCCGAACCTTTGATCAGTAGCTCCAACTTTTTCCAAATTTGCATGTCAATTTGACTTAATACAGTGAGCGAATGGCGGAGGGAATGTAGTTGATTTTGAAATGAAAACGGGGGAATCGTTAAATATAGGGGTTCGCGGATAAGGAGAAAATGATTTTAAGATTGATCCCTTCGGTTTGAAACAAAATGACGAACGTTTTCTTTTCCGCCGCGAGGTATTACAAAAGTGATTGACGAGTGGGGTATTACCTAAACCGAAAAGCTAGTCGTTCCAGAGGTAAACGAGTGAAACCCTCGTGGCGAGGGTTCCGTTCCATACATGATAAACTGAAATTTCTTATGTTACTTTAAATACCATAGACTTCTTATAGGTTTTCCTGTAATCTATAGGTAAAGAACTATTTTCTGTATTTTTTTCAAAATTGTAGGCCCGGTAGTTTCGGAGATAAGGGGGGGGAATGGTCAATTTTCACCTATTTTCCTAAATAACTTCTAAACTATTTGACTTAAAATTAAAAAAAAAATACATTTAATATCCTCACAATAAGCCCTTTCATTTTATATGTCACACGATTTCAGTTGCACAACTTTTTTTTTTAATTTTCTTATTTATCCCCCAAAAGTGGGCCCCATGTTCAAAATTAATTAATTTACGTTACGCATCCCTGTTGCGGTCACCAATTTACATATACCAAATTTCAAATCAATCGGTCCAGTAGTTTCGGAGCAAATTGGCTGTGACAGACGGACAGACAGACAGACAGACAGACAGACAGACACACGAGTGATCCTATAAGGGTTCCTTTTTTCCTTTTGAGGTACGGAACCCTAAAAAACTGTAGTATATGAATTCGATTTGTTAGATGGATTCCGCGAACGCATTATTTTCGTGTAGCTTTTTTCCGAGTCGCATTTTTCAGCGAACGATTAATTTCTTGATCGGAATTTTACTCATAGCTTTTTCCCATGTCGCATTTTTCCGCGATCGATTAGTTTATTCATCAGCATTCTACTCGTGGAAACGACAAAATGGTGGTTAAGTATTTTATCCAAAGTCGCAGACAAAAATTAAATGTAGGTATGATACATTCGTAAATAACTTCGATCTTTAACATTATTTGCATATACAACATTTTGAAAATGTAAGAAAATGCTGCGTTAATAACACTACGAGTAGGTAGAATGCCAATGAATAAATTTTACAGTCGCGAATAAATGCGACTTGAAAAGAAGCTACGAATAAAATTCCGATGAAGAAATTTATCGATCGCGGAAAAATGCGACTCGGAAAAAAGCTACACGACAATAATGCGTTCGCGGAACCCATCTAACAAATCCTTGATAGCGAATAGAGGCTCCTATATGTAGGTATTTATCAGCATTCATTTACTACAGTTTTTGTACCTCTGGGCCGATGGACTCTAAGATTACCTGAAGTTTTTATTACCAGGACAAACTAAATAGGTAATGCGAATTCGCGAATTGTTTTTGAATGTGAATCTCGGAGCTCGGCGATGAAAAATGTTGAGCACTTAATACATATGTATTTGAGGCTAATTGAATCTCCTGTAAATTTGGCAGGGCTAACAGAACTAGGTGTGTCCCTTCTTTTCCTTGCTGAAATTACGAATCGACAAAGGTTATTCTGGAAAAGAAAAGGTAGCACGTTCTTATAATCCCCGTCCCGCCGGAAACGGATTTAGGGGTTATCCAGGTTGTCAAAATTAATGAGGATCTCATAGATTTTGAATAAACAGTAAAGGTAACTAGCGAGAGATATGAAAAATAATATGTTTCTTTCCTTGAGCTCCGTAAAAAAATATTAACCGTCGCCTGGGCAGCTGGCCAGCTGGCTGAGCAGCCCAGCAATGGGATGCTCCAACAAGCTAAAAATGCATGTGATGTGAACCACTATCAGGTAGTAGTTGCGGCAAGTTGATCAAAAGCCATGTTGCCAATTGTTATTCTTTCACTTCAAAGAAATCCAGGAGGGGGTCTTTACTAGCGACGGACTATCCTGATTTATTTTGTAAGAAAGAAAAGAAAATAGGTAATGTAAGCTTAATTCATTCTTGCCTCTTCTGCCCGAAGCTTGCTGCGTCTGACCTATTGATACGACATGGCTTCCACTTTTTCCATCCCTCAACTCTTTCTTAAGTCTCCTTCTATTTTATCGCCAGATTTTTTTAACCAAATTGTCGTCACTTGTGTATGACAATTGCTTTCCCCATTGTTCTTTATATCATCCTACTCAGGTATTCTTTTTCATGTACTTGTACCTAAAACGACCTCTCCACCGTATCCTTTTCCATCATTCTCTAGCAGTATCTCTTTCCCTTTGTCTCAGTGTCCACGTATCGTAGCCATAAAAAGCTGTGCTCGAAGCGAAAAGCTGTTACGTAGATTTTTTAAAATTCTGGCATTGGTACGAAGTCATGAACACTATGTTCTCGTTAAAAAGTATAAGGGTGCGGAATCGTCATAAAAAAACAAATAAAACCATCACGTGTGTCATGTGTCTCAAAGCGTGTAAGTCTAATTAAATTTGTGTTTTATGTCGTAAATTAAAAGAGAATGAAACAAAACACAAATTTAATTAGACTATGCTTCGAGAAACGGGCCCCAGAAGTCAGAGCAGACTTGAACAAACCAAATTAATGTATTGATTGATGAAACGAATGGAACTATTTAAATATTTCTCATGTTCTGTGAATAATGTAGATATAATAGATTCTGATTGTTTGAGGGAGTCAAACTATACCCTGGATTTTCTTTAAGGATTCTGAAATTAATTACTTGAAAACTACTTTAAATTAGGTTAGGATTTGAACATCAGCCAATTAGGGAAATGATTTTGGCGGTCGATCGGTAACGGGTAATGAGACTGGCATAGGATAGGGCAAAGTTGCGTGACGATGATGAGGCGTTTATTGGATTGATTGTTTACTCAAAGCGTGTTTATAAAAAGGGAAGAAGCCTTTTCATCAGTCGTAAGTGGTTATCTATAGAGAGCTAAACATGCAATGTATAGATGGCGTGGCGTGCCAGGCGCGGATATAAAGGGGGGAGAGAATAGTATTCCCCCCACCCCCCCCGTATGATTCCCGACCCTTCGGTCGTGGTCACTACGCAGCCTTTGGATTTTATCATCTGGAACATATCATATTGCTTATCTGCGCCTGTGATGAGAGTTGATGGTAAGATTCTCAAGGATTTCTCAGTGAACATTTATTCAGATGAAATTAAAATAAATGTATTGAGTTGAATTGCAAGAGCAAATTAAATCCAGCCTCCAAAAGCCCCGATTATAACCTGAAATTTGAACAGTTTATTTTAAACTCCTTTCAGTGTACGCCGAAACAATGGACCAGCCTTGTTATAATTCGAGGAAAGTTTCGATGAAGGCTTAAGACCGCTTCAAGGGCGGGAAACTTTGTCTTTCATGTCTACCCTGCCTGATGCCCTACAAAATTTGCACGAAAGGAAGTTGACGCTCTGACCTTGCGCCAAGTTATTCGACATTGTCACGCAACACTCAACGTCATACTCGTATTATGAACAGCTTCAAAGTTATATTTGTTTCAATTTGTAACACGCGCATTTAGTTCCATTAAAATTATTAACGCCTTCATTCAGTTTTGCCACTTTTGTGAGGTTCGAATATGACCCCAAAAGAATCGCTAAACTTAAGTGCCAGTGGGCGGCACATTGCTCGTAGAACGGATGGCCGATGGGACCGCGGGGTTCTAGCAGCACAGGATAGGTCATTGTGCCGATCATTGGGGAAGGCCTATGTCCAGCAGTGGACGTCTTTTGGCTGAATAATGATGATGAATGATAGTGAGGTTAGGTTTCTATAAGAAGTCTGTGGTGTTTAAAAGTTACAGGAATTTTCATATAATCACGGAAACCTCTCCACGCGAGTTTAACTCGCACCTGTCCGATTTTTTTTTTACACTTCATTCATATTTTTATAATCAGAGGTCCATTGCATAATAAAGCACACGCTCATAGTATTAGTAAAAATCCATAAAAACTCCCTTGTGTTTTACTATGCAATGGGGTCAAAAACCTTTCACTTTTGGTTTTCATACATACATACATACATATCATCACGCCCGAAATCCCTAATGGGGTGGGCAGAGCCACAAGACTAGTTTTGGCCACGTTCGATTAATTAGTCCTAAGATGGTATGATGAACCGATGGTTTGTTTTCATTGTAAGTGATAAGATAACTTATATGTGGCAACTATAATTTAGTGTTGGACATATGAGTATTTGACCCGTTCGGAGCGTTCCCCGGGCAATTGATACCAATTAGATATTAATTAACCGACTGGGCAACTGGGCACGCCCGTGGCCCAGTTGCAAGTGCGATATAAATAACTATGGAATGGAATACATTTCCATGGGAATGAAGTAGGTATGGCGGACTAAGTGATTATGCATGGGGCAATTAGGGTGTCTGGATGAAAATAGAAGTGAGGATTAAATAAAAGAATACTAGCTTTTGCCTGCGACTTCGTTCGCATGGTATTCATTTATCGCAACAGCGCCATCTACCGAGGAGAAGCATTTCTCATATTTCCTGTAAATCCTTCCACGGTAAGGGGTTAAGAAGTTGCCTACGTGCCTTTTTTATGGAAATCTGTCAAGCCGTTTGACGTGAAAACGGGACAAATAAACGAACAAACACATACTTGAAAAACACACGGCTTTACTCACGATTTATTGTCAGAAATAGTCCGACATGTTTCGAACTCGATTGGAGTCCTTCTTCAGGGTTTGAGTGCGGTCCCGGTCAGATCAACCCGCGCACTGTTTTTCAAGTATTCATAATGTCTCACGAAAGTTTTAATCTGAACAAACAAATTTTCACATTATATATTATTAGTATGTATATGGAAGAAAGAAAATGTAAACAAAAACATAATCATGAAAAAAAGCAGATTCTTTGGCTATACATTTTTATTTTAATAGGGGTCAGAATTAGTTCTTTTTTTTGTTTTCTTTGGTCTGACTTTTTTTTCGTTATTCTCAGCAAATTTTTGTCACGCAAAGCAACCAAGAAATAAATGAAAATTCCCTTTTTTATGTTAATTGACTGGCAAACCGGCAGACGCCCCACCTGATGGAAAGTGGTCACCGCCGCCCATGAACATCTACAACACCAGAGGTGCTGCCAATGCGTTGCCAGTCTAGGGAGCATGGGGAATGGGGATGGGATGGGGACGAGGGAATAGGCCTCCGGATCTCGTCACTCACCGTACGAAACGCAATAGCAAGCTGTTACTTTACGCCGATATTCTGTAAACGCTGTAACCGTTTCCGTTTGAACGAGGACTGTGGCGTCAAAGTTTACGTCCATTTTGCATGGAGCGTTTTTGGGAGCGAGGGAAAGAGAGCATGAAATATGACTTTCCAAAACTTCATATCTCAAAAAATCACTATCACTACATAGTATAAAACAAAGTCGCTGTCGCTGTCTGTCTGTCCCTATGTATGCTTAAATCTTTAAAACTACGCAACGGATTTTGAAGCGGTTTTTTTAATAGATAGAGTGATTCAAGAGGAAGGTTTATGTGTATAATATATGGATAATATTGTAGAGAAACACTGATAAATTTAGAGGTTTCTAATGTGATGTCGTAAATAAACTAATTATTTTGCGCTTACATTGCAAACGCTGGCTGTACCCCACGAGATAAATCAAAATAATGTACTCAATACTGTAGTACATTATTTTGATTTATTTTGTACACCTTAAAAAGGTCAACAAAAAAGTCCGCGATGGTATATGTCTATCTCTTAAGGATAACCCACAATAAACATTTTATATACTTAACATTTTACGGGAAACAATGGCTTATTTAAGCAATACAGCATTAATCCTTATCCAATTTAGTACTTTAAATACATTGTCCATTTAATATAGATCAATATGGCCCTTTACAGCATGTAATTTAAATGAATATTTCCGAAGATATTACAGATTTAAAATGCAGGGACATAGCACTTTATGATTAACAGCGATCGGACGCGCGTTTATCGGAGCTCTCTGGAACATGTTTGTATTGTCTAATGACAAAAAAGCTGTAAACGTTGTTTATAAGGACATTCTGTAGTAGGTAGGTATATTTAGTATCAGCATTGCACCCGTGCGAAGCCGGGGCGGGTCGCTAGTAAACAATATAGTAATGTTTCGCGTAGACGGTTTTGTTTCTATTACCACAGAATAGATAATAGTACTAACGTACAGAAGAATCACTTTCTAACAAAACCGCTGTTTAGGTACGAATAATTGCCTAATCATGCCTTCTCTCTCTGTTGCATAAGACCTGCTCTTTCGTGTACGCTAGGGTTGTCAGTTGCTAAGAATAGGTAGATAAGAAAAGACGACAACACCGGCCGCCGCGTAATCAAACGGTACCTATTGAAAAACGAATCGAATTACACTTGATGTGTAAAAAGAACACGAAAGTCTACTACCTAAATAGGTAGTTAAATGTATTTTGAACCCTACTTTCATTCTAACATCATATGAACCTATAACAACTCTCATTACTACAGTTACAGAGTATCTAGGTATAAAAAAACCACTAAGTGGGCACTAACCTTTCAATAGCTTAGTTAGGACTATTATCTTTTCTCTGTAGGTCGCTCCAGATAGGGTTGCCAACTATTTATGGGGCAAATATAGTATTTTCCAGTCAAAGCTATAAATAAAATAGTACACTGGAAGAAATTATACTACTTTAAAGAAAACCCCTTTAAAAATAGTGTAAGGTATGATTGATTAAGTATACATAATACACATACACATAATTCGTCTTCCTGCGCATCTTGTGGCTATCCGAGCTGCGAAAATGCCTATTGAACTGGACTGACCGAAATATAGTATTTTTGCGTACTATATATATATATATATATTTCTTCAACAGTACATAGTACACAGAGCCAGAATATAGTTCAATAGGTACTATATATTATAGTACGGTTGGCAACCCTAGCTCCAGATAACATGTCAAATCCAGCCTCGTGGGTGGTATCAATAGTAGATTTCTTCAATGATGATGAATTATATAGTAACAGCAGACAGCTTAAACAGAAATATAGGAAGTTATAGAAAATACTAATATAAATAAATACAAAGTTCGTCTCTCTTTCATAATGTTAGACCGCTTCGGAAATTTACTTAAAATGATTTTTCAAAAGACTTCAATGATTACCAGGCCACTTATTAAAGTCATTAAATTATTGAAGTAGCAAAGTAATTTCGTTGAAATTTTAATTCATTTATAACGCCTACACTAATTTGAAAAGTTTCTAACTTGTTGCCCAAGTTTTGTTATAACTCGTTGGCAGTGGTAGCCGTCTTGTACTAATATTAAGTTTTATTCTACACTAGTGGACCCGCCACAGCTTCGCCCGCATTATTTTCCATACAAACTTCTTCACCCCTTTACACCCCTTTAGGGATGGAATTACGAAAAATCCCTCCTTAGTGCACCTCTAGGGTACTCGAGGAATGTCTCCTCCAAATTTCAAACCTCTAGGACATAGTCTAAAGAGGGAGGAAGTAAGTTATCTTATCTTCATACAAACGCACCGCGCGCGGCTTGTATGTGTGCGCCAAAGTATCTGTGCGTCGCCGCACGCACACTTAAACAAAATCTCGACCCGTTTAGTAAGGGGAAACTTCGTTTGTATGAAGATAACTTACTTCCTCCTCTTTATACTATGTCTAGGACCACCCGTTTAGGCTGTGCGTTGTCTATAAGTGAGTCACGGTACTGTTTTATATGTACATATAGATTAGGTAAACTATATTTTAGGTTAAACATTTGCTGAGAAAATTGACAATTTAAATATTATTTATGTTTTTAGGTTATAATGTTGACAAATTACTACGGTATTTGCAAAAGTCTCCATACATATTTTTTATGAAGCGGTTAAACGTAAACTCAATCGAAAAATATGTAATAAAAAAACGGTATAGAATAAACAATTTTATACGGAAAATGGTCTAATACGTAAAATCCGCGTGAATGAATAAATAGGGAAACTTTAACCAAAATAAATTCGGCATTAAAATAGCCTGGTCCTAGCCGACCATATAACGATGTTTACGTAGGGTTTTTCGCAATCCATTATAATTAAAACGATAGCCATCATTCCCAACGTTACTATACTGTTATCTTATGAACTTAATGTGATTAAACATTAATCACTATCAACGTATGTGGAGCGTCACTGTGTACCAGTAAATGTTTGATAACCATGATTAATGTAGCTATAGGAAACATTATTTTCACGGCGAGCATGTACCATAGAATTTTTAGAAGTGCCTGTTTGATTACTTATCGCTTCCACATCCGCGTTTCGGTGTATTAAAGCCTTGAATAATAATTCTCAAGATTCACTGGAATTTTGTTCTAGCCTCCCTGATAGAGACCGGTCTCCGAACTTTCAGAATCTTTCTTCCCCCAGGTAGCAAACGACGTACAATAGGCCGTCATTTTTAGGTCATTTTAGGGTCGTATGCAAGTAAGGTCCGACCGAGACTGCTTTTTTAATCCCGGCCGAGACCGAGACCGAGAACGAGAATAAAATAAATTCTCGGCCGAGACCGAGACCGAGACCGAGACACGGAAAAATTGTATATTTTTTTCTACATTTGCGTTTTTTATGGTTCCTTACCTCAAAAGGAAAAAACGGAACCCTTATAGGATTACTAGTGTGTCCGTCTGTCTGGCTGTCTGTCTGCCCCTCTGTCCATCTGGCACAGCCAATTTGCTCCGAAACAGTAAGTCGGTGACCACAACACGGACGCGTAACGTAAATAAATGAATTTTAAATATGTGGACCACATTTGGCCGGTAGGTAAATTAGATTTTTTTTAAAAAAGTTATGCAAGCTATATCATGTGATATATGAAATGAAAGGGCTTATTGTGAGTATTTTAAATACATACTTATATATTTTTGGAATTTTAAAATGAATAGTTTGGAAGTTATTTAGGATAATAATCGAAATAGGCAAAAATTTACAATCCCCCCCCGCCCCCTGTTTCCGAAAATATTTAAAAAAACGGGACTTATTTAACCATAGATTACAAGAAAACTTATAAGAAGTCTGTGGTATTTAAAGGAAAGGTTCCAGATAAACATATACGGAACGGAACCCTGTTCACGCGAGTTTAACTCGCACTTGTCCTGTTTTATAACTAAAAAAAATACATCCGTTATGATAAAAAAGGGTTTATTATGGTTTAAACGTTCTGCCGTGTACTACAAACAATCTTAATAGTCAAAAATGGAAAATAGCAATATTATACGACCGAAAAGCATTTTTAAATTGATTGCCGCGGAGTCTCGGCCGCGGCCGAGAATCTCGGCCATATTGGGCCGAGACCGAGACCGAGATCTCGGCCCGATTTTTGGCCGAGATTTGCCGAGACCGAGACCGAGACCGAGATCTCGGTCGGACCTTATATGCAAGCCCTAGTCGTAACGTGGTAATGACGTTACTGGGTCGTAAAAATGCTACCTATGGGTCATTTTGTATAGGAAATGTTTCCGATCGATTGCTACAGACGGTGCTGGCTGAACATCAGCGCTGCGGGTGTTTGACACCTCAGCATTATGCTGAGCCAGTGACCGATTCACTGCCGCGATGACACGCATCCCTCGTTTTTCTTTCTTTATTATTTTGTTGTTTTTTATTATCTTGTGTGTCTTGTGAAGTGAATAAATGCCTTTCTTTCTTTCTTCTTCCTTTCGATCGAGAATATTCCCCATACAAAATGAAGAAACTTTCCGAGGACGGTGCATCTATCCCTGAACACAAAGAGGAAAGTACAGTTGCTTATCTTCTCCGGTTGTTCCAGATGTAGGTTACGACTACGTGGTGGACCAGCAGCCGATCGGCAAGCTGCTGTTCCGACAGTTCTGCGAGCGCACGCGCCCCGACTATCACAAATACAACAGCTTTCTAGACGCGGTCAGTATACAATACTTGTTCATCAGTAAAAAGAAGATTGTGTAACAAGGGAGCAAAGTCGTATATTTAGGGCGGAAAAGATATGGAATCTTGGACATACCGAAGCGGGGATTCATCCTACTACATGAGCTGCATTTTTAGGCTCCTTGCATGTATGCACTTTGTTTATTTTTAAAAGCTTTTTATTAACTTGCAATGTTTGTATGTACGGGTCAAATTTTGCAAGCTGAATTAGAACCACTTCCTCTTATCTTACGGAGCTGAATTTTTACATGTTGGTTCAGTTCCGATGACAATGCATTTTTATGGGAAGCATGACCTGAATCGACATGCAGAGTTAGCTCCAGATAAAGGAACTCTACAACGGTCAACAGCACAGACATGAAATTTTGTGTACGCATTTTATTGCAATATTAAAGTGCAATGGGCAAAAAAGTTTGTTATTAAAATGCAATTTTTAAAAAACTTATTTTAAACATATATTTTATTAATCACCGAATCTGTCTAAGTGTGCAACACGGATGAAGTTACCTAAAGATACGAGCCCGTGCGCCGCAATACGGGATAACCAGATGACACTTTAAATGGCTGTAACACCAAGATAACTCTCTATTTCCAGTCGGAAAGGTACGAGGTGGAAGTGGAGGAAGTGCGTACTGCGCTTGCCGTGGAGGTGTTCCGGCGTTACCTGAAGGCTGAGCACGGCGCCGGGGAGGCCGTCACAGACGTAGTCGGCAAGGATGTGGTCGACGAGGCCAGCGAGCTGCTCGAAGGTAATACCAAAACAACGGTTAAAATGTCTCAGCATATTTTACGATCGGTGTGAATCTAATTGCCAAATCGTGTATGCCTTATTGCTTGAGGAAAACATCAGGGATAATGTGCACATAATGTCATAACTATATTATTCAACAGTTGTTTTGCAAACTGCTACGTAATATTACCCGTAAACTTGGAATGTTTAGAATGTTTTTAAAATATCTATTAACAACCGTCTACTCAAACGATCCAAATCTATGTCATCAGGGTGACTCTGTGACTTCAGAATATTTCATAGACTTCTGACTTTGACCCTTCAAAATTAACCCTATATTGACATGTCCTTTCCTTTCATGTTCCGTACCCAAAGGGTAAAACGGGAGCCAATTACTAAGACTCCCCTGTCCGTCTGTCACCAAGCTATTTCTGTTGCCGCTATAACAACAAATACTAAAAAACAGAATAAAATAAATATTTAAAGGGCTCCCCATACAACAAACGTGATATTTTTTGCTAATTTTTGCACGTAGACGCTTGAAATATAGACAGAATATTTAGTTATGTATTCACTTGTTAAAATAAAACAAATATTTAAGGGGGGCTCCCATACAACAAGTGTTTTCTTTTTTTTTTGCTGAATTATAGATAATGGTACGGAACCTATCGTGCGCGAGTCCGAATCGCACCTGGCCGGTTTTAAAGTCTAAACAATGCCTAAACTTTGTTACAGCTGGCTCTAAAGACATATTCCCCGAGTGCATAAGATGCGTGAAGAACTTCCTGGCGGGCACTCCGTTCGAGGAGTTCGAGCGTTCGATGTACTTCCACCGGTATCTTCAGTGGAAGTGGCTGGAGGCGCAGCCGGTCACCCAGCACACGTTCCGGATGTACCGGGTGCTTGGGAAGGGGGGGTTCGGAGAGGTCTGCGCTTGCCAGGTCAGTACCATCATCAAATTACCACCTGGACCCTAGAAGAACAATAGAATTTTAAGACAGTGCCAAGACGCAACTGTTCACGGAATTGGAGAGTTTTGCGCCAGTGCGCCTGACAGTTTTTTTTAAAGGATGTGGGTCCATAAGGTGGTTTTTTGGCCCTAAAAATTTTAAAAATGTCAGCTTGATCGCGCTTATGAAATTTCAGCACTTTATTGTTGTAGAACATATATAGTTTAAGTTTTCATCAAAATTATTTATATTATTCTACTAATAATTTATTCCCCAGTAACTACCCCAAAAATTCACATCTTAGCATTTTTAGCCAAAATTTCGGCGTTTTTAAAGATTTATAATTCTCGTTTTTTTTATATGAGTGCAAAGGCGCAACGCTTTCTAATTGAACTATATTATCAAAATCACTATGACACAAATTATACATAAAGATAAAAGTGTTGCGCCACTTCGCTCATAGTAAAAAAATATATATATAACTAATGGATACCGTACTCTCTCGTGAACTCTATAACTGTTTTGATAATATATTTCAATTAGAAAGTGTTGCGTTCTTGCGCTCATATAAAAACAAGACATCAAAGCTTTAAAAAACGGCGAAATTTTGGCTTAAACTGCAAAATTGTAAATTTTTGGGCTACTGGGAACTAAATGATTAATAGAATAATAAAAATAATTTTGATGAAAACTTAAACTAGATATGTTCTACAACAATAAAATGCTGAAATTTAAAATGCCCCTTATGGACCCTCATCCTTTATTATCGCAACACATACAGTCATATACAAAATATACGTACAGATATAGTTTAGAATATGTTTCCATCGGTAAAAGTCGGATCTCAATCGGAAGATGATGGGGCCCGAAGTGTCAATTAATTATTGTATTAAATGAGTGACAGGATTATATTCATTAACATGAAACTTTATTATTTAGTGTCAAATGTCAAAATGAAAAATGACAGCATGGTATGGTATCGGTACTGGCCCCCAATTCTCGATGCATTCGAGATAATGTCAATTGCGAGATTAAACGTCAGATTCATACAGTTGTGTCGAATGACTGTATACACTGACGTTTAATCTCGATCGTGAGATTATCTCGAAAGCACCGAGAATTGGGGGCCTGCTGAAGCTAATTGAGAGAGCACGATAAATACGAACTTTTCCGATAAAACACGATGGAAACTAATTATGCACTACATCTGTAAAGCACAGTTCGTGCACTAAATTTAATTACAAAAAGACGTGGAGGTTCATTTTAACATTTTAGTAATAAAAATATAAATCTAAAAGAAACAAGCGCTAGGCTAGAAACATGCTGACATAAAGGTATATAAACATTGCCATTTCTTCCTGTTCATAAGCGCAAGAACGAGACAGAAACTCAAAATAAATGGTAAGCCAATTGAAAAACAAACCAAAACAAGGTAGATATTGAAAGCAATTTCAGCTCAACTAGTTTTTTAAGGGTACAAAATGAGTTATTTGAATGAATTAATATCAGATAAGTATTTAATACAATATCTGGGAACTCTAGAAAAAAGCATGTCGAGAGTAATTTTTTACGAGCAGAGCTGATTTCCTGATTGGATCTTCAGTAATTAACTACAAATAATAAGTTATAATACAAATGTAACAATATTAAATGTCAGAATCACAAATGAAAAAGGTAGGCATCTCCGTAAAGGATCGTCATTTCAAAATATTAATTAGAAACTACAATGATAGCAATAATAATACGATAAAAATTATAATAATAAAACAATGGCAAATAAATCTACAGTCTTAAGTTCCATGTACTCGTTAACTGAGTACAGTGGCTTATCCAATAAAAGGTTCTTAAGAGGACTGTGAACCAAAGGCCAAAATCACCCTTTTTATACAAAAGGCGATAACGATTTTCACCCCTTAAATGTTAACCGATTTTGACAAATTTTTCGAGTCAGAGAAAAATCTAGGTCTATACGTTTTTTGAATTTAGATTAAAAATCAAGAAAGTCAAATGATGTCGAAATTAGTTTTGTATGGGAATATTGAAACCTCATTAAAACTGAATTTATTGATTATAGTGAAAAAATCAAAACGTATTAGACCTAGATTTTGTTCTGACTGACAACCTATCAGAAATTGGTGAACATCGGTTAACATTAGGCGTGAAAAGCGTTATCGCCTTTTGTATGAAAAGCCGTAGGTTCACACTCCTCTTAAGTTTGCGCCTTAAGGTTTCGTCAGCAAGTTCTTGTCTCAAATCTGCGGGTAGACGCTCGTAATATATAAATAAATAAATTAGGGCACAATCTTTAAACAAATCGATCTAGTCCCAAAGTAAGCTCTAAAGGCTTGTGTTATGGGTACGAGACGACAATACATACACATACATAGCATCACGCCCGAAATCCCTAATGGGGTGGGCAGAGCCACAAGACTACTTGTGGCCACGTTCGATTAATTAGTCCTAAGATGGTATGATGAACCGTATGGTGACAGGTGATCAGCCCATCGCCCATACAGATAGTCCACCATGTTGGAGAGGACCCGTCCCTTAGTCGACTTATACGACATGCCAGGATGATAAGCATCTGCACGCATTCTATGCTATTTCTTCACTCCCAGTGCAGCAGAGGAGGAACGACGATATACATACGTAAATAGAGAAATAAATACTTAAATACATAGGAAACATCCAAGATTTAGGAACAAACATTCGTGTTTATCACACAAATATTTTCCCGATCGAACCCGGGACGCTAGCTTCGGAGGCAGGGTCACTACCAACTAGGCTAACCGGGTCGTCTATATATAATGCAACATGCTCGTATTATGCAATGTAATATGACGTAATTTCTATTGCAGGTACGAGCGACAGGCAAAATGTACGCGTGTAAGAAACTAGAGAAGAAACGCATCAAGAAACGAAAGGGCGAAGCAATGGTGTTAATAGAGAAGCAGATTCTGCAGCGGATCAACTCGCGCTTCGTGGTCAACCTCGCCTACGCGTACGAGACGAAAGACGCGCTCTGTCTCGTGCTCACTATCATGAATGGTAAGTTGGAGTGAGATAAACTTATAAATGGCAAAATCATTTCCTTCCTGCTTACTGAGCGAATCCGACTATTAGTTCCTTATCATAACGTAGTGGTAGAGCCAAACAGTAATCCTCACTAGATGATTACTGTTCGAATGGGCCGGCTCGACCGGGGCAGTACCACACTCTCACAGAATATCGGCGTAAAGTAATAGCATGCTATTGCGTTTCGTACGGTGAGTGACGAGATCCGGGGGCTTATTCCCCCATCCCATCCCCATTCCCCATCCTCCCTAGACTGGCAACGCATAGGCAGCACCTCTGGTGTTGCAGATGTCCATATGCGGTGGTGACCACTTTCCATCAGGTAGCCGTCTGCCGGTTTGTCAGTCAATTGACATAAAAAAACACCGCTTGGACTATGACTCACTTCCTAAATTAAAGGACAAATTATAAAAAAATCGTTAGTAAAATTTAGTGTTATAAAAAAAATTACATGCATTAATTAGATTAATTTAACTTTCTTTTACTTAGGTCCAATTAGTGTTAATAAATAAATAAATAAATAAATAAATAAATAAATCAGGGGACAATCTTTAGACAAATCGATCTAGTCCCAAAGTAAGCTCTAAAGGCTTGTGTTATGAGTACTAAACGACGATATACATACTTATATAGAGAAATAAATACTTAAATACATAGGAAACATCCAAGATTCAGGAACAAACATTCGTGCTTATCATACAAATATTTGCCCTTACCGGGGATCGAACCCGGGACGCTTGCGTCGGAGGCAGGGTCACTACCAACTAGGCTATCCGCGCCGTTAATTTAAGTTAATGTTAGTTTTAGTTAAAATTAAATTAAATATGTACTACTATTAATCACTTTTCTTAATATGTTGGCTGCAAATGTTGAGTACGCCTGTAATTGACATGCATATCGGATAAGTTATTTATTCTATTTAAGCGAATTTGTGTTTTTTTTTAGTGTTTTTTGTTGGTGTACCTTAATAAATAAATAAATAAATAGATAGCAATGCTGTGATGTTTTATAGGAATTTAATTAAATTCGAACTCTGATGCTGTCAGGGTCCTTGAGAACTAGCAGCCCCTAGCAACGCTACTTCCTATCAAACCGCGTAGTGAAAGTGTGGAACATTTCGCCACAGACAGTGATCATTGCACCCTCAGTTAATTCTTTTAAAAATCGATTTGATAACAACTTTAAATTAAAAAAGAAAAACACAAAAGACCCTATCCATAACTTACAGCTGATCGCCTAAGCGTTACAGATCTTAAACTAAGATTTAATAATGAACAAACAAAAGCAATAAAAACAAATAAACAGACTGACATGCAGCATGTAATTTGCTACACACACAACTTAATTAATTAATTTTGATTAAGTAATTTTAAGATCTTCAAGGAACCTCTTGCACTCCTCAATCTTGCACGTAACACCTATAATAATAATTATAATGTCGTCTGGTCACTGATTTAACTATAAGTCTAACTCAATCCGGCCGTTTTTAAAACGTGTATTCTCAAAATACCAGATAGCCGATATACCACATTCCTGAAATAATAGATTCCCGAAATACCAGGTTCCCAATACGGAGGTTTCCTGATAATACCAGTTTCCCAAAACACCCGGTGGAATGAAAAAATATATATTTTCCAGATTCATCAGATCTGGTATTTTGGGAGTGCGTTATTATCAATAACCAGGTGTATTGGAAATTTCGTTTTTCAGATATCTGGTATTTTGGGAACGAGCGATTAAAAAAGTAATGTTTTAAAGCAATGATAGTTGTAACGCTTGCAAATTCAGTTAGATTTTTTTTATGTCAATTGACTGACCGACCGGCAGACAACCCACCTGATGGAATGTGGTCACCGCCGCCCATGGACATCTGTAACACCAGAGGTGCTGCCAATGCGTCGCCAATCTAGGGAGGATGGGGAATGGGTATGGGATGGGGATGAAGAAATAGGCCTCCGGATCTCGTCACTCGCCGTACGAAACGCAATAGCAAGCTATTACTTTACGCCGATATTCTGTGACTTAGGCTTATTTAACTCAGGTTTTGTGAATTCTGCCACTTGTGTTATTTTCCGCAGGTGGCGACTTGAAGTTCCACATATACAACATGTGCGGCGCCGACACGGGCCTGGGGCTGGAGCGCGCGCGCTTCTACGCGGCGCAGGTGGCGTGCGGGCTCGAGCACTTGCACAAGATGGGCATCGTGTACAGGTTAGTTTGCCTACTTTTGGCCAGTACTTATACTTGACTTTAGGTATATCGGTAAATTATTTCAGCAACAGAAATTGCTAATGATCCAGGAAGTTGGTCAAACGTCACCAAAAATCATGTCGCATTGTTTCTACACTAATTTCGTGATTTTTTGACCCCTCCTCCATCCTTGTCACAGTTGGTCACATTTGTGTGACACCCTCCTCCCTAGTGTGACGTCACATAATTTGTAATTTTACATCTAAAAATTATTAAATAAAATAAACAGCAGTTCCGAAATTAGTTTTAACTCTGTTTAAATTATTTTTTAATATAGTCAACATCAAATCATCCATTCAGATAGAGTTGGAAATCATCATCAACCGTAAAACTTCCATTGCAGGACATAGGTCTCCCCCAAAACTGGGGGGATTTGCCATAGTCGCTACGCTTGGCAGGCGGGTTGGCGACCGCAGTTAGTCATGATAATACTCGCAGGACGCTGCTGCCCATCCTTCGTTTGGTCCCTCTGTCGCCTTTCACGACACCCACGGGAGGAGATGGGGTGATGCTATTCTTAGCCGGCACCACACGGGCAATTCCGAACGGAGTGGGAAATACTTTTCGTAAATAGTTCAAATTTGTTGTTCTAACACTTAGATATATTCGATTTTTTAATGTGACATCACGAAACCCACGTACCCTTTGTCGCCCCTTCGATGACCCCCTCGCCTCCCTTAACGTGTGACGTACTTCATGGATGACCCCTATCGAGGACGTCAGGTGTTCATGTTGGTTTGACGTTGTCTGTGCAGAGACTGCAAGCCGGAGAACATCCTGCTGGACGACGCGGGCCACGTGCGCATCTCGGACCTGGGGCTGGCCGTGGACGTGCCCGAGGGCGGCTCCGTGCGCGGCCGCGTCGGCACCGTCGGCTACATGGCGCCCGAGGTGCCTAATCTATATCATACGCTGCCGAAATATCCTCAAGAGCCTGGGGTCGTATTATGAGCTCTTAATTCCAGGCAGTTTCCGCCGTAAAATGAGATGCTTGGAAAATAAAGCCGGCCTCTCATAATACGAATTTTTTCAGCTCAGTTTACGGTGGAAAGTGCCTGGAATTAAGAGCTCATAATACGACCCCTGATGAGGCCTATTCCCAAATCCCCATTCCCCATCCTCCCTAGACTGGCAACGCATTGGCACCACCTCTGGTGTTGCAGATGTCCTTGGGCGGCGGTGACCACTTTCCATCAGGTGGGCCGTCTGCCGGTTTGTCAGTCAATTGACATCAAAAAAAAACACCGCTTAGACTAACTTTTACTAGCAGCTAATAACATGCGGGTTGCAAGCGGAATTTAAAGCGCTGTGATTGCCTCCCTGGAGCCCAGTCGTTTATAGTTTTTGACTTTAATGTCGATAGCAGTGATATTGCGGAGCCTATAGGATAAATGCTCTGTGATATAATAGTATTAGTTACATTGTAGGCTTGTGTAGTATTAGTTACATGTACTAATGAACTAAAGGAATGAATTCCCGTCACTATACTAGAACGAACTATTCCGTAACGTTTCTGCTCTTAGTACATTTCGTACATTGCGCGGAGCGAGCAGCGCAAGCGAAGCGATCCGATTGACCGACCGAACGGCTGCACATTGGCTCTGTCAGAGTAAGACAGCAAGAGGGCAGGAAACGGACCAGTCGGGCGGGAGCAGACCATAGAGAGATTATTTCAGTGTACTAGTGTACTAAAAGAACTAAAAGAGCGAACTAGTACATTCGCACAATCGTACTAGTCCGGAGCGATCCGCGCAGTTAACGAGCACGCACAACTCTATTACGTTCCACTACTTTTCAATAGGGATGTTTCCTATGTAAAAAAATTGTAATTCTAATTAGTCCGTCAGTTAAATTATCAAAAAATATTGGACACGTATTTTTTGCTTTATCAAATCGATCAAAATTTACAAAGATAACGCGCATCAAAGTTCGGGAGTGGGGGCTGATGACGTCACTTAATGGTAAAAAGTGTACAAAGTCGTGACATGACGCGGAACTTCAACGCACTATATCTTCGTCATAATTTGTTTAATTGACAAAAGAAAAATGTTAATATTTTTTTATAATGTAAATGACGGACTAATTAGAATTTTTCAGGAAACTAGCTTATTTGTCGTTAACTGCCCTTTCATAACCGATAGGGCCTTCGAATCTCGTGCTCACAGTAGGAAATAATAGGAAGCTATTACTTAATGGTATACTGTGCGAGGGTGGTACTACGCCAGTTCAACAGGCCCGTTTACGAACAATAATGTCATCTACAGTCTGTTCGGCGAGAGTTGATAAATATTATGATATCGTTATGAAATAGCGACTGTCGCTTAACTATCGCAAATTGTATGACGGGCGTCACTTATCGCCGCGCGCACTGAGTTTCGTGGTACGAGGGATGCAGATGTTATAAAACGCGGTATATCACCGGGCGGACGGCGGCGAAAAAAAATATTTGTATTGTTCATATACACCATCGCCATATTGCCAATTAATGTCTTATATGTGCGCGTCAAATGTCACATAAATCTGCACTGGCCGAAAAGAAACGAAATAGAAAAACAGTATGTATGACACGTGTTTAAAATGCGTTGAGTATGACGTGCTTGTGTCTTTCTATAATATGTCATTGGTTTCGAGTGTGTCGTTTGGGTTTTCGCGTGTTGCTTTCTGTTTATACAGTTAAATAATTGTATAAATTGTTGTTTTTATCGTTGTTTGTTAAGGCTCGGGCAAACCGAGCGCGTGTGCGGCGCATTGCGTTTTTAACGCGGACCCGCGCTACTTTCTGCTGTGCCGTGTTCAATTCGCTTTGCCGTTCTACAGATCGCGCGGGTCCGCGTCAGTGACGCGATGCGCCGCGCACGCGTTTGGTTTGCTCGAGCCTTTACTGTTACAATGTATATTTTCCTTTAATTTTTTATTATCATCAGTAAAAATAACTAGCGGGCCGCTATTTGTAATGAGTTAAGAAGCCCTGACTTTTAACGTTTTTTATCGACTCTCGCCGAACAGACTATGGTGAGGACACAATTTTGGGGGTTATTGTACCGATACATAATCATGTTAATCTTTTACTTGGTAATCTATACATATAATAAAGTCGTTGCGTGGAATAAAAGTCAATTGAAAATAACATTGAAAAACTGCTATGGAGGCTTCAGAATAAGGCAACATCCTAATAGGCTAGTTTCCCAAAAAAATCGAATTAGTCCGTCTTTTACATGATAAAAAAATATTCAACACATATTTTTTATTTTGTCAATTAAACAAAAAATTACGAAGATATAGTGCGTTGAAAATCCGTGTGACGTCACGACTCTGTATACTTTTCACCATTAAGTGACGTCATTAGCCCCCACTCCCGAAATTTGATGCGCATTATCTTTGTCAATTCTGATTGATTTGATAAAGCAAAAAATATGTGTTCAATATTTTTCGATAATCTAACTGACGGACTAATTAGAATTACTATTTTTTTACCCAGGCAACATCCCTATTATTGTGACATTTTTAGATATCATATTATTATGCAAAATTTAATTTGATATTTACCGTGAACATTTCGGTAAAGGAAAACGTCGTGTGAGGTCCCCAATCCGCACTGGGTTCGCCTGGGACGTATACAGGGTGATGATGATCGTGTGTGTGCAGGTGATCGACAACGAGCGGTACACGTTCAGCCCGGACTGGTTCTCGTTCGGCTGCCTGCTGTACGAGATGCTGGAGGGCCGCGCGCCCTTCCGCGCGCGCAAGGAGAAGGTCAAGCGGGAGGAGGTCGACCGCCGCGTCAAGGTATATACTCAACTATCAATAGGATCTTCGTCGGTTTAATCCGCGGTTGTTCTTTGAATAGTTCATCAGGTTCAGGGCTCTGAACCGGTTTTGGGGCGGTTGATATTGTTGATAAAACCTGTTTATAGTACCCGAGCCAGGGACAAATTTGGTTTATCATTTCCCCTCGGCCGATAACTCGTACAATGATTTAGAGAGTTGTATCATGAAGCCTCGTGAACGTCACCTGCGGCTTATTATTAGTACTTTATGCAACGGTTGCATAATGATAGGCCTTAAAACACTAGTGCGGTTTTATGAAACGAGCTTTTAAGCGAGTTTCATAATAAGATCGCACGTAAACACACGTAAGGCGAAATTATGCAGAGTTGCATACATAACTTATCTACACCCATATTATAAACGGCGATGATGGGGCCCCGCCGGCTGCGGCGACGGCGGCGCGCCGGCCTGTAGCTCATATCTGTATCGTTATGACCACACTGTTATGTTGTGTTACGACACTAAAATCGATACAGTAATAACATTATAGTACAGGTTGTCATAATGGTGGTCATTTCCTACGGTTTTTGATTACATTATGGAGGTTTTATGATATGGGTGTAGATAAAAATATTTTTTTTACCATCGCCTCCCGATTGAGAGTTTGTGTATAATATTTTATATGATTTGAATATCGAAAGTGTTGTGTTTTTATTGTTTCCCAGATTTCGATTGGTTTAGTTAATTTAAGAGGGCACCGACCGTCCAGTGGCGCCCTCATCACTGTTATTCTGTTTTCTATTAAAGGAAAGTATTTTATTAAAATTGAAGCCGTATAAGTTGTTACGCAACTTAATACACAACGTATATGCTATGTAATATAGCTTTGCAAAGTATAACCATCATGTAATCAATTTAATAGAAAATAGTGGCCGCTTTTTTCTGTTAAATTGATTACATGATGGTTATACTTTGCAAAGCTATATTACATAGCATATACGTTGTGTATTAAGTTGCGTAACAACTTATACGGCTTCAATTTTAATAAAATACTTTCCTTTAATAGAAAACACAATAACAGTGATGAGGGCGCCACTGGACGGTCGGCGCCCTCTTAATTTAGTTAATTAGTTTAATTTTAGTCAGTTATTTATTATTATGGAGCAAGGATATGAACGAGGTCAATCAGAGAACTTGCCTCTAATAGACTCCATAGGTACTCCATCCAATAGTTATATAAGCGCTGAAATTGGAATATTGAATCCAGAGCCTAACGAGCGATTCTAATGAGGATTTCTGAGTCGAGCTTCTGATTCAAGCTAAGAGAAAAAAAAAAACTAAATCATGCTTAAGAAAATAATCACAATATGATGATGACGGTGATGAAGATGATAATGACGATGCTGGTGATGATGGTGGTCATGATGATGATGATGATGATGATTATGGTGATGGCGGTCATGATGTTGGTGATAGTGATGAGGGTGGCGGTAATGATTATGATGGTATATGGCAGTGGCGAAGCCTGCCTACAAGCCGATTCCTGACGGCTTTACCAAGGTAGAAAGCTACGGCTAGCTGTCAGTGAAGTCCATGTTACTGTAACTAAATGTCAGACTCGCACGTACGGTTCTAATGCTTCCGGCTTCCTTTAGGAAATATTTGACGCTTCACCACTGGTATATGGTGGTGGTGATGATTATGATGGTGATGATGATGGTGATGATTATGATGAAAATGATGATGGGGGCGATGATGATGGTGGTGGTGATGGTTCGCTAAATGGCGGGACCAGAAGTTGGCGATGCTCAAACGCTCTGTCAGTCGCGTCTCGGAGGTCATGCTCGGTGCAGGTGTGTGGGCAAGCTGGGCAGCACAGCGTGTGAACCATAGTCTGAGGTGCCGTCCCACGGTTACACTGGGAGTTTGGGCCGCACGGGATGCCCCATGTTGTAAGGTTCTCGTTACTGCGGCTGACCTGGAACCGGGACTGTTAAATGCTTTCCACCATAATGATCATCACCATCATCATCACCATCATAATCATCACTATCATCATCATCATCACCGTAATCATCATCATCATCATAATCACCACCATCATCATTTTATGATTATTTTATAAAGCATGATTTAGTTGAATCCCTAGCTCGACTCAGAAGTCCTCATTAGAATTCCTCGTTACGCTCTGGATTAAATATTCCCCGTTCCCAGGCTCATAGGTGTAGCTCTCAGTTCGATGGGTCAACGGTGAATCGTGTGTTGCAGCACGAGCAGGAGAAGTACTCGTCGAAGTTCAGCGAGTGCGCGCGCGCGCTGTGCGGCGCGCTGCTGGCCAAGAGCGCGGGCGCGCGCCTGGGCTGCGGCGCGGGGCGGCGCGGCGCGCAGCGCGTCAAGGCGCACGGCTTCTTCGCCGCGCTCAACTGGGCGCGCCTCGAGGCCGGCATGGTGCGCGCGCCCTTCGTGCCCGACGTGAGTCCTCCACAGCACTATATATATATAACAAGAGCGCGGGCGCGCGCCTGGGCTGCGGCGCGGGGCGGCGCGGCGCGCAGCGCGTCAAGGCGCACGGCTTCTTCGCCGCGCTCAACTGGGCGCGCCTCGAGGCCGGCATGGTGCGCGCGCCCTTCGTGCCCGACGTGAGTCCTCCACAGCACTATATATATATAACAAGAGCGCGGGCGCGCGCCTGGGCTGCGGCGCGGGGCGGCGCGGCGCGCAGCGCGTCAAGGCGCACGGCTTCTTCGCCGCGCTCAACTGGGCGCGCCTCGAGGCCGGCATGGTGCGCGCGCCCTTCGTGCCCGACGTGAGTCCTCCACAGCACTATATATATATAACAAGAGCGCGGGCGCGCGCCTGGGCTGCGGCGCGGGGCGGCGCGGCGCGCAGCGCGTCAAGGCGCACGGCTTCTTCGCCGCGCTCAACTGGGCGCGCCTCGAGGCCGGCATGGTGCGCGCGCCCTTCGTGCCCGACGTGAGTCCTCCACAGCACTATATATATATAACAAGAGCGCGGGCGCGCGCCTGGGCTGCGGCGCGGGGCGGCGCGGCGCGCAGCGCGTCAAGGCGCACGGCTTCTTCGCCGCGCTCAACTGGGCGCGCCTCGAGGCCGGCATGGTGCGCGCGCCCTTCGTGCCCGACGTGAGTCCTCCACAGCACTATATATATATAACAAGAGCGCGGGCGCGCGCCTGGGCTGCGGCGCGGGGCGGCGCGGCGCGCAGCGCGTCAAGGCGCACGGCTTCTTCGCCGCGCTCAACTGGGCGCGCCTCGAGGCCGGCATGGTGCGCGCGCCCTTCGTGCCCGACGTGAGTCCTCCACAGCACTATATATATATAACAAGAGCGCGGGCGCGCGCCTGGGCTGCGGCGCGGGGCGGCGCGGCGCGCAGCGCGTCAAGGCGCACGGCTTCTTCGCCGCGCTCAACTGGGCGCGCCTCGAGGCCGGCATGGTGCGCGCGCCCTTCGTGCCCGACGTGAGTCCTCCACAGCACTATATATATATAACAAGAGCGCGGGCGCGCGCCTGGGCTGCGGCGCGGGGCGGCGCGGCGCGCAGCGCGTCAAGGCGCACGGCTTCTTCGCCGCGCTCAACTGGGCGCGCCTCGAGGCCGGCATGGTGCGCGCGCCCTTCGTGCCCGACGTGAGTCCTCCACAGCACTATATATATATAACAAGAGCGCGGGCGCGCGCCTGGGCTGCGGCGCGGGGCGGCGCGGCGCGCAGCGCGTCAAGGCGCACGGCTTCTTCGCCGCGCTCAACTGGGCGCGCCTCGAGGCCGGCATGGTGCGCGCGCCCTTCGTGCCCGACGTGAGTCCTCCACAGCACTATATATATATAACAAGAGCGCGGGCGCGCGCCTGGGCTGCGGCGCGGGGCGGCGCGGCGCGCAGCGCGTCAAGGCGCACGGCTTCTTCGCCGCGCTCAACTGGGCGCGCCTCGAGGCCGGCATGGTGCGCGCGCCCTTCGTGCCCGACGTGAGTCCTCCACAGCACTATATATATATAACAAGAGCGCGGGCGCGCGCCTGGGCTGCGGCGCGGGGCGGCGCGGCGCGCAGCGCGTCAAGGCGCACGGCTTCTTCGCCGCGCTCAACTGGGCGCGCCTCGAGGCCGGCATGGTGCGCGCGCCCTTCGTGCCCGACGTGAGTCCTCCACAGCACTATATATATATAACAAGAGCGCGGGCGCGCGCCTGGGCTGCGGCGCGGGGCGGCGCGGCGCGCAGCGCGTCAAGGCGCACGGCTTCTTCGCCGCGCTCAACTGGGCGCGCCTCGAGGCCGGCATGGTGCGCGCGCCCTTCGTGCCCGACGTGAGTCCTCCACAGCACTATATATATATAACAAGAGCGCGGGCGCGCGCCTGGGCTGCGGCGCGGGGCGGCGCGGCGCGCAGCGCGTCAAGGCGCACGGCTTCTTCGCCGCGCTCAACTGGGCGCGCCTCGAGGCCGGCATGGTGCGCGCGCCCTTCGTGCCCGACGTGAGTCCTCCACAGCACTATATATATATAACAAGAGCGCGGGCGCGCGCCTGGGCTGCGGCGCGGGGCGGCGCGGCGCGCAGCGCGTCAAGGCGCACGGCTTCTTCGCCGCGCTCAACTGGGCGCGCCTCGAGGCCGGCATGGTGCGCGCGCCCTTCGTGCCCGACGTGAGTCCTCCACAGCACTATATATATATAACAAGAGCGCGGGCGCGCGCCTGGGCTGCGGCGCGGGGCGGCGCGGCGCGCAGCGCGTCAAGGCGCACGGCTTCTTCGCCGCGCTCAACTGGGCGCGCCTCGAGGCCGGCATGGTGCGCGCGCCCTTCGTGCCCGACGTGAGTCCTCCACAGCACTATATATATATAACAAGAGCGCGGGCGCGCGCCTGGGCTGCGGCGCGGGGCGGCGCGGCGCGCAGCGCGTCAAGGCGCACGGCTTCTTCGCCGCGCTCAACTGGGCGCGCCTCGAGGCCGGCATGGTGCGCGCGCCCTTCGTGCCCGACGTGAGTCCTCCACAGCACTATATATATATAACAAGAGCGCGGGCGCGCGCCTGGGCTGCGGCGCGGGGCGGCGCGGCGCGCAGCGCGTCAAGGCGCACGGCTTCTTCGCCGCGCTCAACTGGGCGCGCCTCGAGGCCGGCATGGTGCGCGCGCCCTTCGTGCCCGACGTGAGTCCTCCACAGCACTATATATATATAACAAGAGCGCGGGCGCGCGCCTGGGCTGCGGCGCGGGGCGGCGCGGCGCGCAGCGCGTCAAGGCGCACGGCTTCTTCGCCGCGCTCAACTGGGCGCGCCTCGAGGCCGGCATGGTGCGCGCGCCCTTCGTGCCCGACGTGAGTCCTCCACAGCACTATATATATGACCCTACACTCTACATTGCCTCTAAATTAGCTTTACATTGTCTCTGCATTGACTCTACATTGACCCTATATTGACTCTACATTGACTCTACGTTGACCTTACAATGACCCTACATTGACTCTACATTGATTCTACATAGGCTCTACATTGGCTCTACATTGACCCTACATTGACTACATTGACTCTACATTACTACGATTCTACAAGTTTTGAAGATAGGAAATAAAACTTGGCTGATTTTAAACCGCCTTAGTCTGAAATGACGTACGAGTGGGTGACTTTATTATAGAAATAAACTTATAACTCCCTCGGAAGTTATAAAAATCCATAACTCCCGTGGGAGGTTTAATCGGCTATAGCTGCTCTATACGCCTGTGTATAATAACACTCTTACCGAGCAAGTGTGATGAAAACGTTTATTGTTTGACTATGTCTAGAGATGTATAAAATACATCGAGACCATTTTATCATTGAATAGTTCCACTATCCACCTGGATAGTGGAACTCTTCAATGACTAGTAAACCCCTCAAGTTTGGGCTCAGTTTGTTTTGACGATGATAATTATTTAAATTACCGTTATAAATAGCAAATATAATATACTTGTCGCCACAGCTTCGCCCGCGGTATTTTCCATACAATCTTTATCAACTTTTTTCACTCTTTTAGGGATGGAATTTCAAAAAGTCCCTCGTTAGTGCACCTCTAGGGTACTCGAGGTATGTCTCCTCCAAATTTCAAACTTCTACGACCACCCGTTTAGGCTGTGCGTTGTCTATAAGTGAGTCACGGTACTGTTTTATATGTATTGATGATCACGTTATTTTTCAGCCGCACGCGGTATACGCGAAAGATGTCCTCGACATAGAACAGTTCTCCACTGTGAAGGGCGTGAACTTAGACGCGGGTGATGACACGTTCTACGGCAAGTTCAGCACGGGCTCCGTCAGCATACCGTGGCAGACCGAGATGATCGAGACGGGCTGCTTCGCGGAGCTGAACGTGTTCCTCGCTGGTGAGAAAAACTGGTTTTTCTTTCAAATCAAACTATTATCTAACCTAGTTAGGGGTCGTCCACAAATTACGTAACGCAAAATTCTCAAATTTTCACCCCCCCTCCCCCCCATGTAACAGGACCGTAACGCTTAGCCGGGACCCCCCCTCCCTCTCCATTCAGTTACGTAGCAGGTGCTTTGTAAAAAGTTTTTGCCTAATTATTCAGGTAATTCGGCGCTCTTTTTACATTGGGCGAGGTATAATCATCTATGAAAGTATTTCGGTTCCATTTCTTAATAATATATTTATAATTTCTTGAGTTTACATTAATTGTGCAATATTATAAAATCGTGACGTAACACCAACCTTGAACCCCCCCTCCTCCAAAGTATCAGGACCGTAACGCTTGGCCAGACCCGCCCCCTCCCTCCAAATTGCGTTACGTAATTTGTGGACGACCCCTTAATAGATTCAATTTTAATTACGGCGCTTGTGTTGATTATATGTGTTTGTTTATGCAATTTTCCCACCCTCCCTCCGCATATAATAAAATATACAACACAAACGCAACTACAACCACCACCACCACCACACCACCACCACACCACCACCACACCACCACCACCAAAAATACCGAAACGAGGTCTCTAAACTCTACGAGGCATCCTCAGAAGAAGTTGATCGTCCGACGCTCACTCGACCTTCGCGCACCTTTAAGGTCTGTTCGCCGAGAGTTGTTAAAAAAAGTAAAAAGTAGGGCTTAACTCATTACAAATAGCGGCCCGCTAATTATTTTTACAGATGATTATAAAAAAATAAAAGGGAAAAATTATATTTTTTTCATAGAATATATTATTGAATAGCCTAACTGTATCAACAGAAAGCAACACGCGAACACCCGAACGACACACTCGAAGCGAATGACATATTATAGAAAGACACAAGACCGTCATATCCATACTCAACACATGTTTATGTCATAGATATTTTTTTCATCATACCATCTTAGGACTAATTAATTAATCGAACGTGGCCACAAGTAGTCTTGTGGCTCTGCCCACCCCATTAGGGATTTCGGGCGTGATGCTATGTATGTATGTATGTATATTTTTTTCCATAATCGTTTCTTTTCGGCCAGTGCAGATTTATGTGACATTTCACGCGCACATAATACATTAATTTACAATATTGCGATTGTGTATGTAATATGAACAAAACAAATATATATTTTTCACGACACCGCACCTGACAACATCTGCGTCCCTCGTACCATGAAACTCAGTGCGCGCAGCGATAAGCGACGCCCGTTATACAGTTCGCGATAGTTAAGCGACAGTCGCTATTTCGAAACGATATCATAATATTTATCAACTCTCGACGAACAGACTTTAGTAATAAGTTTAATTTATACATTAATTCGTGTCCTGAAGTAGACGTCATGAGTCTGACCGATGTGCGTATAGTAAACGTGTCCGTGTGCGCGTGCGCAGGAGGCGCGGAGGCGGCGCCGCCCGACCTGCAGCTGGCGCCGCCGCCCGAGCCGCCGCCGCGCGACTCCGGCTGCTTCCCCTTCGCGCGCCGGGTACGTATGGATCATCACCATCATCCTCATTATCATTATCATCCCCATCATCCTCATCATCATTATCATCACCATCACCATCATTATCATCAGCCTTTCAGTGTGAGAGGGACTGAGCGATAGTCCCCGCGCGGGCCTACTGCGGATTGGGAACTTTACATCTTTGACTAATTTCGCAGATGTATGCTATGTAGAGTTTGCCTTCACTAAAATGTTCAAATATCAATTGAATAAAACGATGGTTTGGCTAAGATAATTGATAAATATCTCAGTTGCGTCATAGTAGTTCTGGAGTACCGCAAGGAAGTAATTTAGGACCATTCTTATTCTTAATATTTGGGAATGATCTCCTTCGAGTCACGTAATAAAAAGGTATACGCTTTGGTGATGATATAATGATATTAATTAAGGGAGATGACATAAACACATTTGATTCTTTAAAGGAGTTAAATATATATATGAATAAAAACAATAAAAACCTAAGCAAATCTATCAAAAACTAAATATGTGCAATTTTAATAACACAGAACCAAACTGTCAGAATATGGATGTTTCGTGGGTAAAGATTTTTTTTTTTTGCCTATGAGCAGATGCGTTGCGCGACTATGAACAGAAAATTGTGATTACATATAATTAGTCAGTCAGTTAGATTATCAAAAGAAATTGAACACGTATTTTTTGCTTTATCATATCAATCAAAGTTGACAATGATAACGCGCATCGATGCGCGTTCGGGAATGTAGCTCATGACGTCACTTGATGGTAAAAAGTGTACCAAGGCGTGACGTCACGCGAAATTCAACGCACTATATCGTCGTCAATTTTTGTTTAACGGAAAAAGGAAAAAATACATTTAAAGTATTTTTTGAGAACGTAAACGGACGGACTAAATAAAATTCGGGAAATCAGCCTGTTTAATTAACCGTGTTCCCTCTAGGTGCTGTGCCCCGTGAAGAAGGTGCCCGCGCGCCTGCGCGTGCTGCCCGTGCCGCCGCACCTGCTGCCGCCCGCGCCCCCCGCGCCCCCCGCGCCGCCCGCGGCCGCGCCCCCCGCGCCCCCCGCCGCGCCCGCCAGCTGACCCGCCGCGCGGTAACACGCCCGCACGCACGCACACCACGGGACGGGGTAAGCCGACCGCCCACTCGCCACTGGGACTGTACGAGGACTGACGTCGACCACTGGACGGACATTGCAACGACCGCTAACTAAACGCCTCCGAATGGAGAACTACTGTCGATCGAGGGAATAAGTTGGAGACGCAAGAACGGCAGGTATATTGCTAACATTTAGTGAATCGGCAACAATCGGGTTTTATAAAGATCCTTGGGGTAAATTATTGGATCAAATATCGGCAAATCGGTACGGTTTTTGACGTTACTACTGTGACGTTTGTTCTGACGGAACTTTATAAAACACGACATAAAGGAGAATCTATACTTCGGCAAATATATTGACAGTTTAAAAAGCATAAATAGTGCCACGGTAAGGGTGCTGTTCGTGTTGATATTAAGAAAAGTTTACGGCTTTGGATGCCAGTTATATTTTACCTGTAGTGTAATTTATGGTTGTCCTAAGTTTTCTATAAATTCAATTTAATACAACATGTGCCATAATTATTATTTTTTTACCCATGAGAGAACTTTTAAAGATATTTTAATAATTATGGGGTAGAACAGATAAAATATAATTCATATTCCCGATTTTAATTAATGAGTTAAAATACCGACTCAGACTTGACAGACCATGTAGATCGATAACATACTGACACATCGACATCAACCACATCACTAATAAATTTCATACCTGGCAACACTTTCATCTGTCAATTAAGTTCACCGAATTATGGATCCTAGTTTAAGTTGGGTTTAAAAATCTTAGTATATTACATTATTTCTATAAATACTCTTTCCCGAAGTTTTCTGGAAGACATCGCTGTTCAACGATACTATTGCATTAATTTCTATTGATTTATTTATAAATTATTACATTCAGCGTTTTGGAAAACAGTCGCCTCTTTTTAGAGAATTATAAAACTAAATAGGAAATCGAAAACGATAGCTTTGTTGGTGTTAGGCTAGGGAGGCTAGCGCGACATGCGCGTGCGTCGTTTGTCGCTCAGTGCGTCTCTGTCAAACTAATCAAATATGTAAGGGACGCACTGAGCGACCAACCACTCGCGGGCAGGCTGTGCTAGGCGCACTGTTTAAAATTAATAAATGCAAGCAGAATGTAAGCAGTAGCTATGCAAAAAATCTTTATAAATATGATTGACAATTTCCTTCATAGTATACTTATGTGAAAATGGCCCTTATTTTTGTTTTAAGTATGTTAAATGTAAAGAAAATGTGTAATATTAAAATTGGTGACAAATATTAAACCATCTCGTAGATAGGTCAAAAATTTGTATTTTTTTTTTTTTTGATAATGTATTTAATGCCCTAATAGCCAATTTTGGTATTCAAATTGTGCTGTATGCGTACACACTTAACTGTGGAGTAGATAAAATGAGACTAAGTCATTTTCTATAAAGGACTGCAAATATAGAAGAATTTTCATAGATTTCAGGACTCAAGATACAATTTTCTAAATATTCTGGCGTGAGGAAAGGTCTAAAAAATTTATAACTTTTTTTAGTTCATTATTTAGGCATTTATCTACTAATCCGTCATTTACATAATCAAAAAATATTGAAAACGTATTTTTTCTTTTGTCAATTAAACAAAAAATGACGAAGAGGAGATATAGGCGTTGAAGTTCCGCGTGACGTCACGCCTTGGTACACTTTTTAATCTGAAGTGACGTCATGAGCCCCCGCTCCCGAACTTTGATGCGCGTTATCTTTGTCAACTTTGATTGATTTGATAAAGCAAAAAATACGTGTTCAATTATTTTTTGATAATCTAACTGACTAAACATCCCTATTCTAAGACACGTAAGAGTCAGTTTTTCTTTAATTGATTTGTTATGATATGCCAACAATATTGAAATCGCCATACAAATAATTGGATTATGTAACGCTTTAATTCATAACTTTTTTTTTAAATAACCAATAGGCCTTTCAATAACCAACTGAATGTCAATGCGGTGAGGGTTGGATCAAAGTCAACCCCATTTGGAACAGGGAGCCTCTGTATTCGAAGTTTTTATAGTTTTCCAAATCCACAAATAAGTTGGTAGATCTGTAACTATAATGTGTTATTGATTTTTGCTATGTTGAAGCGAAAACGATCTTTTTTTTCGTTAAGAGGATTGTGAACGTACGGCTTTTCATACAAAAGGCGATAACGGTTTCCACCCCTTGAATGTTAACCGATGCTCACCAATTTTCGATTGTTGTTTCAGTATTCTCATACAAAACGAATTTCGGCGATTATTTGAATTTGTTGATCTTTAATATAAAATCAAAAACGTACAGACAGGCGGGTTTCACTTCGAACTTTAGGTACGATCGGCCGTCGGGCACCGCGGCGGTGTAAATCGCAGTAGGTTGCCCCTCGCCCGCTCGCAGCGTCGCGCGTCGTCATAGCGACTACTCTACTTAAAGCGACCCTAGCGTACGTGAAAGAGAAAGTGTTACGCGACAGAGAGAGAGGGCATGAGTAGGCATATTTTGACGCCTAATCACCGGTTTTGTTAGAGAGTGATTCTTCTGTACGTTAGTACTATTATCTATTCTGTGGTACAGACCTAGATTTTGTTCTGACTGAAAACCTTTAAAAACAAAATCAGAATCAAACATTTAAGAGGTGGAAATCGTTATCGCCTTTTTTATGAGAAGGGTGATTTTTGCCGTTGGTTCACAGTCCTCTTAAGTCCGGATTTAGTTGCGTGACATACTGGCATTAAAAAAAATGAAGACGGCGTTTCAATTATAAATAAATATAATACTTTGCTTGCTAGAGATGCGTTGCTTAACGAACCTGGCTTTGATAATACCGACTGTGCGGTGTGACCAGTTGAAAAATCATGAACAATTTATTTTTTAAGTTTAAATGATATTTTGCAATTGCGACTGATCTTATCCGGTTCGTATTATCTTCGGTATTCGCTGTTATAAGACTTGTGAATTGAGTATTATGTGAACAAAAAATTATGTATCTGTAGTTAATAGTTATTTCGGTACGGTGTAATGTGAAGTTAACAGCTGTCACTTTGACATGTGTCAGAATATTTAAAAAGAATACTGATATAGTTCTGTCATTTTTCTATAAACCATAGCCATAATGTATTAAGACAGCAAATCTGAAAAACCAATTTTCTTACTAATTGCTAACTTCATATTGTTTTTATTTATTTATATGGTACAAGCTATGTTCCCTTTTTGTATTGCGAAATGATAAATGGGTAGGTATTTGTGAATTTATATTATTTACATGAATTTTTAAAAATGTATATTTTTGTAGGTAACGAATTTATATGTTGAAGCATCTCTGATGCGTTTGTAATAGAAGGCTTTTTGACGTGCGGTGTTGTAGTTTCGGTCGTCGAAGGTTACGGAATTTAATCGCTATCATATGGAGTTATATTGGAATTTAAACGCGTAGTGGTGGTAGGAACACGACTTGTTTTTCTGATGCAAAAGTTACTACTGGGTTAACTCAAACTGGCCGTTTGAAGTGAATAAAAATAAGTGCTTTTTTCGTAAGGATTACTGTTTAAAATATATTACGTGGAAGTAAATATTTATTTTTTATCTACTTTAGGGTACTGTAAAGTCGTGTACATAGAAGCGTTGTCCATAATTTGCTTATTATTGTAGCAATAAGAAAATTGGCAGAGCGCTCAAATATGATACGTACCTGTTTTGAAGTTTGTCAAGTCTATAAGCAACCTTTAGAATGACCATGATGCATAATCAGTCCAAATTTAAATTTGGACCGTTTATGCTTTTGCTTCAGCAAAATAACACTTATTTATACTGGTAATATAGGTTACGCGAGATCTTTAGAATGTACTACCACAAACTCGTATTCTATTCGAACCTGAAATTGAAAAAAACAACATTGAGCACCTTAAAATAAAGTTCAAAGTTTGACACACACTAGCGACATAAGAAATAATGGGATATACACAGCTCGCTTGCACCCGCGTGCACTGCAGGCGTGCGAGCGAGATAAGTATATTAAGAGGGGAGAGTCTCAGATACAAAAGGATTCGCGTTTCAAATATCCCGCGTGTAAGTCTTGAAAATTGGTGGAATTGTAAGTTAGGGGTGTGTTACAGGGATACCAGCTTTAGAGCGTTGGTGTTTAGATCGAGATTCGTCTGCGATAGTTGACCTGCCACAGAATAAATAATGTGCAGAAGTTCCACTGCATTCGTGCATAGTATAAGCAGTAGTTTGCTCGTATGTGTGCGCGCCACAAGCGCGTAAGCGGTGCGCGAGGAAAAACTCCACCAATAGAATCCAGGCGCGGTCCGAGGGGGGGAGGGCTCACATGTGACATGACGCTTCCCCCTCCCCAAAATCGTACACGTAAAAATAAAAATTCTTCTAAATTATTACAAAATTATAAAGCTTGGTCTAAAAGTAAAGTCTAATTTACTCGACATAATATTTTATTATTAGTAACCACCTCCAAAATTTCAGGCTGCGACCGCGCCTGATAGGATCACTTCCTTTTAACCTTTTGGACGCCGTTGTCGACTATGCGCGACAGCGGCGTACAAAGGGTAAAAAAAGTCCTTCATGACCTTGACTTAAGGTTGAGATTCGTGTTACTTCTCAGACATGCTTGGCGGCCAGAAGGTTAAAATTACCGTAATCTTATTGGTGGATTCTTTCCTGACTCACCGCTAAGATTTTGCATAAGGGCTGAGTGTCCTGAGATATATAAAGTATCGTGAGACAGTCTACGACAGAACTCGATTTAAATACCTAATGTCTAGTCTAGAGCTACATGTCCTTGGAGACGTGCCCTTAGGCTTAAACATGACGTCAATCTAAATGACGTCATCCGTATGTCCGTGACACTGAGATTATTTAGCTAGATTACGAGCAATAACGATGAAACGAAGCAATTATTTTTCCAAGTGGAAATGAGTACAATTCTAGTTTTATTTGTATGTGTGTTGTATTCTTTCTTTTTAAGAGTTCAGGGGAAAAGCGGTGGGAGTACATTGATGTTTTGAAATGAAATTAATTTTAAAACCTTACATTAACGTGTACTGAAAAAATGATTAACCTTTTAACCGCTGTTGTCTGAAATTTAAGACAGTTAATTAAGACGAATATCTGTATACATTGGACACGGAAATGTTAAATTTATTTAGCAGCGCTTAAAAGGTTAAATATCATAATTTTTTCTGCACCCGCTTTTATTGGGTACGCGAATCGATTGCTTTCATAGTAAGATATATTTAATTATGTAAACTTAAGTTCAAAGAGCCTAATTTATTTCTGAAGTGATCAATTTATCTATACATACACACATAATATGCAAACTTAGTTATAGAAATTTCGCAGTCCGATCTAAAATTGAAGTTTCTAAAGTAGAACCGCGTTAGCTAGCAAGCACATGCATTAAGCAATAATAACCCTTCTAGTAGTGCCATAAGAACTTTTCTGTATTCCTTATTTTTGTGGTCCTGCCGTAGATCCAGATTTCGCCGACCGCAAATTAAAGTTTGTAGTGTCGATATCATGTTTTATGTACGGGGTTAGATACATCTAATTATGTAATATTTTGTCTTGTAAAATATTCGTGAATTTTATTTTTGATACTTTTAACCTTTTGACCGCGAATAAATGTTATGGAATTTTAAATCTTATGCCAATGATTGTAAGTCGTTATTGTACTGCATGACTTTTAAAGTGTGAGTTACAGTGGCGGCCAAAAAGCCGTTATGTGAATGTGTATTTATTCTTAAACGCTGTGGGTAGATTTGGTTAATATATAATAGGTAAGCCTTTTAAAAAAGATGTCTTATTATTTTCAAACACGTGAAAAAGTATGAATTGTCCATTGATTAAACGCCATTCTAATTCACAACAAAAGTAACGCTTACGACCCGCTATTTTTCTGTTTTTACTTCGAAATATTAACCTTTTAACCTTTTGAACGCCACAGTCGACTGTAGCCGACATCAGATTTCAGATTGCATGCAGCCGTGGCGTTCAAAAGCTTAAGGAATTATTTTTGTATCAGCTCTACCCACAGAGTTCGTTGCGATGGACAAACTTTTCGATAACATTTTACCGTAAAGATATTCTACATTGCCATTAAAAAATGTGTACCGATTTCCATATTATATTAGATGTAAGTATAAATGCATTTTGATGTTTATTGTATTTAAATATTCGGGAAATACCGAAGTGTCAAGAGTCGCATACGATTCGAGTGCAGCTTGATTTAGATTTCATTAGTGTCTAGTTCAGAATCAATTGCTCAAAGGTTAACTGGAAACAGTAGCGGGATAAGTTCATCTCTGTATGTTCTTCGTATGTTTTTTGTACAAATAATACTTGGTAACACTGTTCTGAATACTAACACGATTTGAATCGGCTTAATAGATTGGTGTTTGTTTCATTGTATTTAGATGTGATCAGAATTTTAAAGCATAAAGGAATCTTACAGTGGTTGACACGTGCAATTTTAACCTTTTGAACGCCCCAGTCAGCTACAACCGACAGCAGATTTCCGTGCCCCTGACGCCATGATATGCCGTTTTTCGTACATTTGCGTCGGCTACAGACGTCGTCGAGCGCTCGTGGCACGCTTTTTCGCTGTTAGCCGTGGCGTTCAAAAGGTTAAAAATATAACAACATGATAAGCATTACGTCAACCACTGTAAACTCTGTAGCCTACAGGGGATGTCTACTGCTGAACATAGGTTCCACAGACTGTCATCACCAATAGAGTAAATATTAAAGACCTGTTGTCTTGTCAATGTTGCACAAATTACGTATACTGTAAATAAAAAGAAACCGCGTCTTTTAACATACTCATACTCATATTTAACACAAAGGATCCAGAGTTTATATAAATGTAAAATAAAGACTTTGGTGGCACAAGTTTGTGTTTCTCATCCTATCAATTGCGCCAGATATATCGACAGTTCCATGGACTATGGATATTTTCTTCCGAGGAATCAGTGATCACGTCATATCGCCCATACACTTTATAAATTAATTAAAGGGACTTTGTAGTGACGTACTCAAGAGACACTCGGAAGAGACCCAGGCCCCCAATTTTCGGTGCATTCGAGATAATCTCACAATCGAGATTAAACGTCAGTGCATACAGTTGTTTGACACAACTTTATGAATCTGACGTTTAATCTCGCATTCGACATTATCTCGATGCAGCGAGAATTGGGAGCCTGGAACCTTAACACCCCGTTCCGACTTGTCAGATGTCGGACCCGGCAAAATATCGGATGTTCTAGTGACAAAATGTCGGATGTTCTAGTGACAAAATGTTTTGTGTTCACATCTATATGATACCGTTTTTATAGAGTCGGCGATCCGATTAAAAACGGATCTCCTTCAAGTGGGAACGGGTCTAACTCTAATAGGACTTTAGATGAAAGGTGAAATTGTTATTAGGAATATTGTATTTTATCGGCGTTCCAAGTTATCGATATTATTTTTCTTATTAATATTGAACTCTATGCAACTAGTGCTAAGAATGTAGGAATGCAATTTTATTATTTATTTTTCAAGTATTGGTAAATATAACATCGATAGCTCCAGCAACAACTCTTTCATTGTCGAGGACAGTCCTCTGTTCCCACGTAGGACGTAGTGCGACGTGGCAGTGAACGTGCTATGACATTGTTGCAAAATGTCCTATCACTGCATTGCTTCGAGACTGCTTGTCCATTCCAAAATCAATAGTTAAGTCTAGAACAGTTGTACTAATACTAACAGAGTGAATGCACTAAGCTCTAGTTGAAAAGACAAATGTTGTTTAGTTAGTCCAAGTTATGAAAAGATATTGATGACCGTTGATATCAATTTAGTGATTTAAATATATTTATACCTCGCTATGTGTAAAAGAGCGCTGACGGCCATACATTTTATATGCCCGTCACCGCTCTTTTTACATTGGGCGAGGTATACCAACCGTCTCTCACAAACTCAAGTCTTACTTGGACGAAGTTAAGCGAAAACCATCCAAACCAAAATAAATGCTATTCATAATTCAGTTCTATGCCATTGATATAATGTCTAAAATCCGCATAGCTTTTATTGTGGATTGGATCTTTTTCCCTAAATTACGTCCAGTTAAAACTAACAACGGAAAAACAGTCAAGTTATAATAAAGATCAAGTTTGGGAATAACATATACGAGTTTGTAAGTTACCAGTAGATATGTGGTCGTCTAAATAGAATGCGATTTAGCGGCTGGCAATCACGCTATTATTTATAGCTATGCTAATATTTTTTAACCTTTTGACCGCTAATGATAAAAAATTTATGAACATGAACCTTAGTATGAATTTAAGTGTATTGTTACGTTATAAGTCCTGTAGGTTGTCGGCTAGAGTGTACTAGCGCGGTCAAAAGGTTAAACGGGCCCAAATGCCTGTCCTGTCTGCATTATTTGGCTCAGGATTTTAACCTTTTGAACGCCACAGTCGGTTGCACCGACAGCAGATTTTCGTGCCTCTGACGCTACGGCATGCCATACATTTTGTCGGCTACAGCCGTCACTCGGCGTCTGTGGCACGCTTTCTCGCATTCAGCCGTGGCGTTCAAAAGGTTAAGGAAAATATGTAAGCGCCATGTGTTTTCTTGCTTAGATAAGTATAAGGTTTATAAAAAAAACTATTGAAATCAGTATTTATAGAACTTAGACTAACTAACACGTTTTCAAAACCCATTGTACAGTTGGCCGCTGTCAGTGTTAGCCAAAAGTTTTGAGCATTTAAATACTTTTCACCGAATTTTGTAAGAATTTATATAATTATAATCGTTCATACCTGTACTATACTCATTGGATGCATTTGAGACTACGTGTATTGAGATATTAGTTTGTATTTGTATTGTATTGTATTTGTATTGGGTTGAGGAGGCTGTAAGTAGCTTTTTAGTGGAATGTAAACTTAGCTTTCTTGATACTGTTAGTCGTTATTGCAGTATTTTGATGCAAATATTATTATTGAAATAAGCGTATTCGTAAATATAAATTGACTCCGATATAGAGAGCGTTGTTTCATTTGTTTGCCTCAGCATGTCCCACAGACTATAAATCGTATAGACTACGCAAAGCCGCCTTATCCTTTTGAACGCCACGGCTCAGTGCGACAAAGCGCGCCCCGGACGCCGAGTGACGGCTGTCGCCGCGAAAATGTATGGAAAACTGAAACCTGCTGTGGGCTGCAGCCGACTGTGGCGTTCAAAAGGTTAAAGCGCAATACACACGGGACGCGTGCGCGGGTTTGGCGAGGTTGTATTCTGTTGAATTTATATGGACGATAACACACAATTTATATGGTAGATTCAGACATGTAAAAGAGCCCTCATGGCCTACTTGCAAAATAAATATTTTCATTTTCAACACGTGCGCGGGTCGGGAGAATTCAACGGAAACACACACACACACAGGCGGTCTTTTAACCTTTTGAACGCCACAGTCTGTTGTGGCAGACAGCAGATTTCCGTGCCCCTGCCACGGCATGCCGTTTTCCATATATTTTGTCGGCTACAGCCGTCCCTCGGCGTCCGGGGCACGCTTTCTCGCACTCAGCCGTGGCGTTCAAAAGGTTAAGTCGATACATATTTCCGTCGTTGCCAGCATGTCCTGCCACTTTGGAATATACTTCGAAATTTGTGTTATCAGTATTTACCTACTGAAATTACTGAATAGTATGAAAAATCAAGTAACGAAATAAAAATCAATGATAAATTCAACAATAAAATGTATTCACAATCCAAATAAATAACATCAGTTTGATAAAACAACTATAAAATGCATCACATATGTATCATTATGATCAATAACCGACTCGTAAACATTTCAACAGTTTCTAGAAATAAAAACGGTAGGTAAAAACATGTTAATTTTACGTAATTTCTAGAGATGCAACGGATATCCGGTTACTATCCGGTATCCGGCCTATCCGGCCATGATTTTACTATCCGGCCGGATACCGGATAGTGAGTCAGTATCCGGCTGGATACTGGATAGTAAAAACTTGGGTCAGAAATACGATAAAACAAAGAAAAGTCGTCAGAAATAAACAAAATCAACGTCAGTTATTAGATTAAAACAGATTCCTTTTTATTTAAGTATAAAACTAACATGTGACATCACGTCGTGCACGTTCGAATATTCCCAACTGACGTAATAAAGCGCGTATTGAACCTCTTACAATTCGTAACAAGTTGAAACTTGCTCGCCGCGCGAAGGCCGCGCAAGCTAACACAGCTTTAGAGATAGCTCGTGTGCGGCCGGATATCCGGCCCATGGCCATGCCGGATATCCGGTATCCGGCCAAACCACTATCCGTTGCATCTCTAGTAATTTCATAAAATAGCTGAAACATTCTGTAGGTAAGGCGTAGGCTGTTAGGCTAATAGCGCACTACAATTTTTGTCGCAGCTACTTGTTACAGCAGCATTAACCTTTTGACCGCCCCAGTCGGCTGCAGCCGTCAGCGGATACATGGTAAACATCACCTTGACTTAAAGTTGAAATTCGTGTTACTTCTCAGTCATGTTTGGCGGTCCAAAGGTTAAGCGTTTCAGGTTATGCTGGATTCAAATTAATTAATTGTGGAAACGACAAAAATCGTAGTGCGTGCTTGTAGATTAACCATATTAGACTATTATTGCAATATATAACAAAATTAAAAATACAATCTCATTTTTTAACTATTACATCTACACATAAAAACAAATATTCAGGGTAGCTTCGCTTAACCCCTCGTATGCAGCAGCTAAAAAAAACCGGCATTCGCGTCTCATTGGATTCATGGAGTACCAAAAAAAGTATGGTCAAATAAAATGCAAATAATATGTAAGAAAAAGCATGGATCCGTGCCTAAGCATCCGATGGGTTAAATGTAAAATAAACATTAAATGGCCGCGAGTTATTGAGTTAAAAAGCACCCGTTAAAACTTAAACGAAAGTCCTTTACATCCTATCTAAAGAGAATCGTGCAAGAGATCAGCCAATATAGTTATCCCACTTCTGAACCTGCTTTGCAATGAAAAAGCTACCGAATCACCTAATCAATAAGATTGCTTTTAGTATACACCTGGGCAATAATTATCCCGTCCAGGGCAAACTCCTCGTTGACTGGACTATACTAACTTTTAAAGTTAAAAAAAAAAACTAACTTACACGACCGTTTTAGGCTCAATATGAACAAACTGATGTGATGTAACTCTATTCCTTAAGATAATTAACTAAATGTAAACAACTAACCCACGTGACAGCCAATCCAGTTAATCTTTTTTAGGGTTCCGTACCTCAAAAGGAAAAAAGGAACCCTTATAGGATCACTCGGTTGTCCGTCTGTCTGTCTGTCTGTCAAGACCTTTTTCTCAGGAACGCGTGGAGGTAACAAGTTCAAATTAATATCAAATACTCAAGTCTGCAATTTCCTGAAGCTGTGAAAAAATCAACCTTCTAAGTCACCGCAATCAAAAGATATGGCCGTTTATGTCACATATTTTGATACTTTCAAACGAATCAAAACCTATAGGGTACTTCCCGTTGACCTAGAATCATGAAATTTGGTAAGAAGCAGTGTCTTATAGCACAAATAAAGGAAAAAGTCCGAAAACCGCGAATTTGTAATTACATCACATAAAAAAAAATGTTAAACGGAATAACCTTTGCAAAGTCGTATCACACTCGACGATTTCACGGAGATGGAGCTTGTGAAAGTTATCTTTTGCCTTATTTCATAGGGAGGTTGTAAATGGTTACCCGGTTGTTAATTTTTCCTTTTCATTTTTAGGGTTCCGTCCCTACAAGGTACTGTTTCTTTTTCATAGGTAAGTACGGAATCCGCGGCGCGCGAGTCAGACTCGCACTTGAACGGTTTTTATCTATGGTATGTCTCGGTTGGCTGGCTAGCCGAGTCATGTTTAATTTGTTTATATTTAGTTAACTACAGACTGACAGACTAACTGAATAGAGTATAGGTTATATTTTTTTAAATCTTTGGACGACGGGCTTTAAGGCCTTGGTCACAAGCCCCAACTAATATTATAAATGCGAAATGTTCGTTGGTTTGTCTTTTCAAGCAGAAACACTTTCTCTTATCCTACAGAGCTGAATTTTTACATGTTGGTTCAGTTCCGATGTCAATGCATTTCTATGGTAAGCATGACCTGAATCGACATCCAGGATTAGCTCCAGACAAAGGAACTCTTCAACGGTCAACAGCACAGACACGAAATTTTGTGCACGCATTTTATTGCAATATTAAAGTGTACGGTTTTTGAGGTACAGATATAGTGAATAATATGTTTCCATCGGTAAAACTCGGATCTCAATCGGAAGTCGACGGCACCCGAAGTGTCAATTAATTATTGTATTAAATGAGTGACATGTTTATATTCATTAATATGAATCACTGTCAAATGTCAAAATCAAAAATGACAGCATGGTATGATGGGTACTGGCCCCCAATTCTCGATGCATTCGAGATAATGTTAATTGCGAGATTGAACGTCAGATTCATACAGTTGTGTCAAATGAGTGTATGCACTGACGTTTAATCGCGATTGTGAGATTATCTCGAATGCACCGAGAATTGGGGCCCTGCTGAAGCTAATTGAGAGAGCACGATAAATACGAACTTTTCCGATAAAACACGATGGAAACTAATTATGCACTACATCTGTACAGTACTATTAAAAAAAGTTCATCATTCGGCCATCCTCGGTTATTGTCGGTATCCCTCGTTTTTCACATAGAGTATATCAAATACAGATATGACCTTTAAATATATTACCCGTTTTTTTTTTTCAAAAAAAAAACTTATCTTATTAAACACAATACAACAGAAGGATATGAGCAACAAAACCTCCTAATAGCTCTAAAGTAACACAACCTTCATATTGAAATAAGAAAAATAATTTGTGACTATTTTTTTAACAGTATGACACGCATGACAAATATCGTACTAAACCTTACGTAAAACAGTAACTATTGATTAATAAAGAATCATGTTTTTTTATATTATAGGTACATTTATATACATCAATAAATAATGCATGTCCATATCGCTTCTGTAAACTTCTTAGGTCTACTGGTAAGTAATGTCATCATGGAAGGTGATATACATTGCGTTTACGATACTTTAAATTGAATGCTACCTAAAAGAAATCGCAGCAATGTGACTTGTGTCATTTTCGCCTCCGACTTTAGCCGATAATAGCCGAGTAAAGTCGAATCGTTAACTGATTTTAATCGTACTGTAACAACGATAAGTGAATTCAACCCAATATAATGAATTTTAATTGAAACAGTGCCTATCACCCTAATCACAAAGTAGCCTTTTTCTTCGCCTTATCAGCATAGATTCTTTGGAACAACACAAACTTACCGCTCTGTATGTGCTTAGTTTCATGAATAGCACCCTCTATCCTCCACGATGGTACCTCACAATCCTTCCAACTCCTACAGTCTCTCGGTATCAGTAATTTATCCAGCAATTTTTCTGATAACTCCGGTATTATGGGCTGCAAAATGATACCGCAGATTCGCAGAGTCTCCATAGTGATGTGCAGTATTACGTCCAGTTCTTTTTGCTTCTCGCTTTGCTTCTTCAGCTCCCAGGGTTTGTGGGTTTCGAAGAACAGGTTGGCCAGGTGCAGCACGTGGATGACCGCGTCCACGGCTTTGTAGAATTGGTAGTTGCTGTAGTGTTGGTGGCAGAGTTCTGGAAAAAAGGGGGTAAAGTTTTAGCGACGGACGTGCGGGGTAAGGGAGGGGGAATGGAAAGGAATATCCCCCCACCGCCCCATGCCACGCAGCTATTCTTCGTCCAATTGAAAAGAGCACTGACGGTCATATAAAATGTATGACCGTCAGCGCTCTTTTTACATTGGAGAGGTATCCTCATGCCTCCTCTACACATCGACAGATTGAATCTGCGGACGCGTCAAAAAAGTTGTTTGTTACAGACAAAAATGTTTCAACATTATGCAAAAAAATCTTCTTCTCGCTTCTGATGAGCTTCTGTCATTTACCCCTTTGTATAAAGTGGGCACCCTGTGTATAGTACCTGGCAGCCTCTCCACGTGCTGGCACAGCGCGGCCGCGCCGTCCCTCAGGCCCCGCGCGGCCTCCGCGTGCAGCGCGGGGAACTCGCCTCGCGGGTTCAGTACAGCCCCGCACGAGCGAGACGCGAGATTGCCAAGCGTGTCCGCTAGCTCAGAGTTGATTATATTTAGCAGCTTCGTTTCGCTGTAATCTAGGAATATTTAAGGTCTAAGATTAGGTATATTGAAGTACGGCAACAAGTCGCCCTCGTCCAATGTAAAAGGAGCGCTAACGCCATATAAGATGTATAGGCGTCAGCGCTCTTTTTACATTGGCAACGATCGTTTGGAGCGACATAAGGCCAACCTCTAAGAACTCTGGCGCAGGACTGAGTTCGAACGGCCAACGCTTCGCATTATGTAGTTTATTTGGGAGTTGTAATTACGTTCATTTTAAGTTTGATAATAAATTCTTTTTTCCAAAAAAAAAGTATGAAACTTTAATAATTTATAAAACATTTATTCTGATATAAATTCTACTTTTAAGGTGTGCGGAATCCTAAAAAATTAAAAATAAACGAGCAATAATAAACTATGTGCAACAATTGCAATCTGATACAACACCCCTCCTATTTCACACTCACTGGCGTCGCTGTGTAGCGTCGCCTCCCTCAGCAGGAAGTATCTCAGAGCCTCCTTGGTGACGGCGGTGGCCCTCGGACAGACCACGTTGCCCGCGGACTTGGACATCTTGGAGCCGTCCGCGGTCCAGTGCGAGTGGCACACGAGGCGGCGCGGCGGGTGCCACTTCACTGCCATCAGGAAAGCTGGCCAGTAGATGCCGTGGAATCTTAAGAGATGATACAAACGTAGGAACGTATTTCATTTGGTATTTGGTTTTGTGATAAGTTTGATTTAGATTTAGATGTTATTTATTTTTTGACTTTTAATTTTTAATATTTCAACGTCTTTTAATGTAATTTAAATTCAACGGTATTTATTTTGTGTATGTTACTAACAATAGGCTAAGTTACTTAACTATTCGCTAACAAATCATGGAGAAATCTGAATTAAATGAATAAATAAATAAAATAATAAAATAAGCTATTAAATGCCTTTGAGATGATCAGATTTGCTGAGTGTGTGAATCAGTCTTTATTTTAATTATTATTATTATGACCCTTAGAGGCTTTATACATCTCTAAGTCACCTCACTTGTCCAGACGCGGAGACTATACATCTCCATTATTAGTTATTTATTATAATTAATTTGTACCGATTAGGCTAATTTGCTGCCCTTTTTATGTGTTCGTTTTAGTTAAAACTCTAATGTAAAAGTTGGAAAAAAAGACTTATTGCTGAGTTTCTTGCGGCGTTTCTTCACAACAGATGTCACGTTTCAAAGCGCTGGTAGATTCAGACATGTGAAAGAGCCCATGTGGCCTACTTGCAATAGTAGTTTATGCAACGGTTGCATAATGATAGGCCTTAAAACACTAGTGCGGTTTTCATGAAACGAGCTTTAGCGAGTTTCATAATAAGATCGCACGTGTGTTTTAAGGCCAAATTATGCAGAGTTGCATACATAACTTTATCTACACACATATTATAAATACTTACTCCATGATGTGTTCAGAAACAATATTTTCTGGCAACAAGTTATTTGTTGCAATCGTGGCTGCATATTTCCGATATCCGGCGCATTTTCACATCACACAGTCACTCCGAGAAGGCTACTGTTCATAGTTTCAACTATAATGTAAATTACAAACAACTTTTTACAATTCTACATTCGTTCAGCACAAAACCATCATGAAAGCAGGAATGGCGGCAATTCGATCCTCCGTCAAGACCATTTTTTTTTAAATCATAGACAAACGAATGAAGTCTCTATTCTCATGTCACTCGAGATCAAATGTTGTGCAGTTTATATTAAAAAAACATACTGAATTGACGTTTCGTATCAATAACTGTTTTAATATCTATGGATACTAGAATAGCGACCCACTTGAGTTTTGACAGCTGTTCCAAATTTAATCTCATTTCTATACTAAAATCGATACGGGAATAACATTGCAGCACTGGTTTTACCTAATTGGTTATCAAAATGGTGGACATTTCCTACGGTTTTTGATTACACTATGGAGGTTTTATGATATGGGTGTAGATATTTTTTTTTTTTTTCATTTTCATATAATTTTACAGTCCCAGTTTGCTTTGAAAACTATCTGGTTCTATTTTATTGCTAAGTCTCGAGGTGTGAACCTACGGATTTTCATACAAAAGGAGATAACTATTTCCACCACTTAAATGTTAACCGATGTTCACCAATTTTTGATAGGTTGTCAGTCAGAACAAAATCTAGGTCTATACGTTTTGGTTTCTTCACTATATTCAATGAATTCAGTTTTATTGCTGTTTCATTATTCTCATACAAAACTAGTTAATTTCGGCGATTATTTGTTGATCTAACTTTAATCCATATTCAAAACACCTAGACATACAAGACCTAGATTTTGTTCTTACTGACTGCCTATCAAAAGTTGGTCAAGATCGGTTAACATTTAAGAAGTGGAAATCATTATCGCCTTTTGTATGAAAAGCCATAGGTTCACACTCCTCTTAAGAAAGTGTACAACGTTCTGCCACGTTTCAGGAAGCTATTTCTGTGACTGAAAACCCATGCAAAAACCGCTCGTGGAGAGGCATACATTTTTTTTTATCTTTGATTTTGCTCCTTGTCTTTGTTTTTTTGCTCGTTGCATTTTTCCCGCGAAGGGACGCGTAGGAAATTGCTGTGGCTAGGGAGCGTTCAAGTATTACGTAACGAATTTGGGGGGAGGGGGGTCTTTTAAAAGTTATGATGCGTTACAGGGGCGGGAGGGGGATTTGAAGTACGCGTTACGTAACATTTTTTTAACCCTTCAGAACGGTCGCATTTTTGTTCACGCATTTTTTAAACGTTTTTTTCTCAAAAAATTTAAATACAATGACCACTTGAACATTTTTTTAGGTAAAAATGGTTACTCGGTGGTTACGTAACGTTTTACTAGGGGGGAGGGGGGGTACATAAGTACGTTACGGCGCGTTACATGTGGGGGTGGGGGGGGGGTCAAAAATCTCCAAAAATTGCGTTACGTAATACTTGAACGCTCCCCTAAATCTAGTCTAGTGTAATAGTATGAAAGTGAAATAAAGTCTGAAGTAGTGCCCGTTTTTGGGTTTTAATCACGCTTCCCGCTGGGTCCACTGTCCTCAACAATTTCCACTGTTCATTGTCGTGTGCAACCGTACATTATCATCCAGCCCACAGCTGGGCGCGCACGTACTTGAGTATGTCCTTCCCGACGACCTGCACGTCGGCGGGCCAGGGCCTCCCGCGCGCCCTCATGGCCTCCTCGTCAGGGTAGCCGGCCGTGGTCAGGTAGTTGACCAGCGCGTCCAGCCACACGTATATGCTTTGGGTATCATCACCCGGTACCTATTGGAACGAAGATTCAACTTTTAAGAGAAAAAGCAGATTACATTCGCATGTATTAAAAACCGGCCAAGTGCGAGTTGGATTCGCGCACGAAGGGTTCCGTACCATTATCTATGAAAACGGCAAAAATATCATGCATGTTGTATTCCCATACAAAATTTAAATTTAAATGTTTATTTATATATATTTTTTTTTTTTTTTTTAGTATTTTAGGATAAATAGTTTGGAAGTTATTTATGAAAATAGGTGCAAATTGACCATCCACCCCCCCTTATCTCCGAAACTACGGGGCCTTAAATTTTGTTTTTTTTTTATAGAAAATAGTTCTTTACCTATAAATTCCAGGAAAACCCATAAGACGCCTATGGTATTTAAAGTAACATAGGAAATTTCAGATAATCATGTACGGGATATTTTACATATTTTTGTACATATTTTTTTTATTAATTACCCGGATAGCCCAGTGCACCCGGGAGGCGGGTCGGCTGACAGATATGTCCGGGATATAAGTCTCCTTGTCCAAAAACTCCTGTAGTTGCTTCTGGAACTTGCTTGGAGTTATAACTCCATCTGCAAAACATACAAGTAAAAATATTTTATTGTTTGATTGGAAATTAAACAATAACCACAAGAAAATATTTATTCAAATATTCCTATTTAATAAAATAGTTGTGTAGCATAATCATTCCACCCCAACCATCAGAGGCGTGTAGACTACCCTTTACACGCACATTCGCACGCCATAGTCAAACTAGTATCCCTTATAGTTTCACCATGTCCATCTGTCCGTCGGTACGTCCGTATGTCATAGCCAGTTTTTTTCAAAGACTAGTAAAGTTACAATGCTGAAATTTTGTACACAAAGCTAAAAGTTACAAGCAATAACTGGCAGCACCGGTGACAGATCCCATACAGATGTATGAGTGCCGCAGTGTTGCCAGGTTTTCTCTGTAAAATTGTAATTTATACACGCCAGTTTGGGGAGACTTATAAAGTTGGAAGATTTACCATTGTCGAGCCACCGCCGCAAATGCGTCCGAAATGCGCTCAGCCTGAACATGTAGTTGGACTCCTCCGTCCATTCCACAGGATGACCGGACTCCGCAGACACTTTCACCTAAGACAATTTACCAACCATTAGATTCCCACAATTGAGCATTTTTTTATTGCCATAGACGCGCCAGGCGATCAGACCAGACGGCTAGCTGTTGGCAGTTTCTAAAAGCTACAAGTTAAAGTAAAGCTACACCACCATATTCATAATTTAACAATTAAAATTAAATAGATTTCATAGTTGCTTTACGAGGACCCCAATTCTTGGTGTATTATAAATGTCAGATGCACACAGTTGTGTCAAAGAACTGTACGCACCGACGTTTTATCGCACATGGTGAAATTATCTTGAATGCACTGAGAATTGGGGTCCTGACGCTTTGCTCTGAAATATCCATCAATTCATTTGCAGACGCACATTGCTACTAATAAAAATACTAGTGAACCCGCCACAGCTTCACCCGCGGTATTTTCCATTAAATACTTTATCACCCCTTTAGGGATGGAATTTCGAAAAATCCCTCCTTAGTGCACTTCTAGGGTAGTCGAGCAATGTCTCCTCCAAATTGCAAATCTCTAGGACCACCCGTTTAGGCTGTGCGTTGTGTATAAATGAGTCACGGTACTGTTTTATATGTATTGATTACGTAAACAGCTTTTACCCCCCGCCCCTCTAAGATAAGGACCCTTACGAAATTAATGAATGGCCTCTTAGACTGCTGTCGAATACAGGTATATGTGTACCTTCTCTCCGTTTCTGACGTCTTCCTTGAGATGTGTCTCTGGCACGAAGGCTTCATCGCTCACGCTGTACCAGCCTGAGTACTGCGCCTTGTAGATGTACTCGCCTTCCGCTAGCTTGTTCTGGAAAAGATCATCATATCCACATTGGGTATGGCCCGATTTATGTACTTACAATTTTACAGACAAATAATGGTTACACTGTTAGGCAATGTATGCGTCTGTCAATGATGTTTGCCAGTTTTTACCTGGGCTATGTTTAATAAAGGTACAAGTTATAATTTTACAAACAAAGAATGGCAAAACTGCTGGGTCATGTAAAATAATACGTGTATGGTTGTCATAATGTTTGCCAGGTTTTACCTGGGTCATGTAATAGTAGTTTATGCAACGGTTGCATAATGATAGGCCTTAAAACACTAGTGCGGTTTTATGAAACGAGCTTTTAGCGAGTTTCATAATATGACATACTGACATCATCATCATCATCATCAACCTACCCATGACAAAGTAAAATGATGCCAAATGATAACTTGACCAAATTAATGAAATGCAAAATGTAAATGTGCCAAAGATTCGTTTGGGAAATGAAACTACGGATAAGTTTTTTGGCAAGTGAAATTTGGCGAAAAATATTTTGCCCAAATGGCCAGTACACCGTTTCTTGCTCCTGTGAATAGGCTTTCAGCTACCCTCACTGACGAGACAATTAATTATAAGCACTTCAGAATGTTTTCAAATCAAATCATGAATGATCATCAATGGCCATTGTTAAGAACAAAAGCACTAGTGTTATATTTCATTATGGAATTGTAAACAAACCATTTAGCTTTAATTTGCAATAACGAAAGGATTTGATTCATAACGCTATTCTTACTGCATCACCATTTGCAGTAAAAGTTAAAGTATTTCCTCCTCTCTTACTCTTTCTATCATTTTCTTACCCAAAAATGCTTTACAGCAGTTTTGTGCCTCTCCTCCGTGGTCCGAATGAAGTCTGTGTACTCCACATTGTACTCTCTGAAGACGTTTTTGTACTCATTGGATACATTAGTACAGTAGTCCAGGAGAGACTGGTTGGCTTTAGCTGCTGCTTGCTGGATCTTCGTGCCATGCTCATCTGTGCCTGAAAACGAAGATATGATGTTTTGAGTTTCTGTTTTTATTCACTGAGGTGATAGAGTGTACGGCATGGGGCAAATTTTTGTGGTGAAACTGGAGCGATTGTAACCTCAACATTTATATGCCACTTCACAGCTATGTAGTAATGCACAACACACACTTCAAACACACGGTGGAAAAAATACACACAATATTACTGTTAACCTTTAAATTGCGACTGCTTTCCATAGTGGAGGCTGTAGTTTCAAATACTGCTACGAGCAAACTTTGCATGATGAGCACAAACATTTGTACCCAAGTTAGGGATGTTTTGTTTTGTCTATACAATTATTTGTATCATTGTCTATGGGACTAGGAATATTGTGATTGCATTTGAGATAAAGATAAGATATTGTTATTATTTGCTTTACCTGTGCTGAATATAATGTTGCAGTCAGGGTTAGTGAGTTTCTCGAACCTCTGGATAGCATCTGCTACTACGGCTGTATAGAGGTGACCTAAGTGAGGAGCTGATAAAAAAGTTGTTTAGTTGAGAAAGTTTATGTACACAACAGTTGTAAAATATTTCGACTTCATCAGACTTAATAAATCGCGAGAGCTAAATGCGGATATTAAAACAATAACGTTACTACTGAATTCAGATGAGCCAAAATAAGACAATAAGAGTAATATTAGAGTAAAGGCAAGGATCAGTTACATACCAGCATTAACATAGAAAATTGGAGTAGTAACGTAAAAAGGTCTTTTTTGCACCGCAGAAGATAATAATCGCAAAGTTAATCTCATATTCGTTCTGGTAAAATACTACAAATAACCTCCGTTGAACAATTTATGAGAGAAAGGTCACGAGAAAGCTGCTGCTTATCTCTGTCTGACACCAATGTAAACTTCAGTTATAGCATCACTTGTGATAAAACAATGCTCGTCGTTTTATTTATGTGATGAATTTTTTCTTTCAATCAAATCAAATGAAAACATTTCCACGAGACAAGAGGTGAAGAATTTAATATTACCAAAGGTAAAAGTTGTCAGTGTATGGCTTTTCCCTTTAAAATCGTATTAGAATTAATTTAGTCGGATTGTACATGTCGTGTTCCGTATTACGCAGGCGTAGGTTAAGTTTGACAGTTCTGGGTCAAATACAGTTTGTTTTGAGAAGCATGTAATCGTACGAGTCACGGAATTTGATATTGCATTTATTGTATAAGCAGACTTATAAAAAGTCCTTGCGTTATAGCTAGTATTACAAGCAATTTCTTAACCAATTATAACATTGTTTTTATTTGGAAAAGACTGTTTGTGTTGTTACGATTTTAGACCTCCCGCAACGAAAGGTTTTTAAAAAGTTGGTTTGACAGTTTTATTATCCAACTGAATCTGAACGTCGTCTTTTCTCTTCTCGGTCACACATGCGCTAACCAAACCAATTGCAATCTCAATCGGTCGGGTAGTCGCAGAAAAACGATCGATTGAGCATTTTGTTGTGATCGCCGAGTGATGATACAATCCAGGAAAAGGCAGTATTATTGAATTTAGAATCATATTTGTAATAAGATGTCTCAAGGGAAGATTGTGCTGATGGCCTGCGGGAGTTTTAGCCCCCCAACATACATGCATTTACGTATGTTTGGTAAGTTGATATTGCGTATAAGTTTTCGTATTTCTTATGAGATTCTACTTGTAAAATGACTGCCTTGCCTCTTACAATGTGACCTTTAGGCGTTGTTTATTGAAAAAAAAAAGGCTAAATGTTGATATGACTTCTTTTAAACATATAAACAAAAACGTTTCTTTTTGTACTTTCTAGAAATTGCAAGGGATTACATCCACACACTTGGTTTGGGGACGGTGGTCGGTGGCATAGTTTCCCCAGTCCACGACGCTTACGGCAAGAAAGACTTGGTCGCAGCACATCACAGGTAAGTGTTAATTATTTCTAATAATTAGAATTATGTTAGACATTGTAGATATATATTATGTAGTGGTGTCAATTCTTTTTTCTAATGTTTAGGTTTATCTTTGATCATTTATATGACGATTTGCTAAAGCAGTTAACATACAATTTGGTCAGTAGATAGACAGTTTATTTCCTAGTAACATGTGTATACGTATCATCACGAGAGTTGAGGTGAATGATTACACACACAAGTACACTATGCCATACAAAACAAAACACAAATTTGAAAATTCGAACGAAATGGTCTTGTCCACACATGACATGCCGCGGTGTGCGTGACCTCAACCCTCATGGTGATACTTATACTGTTTGTTCATTTCTAAGTATTTCAATTTAAAATCTGGAACTGATTCAGCCATTACTTTGTGGAAGTCCATATTAGGTAAACAATATGGTCTCACTTGCGGGGCGTATTTACCCTAGGGCCAAGGGGGCCATGGCCCAGCAGGCTCAGTTGTGGAATCAGTGGCACAATAATCCGCTGTTGTAGATAACCAACTATAGTGTATAAAAGGTTAAAACAGTTCAAAATGCATACAAATGCGTAATACATCCTATTGTCGTACATGCCTTGTAGTATTAGACTAGCTCTGCACATGACCTTGTTCACGTGGGATTGGGAGGAAAAGTGCCCTATGTATTAATCCAGAGTATAAGATATCTCCATTCCAGATTTCATCCAAATCTGTCCAGCCGTTGAAGTGTAACAGAGTAATAAACAAACTAACTCACATACACGCAAACGCTTGCAATCTTTAACATTTATAATATTAGTGTTATACATACAGATTTATAATTTTAATAATATTTTATGTTGCTTTATCTCTGGCATAAAATATATATACGCAGCTGTGGATAAGTAATTATATATATATCCTGGTTGTTAGATAATATGTGAAGATAAAAGGTCTGTAATCGTAAAAACGAAATTTTATTTATCTATTGCTATCCCTTATGCTCGTGAGGCGTAACACATTCGCAAGAAAAAGACGGGGTGATCCAAATTACGAATTGTTTACTTTGAAGTTACCCCCTTGGGTTAAAATTATAAGAACTACATCTAATTTCGTCAGTTATTAAAACAATATTATGCCATTGAAATTTATCGCAATGCTAGGGCAGGTCAAGGCGAGTGGTATCGTCATTAGCGATTTCATGATTACGTCATTATAATAATATTCGAACAATCTTATCTATATTTGGGTTTATCTTAATGGGGAAGTTGCATGAAAATCAAAAGGAGGTTTAAATGATATATTATGAAAGTAAATGTAAACAAAAGCATATTACAGAAAAAACCGGCCAAGCGCGAGTCGGACTCGCGCACGAAGGGTTCCGTACCATTATCTATAAAAACGGCAAAAAAATAACGTTTGTTGTATGGGAGCCCCCTTAAATATGTATTTTATTCTGTTTTTTAGTATTTGTTGTTATAGCGGCAACAGAAATACATCATCTGTGAAAATTTCAACTGTCTAACTATCACGGTTCATGAGATACAGCCTGGAGACAGACGGACAGACGGACAGCGGAGCCTTAGTAATAGGGTCCCATTTTTACCATTTGGGTACGGAACCCTAAAAAGCAGATCATTTTGACTATTCATTTTTATTTGATTAAGGGTCAAAATTATTGAATAACATATATATTCCTTTTTAGTTCTGATTTTGGTTTTTTGGACATCCTCATCAAATTAATGTCATGTTGTATTTCTATGATGTTGGTCTAAAAACAGTATTTTCGGAAACAATTGCAGATTTCGTTTAAACGCCATACATTTTGTACAGTCTAATGACAGCTGTGACGTCATAGCTGTTGTCCATTTTGTATGGACTCTTTCTTAATTTAAGTTAATTAATGTAAATTCACAATCTATTAGTGTCATAACTGTAATGCTGTGTAAATATATTTACGAATAAATAATTAATAAATAAATAAATGGAGTGTCTTTGCGAGCGGTATGAAAAATGACTTTTCAAAGTTTCATAACTCATAAAATAATCAACATAAAAATGTTTTGCGCACACAGATCGGTTTCTATTACTCAGCACTTTCCAACACAAGATGAAAAAAATATTATGCATCTTCCCTATTTTACCTACACTATTTTTGGGCATGATCAATGTATTACAAAATTAATACTTGATTGCCCCAGTCTTTGGGTAGAATATTCGGAAAAAACGTACCAAAAACTGACATCGACTTAAAGCATCTTATTGAAATACTAGATGGCCCAAACCAGGGTAACCTGTATCTAGGGCCGTGAACAAAACTCTTAAGACTACCAAAGGGAGCGTTCAAGTATTACGTAACGAATTTGGGGGGAGGGGTGAGGGGGGGGGTCTTGTAAAACGTTACAATGCGTTACAGGGGCGGGAGGGGGGGTTTGAACTACGCGTTACGTAACAATTTTTTTAACCTTTCAGGGGGGTTAGCACGGCATGCCCGCGAGTCGTTTGTCACTCAGTCCGTCTCGGTCAAACGGTAAAATAAGTAAGGTATGCACTGAGCGACAAATGACTCGCGGGCAGGTCGTGCTAGACGTGCTGAACAGTCGCGTAGAGAAATTCTATCACGCATTTTTTAAATGCTTTCTTGCTCAAAATTTCAAATGGAATGACCACTTGAAAATTATTTTTAGGTAAAAATGGTCACTTGTTGGTTACGTAACATTTTACAATGGGGGAGGGGGGGTCAAGAAAAACGTTACGACAAGGGGCGGAGGAGGGGTCAAAAATCTCCAAACATTGCGTTACGTAATACTTGAACGCTCCCAAAGCGACCACACCCCAAGTCAAATAAAAGCAGGTATATGATACGAGACTCTGATCTCCGTTAACCGTTAATTAAGTACCTATTTGCCGAAAGGACACCGCGCGGCTTAGGTATGTCAGATACCTTTTGATTTGAATTTGATCTGTAAATAATAGGTATTATTAGAAACTCTAATGCAATAATCTTCCGAAATGTAACGCGTTAACGTTTAACGAAGTTAACTTTATTAGTGACGGATTAGCGATTAACGAAGTTAACTATTTGCTTAACGGTGCCCAGCTATGGACTCCCACATCTTCAAATGACTTGGCAGATATATGCAGGTATCCTCACGATGTTTTCCATCACCGAAAACCAGCTGGGGATCTTAAACCAGCAACCCTCTGTACGAAACGCCGCGCGATAGACCACTAGGCTGCCACTGCATTCCTTGAATCAGTACTTCATGTGTCCAGGATATCGATGCTACGGCTGGCACTCCGCTCGTCCGGGTGGATCAAGGTCTCGGAGTGGGAGACGCAGCAGAGTGGCTGGACGAGGACCAAGGTTTCCATGCAGCATCATCAGGTAACGTTTGAGAGGAGTGTGAACCTACAGCTTTTCATACAAAAGGCGATAACGATTTCCACCCCTTAAATGTTAACCGATGTTCACCAATTTTTGATAGGTTGGCAGTCAGAACAAAATCTATGTCTATATAATCAATAAGTTCAGTATTCTCATACAAAACTAATTTCGGCATTATCTGACATTTGAATCTTTAATCAAAATTCATTAAACGTATAGACTTAGATTTTTTTCTGAGTGAGAACCTATCAAAATTTGGTCAAAATTGATTAACACTTAAGGGGTGGAAATCGTTATCGCCTTTTGTTTGAAAAGGGTGATTTTTGCCTTTGGTTCACAGTCGTCTAGCTCAGAATTTCCAGAATGATTATTCTGGAAATTCTGAGCTAAACACTAATGCGGGACTGCGACAGAGGCTTTGAAAACTTCTGTTGACTCATCACAAAACCTCCAAAATTGCAAAAGCCTACAGTCAAGGCAGAATGATGGAACTCGGTTACAGCTTTTTGGGTTGCTATATAACTCATCTAGGGTTTAGCGTGACCTGGTCGATAGTTTGTCCATCCCTAAACCTATACACCAACATTACAGGACACGATAAACTACTACCAAACGAGGAACCAGAGCGATCCCCCGCACTGGTTGCCGGATGACATGCTAAACGTGAACACTATCGACGAGCCGGACAACCTGCTGTCGACGCTGAACGGCAATCGGGACGACTCGGTCACTGTGAAGCTGCTGTGCGGGGCGGACCTGTTGGAGTCCTTCGCCACCCCTGGCCTGTGGTCTGAGGAGGACGTGAGTATACATACTGCTGCGGAACTTTAAAAGTTATAAGCGATAACGATTTCCACCGCTACACCGACAACATCTGCGTCCCTCGTACCACGAAACTCAGTGCGCGCGGCGATAAGCGACGCCCGTCATAAAGTTTGCGATAGTTAAACGACAGTCACTATTTCGTAACGATATCATTATATTTATCAACTCTCGCCGGACAGAATTTAGTGTCCCACAGCTAGACAAAAGAATACCTCAGATTTCTTGAACCATCTCCGGCAAGTTATTACGCGTCCAACTCCCGCCGTCGCCAGGATTTATCCTATTTATTTTAATTATAAACTATGTAAAGATGTTTGGATATGTTATCCGTAACCTTTTGAACGCCACGGCTAACGGTGAAAAAGCGTGCCACGAGCGCTCGACGACGGCTGTAGCCGACGCAAATGTATGGACAACGGCATATCGTGGCGTCAGGGGCACGGAAAACTGCTGTCGGCTACAGCCGACTAGGGCGTTCAAAAGGTTATGAGGACTGTGATCCAACGGCAAAAGTCACCCTTTTCATACAAAAGGCGATAACGATTTTGACCAATTTTTGATAGGTTGTCAGTCAGAACAAAATAGGCCTACGTTTTTTGAATTTTGATTAAAGATCAACAAAGTCAAATAATTGCTGGAATTACTTTTGTATGAGAATACTAAAACAACAATAAAACTGAATTTATTGATTATAGTGAAAAAACCAAAACGTATAGACCTAGATTTTGTTCTGAATGATAACCTATCAAAAATTGGTGAACATCGGTCAACATTTATGGGGTGGAAATCGTTATCGAAATCGGAAATCGTTATATTCGTCTTAGTGAGATATCACTTATATTTAGGTACTTTTTCGTTGAACGCGCGACTTGTAAAGCTTAAAGCGGCACCTGACCTTGACTTGCCGTTGACAGGCACCGATATACTCGCCAGCCGCAATATTCTAAAAAAATTTCAAAGAACAAACCTACTTTCTTCCAAAAAAATACACGTGATTTTGGATAGAAAATTGCCTAAAAACATGACGTGATTAATGGGCGACCCCTTATCGGTGTCTAGTACCCATTGTAAAAGAAATCCTAGTTTGGGATACAATCAACGAGTGTTAGTGTCAAAATAAAGAACTATCTGACGGTATTGTTTCCAGTTGGAGACGATAGTGGGTCGCCACGGCTTAGTGGTGGTGACGCGGGCGGGCAGCGAGCCCGGCCGGTTCATATACGACTCGGACGTGCTCTACAAACACAGGGTGAGTGCTGCAGCAACCGTCATGTCTTTAGCCATGTAACTTAACCTTTTCACCGCTACACGACAGATATATTCGCACTACTGGTTGTACAGGTTCACTGCCAACGACGGATAAATCCTCACTACAGGTTGTACAGGTTGACTACCAACGACGGATATATCCGCACTACAGGTTGTACAGGTTCACTGCCAACGACAGATATATCCGCACTACAGGTTGTACAGGTTCACTGCCAAAGACGGATATATCCGCTCTACAAGTTGTACAGGTTCACTGCCTACGACGGATATATCCGCAATACAGGTTGTACAGGTTCACTGCCAACGACGGATAAATCCGCACTACAGGTTGTAGAGGTTGAATGCCAACGACGGATATATCCGCACTACAGGTTGTACAGGTTCACTGTCAACGACGGATATAACCGCACTACAGGTTGTACAGGTTCACTGCCAAAGACGGATATATCCGCACTACAAGGTTCTACGGGTTCACTGCCAACGACGAATATAACCGCACTACAGGTTGTACAGGTTCACTGCCAACGAAGAATATAACCGCACTACAGGTTGTACAGGTTGACTGCCTACGAGGGATATATTCGCACTACGGGTTGTACACTTCACTACTAACGAGGGATGTATTCGCACTACTGGTTGTACAGGTTCACTGCCAGAGACGGATATATCCGCACTACAGGTTCACTGCCAACGACGGATATATCCGCACTACAAGTTGTACAAGTTCACTGGCAACGACGGATATATCCGCACTAGTCCGCAATCCGTATGGATTGACCGCCAGCTACGGATATATCCGTCAGGACAGTGTAAAAGAGCCCTACATACATAACTGTGACATACTTTTTAACCGACTTTTTTTTTAAATTTTAACCACATTTCCAGCGGAACGTGACGCTGGTGACCAACTATATCGCCAACGAAGTGAGCTCTACAGTGATCCGCCGCCTCGTGCGGCGCAGCGAGAGCGCCAAGTACCTGACCGAGGACTCCGTGCTGGCCTACATCCGGCAGCACCGGCTGTACGGGCCCGCTGGCGTCACGTGAGTTACTTGACATTCACTTTTTTTATAGTAAGAGGGGGGCAAACGAGCAGGCGGGTTACCTGATGGTAAGCAATCACCGCCGCCCATGGACACCCGCAACACCAGGGGAATCACGGATGCGTTGCCGGTCTTTGAGAAAGGCATACGCTCGTTTTTTAAGATAATGCTAGAAATGGGAATAAGTGTGACTATGAAGTCATCGTGATTGTCGTGTCAGTTACAAGTCAGGGATGTATCAATGTACGTGAATGTCAAGTCAATATTCCATATATTATAAAGGACAACATTTAAAAACAATTAACGTGAATACCACTACTAGAAATCAATATCACAGATAATATAATAACGATTTTTAAATAATACCTTCAATTACACTAATTTATAATTTATGAACCCTTAACCTTTTGAGGTTGCGGCTGCAGCCGTCAGCGCATACATGTTAAAAAAGTCTTTCATTACCTTAACTTAAAGTTGAAATTCGTGTTACTTCTCACACATGCTTGGCGGTCAAAAGGTTAAATGTAAAATAAATTAGTTCTAATTTGAATCTTATATGATAGCAGTAAAAGTTCAAACAACATTGCATCTTATTTCGACTTAAGTGTTTTTAATTTTAACCTTTTGACCGCCGAGCATGTCTGAGAAGTAACACGAATTTCAACTGTAAGTCAAGGTAATGAAGGACTTTTTTACCCTGTATCCGCTGACGGCTGCAACCGACTGTGGCGGTCAAAAGGTTAAACTTGCTATTATATCTTACCTGTTATCTACCATAACTACAACATTGAAAGAGACTTAACACCGGAACGCTGTTAAGAACTATGTACCTGACATGACAACGCGTTCGCACAACAATTGTAGTTTATGCAACGGTTGCATAATGATAGGCCTTAAAACACTAGTGCGGTTTTCATGAAACGAGCCGATAGGCGAGTTTCATAATAAGATCGCACGAGTGTTTTAAGGCCAAATTATGCAGAGTTGCATACATAACTTTATCTACACACATATTATAAATCCTCCATGATGGGTTCAGAAACAATATTTTCTGGCAACAAGTTATTTGTTGCAATCGTAGCTGCATATTTCCGATATCCGGCGCATTTTCACATCACACACATTCCGAGAAGACTACTATTCATATTTTCAACTAAAATGTAAATTACAAACAACTTTTTCTATTCAATTCAACAACAATTCCACTTTCGTTCAGCAAAACACCAACATAATGGCGGCAATTCGATCCTCTGTCAAGACCATTTTTTTTTAAAATCATACACAAACGAATGAAGTCTCTATTCTCATGTCACTCGAGATCAAATATTGTGCAGTTTATATTAAAAAAACATACTGAATTGACGTTTCGTATCAATAACTGTTTTAATATCTATGGATACTAGAATACTCCTCTGCTGCACTGGGAGTGAAGAAATAGCATAGAATGCGTGCAGATGCTTATCATCCTGGCATGTCGTAAAAGTCGACTAAGGGACGGGTCCTCTCCAACATGGTGGACTATCTGTATGGGCGATGGGCTGATCACCTGTCACCATACGGTTCATCATACCATCTTAGGACTAATTAATCGAACGTGGCCACAAGTAGTCTTGTGGCTCTGCCCACCCCATTAGGGATTTCGGACGTGATAATATGTATGTATGTATGTATACTAGAATAGAGACCCACTTGAGTTTTGACAGCTGTTCCAAATTTAATCTATTTAATTTATTTCTATACTAAAAACGATAAAGAAATAACATTGCAGCACTGGTTTTTTCCTAATTGGTTGTCAAAATGGTGGTCATTTCCTACGGTTTTTGATTGGAGGTTTTATGGAGGTTTTATGATATGGGTGTAGATAAAACAGTTTTTGAAACGAAATTACTCACTGGTCTGTCACAATGACAGCGATAGACTAGCGAGTCACGGCGATTTACCTCCCATCTCTACAGTATGCCATTAATGCAGGGGTAGCCGAGTGGGACGCGCGATGGGATTCGAACCCATGGCCTACTGCATGAGGCGCGCGTCCAACCACTCGGCTACCCCAGCACCAAGTCCTAAAGTATTTAAGCATGGGCACCGTTAATCAAATAGTTAACTTCGTTAATCGCTAATCCGTTACTAATAACTGCGCGCGATGACCGCCGTCCTGCCAGGTATCTACTTGTCAGAACGTGTTTTTCGCGGCGCGCACGTACTTAATTAACGATTAACGGGCTTTAATTGTTTTAACGGAAGTTCATAAGTCCGTTAACGGTTTTTAAAGTTAACTTAAAAGTTAATTTGTTAGTCGAAATGTTAACTTCGTTAATTAACGATTAACGGACTTTAATTGTTTTAATGGAAATTAATGAGTCCGTTAACAGTTTTTAAAGTTAACATAAAAGTTAATTTGTTAGTCGAAATGTTAACTTCGTTAATTAACGATTAACGGATTGACGGTATTGTGCCCAGCTATGTATTTAAGTATAGTATTATTATTAACTTAATCTATTGTCTAGTGAAAAATGAACTAACCGAGATTCCCCCCCACGCTTGCCCGGACACAGTGAGTATAACTTACTTAACGACCTCATCGCTACATACGACAAAAAATCACCCCAAGACGTAACAATGACGTCCCCCGAAGAAACCAGCTTCAAAAACATATTGATCTCAATTCGCGACAAACCCTCCATCATCGACGAAACCATCACAGTGAAGCGAGCTAAGAAATCCAATTATCTAATGCCGGGAATGACGGACTCCGTCAGTCCATTGCTCGGAAAACCAAAAATGGCGTACGTCGACAAAGTCCCAGTGAACTACGTGCCAGGGAAAGCCGTCAAAATTGTCAGCGATGTCGACAAACACGTCGCCAATGAGGTAAGTTCGGCCGAATGCACTTATAGCTCGTTAGACAGCTACTTAACTAAAGACGAATTCGAGTATGAGCTGTATAGGCGTAGAGTCAGCGAGAGCAATGTTGAGTGCACTTTAAAAACTGAGCCGATCAAGAAACGATGCTCAGCTTCGACTATAAGGAAGCTTAATAAGCCGGAGATTAAAAAGAGTAAGTCCGAAGTGAGCAAGCTGTGTGACAAAGTGAAGAGTATTAAATTGAAAGAGAGAGAGAGTAAGAAGTATAAGACGCGGAGTTGCAATGATATTGTGAGGTTGATTTTGACGAAGCACGGGATACATGTTATTAGCGATACTGAAGCTATAGTGTAATATTGATCTGATTCATGTAGATTCACACCGGCAACACTGCAAGTCAGATATCTGACATCGGTGCTGCCAGTCTTGTACCTTGTAGCTTCGTCAAACAGGCCAATGGCGGTAAATCGTTTGGTTAAATTCGAAAATGTTCCAATATGAATTTTTCGACCCTCTCAATTTCAACACAATTTGTATGGTCTTACATTTGATTTATAATATTCAGTAAGTAAGAATCTGGAGTCACAAGTTATTCAGTCAGTATGGTTCATTTGATATAATTCCAATACTCTGTGAAACTTATTTTTTTTAAATATTATAATTACTGTTCCCTAAAATTTTAACTACCGTTTCAGTGAAAACTGCATTATAAATGAATCATAATAGCATGTCGCACGATTATGACAAATTAAATTATACGAAGCATCAGTAAGCCTGTTCAATAGAGCTTAGGGGTCATCCATAAAGTACGTCACACCTTATGGGGGAGGGAGGGGGTCGTTGAAGTGTGACATTGTGTGACAAGGGGTAGGAGGGGTCATAAGTTTTGTGACGCCACATTTAAAAATCTAATACATCTAAGTGTTAAAATGTCAAAATTGAACTATTAACGAAAAACTTGAAAATATTTCCAAATCTATCTGCACGGATATAAGGTTTAAATTGTTTTGTTTGCGAGTTCACACTCTCTCTACTAGTGTATCGCGCGGGTCCCGTTTTTACAAATGTTACATTTGATTTGATTATTTTAAAAAATAATTTTAATGGAAATAAAACTAATTTGGGAACTGCTGTTTTAGTTTAATAATTTGTAGATGTGAAATTGCAAAATATGTGACGTCACACTAGGGAGGGGGGGGGTCTCACAAATGTGACCAACTGTGACAAGCTCGGGGGAGGGGTCAAAAAATCACGAAATTACTGTGACGTACTTTATGGATGACCCCTTATTTCCTTACGAGGGACACATTCAATTTAAACCTTATAACGTTACACGTTACAGTTTAAATTAAAATGTTGTTGAGATGGGAATAGGGTTGTCAACAGGTACTTAGAGTAAAAATGAGAAATTAAATGTTTCACCCTTGACTTAATAGTTGATTAAAACGATGTTCGATGTTCCTTGTAGATTCTACAAATTGTAGATAATTGTTAGAGCGACGGATGGATGGATTGTTTGACAAATCAATAAATGGAAAATTAAATAATGAACTGAAGATGGAAATTATAGAAATATCCAAATATAAACCCAGTCAATTCCAGTAGATACTCGTATTCTCTTATAGTGCAAATAAATACAATAAAAATGTATTTAAAATTTCTACATGTATACATTATTAAAATAATATTATGTAGAAACTGTAGCTGTGTAAACTGGTCCGCACAGATTAGCTGGTCATTGTAACTTATCCAGTTTGTACATTTATAAATAAAGTACCTATGTATTTTTCCTCGTAAGTCTCCCTGCACTTAACCGTTTTAACAACAACGACGGATATATCCGTCAAGGTATACAGGGTAAAAAAGCCCTTCGTTAGTTTGACGTAAGGTTGAAATTCGTGTTACTTCTCAGACTCTTGGCGTTGAAGAGGTTAATTTAGTAAAAATTACTGTACCTCATTTACACCGGGACCCCAATTCTCGGTGCATTCGAGATAATGTCACATTAAACGTTAGTGCATACAGTTCTTGCAACTGTATGAATCTGACGTTTAATCTCACGTGTGACCAAGCGCGGATCCACCATTGTGGGCACGATGGGCATGCCCACAACCCTAGTAGACTTGTGACGAGCGTTTAAATTAATTTGATATCCTTTGAAGTTGTAAAAATTATATCAAAATTGGTTCAGTAGTTTAAATTCTACATGTGATACTGTGATGTGCAACCAAAGATACATTGACTTTTATAAGTTTCGTGAGCGAATAAAGTAATATTTTATAGGTTTATTAATTTAATAGTGTTCGCCCCACGGCTTTGCCCACGTGGAACTATTCCTTTGTAGGAATGCACTAAGTATATCGATCATGAGCGAGTTCATACTCAGACTCGCGCTTGGCCGCTTTTCGGGTGGCTGTGACCACAACCTTTTTTGAGGGCTGGATCCTCGCCTGCATGTGACATTATCTCGAATGCATCGAGAATTGGGGTGCTGGCATTTTGCTTAATTTGGTTCACATTTCAACTTTGTCATAATTGATTCATGGTTAAAAATTACTTCCATCATTTGTTCTTATTACACGAGAACGGCATCACTTCTCTGCATTAGAAATGCTAGGACTTACGAGGTTAAATATACCTATGTATATGTAAACACTAGCCAAATTATAGCTCAAAAAAATGTTCATTACTTACGTATTAATAATACAGTGTTTGTCAATATCATATAACTATAACTACACGAGTAAATACCAAACGGAGGCCAAGCTTCATATAGTCTTGCTGCGATACAATACTTCTGTAGCCAGGGTCTCTCGACATTGCCTCAGCAAGTTGCTCTGCTATGATATGTTGCTTATTAACTTGACAGCGAACGCGGCCGCATCGTTAAAAAGCGATACGCGATATCGCTTAGGTAATGTCGAAAAAAGGCCTTGGGAATGTGCGGCGCACCGACGAAATCGCCTACACATCCCAAATGTTCTAATCGGTTATCGAAAATATCCAAGTGTCAAGCAATGGCAGCCTGCAGTCCCGCTTTGAATCGTTAAATTATTGGTTGTAATATTATAATGAATAAATATAAAAGAACTGCATAAATACAGTGTAAACTCCATTTAACGTCACTCGATTTAAAGACAAACTCCCTAAAACGTCGTTACTTGACTGTGGTTTGTTTACCATACAACGATACACTCTATGTAGCATCACACCCACTCTAAATAACGACAACAATACGTCGTTATTAAGCAATAAACAGTACTTCCTAAGTTGCCGAAATTAATAAGAACCACAGCTCTGTACATTCTCTTGTTTATTATTTTGTTGTTTTATTGTCTAGCTCGTATTAACCTCGACTGTCGGCATCATACGTATCGAAAATTATATGAAATTCGTTTCTTTTTGTTTATTGTGATTACCTTGCACGTGTTTACCTCTGCTGCTAGACTGTTATGCATTATCTATATTCTATACGTTATATTTTATTAGTAAATAATATTATAATTGTAAAATAATATTGATTTTCTTCTCCCCGTTTAACGACAACTCTCAGTAACGCGCGGAATAAAATGCGCATTCCCTTCAGCCTCGCTATATAGAGTTTACACTGTATTTTTATTAATTTATTGTGTTCGTGTGACAACCCTACAAAAATGGCGACTCAGTGCACCTGCAGGTCTAGCACGACCTGCCCGCTAGTCGTTTGTCGCTTAATACATCCCTTACATAAAAGTATTTGAATCATTTGACAGATATGCACTGAGCGACAGTCGCGACTGTTGTGTATAGTAGTAATTCTTTTTTTTGTCCCGATCCCATTAGCTACTTATCTGGCAAACAAAGCCATTATCTTTCATTGTGAAGTGTAACCGCCAATCTCTACTTTGAAATAGGAAGTAGTAACTGCAAACACTATTTCACACAAAGGGCGTCTTTATGTCTAAGGTAAGAAGGTTCACATTAAAACACAGAGCATATCAGGTGTTGAACATTTTGTATTTAAAACGCTTCCATGTGTACTTTACTTCTGTTTTGAATACAAAATGTTCAACACCTGACATGCTCTGTGTTTTAATGTGAACCTTCTTACCTTAGGCATAAAGACGCCCTCTGTGTGAAATTGTGTTTGCAGTTACTACTTGCTATTTCAAAGTAGAGATTGGCGGTTACACTTCACAATGAAAGACAATGGCTTTGTTTGCCAGATAAGTAGCTAATGGGATCGGGACAAGAAAAAGAATTACTACTATACCGAAATTTACCGAGATTTCGGAGGGCGTCGTTTCGGCCGTTAGTATGAAAAACTTAATACTGCTTACATAGTTATAATGTGCTCTTGGGATCTTGGTCTCTGTTTGCTAACCTCTATTGACAACTACAGAATAATCTTTACAATATAAGTGAGTTTTTTTAGAAAAATCTATACATTTATTTAACAAAGTCTCTGTATTCCCTCTGTGATAGATTTTCATATTTATATATGTAGCATATATGTAGTGGTTAAACAGTCTCTTTGTGCAAAAGTTTCAACGACTTTTGAGCCTTACGTCCGTCGTTCAGCTGTATAGAAACAGGATGATATCGCAACTGTGTAATGGACGACGGGGCTTAAATTGAACATGATTAAAACGACTTTACTTATGGTAGTGCCAAGTTTTCCATTATCAAATATTTACTGACGTTATTTCTTTGCAAGAAATTAAAATATGCGTGTAGTTTTAAAATTGTATTTAATAAAAATACTAATATAAAAATCTTAATATAAATGTCTACTTTTGTTGCACGTTTAATATTTTACATATAATATTTATTTACAGTTGTTTAATAGTATAAGTAAGTTTGATAAATAGCCAGATTTTTTTCATAAATAATATTACTACAGTACCTCCTAATAGAAAAGCCACATGTGCGAACTATGATACTGGTAATGTTCTAGAAAGTCTATGTGTATCTATATAACATAACATTGACTGCCTGTGTAGTATTTACGTGCTTATATGTGTGTGTATTATTTTCATACATAAATACAGGATAAAAATGCATAAAATAATGAAGATTTAAACAAAGTTCGTCTTTAATTTTGTATAAAAAAGACTCTACAGGCAACTTTGTTTAAATCTTCTTATTTAACTATTTTACGCATCCTTATCGTGTCGATTTTAAGGGAAATTTTGTTTGAAAAGGGTTTGGCGTTTAAGTCACTTAATTTATGTTATTTTTTTTCATTTTCTATTTATTTAAAGCATTTTAGCATTCAGTCAGTACTTTGTTTCTAATAGTGTTTGATTTGTGATTTGCTCATATTCCTAAATAACAGTATTTTTTAGAAAAGTCTATTAATAAAAATTACGAGTTATCTATGAAGTACGTATATTATAATGCCATATACGAGGCCTGAAAAGATTGTCGATCAGGCGCCATCTATGAGAATGTTATGAGATTTATAATTAAATCGGTTTCCTTTATATTGGCTATTGAATGTTTCTAGAAAATACGTAATTCATAGACAACCTACAGATTTATATGTATAACTACAATCAGTTGGCTATCTAATTTTTTCAATGCTCTATACTCTATTCATTTAAATAATCAATGAAATGTAAACAAACGAACCCACGTGACTTAGCTAACCAGCCAATCTAATCAATCTTTTTTTATGTATAGTATTTCATGATTGGCTCTTTTTTATCTATGGTATGTCGTGATTTGCTGGTTGGCTGAGACACGTGCGTTTGTTTGTTTACATTTAGTTAACGACCTAAACGAATAGAGCATAGCTATTAACCCATGTCTTTCAGTCGTGCTATTTTTCCCTCCTCAAACGACGCAGACTAAGAAACTGCGCTCAAGATAGATACTGCACTTAAGTCATGCAATCACTGGCTGTATGTATGTGAGAAGTGTATAGCCACATTATCCACTTGTAACATACTCAAATAATTGAGTGTTGTGTCAGTTTTGAGCACAGTCCATAATTACGAGCATCAATTGTGTGTTGCGTGTGTATCAGGAAACTTGTTCTAGACACTCGTTAACTAGAGTAAGTTTTGATGTACGGCGAGACCGAGTTGCGCTCTAGCGACATTTTATTTTAGTGTACATTTTGGATATAGATCTATCGCTGACAAAACGATCTATACATCGAGTGTCGAGAGCCGTTATTGGCGCCAAAAAGTTCAATATCCATGAAGCAGTGGCGGACTTACTCCTTCTCAGGCTCGGGGTTATATTAGATAGGAAAATGCCGGAATATTTTTTTTAGGTATAATATTGGATATTAGTTAAATTAACTAACTTTTCAGATTATTTTGATTGCCGTATTTTATTATATTACCGCCTCTAGTCCGCCACTGCCATGACGATTATATTTTATGCCCCTGTCCAGATCAGTATCCCCGATTAGACCTACCTGCTTCTTTGTGTGCGTGAGATTTCGAACGCTGAGAATGGCCTACTGTTTGTCGGTTATTTTTGTCCTATTTATAATTTCTTTATAGTTTTTTTTTAAATGTCGTAGGGAGGCGGCTGCCCGTTGTAGCTGACGTGCTGCCCGCGCGCCGAGTCGGACCGCGAGGCACTCTAATATCGGCCGCATGCTCTTTGTATAAGGTCTAGTTTTGTATTACGCTGGCATTGGGATGTTCTCTTATGATAACAAAAAGGTCTTCAAAATATCGGCGTAGGGTTCACGTAAGCGTTTCCAGAAATTAGTTTCGTATGTGTATAGGTGTAAGATAGAAATTCGCATATTTTAATTACTGTGTGTTAGGGCGGACACTCACATCGCTTATTGCAGTGATGAAGTCGCGCGTTTCGTATCGCTGTCATTTTTACTTTTTAAGGTTAAAAGTAACAGCGATACGAAACACGCGACTGCGAAACTGCACAAAGTCGTCGTCAGCGACGGCCCTTAGATGTCATAGAGTAACGACTAGGTACTTGATAATATGACACGGTCTCGATTTTTGTCGATTAAAATTTAATTTTAAATACGATTTTATTGCCACACAATGGGGATAAAATATATAAACAAAAAAGTCACAAAACTAAAATTTAGGCTTGTACAAAGCACTATTCAAGGTCAACTCAATAACGGTTCGAAGGACCAACTAAAAAAAAGTCGTTAATAATCTGATGTGTACACATTATTTTTTCAACTTATAAATTGAAGTTAAAGAAAAAGCAAAGTGTCGAATAGAGATCCTGCGGCTCTAGCATAAATACCACAAGACAAGATAAGATCTCTATCTTGTCTATCACTGCTACCCTTTCTTCGATAGTAGTATGAGAGAGACGCACTGGGGGATAATGAGCTAGTAATTACGATCGAAAAACAGACGCAAAGTATTTACAAATATTATAAAGGCGAAAGTGTATAATGTATATGTTTGTTTGTTTGAACTCATTTTACGACCATTTCGTGCGACAGTTAAAACGCGGACAGAGTTCCGGGAAAAGGTTAGTGCACAAATTTAATTATCATACCAGAACATCCTATTAAACAGTTGTTAGGGAGTTTGCTGAAGAAGAAATGGTATGAAATATTCTGGAGACATACTCGTAACTGTAATGATATTTTCCCAATAGTTCTATTGTGAGTTCCGTTCCTAAAAAAAAGTGCTCCAAATGGAACTAGGGCAGACCATTTCAGTAAGCTTGTTATTGTAATGTTACTTAATTATTATTTCAAAGTTATTTTCTAACTAGCCATATAACTGTTAGCTGTAAGGGCGCCTGTACACGATGGATTGATGACGAATTGCATTCAAAATCGCCCTTAGGCTGGCGGCCCACTACGAATTTTTGCTAGCGTGTAAAAGTGATATGAAACGCGTCTGCATTGCTGCAAAAAGTCGTGAGCCGCCCTTATAGAAAGATGAGCAATAAGGGTGCCTTCCCACTGGAGCAGAGCCAAGCTGACCGATCAGTATGCTCCATGCTCTGGATGGTTTAATTTTTCTATTCCTCGCTTTTACGCGGTGGAAAGCCAGCTTGGACATCAAGATTTGAAGTCAAATGACAAGTCAAAGTTATCGTGTACAGTTGTACCATATGTTTTCGTACAAATCTTGTTTTTTTTCTTGTAAGTTCTTCGTAAAACCTAACCGACGCTATTAATCCAGATTTTCCGCCAATAGCTAAGATCACGGCTCCGGTGACAAAAATCATAGTTTTTAATGCAATTAATTACATATATCGATTCTGTGCAACGTTTAAACTCGTTAAACTTCACTATTCAATTTTTGTTCGGATGAAATCTCCGAAGTCATTCGTTTTGTTCAACAACGTACCGCGACAGCATGAAATAAGCGCGGATCCAAGGGGGGGGTCATGGGGTAGAGATATGCCGACCAGCACGTTTAGCACGACCTGCCCGCGAATCGTTTGTCGCTCAGTGCATCCCTTACATACTTGAATAGTTTGACAGAGACGCACTGAGCGACAAACGACTCGCGGGCATGTCGTGCTAGCCCCCCAGAGCAGTTGTTTATATAAAAGTTGTTAAAGTAACATTATACAAAGTGACAATGGAACCAACCAAATTCAAATTTTGAAATTGCCAAAGATTGGTTTGAGAAGTGAAAAATTGAAGTTTGGCCAAAAAAAATTCGCCGAAACGGCACAGGATTCCCAATTTTTGGATCAGTGACCCCTTAAGGCTGGATCCGCCGTAGGCGTGAAGTTAGGTTTTACATATGCCTATGCTTACTTATCCCTTATGCCATAGATTATAACCATAGACCATAGATTCCATTAATTCGATTATACCATGTCTGTGATAGTGCGCATGCATTTTCTGTCCGTTTCTAATCTTGGAATATACCTCAGGTTATGCGGTTACCTAACCCCTTGAAGTCCCCAATCCGCACTGGGTTCGCGTGGGGACTACTGCCCAGTCCCTCTCACTATGAGGAGGCCTGTTGCCCAGCATTGGGACGTATATATGCTGATGATGAGGACGATAGATTTTGAGGTGTATTCTAAGATCAAACCTTAACATTTTCGCCGTCAGACCATTTCAACAGCGCAGTGCCTCCAGCGCCATGCTAAAAAGAATCTTGTTTTTAATTGACGAATGTATTCAGATTAGGGATCGCAATCGGTTAATTTAGCACTATTTCAATGCTTAGTTTAAAATAAACAAAGTAATTTTTTTCCACTTACACATGACTGTGGAACTCGTGGCACTGTCATTATGACACTGGCGGTGAAAGGGTTAATGCTTTGACTATGCCTATGTTTAAGGATAATAATGTGTTGTTTCTAATAGGTTTTGTTTTTTAAAACGAATGAGCTGCCTCAATGTTTGTAGGTAAAGTCGATTCATCCTTACTTGTCTTATTTGGTAAACAAGTTTCTAACCTCAAAATGCACCTTTTTTGGCTAAAGCAGCTATTTCTTCGTAAATAAAGCAACCGGAAATAATATTTTAGACATCACTTTGCCAATTTTTCACCTAGGATTGCTTTACTTAGGATAAAATAGCGGTTTCACCCAAAACAGGTAATGTGAGGTTATAAACTTGTTTACCAAATTAGAAGAGTAAGGATGAATCGACTTTAATCTATTATACTTCTCTCATTTCTTTACCCTAGGGCCTTTGAAGATTCGCGTTGTAGGTACATGTCAAAAGAAACCTTGTCCTCTAGTATGAAGTGTCGAAAATCCTTCGCACGAAGGATCGCCTTCATGGCGAAAGATTTTTGACTCTGTGTCTTAGACTAAAAGGTTTCTTTTGCTATGCCACGCTAACGCGAACCTTCGCTAATTTCCGAGGTCGGGAGATGAGTTTAGTGTCCCTTTCTGATGTATGAAGACGTCTCTTGTCGGCTGGAATGTTTATAAGCTAAACCTTATGTGCAATAGAGTTAAATATAAAGTATAGGTCTGCCAACTTGTTTGTGGACTCCAATAGATTGTATAAGAGCCCTTACATTGGAGTAAAGTATAGTTTCTTGGATGCTTTGATCGTCAACAAAAATGTTGGTAGACTTCTATTTGTATCTATAGTTCCAATAGCATTTATACATATGAAATATGTACTTATTTAATGTTAAGGATCTGTTAGAATCATTTTTGTGTATTTTGTTAGTTTTATTATTGTGTTTTTGTATTTAATATGGTGAAAGGTAACATTACTATAACAGTGACATTGTAGTGAAAATCTATACTAATAGTATAAATGAGAAAGTACTGTCTCTCTCAGGCGCGGTCCGACGGAGGGGAAGGGGGTCACATGGGACATGACCACCCCCCCAAAATCGTAATCTAAAAATTTACAAATTAAAAAGTCTAGTCTAAAAGTAAAGTTTAATAATTGACTCGACATAATATTTTATTATTAGTGATCCCCTCCAAAATGTCAGGTTGCGCCCGCGCCTGTTTCCACGGCCGAACTACTTAACAGATTTCGATTTGGCAATTATCAATTTTAGTGTCTGGGGATAGGATACTTTTTATCTCAGAAAATCCGTGGGGAACGAATTCTTCGCGGGCGAAATCGCGGGGGAAAAGCTAGCTCAATATAACCTCACAATATATATTAGTAGACTTGTATAGTTTTTTCACTTGGGCCACGCAAGAGAAAATATAATGCCTCATCAGAAATATGTGCGGAGTGCTACATGGCCCTTTGACCGCCACAGTCGGCTGTAGCCGACAGCAGATTCGCCACGGCATGCCGTTTACCATACATTTTGTCGGCTACAGCCGTCTCTCGGCGTCTGGGGCACGCTATCACGCATTCAGCCGTGCCGTTCAAAAGGTTAAATAGTTATTTAATTGTATGTCGCTGATGCGTTTTCTGGATATTTGAACATTGTTGCAAGGTATCCAAGGTTGCTTTTACAATTTCATGTTTGGGTAAGATAAGAGCTTGTGAAAATAAACCAACGCGAAAATGTGATACATCGAACAAACTGGTTCTGTAGGAATGCACGGCCGTTAATTTAAACGCCACGCCAAACGCGCATCAAACTACGCGCCTACAGCGCGTGAGACGGTTATTCTAATACGAACGTTGCAAACGCATGTTGTCTCACTCCATTCATTCGCCGCGCGCTCGCTCACTCACGCGCCGCGTTTGTCAGTCCGCCCGCCACCTTCATCGATACAAGTCATGTACTGTACTGTGTTCACTTTAATAAACGACTTAAAACCTACAGTTCACTATTGAATTGTGTTTGGAAAAAAGCTCGTATCTCGAGTAAGGTTGAGTTTACTACTGGTTTATTCAAGATACGACTTTTTTCAAAACTGTAATGATATGTTGTACTTATTCAAAATTGACCCGTGTAAATAGTGGACAAGGTTCAATTTTATATTCATTAGAAAGAAACGTTATAATATGTATTTGAGCCAGTTCCTGAAAAATGTATTGTACTCAAGGGGAATGGGTTGTTTATTATTTTTAATAGAAATAAAAAGGTGTAATATAATAGTAGTTTATGCAACGGTTGCATAATGATAGGCCTAAAAACACTAGTGCGGTTTTATGAAACGAGCTTTTAAGCGAGTTTCATAATAAGATCACACGTGTGTTTTAAGGCGAAATTATGCAGAGTTGCATACATAACTTTATCTACACACATATTATAAACGGCGACGATGGGGCCCCGCCGGCCGCGGCGACGGCGGCGCGCCGGCCTGTAGCTCATATCTGTATCGTTATGACCATTACTATACTAAAATCGATACTGTTATAACATTACAGTACCTACAGGTTGTCATAATGGTGGTCATTTCCTACGGTTTTTAATTACATTATGGAGGTTTTATGATATGGGTGTAGATAAAACATTATTTGTAATAGTAAATACATAAAGTTTAGTTAATGTCCACGAAGCAAATTATTTTACAGCGTAGATTTTTACCACTCAAATAATTCATAACGTAGCTCCTTCTGAAGTTTAACTAGAAAAAATTGCGTCTCAAAATTTTGAGCGCCAAAGTTTGCTCTCTGAGAAATGTAATTTGAACTTTTCTCCCTCTTGCATTCTAGACGTGACATTCGCGGAAAAGAGACAGTTTCATTGTTAATTTATGTTGATTAAAATTTTGTCGTGTAATGATGATCGTGGCGCTCATGGAACTGCGTTGTCTTCCTCACGCCTTTTGACAGTGAAAGTGAGAAACATTCAAGTGTTTTGAGAGTCCGAAAAATCGATTACGTATTTATTGGGCTTTCCAATGTTTTTCTAATTAGTTGAGTTTAATAAAATACTAAATAAACAAATGTACTAAACTCAGCTTGATTGCTTTAATAAAATGGTTTATTTATTTACTGCGTGTTTGTTTTATTTATGTCCTAGCTACATATTTAATTCCAAGATATGGTACATTTGTTTGCTATGGTACAGCTGTTTCATCCAAATCCGTCGAGCCGTCTGTGAGTGATTAACCTTTTGAACGCCTGGCCAAATTTATAAAGGCCACTCAAATTTATATTTAATTAAAGTGACGTTTCTGTATAGGTTGACAACTAGTTGAGGGACATTTAACTATTTAGTATCTAATCAAGTCAAAAGCAATTTTTTTTCTAATGATACAATGATAGTAAACTTAAAATTTTATTGTCATTATCATACTTATTTACAAATTGTATGTTACACTTAAAATTTAACTGCTCACTAATTGGTTGTAAGTCCAGTCAGCTGAATCAGTATGCGTTCGTTTAGTGGTCCATATTTAAAACGCAGACAATAGTACATTATGTATTAAACTTTTAACCGCCGTTGTCTGAATTATAAGACACAAAATATCCAGTTTATTTCGGCGTAGTAATGACTTATACATTTTGTTTGTGTCGCTTTGGCGACACGGACACGTCCGATGAAAATTTAATGGCGGTTAAAAGTTTCACGGCTATAAAGAACCAATTGTGAACGAAGGGACATTCAAAGCCCGAGCGAACAGCGACAATGTTCAAAATTTTCGTGCCTCGCGCAGAGGGTTTATATTTACAAGCATTTCGGTGAAGTAAAGCATCATGATGAAACTTGCACATATCTGCAAAATAATTCAAAGAGTGCGAAGTCTCCAATGCACACCAGGCCCACGTGGAAACTATTTCCCAGTCCGATGATGGATCCCAGAAAATAATGATATGTACATAATAATAATTGTTTCCTATCATAATAAAATAATATATAAATTAAAGCATGATTAAAACAAAATAAGGATTAAAAATAAATTCATCGCAATACTAAATACAATAAAAAAGTATGATGAAAAAAGTTTAAAAAATCCATTATAAAGAAAAGAATATAGCATTTGTTCAATTTGTTATATACGTAAAAACTAGAACTTCAGGAGCTAGGTATACTAAGTTCGACTTATCTTGCCGCGCGGCGCTGCGTGCGTGAGTGTGTTGCGTGCATACGTACAATACACATACATACAAGTTACGCACACAGCGCTACGCAAAGACGAATTGAAGGATGTATTAGCTGGGCCGAAAAGGCTTGTCAGCTCAACTTAGGGAACATTCCCATACTACGAGGGAGGTCTTTAAAATACCACGCTTGGTCACGGGGGCGGGGGGGGGCTTAGGTTTTCGTCACGTAATCAAGATCCTCTAGGGAAATCTCGTGCTTATAAAGGGAAATATGAGCTATTTTTTAGCTTTCTGTTTGCAAAATTGATTTAAAACCATATTTATGAATTACTAAGTGAAAACTAGAAGGGGGAGGGGGGTCATGGTGTATACTACGGGTGGTCACCGAGGGAGGGTAAAAATATTGAAAATTGGATCACGTAGTATGGGTACGTTCCCTTAATGCTGGCCTAAGACTCAGCGCTGGTTTTCAGCTGGACACTAATGAGGTAGATGGCTCATTACATTACATTTTACAAATTCATTATATAGCGGGCAAAACACCAATAAAAAATGCTACGATAATGTAAATCTTACATAAAAACTCCGCAAAATTCTTAAGAGCCCTGTCGTTGAGTAGCGCTTCATACAAAACGTAGTACAGTTGTGATTTGGACCTTTTTAGCTGGATCACATAGAAACTTTGCAAGAATATAGATAATACACAAATCTAGGTTAGTACATTGCGAGTTTCGAGATAAAATTGAACAGGTATATATAATAAATGATTTTTAAATTTCATACCTGTTGTAATCCTGTTTTATATATATATATTTATTGTTTTTTCTCAATCACGCAAAGTACATACCCCGATTTGCCTTATATCTATGTATATCCTTGAAAAGTTTCAATGCGGTCCAGCTAAAAATATCCTATATGAAGGGCTACTCAAATACAGGGTTATTAATAAAAAAAAATTGTGATTAAAAATAATGATAAGTATAATAAATAATGTGATATTGATTCTCATGAATATTTCCGTTAAATGACTGTATGGTCAGTTTTTATGCAAAATACCGCGCGGACGGCTAGTTCATTGTAAATATTACTATTGCGATTGGCTGATCACCTGTCACCATACGGTTCATCATACCATCTTAGGACTAATTAATCGAACGTGGCCACAAGTAGTCTTGTGGCTCTGCCCACCCCATTAGGGATTTCGGGCGTGATGCTATGTATGTATGTATGTACTATGATCAATAGTTAAATATGAGTTACAATCCATTTACCAAGGCTGGATATCTACGACAAATGCGTTTCCACACGAGCTAATCAACCAAGATAAGCCAACAAAAAATCATGAACGAGATCATTGACTTCAAAAAATATTATCGTCTATGAAAATATGAAGTTTCTGAATTAATTTTGTCATCCATTTTTTTATAAGCTCGGACACTTGACATACAGAAATGAACAGATCTCGATGGTGGATGTTTTGTTAGCTCACCACTCGCCTTTGTCGCACATTTGTAAAGTCAGCCTCAGTACTTAGATTTCCATATCCATATAAAAATGTAAAAAGCAACTGAAATTAATATGACCTTAGCTCTTAGTCTTAGTTTCGGGCTTCTTAACAGGACTCGGGCACTGGCACCACGGAGTAACTTTCTCATCACAGATCAGCTCCACGTTGAACACGGTCACAGGCAGCGAGTCAATGGTGACGTTGTGCCGGCTCCACACTTTGTACGCGACGTCGTGGAGCCCTGTGCGAGTGTCGCGGCGTCGCGTTACTTCGCGCTGGTTGTAGCACTTGCGGTGGTCACGACGCCGGTACGTTTTGTCGTGGATGTGCCTGGAATTAGTACGTAACATTTAGCAGAATACCAGGGACATAGCTACCGCCGTATCTATGAAAAGGGGCCCCTGGGCTACAGGCTCGTTTGATACAGGGCCCGTCTAAGGCAAGCTACACCACTGCAGGGTACAGTGAACTCTTGTTCTTTATTAGTCTCTCCTTACTCTAAAGCTACATAAAAACTGGATTTAACCTTTTTAATGCCACAGTTGGCTATATACAACAGCTGATTTTCATGCCACTGATGCCAAAATATGGCATACATACATTTGCATTCGCTAATGGTGGTGTTGGCATCTGTGGCATACTTTCTCGCATTTGACTATGGCATTTAAAGGGTTAATCCTATTAAAAGTAGATTGGGTTCAAAACTAAATACAAATTGAGAATGAGAAAAAGTAAGACTTTGTTAATGGTCACTTAACATTTTAATTAGTTTAATCATACAAAAGTATTACATTTAGTTGTACCTTTTCCCAGATAATATACTCACTTAAAAGTGTCCTCAATGCCTGTAGTGATCCCGGATGGCCGCTGTACCACCAGCCCTGCATCTTTCAGTCTCACATGGAACTCATCATCTTCCAATCCCCAACCCCAATAATTATTGGACATCCCTTTAACCAACTCGAAATGCTCCTTCTTTATCAACAAAATTCCACCAATAAAAGTTGCATAGTGATAATTTGGATGTGTTTCTGGTGATGATATGTGAACAGGGTTCGATTCCGGATATGTATACTTCAGATTGTCATTAAGTGGCAGTAAGTCAACATCATGCATCGCTATGTAGTCGTAATCGTTCTTAGTTAGTAAAAATCCCACATTGATTAAAGATGCTCGGTTGAACCGATTGCTGTCTTTTTGTTGGATAACAAATATGTGGAACGGTATCCGCTGCTTGTATAAAAAGCTGTACATATGTGGAACGAACTCCAGAAGCTCTTCAAATCGGTCTCTAAACGGTACTATTATAGCTAATTTCTTTCTATGACTTAAGTTTGTGTTTTTGATAGGTTTAGGTAACACCAGTTGATCTGTGGAACAAAACTACTGTTAAGTCTTTATAACGTAAAATAAAGGTATAGGTATTCAATTCATTTACTCACCGGTGCTTATGGGTAAGGATGCCAAATAACAACCCATGATGAACGTAAGTCCCAAACATATAGCGAGACATTTTGATCCGGTTACGCGATAACCCATTAAACTAATACCTTTATACATTGACTAGTAACAGTAGTTAATATTAGCGAAGCATAATGTATAAAATTTATGATTTCATTGAAAAGTTTTTGAAATAAACATCGAGGTTTAATTTAGAAATCGGTCTTATCGACGGCGTTTATAGAAAGATAACACACTCATGTTTAAAATTGTACAAATGTCAGGTTAATTACGATTTACGCACAGACAGATTTACGTCTTGTTTGACATTGACATAAGCATTGGTGTTTACAAGTATTGTTTTAAATCAAGAATAAACAGTCGGGTAAAATAAAAGGTAAACAAATGTAAATTGTAATGACTCATAATTTCATTCTTTTATTATGTTACTGGAGTGAATTTTTCGTTTTTAATATTAATCCGAAACATAAAATTTTCAAAAAAGATTTTTTTTAAAGCAAGACTGCTACTAGATGGCAGCATATGTGTTTAAATGAAGTTCCAATAGAAGGATGATTGACTGGTTAGTGCTGCTGCATCAAGTATTGAGTGAGAAACTATTGTATCATGAATATTAAAACCAAAACTTTTTGTTATATTTTAAAGAGCTTGTAATTTTAAAGGCATACTCCGAAATCACGTCCGGCTAAAATCTGTTGGTTCAGTGGTTGGTAATGCGACCATTGCATTCGACTTTTTTTAATAAAATACCGACAGTAGGTACCTACCTAGTCGATATAACTTTTTATCGACTACTGTCTTAAATTCCTACCTGTATGAATATTATGGTTGGTTATGTGTTAATTTGTAAGTAATGTAAGACCTTTTAAGACTAAGTAGACGAATAAGTGCGGCGAAAACATTTTTTTCCTTGCGTTATTCTTGTTTCATTACATGCATAATGCATGCAATGCATGTTGTTTAAATTAAGATTGTAATATTTGGTTTGCACTGTAATTACAAATCTTTAAATAAATAAATAAATAATCTAAGGGGATGGGTAATATAAGGCTAACCACTGACCTGCAATATAACTGTGCAATATCACTGGTTGCACAATTATATTGATCGTCAGTAGTCGATATTGACCGTCAATATCATCTCCCTACTGAATATAATTGCGCAACCAGCTAAATTTGTGCAGTTATATTGTAGGTCAGTGGCTAGCCTAAGGCTTTATTTCACAATTAAATAAACTATTTACAAACGGAGGACTTAGTCTTCTGTTGTGCATTCTGTTTCAGGCTTCAGCTAAATTCAGATTGTACTTAAGATTAATTCAGATACTAAGTATAAAAACTAAGGCACATGCCTATTACAAAAATGGTGGGAAACATTCTCCAATACGCGTTGCTTCCAGCGCCGAAATCACGCTTTTCATTTTAAAAGAACCATAGGATATTCGCGCCATTTTAAACTAGATCGAGACTAATTAAAATTGAAATTGAAACGAATATATTATGGAAGTTAAGGCATTTTAGTTGCGAAGCAAAACTAGGAAGACATTAATTACTGCGCGATCGGCTGGGTCCTTGTTATTAGCTAAATTTGTTTGAATAGCTAATTAATCGGCTGGAAATGGCCGCTTCACACGCCATCGAAGTCGGCTTTCGTCCGCCATTGTTGTGTAATGTCAGGATAAAAATGTTATTGTTAAATGGTTTGTGTCATAATCAGACAAGACTACTATGTTATACATACGGAATCAGACAAAAGTTTTGATATCACAAACAATATTTTTAGTAATTTTTATCGACAGGAAATCACTCGGAATCATTTTTCTTGATACCAGACCTCTGTTCCTGGCCATAAGCAGTGGCGTAGCTAGCAAAGTGCTAGACGGTGCCATGCACCGGATCCCCCAAGCTTAGGGGGCCCTCGGACCCTGATCAGCAAACCTCGTATTGAACTAGCTAAAAAATGCTCCGACCTTAAAGAGTTTAGTTAGGACCCCCAGTTGTTTTTGCTCCAGTGCCTTTAGCTCAATTTTGAATGCACAAATATAAAACAAATGCCGTCGGCGGCGTGCTGTCAATACAACTATTTATAATCATAAAATGCTTATTGCCAAGATTTTCGCCGGTTTCATTGTGTCCAATTTGAAACTGTGTCGCCTAAGTTTGGAATTCCCTAAACGTAGTCAAACTCGATTTTGTATTAAGTACTTACCTACATCGAGCTGTCAAAATTGAGTTTGACATTTCTTATTTCAAAAGAGACTTACATTAGCGAACACACTTTTGAACTGGCCCCATTATTACATCTAAAAAATGATACTGAAAAGCAAATGGTTAATAGAAGATAGAACCTGGCGAAATGAAAACAACTGCCTCACGTTTTTCAATCAAACAGGAGACCATACAATTTGAGCATAGCTACGTAATCATTATATACCCAATCAATTGACCGCACGGCTACCCGTTGAATCCATTTCAAGTAGACTATTAATAACCAAGCAAATAAAACGGATAACGGAATGTTTTATTGGCGCCATTTCCACCTGTTCAATTGTAAATAGTTATCGTCCTCAACTTCTGAGCCTTATTAAGAACATATTAAAAGCGCCAGCCCGTTAATATATAGGTTGTTGTTACTCGTTAAAAATGGAGACCTCGGGCCATTCATAAATATACATCCCCTGCCTGTTTCTGTTTGTTAAAACCAAGCCCGAAACCCTCAATTATACTTTGGAAAATAAACAAACAAATGCCACAGCACGCAGTCTAACTCCATTCTTAATTGCTTATAACTGAGACGTAACTCTACCCTGAAAGTAGGTATTTAGTGGACTTATCTTGAAAACTGGGGACATTGATGTATTGCTGGGTGAAACGGAACGTATTTTTTTTTTAAACGCCGCTGGCTTGGGCCTCTTTCAACCAAACCGTGTAATTAGGTGATTATAAAAAGTTTAGGTAATTAATTGTCTTGCTTTGTGTTCACAGATAGCTTGGTGTGTGTTAAATTGATATTTATTGTTGACATTCGGTGCCGTGAGCCGCGCTCATATTTAATTGTTGTTAATTTTTATTCATTGCCTTTTTAATTTTTATGAAATGTGATTTAGTATTTGGAATTTTGTTTGCAATTAACATGGCTGGCTGGTATACTATCTCGTGCTTTCATCTTTATTTTATATCAAGTAACAGGACTACCAACAGAAGATGAATTGAAAAGGAGGCGTTAACAGCAGCGCCAGGAAAAAAGTACCTACTTAGGTACCTATTTGAGCGACTTATTTTTTGGCTGGTCATGGCTGGTGATGAATTGCCTTACCTATGTGCTAAGAATATATTAAGAGGTAGTGCAAAAGAACCACATGATTTTGTTATTAAACGAATCACTTATATATGGTGTCCAGAGCTTTCTTAAAATACGTCAATGAAAGTCGCAGTTGAAAATGCTCTTTATTTTATGCATGACAAAATAGTAGCTTATGCAACGGTTGCATAATGATAGGCCTTAAAACACTAGTGCGGTTTTATGAAACGAGCTTTTAGCGAGATAACTTAACTACACACATATTATAAATCCTCCATGATGTGTTCAGAAACAATATTTTCTGGCAACAAGTTATTTGTTGCAATCGTGGCTGCATTTACGATATCCGGCTCATTTTCACATCACACAGTCACTCACACGAGAAGACTACTATTCATATTTTCAACTAAAATGTAAATTACAAACAACTTTTTTATTTCTACTTTCGTTCAGCAAAAAACCAACATGAATGCTTCATAAATGATGAAAGCAGTAATGGCGGCAATTCGATCTTCCGTCAAGACCATTTTTTAAAAATCATAGACAAACGAATGAAGTCTCTATTCCCATGTCACTCGAGATCAAATGTGTCGTGCAGTTTATATTAAAAAAACATACTGAATTGATGTTTTGTATGAATAACTGTTTTAATATCTATGGATATTAGAATAGAGACCCACTTGAGTTTTGATAGCTGTTCCAAATTTAATTTCATTACGATACTAAAATCGATACTGTAAAAACATTACAGAACTGGTTTTACCTAATTGGTTGTCATAACGCTGGTCATTTCCTACGGTTTTTGATTACATTATAGAGGTTTTATGATAAATAATTTTACGGACGCAACTTAACATTAAGTAGTTCGTTTATAGGTACATCTTAAATTTATCTAAGTATATCTGTGTCTGCTCTAAACATCTTTCTCGGCTGCCAGGCTTTCGTAGATAAATGCCTATCTCTTTGTCAACGCTCTAGAACCCAAATCCGCCGCTTAATCTAGAAATTGTTGTATGGCAATAATGAATGACAAAGTCTTCTTCATTATCACATTGCTTGGCGTTCTACACTGGGTGGAAAAAAATCTATTCCAAACTACCACCATTCCAAAATAATTGAAATATATCGGACGGCCAAAATATCAAACAAATTTAAGAACCACTGAAATGATAGACCTACTTTCAAAATAAAAAAATGCCAACACTTCTTTTGCGTCGGGGGTTAAAAACGCTTGTTCCTCACTCGGTGAATTAACTAAAATCAACTTATCTATTAATTAAGTTATATTAAGCTCGAGTGTACACGGCGCTTTATAGCGAACCTTCTTTATTTGCCGTACGTAATAGTCATTAATAATGTTATCAGCACACACTATTACAGCATCTAAAATACAATCGAAACATTACACTATTAAAACGAAACGGAAGTGAAAACAGAAATTACAAATATTAAATTAATCGTTCATTAAGCTGGCGGCGCTCGTAAACGCCATGTTTACAAAATGGCGGCGGTTTACTTTTTAAAATCGAATCGATATCCGTACATCTAGACTATGGTGTGTAATAAAACATAATTAGTCGATACTTCGATATCGATATAATTAATTTCAGAAAACGTAACAGCAGCTTAACTTTATTGTAATTGTTAGATAAAGTTGCCTCGTACATTTAAATATTTAATAAATGATAAACAAATAAAAGAACAAAGAACTCTAAAGGAAATAATGTGCTCCTCAGTCCTGATCTGACACTTGTATTGTGCATGATGAAAATGAAAACAGCTATGTTATTATATAAAAAATTTTATCTACACCCATATTATAAAACCTCCATAGTGTAATCAAAAACTGTAGGAAATGACCACCATTTTGACAACCAATTAGGTAAAACGAGTGCTGCAATGTTATTCCCGTATCGTTTTTAGTATAGAAATGAGATTAAATTTGGAACATCTGTCAAAACTCAAGTGGGTCTCTATTCTAGTATACATAGATATTAAAACAGTTATTGATACGAAACGTCAATTCAGTATGTTTTTTTAATATAAACTGCACAATATTTGATCTCAAGTGACATGAGAATAGAGACTTCATTCGTTTGTCTATAATTTAAAAAAAAATGGTCTTGACGGAGGATCGAATTGCCGCCATTATGTTGGTGTTTTGCTGAACCAAAGTAGAATTGTTGTTGAATTGAATAGAAAAAGTTGTTTGTAATTTACATTTTAGTCTTCTCGGAGTGTGTGTGATGTAAAAATGCGCCGGATATCGGAAATATGCAGCCACGATTGCAACAAATAACTTGTTGCCAGAAAATATTGTTTCTGAACCCATCATGGAGGATTTATAATATGTGTGTAGATAAAGTTATGTATGCAACTCTGCATAATTTGGCCTTAAAACACACGTGCGATCTTATTATGAAACTCGCTAAAGCTCGTTTCATGAAAACCGCACTAGTGTTTCAAGGCCTATCATTATGCAACCGTTGCATAAACTACTATTATCTGACAATCATGAATGATCATCAATCAAGTGCTCGTAGGCTTTATGCGAAGTTAGGTACCTATCTACCACAGAACTATATCGAGATAGAAGGAAAGAGTGTATGTTCCCGCGTGCCAAAGAGGTGACGTGAGATCATCTTTGTGTGTAACAATGGCGGGGAACGGCGGGTGTGGCGTTGCCTATACTCGGTTCGCCACATGCTAATCGATGCTTTTGAATCGTTTTCGCGTGACTTATACTTCCCGTCACTAAATTACACTCGTATATCAAAGTAACTACGCATAAATGTAACACGCTCAGTTTCCATACAAATCGACGAACTCTTTCCTTCTACCTATCTCGATATAGTTCTGTGGTATCTACCGTGGCCGGCTGCGGCTGGGCCTACCTACTCTATGATTACCTGATGTGTAACATTACCCAGTTAAATAATACTAACACGATAAGTAGCATAAGGAGATACAAGAAAAAAAAAACAACAAATTAAGTTATTAACGATTATACTGCCGTTAGTTTAAAGTAGAGTCAAACAGTACCTAATCCTCACTAGATGATTACTGTTCGAATGGGCCGGCTCGACCGGGGTAGTACCACACTCTCACAGAATATCGGCGTAAAGTAATAGCTTGCTATTGCGTTTCGTACGGTGAGTGACGAGATCCGGAGGCCTATTCCCTCATCCCCATCCCATCCCGATTCCCCATCCTCCCTAGACTGGCAACGCATTGGCAGCACCTCTGGTGTTGCAGATGTCCATGGGCGGCGGTGACCACTTTCCATCAGGTGGGCCGTCAGCTCGTTTGTCAGTCAATTGACATAAAAAAAAAAAATTGCAATTATGCAGCAGATAATAATAATAATAACGCTAGAAGTAAATAAAGCTTTACTCATGATTTATTGTCAAAAATGGTCCGACATGTTTCGAACTCGTATGGAGACCTTCTTCAGGGGTTGAGTGCGGTTACGGTCAAAGCAACCCGCGCGTTCGTAGAGTTAATAGTGTCTCACGAGAGATTTAATTTGGCTAATAATAATAATACTCATTTATTTGCTTTAAACACGGTACAACAAGAAGGTGACAGAATATGGCAGGTTCACATGTTTATTTATACTTCTCAAATACCGCGATTCATGCAACAATAGCCTTTATATCAATAGATATATGGTCTGCCGTAACAGTGTAGTTTTGGGGACTAGTGAAGTGACGTACTACGTCACCTTTTTTGTGTCGATAAACGAAAGGCCGAAGATTGCTTTGATTGATTTAGAACATTGAATAACATGTAATAATATAATACTAAGCTACTAGTCAGACACTAACACACTGATCTAGTCCCAAACTAGGATTTCCTGTACTATGGGTACTAAGACAAGGATACGAATATTTAAGTAGATAAAGATATACATTTTTATATTAAACATCCGTGACTCGGGTCGGGTACAAATATTCGTGCTAATCACACGAAGTTTGCTCCTATCGGAATTTGAACCAGCGACCTACGTCACAGTAAGCCCTACCACTGCGCCATCGAGTCAGTTACTAAAATTAACGTCCATGAATCATTGTTCACAATGTATAAATGAATACACAAACATAAAAATAGGTTTTCTTAATCTTGTGGGCCTTTTGCATCTTGCGCATGCGGTTTTGGCATTTTGGCCCTGATTAATGTTTTTCTTGGCAGTAGATAGGGCTGATTTGCTAGAAAGTATTGGCCCGTTGTATTGATTGGATTGTAAATAGTGTGACGCCATTGCTGAGCATAATATATTAAGCCTTTATACTGATCCTTATTTCATGCTTTATTTATCTTCACCTATTAGTAAGTTTAGGTCAATTTTTGAAGGCTATTCCCCTATGACCCGATAACATTAAAGTCCTATGGGCAAAAAAGCTTGGTATGAAAAAGCTAATTTTTAACAAAAACTTATTGCGCTATTATTTTTTAATAAAAAAAATAATGGAACTGACTCGGTCGCCCGCACTATGTAGAACGACCTTGATTATTCTGCGATAGTATAGCTTGTTGAATTATTTGTTTAATAAATGCAAAAATTAATCTGTAATACATTGTAATGTATAAGCGTTTAACGTCTACTTAAATATCATATTGATTTTTAGATCTGTCCACACTGTGTCAGGTGTCAGACGTATTGGCTTCCTAGTGAAGATATAAAATATTAAATAAAAGATTAAAGGCAGAAGATAAAGTTACTTTGCATTTTATTGGCTCCAAACCTAATTTCCCATAGGTTATGGGCCCAGTGTACGTGTTTACAAGGACATAATTAGATAAAGTAGCAATCGAAAGTGTGGTCGTTTAAAATCTAACCGTTACGAACTTTGTTCACAAAAATGGATAATTTGAAATTAAAACGAAATATAAAGCCATTCGACGGGGAAAAATACAGCGTTTGGAAGTTTCGAATTCGTGCGTTATTAAGTGAATTAGACGTTATTAAAGTGATAGACCAGGACCCAATATTGCGAACCAGTGAGTGGGAGAAACAAAATCGGATTGCTAAAAGTGTTATTGTGGAATATTTATCCGATTCGTATCTTGGGTTTGCAAAAGAAGACAGCACGGCCAAGGATATTCTTCAAAGTTTGGACGCACTGTACGAGCGAAAAAGTGTTGCTACCCAATTAGCTTTACGAAAAAAATTGTTGGCGCTAAAACTACAAGGTGATGTACCGCTAGTTAAACATTTCGCTAATTTCGATGACTTAATCACGGAATTACTCGCAGCGGGAGCCAAATTAGAAGAAACGGATAAGGTGGCTCACTTATTTCTCACACTACCCTCAACTTACGATGGAGTCGTAACCGCGATCGAGACCTTGACCGAAGACAATTTAACATTGGCTTTTGTAAAAACGAGACTTTTAGATCACGAAGTGAAACTTAAAAATGAATCAGCGGACACCAGTATAAAAGTTTTACAAGTTGAAAGGAACCCTACTATGTCCCGAAAAAGAAAATTTGAATACCCACGAACATCTAAAAATAATTACAAAAGAGATAATCGAGCAAAGAAGACTACATTCATCAAGTGCCATCATTGTGGGCGTAAAGGACATCTTAAAAACGACTGTTACTATTACAAAAGAATGACGAACCAACCGACAACTACGGAAAGGACAAGAACAGTACAGACGGTGGAAATGAGTCAACCATCCACGTCAAACGATTATTCTGGTTTTGCCTTTATGACCGGAGAATACCAAGAAGAGGAACAAGAAAAAAATATAACTTTTTTGTTGGACTCTGGAGCTTCGGATCATATCATAAACAGGGAAGATCTTTTTTATAATTTTACCAACTTACAACCACCACTAAAAATTTCAATAGCTAAAAATGGTGAATTTATTTCAGCTACCAAAAAGGGAACCTTGCACGTCACTAGCGACATGGGCATTCAAGGAGTATTGGAGGACGTGCTCTTCTGCCCCGAGGTTCCGTACAATTTATTGTCTGTCTCAAAAATGCAGCGTGCTGGATTGACAATCATTTTCGATCAACAAGGCGCTCAAATACGTTAGGAAGGTAAAACCATCATGCGAGGTAAGTCATTTAATAATTTAATTGCATTAGAATTTGAAGCAACTGTAAACATGCGTCATCCTGTTTCCCAAGTATGCAGTAACAAAAATAATTATAATTTATGGCATCAACGTTTAGGCCATATAAGTAAAAATAAATTTTTAGATTTGAAAATCAATAATATGGTTGATGACGTCAATCAAATTGAGGCAGCCATGCCAAATAATGATTTATGTGAAGCATGCATAAATGGGAAACAGAGTCGACTGCCGTTTAACCCGGCAAAAGATAAAAGTCATATTAAGCAACCATTGTTTGTTGTACATTCTGATGTCTGTGGGCCTATTACTCCTCCAACTGTTGATAACAAAAACTATTTTGTGCTATTTGTTGATCAGTATACCCATTACTGTGTTACGTATCTGATAACGTATAAGTCGGATGTATTCGCGGCATTTAAGGATTTTGTGGCAAAGAGTGAGGCAAAATTCAATACTAAATTAGTCAATTTATATTGTGATAACGGTGGAGAGTACTTATCCACTGATATGAAAACATATTGTATTGAAAAAGGAATCTCTTATCATTTGACAGTTCCAAGGACTCCACAGTTGAATGGTGTTTCTGAGAGAATGGTGAGAACCATTACAGAAAAAGCTCGTTCTATGATAAACGGTGCTAAAATGGAAAAATATTTCTGGGGAGAAGCAGTATTAACTGCTGTTTATTTAATAAATATAACACCAACTAAAGCTATCAAGCTTTCAAAAACACGATTCGAAATGTGGCATGATAGAAAACCTCAAATTAAATATTTAAAGGTTTTTGGCTCAACGGTTTATGTTCACAACAAAACCACTAAAGCGAAATCTGATGAGAAGTCATGGAAAGGAATACTAGTGGGCTATGAACCAAACGGTTATAAAGTTTGGAACCCAGAATGCGAAAAGTATGTTGTCGTCAGAGATGTAATCGTGGACGAAACTGACTTTGTTCATTCCAGGCCAGTATCTATAAAGTCCCGAAACTCTGACAACAATAAATCAGATAAATCTAAATCTGATGAGCATGACTGTCCTAGTAAAATTCGTAAAGTGAGCCGTGACATACCTGAACTGACAATTGATCCGCTATCTCAGATACAAGACACAGAAACCACAGAGAAATACACTGAACTTAGGAGGAGTGATAGACTCAGAGGTCGTCCTGTAAAATCTTATAAAGAATATGACGATGATAACTTATTGTGTGCTCAGTCTATTTCATGTAAAGTACCAAATTCATATGATAAGATCAAAAACCGACCCGATAAGGCTAAGTGGGAAAATGCAATTAGGGACGAATTAAATTCTCTTTCTGTAAATAAAACATGGACTTTAGTACCAAGGCCAGAAAACAAAAACATCGTAGATTGTAAATGGATTTTCACTATCAAAAATGATGAATTCGGAAGGCCATTAAGATACAAGGCACGCCTTGTCGCTAGAGGTTTTAGTCAAGAATATCTCACGGACTACAACGAAACATTTGCACCAGTAGCCAGAATTGCTAGTTTCAGACTCATGATTAGCTTTGCCAACCAATTTGATTTATTAGTTCACCATATGGACGTTAAAACAGCTTTTTTAAATGGCGAGTTGAAAGAAGAAATATATATGACAGTTCCTGAGGGTGTGGTTGACAAAGATAATTATGTTTGTAAATTGAACAAATCATTATACGGACTCAAACAATCAGCTAGGTGCTGGTTTGAAGTTTTTGAACGGTCACTGAAAGAAAAGGGTTTTAAAAATTCTGCAGTTGATAGATGCATATATGTATTAGATAAAGGTGACGTTCGTAAAAACATATATGTAGTATTATATGTCGATGATTTGGTTGTAATTTGCGCTGAAATAGACACCATAAATAAATTTAAAGAGTACTTAATGAGCAAATTTGAAATGACTGATTTAAAAGAAATAAAATTCTTTCTTGGCATAAAAGTTACTAGATCAGATAAGGAAATAACTTTAGACCAGAGTGCATACATAAAAACAGTTTTAAGTAAATTTAATATGCAGGATTGCAATTCCGTTAGTACCCCCCTGGAAAATAAACTGAACTATGAGGCATTAAACTCAGATGACAGATATGACGCTCCATGTAGAAACGTTATAGGTTGTTTAATGTACATCATGTTATGCACTCGACCAGATTTAAGTACAAGCATTAATATACTAAGTAGGTATACAAACAAAAATAATAAAGAACTGTGGCTTTGTCTAAAAAGAGTACTAAGGTATCTAAAAGGTACTATCGATCTAAAACTATGTTACAAACAGTGTGACTATAATAATATTCTATGTGGGTACGTAGATTCAGATTGGGGTGGTAATGATACACGTGATAGGAAAAGTACAACTGGATATTTATTCAGACTATTTGAGCATTGTACAATAACCTGGAATACAAAGAAACAAATGTCAGTCGCTGCCTCATCCACCGAGGCTGAGTATATGGCATTGTATGAGGCTGTGAGAGAGGCGTTATGGCTTAGGTCTTTAGCAGTCAGTATCAACATAAACATAGATCAACCTATTATAATCTATGAGGATAATAATGGGTGTATTAGTATTGCCAATAACCCCACAAATCATAAACGGTCAAAACATATTGACATTAAATATCATTTTTCGAGAGAGCAGATTGAGAAAAATGTAATTAAATTAAATTACATTCCCACAGGTCAGCAGCTCGCAGACGCTTTGACTAAACCGTTACCTGCAATCACTTTTCAAGCCATGAGAGGAAAAATGGGTTTAAAATAAAGAATAGATTAATAATGTACATGAAAAGTTTAAATTATTTCATGAGAAGTTAATTAATTGGTTTGATTAGGTTTTTCTTGGGTTTTCCCTAATCCTAGCAACAAATGTTGAACCAAAAATCATTGTAATACCCCAAGAAACACTTGGAAGTCATATACGTTATGTTTAGGTAATTTTATTATTTATGTTTATATAAATGGTAATTAATTTTTGAGGGGGCGTGTTGAATTATTTGTTTAATAAATGCAAAAATTAATCTGTAATACATTGTAATGTATAAGCGTTTAACGTCTACTTAAATATCATATTGATTTTTAGATCTGTCCACACTGTGTCAGGTGTCAGACGTATTGGCTTCCTAGTGAAGATATAAAATATTAAATAAAAGATTAAAGGCAGAAGATAAAGTTACTTTGCATTTTATTGGCTCCAAACCTAATTTCCCATATAGCTAGGGTGTAATTTCGGCTAGCCGAAAATATCTGTTTTTTGTCGATAATGTCGCATCACTATTGTCTATGGTAATATTATTTTTAATTACGCTGAAGCACGAGCGATGAAGTCGTTATTCCTCGCGTGGCTTTGCCTGTAATTACGATTTGGACAAAGGTTAATGCTGTCTGTCCCCCCTAGTTAAAGATCTACCAGCTTTCCCGTGAACTATCAAAGTTTTATTGAAGAGAAACGTTACCTTATTCCATTGTGATAAGAGCTTTAAAAGACCACTGCCGTCCACAGAAGTTGGTTCTGTCAGATAAGCGATAAGTTTGGCCGTGTTTCTTAATGACAGTTAAACTTGAATTTAGGGGTTACGTCACCCATTAACTTCACAAAATTTGTATCTTATAAATCCGGAATTGTAAAAACGATCTCCACAACGTAGCTCAAATTTTGAGATAAGACATACGATATGATAGGAAAGTAAGTTTTGCCTTATCAAAATGAAAGAAAACGAGCAGATATGCAAAGTTAGTTAGGTAGATACCCTAATAGCATTTAGTGTTGGCATTTGGTCGGGCCTCATGGGTCTCGTTAGTTAGACAACGGTTAGATTTAGCCGTCGTTTTGAGGTTAGGCCGACAACCAAGGGCCATTGTAGAATTTCCAACTGAAACAATACGTATAATGCAGAAATGCCAACAGTTTTAAACCAACGGTAGCTGAAGTCGCATTGGCCCAACGTTGATAAGTGGATGGGCGTAATAATAATATTTTACTGCATCGGGCCAACGTTATTTAATATCTAATAGGGCCTTCGTTGTACAATGGAGAAATGCCAACCGTTTTTAAACAATGGTAGCGCTATTCCAAATATTTTTTGTTGTATTGGTCCAATGTTAGTTTAATGTGGGCAAACTACTAACTATACCCCTTCGGATTTCCTACTGTTGGCCAATGGGTGCCAACGGAAAATGCTACTAGGGTAGCCGACCGGTTGGCGCCAGTAGAGTACTTTCTTCAACCTATAACACTGCGGCTCTAGTAAGGTGGACAGGATAACTTAACCCCGTTTTATCTCTCTGACCATCTCTTTCGTCGGCACCAGTGTGAGCGCGACGCACTTAGGCCGCGCCCGCACTAGTAAGGCGACTTGCGCCGCGATGGCAACGCAGCAGAAACAAACGTATTGTAATACATATATCGGTGGTGCTTATGCGGCGACCACCATATAAAAACGCTGTCGCGTCGCAGTCGCCTTACCAGTGCGGCCACAGCCTACGTGATAACTTTTGTACAAACCTCGCTGTCGCAAGCATATCATTTATCAGATGAATTAAGAATGGTTTCAATGACGCTTTATTTAAAAACCTGAACCTCATTTCTCGGCTCTTGTGAGATTAATGTCACATTTAATTTGACATGTCAACTTATCTCGCAAGTACGGCGAATTAGGGCTCTAGCGACCGCGACCCCCTGAGTAAGACTTTGTGACCCCCGTGGGTTCACGGCCCACAGGTTGAATAACACCGATTTAGACCAAAGTCGAATAGTTTCTGGCCCCCAATTCTCGGTGCATTCGAGATAATCTCATAATCGAGATTGAACGTCAGTCCATACAGTCGTTTGACACAACTGTATGAATCTGACGCTTAATCTCGCAATCGACATCATCTCGAATGCACCGAGAATTGGGGGCCTGGTCTGTAACTTGACAGTTGTCTATGGTCGCTAATATGTTTGACGCCCGCCAAATTTTCAAGAGTAAAAAGATAACTTTATTACTTGAACACCTAGAAATAGCATAACAATGCATAATTAAACACTGCTGCTCGCAAAAACCTCAATGTGCAGTCCCCTTAATTATAGTGACGTAGCCATATCGATAGTTAATTAATTAGTGAATCGAACCGACCGCCCGCAGCGCCCACCCGCAGCCATTGTTCAACGACACTTTTATGATTGATTCCGCTAGGGAGGGCGATATCGATATATGTCGATATAATATCGATATAATATCGATATAAGTGTTTTTAAGTTACTTCCTTTTTCGATCCTTGCATATTAAATAATACTGTTCATCGAAAAGTTCAATTATTAATTGATAATTGAATATAATTGTTGATCGAATGATACAGTAGATATTAGGATTGTTATAAGAATTAGCTGGACTTTCTTTCCGACGTATTTTTGACACTAGTTGCTACTTTTTTAAATTAGCCAATCCAATAGGCCTCCCCTTAAAATGAAAGGATTTGCCATGTCACCGCGCTTGGCAAGCGGGTTGGCGACCACAATTTGTCATGATAGTACTTGAAGGACGCTGCTGTCCATCCTTTAGTTGGTCCCTCTGTCGCCTTTTACGAAACCCATGGGAGGAGATAGGAGATGGGGTGGTGCTATTCTTAGCCGGAACCACACGGACTACACGACACGGACTTGTTTTTATGATTAGAATTGACTTTAATAGCTACTTCACTTGCACATGTGATGTTTTAATGTTATTGCATAAATCGAAAGACCGTACCAAATCATATCGATACATGTCCCATCCCTCGAGCTATTAATTCCCAGCTCTTTTGGCCGTAATGTTGTGTTTTTGAGTTCATTACGACGCCGGGGGTAGGATAAAGCGCGAACGAGGTCGTGCTACCGCTGAGCGTTGCGGGTGACGTCACACGGAACTCAATATGGCGCATGCTTGATAGTTTAATTTGACGATCAAAAGGTGTCGATGTTGTAAGTGTCTTAATCTATATTGTTTAGCATGAGTGATTGACGTCATACAATATCAATATAGCGAATACTTAGTACTTGTAGATGGCATAATTTGGTAAAGGGGTTCGTAAACGGGCTACTTTTTCGGAAATTTATTGGTCTAATTGAAAACGAAAATGAAAATATTTATTTTGCTAGTAGGCCACATGGGCTCTTTTACATGTCTGAAGCTACCAGCGCTTCGAAAGGTGACATCTGCTGAGAAGAAACGCCGCAAGAAACTCAGCAGTAAGTCTTCTTATTCCAACTTTTACATTAGAGTTTTAACTATGTATAAAGCCTCTAAGGGTCATCATAATAATAATTAAAATAAAGAAATAAAGAAACATCTAAATTGATTACGTAATCTAGGTTAAATGGAGATGTAGACAGTCTCCACGGTCAAGTATAAAGAAGGAGATGTAAGGTCTCCAAATATCAAAATAATTATAAAAATTTGAAATAAAAATATTTCATGTCCTAATAATTCAAATATCGAATATGAATATGAATATGAATTCGGGCTATCCCCGAAAAGATTACATATTACATCATTAATTGTAACAAAAGTTCCAATGTTAACTTGGATAGCCCGAATTGCAGCAAAAATTGCCGTTTAGAAAAAGGTGTCCTTGTTCTTAAGATTCTAGGTTGTTGCGAAGGGGGTTAATGACGTCACGAATTGTTAATTTGAACACAAACAGGTAAGCGGCAAGTGGAGTCCATGAGTGCGGGCGACAGGCGCTTAACCGAAGCTAAGTACGGCTTCTGTCGCTATCACTATGCCGGCTTAGGAGATGTAGTTAGGGAGCTGGGTGCCATTTTGGTTAATGATTTGTGCGTCATTCATATTGATAGGGATGAAAGTTTATGTCAATACAAATCGATTTCGTCCAGTAAATGAAAGTCATATGTCCCTACGTTTTTGAATTACAAATTAAAAAAATAGTACCTACATAAAGAAATCAGCGACCTAGACGTCTGCCAACTTTTTTTTCTATTCTGGGAGTTCTAATGAATCGAATGGACGCAACGAGAACGACACAAATGATTTAGTATAGGTGTTTTCATTTACATATTTGCAACTACGTCCCGTTATAAAACAGAGCCCTGCACGTCTGCCTCGTCGATGTTCATCGTTTTGAGGATGATCCTGACCAGCAGTCTAAGAGGCAGACACGAACAAATGATTAAGCACACCGCTTTTTTAAATGTTTGAACCGCTGTCAATTACCATTACCATTACCATGGTGGCAGGCTATTTTTCTGTGGTTCTTTACATTGTCATTAATCGAACAATCCAGGTCTGCCAAGCGAACAAATCATATAGAAATTTTGGCACCCAGCAATCATAGCTATCATAGCTAGGGATATGATTATCCGACAAAAATGAGAAACGAAATGCTATGTGTGTCGAAACCCTTGCGCCGTCCCACCTCCCAGGGACCTCCGCCGGGGCTGGTGCTGCCGCGGAAGCGGCTGAGCAACTCAAGCGGCGAAGATATGCAGCTATCGACAGTGGCTACATGTTATCGCCGTTTGGGGTTGAAACCCTCGGGCCCTAGCAAATGCTTCTACACGCTTCTTTTGAAGACACTTGGGTTGTAAGAAGGCAAAACGTGAACTTGGAGAACATTCCACGTTTTTGTTGTTCGACAGTAGAATGATCTGCGAAACTGCGTACGCGCAGGATCTTTATTTATGTACGGTTCGAGGTTTAGGCTTGCCTGATGGCTACAGCTAATCTAATCATACATGCACTGTGTTATTCGTGGTCCTCAAATGACAAATTCGTAAACATCACACGTACTTATGTGAGTATTGTGTTTGAGGAGTAATGTACATTATATTCACAATCATATACATATTCGATGTTCACATACTATTTCATTCGGTATATTTATATGTATACGCTTGTTGCCCGAGACGTCGTCCGGGTTAAATTCTTTTGTCGCTGTTCGCTCGAGAACTGTGCATTTTTAACCGACTGCAAAAAAACAAAAGAGGAGGTTCTCAATTCGACGCGTATATTTGTTTTTTTTTTAAATATGTATGTTCACGGATTACTTTTCTCATGTGAAACACCACCCATTTAAGTGACACTGTTATAATTGAAAAAAATTTAATATGTATGTATGTCGTAAGAATTAAGACATCAGCAATAGGGTGTGGGTAAACCATGGCGCTGGCGTTTAACAACCTTCTATGAGACTTGTTACACGGAATTGTACTGATAGGCATATCCTTCTTTTGAGATCGTTGACTTATATGTGTACTAATTTGAAAAAATGATACCTCACCGAGTTTCTTGCTGGCTCTTCTCAGTAGAGGATTTTTTTTCCGAACCGGCGGTATATTCATTCCTTGACCTTCATAAGAGCTTGTAAAAGCCTAAATTGAATAAAGATAGTTTGACTTTGAATTTGATCTTTGCATTCTTGCGCATCCATGCATCTCGCGAGTTGGCCCAACGTGGATAGCCAGCACAATGCCATTTTATCAATTTTTGACAATTGTCAGGGTCAAGCCTTAATTAAATTAAATGTCAAATGGTCGAATTCAGAAAAGAAAAAGAAAAGATAAGAAGTACATTTATTTGTTTGAACAGAGCAAGATACCGATAAAGATGGAAATTACAGGATGGATCACTATGTTTTACCCGCAGGTAGGTGTACAAATTTGTTGTTTTACTTAACCTAAAGCTAAAGATATTTTTTTTTGTTATTATGGCATTAAACAGTTACAATAGAAAATAAAAAAACATAATATGTATATCATTTCGTGAGAAACGCCGCTTAAGCACTTGATTGATAGTTAAATGGCCCTCAACTAGTTGTCATCCTATACAAAACCGGACAAGTGCGAGTGAAATCCGCGTGGAGAGGGTTCCGTTCCATACATGATAAACTGAAATTTCCTATGTTAATTTAAATACCATAGACGTCTTATAGGTTTTCCTGTAATCTATAGATAAAGAATTATCTTTGTATTTTTTTCAAAATTTTAGGCCCGGTAGTTTCGGAGATAAGGGGGGGGGGGAATGGTCAATTTTCGCCTATTTTCCTAAATAACTTCCAAAATATTTATTTTAAAATTCCAAAAAAACATATTTAAGATCCTCTCAATAAGCCCTCTCATTTGATATGTCACATGATATAGTTTGCGAAACTTTTTTTTAATTTTCTAATTTGCCCCCCAAAAATGGGCCCCGTGTTGAAAATTTATTTATTTACGTTACGCATGCCTATTGCGGTCACCAATTTACATATGTATACCAAATTTCAAATCAATCGGTCCAGTAGTTTCGGAGCAAATTGGCTGTGACAGACGGACAAACGGTGATCCTATAAGGGTTCCTTTTTTCCTTTTGAGGTACGGAACCCTAAAAACGTCACAAAAACACTTTAATCACACAAACAATTTAATCTTTAGTCACTTTAACTAAAGATTAAATTGAGTGCCCTTTCTGAATTTGGCCAAAAGTGAGATAACACGAGTTGTTTTATCCTGTGGTTAATAGTCGCACTGTGTAAACGTTACGCCATTCGATCCGTCAAAATATTAACAAACATTGATACTGATTGCAGGGCGTGTCAAACCCAGCAGATAACTGAAGCAGATACGATAAAACAAAATACAAAAGATCGGATCTATCGTTCTTTTTGTATGCCAAATTCAAACTTAATCTACGCATGTTAAGATCTCATTTATTATACATGGAATATGGTATAGTTACCTTTTGAATGTTACATCGAGATCTATTATCACGCTTTCAAAACCAAACTGGGCAGTCGTGACCATATTTGCATTCCTGAGCACAGCTTCCATCGCATTACGACCTAGTTTGGGCTCGGCTGTTGTTACAGCGCCTAATTACGGACAGTTTTATCACCTAGGATAACCTAGTGCTTTGTAGTGCCTAGAAAATTACTGGGTACATTATCTAGGGTCTGGGAGCTAGTTGGAATTGACGATGAACTGCGGTGTACGATTTGACGAAGTTAAAGGTCACGGGTTGAATTCCTGTCAGTCACGATACTGGTACCTGGTATCATATTACGAGTCTCATGTTAGTACTAAAAACCGGACTCAAATAGGTATTTGAATGTATGTTTTGTATAATATATAACTCTTCTGCTGCACTGGGAGTGAAGAAATAGCATAGAATGCGTGCAGATGCTTATCATCCTGGCATGTCGTAAAAGTCGACTAAGGGTCCTCTCCAACATGGTAGACTATCAGTATGGACGATGGGCTGATCACCTGTCACCATACGGTTCATCTTAGGACTAATTAATTAATCGAAAGTGGCCACAAGTGGTCTTGTGGCTCTGCCCACCCCATTAGGGATTTCGGGTGTGATGCTATGTATGTATAATATATAACAATATATAACTACTAAGCATCTATAAAATATTTTAGTCGTAATTAATATTGTATTCTCGCAATGGGCAACTGTTAAAAGGTACCTACTGTCTTTTGTATAGGTATGCGCATTTTTTGTACATAATTAACAATAAATGATTTTTCTTATGCTCTTCAAATTCTCTTTCATGTGTCTAGTTTTAACTTATAACAGGTCTTAGAATATTGGATTGCCATTTAGTTGTGTTATCATGTGTTAAGACCCGTTATAAGTATGAAGCGCAATTTTATTTTCACGGCATTAAATGTATTCAAATGAAATAGAAATTAAATATTAGAACTGCGTAGTGTAGTATTATTTATATGGATTTTTTTTAAATACGTAAAGTACTCACTAGAACCATATTAATTTAAAAAGGTACAAGTTATAGACATCCACACGGCTGAGTGAGCTCAGACACACATCATATGACAGTGAAAATTTACAACAAGATAACTCTTGAGATCAAAAACATTTAAAAAAACTGTGTTTTTCAAACAGTTAAAGATTTTTTTATTGCTAAAGTTATTTAATTATGAAAACTTATGTGACATACTATAACATGCAATTACAATGAAATGAAATGACATTAGATTAATATTGAAATTAAACTATATTGCAGCGCCCTTATACAGGGTTTATGATTGGAGCTTCTAATAGTTTAAAGATCTTTTGTACCACATAATGCAATAAACTATATGACTATGAGTTGAATGTTCTATAATAAATGTCTCTTGTTCCTTTAAAAGTCTATCTTTTTTATTTTTACCAACATTGGACACGTATTAATAGTCTACGCTCAAATCTGATTCCGAACTCAAGAAGGCATTTTCACATACTAAAAGTCTTAAGTATATTGCTCTTGACCACAAACTATTAAAGCTAGCATTGTTATAGGAAAATATTAAAATGTTTATTTTGTGGTATAAGGAAGGAGCTATTGCACAAGGATATTCACTTCTTCTAACTTTGGAATCTTTAATCTGGCCACAGTTTAGAAAAACGTGCAATTCTGAGGCTCGGCTCACCTCTTATATCTATAAGAACTTTTGGAGTTCATTTGTTTACCGAATGAAAATCTCACCAATCAATTGTTGAGTTATTGTGGCCAAGCTGGTAGCGTCAATAACTCTGATATGACGACAGAATTTAAGGACGCATTTCTTTTCAATCAATTAAATCTTTATTCATTCATCACGGGTAAATAAGGTGACAGTTGAATGTAGGAGTCAGGACTATGATGTGCCTTCTGGCGTACGAAATGTTGTTCTTAAATGAAAACAAACAACAAATAATAGACAAATACAATACAATGTCGGTAACGGTACAAAAATGTATGGTAAATATAATAACTAAGACATCAACAATAATATCAAATTCAATATAAAAAGCAATTTAAGGGCAAGTATCACTGTTACCGGGTTCTCTTTTGCGGTTCACGAAATATTAGAAGTTACTTAAATCAGCATGTCATATCCGTTCATTTTAGTTGCAATGAATCATCCTTTCAACAGGGCTAATTGTAAAGTGTGTATGCTAATTTAAAAGTCACTTAATTTAAAATAAGAAACGTCAAACTCGATTTTGCTTTGTGCTGTACACAATTGAGTTTGAAATTTCTTATAAATGTTTGCTTAAAGTTAGCTTTAATTCTATATAGAAATTTCTCGATTTTAATTAATAACTATGTAAAATTGTACAAATGTTTTAATACATGTGTTCTGTCAATTAATGAATAATTTATCTTTTTTTTATTTTTTAATAGGTTTAACTTGAATTCGGCAGAATATACTGTTCATGATTATGTATTTTTTATCCCACAATTGCACCATAATACTTATTCTATTCCAAATTCTCGCTCAAAATGGGCTTTTTGAAATTCCACCGTTTCGAGGGGGTCAAATGATGTGACGCTGTGACGGAGCCGCTATAGAATGTTTATATTATTATGTAAGTACCTACAATTTTATCTTATTTTTATTATGAAAAGCGTCTTTATATTCATATTCATTCATATTCATATATTTATTGATAACAGCGTTACAAGTCAGGTTATTAAAAATACATTGCTATTCATTACGTTACGTTACATTATTCACCAGCAAATAAATTATAATTATAATTATGAGATGCTAAAAAAATAGGTTCATCGTGCCTACATATACAACCTATCCAACAATACATCCTAAAGCCCTGAAATGTGTATTTTGTGTAATTGCGGTTTCTCCTATCCCCTAGTTTTTACATCCTTAAACCAAGTGGTGTGATAAAAGTTTGACATTCTATTTATTTTGAAAAGGATCCCTAAACCCGTGTCTAAAGCCATTTCAGTTTTGCTGGCATTGGTGGAGAATATAAATCTCGAATCTAGACATAAGACTACGATAATAAACTTAAAGCAATTGGGTAGTTAAAGTTTTTTGAAGACAGGCATATTATAAGATTCATTTGATAGTGGACGTCTCAGGGACCAAGTATCTAAAGATAATTAATTTTTATTTCATATCGTTTATTAAGGTCAAGTTACATAAATTGTAGTGGTAGAGCCAAACAGTAATCCTCACTAGATGATTACTGTTCGAATGGGCCGACTCGACCGGGGTAGTACCAACCACACTCTCACAGAATATCGGCGTAAAGTAATAGCTTGCTATTGCGTTTCGTACGGTGAATGACGAGATCCGGAGGCCTATTCCCTCATCCCTATCCCATCCCCATTCCCCATCCTCCCTAGACTGGCAACGCATTGGCAGCACCTCTGGTGTTGCAGATGTCCATGGGCGGCGGTGACCACTTTCCATCAGGTGGGCCGTCAGCTCATTTGTCAGTCAATTGACATAAAAAAAAACACAAAGAATAAAAAGGGACAGCTCAGTGAAAAACTGTAGCTTTCTTTTTCTTTATTTAATTTAAGGCAAAGATTTAATCAAACCGCCTAGCAAACGGCTGTAACGCGGGAAATGTCATCGCAGTAATTTAAAAAAAATCTCCTGAATACACGATATGTAATAAAAATTAATTATCTTTAGATTCTTGGTCCCTGAGACGTCCACTATCAGAAAATGTATAATACCTATGCCTGTCTTAAAAAAGTTAACTACCCAATTTAGGGAGTGCAGGATGCATGCATCTTTATTTAGATCTTTTCTGTGGGCTTATAATGATTGTCACGGGGATAAACCATGGTTTTATCTCACTGTGTATTTCGATTTACTTGAAATTTAACCCACATATCTGTTAAAAGTGGATATAATAACATTAAAAGTGAAGTGCTCCTCTGCTGCACTGGGAGTGAAGAAATAGCATAGAATGCGTGCAGATGCTTATCATCCTGGCATGTCGTAAAAGTCGACTAAGGGACGGGTCCTCTCCAACATGGTGGACTATCTGTATGGGCGATAATTAATCGAACGTGGCCACAAGTAGTCTTGTGGCTCTGCCTACCCCATTAGGGATTTCGGGCGTGATACTATGTACGTGTATGTATGTATGTCTTGATATTTGTGAGTGTTAAGGTTGCTGACAGCAATGAGCCGAAAAAACAATTTAACTATGAAAAAGTATCTACAGATAAGTCGGCAGACGGTATACAATTTTTATTGCCGCATTTATTACTTTAAATGTTCCATAAGTACTTTAATTTGCAAGTTTTATAAGCAAGAGAAAATAAACAGTTTATAAGAGATGTTTTTAAAACAACTCTTGATAACAATAACATGGTTTCGTAATTGTAAAACAAATTAAATGTTCTAGAAAGTAATGTTTTCTAAACAAGAATTAATCAAGGCGCAGCCATACGAAGCAAAACAATTTTAATTAAAAAATCAAAGTATTTACCAAACACTGTTTAGTTTGTAATGGCGTAAAATTTGCGTGAAATTCGAACCTTATCGTTGTTCATAAAATTTAATTCAACATTATAAGAAAACAGCCAACGATAAAAATAATTAGAAATGCCAAAAGCGTCGGAACGAGCGGTGCGCTTGCAAATAATTGGTTCTAACCGCGGAAAAATACTTTATCTCGCGACATTAAGTTAATAAACTATTGGAGTTAATTAAAGAGTATTATTTCGAATGCAGAGGCATTTGGACCCGGACCGAGAGGAGACCCAATCAGGACCTTAATTGATTCCTACCCGACCAAATACAGGAGGCTACCCGCCGCCGTTGCCGGCCCCGCACCAACTGACGCTTTCAACCGGCAGGCTTACACGCAAGCTCCTGACTCCAACCGCCCACCGCGAAAGCGTTCCAAATTCAAACACAACCTCCCCAACGTGTTCTACCAATAGCAGCGCGCCCGTTCCAATTTCAAAACTCGGTTCCACGATCCGGCGACACCCATTGGTAAAGGCTAGCCAATAGCAACGCTGGTGTCCATGTTCGTTATTTTTTCCCGCGCGGGCGTCGGGCGCTAGTCATTCGGCCGCGCGCCGCCTTGGCGTTCGTATCGCGCGTCACCATGGATTGTGCTCTGTGACAGTGCTAAGTGTTTGTGAGCCGTGAGACATGATGCCTCTCGCACCGACGCCTGTCGCGGCGGTGCCCTCGAAGCCTAAAATTGGTTTCAGCATAGACAGTATAGTTGGTGGTCCTCCGAAGCACGCGTCTCCGCCGTTAGCGAGTCCTGGGTCTCCGTCTCCGATTGCGTCACCGAGGAGTCCGTCTCCGCGTCCGTTGTTGCGGCCGAGCGCACTGCCCGCTGTTTTTCCTTCTCCTGAGCTGAAGAGACTACCATACCTCGATGCTCAGAGCCACCACCACCAGTTCCTGGCACACTTCCAGGGTGCGGCGCTGGCGGCGGCGTTGGCACACCAGCAGCAAGGGTTCGGGGGGCCGTTACCGCCACACCCACCCCCGCACCCCGCGGCACCCGTACCGAGGGAGTCCTACCAGCTATACCCCTGGCTCATCAATAGACATGGAAGGATATTCCCGCATAGGTTTCCTGGAGGTGAGTTGATAGTTTTTGTTTAAATCGTTTGCCGAGGAATTATATTTTAGAATAAAACTCTTGGTTTTAGAATGTTGGATCGGTCGAGTGTTTATAGCATGTAAAATAATATGGGTATAAATAATGATTCAAAGCGCTAAATAAAATAACTTTAATGCAAATAAATTCATAATGACATTTTGGCAACATTTTATTGACTCTATCGACGCTAATCTCTTATAAATTATATGTGCCACCGTTGCCTGATTTAAATAATGTAGTGAATCCAATTAATAATAATAAATTCCCAAATACACTGCTTAATAATAAAAAGAGGAAAATAATTCGGATTAGAATTTTTAATGAGAACGATAGAAAAGATGGATTTTTCGGTACTCTGGTAACAGGCAACAAACTCTTTAAGATTTTCGGTAGTTTTTGTAAAAATTCTAGCTTCTACAAAAACCTGACCTACCAAAATATTAAAGGTATATGTTGTGACAATTAATAAAAGCAATTTTATAATAAAGTACCTACCGCACGCATTTTAAAATGAAATATGAACCCCAATTATCCAACGTCACTTAATTATAAATAAACTAACAAAGCCAAGGTAATTGTTCCGTGTACTGTCAAGTACTGTCAAACCCTAAATGCCAGCCGAACACCTGCATCTTGATTTCTAGTTAATTGCCCATAGTTAAACGATTCAGACTTGACATTTTGACAGTTCCGATGTGACATGACAGTAATTGTTATTACATTAATGTTGTGCAAAAACGATATAGCAGTTACTGTCCAAAAACGTTCATATGCATAAGGGCTTATCTTACCGGTATTTTTAAGACCAGAATCATCGCAAGAATTTGTGACATCGGTCACCACTGATTCAAATGAATGTTTACACTGGCGGTTTCATTTCAACTTGAGTCACCGTCGGTTCCATTTCAAAGACATGTTTTTAACCACCATGCACTATAACTGACCTAATCACGGGTGGATATTAGGAGTTCGGGAATTTTCTCTCTTCACTCTCCATTTTATTTTTCGAAGTTACGGCCGTTCAGGTTTTAAGACCGGATATAAGGTCGCGCCGTAACAAATGCCGTTTAGTCATAGGCTTGCGATACGCGTTATACGCATTGTTTAAAAAAAAAACTTTAACAATTTGGTACGTAATGTGATATAATTAGATATCTTCTTAAATAAAAGTCGGCTGCGTTACATGACAGTATCAAATAAAACCAATTTGTATCATGTCATCAGACTGAATTGAAAAGAGTTGTTATTGCAATTGATAAAAACGCATAAAGAGTTTACAAAATATTGAAAAAAATTGGCCGAACGAAATAATTGCCGATGATCGATATCGATAAAGATCTGTCTATTTTTTGTAATTATTTGATATCAAAAAAATATGTTTTTTTTTGATGACCCAAGGATCATGTCCGACAAGGTTCATTGACCGTAAAAGCTAAATTTAGTAAGCACTTAATACGGCCTGAGCTAAAACGTTTAGGTACCTTAGTTATATAACATTGCTAGGAAATACGGATCACGGAGTATCGCATATTTAACCGTCCCTAATAACTACAAAGTCGTTTCAAAATTACACGGTTTAAAAAAGGTTTTATTTAAGACCAGAGACGGCAGAATTTATTTTAAGACTATTCGAGATATTGCTGAGCCGACCGACTACAAACAAACGTGTATACAATCCTAAAAGTAATACACTTAATGTCTTTTACATGATTAACATGTTAATTAAGTTAATATATACCTATATGTCCGAAATTATATGTAATAGGTTAGGTTTTTATATTAACAAATATCTAAAAATAGAATACAAAAAGGAGAAGAAGAATTTAAAAACAGAAGCATGCAATTCATGTAGCCATCTTTTTTAATAATTATGTAGGATAAAATCATAAGAAATATGTTTATTTAGCCAATGGATTGCTTTTTAACTAGATGAAATGGTAAAATAAGAAAAAGTAAATTTACGTAGCAAACTTTCAAGGAGCGCATGTATTTCATCAAGAATTAGGTATGCCTAGTCGATGCCTTAATGTATGCTGCCGTTTTTTTAAAGACATACATATTTTTTACTGTAAAAAGTACTAAGTAATACCTACAACAGTGTTATTCCAGTTCCTCATCTTTGTCCGGCTACCATTTTTTTTTTTATGAATCAACAAATTAGTCAGTCGCTTCCCATCAAGCTTCACAGGAAGTCTTATTTGAAATATCAAATATTTTCATAGGAGAAGTTGTTTGTCCGTTCGTCTGCAATCACTTACTGACTGAATAAATATAGCGCTGTAGCTACTTGACAGATTCTTTACATTTAAATTGAAGCTCTACCGTTTTGAAAATTATGTTACGTAAGTTTATAAAAACACACACTTTTAAACAAAAATATTTTTTTTCTGCCGCGTTATTTAGTAAATGACGACATGTTTTACTAATTTGTTATTTTGGCTGCATTGCTATGGCCTTGGTCTTCTTAATATAAGTAGGTACAATTGTTTGTCAGCCTCTTTTAAATTAAATTCAATTCAATAAAATTTCTTTGCAATCTCGGGTGCTAGTTTTACAACAATGAAAGATCAAAAAGGTTTATCTCAAACTGATAATCCATAAATCTCTCAACGGCTTACAAACCGACTTTTTCTTTAAAAAAAGTAGCTTATCTCAAAACACCAGCATTTACGATAAAACTCCGTTATCGCTGGTCTGTCGGCGCTTGTTTTAAAAAATAAAAATAAAAAGTTAATCCTTCGGGAACGTTTAAATTACGAATGCGTCGTTCCTTTTTCAAAATCCAAACAAAGTGACATTTTGTTTGTATCGGTTTGCGGTTTTTGAAATAAGTTAATTGGCTTTCCGTTGGCGCATTTTAACCAGTTAACTTCGAATTTGTGAGGATTTAGTAATGGTTTAAAATAATTTTGGAAGTCTTTAACGGAACCAGGAGGATTAGTTACCCCTTTTAAATATACCGGAGTTTCTATCATATCTGCAACAACAAAAAATATAGACAATTTCATATGCTACTTACCCTTATTTTTTTCACTGACTTTTCCTGCATCCAAAATATTTTTGTAGGTTGACGTTAGGTACTTGGGTCTAAATCGAAACACTGGGTCTAATTCGAAACGGTGTCCGCTAAATTTAAGATTGCCTAAATTTAAAATAAGAAACGTCAAACTCGATTTTGTATAGCTCCAAGGTTCAAAATCGAGTCGAACGCTTCTTATTTCAAATTAAGCGACTTCTAAATTTAGTGAAAACACTTTCGAATTGGCCCCAATGTCTGCTTAATTAAAAAAATCCTAAACCTAAAATAAGAACAGTCAAACTCGGTTTTGTATAGCACAAAGCTGTCAAAATCAAGTGTCCTTATTTAGTAATTTTTAAATTTAGCTACTTAACAGTGGGTCCAATTCGAAACGGTGTTCGCTAAATTTAAAATTGCCTAAATTTAAAATAAGAAACGTCAACCTCGATTTTGTATAGCTCCAAGGTTCAAAATCGAGTCCGACGGTTCTTATTCCAAATTTAGCGACTTCTAAATTTAGCGAAAACACGTTCGAATTGGCCCCAGTATTTCGAATTGGCCTCACTGTCTAAGTCCTTATCGGAAATGAAGTTTTTGTTTTCATAAACCATAAAGCAAAGGAGATAATTTAAAAGTAATAAAAATGTTATTCTGTAATGTGACATTTGATCCTATACTATTAAAAGATGCTTATTTCATAACGTGGCCGATAACCTCAATATAACCTCTTACAATGTAACTATCGTTTCATTAGCCGTAATTATGCCACTGATAAGTAGTAATTGTATTCATAATTAGCGACAATGTTTAATGAATTAAGATTTGAGCAGCCATTTTCTTTCTATATAGCTGATAGTCATTTTGAGGTTATGAAAATCGGATGTAGTGTTCCTGAGGCTTTCGAAACAGGTCATACAGCCAATAAATAAAAAAGTAATAACAATTGAACACAATTAGCTGTGTAACTAAGTTATTTGTTAAGCATTTCATTCACTAGCAGTAGCAATAAAAATCAAATTATATCACCCCTCGGAATGACGGTACATTATGTGTGTCAACAAAAAACCCGCCTAACGCGCGACCTATAAAGCAAATATTATTTGGCAAATAACGAAACGCATTGAAACCCACCCCACTGTAACAATATTATTTTTATGAACTAGCTCATTTTAATTAAACCGGCTTAACGCTTCCCGTGTCAGAAAAAAAAGTTTTAAAAAGTTAAGCGCTTTGACAAAGGTCCTTTGTGTGTGACGGAGCGGGAACCAAACGCCCGCGATTACCAACCGACGCCATTGTTGTCGAAATTTGATTATTACGTAGAGCGGGATGAAACTATCGATGTAAGAACTTTAGCCTTAATTTTTAGAAATATATCGTTGAAAGATAAATGCATGGTACGTTTAATAACAACATGTTATATTCTTAACGTTAAGAGGACTTTGAAGCAACGGCAAAAATGAACCTTTTCATACAAAAGGCGAACGATTTCCACCCCTTAAATCTTAACCGATTTTGACCATCCAGATACCAACCAGAACAAACGTTTTTTTGAATTTTGATTAATGATCAACAAATTAAAATAATGGCCGAAATTAGTTTGTATGAGAATACTGAAACAACAAGAAAACTGAATTTATTAATTATAGTGAAAAAAAAAACAAAATGTATAAACCTATATTTTGTTCTGACTGGGTGGAAATCGTTATCGCGTTTTTTATGAAAAGCCGTAGGTTCACACTCCTCTTAATAAAAATCAATACATATAAAACAGTACCGTGACTCACTTATAAGAAAACGCACAGCCTAAACGGGTGGTCCTACAGGTTTGAAACTTAGAGGAGATGTTCCTCGAGTATCCTAGAAGTGCGCTAAGGAGGGATTTTTGAAATTCCCTTCCTAGAGGGATGAAAAGAGGTGATAAAGATTGTATGGAAAATACCGCGGGCGAATCTGTGGCGGGTCCACTAGTATATGATAAGCATCGTAAAGTTATTTTCAAATTTTTATAACAAGGTAGACAAAAGGCTGTGCGATAGTTCAGAAATGTTAATATTATCACTCACGAAGCCAACTATTAACTTTATAATAGAGCGTTTTAATGTTGATCATCTATTGTAATCAACGTGACATGCCAAATGAGCCATGAAAATAATTAAATCTAATATTCTCTGTGTCCTGCAATCATAATTAAAGATTCCATCATGTAATTTATACATAAATTATGAGAGGTCATAAACTTTTATAACCTCAAAGTGCCAATTGTAACAATATAACGACTATCGACAGTTGCGTCATGGCGCATCACTACCTCGTTAACCAAGTAGCCAGACGAAACGTCACACTAAGCAGAACCACGGGAATATAGCACGCATTGCAGTTCTTATAGCGTCCACATAGAGTCTTAATTTGCTTGGCTCACGTGTTGTTTTAGTTGGTTTAATAACCAAGTAGCAAACGTCACACGTAACGTTCGTTAATTACCGCGATTGTGGTTTTTTCACAATATTCGTCTAAAAGGTTTGAATGGTGCATAATTGGATGTAATTTGAGACTACTTTGTTGAGCGAAGCCATTAACCGCGAGCGATTTATGTTCCTAATCTTGTTTGTGCTGCCATCTCGTTCCAAGATCGGTAGATGGTAGTTAGACATGATTTATAACGAAAGTTGGTCGATAATTGTGATTAATTAATCGTTATTGTTGGTTCGTTATTTTAGCGTTTAGAAGTGGGTTATAATTAAGAGGATGCAATTAAAAAAGGCTTCGTGTTATTATGTTTTCAAGGATGTGGTTTTTTTGTTTGTTTTTTGGCGGTTGGACCTGCCTACGTTCATTATAATAAATATTGTAAATATAACGTGTTTTATAATGTTGTTTGATAATTGTTGCTTTTTTACTGAAAGTGTATAATTATTTTAATTATGTATTACTTACAGGTTATTTAATAAGAAACACGCGATTTTTTTTATAGGCCAGCTATAATCTCCGGCACATAAGTTGAACCAAAATGGCGGTCGTCCGCGCAGGTGCAACTATGGTTACGCGCAGCCCCTCGCGTCGCACCTCATCCCGCACTTCGATTGAGACCCGAAAATGTGTTCAGGGTCATATTTCAACTTACGTGCCACGAAGTAACCATATTTGTACGAGCGCGGAGGTGCGCGGCTGACCGCCATTTTGGGTCAACTTATGTGCCGTGGATTATACGATCTTGATGTAACATGACTAAGTTGCAAATTAAAAAAAACTTCTAAGCATCTTTCTATTTGATAATTAGTTTGAAAATTATCTTTCTACAAACATATACGTACACTTTTTAATTAGGTAGAGAAATCGTACCCGTTACGATAACCTAACTCCTTAGTCGAACGGGTCACTTCCTAAAGATAAATGATATTACAAAATATATTCATTTATTGATACACCAACAGTGTTTACACAGAAGCTTACATAAAACATACAAAAGTGCTTATTCTATATGTAACACTAACAATAGGTATATATACAACACTCGCATAGATTTATATTTCACTACTTTAGTATTAAAACCAAACAAACTTAGCTAATTAATTTACGGTTTGTAATATTGAAATAGTGGCTCCAATTCGAAACAGTATTCGCTAAATTTAAAATTGCCTAAATTTAAAATAAGAAACGTCAACCTCGATTTTGTATAGCTCCAAGGTTCAAAATCGAGTCTGACGGTTCTTATTTCAAATTTAGCGACTTCTAAATTTAGCGAAAACACGTTCGAATTGGCCCCAGTAAGTGATTAATTTTTGCCTAAATTATAGATCTCAAAAGAAGGATATGCCTATCGGTACAATTTCGTGAAACAAGTCTCATAGAAGGTTCTCAAACGCCCGGGTGTCAAGGACCGTGGTTGCTATGCGACTGAACGTGCGATGGTGTCAGATTCGCGTTCTGACACCTCAAAAGTAAGCATCGCGAGAATCGATTTGAGCAGTTCCTTATTATTTATTTCAAGGGCCTATTTATGTGAGTCGTTGAAGATATCAATACTATTATCATTTTCATGTCTCTATTTCATTGTGTCTTATTTCTATTTCGACAAAACATGCGCGTTTAGCTTCTTGACTTAATTAAATATATCTGTGTCGATGATTATTCATAATAATCATTTATAATGAGTTGCGCGGCGATATCACTTGACCTTTCTTTCTACATTGTAGACCAGCCACTGGGGAGTCCTAAAGCTATGCCTATGCTACATACATACATACATATTATCACGCCCGAAATCCCTATTGGGGTGGGCAGAGCCACAAGAGTACTTGTGGCCACGTTCGATTAATTAGTCCTAAGATGGTATGATGAACCGTATGGTGCCAGGTGATCAGCCCATCGCCCATACAGATAGTCCACCATGTTGGAGAGGACCCGTCCCTTAGTCGACTTTTACGACATGCCAGGATGATAAGCATCTGCACGCATTCTATGCTATTTCTTCACTCCCAGTGCAGCAGAGGAGTAAGCCTATGGAGTGCTAAGCAGTAAAATTATTAATTCCGTCTATCAAATATTTTTTACATATATCAACTCATAATACCTACTATAAGAACCACAAAAAAAGAAGATATTTTTAATATGTCCAATACAATGTATGTTGTGAGTTGCTTACTAAGTAAATTGATGTGTCTTCAATTTTTTAGACTATTTAGGGTTCCGTACCTTAAAGGAAAAATGCAACCGTTATAGGATCACTCGTGTGTCTGTCTGTCCGTCTGTCACAGCCAATTTGCTCCGAAACTACTGGACCGATTGAGTTGAAATTGGTATACATACCTACCTATGTAGGTGGGTGACTGCAACACGGACGTGTAATGTAAATAAATGAATTTTAATCAGGGCACAAATGAAAGAGCTTATTGTGAGGATCTTAAATATATTTTGGAATTTTAAGATAAATAGTTTGGAAGTTACTTAGGAAAGTAGCCAAAAATTTACAATTCCCCCCCCCCCCCTTATTTCCGAAACTACTGGCCCAAAATTTTGAAAAAAATACAAAAAAAATGTTCTTTACCTATAGATTATAAAAAAACCTATAAGGAGTCTATGGTATTTAAAGTAACCTAGGAAATTTCAGATAATCATGTACGGAACGGAACCCTTTCCACGCGAGTTTAACTCGCACTAGTCCGGTTTTTACATTATATATAATTTATACATTCCTTGCGAAATATTTATGCCTGTGATAAGTCTATGTACAAATATTCTTTTAACCTTTCAAACGCCACGGCTGAATGCGAGAAAGCGTGTCCCAGACGCCGAGTGACGGCTGTAGCCGTCAAAATGTATGGAATACGTCATGCCGTGGCGTCAGGGGCACGGAAATCTGCTGTCGGCCACAGCAGACTGTGGCGTTCAAAAGGTTAAAGCTTTTCAAAACTTATACGTTTGTCACTGGGTCACTGTTTTGGGCGCACTAACCCCACAGATAATGAAGCCGTAATTTGAATTTATTAAAACGTAATTTGTCAATTTTAATGTCATAAAAATCAAGTTTAAACAGCTATTTAGGTAGCCATTAATACGTGACACACGTGTAGCGTAAACCTTATTTTGTTGACAAAATTTGACTTTAATGGAGTATAAATTATATTTTTTTATCGCCGTAATTAAACAAAAATTATATAGGTAGTTACGTAACTAACGTGCGTTTTATTGCTACAAGATATGAAACTTTTTGACATTTAAATGATATATTCGCTCGTTGGTATAAAAAGTTCCAAAACCGAAAACATAATGAGCTAAAAGGGAAACAGTATTTGTGGAATTTCAAAAATACTTAACTTGTCTAATCAAATTGATACAAAATCACAAAATGATTGTTTAGGTCAATTATACGGAACAAACGGAATGCTATAGGTATACTTTTTATTACCTTTTTTGTCAATAGTTATGGCGTAGCCTGGGTAATATTTATTTAAACAACATAATATTATACAAAGGTACATTGAGTGAAAAATATAATAAAACGAATTAGAACTATATAAAAAGCTAAATTAACTTAACCTTAAAGCTCCCGCCGGTATTATTTAGGCTGGAATATGAGTATTATATTTGATTTTCGTTAAAAACCCCAGAACGAATGTATCATGTCACGGTTTTATGATAAGAGATAATTTATGTTTGTAGTGACACTTTCTTAGGGTTATCTTTGTCAAGTAATGGGTTATGATCATCTAAATAACTGTTTTTTAGTAACATATATTTTACTGTGAGAACCAAGAAGCTAGTGTAATATAAATATACACAAACAAATACTATGCAACTTTGTTCCCCTAAAATTGCGGTCTCCATTATTCACTTTAGTCATAGTCATAGTCATATCGTTTATTGCATTATGAGGTAGGTACAAAAGAAACATTATTTAAAACGTAAACATTTCTAAATACATAACTTTAAAACGTAAAAAATTTAATTGTTTCGGACGATTAGTAAATAATTTTGTGGTTATTTACTCCTCTGGCTGGTCTAATATATATTTTTTTTTTTTTTAAATATGTAAAGAAATCGTATTCAGTCTTATTTAAAATTTAAGCCACTTTTTTAAATATTACGTTCCGTTCGCGAGATATGAAAGAAAATTTCATGAAAATGCCCGTCAAGGTCGTTGCGGTCTATTATCACTTTAATCATTATTTTCAGAATATTCAGCGTTAATTGACTAAAAAAAACATCCAAATTTGTATATTACTTACTAGGAAGTAGGATATGCTATAATATACTAGCTTTTACCCTCAACTTCGTTCGTCAGAAAATTCGTTATATTTTAATGTAAATTTCATGTAAAAACTTTTAATTTTAGATTTGTTTTCTCTTTTACGGGCTCTTATATATAGGGCACGCATGCGCTCCCGTATGTAGCTAATTTACTTAATAAAAAAGTAAATAAAGGAATAAAGATAGTAAGTATGGTTACCCTACAATCAGTAGTTGATGGTCATACTTGCTAAGTGTAACCAATGACATCTGTCAAAGTTTTTTTTAAATCTTTGTTTATTTAGGGGCTTTGATCACTGCTGAACACGTCAGCCTTGTTAGGTCAAGCTGTAAATTAACATAAACGATTGCAAGGGGTAATAATAAGGGCTCACTTGCGCAAAAAACCAAATACCACCTTCGCTGCATCAAACAAAGGGTCTGTCAAAGTATTCAATAGGAGCAACGGGGTCTATTTTTGACGAAACAAATTATCGTAAATGAAAAATCAATAAATAGTAGTTTATGCAACGGTTGCATAATGATAGGTCTTAATACACTAGTGCGGTTTTCATGAAACGAGGTTTAGCGAGTTTCATAATAAGATCGCACGTGTGTTTTAAGGCCAAATTATGCAGAGTTGCATACATAACTTTATCTACACACATATTATAAATACTTACTCCATGATGTGTTAAGAAACAATATTTTCTGGCAACAAGTTATTTGTTGCAATCGTGGCTGCATATTTCCGATATCCGGCGCATTTTCACATCACACAGTCACTCCGAGAAGACTACTGTTCATATTTTCAACTAAAATGTAAATTACAAACAACTTTTTACAATTCTACTTTCGTTCAGCAAAAAACCATCATGAAAGCAGTAATGGCGGCAATTCGATCCTCCGTCAAGACCATTTTTTTTTAAATCATAGAAAAATGAATGAAGTCTCTATTCTCATGTCACTCGAGATCAAATGTTGTGCCGTTTATATTAAAAAAACATACTGAATTGACGTTTCGTATTAATAACTGTTTTAATATCTATGGATACTAGAATAGAGACCCACTTGAGTTTTGACAGCTGTTCCAAATTTAATCTCATTTCTATACTAAAATTGATACGGGAATCACATTGCAGCACTGGTTTTTCCTAATTGGTTGTCAAAATGGTGGTCATTTCCTACGGTTTTTGATTACACTATGGAGGTTTTATGATATGGGTGTAGATAAAAGTGGTTTTCTTAATCCCAGCACTGCAGGAACGTACAGGCGTTGTTAGCCGGTGCGATATTTCATAAACAATGGTTTTGCATTACGTCTTTAAAATCATCGAACACGCCACCTTTACCGTCTGTCTGTCAGCCATTTCAATAATTATTTAACTGTTCGTATTATCGCAATTAATAGGCAATTAACGAGATCGTTTATCTATAAGATTATTTAATCGCACGCCATAGGAAAGGTAATGGGGCTTTGTTATGTTATTGTAAACAATTCGAGTGTTTAATTTCGTGAAACTACTTGGTAAACGTATCGATAGATACATTGTTATTGTTATTACGTTTGTAAGTAGTAAGTTTTTATAGCAAGCATATTGTTTTGTTTGGCGTAACCACCGTTGTATATAAAGTTTCTGCTGAAGCTGTATTTGTTTGATAACTGAACTTCAATTAAAATGTTATGAAAAGAGAGAGTATTGAAAATGAAAATGAAAATATTTATTTTGCAAGTAGGCCACATGGGCTCTTTTACATGTCTGAAGCTACCAGCGCTTCGAAAGGTGACATCTGCTGAGAAGAAACGCCGCAAGAAACTCAGCAGTAAGTCTTTTTTTTCAACTTTGACATTAGAGTTTTAACTAAAACTAACACATGAAAAGGGCAGCAAACAATCCTAATAGGTAAAAATTAATTATAATAAATAACTAATAAGGGAGATGTATAGTCTCCGCGTCTGGACAAGTTAAGCTACTTAGAGATGTATAAAGCCTCTAAGGGTCATCATAATAATAATTAAAATAAAGAAATAAAGAAACATCTAAATTGATTACCTAATCTAGGTTAAATGGAGATGTAGACAGTCTCCACGGTCAAGTATGAAGAAGGAGATGTAAGGTCTCCAAATATGAAAATAATAATAGTAATTTAAAATAAAAATATTTCATGTCCTAATAATTCAAATATCGAATATGAAACCCTATAGAATATAGTATAGTATTTGGATGATTTTCCCCAAACTAGAATAATGTATCTTGGGTCTACGGAGAACTCAAGGCCTATAGATTTAAATCGTTCGATTAAACTTTACATCAATAATCTGTATATGATATTGATGAATGTGTGCGTGAAGCGAGAGACATGTCCGACAGTCATCTCCTTTTTTCCGTCTGTAACGGTTGCGTTCTCTTTCACGCATCCGCCATTTTACGATCAACAATTTTAACAACGGAAGAAAACTAAAACAAATTATTTTGCAAAATTAATAGTACGTAATGAAGAAATGTTACGCCTTTCGCTTTATTTATGATTTGTTTCTGCATCTTTAAACGAGCTATACGGCATACCTAATAGGACACTTTTTCTTAGGAAATAATAGGTACGCTGATTATGAAATTTCACGTGCATGACTCGTTACCGCTTTCGGATGACCACTAATAGAGATCTTTCCTGTGTAAAAATAAAAACTAATTAGTCTGTCAGTTAGTTTAAAAAATATGTTGAACACGTATTTTTTGCTTTATCAAATCAATCAAAGTTGACAAAGATAACGCGCATCAAAGTTCGGGAGCGGGGGCTCATGACGTCACTTAATGGTAAAAAGTGTGCAGTCTGACGTTACGCGGAACTTTAACACACTATATCTTCGTAGTTTTTTGGTAAAAAATATGTGTTCAATATTTTTTTATAATGTAAATAACGGACTAATTTGAATTTTTGAGGTTACATGCCTATTGCAGCTTTGCGAATTTAGCTAACTTCACGTCACGACTGACGTATTCCGCGTTCACTGTTTAGCAAGTCTTTTCCAACGATTTAAATCCATGAAAAAGCCACAGCCAGACCTCATGATGAATGCTAGTGTGTATTATTCATGTCTACCTCTGGATTTAAACCTGCGACCTCAAGCTACGTAGTCCAACATTTAGGCTAATCGCTATGCCAACTATATTCGATCAATTATGTTGTATAACATTGATTAAGTAGATATCATCTCTTTATTTATCGCAAAGACAAAACGGCGTCGGTGCTCAACCGGACATTGCAAAATGGCGTCCTTAATTTGACAGTAAAGCCCTGAAATACCATAAAATATCAACCTAATGATCCTTTAGGCCTTTAAATTGTATATAACCATTAGTACACATTTACCGGTTATTAAAGCGCATTAAGAGTAATCTGGAGTTGTATAAGCTTCGTATAATAGCTCTATAACGAAGTTTTAATAGCCAGGATTGTCAACGCAAATGTGCATTTCGCGTGAGTAGAATTTCGCCGTAATTGGTTTTCACACTTTAAAGGTGTCATTGGTACTTTTTGTAGAGCAATGTAAATTTATAATGAGTTGAAGTAGTTTCTTTAATTGTTGTATAGGTAAAAATGCAGATCAAATAGATACGGATTGGCCAAGAACGTTTTATTCACTGATATATAATGTAGACGTAGCGTTTAATTGAAATGAAAAGGTCACAATTACGTATAGGTTTTATTGCACTGTTATTTGTAATTTTAAGAAAGAACCTTATGTAGGGTAGGTATTTGATACACGTTGCAATTTAAAAACGCAAAATAGCTGAACGTTTAGCAACTGCTCTTTATTTTTAACAGCGATTCTTTAACTCGTAAAAAGCTTTAAAGAAATAGGCATGTGACTCGTCGCCGAGTGTTCACCAGCAAGTTAGATAATAACACACCACACACCGCTATAGCAGCAGTTTGATATTTTCCCATGAAATTGGTGTCAACTGTACTCGAATTCGCATAATACTTTGGAGTCAAACTACTCGGAGTACTAGTTAAGTAATTACAATTGTAAAACTCTATAAAAACTATAATGTTTCGCGTAAATTACTTGATAATTGTGAATTAAAACATCAGGTGTAGCCATTTAAAAGTTGAATTTATAATAAGTTTTAATAGTATGCTTTACTTCTAATTATTATAATGAGCTCTAACGCATCTTTGGAAAATGGCATTGACCTCTGGCAACAAAACAATTATAATGAAGTTGAAAAGTCGTTTGAACATGGGATGAGTGGATATTTGCCCAAATCCTTGAAACAACTCAGTCAACTAATAAAGCCTAGATTTTGAAGTACCTCGCAGAAACAGTATTTTTTTGTCGGGACAAAAAGTAACCTGGGTATTAATCTAGGTTATACGCTATCCATTCCAAATTTCAACTACATTCATCAGTAACAAACAAACATACTAACTTACACACATGCGCACACACTCAGAAACTTTTTCATTAATAATATGACAGTGATTTATCAACATAAAAACGCGCTTCTTACTATCAATATTCAATGTTCTCGTTAAAGCAATTTGATGTAGTACCTATATCAAACTTAATAAAAATTAAGATCATATCCAATATTGACAATATAAAGGCAGTTTTATGATAAGTCGACTATATCTTAATGCAATACAAAATGTCAAACGTATGATGTTTATAATGTTATCCAATCATTAACCCGCTTAATAAAACGAGAGATAATATCTCAATTTAACGATGTAACGCAAAGTAATTGATATAAGTAAACTTTAAAGTAGCTACCAGTATTATAGGCCTGTTAGTAAAAGCTTGGTCATATAAACGTTATATAGAGGTGTAGAAAGGAAGTGTCTTTGAACAGTGGTCGAAGTGCAATTATAATGTCATTAGTTAAAATGTCAGGACGTTGCTTCGAGGTCACTGCATGCGGGACGCATACAGACGACTTCAGCCCACACAAGCGAACACTACCCCATTGAAAATTGAACTTTGTTATAGAGCCTTATGATTCTTAATAGGGATTTATTGAGTTTATGCATATTAGGATACGCTATCGTGATGACATTTAATAACACGTAATTGTTGCGTCTGTGGACTATAAAGTGATTGCTTTTGTATGTGTGTGCGGGTTCACACAAAGTTGTTTCGAGATTTTAACGATCGTCGTCGTTTGTTCATTCGGTTAATTATCGTTTTCGGGGAAAGGTTTTAGGCTTTTGTTCGACCTAATTTGGCGTTTTGAAATGGTGTTACAATGTCGGGGTTAAGTATGAGAAAAACAAAATGGCGCCTTGTTCTTTCTCATTTTAAACGCTCAATACGCTCGCTGCTTACCTATTTATTTCAGTTGGGACTTTGATATTTGGTTGTTACGTTCTTTATCCCTTGAGCCTAATCTCCAGTTTACTTCCTTAGGTTGAAAAGTACCTATAAATAAGTTGTTCAATGAAAAATACAATCAATCAATCAATATTTATTTGTAAAACATAGGTAGGTGGTACAAAGGTGGTACAGTAAGTGTTGTGTCACTATGCTTAGCCATGAGGCATACAAACATGCAGCATGCATTACATGCACATAGTTTTCATGTAGGTACTTCAGTGTTACCTCTTATTAAAATGCATCTATTAAATATTCTTGTATTGAGTAATATGATTTTTTTTGTTAAGAAATCATACAACATTTTTTTAAAGTGTGTCATATTTTCCAACTGTGTTATTGCCTTTGGCAATTTATTGTATAATTTCGGAGCCATTCCAAATACACTACACACAACACCATTTCCATAAAATAGTTAATGGGCAAAAAGTTCGTTATAGAAAACTCCATTCAATTGCATGATCCTCCATAATTAACAATAACTTTGACCCTATTGACACAAACATTTATTATTTGTTTGTTTTTCTTTTGGCTGTTTGTAATTTAAGTCTATCCACGCATTGTCTTCTCTCGTCAACTCCAAGGTTAGCTGGAAGAGATCCCATTAGGGATAAGCTCGCCTTTGTACACTGTTTATGTCATAATTCAGAATGTTGTTTTATTTTATGTGCAATAAAGAGTTTACATACATACATACATACAAATAAAACCCATGATACGACGCCTTAGATTAGTAATGCTCTTTCATAAAGTCGTATATCACAGGCTGGTAATCGCTACTTGACAGATGCCGAGGTTAAAGGGTAATTCTTTGATTTAATTTAATAGCGTACGTCGCAACAAAGTTACGTCGTGCGGATTTAATAGGATTTTAACGGTTGCTTTGCTTAAGTACGGATTTAAGTATATATGTGTGAAATTTACTCATTCAGGTACTATATAGCTTTGAAAGGGTAATATCTCCGTCTTTCTAATTTTATATAAAAGGGTTATAAATGTGGCAAATTTCGGCTTATAAACTCGAATAACTAGCTTTCGGGAAGTGGACATTTTTTTATCGAAATCAGTCTAGCCATTGATGCGCGATTGAGTAACAAACATCGCCACTGATTTTAGCATTTATAATATTAGTAGGATGTCGTAGATAATACGTTACTACTATCCCCCCAGTTGCCTGAAAATCTTTAAGCATAATTTCATTAAACGTTTCCCCAATTTTTATGAGACCAAAACTTGTGTACAGGAATTATTTTGATGACCGTAAATCAGAAGGTCGAATCATAAAGTCTCCTAATTTTGGATTTCCTAATAGCATTCAATAACTGTTCACCTAAAAAAAAAAACAAAGTTCACTATATAAAAACACTCGAGCGAATCAACATTAGTCCGATTTTCATAAAACATAAAGTTGGCTAGAATAAATAAATAAATAAATCAGGGTACAATCTTTACACAAATCGATCTAGTCCAAAGTAAGCTCTAAACGACGATACTTATATAAATAAATAAATACTTAAATACATAGGAAACATCCAAGACATTCGTGCTCATCACACAAAAATTTGCCCTTATCGGGAATTGTACAAGAGACCGCTAGCTTCGGAGTCAGGGTCGTCGTCAAATATAAGACGCAATCTGTTAATCGTTTATCAGAACGCACTTAATTAAGCAGTCATTTAGCAGATAAATAAATTAATATTGCGGGACATTCTTTATCAAAGTAATCCCTGAAGGCTTGTGTTATGGGTACTAGACCACGATATACATACTTATATAGATATATAAATACTTAAATACATAGGAAACATCTAATACTCAGGAACAAGCATTCGTGCTCATCACACAAATATTTGCCCTTACCGGGGATCGAGATGGAATAGCTTCGGAGGCAGGGTCACTACCAACTAGGCTATCACAATCAGCTAGGTACATACTACGTTTTCTTCTCAGGTCCCGACATCCCCGGTTTCCTGCTGCAGCCGTTCCGCAAGCCAAAGCGCATCAGAACAGCCTTCAGCCCCTCACAGCTCCTCAAGCTGGAGCATGCCTTCGAGAAGAACCACTACGTGGTGGGAGCCGAGAGGAAGCAGTTGGCGCAGGCGCTCAGTCTCACAGAGACGCAGGTTGGTGAAGTACTTATGTTACGTTAGTGGTAGAAACAAACAAACAGTAATCCTCACTAGATGATTACTGTTCGAATGGGCCGGCTCGACCGGGGCAGTACCACACTCTCACAGAATATCGGCGTAAAGTAATAGCTTGCTATTGCGTTTCGTACGGTGAGTGACGAGATCCGGAGGCCTATTCCCCCATCACCATCCCATGCCCATTCCCCATCCTCCCTAGACTGGCAGCACCTTTGGTGTTGCAGATGTCCATAGGCGGCGGTGACCGCTTTGCTTGGGCCGTCTGCCTGTTTGTCAGCCTACTCCTTTCTCAAAGGGCCGGCAACGCATCCGTGATTCCCCTGGTGTTGCGGGTGTCCATGGGCGGCGGTGATTGCTTACCATCAGGTAGCCCGCCTGCTCGTTTGCCCACCTTTTACAATAAAAAAAAAGTAATTAGGTGGAGATGGAAGATGAGATCTATGTGTGTGTGGACTGATGCGACGCGATACTTGTGTAACAGCTTCTCTCGCGGTATTTTCCATACAAAGATTATTACCATTCCTTTTCACCCCTTCCGGGGACGAATTTCAAAAAATCCCTCTTTAGTGCACCCCTAGGGTAGTCGAGGAATGTTTCCTCTGAATTTCAAATCTCTAGGACCACCGTCTATGCATTGTCTCTCAGTCAGTCACAGGACTGTTTTATAGGTATAGATAATCCGTCCTCATTTTCAATTTCATGTAAACATAACTACACTGAAAATTAATGTTTTCCTCGAGTCTATTTTATAGCAGAAAAACGAGATAACGATATTAAAAACATAGCTTATAGATTATCAATCTGTGGCGTGTTTATCAACACATAATTGGCCATTAAAAACAATTACTTACCCAATTAAAGTTATTATGCACTAATCATTAAGTTTCTTAGACCAAGTAGTTGTACCTACCGTTAAAATATACCACTGTTAAAAAAATATACCACGGTCACTAAAATACATTAATGTAATCTCAAACTACAAGTACTAGTACTACTAGTACTACTAGTACTACTAGTACTACTAGTACTAGTACTAGTGCTAGTACTACTAATACTAGTAAAGGACTAAACACTCAACCTATTTTCAAGAAGCCTATCTTCGTTGCAATGTGATATTACTCTCAAATAATATTTTAAAAAAGCAATCGCTTTTTCAACCCTTTATTGCTAAATGCCAGGAAAAAACCATGATGGCCGCCGGTTATGATAAAATGACTTCATAGGGCAGATATCGCAAGATAAGCTACCGCAATTAAAATTATATCAAGCTTGGATAACTTGTGACCTTTGATAATAAATTAATAACGAGAACGCCGAATAGCAAGCTATAAGTACCCATTTACATGATCACAGAAATCATGTACATACATGCATACATAACATCACGCCCGAAATCCCTAATGGGGTGGGCAGAGCCACAAGACTACTTGTGGCCACGTTCGATTAATTAGTCCTAAGATGGTATGATGAACCGTATGGTGACAGGTGATCAGCCCATCGCCCATACAGATAGTCCACCATGTTGGAGAGGACCCGTCCCTTAGTCGACTTTTACGACATGCCAGGATGATAAGCATCTGCACGCATGCTATGCTATTTTTCACTCCCAGTGCAGCAGAGGAGTAGAAATCATGTGCTACTATTAAATTACTGACTTAATTTGGATTACGTGATTAAATTAAAATTTTATAAATATTAAACAGAATAGGAATTAATACGAACTAGCTGTGCCCGCGATATGCGTATGCGCAACGCGCCACCCGTATCTTTTTTCGTCGAAGTCGGTTTACAATGAAACAAAGCATTGATGTTGTTAGGGTTCCGTACTTAAAGGGTAAAACGGGACCCTATTACTAAGACTTCGTTGGCGCGTCTGTCCGTCTGTCACCAGGCTGTATCTCACGAACCGTGATAGTTAGACAGTTGAAATTTTCACGGATGATGTATTTCTGCTGCCGCTATACCAACAAATACTAAAAAACAGAATAAAATAAATATTTAAGGGGGCTCTCATACAACAAACGTGTTTTTTTTTGATTGATTATAGATAATGGTCGAGTCCGACTCGCACTTGGCCGGTTTTTTTATTTGAAATCTAAAAATGGGTTTGCGTTTCACCTCAGTCTCACGTGCTGCTAAGTGATGACGAGGTCGAAGGTGGTACAGCTTACCCAGAAAATGCCTATTCACTCTTGCCTTGAAGACCAAGGAATCCATGAATGCAGACGCAGGGAGAGCGTTCCACTCCTTGGCAGTGCGAATAAGAAGTGACGCAACAAACCGTCCGTATACCTCGTCCGCCGTTGGCCCCTCAACACGATGGTCCATCGTGGGCCATCTCATAGTACGCAGTCATACGTAAAGAATGAGATAAAGATATCTCTGTCTCATCAATACATATAAAAAAGTGCCGTGACTCACTTATAGACAACGCACAGCCTAAACGGGTGGTCGTAGAGGTTTGAAATTTGGAGGAGACATTCCTCGAGTACCCTAGAGGTGCACGAAGGAGCGATTTTTTGAAATTCCATCGCTAATTGGGTGAAAAGGGGTGATAAAGTTTGTATGGAAAATACCGCGGGCGAAGCTGTGGCGGGTCCACTATTTCTTACGTATAAATGCGTCCCGTGCGATGGCCGACGATGGTCCTTCGTGAAGAGCAACCAACATCGGAGCTACTGTAAAGCGAATTCTTATTTCTAGGGCATATTACACAGTCAAAGACTACGTCATGGACAGGGATGTTTGGGATAAATCCTGACATGCACCGGCGATCCCTGGGTCTCGATAGGCGTACCTACTGTCGTATATACTTAGATTTGTACAAAACTGTAGACATCATTGTTGACTTATATGCGTACTGATTTGAAAAAATGATACCTCACCGAGTTTCTTGCCGGCTCTTCTCAGTAGAGGATTTTTCCGAACCGGTGGTAGATTTATTCGTTGACCTTCATAAGAGCTTGTTAAAGCCTAAATTGAATAAAGATGGTTTGTCTTTGACTTTGACGAGGTATACAACCCTGTGGAAATTCGAGTAAATGCGGATGAAATGCCTCCCGGCGTCTCTAAGATCAGTGGGAAAAAGTGGAGGGTGGGATGAAGTCATGTTGTGCGTTAGACCTTCTTGGATATATTTATTAAAATTAAGTACATTCAATTACACTCACCAGCCACCTTGATACGATTTCTAACGCATACTTAAGTTAATAGTTGATGTAGGAAGCACTGACACTATGAAATCGCGATAAATGTATCAGTTGAGCCTAATTGACCGCAACTGACGAAAAAATGATTTAATTGCTAATCATTAGGCGTTGCATGATGCGTGTAGTGGCAGCAAAAAACAATTAATCGATGGAATAATTGCTGTTTTAGTGTGGTTATTTACGAAGTGATACATGCAAGCATTGCTTCATAAAGAATAATTTCTACCTCACGGCTCGCATCGCATCGGATCGGAACGGATTTTACAATCTTTAAGCGATATTAAATCATGTACACAGTATTTAAAGTCTACATTACCTAGCCGCGCACAGCAGCTTGACCGCGCGCGGGCGTCTTCCGCGACACGCGATCGTAGCCGAAAGTATGTTGCGACGCGCGGCTAGGTAGTATGAATTTAAATACTGTGTACACAATTTAATATCGTTTAAAGATTGTAAAATCCGTTCCGATCCGATGCGATGCGAGCCGTGTGGTGGAAATTGTGCTTAAATATACTGGCACACTAAGCAGCTTTTGTCTGCTGTATTTCGAAAAACGAATACAAACTATGAACGCCTATCTTTATTAATTTATTAAGGTCTACTTACAAATAGGATGTGCCAAAAACCAGGATTCGAAGCTTAACGAGCAGCTTACAGAGGAATCTTACTAAAATGAATATTTCCTAATAAAATATTAATTTTACATTAAACCTTGAAATCAGTCCTAAAAATTTCCTATTTTGCGCCCTACAAAATATTATAAAAAATAAAATTTAAAAACCTTATAAATACGCTTTTGTCGTTAACGCACTCATCAGAACAAACCGAATGAGCCCAAACTCGAGGGGTTTCCTAGCAGCCGTTGAAGAGTTCCACTACCCACCCACCTAACTCCGTGGCTACTTGACTATAATAAAAAATATTAATATATTCCTGTGGACCGCTAGCTTAACCCTCAATAGTAAGTTATAGAACAGGATTTATGTAAAAGTAAATCAAGATTATTTAGAAAATAATAAATTAAAAACTAAAATTTTTACTTCTGGGTCACGTGACTTTAATCGCCAGTCCCAACCCAACTTATGACGTTGGCATAGGTCGGTTGCGTTCCGATTCACGCTGCCCTCCTAAATCGTTGTGATCACCGTCCGTGTTATTCGGACCGAACCCTCATACAGACTATGCTTTTTTGACGTCACCCGCCTTCAGTATATTGATGTCACACGCGACAGCTAACAGTAAGATGGGGTTTTAGCGGCATATTTAAAAATGTAAAATATTATTAGTGCTTTTTCCTTAAAAATGTGAAAAACCCACTACGAAAATATTTAACATAATCTAAAAGTAACTAACAAGCAGCCAGAAATATTGTTTATCTACACCCATATCATAAAACCTCCATTGGTTAATCAAAAACCATAGGAAATGACCACCATTTTGACAACCAATTAGGAAAAACCAATGCTGCGATGAAGAAATAACATGACTTCTTTATCGTTTTTAGTAAAGCAATGAGATTAAATTTGGAACAGCTGTCAAACTCAAGTGGGTCTCTATTCTAGTATCCATAGATATTAAAACAGTTATTGATACGAAACGTCAATTCAGTATGTTTTTTTAATATAAACTGCACAATATTTGATCTCGAGTGACGTGAGAATAGAAACTTCATCCGTTTGTCTATGATTAAAAAAAAAAATGGTCTTGACGGACGGCCGCCATTATTGACGCGCCGCGCCGCGTTGACGTTTTGCTGAACGAAAGTAGAATTTTGTTGAATTGAATAGAAAAAGTTTGTAATTTACATTTTAGTTGAAAATATGAATAGTAAGTAGTCTTCTCGGAGTGTGATGTGATGTGAAAATGCGCCGGATATCGGAAATAGGATTTAGGATTTATAATATGTGTGTAGATAAAGTTATGTATGCAACTCTGCATAATTTGGCCTTAAAACACACGTGCGATCTTATTATGAAACTCGCTAAAAGCTCGTTTCATAAAACCGCACTAGTGTTTTAAGGCCTATCATTATGCAACCGTTGCATAAACTACTATTACATAATCTAAAATGAACTAACAAGCAGCCAGAAATATTGTTTAAAAAATGGTCAAGAACCGAATTACAAAGTTTCAAATTGATGCTAAAGTCTACCTATTCTAATCCAATCTATCTATTTCTTTTCTTATTCAATTCAAATTAAATGCTGATTATAAAGGATAAGGACTTCAATGAAATTTTAATCCAGAAACTAGAAATCATTTATTGCGTAATTGTGGATTTACAAAAGTTGTTCAGAAAAGTCAAGGCGCATCACAATTAACCGTTTTCCGGTATACAATATTAAAAAAAAACTTATTCTAACAAAATTACAATTACACTTATTATATTTGAAAGAAAGATAAAAAAATGAATAAATAATTAACATGTCAAACGAAGAGAATATGATTGCAAATCAGATTATATACTTAGATCATAACATAAATTATAGGACAATTACGATTACAATTACTCATCATTCATCATATATTACAATTGAAAGTCCCTTACACTATTTCGCATTCCATGAAAAAAATGACATGACATGTTAAAGAACATATTTGTGTGATAAATAATTTAATTCTTATAGTTTCATATTGTAATGGTTAGTTTAATGTTAGTACAATAAGTAATTCATAATTTAATTTATTAAATTTTTTGTCGGGACATTGTAATATATCAAACACAATGTTATATTGTAATTATTCAAACATAATATTAATTAATTAGTTAATGAACTAATAATAAATAAATTTCCTTAATATCGCATTTTCTTGTGTCGATGACTATTTTGCCGTCGGTACTGAATGTTGGAATGGGCTAATAGACCGGGTGTGGCCGCTAATAACGCGTGACCTGGTTTCTAAGACCGACACTACTCAGTTTTTACACTGCATTGTGGTTTTTACTTTTCCTACCATTAAGAGGACTGTGAAGCAACAGCGAAAATCACCCTTTTCATACATAAATAGGTACATACATATATCACGCCTGTTTCCCAAAGGGGTACGAAATTTTAATTAACTAATTTATTTATTAATTGGCACAAAAACTGGTTACATATTTGAAAGGAACAGTATCTCACAAACCATTTAAGGTTTTCCTACCAACTGCGGAGGTACATCGAGAGTCTTATTTATTTATTTATTTATTTATTTATACATGATATATACTTATACTGATAACACATACAGTAAAAACCGCCCAAGTGCGAGTCGCACTCGCGCATGCAGGGTTCCGTACCATTATCTATAAAAACGCTAAAAAAGTAATGTCTGTTGTATGGGAGCCCTTCCGTAAATATTTGTTTTATTTTAATTTAAGTATTTATTTTTAAAGTGAATATATAACTAAATATCTGTGAATATTTCAAGCGTCTACCTGTTGCCGTTATCAATATCGAGCAAAAACGAGCAAAATATCACGTTTGTTGTATGGGAGTTCCCTAACCTTAAATGTTTTTTTTTATTCTGGTTTTTAGTATTTGTTGTTATAGCGGCAACAGAAATACATCAACTGTGAAAATTTCAACTGTTTAACTATCACGGTTCATGAGATACAGCCTGGTGACAGACGGACAGACAGACAGACGGAGTCTTAGTAGGGTCCCGTTTTACCCTTTGAGTACGGAACCCTAAAAAGGACAAGTGCGGAGACTCGCGCGCCGCGGTTCTCGTACCTGCCTATGCTATGATAGTAAATGAGGGTTTTCTTCCCCAAACTCCTATCTCTATATCCAACGTCGAGTGTGATACTACTTGAGCAATCTCAAGAACATCATCATAGTTTTAGAGGGACTGGGCAGCAGTCCCCACGCGGGCCCGGTGCGGATTGTGGCACAAATTATAGATTAAGATTTTTTTTATTTCTCAATTTAAATTACATTATATTCAGTACATGTCAAAATATATGAATTCAAATTTGAGATCGTCAAATCATTAAATAATAAAATAGAATATATGTCATCACAAATTAATAATAAACAATTTAAATTACATATACATGTACATATAACCTGAAGTCTAGCATTCTTACTATTTTAATCTATATTATTGCAATCATAAAACCACAAGTAAATGTCGGCGAGTGCCAACGGCACTAATTTTAATGCACTTTGCAATAATAATGCCTAATTATGGTAAATTATGTCATTATCATAATGCCTATACTTTATTGAACCTTGGCTTTGCAGTTTTATTTTCATATAAATATGGTTGTGTTGGAGCGTTGGAGTGTATTGTTTATTTTTTATAATTAAGCGCAACACACACAGTACGCGTCCGCGGGTCGGGCACGGTTGTATTCTGTTGAATTTATATGGTCGACAACACACTGAACGCGTGCGTGGTTCGGGTAAATTCAACGGAAACCTAAGACCTAGAACCTAAACAGAAACGTCGCCGTAAAAAACAAGCCACCAAAGTAACAATTTATACAATACAATACAATACAATTTTTGTTGTGTTCAATACAGAGTTGTATTGAACACAACAAAAAGAACAAAAAAGCACACACTAACAAAATAAAGTTAGGGAACAATAGGCGGTCTTATCGCTTGATAGCGATCTCTTCCAGACAACCACAATAGAGAAAATAATTAGCAAAAAGTTTAACTTTGGCAGGTGGTGAAAAAATTTAAGTTAAAACATTTTCTAAATTTACAAGCACTCACAGATACGAATATATATATATATATATATATATATATATATATACAAATAAATAAATAAATACATATCTACATACATACATATATACATACAGATACATATACCTACATTATTTAAGGATATGCAAATAATTCAGCCATAGTAGAGAATTTATAGCTAGGGAGCTGAGTGCCAAAATTTCTATATGATTTGTTCGCTTGGCAGACCTGAATTGTTCGATTAATGACAATGTAAAGAACTACAGAAAAATAGTCTGCCACCATGGCAGCGCCGCGTTTTCAATTGACAGCGTTAAAAAATTAAAAAAAAAAACGGGTGTGCTAAATCATTTGTTCGTGTCTGCCTCTTAGACTGGTGGTCAGAATCATCCTCAAAACGATGAACATCGAAGAGGCAGACGTGCAGGGCTCTGTTTTATAACGGGACGTAGTTGCAAAGATGTAAATTAATACTAAATCATTTGTTCGTCGTTCTCGTTGCGTCCATTCGATTCATTAGGACTCCCAGAATAGAAAAAAAAGTTGGCAGACGTCTAGGACGCTGATTATTTTAAGTAAGATTTTTTTAAGTTTTAATTCAAAAACGCAAGGACGTACGATTTTCATTTACTGGACCAAATCGATTTGCATTGACATAAACTTTCATCCCTATCAATATGAAAGACGAACAAATCATATACCAAAATGGCACCCAGCCCCCTAACTATTAGGAAACCGCAAGCCCCCTGAAAATGATTGAACTTTTTTTTTTTACTTGAACGCAGTAAATAATGAGCGCATAGACTAATAGACTTGTTCGTGATTTTTTCAACATTAACTCAAGAAAGAATGCGAACGCTAACTGCTCATTACTAAACAATGGCGCATTAGTGCGAAATTGTTCGAGCCTTGCCACAAAATACAGTTTTTTACAACGTATGAGAACAGAGGAGAATGCTACAGTGGGTTAGGTCTAGTTAACACATTGTTTAATTCTAATTAAGACAGTAATAAACATATAACGCTCATTTGCTTGGTGCAGCAAGTTTTACATAGGTAATAAATTAATAAACAGGAAGTGCGAGTTATACTCGCGTGGAGAGGGTTCCGTTCCGTACATGATTATCTGAAAATTCCTATATTACTTTAAACACCAACTGCTGATAGGTTTTCCTGGAATACCTTAGTATAACTTTTTTAGTAACGGATATACGATTAACGAAGTTAGCTATTTGATTAACGGTGCCCGCCCAGCTATGATTATTTGTGATTGACGGTACAGCCATTGGGAATAAAGTCCGCCGTTTCAACATCTTTTATGCATTACTAGTAGACCCGCCACAGCTTCCCCCGCGGTATTTTCCATACAAAACCTTATCACCCCTTTAGGGAAGGAATTTAAAAAAAATCCTCCTTAGTGCATCTCTAGGGTACTCGAGGTATATCTCCTTTAAATTTCAAACCTCTACGACCACCCGTTTAGACTGTGTGTTGTCTATAAATGAGTCACGGTACTGTTTTATATGTATTGATAGTTTCGACACCTAAACTGAACTGAGAAGTATTATATTTGATTTATAGACAAACTGTTGCGCTTGCTTCTATTACAACCAAAGTCGCATGCAACTGCTAATGTGTCGGATCTGTACAGCGTTTCGCGTTAACGAGCCGTGCATCTCGATTACATTAATTATGTAAATCTTAACTACGTGGCCTACTGGATGATTGTGGTTTTTAGAAGGACGCTGAAAATTGAAAACGCGAGCAAGAAATCACGTTTGTTGTATGGGAGCCCCCTTAAATATTTATTTTATTCTGTTTTTTAGTATTTGTTGTTATAGCAGCAACAGAAATACATCATCTGTGAAAATTTCAACTGTCTAACTATCACGGTTCATGAGATACAGCCTGGTGACAGACGGACGGACGGACGGACAAACGTAATAGGGTCCCGTTTTTACCCTTTGGGTACGGAACCCTAAAAATTGATTTTTGGCTTGAAAATTAAAGTACTTGTTGCTACTTTCCTTTCTCATTGAAAACCGTTGATGCCTGTAATTGACTTCGTACGTTTCGTACTGATAGACTGACAAGAGTATAATATGCTTAGCCTGTGCTAGGAGCCTATAAAACCAGCCAAGATCGAGTTGGACCTGCGCACGAAGGGTTCCGTGCCATTATCTATAAAAAAGGCAAAAAAAACACGTATTGTTGTATGGGAGCCCCCTTAAATATTTATTTTATTCTGTTTTTGTCGACAGACGGACAGACAGACAGACAGACGGACGGATAGCGGAGTGTTAGTAATAGGGTACCGTTTTACCCTTTAGGTACGGAAGCCTAAAAACGGCGGTTAGTGATTTGCGGGTTTTTAGAGTAATTTAAACTTGTTTTTAGGGGCAAACTCTTTTGAAGGGTTGGCAACCCTGCTTTAATCTATTTTGTATGATGCTCGAGAGCAGGTTTCATCCACGAGTAATTTTGTATGATTAAGTAAATTAGGCGCAGCTGTTGAGAGCCATTAGCATACTATGTTTGCGTACTTAATTCGATTATTGGAAATCGAGTTTATTGATTACTAGTTTCTTCCCGCGACTTCGTCCGCGTGGTTTTAGTTATAGTTATTCAATCGGGGTTTTTTTTTTGGGATAAAAAGTACCCTATTTCTTATTCCGGGATTCCAAGTTTCATAAAATTCCGTTCAACCGACACAACACACACACAAACTTTCGCATTTATAACATTAGTAGGATAGGATTAGTAGGATGCAGTGGCGAAGCCTGCCTACAAGCCGATTCCTGACGGCTTTACCAAGCTAGAAAGCTACGGCTAGCTGTCAGTGAAGTCCATGTGACTCTAACTAAATGTCAGACTCGCATGTACGGTTTTAATTCTTCCGGCTTCCCTTAGGAAATATTAGACGCTTCGCCACTGGTAGGATGTCATTGCGTTTTTCGACATACCGGTTGCGGTTCATCATACCATCTCAGCGCCTCTATTCTGGAACGCTTAGTGATTCTGTAGCGACTCGTAAGCCTGATTTCTCATCTCACTCTTCCGTACGAGGCGTAATGCGTAAGAGCGAGATGAGAAATCTGGCTTACGCGTCGCTACAGAATCACTTAGCGTTCCCGAATACAGGCGTAGGACTAATTAATCGAACGTGGCCACAAGTAGTCTTGTGGCTCTGCCCCCCCATAAGGGCGGGCGTGATGCTATGTATGTATGTATGTAATTGATCCTTGCGAGCACTGCTCTTAGCACTCTAGCAAGAAGATACGAGGTCATAAAAGAAGTAATATTCACTTGACATAGAAACCAGTTTTACGATAAATAACATTCAATTGAATACAATAACGATTAAGTACGTATGATAAAGTCGTCAAGACATTATTAAGTACACACTTTTATTCAATGTTCTGCGAAATGACAATAATTATGTCTCCATTTTTTATATTTTAAATACATATATGGTCTTTGCCTATTTCAGTGTGAAAATTTATGGCTACCGAGAGTTAATTTATACTCTTTATAGCCTAGGTAATGACAGGAAAAAATGACGGAAAATAATTTTTTTGTAATAATATCATTGACATAATTTTATGCTTTGAATGGTCTAATTCATAATCGCCTTTTAGAGATTTGATCTGATATTAAATAGTTGTCTCCATCAACTAGTTGTCAACGTATATAGACGTTTTTTAAAGATCAATTTGACTGGCTTTATCGATACGTATAGGTATAGATAAATGCATGAATATGTATATAAATACTAATATATCACACAGTTTACCCCCAAGTCTGTAGAAGCAACATGTTTGGACAATGGACAAGTGTCACTCGTTACCAAACGGATTAAGTAGGATCCAAGATCCAAGAATTAAATCTTTGTACCATTACAATCGACTGACAAATCAAAAAAAACATATCACGTCGATTGGCGCGCGCAGTTGTCTGTGTCGTAAACATCTCGCAAATGGATACTAATGTATTGTTTCATCCCACATCTAAGATACCTAAAGCTTACCCCGCGCATGCGCGGCCCGGTGGGCGGGGTGAACTCACCCCAAGCGTCGTCGTGGGGTGAGCGCAGGGGGGTGGGGGTACGGTGACGCGATTTGTTAAAGGGAAGGGTAATGATAGAATTACCTAAAGTTCGCCTATTTTGATACCAGTAACTAAGAGCCGTAAAGGAGTAACTTAAAGGTTTCCCCACACCCCTCAAAATACGTTGACGCTGCGTAAATTGAGCGTCGGCGTATTTTACGTCGGCCGTTGCAATCACCGGTAATAAGGCCCAGGACAGACGGTGAAACGTAACTGCAACGAAACTGCAACGTCTAGTTACTTTTGAATTTCATTTGAGTTTATGCCATAGACTCCTTTGAGAGACTGCATATGACGCGACCATTGAAACCAACAAAATGGTCGCGTCATGTGCGGTCTCTCAAAGGAGTCTATGGTATAAACTCAAAAGTAACTAGAAGTTGCAGCTTCGTTGCAGTTGCGCTACACCGTCTGTTCTGGGCCTAACGCCACGTAAGTTTTTGCGATTTAGTCGCCGCTCAATTAACGCAGCGTAAGTGATGTTGAATTCTCGTTTTATTATTTAACTTCTTAATAATATCATAACTGAAAATATGAATGTAATTACTTATTTGTTCTCCTTTGACTGTGATTTGCACAAAGATGGAGTCACAAAGTGACATGTTTATTACACCGTAAAAAATAGTGATAAAATCACGGGAAAATGCCAGTGGGTACTTAAGTATATTTCTATGGTAAGTATGAAATAAGATAGTTTTTGAAATTGTTTGGATAAGAGAAAATTGGAGCTAATACATCCCACTTACACCAGAAATGCGAAAATGCGTCGCAACTAATATGTGATATCGAAATTTTACGCAAGTATATGTTTCACGCACGTTTTATTTATTTATTTGTTCTAATTTTCGTTGTTGTACAAACAGACTTAAAAGATAAGTTCTTGGCCAAAAAAAATTGTTCCTTAATGAAACTGTTTATGGTATTTTTCCCTACAAAGATGTTAAAATTAAAGCGTTAAAATATCGGACCAATTAAAGCTATTAAAATTGTGTATTAATATTAACGGATGTCGTTAGTAAAAACGATTTCTTCTGAATGATGTTTCCTCTAGTATTCATTAGATAATAACAAGACACATAATAAAATATTTCAAATATAACGGTTTATTATTTGTATTGGAAGTTGATTGACCGATCGATAAAGTACCGATTAATAATCGCGTAATAAAATATTTCCTCCGGAAACGGAACGATTGGAAGCAATCAAAATAATCAAAAAAGGGCCAGTCTTTTTGAGTAGGTACATCGACCTGTGACGATAACGGTAATGTAATAATACTGAATAATTGTTTTAATTATGACGTATTTATTTAAATAACTATAAAACCATGAAGTAATTTAACAAAAAAACCCGGCCGGGTTGTTTAAGTGACAGAACCGCAAATTTAATGTAGAATAACAGTTACTGACTACCAAAGATTATACAATACAATACAATACAATAAAAATACTCTTTATTGAACACCACATAAAACATATTGGAAAAAGACAAAGAATTAAGTAACACGGTATACAATAGGCGGTCTTATCGCTAAGTAGCGATCTCTTCCAGACAACCTAGTTCTTTTTAACCATAGTTTACTTTGAATGACATGGTTCGCGTAACTATGACGTAACTATGGATGGCATACGAGTTAAAGAAAGTAACTTGATAATAATAGTCGATTTGCATGTACACTTATAATTCAGAATAAACAAAAATCACTATATTAAATAAAATGTCTCATTTTTAGGGTTTCGTACCTCAAAAGGAAAAACGGAACCCGTATAGGATCACTCGTGTGTCTGTCTGTCTGTCTGCGTGTCTGTCCGTCTGTCACAGCCAATTTGCTCCGAAACTACTGGTTTTCAACATAGTTCAAACAACAAATCTTTAAAATTAATTGTCAAATGACACTTGTCTTAACAACATCTCAACCGTGTCCGGCATAAAGTGAGTCACTTCTTGCTGAAGTTACACCCAGTAGGTATACGAAACTGTATTTCTGTTGTAACGTAAACAAAGATGTATTTCACAATAAAAAATAACCTTCCCGCAAAATGGTTTTAATGATGACAATATTTTTGGAAAATTGATGTATTCTTCAAATTATTACATGGTGTTATTAAACATATTTTAAGACATGAAACTGCCACTAGATTTGTAACTTAACATTTAAGTTATAAATCTAGTGGCTGAAATAAAACCTGAAAACTGAAAAGCGGCAAAACTCGACTTCTATTCGGGACTGCTAATTGATTGACTATATCGTCACTATAATGCCAAAACCGAGAATGTGTCATTGTTCTGTTCTGTACCTACGTGTTTGATGTATTCATAGCGATATAGTAAATCATTTAGCAGCTCCGAATACAGGCCCTGTTTTTATGGATTTTTAAAGATTACGTTAGTTTGTCTATCTGTCCTAACTAGGAAATATTTAAACCCAATTTCAATGACTGCATTGATTTCGAAGATTTAAAATATATTTCACCCAAGGGTTCGGTTCAAATGCGAACAGGAAATAGTTGAACGTCCGGTTTTCCTCTACCGGAAATGGACACTGAGCTACATTGTATTTCCTTGCCCGGAAGTGCTTTATGGCCTTGCGTTTGGTGATTATTGATTATCAATTAGGTCTATACAGTGCGTCAGAGTGGTTATGATTGTGTTTGGATTTCATGATATTCTTATCAGTAGATATTATTTTGGGCGGGGTACATTGCTCGTAGAACAGATAAGCAGAACCAATGAGTTCTTGAGTGGCGTACTGAAAGGCAGCGTGGGCCGAAACCCACACGGTGGTCTGTCGACCTGATGTAGATTGTGGGACTCTACTGGATGCGAGCAGTACTGGATAGGTCGTGGTGATCATTCGGGGAGTCTTATGTCACAGTATAATCAAGTATACAGCATTCCATCTTCATACAAACGGCCGAAACGACGCGCTTCGAAATCTCGGTAAACTTCGGTACACAACAGTCGCGAGTGCGCCGCGGTTGGTTGGGTACGGACGTGGACAGTGCGAGACGCTTCCGCAAATATTTTCACGATGGCACGAGTTATGGCACGAGAATTTTTGATATATTGAACGCAAAATAAATAAATGCATTTTCTTACTCCAAACTGACTTACAGTCCCTTTGAAAGTACAAATAAGAACCAAGTAGAAATGATTAAAATTAAGACTAACAGGATTTGCAGTTATATTTCATGAAATGATGCTAAGACAATTAAGTAACCACGCATTATCAAATACGTAACCCAAGAAAGACAGTCGGCGGGCAGCCCTACTGCGTGTTTACATACCGAGCAGCCGTAGGTAATTATTTCGGGTTATGAGCGAGTTGCCTACAAAGCAAGATGCCTAAAAAAGTAAGATGCCTAAGTATTATGCCTACAAAGCAAAATGTCTAAGTGATTACATGCCATCTAGGCAAATGCCCTACTTGCTAAAACGACTACCAAGCACAATGTCTAAATAGTTGAATGTCTTAAAGACACATTGCTTGGTAATTAAAAGCCTGCAAAGCAAACAACAAATAAAGATAGAAACCAATATACGGGGTCAAGGTCCTGCTTTTTGGCTATCTTGCTTCGGAGACATCTTGCTTTTGAGACATCCAGCTTGTTAGGCATCCTAATTTTTAGCCATCTTGCTTCTGAGGCATCTTGCTTTTAAGACATCCTGCCTGTAGGGTATCTTGCTTTGTAGGCAACTCGCTCATAATCGATTATTTCGAGGACACTGCCGAGACAAAATACTGTTATTTTGTTATACTGTCCTTATGTCCAGCAGTAGATGTCTTCCAGCTGATATGATGATGATGACTTATATTCTTAATGGTCCGCAGCAGCAAGCAACAGCTTTTCATGACGAATACCCTAGCCCGATAACACGTGAAATGGTTCAGAGATTTGTATCTTGAAGCCTCGTGAACGTCAGCTGCGGTTTCGCGGGTAGTTTGAGCAGCGGTAACGTCCCAAACACGTAGTTTTTTTTTGGAGTTTACTCCTTAAGAATCGATTATCATATATAAGCCCGGGGTATGAAAAATGATGGGGAGTAAAATCAAACTACGATGTCACACCGTCACACGAAGTCACACGATGTTAGCCGAAGATGCGTCGGTCGCTTCGCATTGCAGGCAACCATTACACGCTCAATCTAGATCGTGATCTGACAAAGGTCGCGGATCGCAATTGATTTGAAAAAATCTAGATAATTTGTGATCCTATGTCGCGATCCCTCAATCCAACACCTTATACAGTAAATCTGGATCAAGATCACTGATCACGATCACGGATCTCATTCTAGATTGAGCGTGTAATGGCTGCCATACAGATATAGTACATTCGGATCTCAATCGGAATAGGACGGGACCCGAAGTGTCAATTAATTATTGCATTCAATGAGTGACATGTTTATATTCATTAATATGAAACTTTATTATTTACTGTCAAATGTCAAAATGAAGAATGACAGCATGGTATGATGGGTACTGGTTTATGTTATAATCGTTCGTAAGGAGTAAACTCCTGTCGTGCGTCGGAGCTGACACACACCCATTTTTTTGTCATTTTATCTCGTAGTGCGTCTCCCTCACACTAATGCCTACGAAAGAGATAATCTGAGAGATAAACGGGTTTAACTGATCCCCGTGTCTGGCATGCTAGGGCTGCTGTACCCATAAGCAAATGCAACAGTGATAGTTAAACTCCAAATGGGTTACTTCGATTACATATGTTATGTTGCGTATATATATATATATATATAGTATCTGTTTCCCATAATGATTGTTTCACATAATTCCCTTTTCGCCAAACTAACCTTTTTAGCCAAATCAATAAATTTCTCTACAGTCTAAGTCTGAGTTGACTCTCAAGTTGCTGTAAATTTATAATTACTGTAGATACTTGTACATTCTATAAGGTAAATCTAGACCATAGATAACCTCGCGCTAATGTTAACCGGAAACGCCGTAAACGCTGCGCTTTCGACTTCCGGTGCACTATCTTTGCACTATAAAAGCGATTAATAACATGATCATAATTAAATCTGCACCTTATGTTTTAGTACTAAAGGTATAATTTAGCTTAAGAAATTGCGGTCAGTTAGTGCTTAACTGACATTTACAAATAGCAGGTAATGTTTTGTCTTAGGGTTATATTGCTGCGTAGAAACATGGTTTTTATGTGCAATTGACTTGACTGATTGATTGCAAAGCCATTATCGTGATAAGTAGCTCTGATTGTTTGTTCATCCTTCACGTTAAAACGGTGCGACGGATTGACTTCATTTTTTGTATATCGATAGTTGGAAGGCCAGAGATGGACATAGGTTATTTGCTGCTAGGTGGGAGCAGTGATAAAGAAATTCCACGCGGACGAAGTCACGGTCAAAAAGCGCCTACATACATAAATAAATAAAAAAACAGGGGACAATCTTTACACAAATCGATCTAGTCCCATCAGTCCCAAAGTAAGCACCAAGCTTGTGTCATGGGTACTAGACGACGATATCTTCTTACACTATACCTATTCTACGATACACGCATATATAAACACACACAACACGCACGTATTATGGTTTTATTTTATTTTATTTTTATTTGTGAAAAAGTAACATTTCATTATCACCAGTTCACTTCTGATTTGCATGCTCACAGTCAGTTTATTCCCTCTGTTGTCATCTTTAGTAAACTTTATTTTAAGTAATCGGTGGATATCTGTAGGTAATTGGCTTTGTTAACCCTTTGGCCGCCAAGCATGTCTGAGAAGTAACACGAATTTCAACGTTAAGTCAAAGTAATGAAGGTCTTTTCAGGGCTGCAGTCGACTGCGGCGGTCAAAAGGTTAACTAAAAATCTGTACTGTTTATATACATTGTAATGTGTTGTTGATGTCCTTATACACTTAATAAATAAACCAATATACATAAGCACTTATATAGATAAATAAATACTTAAATGCATAGGCAACATCCAAGACTTAGGAACAAATATTCGCGCTCATCACACAAATATTTGCCCTTACGGGGTCGAACCAGGAACCGCTAGCTTCGGAGGCAGGGTCACTACCAACTAGTCATTATTATACAAGCAATCGTATTTTGTAATTAACACGTCATAGTTGTGGCAAAAGATTCTCTTAAGATCCGTACAAAACTGTCATTACAACATACCTTCAAAGACCAAATCAAACGACAATAACCTAATCAGCTTTAACAACTTAACAATTCGTTAAAAATTACAAAATGGCTACCAGCTACCCAAACATTAATCAAACAAAATAAATTGCCTAACCACCTCACAAAGACATCAATTGCCAACCAATTGATCTCATCTCTCTTTCTAACACGCCGTAAACCGTATCTCCGTCGCTTGAAAAATTGCAAATGGGGTTTGAACAATTTGTCGCATAATCTCACCCTATAGCTCTGTCCCTTTCCCTCGTTAATGGATCTACAATAAAGTAATATACAGATAAATAGCTTTCCGTTTAAATTTCGCTCCAAATTCACGCTACTTAATTGTGTGTCTCCCCTCTGTGTAGCTGTCTCGCTCGCTCTCGTGGAGTTTGTGTGCTGCGCTCTCTGTCTGTAATCCGTAGGGGAGGGTTATCGGGGACATAAGTACTTAATCGTATTTTCGGGGTCTGAATAGCTTACCCTTTATTTATTCTGCACTCTCGCTGTTATGAGATGGAATTCGCTCCCTTTTGCTATTACCAATTGTTTGTATAGACTTAAGCGACAGCCAGACTAAAGAGCCGCGTAACTGTACGTTTTGAGAGCACCCAGGGACCACTTTACGCCGGTTTCGTGACCCGGCAGATGTGTTCTTTGTGAAACTCAATTAAAGTTATTGTCGACGGTTTGGAACATTAAATTTGCATCAAATAGCTATAATTGTTTTATGGTTGTTTAAATTTGTTGTTGTTTCGCTTTTGTACGAGGGTGTTTTTGATAAAGTGTCGCTTAAATTAAATTATTATAATGGGCTGTGTTTATATTTGAACTATTCCGCTTAAAATGATGAAATAAATTTGTGAAATGATTAATACTATTACAGTCAGAACGACTTAATAATTCGTTCATTAAAGTGGATAAGTTTTTCTTATAATTTTCATTTTTATAACAAACTTTTTTGCCCATTGCACTTTAATCTCTCTCTTCCTAGCGCTTTTTCCCATCTACATTGCACTTTAATATTGCAATAAAATGCATACACAAAATCCTTTATCTGGAGCTAACCCTGGATGTCGATTCAGGTCTGGGTTACCATACAAAATCATTATCATTGAAACTGAACCAATATGTAAAAATTCAGCTTAGCAGGATAAGAGGAAGTGGTTCTAATTCAGCTTGCAAGATTTGATCCGAACATACATACTTACAAACATTGCAAGTTAATAAAAAGCTTGTATATTTAATTTAGAAACGTATTTCACGTTATTCCTAATAATAACGTGAAATACGTTTCTAAATTAAATATTGTATTTATTTATTGAATAAGTAAATTCACATCACATAATTATAAGTTACAATAATTATTAAACATTACAAAATACATTTCGAATATAAACGACAATAAATTAAGACATAGAAATAAATATTTATTTTAGAGTGAGAATATTGCTAAGAATTTATCATATGAATTAAACACTAAAAAAATTATAATAGAACTTAAAATAACCACAAGTGCAATTATTGAAGTTTCATTAATGTCAAGAAAGGGTAACAATCTTGACTTTGATTAGCAAAACAAAAGTCAATTTCATACTTATATACTTTTACTTTTAAACGCGATTTGTTACCGAAGCCAACAAGATCATAAGGTCCGGGTCTCTATTTAACACTAGTCTTAAGTGCCAAGAACCGATCGTTACTATGGCAACGAAATGCCAATTTGTTTTGTCTTTTCTTTCCAATACTAACTTCGCAAAGTAAGATGAAGACAGAGGAAAACAATATACCATGTCAGTTATTAAAGCTTACCTATTTCGCGGCGCAAGCTCGCAAATTGCAAGTCTTTACTTACCTCATAATTACGGCAAATGGTCCCAAAGCGCCCAACCTCCCCATTTTTACATGCCAATAAACACAAACCAGAACCTATCAACCAGGCTATTATAGAATGGTCCCGGCGGTCCGTTTTCCCCGCATCCATCACTTGGCCCTGGGGTATACAGAAAATTGGGGAACGTAGGGCTACTGGGGTAAGCGTCCTATGAAAAGAGGTTATGATTTGATTTTTGTTTTATGACTGTTTTTAAGAATGAACTTTTATATTGGTGAAGTCTATTCGACATTTCCAAAGCGATAGATATCGCGATGGTTTTGCAAAGCTTTTAGCGTTATGTTATAGGAGCCAATATATCGCAGCAAAATTATTTCCGATATTTTTTAGGCAATGTCGAATACAGCCCAGTGTCCTAAGATGACTGACCCGGGGAGTAATAGTTTTGTCTATAATTGCTCTCAGGATATGTATAAATTAAAGTTAACTAAACTACCATAAAAGGTTTTAAAGACAACCTCAAAAGTTTAACTGACGAATACCTAAGTCCTAAGACATTGTACTGTTATTCTCACAATCATTTTTAAAGACCGTAAAATAGACAAACAAGAATTTGAAAAAATTAAAATACTTAAATGCGGCGTTATTATTAAAACTATACGATGACGGTTTTGCTGACTCTATGGTTAGAGTTTTATGCGTACAAACTTAACTTTGCAAGTGGTTAAATCATAAAATTGGAGACAATTGGATTAAAATGGCGCCACAAGGAGCGGTAAAGCTAAAGTTGTAAATCAACCATTTCAGTATTGCCAGCTTTCGAATGACACAAGCAACTTTATGTTACAATGTTTCGTTTTACGAGATGTTTTATGTTAAGGATACTATTTAGTGAAATCTCCGAGTTAGGGTTTTATGTTTGTATGGGCAGTGTGTAGTGAATGCTTGAGATTCTGCGAGGCGATGGATGCACGGGGCTCAACTGTTCCAATATAAGTAATCTGTTTGTCACCTATTATTGTCTTTTTTTTTATTGTTAGTCTAAGTTTCGTGACGCATTGGTTGTATACTGTAATGTCATGTTAATGTGTTTATAAATAAATAAATGAAAATAAATAAATGTTTATGTACAAACAAAAGTTTATGTGCCACGGATAAAATTGTCCTAGGGACTACCGAACGAACAAAAGAAAGTACAATTTATCGATACATTAATATTTATCGATAAATTGTACTTTCTTATGACAGGTTATGACTATAAGATAACGTATATTATGAACATGCAACTTGCATATTGTATTATACTTACAGTATAAAGTACCATCTTAGGGCTAATTAATCGAACGTAGCCACAAGTAGGCTTGTGGCTCTGCCCACCCCATTAGGGATTTCGCGCGTGATGCTATGTATGTATGTATGTATAAAGTCCGTCTAGGTCGATTATGAAAGATTTTAATTTAGAACGACATTTCGATTAAGAACGGTTTGCATCCTATACTTACGGATAAATAAGGGTATACTATTATATTAGAGTATACTATTACGCGACACAATGTCATACAATTTACCTAAATACGGATTGTTGCAAGGCACTCTTGGTTTCAGCTTACTTTGTACAATAGTACCAACGTAGGAGACTTGTTCCTGATACAAAAGAGGTGCATTAGGATATTAAGCAACAAATAATTAGGAAACCTGTAGGCCCCATTTTAAAAAGATTAGATTACTAACGCTAACATCCCTGTACATTCTCGAGACGTGTAAATTTGTTCGGAAGCACCCCGACCTATACACCCAAGCCAAAGATGTATATAAGGGCTCCCATAATTTACGGCATAGAAATAAGCTGGTAGTAGGTACACCTGTTAAATTAAGAATCTACGCCAAGGGACCTTATGCTATGTCAGTAAGAATATACAACAGATTACCTAATGATTTATTAAAAGAAGAAAAGTACCACACATTTGTAAAAAGGATATAGTAGTTTATGCAACGGTTGCATAATGATAGGCCTTAAAACACTAGTGCGGTTTTCATGAAACGAGCCGATAGGCGAGTTTCATAATAAGATCGCACGTGTGTTTTAAGGCCAAATTATGCAGAGTTGCATACATAACTTTATCTACACACATATTATAAATCCTCCATGATGGGTTCAGAAACAATATTTTCTGGCAACAAGTTATTTGTTGCAATCGTGGCTGCATATTTCCGATATCCGGCGCATTTTCACATCACACACACTCCGAGAAGACTACTTACTATTCATATTTTCAACTAAAATGTAAATTACAAACAACTTTTGCTATTCAATTCAACAACAATTCTACTTTCGTTCAGCAAAACGTCAACATGGCGGCAATTCGATCTTCCGTCAAGACCATTTTTTTTTAAATCATAGACAAACGGATGAAGTTTCTATTCTCACGTCACTCGAGATCAAATATTGTGCAGTTTATATTTAAAAACATACTGAATTGACGTTTCGTATCAATAACTGTTTTAATATTTATGGATACTAGAATAGAGACCCACTTGAGTTTTGACAGCTGTTCCAAATTTAATCTCATTTCTTTACTAAAAACGATAAAGAAGTCATGTTATTTCTTTATCGCAGCACTGGTTTTTCCTAATTGGTTGTCAAAATGGTGGTCATTTCATACGGTTTTTGATTAACCAATGGAGGTTTTATGATATGGGCGTAGATAAAAGAAGTTTTTGATCTTAAAATGCTTTTATACTGTAAAAGAATATATGGAAGACTTAGATTTATAGAATTAAGGCCAAAGTGTTTTGTGTATATAAAATAGTAATATAAAAGTAAAATTAGTACTAACATTAATCCTAGGTTATTAAGTTAAATATAAGTCGTTGCTTCGCCCTAGCAGGGTCCATGTAGAACTTAGTTATAATGTCTGTCAGCTTGTAATACCATGGTTGCAATCTATATATATAAAAATGAATTGCTGTTCGTTAGTCTCACTAAAACTCGAGAACGGCTGAACGGATTTATCTTATCTTAGTCTTGAAATGTTCGTGGAGGTCTAGGGAAGGTTTAAAAGTACATAGGTTACTTAAATTATTATTCTTCGCAGACGAAGTCGCGGGCACCAGCTAGTTAATAATAAATATGAAATATGAAATATGGAAATCGATTGAATGGCATTAAAAGAAGATTTTGTGTTAGAAACACGGTTAATAATAAAATAAAGTTTATTTACCTATTAAAATAGATGTTTATTTGAATTTTAAAATCCCTAAAAAGTGGACCTATGAATTACTTAAATTAAATATTAAGTACCTATCATTATTAACATCGACGGGTAGTGATCAGCATTTGAGTTAATTTGCATGTTATCCGGTGAACCTAATACCTATCTACTATGAAATCTTCGTAGTCGTAGAGCCAAACAGTAATCCTCACTATATGATTACTGTTCGAATGGGCGGGCTCGACCGGGGTAGTACCACACTTTCACAGAATATCGGCGTAAAGTAATAGCTTGCTATTGCGTTTCGTACGGTGAGTGACGAGATCCGGAGGCCTATTCCCTCATCCCTATCCCATCCCCATTCCCCATCCTCCTTAGACTGGCAACGCAGTGGCAGCACCTCTGGTGTTGCAGATGTCCATGGGCGGCGGTGACCACTTTCCATCAGGTGGGCCGTCAGCTCGTTTGTCAGTCAATTGACTTATAAAAAAATAAATGTCACTTTGAAATAAGTATTTGAAACAGTTATTGAAAAATTTTATATCGGAAGGAAGTCCCTGTATAGTTAATACTAGTGTACCCGCCATAGTCTTTTCCATACATTCAAACAAACCCTCCTTAGTGTACCTCTAGGGTATTCGAGGAATGTCTCCTCCAATTTCAAACCTCTAGGACCACCCGTTTAGGCTGTGCGTTGTCTATGAGTGAGTCAGGGTACCTACTGTTTTATATGTATTGATAATTATTTTTTGCCACAAAACCATCTATGTCTGTTTATGTACCTATTTTTTATCTGTATAAGTGTATATATCGTCGTCTAGTACCCATAACACAAGCCTTTAGAGCTTACTTTGGGACTCGATCGATTTGTTTAACCATCGTCCCTCGATTTGTTATCTTAGTTTGGGATTAAATCAATCGGTGATTTAAGAAATTATTTGTTTATTTTATTCCGTATTTTAAGACATGTCGTTTAAGTCAAAATATTGATTTATTTGTGGATTTCCCAACCAAATAGATCTTTCTTATAAAAACAGAGCGTGGTGTGAGATAAAGATAGACATAGAGGTGAACTGGCGCCTCATTCGGGAACGCTAAGTGATTCTGTAGCGACTCGTAAGCCAGATTTCTCATCTCGCTCTTACGCATTACGCGTAGTGCGGAAGAGTGGGATGAGAAATCTGGCTTATGAGTCGCTACAGAATCACTTAGCGTTCCCGAATGAGGCGCCTGATTGACAAATAAAAACACTTTCAAACATGAAATTTAATAGCATGTTTTGGGACGTGAATAAATTATGTTTAGAAAATTTCACAGCATCAATTCAGTAAACAATGGGAGCGTGTGCATGTGTGTGCCAGTATGTTTCAGTATCCTTTACGCATCAGCGGCTGGAGGGATTTGGATGAAATTTGGATGTCCAATCCCACGCGAACTATATCCATATATTCTTAAATAATATTTCGACTATTTCACTTACACATGTTAGTACGACAAGGTTGTAACACGCATCATTACTCGCGGGGCAAACACCCCGATGGATATTTGATGTCGATACGCGGAGCTAATGTAGCATGTCGATATAGGGACGAACCCTTGCTAGTGATGTGGAAAATTCGATGATTTATCAAATTTTTTAATTGATTTTGATTGGTGTGTGAAGGGTATCATATTTATGGTATAGGGTGTTTCTGTTATGATATTTGCTGTTGGGTTAGGGTAGAATGGGTAACTAATAATACGCAAGAAGTCTACCAATCAGTGGGTCGTATTTATGATCTGATTACCCTATTATGTATTATGTTTTGTATGCAAGAAGAAATAAAGTAGGAAAAGAAAACGAAGTGTCTGAAACGTCAAAATGTCAATTTTAACGAAAGTTTATATACTTAAGTACAAGACAGCCATTTAAACTGAAAGTCAAAATGTTAAAGAGTGAATCTATCACCAGCTCGGAAAAAAACCGGGTAGCGCCGAAAACGACTTCTCGACGCTTCTCCAAAAGTTTTCCGTTTAACAAAAGCGAATTCTGGAAAGCAATACGTTTTGAAACAAATCAGCAATAAATAAACGAAAATACGATTGCCAGCCTTATCTTGAATCAATAAATCATTAAAATATTGCAATAATAATTTCAAATTTTCAATTATGTTTACTAGCAATAATGGCGTCGTAGAGCCACAAATGTCAGTGAAACACAATTTGCCTGCGGATTGCCGTGAAATTGGGCGCAACTTGTTATATCACAAACAACCTAAGCTAAGCACAAGTTAAACTTATTATTTACCGTTGCTGATAACAGAACTTAATCGGAAATTACAGTTTCATTTTTGCTACTTTCGAATAATCTGAATAAATCGATTCAATTCAAATTTTATGGATCGAATAAAATGCTTTTCGGCATGAAAATTCTATTGTTATAGGTATTAACTTAGCTGCAAAATGGCTTAAAATGGAAATTCAATAAGTTTTGTCATTTATTTATGTACATTTATGTTCAATATTGTTCCTCCAGTTTCTAAAAGTTACGTAACGACTTTGAGGCCCGATTTATAAGTGTAGGACACTGTAATGGAATTAAAAGTACTAATGTATACTTATAAATCTAAATCATAAAAACCTTCTTTCGGAAACAAGGGCGTTACAGATGTAGTGCATAATTAGTTTCCATCGTGTTTTATCGGAAAAGTTCGTATTTATCGTGCTCTCTCAATTAGCTTCAGCAGGCCCCCAATACTCGGTGCATTCGAGATAATCTGACAATCGAGATTAAACGCCAGTGCATACAGTCGTTTGACACAACTGTATGAATCTAACGTTTAATCTCGCAATCGACATTATCTCGAATGCATCGAGAATTGGGGGCCAGTACCCATCATACCATGCTGTCATTTTTCATTTTGACATTTAACACTAAATAATAAAGTTTCATATTAATGAATATAAACATGTCACTCATTGAATACAATAATTAATTGACACTTCGGGTCCCGTCGTCTTCCGATTGAGATCCGAGTTTTACCGATGGAAACATATTATTCACTATATCTGTAGCTGATGTCTTTTGTTCTGAATGCCTCTATCTAACCTATAAACTCCATCTGTTATTAGCTATTATACAAATGTCAGATGACAATTATGGCCAGGTATATAGACTGCCAAAATACATATACAAACTCTTTCGCGTTATAAATTTCTCAAACGCGACACTGGTTGGAAGCGACATGAATAGATTTCATGAGCCATTAAACGCGTGACAAATTGTTTTACAAAATGGCTACCAGATTTTTACGCGGGAAATCTATTCTCCGTTCTGCGTATTCGATGGCGGATTTTCTTTCAATAGCGTATGAAATACGATTAGGGGTACAATAGTTTTCTGGTTCGACAAGCCTTTGTGATTGGCTTATAAATTGTTACATTGTTACTCGTAATGGATCTTCAGGCGTACCCTTTCAACCCTGGTTTTATAAAATATAAAGAGTCATTGTTATTTTATGTGACTTTTATTTTCTCCGTTAGGTAGTTAGAACGAGAACGTACCGATGCGTTTTGTTTTTACAAAATAGGTGCCTAATTTATAAGTTGGTCACAGATAATAACCTATATTTTTCTGCCAACAGGTGAAAGTGTGGTTCCAGAATAGAAGAACGAAACACAAACGCATGCAGCAAGAAGAAGAAGCTAAGACTGGCACAAAATCATCATCTTCTAGCAAACCCGATGACAACCACTTCAACAATTCTTACGAAGAAGACGAAGAACTCATCGATATGGACATGGATGAACTAAGTGAGAGTGAAAACGAAACGTAATTTAAAAAAAAAAACGTTTTATCAAAAGACTATCTCTACGATTGAGTGGACGTGTAAATATCTATCGATAGATTTTATTTATTTATTATAGTTTGTGTAAATAGTGTTAATGTTAAGTGAGTATTTATTAGGGTAATCCAATGATTAAAAATTGCTGAATAACCTTTTTTTTACAAGAAATCTGACATGAGTAAAATACTCTACGGTTAAAAGTTTGTCGAACATAATCGTCAATAACTTGACTAGCGTGGCAAACAATTGATGAAACATCCGGAATTACAACTTCAGAAAGAGGCTCGTTGAAACCAAATGAAGTTCTAACAATCATCGTTGTCTCGGCTCATAAATCATAATATAAAGCAGCCATTATAATTAAATGAAGGAAACTCAAATTTTAAAACTGTTTCAAAACGCCTTGTTAGCTCCACGAGTTATTACATAACATAATTGGTCCCATTATAATAGTTTTGGGACTAAATTAATTAAAAATGCCTCTTTGATGCGTGCTCCAGTGATGTGGGTATAATTAGAAGGTTAGATTTTAAATGCTGATACGAGTGTTCCTAAACGAAAGCTGTCAATGACAGAAAAGAAAATACTGCGAGCGATCATGAGAGAGAGCGGGACAGCTATACGGTCCTGATGACGGTCGCGATTAGCGCTGGTTTGTGGGTCTATTATTAAGAGATGCGTTCAGAAACATATCTTGGGTCCGAATCGCGTTTCGTAATTGCTCGCGACGCGCCCAAATTGTTTTTAAACTGTTGACGATTGTTCTCTACGGCTATTTGTCTATGCGTTTGGAATTTAAGATACGATCTCTTTAGATTGGCTTGTTAGGGCTTTCACGCGTCAGTTTCGTAGCACACCTGCCTTATTGAGAACTGAAGGTGAATCCGTTGACGTGATGGAATTTTAATTAATTACAAAGATTAAGCTAATTATATTAATATAAATATAATAGGGCTTTGAAAGTGTATGGAGGGATTCCAGTTTACAATCTAATAGGCTAGGAACGTAGTTTTTGATCGTTATCATATTCCTTGTATATGTTACGCTGTAAAAGATGTAAGGCAAATTGAGGAACTTTTAAACAACAAATTAACTTGTTTTTGCAATAGAAACATTAAAAAAATTAAGCGGCAACACTTTCTGTTCTTCAATCAAACCCCAGCTGGTCTCATTCCTATTATACCACAGAGCCACAAAATACAAAAACAATTAAAAGCACCGATAACCAACAATGTTAATGAATCGTTTAATTCAATACCAGCGAGCGTGGAAAGGAACGCGCCGTGGCTGGAAGCATTGTTCGCGTGCAATTAAAAAAAAACTTAATTGGTCGAAGAACAAGCGTGCGAGGTGACCACGAATTGGACATGAATTAATTTGCTAAAATATTTCAATCGTTGCTTGTAGAGATTGGATGCAAACAAGTATTATTTAGCAGCGCGCTTTAAATGGGCACTCGGGCACTAGCGCACTATATCCCGTTTCTCAAAGTCTAATATTATTAGTGTTTTGTCTGGTGAATTAAAAATTAAACAACAAGAAGAAAATGCAACAGACCCTGGGATAGACCTATGTCCAGCCGTGGACTGAGATACGCTATACCTAATGAGCACGTAAATCAGCGGTATACCAGAAAATATTGCAGTCTGGTAGAAGGTCCAATAAGTCATGATATTGGGGGTCACGTCCCATGACCTAAATAGGCACAAAATTTCAAACGAGCCTTCTTTCCTGCATCTTTCCTCGTATAACTTAAAAAAAATGTTAAAAGTATAAAGAAATGCGTCACGAGCCATCAAAATTTCAGAAGCTATTGCAGCGATGGTTAAAAAAATAACGGAGAGATTTTACGTATTTGTTCAAAACATAACCTCAAAACGCAACCTTTTGGCCACAGCTAGCATAATGCCGATTATAAGGTTAATTTGTATTTTGCCTTTCCGTCTTTTGTTTCATTGATTTACGACGGAGTGTCGGATTCTTGCTGAATCGATTTATTCCATCGGTAAAATCGCATCGGTAAAACAACAGTATTTAGTTATTCGTGTGGTAATACCGTGTTTTAAAATGGTTTGTTTGAGGCTAATGAACGAGGTTTTACAGCCGAAAAAGTTTTATAGCTGGCCGGTCGGACGGTTTGGTTTTTTGTTTCGTTGTTTAACGTTACGTTCAAAATGATTGCGTTCTTTTTTTAAAGTCTGAATGTAAGAAAATGTATGTGTTTACCTACTTTTTGATTTTGTTTGTTTTTTTTTTTACTAAAGCTTTAAAAAACTAACCAGCGTATGATTGGTCTAAAGTAATATTTAAATAAACACGTCAGTTTCCAGCACCGCCTTGGGGCCCATATAACTTTTAAGGCTACAATTTGCCATACTTCAAGTTTATAGTTGTAACATGAATACTTGTAAATTCAACAACATTCTCTGGAAAAAGCTATATTGCAAGAAGGCCGCAAGTTTTTTATGTCTGATTCTATAAGTGTTTAAAAAAGAGTGACGTTCCGCCGCAATAAACTCAAACACTATGAATTTCACAATCAGATGTAATTTTCTTTTATCATAGCTGTCTCTTAAGTGTGTCATAGAAACTTAGAAATAATTAATCAATCTTTCAGTAATTACAGAGCCAAGAAAACTGTTTTAATGACCGCGCCATTTTGATTCAAATCAACATTCCATTTTCAACTCACTTAACCGTTAGTCGATTAAATTATCGATTTTCTTCATTAAGTGCTTCCGATTAGCGACCATGTCGATTTTTTACGATTCTACGCCATTTTTAATTACTCGAGCCTTGATTGCCTCTAATAAAGTAATTATTGAGACATATTTAGCCCTAGCGCAGTGGTTTTACCGTTACCGGTTTATCCCAGGAAAAATATAACAGCGGGGATAAATTAAAAACACGGGGAAAATATAGCTCTAGTTTTACTAGTGGCTCCGTGAGCTGTAGACCTCGCGACAAAAGACTTCAAAAAACTGAATCTAAAAGAAAAACCCTTTGAAAAGTAAGAAATAATGATTGGCCTTGCGACAAACTGAGGGGTGATGCATATAACATCCTCGTGACAACCTGCTGCTAGGGCCTGTATATAATCCATTTTGTCATCATCACCATCGAAGGCGCTCATCCCCTTTTGGTTGGTGTATTTCTTAGCTTTAAAAACGAATAGAAATTAATGCGTCCGAAGAAATAACCTAATGGTAACACAACTGCATAGGCAAATAAAAAGTGGGGAAAAACGCGAATGGCCCTAAAAATATTGGGAATCTAAAATGTAGCTAATCTATAGTCTCCTGTCCAACCTCTTTTGGCCAATGTAATGTTGGGTAACATTAACAAAATTACACTAAATAGATTTGTTTATTGTTATTTTGTTAGTTACCTAGTAATCGCTTCTGTCTTCCCTGATATCTGTATTACCCAAAAGAAAAGAAGAATATAAAAGACGTATATGGCAACATTTGTGATTTCAATTCAATAAAAAAATACCGTTAATAGTAATTAACTAAAAGCTAATAGTGTAAATCAGTGCAACAAAATAAAACAGAACACAATTAAGTCGTGGCTTAAAAGTGTATGAACCCAGGCCAAAACAAAATGGCGTTTACCGCTATTTATCTTTGTATTAGTAGATATGATTAAAAAGATGTTACGATACCAGTTTTTTTTTACATACGATGTTCTTTTAAAAATATTGCATGAGATTACTAAGAAGGTTTTCCTCCATTCTGAGACACGAGTTTTTAAAACTTCGATTTTCAGTAATATCTAAGTTTCGCAATATTTATTCATTGGACGCAATTACCTAATATCAATAGAAGTTATCAAAAATGGCTTGCAATTTCTTTGGGAAAAATTAAATTAACCAGTTTAGTACCTAAGGGACGGGTCCTCTCCAACATGGTGGACTGTGGGCGTATGGGCGATGGGCTGATCACCTGTCACCATACGGTTCATCATACTATCTTAGGACTAATTAATCGAACGTGGCCACAAGTACTCTTGTGGCTCTGCCCACCCCATTAGGGATTTCGGGCGTGATGCTATGTATGTATGTATGTAGTACTTAGATATATCATTAAAAGGCTCAATATGTATGTAACTAGCGCTAAGACAGTTCCTCTAGTATAAATGTACGTGAAAATAAGCCTACTCTCTAATTTATTACACCCAGTATTATTGTATGTACCTACTTATAAAGAAAAATAATGTATAGTCGATTCATCCTTACTTGTCTTATTTGGTAAACATGTTTATAACCGCAAAATGCACCTTTTATGGCTAGTAAAAAGATTTTTAGAAGTAAATCGATAAGTCGTTTGTGAACGTATCAGGGATATGAAAAAGTAAAGATGTAGGCGTTTTTTGTTTATGGTTTAAATATCGAACACTTAACGAACACACAACCAATAAACGACTTCTTCATAGCACAACATGGCCGCGAGTTGTTTGTCACTCTGTGCGTTACTGTCAAACTAATCATATAGGTATGTCAGGGCTAGTGATGGGTCGCGGTAATATTCCCGTTACCTGTAATTTTCCAGTTTTGTAAATTCCCAGTAACTTTCCATTGTTACCGGTAATATTCCCAAAACGTGGTATAGTACATTGTGCATCTAGGGCCGTAAGAAGGGGATAACTAACGAGAGTCTGTTAGAAGCCCGACGCCGACAGGCGAGGGCTTTTATGACTCGAGTTTGTTATCCTCTTACTGCCCGTGATACACACAATGTTTTTCATCACATTTGCGAGGAAATAAAAATTAGACAAAAAAGTATATATATTATTTTATTTCCATTTTACATCGTAAATTACCATCAGGTGGGTGTTCATAAACTGAGCGTACGTTGCGATCAGCGCGGGGCAGCTCCGCCGGCTTGCGGGTCGCCCCGCCGTCAGCGGGAGTTATAACCCATACAAAATCCATAACTGCCCTTGGGAGGTAAGTAGGCTACGCCTGCGTATAATAACAGCCTTTCCGAGCAAGTGTGATGAAAACATACGAAACCGATGATTTGTACGAGATTTAATGATTATTTGGTTAGTTCAGTAAGTAATATGCATTTGTAATTTTCTTTATATTTTACACATATGGCCGAATTCAGAAACGCCACTAAAGCATTTGACTAAATATTAGTTGCCAACCCATACAGAAACGTCACTGAAACGTCACTTTAATTAAAGCTCAATTTGAGTGGTCTTTCTGAATTCGGCCAATAGCATCTTTTATCTCTGTCATTCAAATTTCATTTCCCTAATTGGGACACACTGGGTGACAAACAGAACAGACATCCTAAAGACATGGCACAACCTTTTACTAAGAAATAACGCTGCCGAGATAACGGGGGCGCGCGGGGTTTTTAGAGCGCTGTGATTGGTGCGTTCGAGGTTATGCGCTCGCGCGTGCCTATAGCTCCGTTGCTTATGGCTTTGTGCTTCTAATAATGGCAGCGGGGGTTGCCCGGCTATGCGGAGAGTATCCAATAGACTGGTGAGAAATGACTTGTAGGTAGGTTGCGCTAGGCGCACTAGGCCTTTATTTGACTGGCTAAGTGACATGCGGCAAGTTTGACACGGCGATAACTTAACGCCGTCTTACCTATCTGACTATCTCTTTCGTCGGCACTAGCGTGAGAGAGACGCACTTAGAGTTAACTTATCCTCGTGGTCTTTGCTGTATTTTTCTTTGTGAAGTTTACATTGAAAATAAACCGACGATCTGTATCTTCCTAATGTCTTCGTATTTAGTTTAAATTTAAAGTCACTGCTGCATTGCCGTCAGTGGAATTTTGCAGCATTAATTCTCGTGATATCATCTTCTGAATGTTACGATGATTGTTTTATTAAATTCAATATTTATTATTATATTAATAAATGTATGGCCATTCAAAAAAATGTTTCTCATCTATAAATAAAGAAATACTGTATCTATATTCGAGTTTTAACAGTTTAAAGTTCAAAAGCTTAAGTTGAAATAGAAAAGTAACAAAGAAATAAAAATTTAGGTAATGTACCTACTCAGCAGAAGTGTTTTCGGTATGTTTTCTTTGGCTCATGTATTTCTGAATATTAAACAGATGTAAATATATCTTTCACTATTTATTTCTTACTTCGTACTTAATCTTAAACTAGAAAATATATAAGTAGGTATTGTACATTTACTATACAACTCGAAAATTGTTCCTTCTCGTGGGTTATGCCATAGTTATTATAAAAATGGTTGTAAATAAATACAATTAAAATTGTAAATTTTAATTTAATCTAGTGACTGTACATACTGTGTGTTAGTTTAATGTTTCTATATAGCCTAGGAACTTATAATTAAGTATATGTGTGTATATTCGGCTAACACTTTTCCCCGCGACTGTCCCAGTGAAGGTTTCCGTTGAACACTGTACGAGAGTGTACCTAATTTAAAAGACGAGTGATATAAAATATATGTTTTTACTCATTTAATTAGTTTTTCTGTGAAATTACCCTTTATTATTTACATACCTACCTACGCATTTCTTTTAACTCAAAATTGTTTTTGTGCTGTTAGGATCAATTATAGGCTTTAGGTGAAAATTAAACTAGTAATTTATATTAAAAACAATCTTTAATTAAAAACGTCATCTGTAGAAAATAAATTACAAATAAATATACCATACTCTTATGAACTGAGCAATAAAATCCAAATACAGAAAGTTGTGTTGAATTTTTTCTTCGATTGTGTATCACAGATTTGGTAGTACTGTAAACCTTATACTGTAGGCCGAAAAAAAATTGCCACATCAAATTAATCATTCCCTGTCAAACCAATACAGATAACATTGAAACCGATAAATGAACACCAAATTGCAATGACGCAGCGTTTTGGCAACAATGACTGGCCGAAAATACTCGTAAAAAAACCATAGACTTTATCACAAACTTATTATTTCTAGTGCCGAAACCTGGAACTAACGTGACACCATACTAAATAGCCGGTAACTTTTTAAACAGCGCCAATTTTAAGCGCATAGCTAAATTTGTTGCATTTTAAGCTCAGACCACACAACGCAATGGCGTCATAACATGCAACGCTATACGAATGGAGAATAAGGACGTGACTCGATTTTCAATCGATTATTGATTAATCGATAAGTTTTTCCAGTGTTGTTTAATGTTGTTTGGACATTGTGTGACTTGTTAATAGGCTAATTTTGGGTTGGACGGAAAATCCTTAAAGTAAAATACTGACCAACAATTGTGGGGAAATACCTATAATTTCCATAAACCCAAGATGATGAATTTTGGGAAAATTCCTTGAGATCCTACCATGAGCAAAGCTATCGATTTGCAGATCAGCCGTCGTGGCACACTAATTTTTATCGCGCACATAAAGCATTCATCTCTTTCGCACCCGCATATTAGTTAAAAAGTGACAGTTGCTTTATGTGAGCGATAAAACTGGTGTCACTGACCGAATTGACCGGCGAGCCTAACTTGACCCTTCAGTACCAACGATCTCAAAAGAAGGATATGGCGTTCAATACAACTGCGTTGAACAAATGACTTAGTTCGTCATGGTAGCGCCATCTATTTACAAGTTTATAAACTACGATGCTCTATTGCCGGCGTCTTAGTTCTTGTGACATTTACACAGAGTCTCATTTTGCCTGATTCATTGCTCGCTAGGAGCTACGAACCACAAAAATAAAATGCATGAATCGGCCAATAATGGACCTTTCCTCAGTGAAATAAGAACGCCGATGTCTAGGGTTGCCAACTATTTATGTGGCAAATATAGTATTTTCCAGTAAAAGGTATAAGTAAAATAGTACAGTTAAAGAAAATATAGTATTTAAAGATAAACCTCTTAAAAAGAGTGTAAAATATGATTGATTAATTATAATACACAAGATTCGTCTAACTAACATTCAGATTGGGGCTATCAGAGCTGCGAAAATGCCAATTGAACTGGCCAACTCAAAGCCCATTTGTACTGACAGAAATGTAGTATTTTTGCGTACTATATATTTCTTCAACAGTATATAGTACACAGAGCCAAAATATAGTACAATACGATATATTATAGTACGGTTGGCAACCCTACCGATGTCGGCAATATTTACCGAGTATGCAAAAATCGAGTTGGGCAGTTCTTTACTAAGTACCCATAATTAGTTCTATAGTCAGTGCGTATAAACTACATAATCGTGCTTGGTCTTATTTTGACGCAGTTCTACCAAGGACATAGGTACCTAACTTCGCATAATGCGTACGAACGAGCGGGTCAATTTATGATTGTCGAGCGAAATGATACGAAATGAGCGAAAATTTGTTGAGACAGCTAAACTCAAGCGCTCGTCCCAGCTCACTCATTTTAACACTTAGTGCCAAGAACCCGCCTCCTGTGTTCTCCATAATGTTGTTCAGATACCGACGACCCGTGAGGCGAGTTCTTTCTATACTAGCTATGGACATAGGCGTGCAGTCCATACCTATAGGAATTTAGGCAGTGCCTACCCTGGCAAAATGACCCTGTGTCCGACTTATAACTCGTAACTCGCATTAAATTATTTCTACTATTCAAAAACACCCACACTCCACACTCTCACAGAATATCGGCGTAAAGTAATAGCTTGCTATTGCGTTTCGTACGGTGAATGACGAGATCCGGAGGCCTATTCCCTCATCCCCATCCCATCCCCATTCCCCATCCTCCCTAGACTGGCAACGCATTGGCAGCACCTCTGGTGTCGCAGATGTCCATGGGCGGCGGTGACCACTTTCCATCAGGTGGGCCGTCAGCTCGTTTGTCAGTCAATTGACATAAAAAAGTATTATTTATGGAATTTGTTAATCAAATCGGACACAGGGTCATTTTTCCAGGGTAGGCACTGCCGAAATGCCTATATGGACTGCACGCTCTTGATGGGTAACTAAACGGCATGGCAATGGATCTGCCTACAGCTGCTGGACGCGACGGAATAGGTAAGTGAACTCGCCTTGTTAGTTTTCGACGTGTAACGTTGCTTAGGTCGAGCACGCGTTTCGGGTAGCGGGTCTATAGGTCAATTTTTGTTTAGGCTGGCCCTCAACGAACTTGTTTATCTATTTATTTTTAGTCACACCAAAAGTAACAAATATATACACAATTAAAATTTCAAGGTACAGTCCTGTTTGTGTATAAATCGCGCGTCTCAAAGATGGGCCAAACCGGTCACAACATGGAAAGGACCTCACATGAATGACACAAAGATTAATTAAACCCGTTTATCTCTATGACTATCTCTTTCGCCGGCATTAGTGTGAGACGCACTTAGAGATAAGACGGTCTATCTTACCTATATTTTTGTGTTATTCATGTTAGGGCCTCATTCACGCTGGATAGACGACATCAAAAACATTGCTGGGACAAATTGGTGTTATGACCGAGAAAAATGGCAATCTTTGGAAGAGACCTTGACCTGAGAGGGGTTCCTTTTTTTAAATAAAAATGTAACAGTTACAGGAGATAAAAGGTTTTTATTTGTATTTTTATTTTATTTTATTTATTATGTATCAATTACAGGTAAGCAACATCATTTATACGGTTTTAAGGACACACACAGATAAAACATTTCAAAATATATATCTAAACATTAAAATTAAGAATTAAAATAAGAATATTAAAATAGTCAAATTTAAATTTAAATAATTAAGCAGCAAACAAAACTTAACATTAACATAACTTATAATTATATTATTATGAAATTATCATTAAGAGCCTTGAGTGACTTCAATGCAAGATGATCCTCTATTACTGAGTCTACAACGTCCGTCCGTCCGTCTATCAGAGGTCTCTAGCTCAGTAAGAGCTAGAAGGTTGGAAATTTCACAGAGAATATGTATAGTTATGGCATGAATATTAGCAAATAATAAAAATATATCGGTTCATCATACTATCTTAGGGCTAATTAATCGAACGTGGCCACAAGTAGTCTTGTGGCTCTGCCCACCCCATTAGAAATTTCGGGCGTGATGCTATGTGTGTATATATGTATAAAAATATCAAACCGTTTTAAGCCTGAGAAGCTCCCCGTACATTGATACCCTAAAAATTTACTGATTTGAGACCAATTTTGCTAACCGACTTCAAATAAAAATCCGAAGGAGGAGGTTCTCAATTCGACGCGTATATTTGTTATTTATTTTTTTCCATCTGCATTTTACTTATTTTAAGTTTGTGTGTATAAGTATAGAATAATCCCGTGTAGTAAAAAATGTACCTACTTTAAAATATGCTAGGGACGTATTTGTAAGGTCTGTTCGGCGAGAGTTGATAAAAAAAGTAAAAAGTCAGGGCTTCTTAACTCATTACAAATAGCGGACCGCTAATTATTTTTACCGATGATAATAAAAAATTAAAGAGTTTTTTTTTATTTTATAGAATATTATTATTACTAACCAACTGTATAAACAGTAAGCAACACGCGAACAGAACACCCCAACGCCACACTCGAAGCCAATGACATTATTATATGTAGAAAGACACAAGACACGTCATATCCATACTCAACGCGTTTAAAACATGTGTCATATATATTATTTTTTCCTTTTCGTTTATTTGGCCGAAACCAGTGCAGATTATTTAATTTATATGACATTTGACGCGGACATATAAGACATTAATTTGCAATATGGCGATTGTGTATATGAACAAAACAAATATGTTTCTTTCGCCGCCGTCCGACCGGCGCTACACCGCACTTGACAACATCTGCGTCCCTCGTACCACGACACTCAGTGCGCGCGGCGATAAGCAACGCCCGTCATGCAGTTTGCGATAGTTAAGCGACAGTCGATATTTCGAAACGATATCATAATATTTATCAACTCTCGGCGAACAGACCTTAGTAGGCACTAAAAAGTAGAATGGCCCTCTTAGTTGTCCGTTTCAATCATTATAGTTTACAAAAACTAGAGAAAAACACGCTTTAGTATAGTATACGTATTTGACTCGTCAAAAGAAACAAAACAGCCCAAACTCGAGGAGTTTACTATCTATCTCCTGGTTCCATCCTCAGGTCAACTTGATGGTAAGTACCAAATTATTGTACATACAATAGTAGTTTATGCAACGGTTGCATAATGATAGGCCTTAAAACACTAGTGCGGTTTTCATGAAACGAGCCGATAGGCGAGTTTCATAATAAGATCGCGCGTGTGTTTTAAGGCCAAATTATGCAGAGTTGCATACATAGCTTTATCTACACACATATTATAAATCCTCCATGATGGGTTCAGAAACAATATTTTCTGGCAACAAGTTATTTGTTGCAATCGTGGCTGCATATTTCCGATATCCGGCGCATTTTCACATCACACACACTCCGAGAAGACTACTTACTATTCATATTTTCAACTAAAATGTAAATTACAAACAACTTTTTCTATTCAATTCCAAAACAATTCTACTTTCGTTCAGCAAAACGTCAACATGGCGGTAATTCGATCCTCCGTCAAGACCATTTTCTTTTTTAAATCATAGACAAACGTATGAAGTCTCTATTCTCACGTCACTCGAGATCAAATATTGTGCAGTTTATATTAAAAAAACATACTGAATTGACGTTTTGTATCAATAACTGTTTTAATATCTATGGATACTAGAATAGAGACCCACTTGAGTTTTGACAGCTGTTCCAAATTTAATCTCATTTCTTTACTAAAAACGATAAAGAAGTCATGTTATCTCTTTATCGCAGCACTGGTTTTTCCTAATTGGTTGTCAAAATGGTGGTCATTTCATACGGTTTTTGATTAACCAATGGAGGTTTTATGATATGGGTGTAGATAAAGATTCATTTCGATACTACAATTAGAAGTAACATTAAAATTGACTTCTAATATTTTATTACATTGTTAGTTACAAGTGAAGAAAATAGAAGCGTGTTAAAAAGTTTAAGTATATTAGTTACACGATTTGTTGTCCATGGAAACCCGACCATCACAAAGTGGTCCCGCGGAACCCTATTTATAACAGCTTGATGCATGACCGTCACCGTCAATAACTCACAAAGACGTTTAGGAGCTATAAACGAACTGACACACACGTAAACAGTACGCGTCGATTGTAAGCATACAAAGTGTTTGGATGAATTCGAATAGCTTTAGAGATAAAGTTGTTGGTCATTGATGCCTTCTTTGTTATAAGTTAATTACTTAATTTGAGTATCGTTGATGCAGGGGCGATGCCCCCCCCCCCCCTGACTCACGACCGAAGCACATTATTTTTGCAAAAAAACTTTTTTACTTTCGTTTATGAAGCACCAACAACAAACATAAAAAAACAGACAGACAGACAGACAGAAAAACAAGTGATCCTATAAGGGTTCCTTTTTCATTTTGAGGTACGGAACCCTTAAAATACATAAATAGTTTTGTTGCCTAGCTATGACGTCCAAAGGCAATTTTACGGATTTCAGATATTTGTTACAGTATTTTTGAATTTTCTTTTACACCCGATTCCTATCTTCCAAGAGCGTCCTAGACGGCGCGTATGAAACAGGGTAAGTATTCGAGCACTGTGGCTCGAATACTTACCCTGTAGGTCTCTACCCAAATTCCAGGAGGCAAGCGGCATCATAAAATTGAGATAAAACATTTATACTAATTCAATAGACTCGAACTTTGCATAATTTAAAAGCAGCGGTTGTTAAAAGGCTTCGTAGTGCCTGTGACATACAGACAGATGGACATGGCGAAACCATAAGGATTCCTAGTTGAACAGTGGAAGACGGAACCCTAAAAAGCGTGGTTAAACATGCCGCAAACTTAATTTAAATTTATACGCGTTTCTAATACCCAAAAAAGTTTTAAACCATTTCCACTAAACCACAAATATCAGCCATGCGCGAAAAGTCAAATGGCTAAAAGGATTACCTTAAGACCGGCAGGTAGTGGGTTCGGTTCCCAGATGTGTTTCTTAGAAGCGACGCGGGTGGCACTTAACGATATTAAAAGATTTCACAAACAAATACTCAGATAACGAGTGAGAAATTGGTTAATATTTTTTACAATAATTTGACAACCCTAAGAACACTCCCTTCAAAGGAATTTCAATTTTGTAGTAATTGTTATTTGGTTGAGTTTTCCTTGTAACAAATTTCGGGGATGGCCAACCTTTTTTACATTTTAGCGATTTCTTTTTTTATGTGCAAGTGAAGTACTTTTATCTTTATAAGGTGTTTGTAAAGGGATTATTCTGTTTTTAAATACATTCTAATCCGCGGCACTTTTATGGGTTTTTAGTTAAACTGGCGATTAATATGCAGTTAACTTAAAGTGCCGCGGGCGTTGAGAGAGTTAAGTATTAAAAGATTATAATTAAATCCGTTAGTTAAAATTAACTTAGCAGTTAATAATTTTCTTTAGGAGTTGCGCCTTTGACTATATTCCGTTTTGCAAAAAGTGCGGGTTCGGGTTTGCAAAGAACAAATTAGCTACTTTTCAAATCCATCGATTAAAATCATCTAGAATCCTAAGATTCTAAGTATTAATGAACCCAAAATTGTTAGTCAGACTTCACACCTCTCAAATATTAAATTATAAATACTATTTTTTATCTACTTGTCAATCCGTCAATATTCCTTTCACAAACGCGTCCCGAATTTCAAATTTCGAACGAGCGTTTAGTCTAGCTGTCAAGATGGCGTCCATCTAATGGCGATTGACAACTTCATCTAGATAACCATAATCAAATTATGGCGGTAAATAGACTACAGTACTACCAACCACACCATTATGTTTTGAAACTTGATGTTCTTTGACATCATCATACGAATTGTATTTTTAAATAATGCTCTTTAGGGTTGTAATTGCGTTGAACGATTTTCTAAGATTTGGTTTTACAGATGCAATAGAAGTTGGTGTTTAAGCTATTTTATCATATAATCTGTATTCGTTGACAGTCGTTTGCGCGCTTTGTGTGTTGTTAAGGAGAATTGCGCCTAAATTGGTTTTGTGGCTCGAAATCTTGACTAATTTATCTTATTCGTGGTTTATTTGGGGCGCTCACATTTAAAAAGTTAAGGACGAGTTTTGTTTTATTTTTTATGAAAGTTTATTTGCAGCCAATATTATAAGCCTGCGTGTTTAGTTTTTTTTTAATACTAGGTTTAGAGACTGTTACGATAAATTGTTTATCTACACCCATATCATAAAACCTCCAAAGTGTAATCAAAAATCGTAGGAAATGACCACCATTTTGACAACCAATTAGGTAAAACGAGTGCTGCAATGTTATTCCCGTATCGTTTATAGTATAGAAATGAGATTAAATTTGGAACAGCTGTCAAAACTCAAGTGGGTCTCTATTCTAGTATACATAGATATTAAAACAGTTATTGATACGAAACGTCAATTCAGTATGTTTTTTTAATATAAACTGCACAACATTTGATCTCGAGTGACATGAGAATAGATACTTCATTCATTTGTCTATGATTTAAAAAAAATGGTCTTGACGTAGGATCGAATTGCCGCCATTATGTTGGTGTTTTTCTGAACGAAACTAGAATTGTTGTTCAATTGAATAGAGAAAGTTGTTTGTAATTTACATTTTAGTTGAAAATATGAATAGTAGTCTTCTCGGAGTGTGTGTGTGATGTGAAAATGCGCCGGATATTGGGAATATGCAGCCACGATTGCAACAAATAACTTGTTGCCAGAACATATTGTTTCTGAACCCATCATGGAGGATTTATAATATGTGTGTAGATAAAGTTATGTATGCAACTCTGCATAATTTTGCCTTAAAACACTCGTGCGATCTTATGCGATGAAAACCGCACTAGTGTTTTAAGGCCTATCATTATGCAACCGTTGCATAAACTACTATTAAAGACCTAACATAGGTAACAGGTACAAACGAATATAGAAGAAGTCAATGCACAATCTAGGAACCGACGACCCTTTCCTTCACTAGAGGAATCGCTTTACCAACTGAGCTACTAATCAAGTCGCAAAATTCTAAGTGGTAAAAAACTGACAGTCTATTGGTTGCTGGGCGCAGACAAGATGGAGGACGAAAGAAGCGTATACAATAATAGACCATAAGTTGGTAAATTCTAAAGTTTCTTGATAGTATAGTGTTTGACGTAATTTCTCGTTCAGCGAGCGCCATCGATGCGAAAACTCCTGAAAATCACAGAAAAAAACATTAAAGTATTTCGTTACACTAGAACAGACCTCTCAAACAAATGACAGCGAGTACTTGATGACGGAGCGGGCATGCGCGCCGCGTCCGGCGGGGATCGTTTTCTTATAGGCGTTTGTGCCATTTGGCTTCAACAGGCTTTATAACAAATCAAGTTGAGGCGTCCACTCTAGTCTATTATACATAATTACCTACTCTAAGGAAAAAGCTAATGATAATTTGAAATAGTTTCTAATTATTAGTGACGATTAAAGACTGGCAGTGCCTGAAACAGTCAAGTTCGATACAGGCTACACCAATTTCCTATTAGTCGTGAGCATACCCCTTAATGATCATCAAGCTGATGATAACTGACCATAATTAATTATTAATGCCCAACACTTGACACATGTCAATTGTCAACACCGCTTAACATACACTTGACAGACCCACAATCATTTAAAAATAGTGCTTAATTATATGACAACAAGAGTGGACTGTGATTTGGAGGACGGTAAAGTAATTTGGTTGACGTACTTGATGTATACCGAAGCGTGTTTGTTAGTTGATAGTTCTGTCGGTGTTTTGGTTGAAGAGTATTGAGATTCTTCGTAGAGATAAATATATATATAACTATTAATTACATTGAAATACATACAACCTGCGAGCTAAATGGAATGTGCCTGTGGGCTACCTCAGCCTTCTTCAATCTTTTCGTTGCTCCATATTGTGTATGTACAATTGTCTTATGCTTTATTATTTTTCACTGCCGTTTGGGCAAAATATATTTCGCCAAATTTCACTTCCCAAAAACTTATCGCAGTAGTTTCATTTCCCAAACGAATCTTTAGCATATTTCCATTTCGCATTTTATCATTTGGTCAAATTATCATTTGGCATCATTTTGCTTTGTCAGGGGTAGGTTAGGTTAGGGTTAACTTGTGTCCCTTACATAAGTACTTATGCAGAATTTTATTGTTTTCGCATATCTGCAATAAAGAGTATACATACATACATATACATAAATACTTATTTTTCAACAAATACTTTTGCTTATTGTAAAATTACGATAAGCTGATTTGACTAATGATGTTTTGCCAAATGATAATTTGAGTAAAATAGTTTGGGATCTGATACTTTGGGAAAAGTCTTTTGCCCATACATTAGTAATCCAATTAGAATATACATCAATAGAAAAAAAAAATATGTTAAGAAATTTGCGACGTGTCTGTACATTACAGATATTTTACCCGCTCTGCGCGTTCGTATAATAACATAGTACACCGGTACACTTAGTAAAGAATTGCTTTCATTTAGTACCAGAAGATATAGTTCTGTATAAAGGGCTTCTATAAGTCATTGGCTAAGCGATTACCCAAGCAACACACTAGCTGTATAAGAGCTTATACAGCCGTTATAACACTAGTTCAAGGGTTATAAGGGCATTCTCTTATATAATTTGTGCGCACTTGGGTAGCTTTGCGTTGTAGCAAAAGAATATGCGAAATCGCTTTGGCGATATCGAATATAGGCCCAGGCTCAATTCTAAGTATTTGTTTAAGTGCTGAAGATATATCAAAGCTCCCTAATCTGTCTGTTCGCTAACTACCATTTGAAGTTCTATTTCAAAACTTCAAGTTTTCATAAAATTGCTTAAGGGGAGTGTGAAGTACAAGTAGTTTTCATACAAAAGGCGATCACGATTTCCACCCCTTAAATTTTAACCGATGATGACCAATTTTTGATAAGGTGTCAATCAGAACAAAATCCAGGTCTATACGTTTTGGTTTTTTCACTATAATCAATAAATTCAGTTTTATTGTGGTTTCAGTATTCTCATAGAAAACTAATTTCGGCGATTATTTGACTTTGTTGATCTTTAATCAATATTCAAAAACCGGACAAGTGCGAGTTGAACTCGCGTGGAGAGGGTTCCGTTCCGTACATGATTATCTGCAATTTACTATACGTTACTTTAAATACCATAGACTTCTTATAGGTTTTCCTGTAATCAATAGGTAAAGAAATATTTTCTGTATTTTTTTCAAAATGTCAGCCCCAGTAGTTTCAGAAATAAGGGGGATTGGTCAATTTTCGCCTATTTTCCTAAATAACTTCCAAACTATTTTACTTAAAATTTAGAAACAAATATATTTAAAGTCCTCACAATAAGCCCTTTCATTTGATATGTCACACAATATAGATTACATAACTTTTTTTAAAAATTTTCTGATTTACCCCCCAAAAGTGGCCCCCATGTTTAAAATTCATATATTTACGTCACGCGTCCGTGTTGCGGTCACCGACTTACATATGTGTACCAAATTTCAGCTCAATCGGTCTAGTAGTTTCGGAGCAAATTGGCTGTGACAGACGGACAGACAAACGCACGAGTGATCCTATAAGGGTTTCGTTTTTTCCTTTCGAGGTACGGAACCCTAAAAACGGTTAGACCTAGATTTTGTTCTGACTGACAACCTATCAAAAATTGGTCAAAATCGGTTAGCATTTAAGGGGTGGAAATCGTTATCGCCTTTTGTATGAAAAGGGTGACTTTTGCCGTTGGATCACAGTCCTCTAAGCAATGACTAAAGCTTGAAAGGTGTCTGAGAAAAATTTTGATGCTATACCTGGCGCCTCATTCGGGAACGCTAAGTGATTCTGTAGCGACTCGTAAGCCAGATTTCTCATCTCGCTCTTACGCATTACGCGTCGTGCGGAAGAGTGGGATGAGAAATCTGGCTTATGAGTCGCTACAGAATCACTTAGCGTTCCCGAATGAGGCGCCTGCATTACCGTAATGTATTCGCAGCCAAGTCCAAATAATGTCGAAGCATCCGAAATAATGTTGATTGTTACGTGGCGTTTGTTGCCCGCAACATTATCTATGTAGCCCGCAACATTATCTATGTAGCCCGCAACATTATCTATGTAGCCCGCAACATTATCCATGTAGCCAGTATCCATCTATTCATCTTCTTACGTTAGGTACGTTTTTCACCAGAATTACGTACGTGGCATCCAGAATTACGTATGTCGGTACAGTAATTTATAGAACATTTCCGGAAATGTTCTATAAATATTTTAATATGTCCGTTCTGATGCTTCTATGAGTTCTATGCCAAAATTTCGAGCTGTAACTGAAAAAGCTACCTAACAAGGTGTATTCGAATTACGGCCTATTCAAAACCAATCATGTAACTACTAACCTTTTAACGCAAAAACCGCAGAGTTAAACTCTCAAAACATCTGTCAAAGGATAAGGAAACACCCTATTATAAAGTTAACAGCATAACTATGTAATAAGGACTTTATTCACAAAGAAATAAAGATCAATTCGAAATATATGCTACGTTTCGTTGGGTGTACGTAATAAATTAACATTTAATACGATTCGTATTTTACAAATTATATTTCTTAAATTGAACGAATTATGTTGATATTAGTGGGGCGAGCCTGAAATGAGGTTTAGGTGTGTTTCCATTGTGTACACAGACCGTATATCCAATAGACCCCCGCTGCCAGCAGAGGCAAAAAGCTACAACCGGCGGGGCTACAGCCGGTCATCGGAGGGCATAACCTCTAAGAGGACTGTGAACGAAAGGCAGAAATCACCCTTTTCATACAAAAGGCGATAACTATTTCCACCCCTTAAGTGCTCACCAATGTTTGACAGGTTGTCAGTCAGAACAAAATCTAGGTATATACGTTTTGATTTTTTCACTATAATCTTCAAATTCAGTTTTATTGTGGTTTCAGTATTCTCATACAAAACTAATTTCGGCATTATTTGACTTTCTTGATCTTTAATCAAAATTGCAAAAAAAAATATAGACGTAGTTTGTTCTGATTGATAACCTATCAAAAATTTGTAAAAATCGGTTATCATTGAAGGGGTGAAAATCGTTATCGCTCCGCATGTTTGGCCACTTTATTTGCTAGTAAAGTTGGGCTAAACAGTGTCTTTAGAATATTTGGTTACTTATATACATTATGATTCCTAATGTTTTAAATATACATACCAAAAATTTAAATGAGTACATTAGAGTTTAAAGCGACTATCTGTCGTCATATCTACTCGTATGAATATGTGCGTTAACCGAGAGAATTCATGTCATCTCTTTTTCTCCTACTGGGCTTTCTTTCACGCCTCGGTCACTTTTCGTAAAATGAGCGACCTTGCTCATTTTACCAACTCGCACATGCCCGGTTTTTTTACATACCATGGTGCGTTTAAGACTGCTCTGAGTACCTTATTCTAGAAGCGTTGATCATGCTGACGGCATAATGTAAACATCGTACAACAACGCGAACACACCGCGTCATCCCAGCCTTCCCCGTTGATGGACTAAGTGGGTGTTTAAATCCCCATTCCGGGTAATTCCACCGAACCCGCCTCCCGATGGAATCTACGATATTAGGGCTATTAGTCAAAACTACTCTAAACGGGACGATTAGGAATGTTAAATGGAAGCTACTCTGCCATTTCATTGAAGTCGAATGTAGAAATGTTCGTGTCTTTTTTTGATTAATTTTGCCGTAATATGATTTTTGACGGTTTGCCATTTCTTAGTGTCGACTTTGTTTCACCGAATGCATCCGTGAGCTTGACGAAATTTGGCAGAATTTGATTTCATCGAAAGTAATTTTATGCAAAAGTTTGTGGATGATTCAGATACAGAGAAGCGGTTTGCTTCGTCATTCATCATTCGTACAGCCAAGGAGTGGAACGCTCTCCCTGCGTCTGTATTCCCGGAATCGTATGACCTTGGTGTTTTCAAGGCAAGAGTGAAAAGGCATTTTCTGGGTAAGCGTGTACCACCTTCGACCTCGTCGTCACTTAACATCAGGTGAGACTGAGACCAAACGCACACCCATTTTTGATAAAAAAAAACTTAATCAGTTTTTAGCTGTTATCTGGTGGCCAAAAACTTATCCCTTTACTTATGTAATCTGTGCCTTTACTCAGCAGAAGTCAACCTTTTAAGCCATGCGGAAAGAGCCTACTTGCAAAATAAATATTACCATTTTAATTAATACGTAGAAGTACCATTTTATTGACATTTAATATAAACCGGTTAAAACTTATACACTATTCTGATATCACACCTACACCTAAAGCTATTAATTATCGCATTAATGGATATTAAATTCATCCATTTACATTAATAAATAGCGTTGGCGGCGTGTGGCCTAGAGGCCTTAAAAACACAATAATGCACAGAATATTATCATTTACCACCATCATTCAAAGTCAAAGTCAAAGTCAAACTATCTTTATTCAATTTAGGCTTTTAAAAGCTCATGAAAGTCAAGGAATGAATCTACCACCGGTTCGGAAAAAACCTCTACTGAGAAGAGCCGGCAAGAAACTCGGTGAGGTATCATTTTTTCAAAACAGTATGCATGTAAGTTAACAATGATGTCTACAGTTTTATATAAATCTAAGTATATACCACAGTAGGTACGCCCATGGAGACCTAGGGATCGCCGGTGCAGGTCAGGATTTAACCCAAACGTCCCTGCCCATGACGTAGTCTTTTACTGAGTAATATGCCCTAGAAATAAGAATTCGCTTTACAGTAGATTTGAACATTGTGTCTGTTTGTTCTATAATGTTTTTAAGTATTTTATTGTAAAAAAACGTGTACAATTTCCTAGAAATTATTTTTTAGCTTCAGCCAGTCTATAAGTTGGTACTTTAAGCTTTCCGGTATTTCTAGTAGCCTTTAGTTAGCATTTGGGGAAATCCCCTGCTGCAGACTCCCCCAAAATCTTACAGAACGACCGTCTCCTGTGTTGGGTCGGGCTCCAGCGACCTTAACGATCGTTATATGTTGTATGTTGTTATATGTTGTCGGACAGATAATATCATCCAACCTCTATGATGCAAAGGCATCTGCTATAGACGTGTCTACTAGGGTATTTATGTGTATTAGGAGGAGTGTGAACGGCTTTTCATACAAAAGGCGATTACGATTTCCACCCCTTAAATGTTAACCGATGTTGACCAATTTTTGATAGGTTTGTCAGTCAAAACAAAATCTAGGGCCATATGTTTTGGTGTTTTCACTATAATTAATAAATTCAGATTTATTTTTGTTTTATTATCCTCATACAAAATGAATTTCGGCGATTATGTAACTTTGTTGATTATTAATCAAAACTCAAAAAAGTATAGACCTAGATTTTGTTCTGACTGAAAAACTATTAAAAAATGGTCAAAATCGGTTATCATTTAAGGGGTGGAAATCGTTATCGCCTTTTGTATGAAAAGGGTGATTTTTACCGTTGATTCACAGTCCTCTTAACTGTATAGAGGGCAAAAATGTGACTTAGAATTATATTTTGTTTATCATCGATAGTGTTTTCTGCGGCAGGTTTATAACACAAGAAATTCTTCAGCTCAAAAGATGTAAGACTTGCGCAGTGACAAGAATACTCACTGGTCACTGCAAACTAAATAAACACCTGACAAATATGGGCATGAGCCAAGACGCAATGTGCAGATTCTGCCAAGAGACAGAAGAAACAGCCATGCACATCCTCTGCTCATGTGGGCCACTCATGCGCAAAAGAAGTAGGTATCCACCTGGGGCGACACGTTGTGCTCCCCGCAGAGATACAAGACCTCACTGCCCAAAGCATTTGGAATTTCCTGGATGCAACGGGATTAAGCAGTGAACTATAAGAAAGGGCTGCCACAATAGATCAGCAATGGTCGAGGCGGCACATATATGGCCCAATAACACCCCCCAATAATAATAATAAAATAACACAAGACGTAAAACCTACTTAGGTGAATAATATCGAAGTCATCTGAAGCCGAGTCATATACGAGTTCTATTTTGACTGGACCACGAAACCATGTGAATTTGGACATGTGCTTTCTGAGTTTTTTATTCAAAGTACCCCGGTTTTCAACTCTCTAGCTATTTAACCGACATTCTTCTATAATCAAAAAACCTTGCGTGACTCACAACAATTTGGTAACTTACCAAGTGTTCGATTACTTCAACCGCTTTAGACAAATCGCTTCCTACCTACTTTAGAGTGGTTAAAATGTCATTAGAATGATTCAAATAATATTAGTTAATTTGTAGCTTGTTAGAGTGAGGGGGGCGGCTGTAGGCTTGCTCGCTCGCACCGATTAGTATAAACGGTTGTTATTTATAAGCTGTGGTGAAATGAGATGTTTGAAGTTTGGACAAAAGAAGATTTATGGTGAAAGATTTTTGCCTCGCGAATAATAAAATTTAGAGGTCATTTTACTCTGTAGTTTGACCCAAATACTATAATTAGATATTTACTTCATCAAACGATGACAATATTAATTTGCACTGTGTCAATTTAGAAGTATGGATTTGTGATGATGAATGAGGGACTTTACTCTAGGTTTTTGTATAACGGTATTCGGTTAAAATAAACATAATAATACCTACATATAGACATGTATTTAACCATAGCGTTAATAATTAACGAAGTGAACATTTCGAGTATCGGATTAACTTTTAATTTAACTTTAAACATAGTTAACGGACTCATTACTTTCCGCTAAAACCGTTAAAGTCCGTTAATCGTTAATTAAGTACCTACTATTTGCCAAAAGGACACCGCGCGGACCGTTAATGTTTTATAAAGGTGAATATGCACCTTGTGTCAGATAGCTATTGATTTGAATTTGATCTTCTTAATAATTAGGTATACATACATACACATACATAGCATCACGCCCTAAATCCCTAATGGGGTGGGCAGAGCCACAATACTACTTGTGGCCACGTTCGATGAATTAGTCCTAAGATGGTACGATGAACCGTACGGTGACAGGTGATCAGCCCATCGCCCATACAGATAGTCCACCATGTTGGAGAGGACCCGTCCCTTAGTCGACTTTTACGACATGCCAGGATGATAAGCATTTGCACGCATTCTATGCTATTTCTTCACTCCCAGTGCAGCAGAGGCGTGCATAATTAGGTATGATTACAAATACAAATACTAATGTTTTGTCACGTCCTGCCTAAAGTTCCATATCAACATTTGTTTATAAGTAAATCACGAACGCAGCGACATATAAAATGCAATTTCGATTCAGAGTTAACGATTAACGAAAAACGTTAACTTCCGTTAGATTTTACAAAATGTAAAGCTTTAACGTTTAACGAAGTTAACTTTTTTAATAACGGATGAGCGATTAACGAAGTTAACTATTTGATTAACGGTGCCCAGCTATGTACTTAACCCTAGCAATGCTGGGTGGCTAGTATAATTCTTTCAACTCTCACGTATCCCATCTCCGCTCGTAATTTCCCGCTAACTAGATGTTTAAAAAGATCAATGTTGCGCTCATTATGGTCCGCAATAATTGCAGTGTTGCCAGCGCGCATGATTATATCCTACCAATTTTTATAATGACAGACATTTCGAGGGTTTCCACACACGAATTTCATTTTGAACAGTAATCACATATAATTATAGGGTTATTATCGAACTTTATTGGTTTAAAGTAAGGTTGCGAAACTTTTTATTGAGTTTTCGTATTGGTTAGTGGCTTAATAAGAAAGCTAGGTTTTATGTTTCGATTGCTGTTGATGTATGTGGACCGGTCAGATACAGTCAAGGGTAGACACAAAACGATGACTGACTGGACATGAGGAGACATAGAGATCGATGGACAATATTAAATTGTATCGTAAGTTATTATCGTTCTACACGTGCAGTCTGTGGACTAAATTTACGCAGCGAACATACAGTGCGCTACGCGCTCAAAATAATGACGCATTTAGGATGTTGTTCGGACTGCCGCGACACTGTAGTGCGTCGACAATGTCCGCTGAAGCTCAGACCGATGGCTTTTTCGCGATCATGAGAAAACGATGTGCCTCGTTCCTCAATCGCAGTCGCGCCAGTTCGAACAGCATCCTAAGCATGCTGGCCCAACGTTGGGACTCGCCGCTGCTTGAGCGCTGGATGCGGCACGCACATGTCTCCGCCACACAGCGTCGCTTTTAATGTTAATTGGAAATTGTTTAATTCTATGTTATTTTGTTTTTGAGTCCTAATTTATTGTATTTTAACACTAACCCTAGATATAAGTTTATGTAATTAACACTATGGATCTCATGTCCGAAATAAATTATTTGAATTTGAATTTGAAATTATATAGTATAGTTAGTTATTATTGTACAGGGTGGGCCGTAAGTTTTTGCAAATAGCGATAAATAAATCTTTGCTGTTTCCATAAAAAAACTGTCATAAATTGACATACATACATGCATATATCACGCCTGTTTCCCAAAGGGGTAGGCAGAGACCACGTATTTCCACCTGCTACGATCCTGACACATTTCGCTTCGTCTACTCTCATTAAGTTCTTCATGCACGCTCGCCGGTTTAGGGTACTCTTGACGGCTTGAAAGGCTTCTTAAGAACGTCCTCGATCTGGTTTTGGCAAATTGACATCGACTATTTTTTTAATAGAGATCAGGGCATCTGTTCGACATTGCCGTAGTTATTTATCGCGATGGTTTTACAATGCAGCTGCCTGTGACAGTGAGTGGGAAATCGGGATGGATGTGAAAGGTACTCACGGTAGATGACGTAAAAAGTCCTTTTCTGGTGTATTATCCTGGCCAGGCATTGCTCACACGTAATTAGGTATATCGGTCACGTGTCGATTCGTTAACGGAGCGCTCCAGACTGGTGCGACAGTGACGGTCGCACCCCGTGATTATAAAAGAGGGTATGTTGGAGTATTTGTTAGCACAGGGACGTGATTCGCGGGCTACCATATCTTAGCAAAATATTTTGCCATATTGTTTAGGTAATGTCGAATACAGGGCAAGGTCATCGGTCCATCTTGTGGTGGGATTGACCAACGCTACATCTCCTGGTCCGTGGTCTCTCGACCGGACGTGGTATCTCAAAAGAAGGATATGCCTATCAGTACAATTTCATAGAAGGTTGTCAAACGTCAGCGCTATGGCTTAACCACACCCTACTGCTGATGTCTTAGTTCTTACGACATACATACAAAAGTCTAATATTGCTTGATTCACACGCTATCATTCATTGTGGGCGGTGTGGTCGGTGGTGCGGTCTCACAGGTTGTGGAATTATACTAGATATTTAATTATAATAGTGTCACTTAAACGGGTATCAAGGACCGCGGTTGCCATGCGACTGAACGTGCGATGGTGTCAGATTCATGCTCTAACACCTCAAAAGTAAGCATCGCTAGAATTGCTTTGAGCAGTTCCTTACCCACTATATATTTCAATGATAATGTTCATTTCAATTCAGAACAGAAAAGTTAAGGCAAGAAAGTTAAAAAACCGTCAACATACTTAGTTAAAAAGGGTTGAGAAGGATTAAATCGGGGTTCCTTACAACCTCACGGCACGCTTCTAAGATCTTAACAAAACTAAGTTAAAAGGGACCTAATCCTGTAATAATATTAGTTAATTTGCGGTTTACTTTGTTAAGATTAATGAACAGTTAGTTGTAAGCTTTAACTACAAACTGAAAAAAATTACGGTCGAAATGACCAACAAGATCCTTTCACTAATCGTGTAAAAGATGTTTTTGACGGTAATTTGCGTTAACTTCTGGTTTGAGGACTTAAGCTTATTACTTTCTTAAATAGTAAAATATCAGATTTATAGACTGAGATTTCCTTTAACAATCAGAAATTTTCCTTGATAAGTCAAAAACAAATTTGCCCTTTCTGTCGGTCTAAAAAAATTCTGAACGGATTCTGTTCCAGTTTCTAATATAATTTAGAGCACAACTGTACAAAAAAGCAGGCGCCTCATTCGGGAACGCTAAGTGATTCTGTAGCGACTCGTAAGCCAGATTTCTCATTCCACTCTTCCGCACGACGCGAAATGCGTAAGAGCGAGATGAGAGATCTGGCTTACGAGTCGCTACAGAATCACTTAGCGTTCCCGAATGAGGCGCCAGTTCGCTAGTTAAAATCTAAAATTATAAACATCGCGTTTACCCGCCACTTGAAAATATTACAACTAGTTTTTCAACACTCATTTTACCCTTTCACGGGTTCATTTTTCCTAAAAGGAAATAGCCTATGTCCTTCCCTAGGGCTCAAACTATCGCAATACCAAATTTCGGCAAAATTGTTTTAGCGGTTTAGCCTCCAAAGCGTAAAAGACAGACAAACATACGGAGTTACTTTGCGTTTATTGTATCAAGTATAGATTTTGTACTCCTTGAATATTTTGAAGTACATAAATATGTCCATCTGTTTCTAATGTAAGTGTCCTTATAGAGAACTCTATACGCAACGATTGCTCTAAAATAAGTTATAGAACCAGTTAAGATATATCAATAGTTTTATCCATAATCTTCTATATCATATTTAAGACTAGATTACAAGCTCTATATCGCTATAACCCGGCTAAACAGTTTAATGCTGTAAAAAAGAGCTGTAAGATAGTAAATAACGCGTTTATACGGCTAATGGGGCTAAACTGCACTGGCAGGGGGGTGTGTGCGTGTGTTAAGAGGAAGCCTCACGATGCCAGGTGCTGGTAAAAGGGCCTTGGCGCATAAGGGGGGGTGATCGGCCTTTTCACTTTCTGAAATTTTACTTATCTAGGTTTGTTGAGAATGAAAAGACGTGCTCATTCTCTTAATTTGATTTACCTAAGCGCTCAAAAATCTGTGTTATTGGATCACGATTTTTATTTGATTTTTTCGTATATCTCACCCGCATTAAAAGATTTTTCAGTTTTCTTTGCGCCAAATTAAAGGTCTTGGACACGCACATAAAACACATTTTTAAAAAAAAAAATCGGCGGGAAATTCAAATTTTTTTAAGACTCGAAAATTTTTAATTATTTTTAAAAAAAAAACCTAAGGACTCACGTTATGATGAAAAAAATATATGTTATGTGTCTTCATCAGATCTATCGCCATGAATTGTTTCATAATTTTTGAGGTGGTGATAGAGGGTGAAAAAATTAAAAATCTATTTTTTTAGCTAGTTTTCGATATGTTTTCAAATAAAATTGTTAATTTTATAATTTCTTTTATTTTTTTTCTGAAGTATAAAGGTTTTAAATAATTTTCAGATTGAAAAGATTTAAGATGAACCGGTGAATCAAGATTTTTCAAATATTAATCTCTATTTTTCAGTAATATTTAAATTATTATATTAGAATTTATTTTTTATTATATTTCTTGTGAATTAAAAATTTTTTTGGCGCTATTCTTTGTTTATTTTCTTTTTCTGTTACCATATCTAACTTTTTTTTAAATTAAATTATAATGAAAAACACATTTTTGAAATATAAATTATTTTTATTGTGAAAAAAATAAATTCTTACATTATAAAATGAAAATAATATATTTTTTAATCCTCATCACTGTCTTCATTTATAACTGGCAATTCATGCATGCTGAAGATTTTTGATAATACATCTGCTGGCTTTAATATTTTAGAAAGGTATCGAGCGTAGGATAAGTAATATATTACAGTGGCAACATGCGAACAGCAGCCCAGAGTTCTAGCACCATTGGGACAATCGCAATACCAACGTTTTATGGCATCTATGTTATTAATGTCAGCTTGGTAATGAATACATTTTTGATTTGATATGTCTCGAGCGGATTCGAATTTTTAATATTTCCGGAGTTTCTTTACAATACTGTAGTTCCATATTTTCAGAATCACCAATTAATTCTGCTTAGTAGCATGTTGATTGCTTGAATTGGTAAGTACCGTTAAAAAATATTTGTATTTCTTCAACCGTCAACTCGGGAAAATCGAACATATCATCCGATGTCAATCTCAAAACAACTCTTCTTTCGATTCCACCGTTTAGTTTCTACCTCTGTAGCTAGGGTATTGTCTAAACGTTTAAATTTTTAAATTCGCTTTAATACTTCATCATTACTGTGAATGTTGGAGACATGCCGTTTACCAAACGTATTAACTAAAAATCCTACTATTTTACAGTAGAGAGCAGCATGGGGAAGCATTGTATTGTCAAACAGTTTGTGCCTAATGGCCTCAAGACACACTTACAAGAAGGAGACATTTTTTTTCTTGACAGGGATTTTTCGCGACGTAGTAGAAACATTAAAATCTCTAAAGTATGTGATACGCATGCCAGCTTTCAAAAATAAGAGAAAACAGTTGACTGCTCTTGAGTCAAATGAGTCTCGGACTGTAACCATTGTTCGCTGGATTGTTGAAGCTGTACATGGTGTTATAAGCCAAAAATATAAGCTTTTGCACAATCAGTTTGACAATAAAATGCTTCCCCATGCTGCGCTCTACTGTAAAATAGCAGGATTTTTAGTTAATACGTTTGGTAAACGGCATGTCTCCAACATTCACAGTAATGATGAAGTATTAAAGCGAATTTAAAAATTTAAACGTTTAGACAATACCCTAGCTACAGAGGTAGAAACTAAACGGTGGAATCGAAAGAAGAGTTGTTTTGAGATTGACATCGGACGATATGTTCGATTTTCCCGAGTTGACGGTTGAAGAAATACAAATATTTTTTAACGGTACTTACCAATTCAAGCAATCAACATGCTACTAAGCAGAATTAATTGGTGATTCTGAAAATATGGAACTACAGTATTGTAAAGAAACTCCGGAAATATTAAAAATTCGAATCCGCTCGAGACATATCAAATCAAAAATGTATTCATTACCAAGCTGACATTAATAACATAGATGCCATAAAACGTTGGTATTGCGATTGTCCCAATGGTGCTAGAACTCTGGGCTGCTGTTCGCATGTTGCCACTGTAATATATTACTTATCCTACGCTCGATACCTTTCTAAAATATTAAAGCCAGCAGATGTATTATCAAAAATCTTCAGCATGCATGAATTGCCAGTTATAAATGAAGACAGTGATGAGGATTAAAAAATATATTATTTTCATTTTATAATGTAAGAATTTATTTTTTTCACAATAAAAATAATTTATATTTCGAAAATGTGTTTTTCATTTTAATTTCATTTAAAAAAAGTTAGATATGGTAACAGAAAAAGAACATAAACAAAGAATAGCGTCAAAAAATTTTTAATTCACAAGAAATATAATAAAAAATAAATTCTAAAATAATAATTTAAATATTACTGAAAAATAGAGATTAATATTTGAAAAATCTTTATTCACCGGTTCATCTTAAATCTTTTCAATCTGAAAATTATTTAAAACCTTAATTCTTCAGAAAAAAAATAAAAGAAATTATAAAATTAAAAATTTTATTTGAAAACATATCGAAAAATAGCTAAAAAAATAGATTTTTAATTTTTTCACCCTCTATCACCACCTCAAAAATTATGAAACAATTCGTGGCGATAGATCTGATGAAGACGCATAACATATTTTTTTTTCATCATAACGTGAGTCCTTAGGTTTTTTTTTTTTAAATAATTAAAAATTTTCGAGTCTTAAAAAAATTTTAATTTCCCGCCGATTTTTTTAAAAAAAAATGTATTTTATGTGCGTGTCCAAGACCTTTAATTTGGCGCAAAGAAAACTGAAAAATCTTTTAATGCGGGTGAGATATACGAAAAAATCAAATAAAAATCGTGATCCAATAACACAGATTTTTGAGCGCTTAGGTAAATCAAATTAAGAGAATGAGCACGTCTTTTCATTCTCAACAAACCTAGATGAGTAAAATTTCAGAAAGTGAAAAGGCCGATCACCCCCCCTTATGCGCCAAGGCCCTTTGTGGAACTATTGTACAAAATTATACATATAAAATGAAATTAAATTTAAATCAAAATGTTTATTTTGCGAGTAGGCTTCACTGTTTTCACATGTTTCAATGTACCTACCGGGGCTTCGAAAAGTTATCGCTGAGAAGAAACGTCGCAAGGAAATCAGCAGTAATTCGTTTTCAACTTTAAAATTACAGTTTTAATGACAGAAAAACAGCATAAAAACTGCAACAGACAAGAATATATTACACAGATAACAATATCTTCTATAGATAATATAATAATTGCGTTATCACTCACTGACACATTACAAAATATTAGGAACAAACTTTTTTCAAGGGCTTATTATAATTGCGTACAATTGTATGACATACTTGGAACTGCCATTGGGCCTAGTGGTTCCAAAAGTTTAAATAAATAGTCTCTCATTTGATCGAAAAACGTTCGGTCGACTGTAACATTTGGCCGAATTTTCATTTCACCGAATAGAATTTTCAGTAAGGTTGGGTTACGTTTGATAATGCTGAATAGTTGATAGCAACTGTCGATCTGCGAAATGAAAATTCGGAGAAATAATAAATTCGGGCAAACATTTTTTGAATACAGAACATTCGCTCGTTTGTGCGTCTTTGTGTGACTCACGATACAGGTTATCCTTGTTTGTGCCGTTGAGTGACATTTGCATTAACATCAATCATCAATCAATACATATAAAACAGTACCGTGACTCACTTACAGACAACGCACAGCCTAAACGGGTGCTCCTAGAGGTTTGAAATTTGGAGGAGACATTCCTCGAGTACCCTAGAGGTGCACTAAGGAGGGACTTTTTTAAATTCCATCCCTAAAGGGGTGAAAAGGGGTGATAAAGTTTGTATGAAAATACTGCGGGCGAAGCTGTGGCGGGTCCACTACGAACGAATACACTTAGTGTATTATTATAGTTAGTTTTTGACTGAGAGCCGACTCAGTGAATATTTTCTACTGACCGGTGTTACCTTCATTATACAACTGACGGTACATGTATTCTCCCCTTAACACCTGCGCGTGTGTGCGCGCCGTGCCGCAGTGTGAGTAAGCGCGTACAACTTGTTTGTTCAGAGATTTAATACACAGTAAATTTCTTCACGTTACCTGCGCACGGGCCACGCGGAAAACGCTGCAAGTGGTAATGCTAACAGGATTTAAAAAAGGATGATTAAAGCTCTCTTGAAAAGCTTGCTTAGTAAATAAATTTGTTTTCAAGTTGCATGAAAGCGAAGCAATGCGAAGCAGTTCAAAAGGCTTCAAACCAAAAAACTTCTTTACATTACATTGGTTCGTAGTATCCTGGAGTATTGTTCTGTTGTCTGGACTCCACATTACCAAAAACATATAGATAGAGTTGAAGGCATTCAAAGGCGTTTTACCAGCTACTTTCTTAATAGTAAAAATAAGTATATACCGTACCAAGAGAGACTGCAAGAGTTTAATCTTCTATCACTTAGTAATCGTAGAAAAGTGCTTGACATGGTGTTTTTACATAAACTACTTAATAATAAGATTGATAACCCTAGTTTTCTAAATAATTTAAGCTTTCACGTACCCTCTAGATTGCCTAGATATCCATGTGCTTTGTTAAAACACAAAATGTTTAAAACTAACTTGGGCCGTTTTTCAGTGGTGCCTAGACTCAGGGGCGTGCAGTCCATATAGGCATTGAGGCAGTGCCTACCCTCGCAAAATTACCCTAACTGTGTCCGATTTATAACTCGTAATTCGCATTAAATTATTTCTACGATTCAAAAATACCTAAAATAATTATTTTTCCATGTTAACAAAAATCCCACCAACCAACAAACTAAATTAAATCTTATATCTCATATAATAAGGTACTAATTCAACGCTAGTGAAGAGATCATCAATTAACGTACAATTTGACATAGGTATTACGTACAGCGAAACGTAGCTAGCTAGTCACCTTCTGTTCGCGCCTTGCGAAAGAGGCAGATCCGGACAGTGCCTCATTTTAACCAACACAAACACCGTTACATGTGTGCAAATGACTGTTTATGAACTCCGTACGAACACGAGCAACTCCACACATTAACACGATACGCACACAAAAACAAATCGCTTCATACAAAATCACAGAGGCACGCCTGACTTGGATATACTTTTACCTCCATTACGTGTTGACAAATCGTGTGAATTCCTCCCGCAACTTCAAGAACAAATACAGCAATGTATGCTAAACCAATGTTCAATTTGGTCCACGTGACCCGCGCATGCGCGCGCACGCTTAGGTAAGTATAACGCGGCTGAATATGAAGTCCGCTTCGATTACGTTTTGTCATTTAATAAAATTACATTTATATTTTAATAGTGTTTTTGCTCGCTAGTTTTGTTTTGATTTTGTTGTCACGCGAAAGCTTTCGTAAAGAATCATTGTTATTTTATGCTTTTCTCTTGTTTAAAGTTAATAATTTGTTGTATATTAATGTCAATATTTCCTAAATATGTCATTTAGTTGTGGGGTTTGCGTTGACAGTGTGTGTTTACAAATATTAAATGACGGTGAATTCGCAAAATTGTCTTTCAATGATAAATTGAAAGTTATTGAAAAAGGCAGATGTATGTCGGAATTTGATTGCAGTTATCGCAAGAGAAGGGTATGTAACTCGTAAATTTCATTCTAGATATTATAAAACTTTTAACTGGCTAACTTAGTTAGATGCACGAGGTGGTCTGATTAGGCTCATTGCATTGTACAGAACTGAAACGCCGCCGGCTCCAATACATATACAACTAATATCAGCGCCTCTATTCGGGAACTCTAAGTGATGTTGTAGAGACTCGTTAGCGAGATTTCTGATCCCATTCTTCCGCACGACGCGTAATCCGTAAGAGTGAGATGCGAGTCTCGCTCACGGGTCGCTGCAGGATCACTTAGACGTTCCCGAATAGACGCCCAGAAATGTGACGAGTATCTTTTTAACTTTTAATTTTCATTGCCTACCCTGATTCAAATCCCTATGCACGCCCCTGCCTAGACTGTCAAGACTTCATAATGATCTTGTAAAGCAAAATAACAATATAGATTTATTTAGCCAGAGACTTATTAATTTTAAGGCAAGAATACAAAACACTCTAAATAAAATAAAATAAAATTGATATTAAAATTTCTTAGTTTAAGTTACGTCATTCAAATTAGCTTAATTAAGTTTTAGTTTTTTAAATTGCATTTATAAGTAAGTGTTTTTAATCACTATCATTAATTAATTAATCAATCAATAATTATTGTAAGCTATCGTGCATGCTGTGGCCGTCTGTAATTAGTGTTGCATCTCACTCTAACCTGTATGTTTGATTTTACGTCTCAGTGGTGTAATACTGTCGATGGTCCTAATAAATTAAATAAATAAATAAATAAATAAATAAATAAATAAATAAATGAAACAACACTGTTAGAATTATAGTTGTCTACATAAAAATTACTTATGACTATTGGTCCATATTTTGCATGCTGTTTGTTAATAGCTGAATAAGGAGAACATGAAAATCTGCTTGTAACAACTGTATACCAACCGTTTTTCTGGCAAAATAAATTATTTCTATTTCTATTTCTAAAAGCTTTGTAAGGATGAAATCACTTTAAGTTTAGCAAAAGCGCTTTGAAAACAATTATAATGAATAATAGTTATTTTTGTACAGGTCCAATGGCCGAATTTAGAAACGCCCTCAAGCATTTGAATAGATATTAAGTAATTAAATGTCGCTCAACTAGTTGTCAACCTATATAGAAACGTGACTGAAACGTCACTTTAATTAAAGCTCAATTTGAGTGTTCCTTCTGAATTCGGCCACAAATCACAAAAACTTCGAATTTCATTTGTTTTAATTCTTTGGCATCAAACTTTATATCTAAACACACATTAACACAAACACAAATTATTAAAATAACAAAAAACAAATCACAAATTACTTATTAAAATAACAATAATTTAACTACTTGAAGTATGCACGGCTTTACTCACAATTTATTGTCAGAAATAGTCCGACATGTTTCGAACTCGTATGGACTCCTTCAGGGGTTGAGTGCGGTCGCGCTCAAAGCAACCCCCGCACTGTGTACTTCAAGTATTCATAATGTCTCACGAAAGTTTTAATTTGACTAATAATTCAATTTTATTGAAATGTTTTTTCCAGGCTCTGTAAACATAAGTTGGCTGTATAGAGTACGTGAGCTGTAAAATGCAATTCACCGTCGAAAATACTTGGGTGTCTATGAAATAATGTTCTTTATTTGACCTTTGTGCGAATCTCGCTTGAGAAATATATTATAAAATCAATAGGTATATCAAAATAACCCAACCGAGATTTTTTAAAATTTCAGCTCCGACCTCCTCCTCGAGATCAACTTAATTGGATATATCATAGGCGTCTGTTTGCGCATGGCAATTGATTGCAACTTAACAACATGCCAGCAAATTGCCAGTTAGAGCGAGACAGGCGACAGGAGCGCGCGAACACGCACGAGAAATAAAGAGACAACATGATCTTGTGGGCTGCGCGTCAAGTGGAATGGACATCATGGCGTTACGAGGCAGCGGATTCGAAATTTGAAAAGGTTTTTGTTGAAGTTTTTGAGATTTAGACATTCTTGTAATCTTGTGTGAAGAGAGTCTTTCTTAATAATGGTTATCTGTTTATTAGACGCTGATCTTTTGAAACAGTCGTCATAAGTAAAATTACTCATTATTTTAATTTTCGGTTTTGTGTTCGTAGGAATGTTACTAAGTATATGTAAATACATTATGGAACGTAATAAATGATTGTGTATTGAGTATTTCCATTAGAGAAAAAATAATAAGGCGTTTTATTTACGTAAGTAAATTATACATAATTCGGTTCCATTTTTTTTCTTAAACACTATTCGCTTTCCGCGCATTTTGGCTCCGTATTTTTGAAATGATAATTTTTACAATAACGACGTCGGTTTATTTTAATTTTGTATTTTAACTAGTTGAGCTATTGTTTTTTTTTATTACCAGAGGTTAATTTCAATTCGTCGATTTACTGGGTATCTTTGAAGTATAATACGGTAAATATTCCATTTATTTACAGGTAGTTAAGAGAGGTCGCAGGATTAAAACTTTAAATACTTATATAATACTCAATTAATTATTGAATAAACATGGACTTTTTGCTTTTATGCGTAAGTATATTTTCTAAGAGGCTAGTGGTCGTGGTCGTGGTTTCGCAAACAAATAAAATTTAGTTTCCACTTATAAACTGGATGTAAGTGCGGTATCAAATTAGTTTAAGTGTGCAACATGCATTTAACAAATATAATTGGTTATAACAAATTATTATGCAGTAGTAAAATTTTTATCCCACAGAAATCATTTGAAACCGCGCCAATTACCCAAAACGCTGGCCGCGAACGAAAAACAAAACGTTCTTTATTTGAAATTAAATAAAATCGCGTTCGGCACCGCACTAAATAACATATTCGAATCGTTTAATCTCCTGCAACAGGCGCGCGAAACAAAACGCAAAACAAAATGGCGGGTAATGCAAAAATTAATTTTCTTTTATAAATAAAAGAGTAGTGTGGCGAAGCGCCGTAAACGTCAAGCGGCTGGTTTACGGTCGACGCTGTATTTATTTATTTCGATATAATTCGGACCTTGTTTATATTTCTTGCATTGATTCGAAAGACGCGCTTAGTGTGCACGAGGAGGTTATACTGTTTAAATCAAAGCAAAAGCGAGTTATTAAAAGTTAAAGTCCGCTTGTTAGAATCTTCTAATTACTATGCAACTTTCCAGGAATTATGAAATAGCACTTTCGATTAAGTTGCATACTGTTTTCTTTTTGTATTTAGTTTTAAAGATTAAGCATTACTTTGTTATGTGCGTCCAAAAATTGCATAATTTAGAATAAAATGCCATTTTATAGAAAACTATTAACATAAATTGTGATTTGGTAAAAAAAAAGTATCACTTGATTTAAGGTCTGTTCGCTGAGAGTTGATAAATATTATGATATCGTTTCAAAATAGCTCTACGACACAAACGCGTTGAGTACCTATGGATATAACATGTCTCGTGTCTTTCTACATATAATAATGTCATTGGCTTCGAGTGTGTCGTTGGGGTGTTCTGTTCGCTTGTTACTTTCCGTTTATACAGTTAGGCAATTCAATAATAATATTTTATGAAAAAAATATAATTCTTCCCTTTAATTTTTTATTATCATCGGTAAAAATAATTAGCGGGCCACTATTTGTAATGAGTTAAGAAGCCCTGACTTTTTACTTTTTTATCATCTCTCGCCGAACAGACCTTATCTAAATATGTTTTTGTCGTAGTCTGATATCATTACAAACTAAAATAAAACTGATAATATAGTCTAAGGGTGGCTTGTGTCAAAATGTTAAATTGGAATTCTGGTAGTCACGTATTAAATATTAGTATTACTCGACCGTGCGGCAAATGTTTCATTTTAACGCTTGATCAGATTTCGAACGCGTTTGAACAACACTTTTATTCATATTATATTGCGTTTAAATTGCGCGCTAAAAATACATTACAATTCAATGTAAAAATCGTAAGCGTATGAAACGATATTTTGGATGGGCTACAATTTCGGGGATTATAAGTTAGTTGCTTTTGCTTTAGATCCGGGATTGAATTATAACACCGCAGTATACGTAAACCAGTACCCATCATACCAAGCTGTCATTTTTCATGTTGTGATGTAGGGATTAAAAGATACAACGTATGCGTTGGAAGTCGGATATATTCTGTCTGGAATTACATAGGATACACTTATATAATAGTAAGATGTGGGAGAGTGTGAGTGTGGCGTAGCACACACTACACCTCCCCTGTTAAAAAGAAAAAAAAAAACAATTTAATTTTTCTTTGTGAACTCTGTAAAGTGAGAGTAAGAAAAATAATGATTATTAAGAAATTAAATTTTGAATCTAAATTGATGTTACAATTTAAAGAAAATTTACAGTTGTTTTATTTTTATCTGATTACTGCAACAAATCCAACCCTAAATAAAAAAAGTATCAAAGACCTTATTCTCTATTACGATTACATTTTATTACGAAAATATATTTTATTAAAATTAATTATGGGTGTGACCAATGAAAGTCAACTTTAAACTTCTATGAAAAAAAAATTAAACAATTATTTTAACAATTTATACCTAAATATTTTTTTTTCCCAATAATGGGACAAATTACCCCCGAAACTCATTTATTAGGTAAACAGTAAAAAAAATATAGTTACAAAAACATACAATAGTGATTACATGCAGTACAGTACATGTAGCAAGCAATTTAATGTTTATATAAACATCTTACCTAATCCACCCAACATGAATAAGACACTAACTAAATATGAGTATGCACGCTTTGTTGACGAGATAAGCCATTTCAATTTAAAATTATTTTATGCTTACAACAATTACTAAATTAAACATGCCTATTACACATTTTATATTACGCATAATATTTGATATTTTGTAAAATAAAATTCACACTTGTCTTTCTCATTCATAATAATATATATTTCAATTTCAATAAAATCAATATTTAATTAAATATACTTGGATATTTTATACTTATTACGTATTTTTTCGTTACTATTCACCTCATTCTAGGTACCTAGTTTCTCTTCTCTTTTATTCTTATTAAAATATTTTGTCTCATCCATATTTCTTGCGCAAGTAGCTACTTGTCTTAATAGGTTATTTACATTTCTTCATATGACGTCATTACATATATTTGGTTTTCACCTCTCTTCTTAACTTGTATACTTTTCTTCACATGTAAGTGAGCAACTTTGGCTTCACTTATATTATTCCAAGGTACACAACACATATTTACGTGGTCGGCCGACCTTATACATATTTTATTTTACTGTTCAGGATACAAGGATTTTTTATTTATTGTGCGCGCACACAACATATTTATAACCATTTATAATATACACATTCAGGCAGTTCTTTTAACACATCCTTTCTTTCCTAAACTTACCTCGTGTCCAAGCATCTTCACGATTGGTGCTCGACCGAATCATGATCAGATAACAAGGATTCCGTGCCTGCCCTGTATCCTGGTGTACCTTGCGTCTCTATACCACTTCGCTCAACAGCGCATCTTGGGCTACTGTTGATGCCGAAGCGTTTTTAAGAAATAAATAAATAAAATCATTCTTTCTCATAAAATACCATCCTAAATCTTTCAAAATACCCATTCGCAATGAAAACCTTAGCTTAGAAGAATTCCACCAACTTTTAGTTGATCAGGCTAATCGCTAGTTGGAAAACTTATTCACTTCAGCTTTCCCAACCACATTGCCGTATGCACATTGCTAAACAAAACCAATAACTTACTCTTAAAATACCTTTTCATTTGCGATCTCTCTATCTAAAGTTATTTTCAATCAATCCAATTCCTATCGTTATAAACTATCCCACTCAATCTTAACAAATCTTAATCTGCTAACCATAAAATCCATCATAATATTCTAAACCTGCGATCCGATATCCTTCTGCAAAACGAACAGCTACAAAACCTAACACGTAAACACTACTCTTTTATAAACTTTTCTCGAAATCCTTGACTTCTATTTGTCACGTCCTTGTTACCTATTTTATGTCATATCCGATGTACTTATATATAAGTACCTACTCGTATTAATCTAAATCTTGTTTAACGCTAGTACTACTAATGTAACCTCATGTACTTGAATGCTCAAATTAATTAATATATTTAAAGATAATGTATAACAGGAAAATTTAGATATTATATTATTCATATTGCGATGCCCTCGCAACATCGCGTCATTTGAGCTGTAATAACAGACGATGAATTCCTTTCCATATTTGCTGACCTGCGTGAGATCTTCCGATGCACTCGCTGTCGCTGTATCTAATTTATTAAGTGAAATTACAAAATGGAAATATTTAATCGTTAATGAAATGGATGTTTTAGTTTCTTTCAAAAATATTTTATGAGGCAGATATAGCAATAAGCTATCTCGATTATTTTAAATTTTACACAGGAGTTTTAAATCTTTTATTGAAATAAATTTTCTCATTTATAAATTATACCTACTCGGTATTCATGCAAATTTTTCTAGTGAAATATATATGCTATATTTATTTATATTTTCTTGTATGTTTTCCTGTTATCATAATATTATATAGCTATTTTAAGTATTTAAATATTTCAAATAAACTTTATAAACTGCTAAAAGCATAATTTCATCATTCCATCCTGAAACTTAATATTGATTATATTCGCATGTCATTTATATATCTGGTGTCGCATCTCGTCAACAAGCGATAATTAATCTAATGTACACTAGCTAATTGTATATAAGTAAGTACCCAATTTTGTTTGAAACATTTCAAACTTGCTTCATATCCTTTTTTTATTTCTTTTCTCACTTTTGTTTTCATTTCTATTTATTAGAAACTCAGAAAAATATATTATTATTTGCGCTATAAAATATTACAATTAATTCAGATATTGATTTTTGTCTTTTAAAATAACATTTAGTTTTACATTAAAGTCTGAAATACTGAGAATTCTACTAAATTCTAGATAATATATTGGGTAAGTACTTAACACACCGTTACAAAAAAATTATAAACAAAATTTTAAAAAAATCTTTAGACTTAAATATAAGCAAATTCCGTTGTACGGAACAAAAATAAAATATTCGCTACAAAAACGTTCTAATTTGTATATGTATAGTGCACATTTAAGAAAATGAAAAGAATGACATAAAATAATCGTATTTATACATACCAGAATATTACACTTTATCTCTGATTATGGTAGAAAAAAAAAAAGGAAAAAATATATTTATAAATTTGAAGTTACGACGCAGGGACCCTCTGTTTCTGATTCGTCCTCGATTTGACACCATCAACTCCCGGCTGCAATCAAATTCCATAGAAACAATTTTCGGCTCCCAGCGCCAATCCCGATTGGATTTAAAAATATTCGTTTTGTCCACCTCGTGAAAGTTCATAGAAATTGTTCGCTTCCTTTTTTTTTTTTTTTGATCTTTCTTCAATGTCTTCAATGTTCAATGTCCAAAAATATTTTCAGGAAACTTATTATTTAATATTAGTAATTGTTTTAACACTTTTATCCAATGTTATGGCCACTTTTCTTAGTTTAAGTATTTAAGTAACTGATACAAGTAAGACTTAATATGTAGCATTAATAATAGGTATAAAGTTTATTTTGTATAATATTTATTGGTATATTTTTATAGTCCATTTTTATTTTTATTTATTTATTTCACTTTTGTAAATCTTTATTATCACTGTTATTTATATTGTCATTTTTGAGTTCGTACACTGGTCGGCGCAGCGCGCCACCAGTGCCGCACAAAGGCAGCACTGGCAAGGTCGCCATGTGATGTAGGGATTAAAAGATACAACGTATGCGTTGGAAGTCGGATATATTCTGTCTGGAATTACATAGGATACACTTATATAATAGTAAGATGTGGGAGAGTGTGAGTGTGGCGTAGCACACACTACAATGTTGACATTTGACAGTAAATAATAAAGTTTCATATTAATGAATATAAACATGTCACTCATGGAATACAATAATTAATTGACACTTCGGGTCCCGTCGTCTTCCGATTGAGATCCGAGTTTTACCGATGGAAACATATTATTCACTATATCTGTATGCAATGCGAAGCGACCGACGCATCTTCGGCTAACATCGTGTGACTTCGTGTGACTCCGTACCGCGTGACAGTGTGACATCGTAGTCTGATTTGACTCCCCATAATTTTTCATCCCCGGGCTTATACATATATGAAAATCAATTCTTAAGGAGTAAACTCCAAAAAACAATACATGTAATACAGTACCGTGACTCACTTATAGACAACGCACAGCCTAAACGGGTGCTCCTAGAGGTTAGAGGTGGTCCAGAAAGGAGGGATTTTTTGAAATTCCATCCCTAAAGGGGTGATAAAGTTTGGATGGAAAATACCGCGGGCGAAGCTGTGGCGGGTCCACTAGTATATTACCTATAAAAATCAGTACGGTCCAGAAATAAGTTCGAGTGCAAAAATCTATTGAATTATGTGTTTTCTACCGTGAAGTGATAAAAAAAACACGGCCAAGTGCGAGTCGGACTCGCGCACGAAGGGTTACGTACAATTATCTATAAAAACGGCAAAAAATCAAGTTTTTTGTATAGGAGGCCCCCTTAAATATTTGTTTTATTTTTATTTAATTATTTATTTTTAAAGTGAATATATAACTAAATATTCTGTGAATATTTCAAACGTCTTCCTGTTGCCGTTATCAATATAGAGCAAAAACGAGGAAATATATCACGTTGTTGTATGGGAGCCCCCTTAAATATTAATTTTATTCTATTTTTTGTATTTGTTGTTATAGCGGCAACAAAAATACATCATCCGAGAAAATTTCAACTGTCTAACTATCACGGTTCATAAGATACAGCCCGGTGACAGACGGACAGACAGAAGGACGGACAGACGGACAGCGGAGTTTTAGCAATAGGGTCCCGTTTTACCGTTTGGGTACGGAACCCTAAAAAAGACCTCATTATACTTAACACGCATAAAAGTATTACCTACTAAAAATTGGTCGTAAAATTTCACATTTCTGCTAATTCCGTATATTATTATGAAGTACTCAAACTAAACAGCTTTTATATCGCTTTAGGAATTATTACGGATTTTTCACACTATACTTTACATGCTAATTTATTTTTTATAACTTGGCGAATGAGTGGCTTGGTTAATTTTAGCTGCATTTTAGGGTTCCGTACCCAAAGGGTAAAAACAGGACCCTATTACTAAGGCTCCGCTGTCCGTCTGTCCGTCTGTCCGTCTGTCCGTCTGTCTCCAGGCTGTATCTCATAAACCGTGATAGTTAGAAAGTTGAAATTTTCACAGATGATGTATTTCTGTTGCCGTTATAACAACCAATACTAAAAAACAGAATAAAATAAATATTTAAGGGGGCTCCCACACAACAAACGTGATTTTTTGCTTATTTTTGCTCGATATTGATAACGGCAACAGGTAGACGGTTGAAATATTCACAGAATATTTAGATATATACCTACTACTTAAAAAATAAATAATTAAATTAAAATTTAATAAATATTTAAGGGGGGCGTTTTATTTATTTATTTTGTCAGTACGAATGAGTCGCGAAATAGTAAAATAACTGGCGTTTTGTTTCCACGATGTGTACACTTCGATGAATATCTATTATTTAATGGGTAAGCGTTTTCCGATTAGAACATTTAGTGCTCATTTGGATGCAATTGTTAATAGTAGTTTATGCAACGGTTGCATAATGATAGGTCTTAAACCACCAGTGCGGTTTTCATGAAACGAGCCGATAGGCGAGTTTCATAATAAGATCGCACGTGTGTTTTAAGGCCAAATTATGCAGAGTTGCATACATAACTTTATCTACACACATATTATAAATCCTCCATGATGGGTTCAGAAACAATATTTTCTGGCAACAAGTTATTTGTTGCAATCGTGGCTGCATATTTCCGATATCCGACGCATTTTCACATCACACACACTCCAAGTAGACTACTTACTATTCACATTTTCAACTAAAATGTAAATTACAAACAACTTTTTCTATTCAATTCAACAACAATTCTACTTTCGTTCAGCAAAACACCAACATGGCGGCAATTCGATCCTTCGTCAAGACCATTTTTTTTTTAAATCATAGACAAGCGAATGAAGTCTCTGTTCTCATGTCACTCGAGATCAAATGTCGTTCGGTTTATATTAAAAAACAACATACTTAATTGATGTTTCGTATCAATAACTTATCTATGGATACTAGAATAGAGACCCACTTGAGTTTTGACAGCTGTTCCAAATTTAATCTCATTTCTTTACTAAAAACGATAAAGAAATAACATTGCAGCACTGGTTTTTCCTAATTGGTTGTCAAAATGGTGGTCATTTCCTATGGTTTTTGATTAAACAATGGAGGTTTTATGATATGGGTGTAGATAAATGTATTTAAAAACGTGAATTTGATATAACAACTTCACATGTTAATTTTATAAAAGTGCTATTCACTAAAAAGGGTTGTCAACTTTGAAATAGTTCTTTCTAATGCTAAACAAGTGCGAGCTAAACGCGCGGTTCCGTTCCATACATGATTATCTGAAATTTCCTATGTTACTTTAAATACCATAGACTTCTCATCGGTTTTCCTGTAATCTATAGGTAAAGAACTATTTTCTGAATTTTTTTCAAAATTTTAGTTCTGGTAGTTTCGGAGATAAGGGGGGGGAATGGTCAATTTTCGCCTATTTTCCTAAATAACTTCCAAACCATTAATCTTAAAATTCCAAAAAAAAATACATATTTAAGATCCCCACAATAAGCCCTTTCATTTGATATGTCACATGATATAGTTAGGGTAACCTTTTTTTTAATTTTCAAATTAACCCCCCAAAAGTGGCCCCCTTGTCTAAAATTAATTTGTTTACGTTATGCATCCGTGTTGCGGTCAATGACTTACATATGTATACCAAATTTCAAATCAAGCGGTCAAGTAGTTTCGGAGCAAATTGGCTGTGACAGACGGACAGACAGACAGACACACGAGTGATCCTATAAGGGTACTCCTTAAGAATCAATTTTCATATATAAGCCCGGTTTATGAAAAAATATGTGGAATAAAATCAAACTACGACGTCACACTGTCACACGGTACGGAGTCACTCGAATTCACACGATGTTAGCCGAAGATGCATCGGTCGTTTCGCATTGCATACAGATATAGTGAATATTATGTTTCCATCGTTAAAACTCGGATCTCAATCGGAAGACGACGGGACCCGAAGTGTCAATTAATTATTGTGTTCAATGAGTGACATGTTTATATTCATTAATATGAAACTTTATTATTTACTGTCAAATGTCAAAATGAAAAATGACAGCATGGTATGATGGGTTGGTTTATTTTATAATCATTCGTAAGGAGTAAACTCCTGTCGTGTGTCGGAGCTGACACACACACACTTTTTTTTTTAGTATTTGTTGTTATAGCGGCAATACATCGTCTGTAAAAATTTCAACTATCTAACTATCACGGTTCATGAGATACAGCCCGGTGACGGAGACGGACAGACCGACGGACAGCGGAGTCTTAGTAATAGGGCCCCGTTTTACCCTTTGGGTACGGAACCCTAAAAACACTAATAAACAGAACCCATATAATCTAGTGCTGTCCCTAGTAAAATGTTAACACGAATGCACACAAATAAACTGTGAAATAGCTCGAACCGCATCCGATACGATCGCTCCGAACGATTTATGGCTCCGTGACAACGTTTCACACCGACGGACATTTTATTATTTGCCTTTATATACGTAATTTAGTGATTTAAGGTTTTAGTTACTGCCTTATTCGTTTAGAGTGACATCAGTCCCACTGCTGGGCACAGGGTGAGACAGACTGGGCAGCCAAGTTATTCTCTAAAAAATTGCGTCGCTCATTTTTAAGTTTAGTGCCTTTTAAATTAAGTAAACACGCTTTCGAATTGGCCTCAAACAAGATTTAAACCCTGCCTTCGCTATAAGTATTTGAAATAATAATGTATTTCAGCAAAAATCTATAAGTAAGTAGATTTTTCCTACAAATGTAGATATGCCAATGGCTGCTAGAAATACCGGAAAGCTGTAAGTACCAACTTATAGACAGACTATCTAAAACTAAAAAAAATATTTCTAGGAAACGTAAATACAATACACGTTTTTACAATAAAATACCTAAAATCATTATAGAACAAACAAACACAACGTTCAAATCTACTGTATGGCGAATTCTTATTTCTAGGGCGTATTACACAGTAAAAGACTCATGGACAGGGACGTTTGGCTTAAATCGTGACCTGCACCAGCGATCCCTGGGGCTCGATGGACGTACCTGCTGTGGTATATACTTAGATTTGTATAAAACTGTAGACATCATTGTTGACTTATATGTGTACTATTTTGAAAAAATGATACCTCACCGAGTCTCTTGCCGGCTCTTCTCAGTAGAGGATTTTTTCCGAACCGGTGGTAGATTCATTCCTTGACCTTCATAAGAGCTTGTAAAAGCCTAAATTGAATAAAAATAGTTTGACTTTGACTTTTAAAAAGACTTGTTTATTCACGATATCGATACTTTAACGCGCATTTAACGGTTTGTACCAGGACGGGACTCGTCGTTGAGCCATCGCCCAGCCAATTAGAGAATCAGCCCTCGCAACGCTCACGATCGCTTAGGTGCGCGGGCGCAGACAAATTTATACGCGCCGCTAACGAGCTGCGCGCGCATGTGGGGGCAACTGAGAATCCAGGATAATTGGCTGGAACTATTGAAAAAAAAAACTGCATTACGTTCTCAAGATATTCAACCAATATAGAAAAATAAGAACTCTCTGCCTGTGTAAGGCTATGTTAGTTCAATATTATAATAAATGAATGAAAATGGAAAATTATATGAAAAGCACAAAAATTATGTTTTCAAGTTTATTGCCCGAATAACTGAGTTTTTTATACTACTTTGAAAAAAGAAGTGATAATCATATCTAATCATAATTTTTTGATTATGTATTTTTTAGGTTTTTTTTCAGTTACTACTTTATCCTGTACGCTTGTTACCGTTTCATAAAAGTAACAATTACAAACAAATATATATCAACATAATAATATGCAGGTGTGACCGGAGGGAGAGAGATGCAAGATGCGTACATCTGTGGAAGAATGAGAGGGAAGCATCGTGGGTCGAAGTGTTATACTATTCGGACAATGTGTTGTTCATGTTCTAGTGTTATCTTCACGACTTTATTCCAAACTAGGTGGGCAGAGGAAACGAGTGAGGGAGTTAGTTATACAAGTGAAGCTAATAAAGGCGTATTAAAAATTGACATACCTACTTATTTTCTAAGTGACAACTGTACGATTTTAACCCGTACTAACCAAATCTATCCGCGGACTGAATATTGGGAACATAAGAAGACACACCAAAAGGATTTCTTCAATTCGATTACTTCAAATATGTTCAGCAAATTACTTGTCACATGAATAAATTAAAATGCTTTGAATCTACCAGCGCTTCGGACAGGAGCATCATTACTGAGAAGTGCCGCAAGAAACTCAGCAGAAAGTCATCTTTGAAAAGTCAAAAAATATATATTTTAATAACCCAAAAAATCAGGTAGAAACATTACAAAGCAATAAATTATAATTATTAAGACTAATAAATATAAAAATCGATTGTTGAATAATTGACAAATATGAAAAACAATTATCGCGATACTTTCTTTTGAGGTGTCAGAACGCAAATCTGACACCATCGCAGGTTCAGTCGCATGTCTACCACCATCCATAGAACCAATTAAAGTGACACTGTTATAATTGAAAAAATGCCCTTCCGCATCGTGCGGTGTGAGAGCGCAGCACCACCGACCACACCGCCCACAATGATATGACAGCGTGTGAATCAAGCAATATTACACTTTTGTGTGTACGTCGTAAGAACCGAGACATCAGCAATAGGGTGTGGTTATGCCATGGCGCTGGCGTTTGACAACCTTCTATGAGACTTTTTACACGAAATTGTACTGAAAGGCATATCCTACTTTTGAGATCTTTGAAAATATAGTATATAGAACACTATGAAGTCTCTTTAGTCAGGTTCAGATTCAGACAATTACGCTTTGACAGACCGTTTTGTCTTTCTAGACTTTAGATTGTCGTGTCTATGAGACACGACATTTATAATTGAAACAGTTTTATTTTAATCGCTTTTAAGCAGGGGTCTTAAAACCTGTGCTGAAAAGCGCCGAAAAGGGTCAACATACGTGCCGTAACTTGGACATAAATTTACTGTAATTTCCTTCTCATATAACCAATGTATACATTCTATCAGTTATCACGCGATATCTTAACTGGCTTTTTTACTGTACTCTTCAACATTAACGTTCACATCTCAATCGTGTTTAACTATAAGTTAGCTCGTTCGATGACGGCAGCCATACAAAAGAAATACTTGACTAAACAGCAAGTTTTCTTGTTGATAATTGATAATGAAAATTAAAAGATGGATTTACTGTCTTAAGACGAAACAAATAGTCTAACCTTTGAGTAATTATGTAAACTAGAGTGGACGCCTCAACTTGATTTTTTGTAAAGCCCGTTGAGGCCAAATGGCACAAACGCCTATAAGAAAACGATCACCGCCGGACGCGGCGCGCATGCCCGCTCTGTCATCAAGTGCTCGCTGTCATTTTTTTGAGATTACTGTTCTAGTGTAATGTAATACTTCAATGAGTTTAACATTGAGATAATGGAAACTCAATGGTTGGGTAGTTTGTTTTATGAATGGTTTATTTTTTGTAAAAAGAAACAACCCAGGCGTCACGCAAGCTGTATAACAGCTCTTTTTAACGCTCAAACTAGAGTTATAATAGCGCCAATTCGAAAGTATGATAGCTAAACAAAGTCGCTAATCTTCAAATTCGATTTTGACTGACGGCTTGGTGCTATACAAAATTGAGTTTAGCGTTTCTTATTTTAAGTTTAGTGACTTTTAAATTAAGCAAACACATTTTTGAATTGGCCCCAATGACTGCATAAGCTCCTATATAGCTCATAATTTTAATGGAAATGTAATTATATGTTTTAATTGTGATATATATATATATATGTATATATATATGTACCTTTTTGAAGGTTCATTGATGTGAAATCAAAGATCTCAAAAGAAGGATATGCCTATCAGTACAATTTCGTGCAACAATTCTCATAGTAGGTTGTCAAACGTCAGCGCCATGGCTTACCCACACCCTACTGGCTGATGTCTTATATCTAACGACATACACACAAAAGTGTAATATTAATTGATTCACACGCTATCATATCATTGTGGACGGTGTGGTCGGTGGTGCGGTCTCACAGGTTGTGGAATTCTACTAGATGCTTAATTATAATAGTGTCTTAAACGGGTGTCATGGACTGTGGTTGCCATGCGACTGAACATGCGATGGTGTCAGATTCGCGTTCTGACACCTCAAAAGTAAGCATCGCGAGAATTGCTTTGAGCATTTCCTTACTATATATTTGCGTCAATGCGTGAAATTCAACCCAATTTGCAATTTTCACGTGGTATATTTTTATTTATAGAATGGTTTTCTTCATAGATCTACTAGAGAAAGTTACTCTTACACTTTTCTTGTAGCAGAGCTCTTCACATAGGTACATCTCAAGTATAAAATTAAGTTATTTACTAACATTGTATGTTGATCAGTAATTTAATAAAGATTCTTACTCTAAACATGGAATAAACATACATTGTTGCTTCGTTGAAACGAGCTCATCTAATAATAGTAAACTTATCGCTATTGATAGCCTGGTTAATTGATTTGACCTAGACTAGTTAAACCGCAAGATCGGTTAACATTCAGACTTTTTATTTATTTTGTATTTATTACCAATTTTTGCTTGGTTTTGAAATTATTGAACATGTTCACCGAAACCTCATTAATATAATCATAGTGAATAACGCATTGACATAGTACAGGTGTACCAGTAGTAAACAAAGACGAACCCTATCCGTTAATGGGATATGTTTAAGAGGATTTTGTACGAAATATGAAACTAAATCAATATTACATAGTAATGACCATAAGTGACAAATGGAACCCTGAGGGGTGCAGCAATGGATATTTGCCATAATCTACTTATTTATATTCAATATTTAAAAACCTTACACCTAGATTTTGACCTATCTGACATCATATAGGTAATTAAACTGTCAAAATCGGTTAACATTTAAAGAGGTAAAAACATTTTCGCCGTTTGTATGAAACGTGTGTTTTTGAAGCTTGCACAGTCCTCTTAACTTAATCTCAGACTCTGTTTGACTTTGTTACGGGTCAATCATTTTATAGGTACATAAAGATTATGCTATAGTTAGCAAATCATGCTCATTCAAGTATATGTTTTATACATTCATCACTGATAGTGTTCGCTGAAAATCATCGTTGCAGGTGTCTAGCACCTCAGCGTCATGCTTAGTCGGTATCCGATTCACTGCCGCGAGGACCCACCACCTCTGTTTTTATATACAATCCTCTGCTGCACTGGGAGTTCCTCCTCTGCTGCACTGGGAGTGAAGAAATAGGATAGAATGCGTGCAGATGCTTATCATCCTGGCATGTCGTAAAAGTCGACCAAGGGACGGGTCCTCTCCAACATGGTGGACTATCTGTATGGGCGATGGGCTGATCACCTGTCACCATACGGTTCATCATACCATATTAGGACTAATTAATCGAACGTGGCCACAAGTAATCTTGTGGCTCTGCCCACCCCATTAGGGATTTCGGGCATGATTCTATGTATGTATGTATACAGTAAATAAATATTTTCTTTCTTTCTTCCAATAAATAACCTAACTATGCAAATGAACTTGAGTAAAAGCTAAGCACCGCACCGGTTAGGTTTGGAACTCTCCCTGCATTTGTATTTATCTACACCCATATCATAAAACCTCCATTGGCTAATCAAAAACCGTAGAAAATGACCACCATTTTGACAACCAATTAGAAAAACCAGTGCTGCGATAAAGAAATAACATGACTTCTTTATCGTTTTTAGTAAAGAAATGAGATTAAATTTGGAACAGCTGTCAAACTCAAGTGGGTCTCTATTCTAGTATCCATAGATAATAAAACAGTTATTGATACGAAACGTCAATTCAGTATGTTTTTTTAATATAAACTGCACAATATTTGATCTCGAGTGACATGAGAATAGAGACTTCATCCGTTTGTCTATGATTTAAAAAAAAAAATGGTCTCGCCGCCATTATGTTGACGTTTTGCTGAACGAAAGTAGAATTTTGTTGAGTTGAATAAAAAAAGTTGTTTGTAATTTACATTTTAGTTGAAAATATGAATAGTACGTAGTCTTCTCGGAGTGTGTGTGATGTGAAAATGCGCCGGATATCGGAAATATGCAGCCACGATTGCAACAAATAACTTGTTGCCAGAAAATATTGTTTCTGAACCCATCATGGAGGATTTATAATATGTGTGTAGATAAAGTTATGTATGCAACTCTGCATAATTTGGCCTTAAAACACACGTGCGATCTTATTATGAAACTCGCCTACCGGCTCGTTTCATGAAAACCGCACTAGTGTTTTAAGGCCTATCATTATGCAACCGTTGCATAAACTACTATTTCACAATCATATATTGTGTTTAAAGTTGGGAATTAAAAGGCATTTTTTGGGTAAGTGCCATGTAGACCCTGTCCATACTTTATATCAATCTTTAGTTTTTTCTAAGGCTACCGACATTGATACCACTTTACGAAGGAAATAGGTTATGGTAGATCCTAACTGAAGTTTAGTATCATGTTACTAAATGTCTTTATCGGAGATTACAGTAACTAGTATAAGTTTTCTTATGTATTTCTTTTTTTATTATACTTAACAAAGATCAAGGAGTGTTTTTAAAAAACATGTTTATTAGCGTAGTGTCTTAATGCTGAGTTACACTTCACTTTAAAGTAATATGTACTTCCTAATTATATTGCACAAATAATTATACAGGGAAGACCACAGTTTGAACCTGGACATTTTGCTAAATAAAGTTTATTTACTAACCAAACAAAACTTTAAAGTTTTCCAATAGCATCATCATCATTTCAGCCGAAAAACGTCCAATGATGGACATAGGCCTCCCCAAATGATCGCCACGATCGATTCTGTGCAGCTCGCATCCAGCGGAGACCCGCAATTTTCACCAGGTCGTCAGTCCACCGCCGGCGGTCTGCCCAAGCTTCGCCTTCCGGTACGTGATCGCCAATCAAGAACTCTGTGACCCCATCGACCATCTGTTCTACGAGCAATCATTCCAATCCCATATGTTAACCTTTTGACCGCCACAGTCGGCTGCAGCCGTCAGCGGATTCAGGGTAAAAAAGTCCTTCATAACCTTGACTTAAAGTTGAAATTCGTGTTACTTTTCAGACAGGCTTGGCGGTCAAAAGGTTAAAGTGCAACACGAGCAACTTTTCACGGTAATTTATAGCCGGCAGCTATAGCTGTCTTACTCTAACTTTGTACGTTAGAGGAAGACGCCTATAGTTGCCGGCCACATATTACCGTGAAAACTGTAAGGCAGTTTAACAAACTAATACGAATTACCTATATTTATAAATTAAAATTAACACCCGCAGTCATTAAAAAATTTAAATGAATGCTTTCTCAGCGTTAGATGTTGTAATAATGATAATAATATTAAATAATATTTTGGAAAACCTCAAATATTACATTGCTGCAGTAAAAAAATATATTTAAAATGTCGCAGTTAACCCGTGAAATAATAATAATAATAATTAACGTTCGTGACTTAACTGAGCAAATAATAGACGAACGTACGATCATGTCACGTCATTTGCAAACGATTATTATATGAGAAGATTTTAGAACCTTCACTTCTTCTACAAATAAAAAAACGAAATAAAAAAAAACAAACAACGCTTACAAAAGAACCTTAACTCTTATTAACGATACAATACTCAAACAAACATTGAACCTAAAAAAAGGTCACGCTACCGCCTCCAATATAATTCTCACACATCAACCGATTCCACTCCGTTACCTATGCCACCCGCTCGAAAAAGTACTATTATCCGCACCAAAACGTACATCTAAACCAACCAACATATTAATAAATTGATAGAGGTTTAATAGTAAAGTGTACAGTTGATGTAGAGGGTGATGGTACAGAGAGATGAAATAATTGACTGGCTATTCGGAATGACGGACCATTATTCTATGCTAAGATAGACATCACGGGTGTTGTAGGAAGGGAAGGTTTGGGCGGGCCCGCGGCCGTTAGTTAACCCTTTAAGAATTATTCAAATTACACCGTGCCGGGGCCGTGCCGTATCGTTTCCATTGTGCTTCGGCCGGGGCAGTTCATACTACATCAGGCAACAAGCGTTAAGCAGTTATTGCACGACCGTGTCCACGTATGTACTCTACGGAGTGTTGTGCGTACTGCTCACTTCACTATAATTTGTCTTAGAGTGGCCTCCGGGCGCCCGGCGTTCACATTCATGTTACGACTTGTCGTGGCCGGGCCGGGCCGGAGCCGGGAAACACCCACCGATATTTCGACCGTGATCTGGCTGTGCAAGGACTCGGACCGGTCGTCTATAAATTAGTTCATTCAAAAGTATACTATAGCTGTTTTGACCGTGGGCCGTTTGACTCTCTAACCTGCCGGGCAAAGGATCGTTGGCGTGTTTCATTCTGGCACAATTCGGTTTCCTATGCTGCAAGTGAATCTTTATCGAATAGTGAAAGAATCAGACGGCTGATGGGATGGATGATAACGTCAAAAGTGACACACACTTGTAACTTAGTTAAGTTTTAACTCCCTAGACATTTATTCTAGAGTTTTTATAACGAAAGTAATTTGTGTCAATAATATAAAAGATCGCACACAATCTATTGCAAAGCATGAAGCTATTACTTACATTTCATCGAACAAACTCTACGTTCCGGTCCAAAAAGTTCACCCGTATGTTTCCAATGACAAGTAAAGCACATTGTATAAAAACTTTCGAAACGTGTCAGCTTGTCCGTGTGTTTGTTTTGTAACTTTGACACTTGAGAATCATTAGGTGTGGAGTTTGTAACTTGTAGGAAACTTTTACTACGATTCCGAGATAAGTTAGTGTGATTCTGATTTTATTTGGACGTTTATACCTATTACGTGTTGTGACTTTGTCTTTGTTGTAAAGGGTTTATACTTATAGGAATGTCTGTTTACGATTTGTGGTTGTATTTATACAAGAGATCGGAGACATAGTTCTATGTATTGAAGTTTATTATATAAACGTTTTGTATTTTTATGGTTTTATTTGGTCAAATTCATCGAAATATACATTCAAAATGTGAATTTTTAACGTGGTTTAATTCGCTTACTAAATAAAATAATAATGGGCTTAAACTTTAAGAATTTATTAAGTATAAATTTTTAAAGATTCAATTCATTTCAATGAGATAATTAAAAAAACCGGACAAGTGCGAGTTAAACTCGCGTGGAGAGGCTTCCGTTCCGAACATGATTATCTGAAATTTACTAGGTTATCTTAAATACCATAGACTTCTTATAAGTTTTCCTATAATCTATAGGCAAATATCTATTTACTGTATATTTTTCAAAATTTTAGCCCCAGTAGTTTCGGAAATAAGGGGGGGGGGGAATGGTCATTTTTCCCCTTTTTTCGTGAATAACTTCTAAACTATTTTACTTAAAATTCAAAAAAATATATATTTAAGATCCTCACAATAAGCCCTTTCATTTGATATGTCACACGATATAGGTGGCATAACTTTTTTTTTAATTTTCTAGTTTACCCCCAAAAAGTGGCCACTATGTTTAAAATTCATATATTTACGTCACGCGACCGTGTTGCGGTCACCAACTTACATATGAATACCAAATTTCAACTCAATCGGTCCAGTAGTTTCGGAGCAAAATGGCTGTGACAGACGGACAGACAGACAGACAGACAGACACACACACGAGTGATCCTATAAGGGTTCCTTTTTTCCTTTTGAGGTACGGAACCCTAAAAAACAAAATAAGTTCAACGGATAGGATTTCGGTGTTGCGAATATCTTGTATGGACACCGGATCCCGACACTTCTCTATAAAAGAAACTCAAAATCGGAATTTTCACTGTAGTTTTTTTAGTCCCATTAACTTGTGTATTGATTAAGAGACGTTTCGTAATGTAAATTCAACTTAACATCCAATGAGAAATGACACGTCTCAACCCATCGTTAAAACAGTTTAGTTCGTAATACATTGACGCACTAACATTGCAGCCCAACTTTCATCACCTTTATCGCAAGCCAATGTACTAAAAATTCTCGATTTTTACTTCTAAGGTATACCGCCGAAAACGTGGCCCTTCATAGAACCTTGTCATAATAAAGTTGCGTATTCAGGTCGCATCCAATCTAACAAATAACTATTACGACAAGATACTACGAAGGGTCAAGGCTTATGGCGGTCTAGCTATAATGATACCACTTCTATAAGTTCAAGTAACAATGGCATTTATTCTAACACCATAAGGACTACAATTAATTTCAATTCCGATCAAATTTCAAAACGACGCGTTAGCGACATACAATTTTGAGAATACTTTCTCGAACTTGTATGCCGCTAATGTATCGTTTTGAAATTTGTACTTTATTTTGATATGATCAGGACTGACTTTGCAACTTCGCGTTCCGGTGAGATACGAGTTTGATGAAGTTAACAGGCGATATCTCAATCCGTGGGCTAAAGGCAGTATCACACGGTGTCGCGTTACAGATATACGGCCGGGTCGTCGTATAAACCGCCCGATTACGATCGTGTGTAATGACTCTATCGGTGTGTTGTTTTTTTAGAGGTAAGGGTCATGCTGGCATTTAAAAGTATTAACCTAATACCAAATTAAATACTAAATTCCATTACGCAATTAGGTGCTGAAAAAATTTGAGGTTCGAGGCTGGTTTGAACTCTAGTTTACATACATACTCCTACTACGTTTGTAGTCCAAGTACACAGACTATATATATATCCAATAGATGCCGCATAGCCGGGCGACCCTGGTTGCTAGCATTAGAGACATAAATCCATAAGCAGCGGGGCTACAAGCAGACGCGGTGTGCGCATAACCTCGAACGCACCAATCGGCGATCTAAAATCCGGCGCCTCGAAAGTTTGGCAGTTTCATTTGCTACTAAAAGTTAGGATAAGCGGTATCTTTCAGAGGACTGTGAACCAACGGCAAAAATCACCCTTTTCATACAACTACACTTAAAAACCGATTTTGCCCAATTTTTGATAGGTTGTCAGTCAGAGCAAAATCTAGGTCTATACGTTTTTTGAATATTGATGAAAGATCAACAAAGTCAAATAATTGCCGAAATTAGTTTTGTATGAGAATAGTGAAACAGCAAGAAAACTGAATTTATTGATTATAGTGAAAAAATCAAAACGTATAGACCTAGATTTAGTTTTGACTGACAAACCTATCAAAGATTGGTCAACATCGGTTAACATTTAAGGGGTGGAAATCGTTATCGCCTTTTGTATAAAAAGCCGTAGGTTCACACTCCTCTTAACATAATTGGTCTGTATTCAAGTACGAGTAAATACTGGCACTGTACGGAACCCAGCATCAAATAAAACAAATGGAACCGTATTCAAATACCGAACATGTTCCTCTGCGTGTCGGATTGAGTTATCATCTCTATAATGTCCCACTAAATTAATGGTGGGAATTACTCTAACAAATGGTTATTTTTAACGTTAAAGACAACACTAATTTATCGATTTAATACGTAATTTATTTAATAGGTTTTGCTTGCGGTATCAAGATAAATTTAATAGTTATACTATAGTTACACGCGTGCGGGGTTGCAAATCGATGCCAATTTTGAGTGGTGGGTTGGTGACTTGGCACTTAAGGCAGATTTAGACAGGGTCAGTGACTGACTTCGATATCGAGACAAGTCAGCGCTGACCCGAGAAAAACCAAATGTAAATTGATTTGAAGTCAGTACAGCGGTGGGAGGTCAGCGCTGACTTGTAAATGAAAATGAAAATGAAAATATTTATTTTGCAAGTAGGCAACATGGGCTCTTTTACATGTCTGAAGCTACCAGCGCTTCGAAAGGTGACATCTGCTGAGAAGAAACGCCGCAAGAAACTCAGCAGTAAGTCTTTTTTTTTTCAACTTTTACATTAGAGTTTTAACTAAAACTAACACATGAAAAGGGCAGCAAACAATCCTAATAGGTAAAAATTAATTATAATAAATAACTAATAAGGGAGATGTATAGTCTCCGCGTCTGGACAAGTTGTATATTCGCATACGAATATTTTGAGGTCAGTCGGTTCGGCGTCGATACTGACTTGTGCACTGACCCTGTCTAAACCTGGCTTTACTCCAACCCAGCCAACCCAGCTCCTTTAGTTAAGGCTAAATTTAAGTTTATTTTTCTTGGTTAATCCCTATCAGTTATCGGTTCTTCTGATGTGACTACCTACTCCTCCGAAACTGTTTAATGGTATTTGATCAAGTCAAGGTCGTTCCGCTATATTATGAGCTTTTAATGTCAATGTGAAGTATGTGAACTGAAGTATCAATCCACACGGTCTATCGGAGATACAATTTTACAGTAATATTTTCATTGTCCTCTGCTGCACTGGGAGTGAAGAAATAGCATAGAATGCGTGCAGATGCTTATCATCCTGGCATGTCGTAAAAGTCGACTAAGGGACGGGTCCTCTCCAACATGGTGGACTATCTGTATGGGCGATGGGCTGATCACCTGTCACCGTACGGTTCATCATACCATCTTAGGACTAATTCATCGAACGTGGCCACTAGTAGTATTGTGGCTGTGCCCACCCCATTAGGGATTTCGGGCGTGATGCTATGTATGTATGTATGTTAAAATATAATTTGCCCAGTCAAATAGCCCGCCCCGCATTATTCCGGGCACAAAGGTGCCCAACAACTAGTATCCAAAGGCGTTATACTCATTTTCTTAATAACGACACGCACAGCAGCAGCTACCCTTGCTGTGGCAACATTTCGTCATTTTGAGCTGTCAATCTAGTACGTCGATGTGGAATCTAGTTTAGGGTAATTGTAGCAGTGGTGGGCCAGTTCCTCGTGTAAGCGCAAAGGTGATGTCTATGGTTATGGAGCGCTTGATATTTCAGTAATAACTTAAGTAACAAACAATCACCTGTCAATTCAGCAAGCCGTGTTGGTGGACGAAACATTTACACCGCACAATCAAAATGCCAGCGATCATATCAACATCTGTTCTTAGAATCCCGCAGAGGCGCGGGTTCGGCTCCCCGCTGGGACGTAATTCACGGGGCTCACACCTCCATGCGCTTGGATTAGCCAGGTTAACAGTTTTGATACTTGCACTATGGAAAATAAAATAATGATCTCGCCCCAAACTTTGATTCTCTGTGCTATATGTACTAGATAACAATACGAATACTTATATAGATATATACATGATATAATTACTAAGCAACCATGACTTGGGACAGGACCAGATTAATTTTTTGTTCGTCAAAATTAAATTACAATAATATTCATTCTGCATTTAGTCTGTGAAAAAAATAGGCAAATATAAACGGTTTGCATATTTTAGTAATGCATGATTAGCTATAAATTAGTGTTTATAAACAGCAATAATATAGAAAATAATATATATAAAATGCATATTAAAATAATATTATGTAAATATGTCATTTTTAGAACAAAATTATTTTTCAATCCGTATTAAGAGGGCTCCGTGTTGGAGCACTTCTATTCCATTCGTAATAAAATTCAGGTTTTTTGACTAAACTTTAACTATTTTGGCCAAAGCCTGAGTCTAGCTGTGCAAAGGGGGAATGCTGCCAGCCTGCTGGGCACCATGAGCAGCGACGGCGATTTGGCGAGTTTCTTCTTATTTGTAGACTTTTTATAGTTTTAATTCAAATTGATAATAATTTCAAGAAGCGCACAACGCATTAGCATTGCGATACAGCGAGGAAACGCTGCCAGCATCTCATCATTTTTAGATTTAATTTAGTTTTTATTTAGTTTTACTTAATTTTCAATAATAATAATAATAATGTTTTTTATATTTTAGAATTTATTTTTTGCATATCTTTGTTATATTTTAAAATGTAATTAATTATCTATCTTTTATATTTTAAAATGTATTTTGTTTTTAAATATTTTCTAAAATAGATAATAAGAAATGTACTTAATAAAGATGGAATAATAATAATAATAAATCAGGGGACAATCTTTACACAAATCGATCTAGTCCCAAAGTAAGCTCTAAAGGCTTGGTTTATGGGTACTAGACGACGATATACCTACATACTTATATAATAAATCAATAAAGTTTATAATAATAATTTGTTGTTTATAATAATCATAGATATTTTTTTCACAAATATCAAGACCGTTTCCCGTGATTTGAGTAATATATTGATGATGCTGCAACCATTGTGATCCTTTGTTAGATTATGATGACCGAGATAACTTATTCTCTTTAATATAAACGTCAGACGTGGATGGCATAGCGAGGATTTTTACAAGTTTATTTCACCAGAGCCTATTCGACATTGGTCTAACGTCTAATGGGCACTCATAGACAATTAAAGTGTTAGTTTTTCATTTTCATATGAGCAACACACAAAGCAGAAAAACATCAGCGCTAATCCTGCTACGATATAAACCCGTCTTAACCTTATTTCCTATATTGCCTAAAGGCTGCATAGCCGGGTGATTGTGGTCGACCGGTTGCGGCTAGTCGGCCGTCCTCTCCCATCCTAGAGCGTCACTCTTAAAAAGTCTGTGCCCCCTGGTTTATCCGGCTTGTCCGGGTCAGGCTCCATTCCTGGCTGGGTGTGGTACCTATTTATGTTCATGTTCAAAATCTTCACTAAGTCGGGCCAGGCCGGTAGCACTCGGGTGTAATGTATACAAATTATACAAATTCAGGGATGGCTTCTGCTCGGGGTCAACCATTATTCGAATTTTTCTGTTTGATTTCTCTTTAAGTATGTACGAACTATCTTCTTTACATATAGGTCGCAAGAGGAGAGGCCCTAGCCTGCGCGGGCCCCCTACCCTACCTACCGCGTATTTAAGCGCATATATTGCTTAATCTATTACAATGAGCAATGTCCATATTGTCAGAACACGGGGATGTGTATAGGCCAAAGCAGTTCTACAACGTACTTTTTTAAATAATTTATTTTTAAGAGTGATTTGACGGAAGGCCTCTCAAGAGGATCGCGGGTTGCGATTCTGTCTCGCACCTTTGAGATTTTTGGAAGTTATGCGTAATTGAATTTGATATTTTACCTTGAGCATTTTGAAGGAAAACATCTTGAGGAAACCTTTGAAATGAGACTTGTTTGACATTTATTGAAACTGTTAATAACTGTTTCTTAAAATAAATAAATAAGCCAATGATGCCACATTAATATCAATAAAAACACTGTTTAACACGGGTTTTAGCCAAAATATACAAATTAACTTGATTCATTAAAACTGCTTATAATTTGTGTCAATTGTATTGATATATTCTGATGAAGACATTAAATTATAATGTTAACGGTTTCGTTTAACTGGTGTGTCAAAAAAAACCTAGATTTTGCGTTTTATATTGGATTTACCATGATCCATGATCATCTGGGTCGGGACGTTTGGAGGGCGGCATGGCGAGGGTAGTAAGCACATTTTGTTGAGTTTTTTCAAATTATTATTATCAAATTCACATCAAATCGTTCATTCAGCAAGTTGGTCACCTGTGGGCTAAATGAATCTACCAGCACTTCAGACAGGACAATTATTAGGTACTGTGAAGAAGCGTCGCAAGAAACTTAACAGAAAGTCCGCTTTTCAAATCATACATAGTGCTTAAAAGCATATAATTTTTTTTAATGAAAAAATATATATTTATTTTGCAAGTAAGCCACATGGGCTCTTTTACATGTCTGAAGCTACCAGCGCTTCAATCAAAAGGTGACATCTGCTGAGAAGAAACGCCGCAAGAAACTCAGCAGTAGGTCAGTCTTTTTTTTCCAACTTTTACATTAGAGTTTTAACTAAAACTGACACATAAAAAGGGAAGCATACAAACCTAATGGGTACAAATTAATTACAATGAATAACTAATAAGGGAGATGTATAGTCTCCGCGTCTGGACATGTTAAGTGACTTAGAGATGTATAAAGCCTCTAAGGGTCATAATAGTAATAAAAATAAAGAAATAAAGAAACATCTAAATTGATAACCTAATCTAGGTTAAATAGTGATGTAGACAGTCTCCACGGTCAAGTATAAAGATGGAGATGTAAGGTCTCCAAATATCAAAATTATAATAATAATTAGAAATAGAAACATTTCATGTCCTAATAATACAAATAACGAATATGAAACACTATAGAATATAGTTTAGAGAACACTATGAAGTGAATGAATGAAGTCATAACAAAGTAATTAAGGAATTCATGATAACTAATACTATTATCAATGGACTTTCGCTTAACCAGACAGTCACTCCTGATGGAAAGTATGCTGACGCAGCCGAAGGTGGAATGCGATTGCCTAGGAACTGCCTATTAAGAGCGGTTCTGCATTGCGGATCGGAATCTGAGAAATGTCAGTCCGATGTAAAAATCTTCGAATCGAAGGAAAAGTCGGGTGACGGAATTCGGATCTAGTGCGCAACCTCCCATACAAATGGTACTTCTGCTACTTCGGACCGAAATTTCTCTCCGATCAGACGCAGTGTAGAATCGCTCTTACTATTCTCTTGAAAGTGCCCAGATCATAACCATCCGTAAAGACCGACGCTGGGTGCATAAACCAAAACTAGATCATCATCATCATTAGGCTATATTCGTCCCACTGGACACAAGTGGAACTGGGTAGTACCCACGCTGACCCAATGCGGATCGGAGACTTCACACCTTTTAATTTATTAGCAGATGTGCGAATTTGCGACGGTGCCAGCTCCGCCTTGTAATGGGCCTCTTAACAAAACCAAGAGACAAAAACACTACCATCGCAGCTGTATAAACCTCTTTAATTAAGCATTTATATTCAAACACGATATCGCAAAACCTACATTATGTTTCAATGAGGTACCTAAAATAATTCGCAACTATAGTCGTTTTCCCAATCACATAAGGTACGAAATACTTCAGCAAATGTTGAGTAACGTTGTATGTATTAAGGTGTTATTTACTAGTTAAATTGTGGTAATAAGACCATTTAGAGGCTAACGAGTGGTCTCAGCAGGATGTAAGGCTGGTGGTGATTGGTTTGGTGAAGTCATCATTTATTTGTGCGACTTCTGGGGATTGATGTTGCTCGCGTCCGTAGGTTTTACTATCGAGTGCCTACAAGTGAACCCTGCGTGATGCAATACACTACCGGTGGTAGGTTTCGATCGCGGTTTTCACCAACCCCTTGGCAAAGCTATGCCGCCAAGCGATTCCAATCGTGTTCCAGCACGGTGCCTTGGGTAGCCATTTAGAGAGGTTGGGTCTGGACAGTCGCGCCGAACGAGCGAACGGTTTCATTTGCAGTTTCAGTGCGTCATCCAACATCTTCCTTTCCATGCCTATTTACCCTTAGAGTAAATAGGCATTTACTGGGCAAACACTTCGGCCACGTCTTCACTTCCCTTCAATAATAAAAAAAAACCGGTCAAATGAGAGTCGAAGTCACGCACCGAGGGTTCGTTTCTACGCCAATTTGGCATGGTCTCAACCAATCAATAATAGACTATGTAAATGATATAAGAACTTTGACAGTTGCAACTAAGTTCGCGGATTGCTAAGCTGCAGCGGTAATATTCTGTTTTGATTGCAATATATTTCCACATTTCATTCACATTGGCCTCATTTCAGTATAAAGTAAAATAAGGCCAAATTTGGTACATGAATTTTGGAAATACAGCTGAAACAAAATTGGCATAAAATCAGTAAATTTTTAGGGTATCAATGTATCGGGAGCTTCCCAGGCTTAAAACTTTTTGATACTTTTGTTATTTACTAATATTCATGACAACAGCACAATATATTCTGTGACAATTCCAAACCTAAAAAGAAGATTACCTACCCACCTATTCGTGGCTTAAAGGCCTTTGATAAAAGATACTTCATTATCAGTATATCGTGAATGCTTGAGATTTTGCGAGATGATGGATGCAAGAGAATCGAGTGTTTTAATTTAATTTAATTATTTTATCACTGTATTATTAAGTAATTTGGTTTCATGATGCATTAGTCTAACAACTGTAATGTCATGTAAATATATTTTGCATAAATAAATAAATCATGATATTAAAGTCTTTTTCGTTATAATGTCTTCGACAGTGGAGAGATTTGTGTCCATTGTTTATCTGTTGCACTTTTTGTGTTAGTTTTAGTTAAAACTGTACCTAATGTCAAAGCTGAAAAAGTACTTACTACAGAGTTTTTTTTGCGACGTTTCTTCTCAGCATTATGTCAGCTTTTGAAGCGCTGGTAGATTCAGATGTGAAGCTAGTTTGGCCTACTTGCAAAATTTATATTTTATTTCCAGATCCTGGCTCGTACTCCTAAGATTTTCGGATGTCATCAATTTATCAAGCGAATTTGCCAAGAGCATTTCGGTGAAGGGAAATATCCTGATGATTGTCTGTAGAAAGTAAAATATTATGAATATTATAAATGAAAGAAACGCCTTAATATTTTCCTATTTTAATGAATTCAAGCAATAAGAAACAAAGCCCAAGTCCGGGTGCTCTATGGGACTCGTTAAACTCTGACAGACCAATAAAATTGGTAAACTATGTAGAACTATAGACCTCCGCGCTATGTTAGGGCGGTTCCACAGTGAATTAGTTATAATTTTTTTTATTAATTGACAACCCTACAATATATAACCGTATAATATTTTGGTTCCATTGTATTTTGACATTGTTTTGTACTATTGCTTTGTTATCAATTATAGATTTATCTATTATATAATATATAAGCTTTTTTGCCTATTGCTGTATCTATATAATATACAGGGTGGGCCCTGTAACTGGACCAAATAATTAAAATATAGGCATTTTAGGCTAAGAGTAATCGTGTCGATATGATTTTAATCAATTGAAATCATTCCAGTTACAGTGCCCAATGGATCCCTGTTTCCCTTGGTCCCTCCATAACTTGAAGACGACTTTACCGATTTCATTCGTCTTATTGTTAGGCTATTTAGATCTCCGCGGTTGAATCCGCGGGGGACGGCTTGTATTGCAAGAAAATGCGTACACAAGATTTCGTGTCTATGCTGTTGACCGTTGAGCAGTTTGTTTATCTGGAGTTTATCCTGGATGTCGATTCAGGTCATGCTTACCATAAAAATGCATGGTCATCGGAACTGAACCTATTTGTAAGAAAATATATACAGAAGAAGTGGATCTAATTCAGCTTGTATGATACATATAAACAATGCAAGTTAATAAAAAGAGCATCAAGTCACTTCATGGTAAAAAGTGTACCAAGGCGTAACATCACGCAGAACTCCAACGCACTATATATTCGTAATTTTTTGTTTAATTGACAAAAGGAAAAATACGTATCCAATATTGTTTGATAATGTAACTAGACTAAATAGAATTTTTCAGGAAACTAGCTTTTTACTTTTATGGATCGAAATGGAACCCGGTTCTATACAGAAACGCTAAAAAATACCATGTTTTTTCAAAGCTCATGATTCCGGGTGATATGATAAGGTCACTGTGGACAGTCCCTAACTGGCCGCAACGGCCGCGTCGCACGCGCATCGCTTTAGTGGCGGCGCGCGCGAGGCCCGCATGCTGATATACGCGCTCGCGCACACTGATGGCTATAACATAGTTCATATTGCTTTGCACAGTAGCGATGCTCGCGGTGTTTTTATATAATCAACAAACTTTAAATCCTCCATTCCGTAAAGGTGAAATAAAAATTATAAAAATGATCGATCTATATAATAGTTTCCTATTTTGAATCAGTAAATGAAGTAACTAAATTTTTGTAAGGTAAATTCATGCCGCCTTACGTAAGTATGTTTGTTTTTAGAGTCATTTGATAGGTTTAGGTCTAAAACGGATAGGGCAATGGAAATTGTGTAACTAGGGTCATCCGTTTAGAAGTTATTAGGGATTTTCGACACTGAACATAAAATTGACAAACGTAAAAAACTTCTAGGTATGTTATTTTAGTTGTTATTAATTTATATATCCATTCTTCCCGTTTCATTCTCAACAATAAATCAACTAGATACGAGTGCCACTACCACGATAGTTTTTTTGTGCATAAGCCATAGTTGACAACCTTTGAGCGACCGCCGAGCGTAGGCATGAAACGTGAAGTACATACTACATGTGACTGACTTCTGTACCTATCTCTTTTGTGCCGATAGTTTAACAAGGTCAGTCGACGTCGATCGTCAGTTCCTACTATTGAAAGTAGGCACATCCGTTGATGTCGACTACGCTCTATAGATCGATGGGATCGATCGATTGGCGTACTAAAACCGTTAAATGGGCGTATTTTTACTTACTTTAAAATACTCGCTTTTCATGAAACTCAAGCTTTATCCTACTAATTCGAAGGAAAGACACCGTGTGGTACGCAATTAATGCTTTCATTCCGGGAAGACATTCGTCGATTCTTTTTGAATACGATTCTTAAAATTGAACGGTGACCAATATGCTTAGAGCATGTACATTTTAACTTATCTATTTAGGCTGGAGTTTTAAATTTCCAGTGAAACTGTATCAAATTTAGAATGGTCCGTGGAATCTTGCAGCTTAAAAGATAACTTCGTCTTAGCAAGGCTAGAGTTTTCTTTTTGTTGGGTAATCGCACTTATATTCAATAGACTCCGCATAACCAGGCAACCCCGCTGCCAGCATTAAAGGCAAAATTCTATAACCGGCGGGGCTACGAGCAGGCGCAGGGCGAATTTTTGCGAACGCACCATCACAGTGCTGTAAAAACCCAGCGCGCCCCGCAAGTTTGGCAACTTTATTTGCTAGTAAAAGTTAACCGTAATATTATTTCAACCTTTTCAATCATCATCATTATCATTTCAGCCGTAGGACATCCACTGCTGGACATACGCCTCCCCAATCGATTTCCAAAAGGACCGGTTGGAAGTGGCCTGCATGCAGCGTTTTCCTGCGCTCTCTTATAGGTCGTCTGTCCACTTTTCAATAGTTATACTAATATGCTCCTTACAAAGAACGCAATAAAAACATCTTCAATATGCTTGCAAAGTATTTCAATCTTAGTTTTATAAGATACTAACATACTTCTTGGGTTCTTTTACAAGCTATACTTTTAAACACAGTTCTTTTTTTGTGTCGATATCCTGTATGGATTTTTGGAACAATCCGCCTTGTCGCACCTCGTCAATGATTGTTTGTATTATGACCAGACAGTTAAGAGAGAATCAAAGCTACCGACATAGCTCAGTGAATTAGCAAGCTGAAATGGCAGTGGGCTGGTCATATCTGTCGTAGAAGCGATCCCCGTTTGCAGACGGGTCTTAGAGTGGAGACCGCGAATCGACAAGCGGAGTGTAGGGTGCCTTCAGACTAAGTGGAGTTACGATATTTGCAAGGTAGCTAGCAGAAACTGGAGAGCTGAAGACCGAGCTGAGTGGCGTGCTATGGGAGGGGCCTTGTTCAGCAGTGACTGATGGGCTGCTGATGATGATCTGACAGACGCCTATTTCGTATAGTACCTGTTTTAACGTCCCCCTTCCCCTCCACACCATCGACGTTCCCTCTCTTTCACCACTCTTCTTTTTAGAATGCTTTGCTCTCCTTGTGGACAAGTCATCCCGTTATCTTCTTGATCTGTTTCTACTCCGGTAATTATCTTTATCACTACCATTGACACCGTGTCCGTGTCAACTCTCAAGTGTACGTGTCACAAATTTACACAACAAATTCAAAAATTACTGGAACCGCGCATTGAATTAGTAATCAGTAATCACCATTCAGCTGGCGCCATTGATTCTTAAGAAATTGTAGAAAATGGAAGGATAATAAAAAGTTGTGTTAGTCCGTGCCCCGCATTTATGTATAAGTAATTGTTGATTAGTGGAAACCATTGTGTGGGCTGGTGACAAGAGTTATGTGACTTGATGGCCGTAAAGGTTTCAATGTTTGTTTTGGTTGCTTTAGCTAGAAACATTGTATACTCGTACTTACACTGTTGTAAAATTTCTGGGAAGAAAAAACTAAGGACAGTATTTTTGTTCACAAAATGCATTGAATGTTATATGATGTTATTACAAATTATAGTAACATAGTCTACCCGTGATCATGGGTCCTGGAAAAGACCTCGAGTTGTTATTATATGTGAGTTAATCCGAGAAAAATCGTTATATTCTTAAGCTTCATAACTCATAAAATAATCAACATAAAATTGTTTTGTGTACACAGATCGGTTTCTATTACTCAGCACTTTCCAATACAAGATGAAAAAAATATACATCTTCACTGACCGGCGTTTTTTTTTTTTAGTTTATTTCACAAAACGTACATTATTATACAAATAATTTCCTCGCCTCGGTAGATACCTAAATTTACTTAATCCTATAAAAGTCTATATTCTAATACAATATAAGAAATAAGTTACTTAAAAGAGAGGGTTTAGGATACTCGTACTATTGGAAAAATTTGCCCTATGCCAATCTTTCCAAAAGTATTTTTTTTAACGTATCTTTCACTACTTTTCTGCTGAATTTTTTTCTTGCCTTAACCAATCAATTTCGTTATAAATTTGGAATACTTACTTTGGAATTTCCATTTTTTGGAACCACGTTTCGGTGTGTGAAAGCCTTATTCTCCTCCAAATAATGTTTCGTAATCTTCAGATTAATTTAAATCTACACGGTCTAACTGACCGCCTACCTTTTGAGAATGAATGGTGTTTTTTGTAGATTAAAGTGTTTGACACTACCGTTCACAGCTAGGTCACGAACCGGCACTTAGCCGTAAGTCTGCCTGCTCACTTAGCTATCTCTCGGAGGCACGTACTTACCACGAAATTGTTTAGATAACAAAATGTCGTTGTCCACTGCTTACGGCGATTACGGTGAGCCTGACCCCGGTCAACCCCGGTTTAAAATCTGACTTTGTCATTTTTTTGTGAAATTTGTTCCTTAAATCTGTCAAAAGTACTCAAAAGTGGATAAATTGCAGAAAAACATGTCAATTATGATAAGCACTGGGTCAGTTTACTATAACAAGTTTTTTCGATGACAGAGACCTGTCATGCTCCTGTTTCATGTAGGTACGTAAAATTTAGCTTTTTAATATTGATAGATTCAAATGTATAATCTGTTTTCTGCACTGAAATTATAACAACCGAAAACCTGTATTTTGTTGTTTATTTATTTGAAAATATACTTACGCGGTATTACAGTTTGTAAACTAATGTACCTACTGTAAAAATAATAGCGAAGAAATGCCGCTTGAGATTTAGCTAATTTTGGCACACATAATGAAAAATTCTTTGAATTTAGTCAAGTATAATGACAGTTAGATTAGCTCTAAATTTGATGACAGAATGGGCTCTGTTGCTGTAGATTAAGACTGTATGTCATGTATAAAGCGGCTGAAGTCTGACGAAGGCTGTGTTATTTTTAATCCCTACTTAATATTATAAATCCAAAAGTCTGTTTGTTGGTTTGTTAGTTTTTCTTTCACGTAGGTATAGCAACGGCCGAGCACAGTTTTCGACAGAACAGAGATAAAATAATTCCGCGCGGATAACTAAAGTCACAAACAAAATGTAGTTAGTAACCATATAAGTTCTTTTCCGACACGGTCTAACAATGGAGAATCGCTGCTGAGTTGTGTGACGTGTGACCTGGTCTTCCCCATGCAGCAGGTTTACATGGCGATTAGTATTTTAACTGAACACCATATGATTCTTCGTCAACGGCCCAAATTAGGATAAACCGTATATTGTGTCTTGTTGATATAGCTAAGGCAATGTCGAATAAAGTCATAGACCACAAGTCAAATAAAGTAGATATGTTATGTATATATATGCCTATTTTACTGTGACGGGAACAAAACCTGCGACCTGCGACTTAAATTTCGTAGGTCTTGTTCGTAGATTTCATAGGTTTTCGTAGGTATTGCCTTGCATGCTTTAATTTTTTTGTCTAAAGTAAAAAGTATGATTTTATAAAAATAAAGTTGTTTATCTATCTATCTATCTATCTATCTACTAGCTTCTCCCGCCGACTACATTGGCGAGGAATTCGGTTAAGTATAGTTATTCCATCAGAAACTTTAAAAAAAAACGGGATTTGAAGTATGCTACGTGTTAATCCAGGGTGTAAGCTATCTTCATTCCAACTAACACAACACACTAACTTTGCCATTTATAATACAAGTGAGATGTGATTTCCGTTACTGCACTTAGCCCCATGTAACACAACTATTATAAAAGTCAAAAGTCAACCCCATCCACGCAAACGTACCCGTTACACGTCTTTATCTGTCCTTTACGACGGCCATTACGTTATTACATCGTACGTAATGTACGCTTTACCTCAAAATTGACGGTTTCACGGAGTATTTGGACTAACACGTTCTAAACGAGTGGGAAATGGAACGTAGAGTTTTGAGAAAAGGTATTGTGTGGGATGCTTAAAGTTGAATAAGAGATTACGGATCTAGATTTGGATATATTAAAAGGATAATTATTACAATGCGCACCACGTAAGTTGACATCTGTAAAGTTAGCTATTAGTAGCGCTGCAGTAACGGTTCGAAGAACGTAGCGAGAGGAGATCGCGCGGAATAATTAGTGCACCTGCACCGAACACGGCTTGAGGCTAACTTCACGCCAATTTACGTGGTGCGAATTGTACATAATTTAACTGGCATTAACACATTGGTTCCTACCATTGTTCGTAGAGTAGATAGAAGTATGCAGCGTGGGCAAAGCCACGCGGTGGACTGCCCTGGTGAAGATTGCGGACTCCGCTGGATGCGAGCAGCACAGGATCGGTCGTTGTGGCGATCATTGGGAGAGGCCTATATCCAGCATTGGACGTGTTTTGGCTGAATGATGATTGATGAGCTGGAGGGACGAATAAGACAGTAGTATTAGGTACAGGGATACACAGAAATAAAAAAAACGAGCAAGTCTTCCAATAGAAGCATATGACGTGTTGTTACACCTCACTTTGGTAATAAGCAAAATTAACATTATATCTAAAACTAGGTAAATAAATCTTTCGATAATATCGTAATCTCTCTTTTGATACAGCTAGTATTTATTTATTTATTTATTTATATTATGTAATGTCAAACGTTTATTAATAGAACATTTTATACACAATACTATAAGCGGACAGTTGATTCGTTCTCCTTCTCTATTTCCCTTTCTCTTTCTTACTACACACACGCACACACTGTGTATAGTACCATCTGACGGTCAACTCTACCACCGCGGGCGCTCATTGGTCAAACCAAACAGTGCGCGCTTCTCCCGCTTCCTGTTACACACTTCCGTCCCTGTACACGAAATCACTGCCACAGATTGCGGGAAAGCGAGAGAAAAGATGTTACACATCAATAAATGATTCGCTATTTCGTTTAATCGACCGAGCGAGCGAAGCGTCTCCGTTTCAGCTTGGGCAAAAATGCTTTCGTATGTCCAGCGGATGTCCGTCGGCTGTCCATTTGTTCTCGTCTACAGATCGTAGTTCTCAACCGATTCTCGTGAAATTTTGTGAGCAGGTTCGATAATAGTAATAGTATAGATTTTTTTTTTGTCGATTCAGTTTTTCGAAATATTATAAAATGACGGAGATATGGGGGTTTTTGCAATTACTAATTTAATGGCGGTTTTGGTAAACTGACCTGACCTATGTCGATGTATGGGGATATCAGTTTTTCAACGGCAAAGTTAAGTTTGTCGCGAGGCCAATCATTATTTCTTACTTTTCAAAGGGTTTTTGTTTTAAATTCCTTTTTTTTAAGTCTTTTGGCGCGAGGTCTACAGTTCACGGAGCCACTAGTTGTTTTATTTGTTTAGTAGAATCGACTCTAATATTTCCTTAATTATGGAAATGATTTCTGCGTAAAATTTTATGGCGTTGCAATTTAAAAAACCAGATTAACCTCCAAACTAATTTCCCAGCAAAGGCAATAAATATGGCAACTAATTTGCCCTTCACATTAACTAACGAAAACACATGTTAATTATTAATAACGAGCGACATTTTTTTTATCGTTTAGTCACGGCTTAGAAATAGGCGGCGACATAAAGGTAGACCTACCAAAATATTTCTGGTATCAAATAAGCAGAATAGGACTTTATTTCAATGTGATAAGAACTCTGGCAGGGCATGGATAAGTTGGTAGGATTATAACGTCCGTAAAATGAGTTGGGAATGATCGTGAAATTGTCTATGCCCGCCCCCTGTCACACCGTGATTAAATACAAACAGATACTTACTAAAAAGGGCCGCCTGTCACACCTAGCTGTAATGGAACAATAATGGGTTAAGGTTGGGACAATTTTTTTTGCTTAAACATTCCATATAAATTTGCTTTTAATAATAATGTATTTTTAACTAGCTGTGCAATAGCAATATGAAACTTCGAACCCTTTGGATATATCAAAATCAAATAAATGCCATTATCTAAGTCAAAACACCATCAACTAATCCTGAAAGTTTTATTTAAATCCATAAAACCGATTCGCAGCCTATTCTGAATAAACACTAGAAAAAAAAATCTTAAAATTGTAATTAAGACTTAAGCGAAAAGCTTGCTTAAGCTTGCTGTCAATAGCATTATTTACTTAGATTTTGTGTCATTATTACACTTAATATTACAGACAGACACTTCAATTTTATTTATGGACACTGTATTTGTCTAAAATAAATACATCATACATACTAATCGTATTTAGCAATTAATAGGATTAGGTTTTTACGATATTGGGATAAAAAGTAAGAAAACCAAAATGTATACAAAATATAAAAACATTACTCGCTTACCTATTCTACTCTATGCAATTCATATGAGGGGAGGAAAGTTGCCAATAGTTCGATAATGCAATAATTTTTAATAATTTTTAGGGATCCGTACTCAAAGGGTAAAAACGGGACCCTATAACTAAGGCTCCGCTGTCCGTCTGTCCGTCTGTCTGTCTGTCCGTCTGTCTCCAGGCTGTATCTCATGAACCGTGATAGTTAGTTGAAATTTGCACAGATGTTGTATTTCTGTTGCCGCTATAACAACAAATACTAAAAAACAGCATAAAATAAATATTTAAGGGGGCTCTCATACAACAAACGTGATTTTTTGCTCGTTTTCGCTCGATACTGATAACGGCAACGGGTAGACGCTTGAAATATTCACAGAATATTTATATATATTTTTACTTCAAAAATAAATAATTAAATTAAAATAAAATAAATGTTTGAGGGGGGCTCCCATACAACAAACGTGTTTTTTTTTTTTACTTGTTTACAACGGTACGGAACCCTTCGTGCGCGAGTCCGACTCGCACTTGGCCGGTTTTTCATGATTTATCACTGATTTTCTTTTCTTCTGTTATCAAAGAGTGACCGTGTCCATAATTATTATTATAACACGTACACGTATATACTAAATTCGTGATAATTTCTACTTACCACTATCACTATAACATTTTCATCACACTTGCTCGGAAAGGCTGTTATTATACGCAGGCGTACAGAGCAGCTGTAGCCTACTTACCTCCCAGGGGCAGTTATGGATTTTGTATGGGTTATAACTCCCGCTGACGGCGGGGCGAGCCGCAGCCGGCGGAGCTGCCCCGCGCTGATCGCAACGTACGCTCAGTTTATGAACACCCACCTGATGGTAATTCACGATGTAAAATGGAAATAAAATTAATATATATACTTTTTTTGTCTAATTTTTATTTCATTTCCTTGCAAATGTGATGAAAAACATTGTGTGTATCACGGGCAGTAAGGGGATAACAAACTCGAGTCATAAAAGCCCTCGCCTATCGGCGTCGGGCTTCTAACAGACTCTCGTTAGTTATCCCCTTCTTACGGCCCTAGATGCACAATGTACTATTTTTAATTTGAGTACTAAATATCTTAAATCGTCTGCGGTTGGGAAATTTGTTCCAATATTTGACAATCAAACTTTTTTGATGTTAACCGGGAAGGAATATCTTTATATTACGCTACGGTGTGACGAAGCCAATGTTCGGCTAGAAACATATATTAATATATTGTTAATAATTTTAGGGCAGCTCACGCTCAATTGGTTGCAAATTGTTGATGAAAGCGCGTTCGGTGTAAAAAGGTGCATCTTTTCGTGTTTAGTATATAATTAGCATTTGTTACTTTCGAATGAATTAGCGTTGCGAAATGGTAGATTGATAACTAAGGTACAAAAGCCACTAATTTCAAACGAGATTTTTTGGATTAAAACAATAAAGCAATTCTATTCTATTCATATAAGTATATGAGCTAAGGGAAGGTGCCAAAAGTTCAAGTCGGAAATTGGTGATTATCGTCTGAATTAAACACTGATTTTTATTACTACAGTTACCAAAGAGTGTCTGTATCAAGTACTTTGTGTTGCCATTTTGTTTTAATTTCTAATTAATTGGTTTTAGGTGTACGATAGAAAGAAGAAAGAAAGAAAGAAAAAACATTTATGCATAACAGAGCACAAAAATAATAATAATATACACGAAAAAAACTACAAAAGAAGAACAGTGCCACCTGTTACAACTAGAACGACATTCATAACGATAAATACTAGAACGACAGGTTAATGCTTTTAAATCAGTGCGTTTATATGTATGTATTTTATTACTTGGTTGACTTTGTACTTTTAAAATGTAGCGTTACTCATTATTAGATTTCATGTCAACCAAACCAATTTCAAGTCATCCATCCAAATATAATAATAAAAAAAAACACTTATTATCACCGCACGCTTATTAAGCGAACAGCAAATAGGCAGATGGCCATTCGTTTTTGCTACCCTTGTGACTTACCTTTTTTGTCCCAATTGACTTCAAGTGTCGACTTCAATTACCATCCCTTTGTGCCAATTGTACCATTGTGGGCCTTGGATATCTGTTACGGTCACTTTTGACAAAAAAAACACTATGACCATTATTAAAGTCTATTCTATAGCGTTAGAAGAGCGGTGAATTTTCAGTTTTATTTTAAAGTAATGAAAGTTGATTTTGCAATGACAATTAGAACATAACCTCTAAATGAGACATTTCGTCAACTGTCATAAATATTTACACTTTATTAATAGACAATTTAGGTTCACAATCCAGAACCCAGAGCTGCTACTTATGACAATTTAAACAGGACAATTCAATATGCATTAAATTAATATTTCCAAATAATTTGTGCAAATAGAAGTGTCAATTTGACATTTTTTCTTGACAATTCTATTCGTGCAGCTGTCGTGCCGCAAAAAGTTGCCGATCGCCATATTTTTGACACGATTAGGCTGTCAATGTTTTTGTTGACAGATACCAAATTGATAGAATTTTACCACCAAAATTTGATACACCTAAAAATCTTACTGTCATACGACACATATTTGTATTAAGAGTCATTTCAAAATTAGAAAAGATAAAGCCAAAACAGGACCGACGATACATCTAGGGCATGCAATTCCGGAATTGGTTTGTATGGCAGTATCGATACATACATACTTAGATCTAATCACGCCTCTTTCTCGTAGGGGTAGGCAGAGACGAAGTGGTCTCTGCCTACCCCTACGAGAAAGAGGCGTGATTCCACCTGCTACGATCCTTACATACTTGTTTCGCTGCGTCCACTTTCATTATTCCCTTCATACATGCTCTTCGGTTTAGGGTACTCTTGACCTGGCGCCTCATTCGGGAACGCTAAGTGATTCTGTAGCGACTCGTAAGACAGATCTCTCATCTCGCTCTTACGCATTTGGCGTCGTGCGGAAGAGTGGAATGAGAAATCTGGCTTAAGAGTCGCTACAGAATCACTTAGCGTTCCCGAATGAGGCGCCTGGCCTTTTTTCAAGACGTATCGATACCAATATCGGAAATTCCGGTACTGCCATACAAACCATCAATTCCAGAATTTCATGCTATAGGGTCCAGTTGAACATCGGCGCCTCATCCTCAGTAATTGGTATTCAAACCTGACGACCTCTGTACTGACCGTACTTAGGCTTTGCCCGCGACTTCGTCCGCATGTCATTCAGTTTCGCTGCTCGCTCGAGGACTGTGCATTTTTAACACGCTTTTATTAGATTCACTTGTAACTAAAAATGTAATAAAATGTTAGAAGTCAATTTTAATCTACTTCTTATTATAGTATCGAAATGAAACTTGGTATGTTTATGTAGTTCGGAGCACAATTAGTAGTTTATGCAACGGTTGCATAATGATAGGCCTTAAAACACTAGTGCGGTTTTCATGAAACGAGCCGATAGGCGAGTTTCATAATAAGATCGCACGAGTGTTTTAAGGCCAAATTATGCAGAGTTGCATACATAACTTTATCTACACACATATTATAAATCCTCCATGATGGGTTCAGAAACAATATTTTCCGGCAACAAGTTATTTGTTGCAATCGTGGCTGCATATTTCCGATATCCGGCGCATTTTCACATCACACACACTCCGAGAAGACTACTATTCATATTTTTCAACTAAAATGTAAATTACAAACAACTTTTTCTATTCAATTCAACAACAATTCTGCTTTCGTTCAGCAAAATACCAACATAATGGCGGCAATTCGATCCTCCGTCAAGACCATTTTTTTTTTAAATCATAGACAAATGAATGAAGTCTCTATTCTCATGTCACTCGAGATCAAATGTTGTGCAGTTTATATTTTAAAAAAAACATACTGAATTGACGTTTCGTATCAATAACTGTTTTAATATCTATGGATACTAGAATAGAGACCCACTTGAGTTTTGACAGCTGTTCCAAATTTAATCTCATTTCTATACTAAAAACGATACGGGAATAACATTGCAGCACTCGTTTTACCTAATTGGTTGTCAAAATGGTGGTCATTTCCTATGATTTTTGATTACACTTTGGAGGTTTTATGATATGGGTGTAGATAAACAATAATTTGATACCATCAAGTTGATCTGAGGATGGAATCAGGAGATGGACAGTGGAACTCTTCAATGGCTACTAGTAAACTCCTCGAGTTGGGCGGTTTTGTGTATTTTGACGAGTCAAACACATTACACTTGGTGACGAGGGTATGATGATGGAGCCAGGAGCGTGTTTTTTAGTTTTCTTAACTATATATTTTTATTCCCGTCCATAAACTATCTCTGTGCAAAAAAACACGTTGATTTGATGCTCCGTTGCGTGATATAAGGACAAACTGACAACGCGATTTCGCGGCAAGCCTAGTTGGTAGTAACCCTGCCTCCGAAGCCATCGGTCCCGTGTTCGATCCCCGGTAAGAGCAAATATTAGTGTGATGAGCACGAATGTTTGTTCCTGAGTCTTGGATGTTGCCTCTGTATTTAAGTATTTATTTATCTATATAAGTATGTAAATGTATGTATTCGTCTAGTACCCCTAACACAAGCCTTTAGAGCAAACGAACAAACACCTTCGCAATTATCTATGTTAAGTAGGAATTCAGATCGGGAATTCATATGTAGAATTCTTAAGTTCTTAGCATGATCAAAGCTTGCTCCAATCTAATATTTCCAAGATATGAAGAATTTATTTAAAATCAACTTATTGCAGGTGAGGTTATTAATGTTTATAACAAGCAACACCATTGAACGGAAGACATTAAAAATAATACCGACCTAAACGCACTAAGTTTTACTCTTAAGAATGCAATATCAGACTTTATATTTCTAGCGTTTCAGTTGAAAATACAATGATATAAACTCAGTCTTACCTCTTTTATAATCGAGCGAACCATTATTCGTCTAACAATCATAACCCATTCGATTCAACATTTCCTACTAGTTTAATAAATGTGACATCTCTATACAAAATTAGAATAAATTAGATGGAATCGATAGACGCTCCCCGCTGCTAAAATGCGTTCCCCATTGTAAAGCTTAGCTTTTATTACAAACGTATCTAACCCGGTGGCTAAATTTGGAACTATTTAATCCCATACTAAATCCACCTCTACCGTTAGATAGTGGCGACACCACTATCAGCAGATATGAAATGGTCGTTTTTTAAACATGGCCGTCTAATTTGAAAAAGGAAGACGTCAATGTTAATATTGTAGTGTTTTATAGTCCGGTAGCTTGATATAAAAATGTATTTCCTATGGTTTCTGGATGTAGTTTTACTTGTCAAAATGACAATAGTAATCGGGGTTTTATATATATTTATGAGTAGGTAGTTCGAGGCAGGATATCAAGAAAACTTTAATGTATATGTAAGGTATATATGTATAGAATTCGAACAAAACGAAACAAACTTATAGGCAAACTAGTTTCTTAAACTTACACTAGTGTGCTATAATTGTCAAAACTTATGTGAACGCCATTATAATTAGTTTCACTTTAGAAACCATTGACAAAAAACTTGAAACAAGAACGCTTGTTTGTCAAAGTCACCATTTTGAAAATTACCCGAAACTGACAGATATAAAGGCACGTACACACGCACGTATTATGTTACGGTCATTTAAATAACATATGGAATGTGGCGCCGTGTGAGATGACTCTATTCTCGCTGGATGACCAGAGAGCAAGAAACTTGGTTGTATGATGAATTCAAACGTGTTCATTTAATATAGCTTACTTTATTCAATGAAAGAACTAAAATTGACTTTCCTATGGTATAGGCTTCCCTGTAATCTGTCTTAAACATATTTTAGTTCTAGTGGTTTCGAAGATAAGGGCGGAATAGTTAATTTGCGCCTATTTTCCTAAATAACCTCAAAACTATTAGTTTTAAAATTATAAAAAATATCTAAGAATTTCACAACGCGTCCTTTCATTTGATATGAGCATATGGCACACGATATAGAATATACGGATTGCAAAACTTTTTAAAAAAATTCTCGTTTACCCCCCAAAATGGGTCATCCATAAAGTACGTCACACGTTAAGGGGAGGAGGGGGTAGACGAAGTGTGACATTTTGTGACAAGGGGTGGGAGGTGTCCTAAGTTTTGTGACGTCACATTTCAAAATCGAATCCATACATGGTCATAAGTTTTAAACAGTTTTGTTTCGAGAGTTCACAACCGGTCCACTAGTGTCACGCGCCGGTAGCGTTTTTACAAATATTTGATTTGAATTTCGGAACAGCTGTCTTAATTTAATAATTTATAGATATAAAATTGCAAAATATGTGACGTCTCACTAGGGAGGGGGGTTTCACAAATGTGACCAACTGTGACAAGGACGGGGAGGGGTCAAAAAAACACGAAATTTGTGTGACGTACTTTATGAATGACCCCAAAGTGGCCCCCATGTTTAAAATTCATTTATTTACGTTACACGTCCGTGTTGCAGCCACCGACTTACCAAATTTCAACTCAATCAGTCCAGTAGTTTCGGAGCAATTTGGCTGTGACAGACGGACAGACAAGACACACGAGTGATCCTGTAAGGGTTCCGTTTTTCTTTTCAGGTACGGAACCCTAAAATTAGTAAAGAGTGTTGCTTGTGCCATCCCTACTTCGTTAAAGCTACGACAGTCCAAGATCCACTGGTTAAGTGGTTACAGCACGTATGGTGTCGGGTTACATGCGCGCGCGCATTTTCGAACGCGTGGGTACGCGTGGGTGCTGGACGTGTTCCTTAACTGCCACCTCTTCCGGGAGACGTGTTCAAGGTGTCTCATCTACGGGTGAAATTGACAATATTAGTTTGGCAAGTAGGCGACACGGGCTCTTTCGCGTGTCTGAATCTAGCAGTGTTTCAAAGAAAGAAGAAAGAAAGAAAAGAAAATAAATTTATTCACAACAATATTGACCATTAGTAGAACACGTATAAGAAACAATAAAGAAAAAAAAATTAAGACTAGAAACAAGCAAGCAGTAGATGTTGCATCAAAATCGATTCAGTAGGCATTCGATAACATTCGCCATCTGCCCGACATTTACAAAAGAAATAGATCGAGAGGTGTCGCGGAACGGACGAACGGACTTGCCCCCCGCGGAGAGGACTGAGAGCTCTGAGTTTGGAGTTCGGTGCCGGACTTGGTTTGTTTTTATTTATATTTATTAAATTAATTTTTAAAATATAAACAGTTTTATCATAAAAACTATCTTACAAAAATTTGAAATTGCACTTTTTATTCGAAATCTGTTGGAAACTTACTCCTTTAATGGATATAATTACACTTCAGGTAGGTACCTTTTTAAACACTATATAAGACCTGATTTGTTCTTGTACAGTCTCACTAAAAATCTGTATTTTAAAATCTTTATATATCTGTCTTATGAAGGAAAATTTTCAAAAAGTAAAATACTTAAAACGAAACAACGTTGCAATTTTGTCTTTAATTTTGCGATTTATTATTTGACTTTTTTCGGACATCCCAATTCCACCCCTGTCCTAAACGATACAAGATCCCACCCCCAACTACAGGAATCCACTAATTATACGGGAAATAATGGCCACGTCTAATTTATGGTCTGACCATAGAAATATGGTCTTTTAATGGCTTGTCTATGGCCACAAATGGCCGCTTTTGTTTTGGTCAATGGCCGTTCTGGTTTTGTCTTATCTGTACTTGAATAGGGGATGGTAAGTCCATAAAGCACTTATAGATTTTATTGCTTTATTGTTTCGTTTTAAAGTTTGGTCGCGTGGCAGAAAATGAATGGATAATTATTATTTGTCTACTGCCCGAAATCACAAAGGACACTTAAATTGATCTTTGATTTAAGTGACACATGTAGGTATATGGCACCAGGGAAAGTCGAAAAACACGACTATTTCTGAACAAGTGCATAGCCAGGGGTTGGGGGGCAGGTGGGGAGGTTGACGTTGACTTATAAAGTTTCGTATTTAATTGACATAAATCCATCCGTCAATAATTTGCGTTCGGAAATACATAGTTATGGTCTCCGACTTTCGCCGATTTACGCACTACATATGTCATTATAATTTGACAATTGGTGAACGAAGATCAAACTAAATTCAAATTCAAAACGATTATTTATCAAACTGGGCATCTGTCTTTTCGCCACATGAATAAATTAAGATAGGTTGAATCTACAAGCGCTTCGGACATGACGATCTTACCGTCGGACATTAGTATCGGATTAATACAAGTGGCGTTTGTCAATTCGGTCGGATAAATAAATAAAAGAAAACTGATGTTTTCCATGCTATGAACTATGATGGTATCAAAATTATATTTTATAGCATAAATGTCTTTAAATTCGCTTTTAAACTATTATGGATATTGATGGGTAATACACACTTCTAGAAACAAATATTGTCCCTCCTGTGATATAGTCACAACAATAAAAATCATGCCCCAGGGTCCTAACTTGCGGGAACAGGGTCTTAACTTTTTTACCATAATAAGTATAGGAATTTTCTTGAGAAGTGTTATAATTCACGGTGAACTTCGTATTTCATTTAAGGACTATGAGCAGCATGGAGGCAGAAGAGACAGCCACCCATACCCTCTTGGAATATCCCGGCGTGGCCAACTACGGGCACACCTCGGGAATCCGAGGCCGCTCCTGGAAGTCGTCGGCAACATCAAGGATCTGCTAGGCTTCCTGCAGGAGCTGGGTTGGCATTAGTAGTGATGCTAACCCACACCACGCAAAATAGGCGCGATTAAGTCGTCGAGTTGAAACCCAGCCCGCGTGAAACTATAACTATAAGGATTACGTGCTTAGTGTGGCACTATTGGTTTTGGTAATGCATTTTGCTTATTTGATAGGACATGACATCAAATGCTATTAAATAAAAAAAAAGACATTGGTTTTGTTCTCATCATCTTATAAAAGGAAACGAATTTGATCTTCAAACAGAATAACAGATTTGCTTGACTCATACCTAAGAACACTCGTGATTAAGTCACTTTTCAAACAACAAAAAAAAACAAACTCAAGTCATCCGTTTGGGAGCTACGATGCCACAGATAGTACACAGCCACACAAGTTAAACTTATAACACCCCTCTGTTAGGGGTTGAAAACATGCAACATCAATAAAGGAGTCTTAACAAGGTGTTCTTTAAATCCCGACACGACAAAACAACAATACCTCCAAAATAAAGCAATCACCGCATCAATCGAAGTATCAATAAAACTAAATTTTATCACTAGTCAGGCCTCTCACAAAAACTACAAAGACTCTCATTCGCAACAAATTGTCATACATCTTCACACATTCTGCGAAAGGCGCTAAAATCATTCAGCCGTCAAAATCAATAAGAACTGTCAATTTTATTAATAAAACGAAATACAGCTGGTATTAAATTTTAACCACCAATTTTGAACTCTACGAGTGAAGGAACGTGTGGACTTGAAGTTTTATTGGCGGTAAAATTCCCGCTTGCCACAGACTATAATAGAATATAGACGTCAAAAGTCAAACTAGCTTCCACGACAATGGCCCCTGATTGCTCCGTCCTCATTCAACGATTATTCACGGCCATTATATTCTATTTAGTTCCAAATAACCATTTAATAATAGTTTACGAACGTTCCCCTTAGCACGCTTATTAACAATACAATAAAATAAATAACAAATAACAGAAAATAAGGGCCACTTTACACCTTCTTGGAAGCTGGCAGTTGCGCGCAGCGTGAGTTTGAAAAAAGAAAAAATCCTTTTCACTCACATGTCTATGTTGTCTATTCCTTTGTGAGCAGTAATATCGAATTTATCGCGTTCTATCTGCGGGTAAACGTGTAGTTATCATTGTAATTTGATCTTTATTTTGTAATCATTAGAGATCACTTGCAGTTATCGCGAGTGTAACTAAAATTTTAAGGATTATTGCGAGCATTACCAATATAATGGCGCTTAGATGAAGTGGAAAATGATACAGTCGATGGTGTCAATCCCTTTTCACGGTGCTAATATAGAATTAATATTTCGGTGGGAAAAAACCTTGACAAATGACAAAGTGTTTGTGTAATTTAACACGCCATTTTGAGCCTTGTGTTGTTTGACGAGCGGCAAATTTCCACTAAACATTTTAATGTTTCGCGGAAGCCATTCAATTTTTGAAGTTTTATTTGAGGTCGATTTTTATGTGTTTCGCATGACTTGATTTTAATTAGATAGGTCTATAATGTGAATGGATTTTTTACACAATCTATATTGGATCAATACGTTACTTGACTGATCAATTTTAAACGTTACAATAGTCTCTTTTTCTTTAACAGTAAGGACTATAATAGAGCATAGCATTGTGATTATTAATGTGAATAATTGAAAGAGATTTATCACTGATACATAACAAATAGAAACCTTGTGTGGCCAAATGATAACTTTTATTGCGGACATTAGTAATCATATCACACCATAGATAAGTCGATGTCTGATTACAACTAGGTTAAAACTGTGGTAGGTAAATACACCTCCTGAAGTATTTAACTTTACTTAGCATATAAGAGATCGAAAGGGCAACGTATATTTATAAAATATAAAACATTATTTTATAAGAAAAAAATCTAAATTTGTAATTTGGCAGTATGCACAAGGTTTCCTTCGTCTCTCCCACGCACGATCAAGTAATCTTAATTTTTACCTTTCACTATTTTGAATGTAGAAGTATTCTCCCTATAGAGCTAAGTTTGCGTTTTTCCACCATCATAAAAAATAACTCATTCAATTAAAAAAAAAACTTTATTTTTGTAATATCATATCACAAACAAAACTTGCAACTGGCAGATAACAATGATTGACAGATGCAACCTTTTTTTGCTATTCTTTTTTCGCCGTTCGAATTCCAAATATTTTTAAACGGCCAATTAAAATGGCGATTTGTAAAGGATCCGCTGACGTTACACGCCGACCTCTAATTCGCTAAAATAACAGTTTTTGCTTGTACTAATGGGGATGGATGATGGATGGTGGTTTTTTTTGGATTCTGTTATCGATCGTGTGTTTCATGGAACGATGAAAAAAATAGTGTTGTTGTGTCTATGAGACATAGTAAATTAGAATTTATGTAAATTAAAATAGTATGGACCATTTAATTCATATTAATATCTGTTTTTAGAAACGCACTGAGACACCGAGAGGAATATCACACTTGACACTAATATTATAAATGCGAAAGTTTGTCAGTGAGTTCTATCATTTATTATTATTTTTTGTTTTAGCTGTTGGTAATTTTTGTCCGTCCACGCATTGTGTTCTCGAATCAACTCCAAGGTTAGCTGGAAGAGATCCCATTAGAGATAAGCTCGCCTTTGTACATTCCTTATATTGTAATGCGTATTTATTTTGTAATTTATTTATGTGCAATAAAGAGTTTACATACATAAAATGGTAATCCATTTAATTTTTACCTAAATTATAGTTCCTAGTTGGATGGATTTGGATGAAATTAAGCAGACAGATAGAATATAATTATGTTGGAATAAGGGAGACTTACGCCACAGCTAGGTATAAATTATAATCTCAAATTCTGTTGATCATAGCCCTTTAGGGTAATTTTTGTCAGCAGGAAACGACAGACGTGCTATTAACAACAGACGCGATGCGCATGCGCACAGCATAGTGATGATTTAATGCAGTTGCTATGCGCTAATCGCCATATTGTATGGACCACCGGTAGTGACTGCTGGTACAATATGAATGTATTTTAGAGACACTGACAATAGTTCTTCCGTCCGTGTTATCTTAGTTTAGGCAATTCATTTATTATTTACTAAATCTGCCCGCGACATTGCTTGAATGAGATTAGAATGATTTTTCATACAAATAGCAATATTACATATTTTTGAAACCCTTTGAAATATAGATATTTTCTAATGGCCGAATTCAGAAACGCCACTTATTCATTCGATTAGTTTTAAATAGTTAAATGTCCCTCAACTAGTTGTCAACCTATACATAAACGTCACTGAAACGTCACTTTAATTAAAGATCAATTTGAGTGGCATTTGAGTGGCCCATCTGAATTCGGCCATATAGTCTTCTAAATATTGTAATTGGTCAATTACTATTAACAATGATTTCATGCTACCTGAGATCTTCCTTAATCCACTTGTTAAATTCACATAATATACCGTTCAGTAGTTTTCCTGTGTCATCCGTTCAAACAAACAGACAAACTGACAAAAATTCTATAACGACATTTTTGGAACCTACTACGTTTATTTTGTCCCCATGTATCATTTCTTTTTAAGTACCTGTAATGTACAGATAGATACGTCGTTTTTACATTATTTATTATATTTAAGGAGTATTATAGTCATTTATTAGGTATTTATATATGAATCAAACTCGCGGTTTCCCAAAACATTAAGTTGTTTATTGAAAATGTCTAATTGGAATTAAGCTATGGAGAGGGCTATGCTCGGGGTTTCTCTGCGAGATCGAATCAGAAATGAGGAGATCCAAGTTACCGACATAGTCCACCGGGTTAGCAAGTTGAAGTGGCAGTGGGCAGGGCACAGCACGCAGAACAGATGGCCGATGGGGCCGAAAGGTTCGCGAATGGAGACCACGGACCGGTAAGCGCAGCGTAGGACGTCCACCCACAAGATGGACAGACGACCTAAAAGAGACCGCAGGAAAACGCTGGACCGGCCCTTTTGGAAATCGATGGGGGAGGCCTATGTTCAGCAGTGGATGTCCTACGACTGAAATGATGATGATGATGATGACCTATAGGAAGGTTTCTTTCCCAGTATATTTAAACGTCAACGCGTTAACAAAACAAATTCATGACATATCAGTTTAGTTCAAAAATAGCAAATAAAATGTCATCTTCATATTAGTAACGATATACATTTACAAAATAAAATTATTATTCTTTTAATATTTTACGCTTATATGACTAATAGATTATGATAAATAAATAAATCTGGGGACACTCTTTACACAAATCGATCTAGAGCCGCTGGTGAGGTTGCATATTAAAGGAAGAAGAAAGTAAATATATTTATTCACTTTAAAAGACACAATAATAAAAACAACAAAACAATACAGAAAAACGAGGGACTTGTCATCGCGGCAGTGAACCGGTCACTGGCTCAGCATAATGCTGAGGTGCCAGACACCCGCAGCGCTGATGTTCAGCCAGCACCGTCTGTAGCAATCGGAGCGCTATACAAACACACCAAACACTAATAATTACACAATACTACCTACTTGGATAAATAAGTGGTATGTAAGAATAAATGTTGTTATTGCGGCTTTAAACATTCTAATTAGATACAAATCCCAATAGATTACCATTAAAACATTACAGAACAAAAACCCTTCTCCAGGACTCGGTCTCACTCAACATTCAATTCACGGTTTTACAATAAACAGCCTTGCATTCATTCACTCGGTGTGGTCAACGGTAGTAGCGATGCACTTAAACATAACTAATATGGGAAATGTGGCTGGAATTTGAATTAGTTTGTTGGTTTTTTGAGTGAGCAGTCATTGTATTGTATGGAAAATATTTATCACAAGGTTTTAGTTTTTTTAGGGTTCCGTACCCGAAGGGATCAACCGTCCGTCCGTCCGTCTGTCAGAGGCCTGAAGCTTAGCAACAATACATTCCACTGTATTTTAAATCATCATTGCACCGTGAGTTTAAATACGTTTTGACTCTGTTCATGGCAAGTTGGATGCACTGATTGAAAACGTTCGTCTTCTAGCTCTGTTAAATCTACGACGAAAATGAATATTGGCGGATGTTTCCACGCCGACCGCTCAGCTTTCTCGTATAGCTCTGGTGGTAAGCCAGCCTTTCACCCAACGTCGAGATAACAATTGCTGTTAAAATACGGCAGTATCTGAGGTGATATCCTCTTTGGTATAAGCAACCAATAGAGTTGTCATCCATGTCACATCCTTCGTCTGTTTTACATGACGTTCTTTCAGTTAAATAAAGTGATACATATGAATAAACGAATTACCAATAGAAAACATGGCTTTATCAGCGCACAGTGACCGTTTCAAAGCGGCCGTCAAGTGCAGTCGTCTCGCATAATCAACTACGGACTCATCGGTTGTTTGTTTTTGGTTTGGCACATGCCGAGCTATTAGGTAACTGCGTTTTTGGGTCTAACATAGATACCCTCTAGACGTTAAGAGCTTCGTCGTAAGTCTTGCAGGATTTTGACTAGGAATTGAATTAACCCCATCTCTTGTTTTTACCGTGCATTCAGCATTCGCCCGCCTATTAGTTAAAAAGTGACAGATGCTAAATGTGGTGTACTGCCCTTTGGGCAAACTATTTTTCGCTAAATTTCACTTCCCAAAAAACTTATCGCAGTAGTTTCATTTCCCAAACGAATCTTTAGCATATTTCCATTTCGCATTTTATCATTTGGGGAAATTATCATTTGGCATCATTGTTCTTTGTCAGGGGTAGGTTAGGTTAGGGTTAACTTGTGTCCCTTACGTAAGTACTTATTTGTCAAAAAATACTATTGCTAAGTGTAAAATTGCGATAAACTGATTTGACTAATGATTTTTTGCCAAATGATAATTTGAGTAAAATATTTTGGGATCTGATACTTTGGGAAAAGTTTTCTGCCCATACATTAGTAATCCGCTAAATGTGCACTAAGCTCTTAAACTCAAGGATTAGGGTAAATCTTCCTTTTTTTTCTTCTGGCTAAGTCTTATCTTGGACATTTAACACATATTCATTCCCAACTAGGGTACCCAATCTACTCGTATATAAATACTCCCAAAAAACGTGCACTTAACATTCTCATTGATAGTAAGTGTCCATTTCCATGTGACGACGCGGTTAGCCTAGTTGGTAGTGACCCTGCCTCCGAAGCTAGCGTCCCGGGTTCGATCCCCGGTACGGGGCAAATATTTGTGTGATGAGCACGAATGTTTGTTCCTGAGTCTTGGATGTTTCCTATGTATTTAAGTATGTATATCGTCGTCTGGTACCCATAACACAAGCCTTTAGAGCTTACTTTGGGACTGGATCGATTTGTGTAAAGATTGTCCCCCTGATTTATTTATTTATTTCATGCACTGGTCATTATTATTATTTCTGGTTTTTTATTTTAGCTATTTGTTATTGTGTCTATCCACGCATTGGCTTCTCTAATCAACTCCGAGGCTAGCTGGAAGAGATCTCATTAGGGGTAAGCTCGCTTTTGTTCATTCATTTATGTGCAATTGAGTTTACATACATGCATACCCTCCGTGGTTTCCCCGAGCGGTCCCAACGGAAGACTAGCGTTGGCTTCACCGCCAGCATTATGCTGAGTTAGGACCTTTTCGCAAAAATATTTTTTATCTTGTTTGTTGTATGCGATTCTCTTATAATGTTTATTGTTGTGAATAGATTTCTTTTCTTTATTTCTATCCATACTTCCTCCTCTTCTTCTTCTTCCTCTGCTGCACTGGGAGTGAAGAAATAGCAAGAATGCGTGCAGATGCTTATCATCCTGGCATGTCGTAAAAGTCGACTAAGGGACGGGTCCTCTCCAACATGGTGGACTATCTGTATGGGCGATGGGCTGATCACCTGTCACCATACGGTTCATCATACGATCTTAGGACTAATTAATCGAACGTGGCCACAAAGTAGTCTTGTGGCTCTGCCCACCCCATTAGGGATTTCGGGCGTGACGCTATGTATGTATGTATACATACTTCAAAATAAATGACTATGGTATCGTACGTGCACATGACACTCCAATCAATCTGATCTTAAATTAGCCCCAACGTCAACCACTTACGGATTCTCAAAACGCATAGCTGTCCTTCTAATGCGTCGTCGGTAATTCACGGACGTGCCCGGGGCACTGAGTGGTGAGCTAATACTGACGCCGTGCCCTGGACGATGACGTCATCGTTCTAGGACTACTACGTGAATTGACTGAAGTCTTTTTTAATAGCCTATGATCCCATTATAGACCAATCGACGAGTTTATTTAAAATAGGTGGAATGTCAACGGGACTTACACACGATAGCAAAATAAATTATTTATATCGATGGTTTGACCATCATTTCTATTCAAGAAATTTTAACCGAGAAGATAGATATGGGTGAATTCGTGGAATCAAGTGACCAGCAAGTGCAAGCGTCGAGATATCATCGAATAAATTGTCGAATGAAAATGAAAATGAAAATGAAAATATTTATTTTGCAAGTAGGCCTCACGGGCTCTTTTACATGTCTGAATCTACCAGCGCTTTGAAAGGTGACATTTGCTGAGAAGAAACGCCGCAAGAAACTCAGCAGTAAGTTTTTTCCACTTTAAAATTACATATAACTAAAACTAACATAAAAAGTGCAACAAATAAACCTAATGGGCACAAATTAATTATCTTATACAACTAATAAGGGAGATGTATAGTCTCCGCGTCTGAACAAGTAAATTTAAGTGCCTTAGAGATGTATAAAGTCTCTAAGGGTCATAATAATAAGAATAATATTAAAACAGAGAAAACATCTAAATTGATTAATCTAGGTTACATGGAGATGTAGACAGTCTCCATGGTCAATATAATCGGCATTGTGTTGAGTACTTGTTATCCCGGATTAAGAGAAACAATACCAAGTGCGGGTAGTTCGAAAACACGCACAACTCTTAAGATGCTCACACCAGCCGTTTTAATCTGCTTGTGACCACGATACCATAGTATAAAGAGGGGGGAAGTAAGTTATCTTCATATAAACGCACCGCGCGCGGCTTGTATGTGTGCGCCAAAGTATCTATGCGTCGCCGTACGCACACTTAAACAAAACCTCGACCCGTTTCTCAGTGCGCCAGTCGGGGCTAAGGTTCGCGCCTCACGGCTTTTCGGTACCGCAAAATGAATGAAAAATGTGTGATAATCGCAGGAGAACGTATCGCTGTGTGTTTGGGTGTCTTAATAATTCCTCGATTCCAGAATTGTCTCTGTTCAGATTACCTATTGAACAGGAAAGTTAAGGAAGTCACTTATTCTAGCAAATAATTTTTACTTGATGATGAGATACCTACTTACTTATTTTTTGTTGTGTTAGTTTTCTATCAGATAGAGGAAGTAGGTAGGCCTACTTTCCCACTAGAATGTATTAGGTACTTTTGATCTGTCAACCCTGAGACAGTAGGCAATTATATCGCGGATTGGGCCGGAAATGGCCTACTTCCCCTCTTTATACTATGACGATACGTTCTAAACAATATATTCCTGATATCATTCAAAATGAAAATTAAATAATGTAGGTGGAATTACGAAAAATTATATTACAAACACGGACATCAACTCAAAATTTCGTATTCTGTAATTACAATCTTCAGTAATATAATAGTTGAGTATAATGTTGAGATCCAAAGCTGAATTATTCTTTTCAGTGTGATCCCTAAATAAAATGAATCATAAATGGCATTTGGCAATAGCAATTACCTAAACACGAAACGATATCGCAAACTATTCTGGTACGATATGGTACCTCTTATTAGCTTGACAGCAAAGGCGGCAGCCACATCCCAAATATCACAAAGACATCACTCAGCACTTTTACTAACAAATAAAGAAAATCAAAATCAAAATGAAAATATTTATTTTGCAAGTAGGCCACGTGGGATCTTTCACATGTCTGAATCTACCAGTGCTTCGAAAGATGACATCTGCTGAGAAGAAACACCGCAAGAAACTCAGCAGTAAGTCTGTTTCAACTTTGACATTAGAGTTTTATCTAAAAACTAACACAAAAAGTGCAACAAACAATAGAATAGAGTCTGGTCAAATTAAAATTTTCGTGAGACATTATGAATACTTGAAAAACACACGGCTTTACTCACGATATATTGTGAGAAATAGTCCGACATGATTCGAAGTCGAATGGAGTCCTTCTTCAGGGTCTGAGTCGGGTCCCGGTCAGAGCAACCCGCGCACTGCCCTCCGCGCAGCGCGCTGCGCCCGTGCAGAAGGTGCGGGCGCGGGGGCGGCGGGGAGGCGGCGCAGGCGCTGCTGACGTGCCCGGCTGCGGCTGGTCGTCGGTGGTGAACGGCGGCAAACATGACGGACTATTTCTGACAATAAATGTTCAAGTATTTAGAATAGAGACTGTCAGATCTCTCGCACTTTGGCGAAGTATAAGAAAGGGTTCAACTGTCACCGTTAAAAAATGCTACCAAACTTGTATTCGAATTTCAAAACTAAATCAACGAACACTAAAACACTTTGAGCGCCAACACGCGTTTTTAATTGTTTTACGGCATTTTTCCCCGAAAGCCATTATGCCTGTGTTTACAGCCTTTAATAATTGGTTTAGGGCCTCCTTGTCTATCTTTAGGCATGTCAGTCAGAAGCCTTGTTAGGGAGACTTCAGTCACACCGGAATATGCTAGCGAGAGAAATTTAACTAATTAAGTATAATCATATAATTTATACCCAACCAACCAACAATCTCTCCAACATGGTGGACTATCTGTATGGGCGATGCATGGGCTGATCACCTGTCACCATATAAGGTTCATCATACCATCTTAGGACTAATTAATCAAACGTGGCCACAAGTGGTCTTCTGGCTCTGCCCACCCCATTAGGGATTTTGGGCGTGAAGATATGTATGTGTATGTGTATATAATTTATAAAATAAAAAACCGACTTCAAATAGGCTTTGAAAAGTAAGTTTTTTTCACATTTTATTTATTATCCTGTGATTAACGACACGCATCTACTACATCAAGTAAAAATAGCATAATTCCAATTGCTCATCACCATTTACAAACTGTTGCTATCGGCGGTGCAAGGATGTCAATCGTTGAGGAGTTCTCCTGGTTCTTCTATTTTACTACATTAACTTTCATGGACATAAGTTGCTTCAGAACTTTATACAGCAATTTAATCGCCAACCGTGAAATACTCAACATTTAGGAGTTCCGGTGATCATCTATGGTCTTCATCAACAGGTCCACTTCACCAAATAATTCTTTTGGAACGTAACTGCTTGAGTTATTACAGAAAATATTAAAATTGCTATATGCTTGCCTATAATATTTGAAGAGTTCCATCGATTCTTCATAAATCCTCTCATCATAACTCGACTTTGACTACAACGGGACCAAACTGGAAGTGTTCAAATTCAAAAAATTCAAATTTATTTATTTATAACTTAGTTTGATATATTTTTGATGTCGAATCCTCCTTTTAAGGTTAAGTACACCTGTATTAGGATGTATTCGCTCTTTCTTACAAATGTTGAGATAAATTATAAATAAGTGCTTATACAATGCAAGATGTAAAAACATGTATATCAATTTAAATTTAAAGTTTGACTCATGCGTTTGTGTAGAGAGTGAGAGAGACTATGATATAAAAAGGGGATGAGTATTCCATATTTTTTTGTGCAAAAGTTGTTCTGTTTCATTATAGTGCCTTACTTTCAACCAAGATGTAACATCTTTTTTACATTCACCTAATGTTTTAACACATTTTTTTTTTCTCTATTAACTTTATTGTATATATGAATAGATTGTGCATAAAACTAAAGTGGGTATACTTTAGTTTTATTTTTAAGTTTAAAGCAAGAAATCACAACATCAGCAGGCCACATTCATCTTTCACATGTCTGAATCTATCAGTGCTTCGAAGGGTGACCTGATGAGAAGCGCCGCAAGAAACACCAGTAAATAATACAGCAATGATATAAAAAAAACAACTGATAAATCAACCAATTTATAAGGGAGATGTATATTAATAGATTCTCAAGGTCTGTAAAATATCAATACCGTAAACGCGGGTTCATCAGGTAGCAGAATATGGATGGTAAAATAAGGTAATGTAGTGTCTGTGCACTGTCTTCACAGACTATTAGGGTTGCCAACCGTACTATAATTAGTATTGTACTATATTTTGGCTCTGTGTAATATATACTGTTGAAGAAATATATAGTACGCAAAAATACTATATTTCGGTTAGTCCTTACAAATGTGCTTTGAGTTGATCAGTTCAATAGGCATTTTCGTAGCTCTGATAGCCACAAGATGCGCAATCGGAATGTTAGTAGGACGAATTTTGTATGTAAAAGGTTTAAAGTACTATATTTTCTTTCGGTGTACTATTTTATTTATACATTTGACTGGAAAACACTATATTTATAAATACTATAAATCCTAAAGTCACTGCTTATCCTCACTTACTAGTAAGAAAGCTCAAAATCTGCTAAACTTGCGGGGCGCAACGGCTTTTAGAGAGCTATGATTGGTGCGTTGAGGTTATGAGCTTCCGCGCCTGTCTCTCGCCCCGTTACTGCCGCCAGCGTAATCTATAGTAGGTATAATCTGTGACTCTCTCCAAAATATATCCATTATTCGTTTCGGTGTAAACGCAGCCCGCTAATAAAGGTTAGTCGGTTAAATGATTGGCCTCAATAACAAGCCATGAGATAACTATGCCATAAACCCTACCGGGAACTCATCAGACACCTAGAATTATCCAAACTAATAAAAATCAGCCTTTATACTGCTCAATACGGCCCTAAACATCTTTATAAACACACATCAACGGAATTGAGCTGGAATATTAATTATAATGCTCCTTGCCTACATGGAAATAAAGGCTTTGAATAGAAATAGGCTTTTCATCACACTTGCTCGGAAAGGGTGTTATTATACGCAGGCGTATAGAGCAGCTATAGCCGATTTAGCTCCTCTATACGCCCCGCCGTCAGCGGGAGTTATAAACCATACAAAATCCATAACTCCCTAGGGAGTTATGGATTTTGTATGGTTTCGAACTACCGCGGACAGTTAAGTGCGCCAGGTCGGCGGAGCTGCTCGGGAGCCGCAGCCGGCGGGGCGCGCGACCGCAAGCCGGCGGAGCTGCCCCGCGCTGATCGCAACGTACGCTCAGTTTATGAACACCCACCTGATGGTAATTCACGATGTAAAATGGAAATAAAATTAATATATATACTTTTTTTTGTCTAATTTTTATTTCATGTCCTCGCAAATGTGATGAAAAACATTATGTGTATCACGGGCAGTAAGGGGATAACTAACGAGAGTCTGTTAGAAGCCCGACGCCGATAGGCGAGGGCTTTTATGACTCGAGTTTCCCCTTATTCCCCTTATTATCCCCTTCTTACGGCCCTAGATGCACAATGTACTGTAAACGTCATCATCAGCGTAATCCAAATTTCTTATCTCTAGTACCACCGGTTTAGGCTATGCATTTTCCGTCAGAAGTCACGGTACTGTTTTATAGTTACCTATAGAAAATGATTTGTAGAGTCACCTCATTTACATGCAGCCACTGCCACTGCTGCTCGCGCTGCCAGAAATAATTCCCGCATACTGCTTTCGAAGGCAGTGGGTTTTTATATGCTGCTACTTGACTCACTGTAGCAGCGACAGGAGCAGGAGAAGTGACCCATTTACATTCTCGCGCTGCCCACTTCCATGCCCACTTCCCTGCTCACTTCGGCTGCATGGGGAACGCGAATAGCAGTGGCAGGAGCAGGAGAAGTGACCCATTTACATACTCGCGCTGCCCACTTCAATGCCCACTTCCCTACTCACTTCGGCCGCATGTAAATGAGGCATAAGTGCATAAGGCATTTTGCGAGATGATGGATGATAGGCCTTTCCTGTTTTTCATTGGGTTTTGTTTTTAATTAGTTAAGTTTCGCGGTGAATTGGTTTGATACTGTCATGCCGTGTAAATATATTTGCAATAAATAAATATATCAATAAATAAATAGTAGATCTTTGCACCAAGCAGAAAGTGATTCATTATTGCGCCGAGTGTTGGTTTGGAGCCCGAACGCAAGTGAGGGCTCTAAAAACACGAGCGCAATAACAAATCACTTGATGCGAGGTGCATAATCTGCTTTTCTTTCTACTACTTCTAAAAGTTGGTAAAAAAACGTAAAGGTACAGTTAAACCCAACTAGCGAAGTAAAAAGGATTTTGGCACCTTGGCCACTCGCACGTTCTCCCCGAATCTTAAGATACCCTATTTATTAAAATCGGTCTATTGGTTCTGAAGCTAAAGTCGAAAATCCGAAAATTTTCACAGAAATCTTGTATTAATTGTCATATTATGCTATTTTTTTTAAAATCTTTTTGTAACCCATACTATCTTATCAGCCAGTACTTTGAGCATAACATTTTAGACGAGACAATCACAGTTCGATATGGCCGCCGATATGTGGCCTGTTTTTTTTTTTTTTTGCTAACAGTAAGTCCACAAAAGAGTGGTCGGCTGTCCCGTTGGACTGTGAATGGGCGGATTGGGTAGCTGTTGGTGTAAACTTCTTGATCAAACAACCAAATAAAAAAAAAACAAAACAGTGCAGTAATGAAATTTGTATGCAACTTTATTTGCTCTAGAGCAAATAAGGGCTGCTTTGTGCTGAGTATTTAAGGCCATTATGATGAAATTAAAGCGTAGTAGGAAGAAAAATAATTTAACGCGGCATGCATGTTTTTAGCCGTATTATATTATTATTAAGATTATTTTTATATACCTAACAATAACAACGGGTGCAAGAATTGCATAATTTAGACTGCCTCAGTAGGGAAGAAAGAGTTTTTCTTGTCGTTATACGTTGGGTTCAAAATCATCAGCCAACTTCGCAGTTAGAAAAAGAACGGATTCCAATAAGTTACAAAAGATCAGTGGACAATGAGTGTATAAGTTAATAATTAATTTGTCGGCCCGTCCGTTCGTACGAGCGGAGCTGCGAACGCTGTTCAAGAAAGGGTTTTGCGGTAAAGAAATATACACACTGGAGTTGTATGATTTCCAGAGGATGTGAGATTTGTCCAAGGTTATAATTTTACAGTAGCTTCACTTGTAACTAACTACACGGAAGACGCGAAGTGCCAGCAAAGTACCAATTTGGCTTGTCTCAAATTTTACGGCTACATACAACTGAGACTTATTTGAAAATAAATAACACCTTTGTAAATTATAGACATGTGATTGTTTGGACTTGTTTGACGTTAGCAAACAGCTTTGCAAGCTCTGTCCGAAATAAGTCGCTTGGTTGATATTAGCAATAATTTGTTTATTTATAACCGTCCCATTTTTTCAGTAAAGCAAACAATGTACGTAATAAAATCTTAGAAGACAATTTTAAACTACTTCTAATAGTCATAATGATTTGAAATTTTGAAGAAAGAAGAAGAAGAAGAAAAACATTTATTCGTAACAGTGCACAAAATACATCACAAGACGAAAATCTAGAAAAAGTAGAAATAGTGCCAACTGTTACGAAAAGGTCTCAACTCAGCATAATGCTGGCTTGGGGGCCAGCGCTGGTCTTCCGTTGGAACTATCTGGTAAAGTCACGTCAGACACACAGAAGAATAACATAAAAACAGGACAAAAGATCGAAATAACACAAGCAAAAAACGGAAAGCAATAGTATGACGTAAAATGGAACAGTTTTTTTTTTGCAAGTGTATGCGATTCGGATGACAATACAATAATATGGTACCATCCAGCTGATCTTACTATGGAGCTATGGATATTGGAACTCTTCAATGATTATTAGTAACTCCTCGAGTTTGGGCTCTTTTGGTTTGTTTTGACGAGTCCAATACATTAGTTTGGTGATGAGGGTATTTTGTACTTTTTATACGTTAACCGACAAAAGCGTGTTCTTCATTTTTGTGAACTATTCATATTAACTGGTAATAAGCAAATCTATCCACGAATTGATCTATTTGGAACGGGTGTTGACCAATTAGTACGTGGGCGTGGGCAATTAGTATAAGCGAAAGGATTAAAATTTAAAAAGTAGCGATATGTGCTGCAGTGTAAACTGCGCCTTACAATCACACTGTAATGAGGATAATATCGCAAGTGGCGAAGCAAGAAATCGATTAGTTCTGCTCCTGCGCCGCGTCAGCGAGGATGCTGTCGAGAACCCATACGGACTTCTTTGCAAAGGGAAATTGTCATTTTTTGGGTTCCATAGTAAATGTACGAACCCTTAGAGTTTCGCCATCTGTCTGTATGTCACAGCCGCTGATTTTCGTAGACGATTTAAGTTACAAAACTGAAATCTACGACTGTAGATGTTTGTCCCGCGTATATCATTGAGGATAAACAATTGTATTAGCATAAAATTACTTTAGGGTAGTTTCCATACAAATAAAGATAACGTTAACGATAACGTCATGCATACCATTCAGATATGCATTTTTCCGGTGTTTTAACATACTGTGGTTTTACTCCGAAATTTTAGAAAAAAAAAACCGGACAAGTGCGAGTTAAACTCGCGTGGAGAGGGTTCCGTTCCGTACATGATTATCTGCAATGTACTAGGTTACTTTAAATACCATAGACTTCTTATAGGTTTTCCTGTAATCTATAGGTAAAGAACTATTTTCTGTATTTTTTTCAAAATTTTAGCCCCAGTAGTTTCGGGAATAAGGGGGGGAATGGTCAATTTTCGCCTATTTTCCTAAATAACTTCCAAACTATTTTACTTAAAATTCAGAAAAAAATATATTTAAAGTCCTCACAATTAGCCCTTTCATTTGATATGTCACACAATATAGATTGCATAACTTTTTTTTTTAATTTTCTGATTTACCCCCCAAAAGTGGCCCCCATGTTTAAAATTCATATATTTACGTCACGCGTCCGTGTTGCGGTCACCGACTTACATATGTATACCAAATTTCAGCTCAATCGGTCCAGTAGTTTCGGAGCAAATTGGCTGTGACAGACGGACAGACAGACAGACAGACAGACAGACAGACGCACGAGTGATCCTATAAGGGTTTCGTTTTTTCCTTTTGAGGTACGGAACCCTAAAAACAATGAGAATCTTTCTTTGACTGTAAAGGGGTGCAAGCCCGTATGCAATTCATGTTTTAATGCCCGTGTTTAACTTTAAATATTATACTACTTAGTGAATACCTTAGAATAATACTAGAACAAAATCAATGTAATAGTTACAAGCTCACGGACAGACTAACACCGACGCAGCGATATAGATTTTTGATTAGGAATCTTATAATTGTTCTAAACGTATACTACTTCTGATAAAAATAACAAAGCAATAACCTACTTATTACAATCAGATAAGACATAAATTTTAATGACAGTCTATATTCGTCATTTAGTCAATATTTGAGTAATTTCCCTAAAAACAAGTAAATACATAGATGTGTTAAGAGGAAGTCTTGTTTGCTGAACATACAGGCTTAAGCGTTTCCTGTCTGTTTGTTTGTCTGTTTGTACGTGCCTTTTGGAACTTGGTTACGGAACTTTTATAATAAAAGCCGCAGCATTCCAACTGTTGTTTTTATACAAAGGAATAAACGAATCAAGAAGCTCGCACATACAAAATTCTTTCATACGAAAAGAAAAATCACAAACCCACTAAGGCAGGGTTACCTAAGCAGTATAATGTTTGACATTGTAACCGAAAGATAGAACGGATATTAGGAAAACCCAGCTTAAATGTTAATGGAGAAATAAAGTCCGCAAGACTTCGCTAGTTCGGACATTTGGAAAGGACACAGCACATATTCTAAAGACACCGCGTAGCCTCACTTTTTAGCCGACTTAAGAAAAAGGAGGAGGTTCTCAATTCGGTCGTGTTTTTTTATTATTTTTTATGTTTGTTACTTCACAATTCCGCCATTTATTAACCGATTTGGAAAATTCTTTTTATAATCGATAGGGTATACCTCCAGTTTGGTCCCGTTGTAGTCTTAGTCGAGGTGTGATGAGAGGATCTATGAGGAATCGATAGAACTCTTCAAATATTATAGGCACGCATATAGCAATTTTAGTAAAGTGGAACTGTTGACGAAGACCATAGATAATCACCCGAACTTCTTAATTGATTTGTCATTTGCCTGCTTGCCATCTCGCTCCGCAAAAATAACTTCTATTCGTGTAATCTTCATTATAAAAACAGTCCGAGCAAACAGAACCAGTCCAACCATGTCGGATAACCTCGTTTTGTCTTTAAAAATCACGGAGAGTGTTCAATTTGTGCTCGAACGTGTATTTGTAGTGTGCAGCGTCTGTCTGTGTTCAAATTGGCTCCCACTGCAGCCCAGGGCTAATAGGCGGGGCCAGGTTAGGGTTGTCACATCAGTAAAAAATAAAAAATATATACAAACACGCAATGCACAAAGTCAAAACTTACCTTCACTTCACCTAGTGTAGGTACCTACTTTGTTGAAACTCTTAACTTACCTAACAAATTAGTATGTGAGACATCCGTGCTTTAATTTGATAGTGACACAACTCAAAATGTAGTCACCGATGAAAAACTTTAATAGAAGATTGTTATAAATTTTTAATAGAATAGAGTTTTATTTCGAGTTAGGCCTCTGTCGAACTAAAGCAGTGAATGTTGAGCCCTTATAATTTTGACACACACATACAAACGTGTACGAGAGGCCTGGTGACGCGCATGTAATAATAACGCTATTTAATATGGAGTGTCACTGCTATGTATTCATCGTAACGCAATAATGTGATAGTATGCATCAAAATACCGCTGTGATGCAATCATGAATCATACAACAAATTAAATATAAAATATTTATAGTTTCAGACATTAATCAGTGCAGAATCATTCTGATACGGTTTTACGTAAAATTTAAATGATTAATTTCATCTGGACTCCATAATTTAATACCGTAATTCAGTTATTCATTACCAAACACATAATAAATACATTCAACATTAATATAACACAAAATACATGTATTTCATGATTGCGTCTGGTGGGACACAGATTGCTTACCCATATCAACATATATAGCATCACGCCCGAAATCCCTAATGACGAAATCCCTTGTGGCTCTGCCCACCCCGGGCAGAGCAACAAGACTACTTGTGGCCGCGTTCGATTAATTAGTCCTAAGATGGTATGATGAACCGTATGGTGACAGGTGATCAGCCCATCGCCCATACAGATAGTCCACCATGTTGGAGAGGACCCGTCCCTTTGTCGACTTTTACGACATGCCAGGATGATAAGTATCTGCACGCATTCTATGTTATTTCTTCACTCCCAGTGCAGCAGAGGAGTATACAACATATCAACGAAAAAAGAATATTTGATTTATTTCATTCTAGAACTTTCTGTTACAGGGTCCAATACAAAACGGTGTTTTCTTAATTTAAAATTTCCTAAACTTAAAATTAAAAACGTCAAACTCAATGTTTTATAGCAAAAAGAAGTCAAAATCAAATTTGCCGTTTCTTATTTTAAATTAAGTTACTTTTAAATTTAGCGAACACACTTTCGAATTGGCCAATGTCTTCCCAATTTGACAACTTAACGTCACTGAATTCTAATGCCAATGCACAGTCGGTAGTGGTAGAGCCAAACAGTAATCCTCACTAGATGATTACTGTTCGAATAGGCCGGCTCGACCGGGGTAGTACCACGCTCTCACAGAATATCGGCGTAGTAAGTAATAGCTTGCTATTGCGTTTCGTACGGTGAGTGACGAGATCCGGAGGCCTATTCCCTCATCCCTATCCTATCCCCATACCCCATCCTCCCTAGACTGGCAACGCATTGGCAGCACCTCTGGTGTTGCAGATGTCCATGGGCGGCGGTGAACACTTTCCATCAGGTGGGCCGTCAGCTCGTTTATCAACCAGATGACATTAAAAAAAATCCTAGTTACTTTTATAAATTGTCACTTCAGCCAAGCTGCAATGCAGTCGGAAACTATATTGCCTTAATTTTATTAAATCCTTTTAATATTAAACCATTGTTTATTAAAACTCTTGGTGGCAGCCCTAGTAACAGCCCCATCAATATAACAATTTAACAGGCCCGTTTCAACGGCGATAAATTAAGCGTTTTAACTGCCCTACAAATTCTCCAGCCTCTTCCTACCGCTTTTATTTCGCTTCGTAGTAATTACGTGATTAGGAGAATCATTATTTTTCGATAAGGCTGTTAAAGCACATTGATATTGTAAGCGTCTAGCACATAATATCCTAAACACACCGCTTAGTCCAACTTTTACTAGGAAATAAAGCTGCCAAGCTTGCGGGGCGCGCGGGGCTATAAACGCCCGGGCACACCAAACGCGTTTGCGGCGCGTCGCATTTCGAAGGCGGGCTCGCGCAATTTGTAAAACAACAAATCAAATTGACCATGGCACACCAAAAAGTAGCGCGAGCACGCGTACGAAACGCTTCGCGCCCGCGCCGCGCCGCTTTCGCCGCAGAGAACTCGGGCAGCGCGGCGCGAGGCGTGCGCGAAGCGGCGGCGACGCGTGCGCGGTTACGCGAAGTTGTATTTAATATGGCCGCCATGTCCAGAGGCACACGGGCCGAACGCGTCGCGAAAGCGGCGCGGGGCGTGAGCAACGCGGGCCCGCATTCGAAACGCGTTGAAGCCGCCGCCCGCCTTCAGTGTGCCATATACAAATTGCGCGGGCCCGCGTTCGAAACGCGACGCGCCGCAACCGCGTTTGGTTTGCCCGGCCTTTAGAGCGCTGTGCTGTGATTGGTGTGTTTGCGGTTATATGCTCCCCCGCCACTTATGTCTTTTTGCCTCTAATGCTACTAATGGCGTCTATTCGATATATGGTCTGTGATTGAAGCCATCACCTGAATCGAGCGCTCGAAAGTATCGATCGAAAATAATAAAAAACGAAGCTAATATCCCGTATTTATATATTATAATTAAAATCTACTGGTTCGGAGCAAACGTTTTAATTTTCTATAGCTCAGATTCTCAAATATTGGCCCCAGGTCCATAACACAACAGCAGAATCATGGCTAAAAGCGAGAAAAATCTGTATCAGCTAAATAAATATTTTACAACATACCACAACCATCATAGCAATAAAACGATGTGTTATTTTTTGCTTATCATAAAAACCTCACAAAACCATTTTTAATTGCCGGCCAAAATTATAAAAAACCCAATTCATCGACTATTAAACACCGCCACTGCTATTCCGACGCCCACAAACCAAATCAAAACTAATATATTGACATGAAACCCAAATTAACTCGAGAATTACAAACCAGAACACCACAAATACCAATAAACAATATAACGACGTAACTCACAAACACTTACGTCATTCTTCCTCAAATTTAATATAAAATAGCGCAATTAATTTTTAAAAGAGCGCATGTTTTTTTTTAGATACGGCATTCTAAGAAGGCCCATAATTGGCCTGATATGGGGCTAAATAACAGGCTATAAGGAGCCAAATTTGGGCCATAAAATAATGATCGAATTCGGCTTCGGGCTTCGTAATGTGAGCGTTAACAAATTTTCGAGGTCCACGTTTGATGATAGCTCATCAAGAACGTAATTGGTCTCTCTATTTATTTATTTACAACTATCTGTGCCTGGCATACGTTACGATGTTTCATCGTAATCAGATCAGTATCATTATAATCCCCGGAATATTAGTTGTACTAAAATAACGGCGATCCGCGCAGGAAGAAGTATGGAAAGCAAGTGTCGCACCTCACACCGCACCTCGATTGAGACCCGGAAATGTGTTACCGCATTCAAGGTCACAGGTCAACTTACAAGCCACGAATTATACCATAAGTTTATGCAAACCGTTGTAACAGCCACTCGCAGTATTTCCGATAGATTTCGATAGTGAGAACGGTTTGAGTAAACGCATGGTAATAGCACAGATCAGAATCAGAACAAACAAACAATCAAACAAACATTTATGGGGAAGATAAAAGGTTTAAATGCATAATTTCAAGACTTTGTGCATATAAACCTTTTATCTACCCAGGATGTTTGTTACTTTTCTACTGCTTTCCAGTTTTATTTCCATGTTCTATGTCCTGCCTGCGGCCCTAACATGCAAGACACAAGGATGAGTTAAACCGTCTTATCTCTAAGTGCGTCTCTCTCACACTAGTGCCGACGAAAGAGATAGTCATACAGATCAACGGGTTTAATTATCTTTGGGTCTTGCATGTTAAGGCCGCTGAAGTAACCCTTGATATAATATCGGAAACCGCATTGAACATCATTCAGTAGTTTTAATGGGTATCGCTCACATCACAGAATAGTGCAACTTTACACATCTTTTTTGAAAACTAGGTACCGCTTTTCGAAGGTAAGGGAATTACTGTTTGAAGGAGTGACGAGTGAGAGCCGCAATTTAAGAAATTAACCGATAGATGGCGTTACAATGGATCCAAATTGGAACGGTGTCCTTATTTAAAATTTCCCAACCTCGAAAGAAGAAACGTCAAACTCAGTTTTATATAGCACAGAGCTGTCAAAAATAAGTATGACGTTTCTTATCGACCGAGCGAGCGTAGCGAGCGAAGCGTCTCCATTTCAGCTTGTGCACAAATGCTTTCGTATGTCCGGCGGCTGTCCGTTTGTTTTCCTCTACAGGTCGCATGTGCAATTTTGTGAGCAGGTTCGATAATATATAGATTTTTTTGTAGATTCAGTAGTTCAAAATTTTTCAAAATGGCGGAGACAGATGTTGGTTATCTGACAACGACAATAACATTTTTCCAACGGCAAAGTTATGTTTGTCGCTAGGTCTACAGCTCACGGAGCTACTAGTTTTAAATTTAGTGACTTTTAAATTTAGCGAACACTTTCGAATCGGCTCCAATATCCGAGGAACGCTTGATTATAAGGTTTTTGACAGTCCTCTTGCTATATGCGTTCATGGTTTTATTTACTTTATCAAGAAAAAACTATTTTTTCTGTCCCTAGTAGAACTCCAACGTGTACTGAGGAAACAAGTGTGTACTTACCTGACATTATGGATCCATAACAAGTGCTGTTGCAACGTGTAGAGGTGGGACACCGTTGACTGGACAAATTCGGTGATCAACTGCTGTAATTTCGGTGAATGAAATGATTCACTCAAACTGTGACTCGGAAGATCTATTTATGAAAATGATTGTCAGCCTTCTTTTAAGAATATCTTGCCCTCCAAAGTTATGGCGGCATAAAAATGTATTTTATCGATGCTGTTAGATAATAGTCGCTTTTCGCAACAGGCAGGACAAAGATGTCCTGCATAACCTATAAAAATCCAGGTAATACGAATGATTCTGTACACATATATTTTTTTAATTATAGCTCCGTTTGGTCTATGGAAGTCGTGTTCATGAATAATTAATCTTCTATTTATCTTTCATTAGAACGAGCGTAATATAATGTAATAAATAAACATTCGTTTCGGAAACTGTTTTTGTTAACAAAATGTACCGCAATTCAGCGTGCCTTTTGGCATGATTAATCCAACTGTCGCCATGGAGCTCTGTCATCTACAACTACAACCATTGTCCAATATGGCCCCAAGTTCCGACAAATTTCTTCCCATCTTCTTACTTGGGGTCCTTGTCTTCTAGTGCTATCTAGCGTGACTTTACCAGATGGTTCCAACGGAAGACCAGCGCTGGCACACAAGCCAGCATTATGCTGAGTTGGGACCTTTTTGTAACATTTGGCACTGTTCTTCATTTGTAGTTTTTTTCGTGTATATTATTATTATTTTTGTGCTCTGTTATGAATAAATGTTTTCTTTCTTTCTTTCTTTCTTTCTTTCTATCTCTTGGATACCAAAGTTGGACTTCCTTGCTCCATTTATATATTCTTCAACCCACCATGTAACTTGTCCAGCCCTATTTCTGCTGGTCAGCACGAGCGAATAATGTGTATGAGTTTAGTTTTACTTTTTATTTTAAGTTCCATCTTCTTCTATCTATAATTTACTATTTTGAAATTCCATTTCAGTGACAAAACTGGTAAAAAGGGTTTCATACCCGTTGGATTCGTTGCTGCGTTAAATTTAATTAACAGAAGTAAAAGAAAAATAAAGCACTCCATGCTGAATATATTTCGCATTTTTTTTTTCAGGTAAATCGGTTCGGACTATGGTGTATGGTTCGGCGAAATACCGCGGCTAATCCTCGTGGAGCAGTGCAGCTCTAGTAATTGCAGGCGGTCATTAGACCAAGCTTTGTATAACCTTAAACCTACGGTGCGGGAACACGGTACAGACAGCATGTGCGAACTAAAAATTGATCCACAAAACAATTTAACTTACATGAGTGACATGTAGAATGCTCTCATTATTTAACTAAATCTCATTAAAATAAAAACAAGCGAACACAGAAAAAGGAGAGTTTTCAATTGGAGTAGCAACTCTTGGACCGTGGGGTCCATGCGCTCCAGATCTCTATTATGCCTCATTTACATGCGGACGAAGTAAGCAGGGAAGTGGGCATGGAAGTGGGCAATGCGAGTATGTATGTAAATGGGTCACTTCTCCTGCTCCTGCCGCTGCTACTCGCGTTGCCCATGCAGCCGAAGTGAGCAGGGAAGTGGGCATGGAAGTGGGCAGCGCGAGTATGTAAATGGGTCACTTCTCCTGCTCCTGCCGCTGCTACTCGCGTTGCGGCGCGCAGTGAGTCAGGAAGCAGCATGTAAACACCCACTGCCTTCGAAAGCAGTATGCGGGAATTATTTCTGGCAGCGCGAGCAGCAGTGGCTGCACGTAAATGAGGAATAAGGGGATCTTGGCGCGCCTCATCGACACTTCCGGTGACCAAGAAGGCTGGCAGCTATTTAGGACAAAGGTAAGTTTAGCTGTGCAAAGAGGTAATGCTACCAACCTGCTGAAAAAAGGCTTTAGAATGAACAATAGAACATATCCGAATGGTTTTTGAATTTCATGTCTGATTGTATGTGCGCGATAAACTTTAAAACTACTGGGCGGATTCCAATACGGTTTTCGAGGTAACTTTAGGTAAGTCATAGGCTATAGAAACGATTGGAAATAAAACTGGAAACGGGTTAAAAGGGGGAGGGGGGTATAAATACTCTTCAAACCAACAATTAGGTAGGCTTTAGTTTTGAGTTTAAATGTCTATGTATGTTTGTATGTGATCTAAAATCGGAGTTTCCACTTTAGCTCCTGAACTACTGGACCGATTTTAATAAATGGGATATCATATGATTCACAGAGAACGTGCGGGTATCATAAGCTATATAAGAATTCTAAGAGTGCGTTATACTACGAGCAAAAACGCTTTTACGTCGCCAGTCAGGCTTTAGTTTTTAACTTCACTGGTATTTGATGATTCTGTAGTGGTAGAGCCAAACAGTAATCCTCACTAGATGATTACTGTTCGAATGGGCCGGCTCGACCGGGGTAGTGCCACACTCTCACATAATATCGGCGTAAAGTAATAGCTTGCTATTGCGTTTCGTACGGTGAGTGACGAGATCCGGAGGCCTATTCCCTCATCCCTATCCCATCCCCATTCCCCATCCTCCCTAGACTGGCAACGCATTGGCAGCACCTCTGGTGTTGCAGATGTCCATGGGCGGCGGTGACCACTTTCCATCAGGTGGGCCGTCAAGTCGTTTGTCAGTCAATTGACATAAAAAAAAAATTGTGTTACCTACTCTGGTTGACTAAGTAAGTAAAATCAAGATCCTATCCTTTTCTACTTGTCTAAGCTGCGCCTGCGCTGCTGTCGGTGGGGGCGGGTCGCGCACGCCGGCGCGCTCTCGCCGTCATTACGCTGCATTAACAAATATTTAAACATATCGCGATATGCTCTCAGCATTCTTGAGAAAAAATCATATTGTTACGTTTATAAGGGGTAAAAACAGTGTACAATCCAACTCCGGGTACAGTTGGAAAAATTAAGAGAGAAACTCTTTCCTTGCCGCGTAGCCCTACGCGCTACCGGCTTCTAGACAATGAAACAGTTAGTGGATTCAATTTTATAAAAAGATTAGCTGCCCCGCCATAGCTTCATCCGCGGTATGTCCAATACCTTTGACACAATCTTAAGGACTGATTAAAAAAAAAACAGTGAATCTGGTGAAACGCCACGACGCCCCGCGAAGCGTATACTTTTCACTTTAACACATAGGGTATGTGAAGCAGACAGGTGCATTCACGGGGCGGTAAAGTAGAGTCACCAACCCACAAAATGATTTTATGTTTTTAAATTTCAGTTTTGTAGCTTCAGTAGTTTTGGGATAGGCGATGATAAATCAGTTTTACATGTACAATAAAATTTTGTTGTATATCCCTATCATAGGTAGGTACATAAAACGTAGGCTAGTTGACAAGCGATACTGACTCAAAAATACTTCACACCAAAACATCAAAAGCCATCGCATTATAAGTTAAAATAACAAATACGTATTACTTAAAGTTAAATTCATAAGACGTGTTCAAGAAATAAAGGCATGCGCACATAATTGGAACCGAACAAATTTCCATTGATATTTCGTGATGGGAAAAAAAATATAAAATCGTTGTCGATCGAATGTATACATCGATATTCGAGTCGGGGGAACAACCCTACCACTTTAACATTACACACGCATTATACCTTGAATCAATGCGCTTAAGATTCACATTGGCTTGTGCACGTTAACATTTATGTTGGTAAAATTATAATGGGCCACTTACGGAGCCTGCAAATTGTCCAGAATTGCATCGACTCAAACAAGGTGTCAATTTGGTAGAGTTATGAAAGTTTGGTTTTCTCAGAACTATTTGTTTTTAAAGTTTGAGAGCTTGTGGGCGTGGAATTGTTTATTGAATATGCTTTGCGATTGTATGGGTAATAAACCATGAACTTAACAGCACGTGATGGCTGGATATTGGGGAGTATTTGGGAGTTATTACGGAAGGAAAATTTCATTTTTATCACCGGGGGTTTGACAAAATTGGTTTGTGGGTATGTCCTTTTTTATATAAGGGAAGGTAAACGAGCATGCGAGTTACCTGATGATAAGTGATCACCGCCCATGAACATCACTAACCCCGAAGGAGTCATTGAGCCGTTGCCGACCTTTTACGAAAACGAACTCTTCTCTTGAAGGCCCCAATGACGAAACCGTCCGGGAACACCGCTGATGGAAGTTGGTTCCGCAGTTTCACTGTACGTGGCAGGAAGTGTCCTAAATACGATCATACATACATACATACATATTATCACGCCCGAAATCCCTAATGGGGTGGGCAGAGCCACAAGACTACTTGTGGCCACGTTCGATTAATTAGTCCTAAGATGGTATGATGATCATGTACAAGTAAATTAATGTGATAAGATGTTTTAATTTGATTAACAACTTAGAAAGAGATAACTTCTATAACCTAAATTTATTTATATCTAATGCTACATAATTAGCTAAATGAAACATTTCATTTGATTTTTAATAATGACAAATAAAATACGAAGAATGCAAAAACACAATTTATCGACCGTGCCTATCGACACCTTCCATCGACGTTCTCCCATCCCTATTCCACCGAACGAGATTTATATCATATCATTACGTATAAAATATTTCTTTTAAAGCTATAATTAGTTGTTATTAATATTATAAATAATATGCCCGGAGCAATGTTGATACAGGCTGGTTTGGAAAAGGGTTTTTAGACGCCTCGCGCGTTGTACGTTTATCTTGACAGATGATATTTAATGGGTTTTGACTTTTATAAAATCGATTAAGCAATTTCCCTTGCTTTACCCATATTTGTTGGTATTAAATTGATGACTTCGTACAGAACTTTTGGGTCAGACTATGCAATTTGCAAGGAAAAGTTTATCAAATAGAATTTATTTCCAAAAATAATACACACACATACATACTATCACGCCCGAAATCCCTAATGGGGTGGGCAGAGCCACAAGACTACTTGTGGCCACGTTCGATTAATTAGTCCTAAGATGGTATGATGACAGGTGATCAGCCCATCGCCCATACAGATAGTCCACCATGTTGGAGAGGACCCGTCCCTTAGTCGACTTTTACGACATGCCAGGATGATAAGCATCTGCACGCATTCTATGCTATTTCTTCACTCCCAGAAACCCAAACTCCAAAAATAATAATAATAATAAAATGATTGATGTCTAACAAAGCCTTTAATTACTTGTGATAGCAACTTTATTCGATTGATTAAACTCGCTACAATGAAAAAGTAAAATAAAGCTATATACATATATGCGAAAAATGCTGTTAAGAAACTTATCGAAATTAAAATCGACCTCTCCATCTACCCCTAAAGTATTAAAGGCCGTTACGTTGTGTTATTACCAATAATATAAAATAAATGAAATATTAAATCGTTGTCGTCCATAAACCCAAAACCATCTGCTTTACACTCATTATACTCTTCACCGAACACATTAAAAAAACTTACCCCGAAATCGTGAAGAATTACCTTTTATGCTGGTAATTTGCACATACTGGTAACACCGGGTCAAATTACCCTACCACCAATAAGTCTTTATCACTAACACAATCGATTCGCAACCTTATTCATTGACTAATAAAATCGAAGAAGTTTTCAATAATATTTTTGTAAATTCAAAATTAACGTGCACTCTTGTTGATTGATTCTCAGCTTTATCCCTTGATTATAAGGTTGTTTATTGCTGTAGATCGGTTGGTTGGTTTAGCATCGGCAAACATTACGTTAACGCGGCCATTATTGAATTTACTTTATATAATAATGTTTAATCGGTCGAAAGTATCGAGTGATGCTGCCTTGTTACTGACAGTAAGGATGGATAAATATCGATAATTTGGGAAAAAAGGGAAAGATGACTGTATTGTATAAGACGTCGTCCTATTAGAACGCGATTGCGCGATCATCGCTAGTTCGCGCGAATTTTGTTCGTACAAACGCGCGATCAAACCTATTAACATAATCTGCTCGACATCAGTATGTTTGATTGCGCGATCGTGCGAACAAAATTCGCGCGAATCAGTGATGATCGCGCAATCGCGTTCTATTAGGACGACGCCTAATATTATACTGCGACCCACCCTCTCACTGTCACCGCTTCTAGAATTAGAAATTAAAACCTTACTAAAGATATTTTTGAAAGAATGGTAAAAATAGCATCAATATATGTTAGGTAGTAAAAAATTCAAAGTATATTTACTGACAAGCAGAATAAACGACTTCGTTTTATAGTACATATTTTGAATAGACTAGCTTTTCTCGCAAATTTATACGCTTTTCACGACCTCACGGCAGTGAATGAGATACTGGCTCAGCATAATGCTGAGAAGTCAGACATCCGCAGCGCTGATGTTCAGCCAGCACCGTCTGTGACTCCCGAAGTGCTATACAAACAAACTAGATACTAACATTCCTACATAATGTGTTCAATATATAAAAAAACTTTAAGTATATGGCTGTGACGCAGCCTGCCTACAAGCCGATTCCTCGCAGCTTTACCAAGCTAGAAAACTACGGCTAGCTATCAGTGAAGTCCATGTTGCTCTAACTAATAGTCAAACGCGCACGTTTGGTTCTAATTTTTCCGGCTTCCCTTAGGAAATAATTGACACGGGTATATGGTCTGATAACAGGACGTTTTTAATAAATTATAAAATCATGACTCCTCTGCTGCACTGGGCGTGAAGAAATAGCATAGAATGCGTGCAGATGCTTATCATCCTGGCATGTCGTAAAAGTCGACTAAGGGACGGGTCCTCTCCAATATGGTGGACTATCTGTATGGGCGATGGGCTGATCACCTGTCACCATACGGTTCATCATACCATCTTAGGACTAATTAACCGAACGTGGCCACAAGTATTCTTGTGGCTCTGCCCACCCCATTAGGGATTTCGGGCGTGATGCTATGTATGTATGTGTATAAAATCATCGATACATTTTTATCGATATAGTTCCATCGACTCGCCCCCACCCGCCGCCCGGGGCTACGGGGCGTGCCCACCATAATTTATACCCAAGTCCTTAAATAATCGCCCACTCGGCGCACTTGGCTTGTAAACTGATCGCTATTTTAATTATTGATCTGCTGACGGTACAGAAATATATAGGGTAAAGTCACCAGTGGTCAGCCAGGATCCTGTAGTCAGCCTTTTGCCTCTTTTATTGCCTTGAAATAGCAGTCTATTTGAAATTAATAAATTATATGCCTCTTAATTAATTCCTTGATTCCTTATTAATCATTATATTTATCGATCGGTGCGGGGAAACGGTAGGGGGGAAAATTAAAAAAGTTTATTCGAGTGCTCTCGGTCGAGAAGGGCAATTTTACGATGTCCGCCATAAATTTTTTTGTACTTGGTGTTTTCAAATCAGATAGGAAAGATAGACTTGTGTTAACATTATATGATATATTTGTATATTTCTGTGAATGCATATAGTTGCTTAAATCGAAAATGATAATAAAATAAGCGTATTTCATTGATTTCTTAATAATTTACGGAGGCTGAATATTGGGAACCACTTTTTTATGTGATTTCCAGTAGTCAGCCACCTGCGGCTGACTTCTGGATATTGGTGGTATCGTTCGAATTTGAAATAAAATCGGTCCGTTAAGATCGTTATTTTTTAAGATTCAAATTTACCCTAACAGTCCCTATAATATTTTTAGAAAAACCCAGTAGTCAGCCGCTTTTTAAAGTATTTTTTTGGTATGGCTGACTAATGGGAATTGCAGCTCCAGTGCTCAGCCACTTAATAAAGTATGACAAAAACCTATATAGGGCTTTATGTAGGTACTTATTAGTCTTTTTACTGTTTCATGAATAAAAACGTAATGTTATGTTCAGTAAAGCATGTCACAAAAACCAATACACAAACAAAAGCATCCACCAGAAAAACTATCTTCTGCAAAGGAAGCTATACGAAAGGAATGCGTATTATAGGAGCACGTAGAAGTTTTGGTTATCTCCGAGGCACATTGCAAGACCGGCATAACCTATAGATTCCTCAAGGCCTACGTACTTAATATGAGTCTTTATTCAGTTGTAACTAATGCCAACGACCCAAAACCTAGATCGATCCGTCACTATACCGAAAACATCTCGGATGTCAACCTGTACGAGATTAGTGTGGCTCTCAAACAGCTTAAATACAATAAGGTGATGATGGAATCACAGCCGAATTTCTGAAAGCAGTTGGAAAACCGATCCTTAAAGCCCTTCAGACGTTATTCGATTCCACATGAGGGGTAAACACTGCACGCATGGAAAAGAAGTGTGCTGTTGCTCTTCTTCGAAACAGGGCAATAATGCCCCGCTAAAGGATTTCCGGAAGTCAGCTTGTTCGGGAGACTGGAAGTTATGAAACCTGCGTGCAAGACGGTTCGTAATTACTCTCAAAAACAGCTTGTAAACATGACTCAAAAGTGAGAAGGGTACTAAAGTAAGAACTATAGTACCCTATAGTAAACTTCCAGTCTCCCGAACAGGCCGGTTTCCGGAAATGCTTCAGCACCGGTAGACCACATACATTCGCTACAGCAGTTTATATAGAAGACCGAAGAGTTTAATCTGCCTCTTTGCTCAGCGTTTGTGGACTACGAGAAAGCCTTGTATACGATTGAGACTGTACTGCAGTCTCTACAGCGCTACCAAGTCGACAACAGGTACATCGGAGTGTTGAAGTGTTTGTACGAAAACGCCACTATATTAGTCTAACTATAGAACCAGAACTCAAAACCTACTGCAGTGTTGCAGTGGGAAGCCAGACAGCGAGATGTTATCTCTCTAAATCTGTTCACCGCTGCTCTGGAATACGTTTTCAAGGTTCTGAATGAGCAAGGGCTTGGCATCAACATAATCGGCGAGACCTCGGAGAACCTTAATGCTCGATGACCACAGTAGAACCTCCGAATGAGCTGGCCTTAAAATGAACATGGACAAGACAAAAATCATGCCAAATATCCCTGTACTGCAAACTCCCGTGGAAATTGGAGATTTTACGCTCAAAGAAGTTGACGATTATATGTACCTGGGGACATGGGTACTGTCCAATAAGGGACGTCCATCTTCGAGAAAGAGGTCTATCGTGGAATCCAGCGTGCAACGTTCGGGAAGCTGTACCATATCTTCTGGACCTATATGCCGCAGTGTCTCAAGATGAAAAACGAGTCTGAACCTTGTAACTGTAAGATAATATTATTCAACTAAAAGCATGACTATTGTAATTTTAACGACTATTAATTGTCTATTAATTATTCATTAAATATTGTTGATTTTTACTCAAATTTTAACAAATAATTTAGAGGCCGAGTACTGGGCTTAAAGTGGCTGACTATTAGATTTTGGAGGCTGACTACTAGAGAAATGTGTATGTTTTGGTTTAAACTTTTTTTTCTATTTTATAGAAAGATTCTATATGTTTGCCTTAAATTGTAATGAAACTAGAATAAATTATTGATCGAACAGTAAAAAAAGTTTATTTTTTAGTCAAATCCTGAATAAATAACAGTGGTTTCAAATCTCATACGTCGTTAAAAGGCTGACTACTGGTGCCTTTACCCTATACATAAATAAATAAAACGGGTCACTGTTCATATAAATTATTATGTGACGCGACCAGATACTGTTGATTGTAAAAACGTGTTGGATTTTAGGATGGATAGCGCCGAATGGATTCCTAACGTATCATCCTCATTATCAGACTTACGTCCCACAGATGGGCACAAGACTTCACACACTTTTACTTACTTCGCAGATGTAGTTATCTATGCGGGGTTTCTCACGATGTTTTCCTTAACTGGAAATTTCAGAGTCGCAAATCGAGATTTGAAGCCGCGACTCTGCACGACAGATAGCGCGTCAGACCACAAGTCTACCAGTGTAATCCGAATTAAATAAATAAATCAGGGGACAATCTTTACACAAATCGATCTAGTCCCAAAGTAAGCTCTAAAGGCTTGTGTTATGGGTACTCGACGACGATATACATAGGTAAATAAATAATTAAATACTCAGGAACAAATATTCGTGCTCATTACACAAATATTTGCCCATACCGGGGATCGAACCCGGGACCGCTAGCTTCGGAGGCAGGGTCACTACCAAATAGGCTAACCGCGTCGTCAATTTATATTAAGGAATAATAAATAGGTAGCCGTGTAGCTAAAAAAACAAAAATTACAGGCCATTATGAACCGTGATATAACATGCGCGTTACACGCCAGATTACTATACCAAAAATGGGGTGGTTGTCGTTCTGTGTTGTCTTTTGTTTATATGCTGTTGCCATAAGTTAAAAACTCTAATCTGTATGACTTTATAACCACGAGGGTTCCAATAGTACGAAGGTAAGGTCTCATATCCATAACTTGTGACTATTTGTCTGTACACCAGAAACTCGTGCGCAATGTCACTGAACTAGATCACGCACAGCCAACCGGAGAGCTCCGTTTTCAGCAGAATGTAACAGTACTCTAGTCGTCTCTGTCGCACCTGTAAACTTAGAATTACCACCCTGAAAGGTTTTCGTTTTGGAATAAAATATTATCATTTATTTTTGGAAGGGTGTAAGAAAGGTTTTCTAAAGTTTTTAGCTTATAGGGTTTACCTAGTAATAAGAACCTTATCGCCTCATTTATCTTGAGGTCTGGTTATATGTATGTTGTTCACGGACCCAATACACAAGTTATTCTAGCTTAGGCCGTTGAACGTGATGTGGTTTTAATAAATATTCTGTGTTGTTTTTTCAATCTTAAAGTGTGTGTGTATGTATTTGTATATATATTATGTCAATATGTATTTCTCATATACCTATATATATCTCATATTCCTCCTCTGCTGCACTGGGAGTGAAGAAATAGCATAGAATGCGTGCAGATGCTTATCATCCTGGCATGTCGTAAAAGTCGACTAAGGGACGGGTCCTCTCCAACATGGTGGACTATCTGTATGGGCGATGGGCTGATAACCTGTCACCGTACGGTTCATCATACCATCTTTGGACGAATTAATCGTCCGTGGCAACAAGTGGTCTTGTGGCTCTGCCCACCCCATTAGGGATTTCGGGCGTGATGCTATGTATGTATGTATATATAATTATAAACAAAAAACTAAATTCTGACTGCATAACCTCTAAAAAGAAAGGATTGAGAAATTATTTTTTCCGTTTTATGGAATTACACAGGGTACTGGGCTTAAAGCGCAAGTTAGTTAAAGTCTCTGTCTCAATTCAAAGTTGTGAGTGAAGTCTCCAATCCGCACAGGGCCCACGTGGGGACTAGGCCCAGTCCCTCTCGCGGTGAGCAAAGAACTGTGCCCAGCGGCATGGTTCTTGGCCGGATAGCCGGCAACCGGATATCCGGCTGCACATTAGCTATCTCTAAAGTCGTGTTAGCTGGCGCGGCCTTCGCGCGGCCAACAAGTTACAACGCGGAGAGGCCCTTTGAGATTCAATACGCGCTCTATTACGCCAGTTGGGAATATTGAAACGTGCACGACTGATGTTAAGTGACGTTTTATGTTTAAATTACAAGTAACTTCAGCATTATGCTGGGCCAGTGTCCCATTCACTGCCGCGAGGACACACACATCACCATTTTGTTTCGTATTGTTTTGAATTTATATTTATCTACACCCATATCATAAAACCTCCATTGGTTAATCAAAAACCGTAGGAAATGACCACCGTTTTGACAACCAATTAGGAAAAACCAGTGCTGCGATAAAGAAATAACATGACTTCTTTATCGTTTTTAGTAAAGAAATGAGATTAAATTTGGAACAGCTGTCAAAACTCAAGTGGGTCTCTATTCTAGTATCCATAGATAATAAAACAGTTATTGATACGAAACTTCAATTCAGTATGTTTTTTTAATATAAACTGCACAATATTTGATCTCGAGTGACGTGAGAATAGAGACTTCATCCGTTTGTCTATGATTCAAAAAAAAAATGGTCTTGACGGAGGATCGAATCGCCGCCATTATGTTGACGTTTTGCTGAACGAAAGTAGAATTTTGTTGAATTGAATAGAAAAAAGTTGTTTGTAATTTACATTTTAGTTGAAAATATGAATAGTAAGTAGTCTTCTCGGAGTGTGTGTGATGTGAAAATGCGCCGGATATCGGAAATATGCAGCCACGATTGCAACAAATAACTTGTTGCCAGAAAATATTGTTTCTGAACCCATCATGGAGGATTTATAATATGTGTGTAGATAAAGTTATGTATGCAACTCTGCATAATTTGGCCTTAAAACACACGTGCGATCTTATTATGAAACTCGCCTATCGGCTCGTTTCATGAAAACCGCACTAGTGTTTTAAGGCCTATCATTATGCAACCGTGGCATAAACTACTATTATGTTACTCTGTGTTCTACACTTCTATGTCAGTGAAAATGAAAATGAAAATATTTATTTTGCAAGTAGGCCACATGGGCTCTTTTACATATCTGAAGCTACCAGCGCTTCGAAAGGTGACATCTGCTGAGAAGAAACGCCGCAAGAAACTCAGCTCAGTGAATAAATGTTTCTTACTTTCTTTCTTTCTTTAAGCTAAGCTTTAATTTGATAACTGACGTGGGTTTGGTTTATTTCTGACGCAAGCTTTCACTATCCGGTGTCCGGCCGGATACTGACTCACTATCCGGTATCCGGCCGGATAGTAAAATCATGGCCGGATAGGCCGGATACCGGATAGTAACCGGATATCCTTTGCATCTAGTCGTGACCCACAGGTTGAGAAACACTAGTCTACATCCTAGAAAGCTCAACTTACTACAAAAGGTCAGGTTGCCATAAGCAATAAGACTATAATATAACTACAGGTTATGTACCTACGCTAGCGGCTAATTATTATATGACCGACCAATTAAGGTACACTTTAACGACCATTTTAAAGTCATAAAACTAACTGTGGGTTAGAATTACGTTTATTGGTATGAAACCTTATTAAGTGGGGTTAATTGGATGATTAGTGTCTAAATATTTTGCTTATAGCGTGAACTAATTAGCTGTGTATCTTTAGATACTTCATCATCATTTTCATCAGGTCCACTGCTGGTCACAGAGCGCCTGGGGGTAGGCAATAGTCCCGACGCGGGCGCACTGCGGACTGGAGACTTCATAGTCATCTTTGAATGTCATGTTTCCTCGCGACGTTTTTCTTCACCGAAATGCTCATGTCAAAAATAATTTCCACCAAACGGCCCGCATCGCATCGGATCGGAACGGATTTCACAATCTTTAAACGATATTAAATCATGTACACAGTATTTAAAGTCTATATTACCTAGCTGCGCACAGCAGCTTGACCGCGGGCGTCTTCCGCGACACGCGATCGTAGCCGAAAGTATGCTGCGACGCGCGGCAAGGTAATATAGACTTTAAATACTGTGTACGTACATAATTTAATATCGTTTAAAGATTGTAAAATCCATTCCGATCCGATGCGATGGGATGCGGGCCGTTTGGTGGTTTTTTTTTTTTTTTTTTTTTTTTTTCATTTCAGCACATCCGAATATCTCGGAGGTAACAGCCGGGATGTGAACCCCCAAGCCTCTGCATGAGACGCCGCTCGACCACTAGACCACTGCACTACAAGCAAATGAATAAATAGTTTTTTTCCGGATGGAATTTGTTTCGCGCGCAGCGCCATCTACTGAGGAATAGCATTTCTCATATTTCCTGTGTTTATAAATATTACTGCAAATCTTCCAGGCTATAGGGATAAAAATTATCCTTTATCCATTTCCATATAACAGGCTATATATGTACCAATTTATATAGAATTCTGTTCAGCCGTCTGGCCGTGAAAACGGAACAAACAGACACTTTCGCATTTATAATATTAGTATGTATTATGAATTAAAACCTAATGATTTGCGAGTCCATAACACCTTAATGCGTAAACCCGACACATTTCTCACAAGGATAATAAAATAATATAGCTATCGGTTTACATATAATATATATTACGCTACGGATCGAACAAGTAATTAATTCATAAGTTCTGTACTTCACACGCGAAGGTATTGTAGAGTTACGGACATATAGAAGTAAATTGTTTTAATTAAAGATATACGTAAATTACATTACAATTATTGAACAGAATGCTTCGTCAAACGGTAACAACGATAGTATACGCACAAGGAAACTAACATAAATTAAAAACATTTATATAAATAAACTCTTCAAAAAGAACGCCTCGGATCCAACCTGGCTCAAAAGTCCCCATCATACTAACCGCATTACCGCGTTGGATGGCCAAAGAGACTCTTTGTATCAGGTGCCTGGTACAAAGAATTTCTAGGATGAACAATATCTCTCGTCTCTCAAGGAGCGGGTATCGCGGGCCCTATCTCGTACACGACGACCCAACTCCTAATGAAATCCTTGGCCTCTGCACGCCGCAATGCAGGCTTTGTCAAGTACAAAAACCGGTCAAGTGCGAGGCGGACTCGCGCACTGAGGCTTCTGTACTACGCTAATTTGGCATGTTCTCAACCAGTCAATAATAGACTTTATGTTAATGGTATAAGAACTTTGATAGTTGCAAATAAGTTGGCAGATTGTTAAGCTGCAGCGGTAATTTTCTTGTTTGATTTCAATGTATTTTTCACATTTTTACAACAGAACAGCATTGAATTGATATTTGTTGTTTAACTAAAGAGTATAATATAAAATCAGGCCAAATTTGATAGCTGAAACTTAAGTCGTTTTGGAAATACAGCCGGAACAAAATTGGTCTAAAATCAGCCAGTTTTTAGGTTATCAATGCATGGGAAGCTTCTCAAGCTTAAAACTTTGAAATATGTTTATTATTTGCTAGTATTCATGCCATAACAACAAATTTTGTGTGAAAATTCCAATCTTCTACCTCTCACCATTGCTGAGCTAGAGGCCTCTGATCATCATGGACATCTCAGTAATAGGGTCCCGTGGATACCTTCGAGTGCGGAACCCTAAAAATGCATCAGCATATAGGCCTCGTCAAATAACCATGTAACAAAACAAAGCGACCCGCAACCGACTTCGTCAACACGTCATAGGATTGCTCCAAATCGTTGCCGGCGGTTAAAAAGAGGTTACTCTTACAAATTCCCATCATCCTTTGAGCAATTAAAAAATGCCGTCTCTACAACATTCTAAACCCCGAAACAATCACGCCACTAAACTGTTTGTGTATGAGAAAAAGAGATAAACGCAACATGTTTTCAATTGATATGAAAGGGATAAAACTTAGAATTATTACGTCACAGCGGGGAATCTTCCTCCGCCTCTACCAATTCGTAACTCGTTGAAACTAAAACCAATTAAAAGGATTAGAACACATCCATTGCGTGGTTTGTGCAGGATTAGTACAACTTGATAGTAAGAGAGGAAGTAATGTATGTGAAAGTTAAAATAAAGTAGTTTTCATATTAAAGTTTGGTCGCCGAGCTCGTTAGCTAGTTATCTTTTAGTTTATTTTCATAACTACCCATATCTATCACTGTTAACGATGTTTATTCAAGCAGTTAAGACGGGGTGGCAATAATTTGGGATAATTTTTGGAAAGTCGTTTTTGTCGCATTCAACTAGTTATAGCACGTAATAGTAGTTGTATAAAAGTCTGGCTCAAAAAAATTATCTTCCTCATTCGACGCCATAGAACAATTTGCCTGTTTAGATAAAGGAGTTACAATCGTGGTGCCTTTAGGAGCTCTCATTACTCAAACAAGAATAACTTATGTGTTCTATTTACTAGATTAGTAAAGACATATAAGCAAGAAATTCCACTCAAAATAAGTTTATATAACCTTTTACCTTTGCATGTCACAAATTTGCCTGTACCAGAAAACTAAAACAATTTTTTGAATGTAACCCATTCTATTCCATTCACGAGTTCGTTCAAATGTTGATGGCAAAAAGATGGCTTCTTCTCGAACAGTTCAAAAAATATAATTAATGTATGATTACAAAATAGGTTGAATTAAATTTTAACATGGTTAATAAGTATAACATGGTTATTTTATGTAAATTGTAAATTGTTTACAATAGGTATGATTGTTAGCTGCATGATCTATTTATATCATTTTATTTAAATTTTTGACTGTAACATGTAAAGTATCTTTGTTACTTGGCCAATAAATAAATACAATACGATACAATTACCTACACACTAGAGAAAACGCTAAATAATTCCACTGAACGAAAAGTAAGGTGCAGTAGGTATTCAATTGAACAAAGAAGGAGGAAAAAGAAACAAGGACTAATTTTGTTGGCTCCTGTCAGAATCTTGGTGGCGTTAGAACTAGAAAATTAAAGCAGAGCTCTAGTTCCAATCCAAATCAAGTTTATCCAAACGACGATTATACATTTTTTTATATATTTGTCCCACATAATCTTAAATTACATACACCCCATTATAATAAGGCATAAGTTTAGTAGCGATTTGCTCTTTTATAGGCGAGCTAGTAATGACGTTGTACCACGGTAGCGTCCCACCGCCGTCGCCCAATTTAATAACTCACTTGACTCAAACAAAAATAGCCCTTATCTTTACGATATAAGGACTTTGACGCGTAACTTACTTTCGTGGTTCAGCTAAAGTTCTACCACTTTATAAACGTACATGGTTCAAGCGAGAATAAACTTTATGATAACTGTATTAGAGTTTGGACGCGTGACTTAGTTTTGTAGTGATGTGGTGAGTTACGAAGCACTGACGGATGGCCAGTGATTGCTTCTGATTTGTTTATTATGAATTGTAAGTTGTTAAGGCTTCAACGATTATGATTTTAAGAGATGAAAATTTGACTCTGTTGGCCTAACGTTAATAACATTTTATCCACTTGGACTCTTTGAACCGTTGAAATATTCCTTACCAAAGGGAAAAAACTTATTTCATCAGATATGATCTGGAGACGATGAACTTAGGAGTTTAATTATGAAATTAAATAACAACAGTCCCCCGACCTAACACTAACAATCACTATCAATAAATCTTGTAAAATCAATAATAGACATCTTCAAACCACGTTTATATAAACAACTCAAGTTTGAGCTCTGGAATTTTCCCCAAGCAGTAGAAAATCGCATCAGTTATGCCTGTCCATAAAGATGGTCCGAAGGACATCCCTTGGACCATCTGAACAATTATATTTTCTAAAATACTTACTGAAAAAAACTTGTCAACTCTAGACTCGCCAAGTACCTGGAGAATATGGGTCTTCTGTCAAAAAGACAATTTTTGATATAGGTTGAAAAAATCGACCGAAGAAGCTCTTAAACAAATTTATTTCTTCTTACATAAACAACAGCAGAAATTGTATCGGAGTTTTCCTAGATTTGTCTAAGGCCTTTAATACCGTTTCCAGACCGATTTTGCTACGTAAACTAGAGTTCATGGAAATCCGAGGAACCCTTTTAACATGGCTTGATAGTTACCGTTGCACAAGAAAGCAAATAGTTAAGGTTAAATCGCTGAAAAATACCACAGAATCTTTAAATTTTGGTGTACCGCAGGGGAGTATGCTTAGCCCTCCTTTATTTTAAGATACCACCCAACGCATAAATTATTTGCTACGCTGATGACACAGTAATAATGGGAATGAAACATTTAACACTGCTGAAAATGGTATGGCAATAGCAGCTCATTGACATCAAAGAAATCTTTTAACTCTAAACAGTAAAAATAGAAAATTTGCGTGCTTCTTCGTTAGTTCGTAACGGCGGCAACCAAGCCAAATATCACTGCATCCCGAAAGATTCACACTTACAAAGATTACCCAAATAGTACTTGTAGATGTGTGTGTGTGACCATTCCTCACACCGACGTTATAAAGTACCCCACGCATGCAAGCATGTGCTTCTTCAACAAACTCCTCCACTCTTCTGACAGACCTCTATCGAGGTTAATCTTCTGAGCTATATAAAGTAACAGAATTCCGAAAACCCTTGAAATTATGCATTGAAACCCTTTATCTATTATACAGAAAAGAAAGACTGTTTTGTTGGTTTGTTTCTTGGTTTTTTCGGGACCTATGCGTTCCTTCACTGTTCAGCCGATAACGATGAAACTTTTATGAGTTGTTGTGGGCACTCCTGCGGCCCTAACATGCATGCCACAAAGATAAATTAGAACCGTTTATCTCTATGACTATCTCTTTCGTCGGCACTAGTGTGAGAGAGACTTAGAGATAAACGGTTCTAATTTATCTTTGTGCTATGCATGTTAGGGCCGCTGGGAAGATTTGTAATAAAAAACAACAAGAATACAAAAACCAAAAGCATTACAACGCATGGTCAGGCACAGCATGTAAATACATAAAAAAAAATATAATAAGCAATTCTTTTGAAGATTTCTGGTGGAAAGCTTTAAAGCTGGGGATTTTTTATAATTTTCAAGTCGTTATCATTAATTTTAAGCTCTGAAAAACATTAATTTTAAACACCAACTTGCACTTGAACGACAGCCAGTTAAAACCAAAATAAAAAATGGGTAGTCAAAAAACAAACAGACAAACATTTTTATACATCCTTTAATATACTTATCAAGGGACCAACACATTTGTAAGGTAGCCATACTTGACACCCCACACTTTATACGACAATTGAGCTGTAAAGTTGGGTCGTTTTGTCTTTTTTCCCCGTGTTTTATTAGATAGAGATGGCATGAAGCGACCGTCTGATTACGTCGGTCTCCAGTGGTTTTGAGTCATGAGCTGCTTTAGTACGAACACAGTGGAGAAAATAACAGTAGTCGTGATTTTGAGACATTATTGGAATTAAAAAACTTCACATTTAATATAATGAAAACATAAACTACAATTGAAAGATATAGGTGGTCAGTTTCACTTAAGGATTATATTATTTACAAGTCCAACTTTCGTTTCTGATGAGTCCTCTGGTGTGATAACGTGCACAGCACAGCGCAGCATCAACAACCAGGGATATTTTAATGTAGACCTAATGCCGTTGTACTTACAGTCTAAATTAAAACTGTTACTCATCGCTGACGCAGCGCTTCACACGTTAGATAATCAAACAAGATTAATCATTTGATTCGGAACCATTTGTCACGCATTTAGTTTCATCGAATGTTTGATGTTGGTTTCCTATACTTGCGTTGGTTTCAAGATCTAATTGAATATATAATAATAATGAACAAAAAGAAACCAGTGAGTATAAAAGCAACAGTTAATCTTGCGTTTGTCCTTTGACACTCCGTCGTTTGCACATAAATGATTTTGATACACAGAGTTTAGTATCAAAATTCTAATTCCATTATTACTTGCCAACATTCTGACCAAGGAAAATTAAATGAGTATGGAATGCCACGAACTAATGCGGTATGCACCAGAGGCGAAGCGTGAGGGTAAGCCAGTGTATCATTTTTATTTTTAAACATTATATTATTACTCATTAAATATTGTATTTACATAAAAATATATGTAATATGCAATGTTTATGTTAATACAAGAAGTAATTAAAAATATTATAATGTTTGAATAAGAAATTATGCACCGGCTTACCCTCACGCGCCGCCACTGGTATGCACCAAGCTTGTTTAAAAAATAGCTACGCTCGGCCTACTGTTATTGTCTCCCCTGCGCCTCCTCTCAACGGGGGTCCATTGTATGGAGCTGATAAATGAATCTCGTTTGAGAATGTTTAATATTATAATTTGATATTTTAAAACGGATAAAGATATTAAAAGTCACGCTTTCGAGTGTTTATTTAGCGCGAGATAACTTGAATTATTGACTTGTTTGCTTCTTTGTGTGGCGCGTGATTAGTTTTAAGGCCGTTGAACTCTGCTGTTTTAGTTTTTTTAACCTTTTTAGTTATCTGACGCGTAAACATGTCACTAACGAAGAGTGGAAGAGCAATAGGTTTGCTGTCTCTGTTCCGCATTAGCAAAACCTAACGCGTGAGAGGACGCTTCTATAGGACGTGTCTGGCCACGAAAATTGTTTAGTGACTTCATCACAACCACTGAGCCCGATCTTTGGGTCTTTCCTTCCAACCACGACGCGGTTAGCCTAGTTGGTTGGTAGTGACCCTGCCTCCGAAGCTAGCGGTCCCGGGTTCGATCCCCGGTATGGGCAAATATTTGTGTGATGAGCACGAATATTTGTTCCTGAGTCTTGGATGTTTCCTATTTATTTTTATTTATTTATATATACTGGGTTGCTGGGTCCAATTCGTAACGGTGTCGCCTAAATATAAAGTTCCCTAAACTTAAAAATAAGAAACAAGTTTAGCCACTTTTAAATTTAGAGAACACACTTTCGAATTGGCCCTATTATATAAGTATGTATATCGTCGTCTAGTACCCATAATACAAGCCTTTAGAGCTAACTTTGGGACTAGATCGATTTGTGTAAAGATTGTCCCCTGATTTATTATTTATTACTATAACAACGATGACTAGTAACTTGACATAACCAGGGGATCCCTGGTTACTCCGCACTGTAGGTACGCTCGGCCGTCGAACAGCTCGGAGCTGTGAATCGCAGTAGGTAGCCGCTCGCTCGCTCGCTGGCCGACTCGCGCGTCATCAAGTAGCCTAGATGTTTGGTGTTGTTGGGTGACGCGGATAAAAAACTGACAACCCTTGCGTACACGAAAGGGCACGTTATATGCGACGGAGAGAGAAGACATGATTAGATATATTTTCGTGCCGGTTTTGTCAGACAGTGATTCTTCCTGTACGTTGGTACTGTCATCTATTCTGTGATAAAACCAAAAGCCATGAAGCCGTAAGGCCTTTTTATTTATGCAATAACAGCAATTTTAGAGTTAACCTTTTTTCCAATAAATGTCTCATTTTTATTAACTCGGACCTTTATAAAGCTACAACAAAGTACAAATGGTTATCGAATTCATCGTAAACATCGCAAACTAAATTTTACGAGACAGAAACAAGGGACGATCGCGATAATGCTGCGTCTGCGCCGGTATTTTGAATAAGTAGGCAATATGGTAAATGTAATGTTGGCAATATTGGCGAATGATGAAAGGGACATTGACATACTTTTGGTGTTGTTATTTTAATAAGGAATACCGAAAGTATTAACTAGGCTTTCTGGTAAATTTAAAGAATAATTTCATATTTTTTTCCTTTCAAACAACTATTTCCTGTATTTTTTCCAAAATTTTCGGCTCAGTAATTTCGGAGATAACGGGGGAATGGTAAATTTGCGCTTATTTTCCTAAATAACTTCAAAACTATTTATCTTAAAATTATAAAAAAAATGTATTTAAGATTCTCACAATGAGCCCTTTCATTTGATATATCACACGCTATAGTTTGCAAAGTGGCTCCCGTATTTAAAATTCATTTATTTGCGTTAGGTACACGTCCGTGTTGTGGTCACAGACTTACATATGTGTACAATCGGTCCAGTAGTTTCGGAGCAAATTGGCTGTGACAGATGGACAGACAGACAAGAGTGATCCCATTTGAGGTACGGAATCCTAAATTAGTAAGACGTATTCCGCGATCATAAAAGACCTTTTTCATAGCTTTATTGAAAAAAGTTAAAATTTAAATAGTTATAGATCCTAAATGGTCATTCGAAATGAAAAATGATAAGAGAAACCTAAAGATGATTTTCAAATACCTTTTCAATGATACCCCACTTAGCATAGTTTGTCAACTTTCAATTTTTTATTTTTCACAATATGGCGTCTGGTTGTCGCCATATTGGATTTTAATTACTGTCATGTCTTTAATGACACTTGCAAGATTAAGACAAATCGATTGACGTAAGAAACGTCAAAATCGGCCCACGCGTTTGATCTCTAAAGCGCCACAAAGGAACAAACATACATACAAACATACATAGGCAGATAAACACCCTTTGCGTTGCGCCGTCGGGTAAATATACAATTACTCTGCTTACTTCAGGATCAATATTACTGCCAATATTGGTATATTTGGTTGCCCGAGCACATCACTAGTGACACCCACATCTGAAACTGAATACCCACCATAAATGAATTGACTTCAACCTTTTATATCTTTTTATCAATCGTTTAGCGAACTAAACAAAGACCTGCAGATATACTTATATATTTTTTTGCGACATAATATCCTCATGACTCAACAAATTTGTGTGGATTCAGTTAATGTTATGGATTCGTCGTTGTGTTTCATTGGTTGATGTATTGTTTGCAATGAGATTTAATTATGTTATGATTGGAAGGGTAAAAGGGTTTCTGTAGGACTTAAGGTGGGTTTTTAGGGTTCCGTATTCAAGCTAGTGCGTCCGTCTGTCCGTTCGTAGATATATCAGCGACAGCGACAGCGACTTTTTCTCGAGGACTATTAAAGTTACAAAGATGAAATGTTGTCCAACTATAGAAGATAAACTCGCAGATACAGACAAGGTATAAAATTTGTGTTTTTTATGATAGCTATATATACATACATACACTTAAAGCAAAAGAATTTTTAAAATTTACATATACTTTCCTCGAGTGAAGTGTCGATGGATAGTTCTTCAAAAAACATTATAAGTATCTAATGACCTAGTTTTAGATTTGGGGAGCCGTTAAGAAAATATTGAGGTATTAACTGTAAAAAATCGTAAAATCTGAAGAAAAAAAAACAAAAATCATAGCTTATATAACAAAGTTAGAAGGAAATCTAGCAGGACTGAGTATCACGGCTTCATGGATTCATCATGAGTTACATGCGACTAACTTTTTAATACCTACTATTCAGTAAAACATCTATACATAACCGTCCAACGTCCACAGATTAAATTGTGACATATACTTTGTTAAAAAACAGTTTTTTTTTGTAAGAGATTTTTTTGTCACATCGCTTAGCACATTCAATTTTTGATCCTTTTTGCAAATTCTAACTGGAATCATGCATTTCTCTAAGCGTCAGTATTGAGAACACTTTTGTTTCTATGATTTCGAATGGGCACACGTACGATCTTCCTACGTTTTTCATATTCTATCATCAATTTGGTTTCACGAGTTCTATTAGCACCCCAGTGTGTTGAGAGTCAGTGTCTAGCAGCAGCCAAAAACCTATGGAGATACAGATGGGGGCCCCCAAGATCACCGAAGCAGGCGGATCCCGGTGACTCCGATATAGCTTGATTCCAGTTCCCACTATTTTTTCCCTACAGAACTTGAAGGTCACAGACAATACTACAGAGTACGGAACCTTACATTGTGCATGGTCCGACACACTTGGCCAGTCTCTTAACTTAGTTGTCAAACTAAATTAATGTATATATTTTTACATTTGCCATACATTTTTAATTATCTTTGCTTGCCATAGACGTTGATTATTCCATCTTTTAATGATTTATGCCCAAACTGGTACCTAATCACGCAACGTATCGCCTCTACAAATGTATTCATCGAACATTCAGAGATAATGATCGTTCATCTCATTAAATATTTAATGATTGACGACGCGGATCGCGCCCGTAATGATGCCTAATGATTCCAGTTTGTTATAAACAAACGATATTATTTTACTTTCAGCTTGATTGTTTAGGGTTCCGTGGGAAGTCGTCAAAAGATTAACACAATCACAATGAGTAAACCTCTCCTTGACACAACTTGTGAAGACTGCATCTCCATTTAGCATACATTAATCCATTTGTAAAATTATTATTGCATTATTCTGACCCTAAGAAAGTATAAATCTTTGAGACACTTAGATTATCTTGTCCAGCAGTGGCGGAGCATCAAATATTTCTTAAGGGAAGCCGGAAGAATTAAAACCTTTAGAGTAATATTGACTTCACTGACAGCTACCGTCAGGAATCGGCTTGTAGGCAGGCTGCGCTACTGTTGTCCAGGGACAAGTCCATTTACAGCACAGTGAAACCGATCGTTGCTATAGTAACGAAATGTCGTTTTGCGGACTGGGGTATTTGCTCGTAGAACAAATGGCCATGGAGCCAAAGAGTTCTTGAGTGGCGACCATGTTCTGGAAGGCGTAGCGTGGGCAGACTACCCACACGGTGGACTAAGGACCTGGTGAAGATGGCGGGACTCCGCTGGATGCGAGCAGCTCAGAATCGGTCATTGTGGCGATCATTGAGGGAGGCCTATGTCCAGCAGTGGACGTCTTTCGGCTGAAATGATGATGATGATTACAAAACATCTGGATTTTGTAAATTTGCGAATATTTTCCAAGATTATGAAATACGGTTACAAATCGAAAAGTCAAAGTCAACCTATCTTTATTCAATTTAGGCTTTTACAATCTCTTAGGTAAAGGAATGAATTTACCACCGGTTGGGAAAAACCTCTACTGAGAAGAGCCGGCAAGAAACTCGGTGAGGTATCATTTTTTCACAACAGTAAGATTACAATGATGTCTACAGTTTATATCCACAGTAGGTACGCCCATCGAGACCCAGGGATCGCCAGTGCAGGACAATTATTACCAAGTCCCTGCCCATAATGTAGTCATTCACTGTGTAATATAGGTAGCAGTAGGAAAGTAGAGAGTAGGTTACCGACGTACCATATCATTTGGCCAAGGTCAAATAAGGGCAAAGCCGTACGGAACCCTCAACTAAAGGCTCATGACTCATTAGTAGCACCATGACTCGACAATCGGCGTTGGATCCGTCGCGGCTGACGATGATAATTTATTGACCAACAATTTTATTGTGAATGTGGTAGCCGTTCGGGGAATGACAGTCATGGAAGTTGTAGCGATGCACCCCGCGGCTTTGCTCGCCGCATACCAATTATGAAATGACGTCGTTTGGTTGGAAATGAATGTTTACATTTAACGAATTTTTCTTAAAATTACAGGCTAATCTCCATACCAAATTTTATCAAAATCGGCTCAGCGATATAGCTGTAAATTGCACAGATAGGTAAATAAAAATATAACAGCGGGCTCTCATCATACCGAAAGAAGTTTTCGTTAATCAATTCTCCAGTGTAACAGGGTACAGTGTTACAGTAGGAGAAAAGGAGATGACACTATTCTCTCGGTTCACGCACACATGCATATGTATGGCGACAGGCTGTCACTGTTCAGTCTAACCTTAAAATTTAAATCTATGTATGTATTTGTATTTATTTATTCGCCAAGTAACAAAGATACGTGACATACAGCAAGTCACAAATTAAAATAAAATTACATAAATAGATCATGCACCATACCTATTGTAAACAGTTAACAATTTAAATAAAATAACCATATTATACATGTTAAAAACGAAATTCGACCTATTTTTAGGGTTCCGCAACTCAAAAGGAAAAAAAACGAAACCCTTATAGGATCACTCGTGTGTCTGTCTGTCTGTCAGGCTGTCACAACCAATTTGCTCCGAAACTACTGGACCGATTGAGTTGAAATTTGATGTGCATATGTAAGTCGGTGACCGCAATACGGACGCGTGACGTAAACTTTTCGGGGGTAAATTAGAAAATTTAAAAAAAAGTTATGCAACCTATATCGTGTGACATATTAAATGAAAGGGCTTATTGTGAGAATCTAAAATATATTTTTTTTGAATTTGAAGTAAAATAGTTTGGAAGTTATTTAGGAAAATAGGCAAAAATTTACCACCCCCCCCCCTTTATTTCCGAAACTACTGGGGCTAAAAATTTGAAAAAAAAATACAGAAAATAGCTCTTTATGTATAAATTACAGGATGTAGGTTCGCCTCTTTTGTTAAATACCTAAGGGCTATTTTCCTATAATCAGTCGGTTTTTGTATCGCTGTGTTTGTATCTTCTTTTGTCATAAAGAAAAAGACAAAACACAGCGATATACTTACGAATCGACCCAATAATATATCGCTTAGAGAATATCGAATCTAGGAGAGAATAGTAAATAAATAGTTCTGAAATTGACATTGGGAGCCAATTCGAAAGTATGTATGTTCGCTAATAAAATAAGAAAGGTCTAACTTTATATTGACAGCTTTGTGCTACACAAAATTGAGGTTGGTGTTTCTTAATTTAAGTTTAGATCGTTAGATCGAATCGTTTACCGGAAATTATAAGAAATGCGGCATCCAACACAATGTTTAAACTTAAACTAAAAAAGTGGCTCCAAGAATATTTATAATCTACCACTTATCTTATCTTAGAGGGTGGGGTCCTTGCGGATACACTTCGACCCTATGGGATCTTTTGTGTAATTACCCCTTTTTCCTAAGCACTATCCATAGCATTCTCCACCACTTCAATGAAGTGACTTGTGGAGCGCAGTGGTAGTGCCTTGAATTCCCCTGGTTCTGGATAACCATTGCCAAGGATTTTCATTCTTAGTCTGGCGAGGGCGTCGCATTCGCACATGATGTGTTTCATTGTTTATTCCTCTTCGCCACACATTCTCCACCACAATCTACCACTACTTTAAATCTTAAATCATTAATAATAAAATAACATATAAACATCAATATATAATGAATGACCTGTAACATTATGTTATAAATAAATAATTTCATTTCATTTCATTTCATTTAGACCTTTTTTAATTAAGAAGACAAATGGCCGCATTCAGAAAGACCACTCAACTCAAATTGATCTTCAATTAAAGTGACCTTTCAGTGACGTTTCTGTATAAATTGACAACTGGTTGAGGGACATTTAACTATTTAATATCGAATCAAATGGTTACGCGGCATTTCTGAATTCGGCCAAAATAGTCGAATTCTTTCAAGAAATTGGAGATTGTTTAAATTTCTCATTATTCTGTTCCTCAATATACTTGTATGTGCTTAAAGCCATATCAAGTCGCTAAGCAATCATACAATACATTTCTCATTAAACCTCGTATGTACTTAGGTAAACATTGTCTCATATCCCTGCGAACTAACGAGTAACGCCGCGGGAGACAGTATAGTCTTCATACATAACTACCAACTTCCCTTTAACCCCGACAAACAAATATCAAACAATATTGAATTTTACGCCTTCGTAATACAGCGTAAGGACATCTAAAGTGGTTGCATCAGCTTTAAGCAAGGATATAAGAATAACAAAGTTAACTTTGCACTTCGTAAAGTTTAGATCATTCAAAAGTAGCTCTTATTCTTTTTCAATATAGGTGTTGTGAGGTGTAAAGAGTTGGTCGTTTAGAGGGTTTCAATTATGCCTTCGCACGGTGCCTGCCACTCTTAGAGTGACAGCTGGATATATGTTAATTAGATGCTCAGATTTGTTTAGTATGTTGGTACAGAACTGACTGTCCAGTTTGTAGCGAGAATCGCTTCTTACATAAGCACACACAGGGGGGGGAGGGGGCCAATGGTTCAGGCGTGGTCCGAAATGGGGGGGGGGTCATAGGGGAAATTACCCCCCCTCCCCTCCCCCCCAAAATCGTACACGTCAAATTGAAAAATCTTCTTAAAATCTACTAGACATATTTTATTATTTTATTAGCGACCCCCCTCAACGTTTCAGTCTGCGACCGCGCCGGCAATTGTTGCGATTGCCCTCCAGGTCCATACTCAAGACCAAAGCTCTTTTCTTTTGACCAAATGTTTAGCTTAGAACAAATTTTCTGGAATTCTATCCATACATGAGATCCGACAAATTCAGGAGCGGCATTTGAAACCGCAACTCCCTGCACGATAGCGTAGCAAGAACCTCTCTTGTCCACCCCTGAATTTTAACGGATCAGTTAATTCAAACGAGGCACATCTACTATTATATCCCCCCTCCCCCCTCAGAAAAAAACATTGCTACGCCCTTGACGAGAGACGACGCGTCATACTACATTGGCCGCGTCTTACCTACTTATGAATCGATAAATTTAATCAATAATTTTCTACTTACGGGTACTGTAAATTAGCAGGCAGGCTATCAATTAATAATGAACCGTGTTTTTAATTTTAATAGAGTTCTATTAAAGTCCTTCATATGACACTTATCCATTAAACGTTGTCAAAGAAACTGCTTATAATTTTTCTTCATAGTAACCATCCGTAAATTACTCCAAATATCAAACGGTGTCTTTAGGATATTTGGTTTGAAACTTAGTATAATTTTAAGACTTACTGTACCGCAGTGGCGGTGCGTGAGGGTAAGCCGGTGCATAATTTCTTCAGTCAAACATTATAAAATTACTACATAATTACTTCTTGTACTAAAATAAAAAATTGCATATTATATAATTTTTTTATGTTAATACAATATTTAATGAGTAATAATATAATGGTTAAAAATAGAAATGATACACCGGCTTACCCTCACGCTTCGCCTCTGCTGTACAGTCAGTTTTTAGTCCCGCGCCGTGGCTTATGATTGAGTTGAAATATCATAACGACTATATTACCCCGAGGGGGCAATCAGCGGGTGAATGTTAATCGCGTCGGTTAACAGCTTCATATTCCAGTTAATTAGATCTTTTACTACCATTAAAGTTTAAGGAGTTGTTTAAATGACACCGGATTCTTACTAACTGGATACTTGAATAACTAATAAATTAAAACAACAGCTATCAATATTAAGTTAATGACTTAATTTAAGAGGACTGTGAGGCAACGGCAAAAATAACCCTTTTCATATGAAAGGCGATAACGATTTCCACCCCTTAAATGTTAACCGATTTGACTTTTTGATAGGTTGTCAGTCAGAGCAAGATCTAGGTCTATACGTTTTTTGAGTATTCATTAAATATCAAGAAGTGAAATAATCGCCAAAATGTGTTTAGTATGAGAATACTAAAACAACAATAAAAGTGAATTTATTGGTTATAATGAAAATAACAAAACGTATAGACCTAGATTTTGTTCTGACTAGCAATCTATCAAAAATTGGTCAACATCGGTTAACATTTAAGGGGTGGAAATTATTATCTCCTTTTGTATGAAAAGCCGTAGGTTCCGACTCCTCTTAAGCATAGAATCTATACATATAACAAAGGCGAAAAGTGGAAAAAGTATGTAGGTATAATCCCCGGCGCATAAGTTGAACTAAAATGGCAGCGGTCCGCGCAGGTACAAGTATAGAAAAAAAGCGTCGCACCTCATATCGCACCTCGATTGTGATCTGAAAATGTGTTCTGAGCATTCAAGGTCTGAGTTCAAGTTACGTGCCGCGAATTATACATTGAAAAAATGACTATGAAAAAATGCTAAGGGCTTCAGAATGAGCAACACAACACATCCTAATGGTTTTTGAATGTCATGTCAGCGGCCCTAACATGCAAGAAACAAAGATACATTAAACCCGTGTATCTCTGACTATCTCTTTCGTCGGGGCTAGCGTGTGAGAGACGCACTTAGAGATAAGACGGATTAACTTATCCTTGTGTCTTGCATGTTAGGGCCGCAGAAAGTTAAACCGTCTTATCTCTAAGTGCGTCTCTCACACTAGTGCCGACGAAAGAGATAGTCAGAGATAAACGAGTTTAACTTATCCCCGTGTCTGGCATGCTAGGGCTGCTGCTTGTCTCATTGTATGTGCGCTATAAACTTTTAAAACTACTGGACGGATTGCAAGGATATAAGGATAACTGCAGGATATAGGCTATTGAAACTTTAATATTTAATATAATTTTGGTAACATACACTCCCAATAACGTTTACTAATTAAATATATAACTTGATTGGTTTTGTGTACAGATGGTTTGGTACTTGTTACGAACATACATCGGCTTTTTTGTACCAAAACTTCGGTAAAATCGCCCAAAGTTATATGTACTCTGATGTTCGCGTATCAATTATTTCAATAAAACTATTTAACAGGTAGCTTATAAGATGTTTTAGTATAGTTTATTAGGTCATCATTGTTGTTATATATGTATATCTAGTAATATAATTTTAACAGCTTATTTTCAATGGGCATTGAACCTTGGAAATACAAGATAAAGGTCAGATATGTTATTTTCAAGTAAGCTACATCCGACCTTGTTTATAAGGCAAAAAGACTCAAATTTCGCTTACTCTGAACATTTTATTTCTATCCTCTTGTATCTAATGAAGAAAAATCATAAGTTAATTAAGTATTACTTCAATAAAAAATGTAAAAAGTCATAAGATACTCTTCTTAATGGAGTCAGTAATGACCGCATCTCAACAAATATTAAACATATAAAAATTATCTTTATGAATTATCTTCCAAGTTTTGTAATAAAATTGTGTGTTTACGAGGTTTTTGGGATATTATCGTGGTACAATATTAGTTGAACGGTTGGTTCAGTGGTTACTGTTCGATTCTTGACAGAGATAGTCGTACACACATGTTTTTTGGGTCTATTCTGTTTGTGCGTTTGTGTTTTGTTCACGGAGTCAAGATACGGGTTATCGTAGTTAGCGCTGTTGAGTGTGACGATCTTTTACGGATTTATTTCATTTGTAGGGTTCCGCACTTTAAAAGGAAAAAACGGAACCCTTATAGGATCACTCGTGTGTCTGTCTGTCTGTCTGTCACAGCCCATTTGCTCCGAAACTACTGGAGCGATTGAGTTGTTTGGTACACATATGGAAGTCGGTGACCGCAATACGGACGTGTAACGTAAATAAATGAATTTTAAACATGGCAGCCACTTTTATGGGGAAAATTAGAAAAAAGTATTGTAATATATTCTGTGTCATATACCCATATCAAATGAAAGGGCACGTTGTGAGAATTTCAATTTCTTTTTGTAATTTTAAGATAAATAGTTTTGAAGTTATTTTGCAAAATCGACGAAAATTTACTATTCCCCCCTTATCACCGAAACTACTGGGCCTAAAATTTTGTAAAAAATTCAGCAAATACTTAATTCCTTTTCGATAGATTACAGGAAAACCCATAAGAAGGGAAATTTTAGATAATCATGTATACGGAACCCTCACCACGCGAGTTTGATACGCACCATTCCGTTTCTTTTTGTTTTAAAAAAAAATACTGTTCGCGAGATGAAGAAGAAAATATCATAAAAAATTCTGTCAAGGTCGTTGCCGTCTATATATATATCATACATACATAGCATCACGCCCGAAATCCCTAATGGGGTGGGCAGAGCCACAATACTACTTGTGGCCACGTTCGATTAATTAGTCCTAAAGATGGTATGATGAACCGTATGGTGACAGGTGATCAGCCCATCGCCCATACAGATAGTCCACCATGTTGGAGAGGACCCGTCCCTTAGTCGACTTTTACGACATGCCAGGATGATAAGCATCTGCACGCATTCTATGCTGTTTCTTCACTCCCAGTGCAGCAGAGGAGGAATGTAAAGGAGGAGTAATATATATCACCTTAAATAAATAATAATGAATAAAAGTATGTTATGTATTTAGGAATGGAATCGAAGGCACTACCTGAAGCTTGTAGTCCAACCTTGCAACCACTCGGATAACCAGTCGATCCAATGCTTTTTAATTTGTTATGCTTTCTGATATAACAAATGATATGACTTTATGCACAGCTAGTATAAAAGATTAAGCGGTAAAAAGATTTCACACGAAGTCGCAGGCAAAAACTTGTATGTGGAATGATGGCAAATGATTGGAAATTCTTTTAAACACGTAATTTTACGCTATCATTTAAATATCACCTCGTTTATCATCGCCCCGTGGGACTAATCTAAAGTTGACATCTCGTTTAAATCATTTCTGAGAACCGTCCCAATAAATACGGCGAAGATCTTGATAATGATATTAGAATTCCTTGAGGTTTTGTTCAGTGTAGTCATTTGGATTGTGTTTCATTTAATCAGTTAACGGTTTGCATAAAAACAACCCCTCCTACTCCTCTGCTGCACTGGCAGTGAAGAAATAGCATAGAATGCGTGCATGCTTATCATCCTGGCATGTCGTAAAAGTCGACTAAGGGACGGGTCCTCTCCAACATGGTGGACTATCTGTATGGGCGATGGGCTGATCACCTGTCACCATACGGTTCATCATACCATCTTAGGACTAATTAATCGAACGTGGCCACAAGTAGTCTTGTGGCTCTGCCCACCCCATTAGGGATTTCGAGCGTGATGATATGTATGTATGCATAAAAACAAGTTTAAACAGACGGTGCTGGCTGAAAATCAGCGCTGCAGGTGTCTTACACCGCAGCATTATGCTGAGCCAGTGTCTCATTCACTGCCGCGAAAACACGCCACCATTTTGTTTTGTATTGTTTTTTAATTTATATTTCTGTGTGTGTCTTCTGTGTTAGTGGTGTTTTTCTATTTTTTCTTTCCTTCTTTGTTATGCTTCGCTCTCGGTATTTCCCATACCAACTTTGAACCCCCATTACATCTTAGGTATGGAATTTTGACAATCGGTAAAATATGTATCTTATTTTTTTATCCTTGTTTCCTCAGATCCTGCACTTCATCCACAGATGTTCAAAAGTTCCATGATGTTTGCCCATGATGGATTCGACATTAACCTACTGCGATTTACAGCTCCGAGCTGTCCGAGCGTACCCAAAGTGCGGAGTGAGACCCGCCTGGCCGTACCGTTCCTATAACCTGGACTCTTGGTATCCACTCTGTGTAATAAACACAGATCGATTTGAATGTGTGAGTGCAGTGAGTGTCTACGCACGTACGCATACTTACGTTGTTTCTATATTAAGTAAATATGTGCTTATTATAAACCCACATGAGACAGCATCCAATTAGTACTTCGGTCCAGCAACTTAATTACCTCGACACTTTGTATTAGTGATTACAACTTAAATGTAAATTAATTGAGACATTCGAGATGGCATCGCGTGGCCGCGACGTGCCTTTATTGAGAATAATGTTAGATGGTTCCGTTAAATAGGTATGTTAGGTACTATGTAAAAAAAACTTGAAATGGCAACGTAGAAAAAGGTCCTAGCCAGGTTGCCACGGAAATAAATTAACCCCGTCTTATCTCTGTATTGTAACTGTTTGCGTGTATTTATTGTAACTGTTTGCACCGCGCGCCGCGCGCGCGCGCGCGAGCGGTTCGCGATCGGCGCGCGGGCGGCGCATTTGCGGCGCGTTTGTCAGATGCGGACATTATCATGTCTCTGCTGACTTAAATCTTTGAAAATATGAAGCAAATTCTATGCCTTCATAAAATGTCAATATTCGTTAATGTTTATCAATAACATTATATCTTAAGGTAAAATGTAGTTCCTAAAAATAAGGCGTAAATCACATTATCTACAATACTCCTGTCATCAGTTGACTTGCGGTGAGTTTCAGTCAAGCTGTGCTCACATTTGAAAATAATAGTTTTTTTATAATTAAATAAATATATTTGTATTAATATTTGTATTCACCAACGTTACAACCGATCGTCAACGAGCTTCCTATCAAATAATTAAAACAATAAATGTAAACTGAACCCTAATAAAATAAAATAAAATAAATATCCTAAGGCCAGCGCAAGCATTCCTCGGCCAATTAGTTTATTGGGCGACACATGTCCTTCCCGGAACGCGAGATAACATCGGGTAAGGCTGCGCGCACGCCGGTTCCATTCGTTCACTCGGTTCTTCTATGAGAAGTCACTAGTTTATCGTTTAGTACGCATCTTCTATTCATTCGGTCTGTCATTCGTTCATTTGTCCTTATATTTCAATGTGATTAGGGATAGTAGCTTTTTGGTTATGACAATCTTCCATTCACTCGGTCGGTCATTCATTCATTTGCTGTTATGTTTTACTGTAAGATGAATCATAACTATGTTGTGTTATGTTTGTAACTAAAAAGCGATGAAATTGCCTTTCCGTTGCTTATAATATTACAAAATAAAGACCACCTTAACACGTGATGCATTTGATAATGCTCATAATGTTGAAGAAAAACAACTTAATTATATTGAGAGCAGTTTATTCCGTATCCTGCGTAACCCTGAGTAGTGTGTTTTTCATAGCAACCGTCAATACATTCGTTACTACCAAACAGCCAGTAATAAGCAACATAGAGTTTATACATACGCTCCAACACATAATCGGTGGGTATCGGTCTCATAGTAACGTCAATAGAATAATTCTTTTTAAATAAATATTTTCTAGAATACTCTAGTGAATAAAATATGTTGTGTGTTCAGTAAACACAGACGCACAGTTAATTTCGAATATATTACGTTCAAAACATCACGCAGTAAAACGTACATAATCATTCATTGACTCATTCGTTCTCTGAACAGTGTGCCTGCGCCCTTAACAAAAATCCCAAACAGGCGTTAATACGCGCATAAGCATATATTTCTCCCTTATAATAATAAATATACATATATTATCCGTCCGTATATCTAAGAACAACGCCATCACACTCGATACCCAATTAATAAAAAATCTCTCGTTCCTTTTGTAATGTTTTGTTAAACATCTAAATTTGGGCTTTAAAAAAACGCATCTTGTTAACTTGATGCAACTTATATTTATTTTGACAGGGGCAGTAAATCCAACCAGTTTTTGTGGGTTGAAAGATTAATCACCTATTATTTCGGTAATTTTAATAGTATAAGATGTTGGACCCTTTTTAGGAGTCCGCGCGACCTTTTTTATGGCTTATTAAATGGTACACTCCTCTGCTGCACTGGGAGTGAAGAAAAAGCATAGAATGCGTGAAGATGCTTATCATCCTGGCATGTCGTAAAAGTCGACTGAGGGACGGGTCCTCTCCAACATGGTGGACTATCTGTATGGGCGATGGGCTGATCACCTGTCACCATACGGTTCATCATACCATCTTAGGACTAATTAATCGAACGTGGCCACAAGTAGTCTTGTGGCTCTGCCCACCCCATTAGGGATTTTGGGCGTGATAATATGTATATGTATTAAATGGTGCTGGCTGAGAAGTGGATTCGATGATGTGCTACATGTTGCCTTACCTCAGACCAAAAGAAAGTACTTTTCCAATAGTTGAGAAAATAAACGTGCAAGCCCGACTGCAGAAAATTGAGGAATTCATTAAATTGATATACCTTACGACACGGCCAGTTTAAGACAATTCTGACAATGCCTTGTGTGTTGAAACTCACGCTAAAGTGGCTTCTAGGCGGGTGCTAAAAAGAGTACGCGCTAACTACATTACCCTCGGTTGCTCGATGCTAATAAAAACAGATGAATGTTTAAGTGTCTGCGACGCAAGCGCGGTCACGATTCTAAAGAATATCTATATTGTTATACAGAACCCATTGCCCAGCATTGGGCTCGCGCTTCCAAACGTTTAGTGGGATGAAAAGGGCTTGTTAAGGGCCCAATACTATTTGTTCCGGTATGTCCATGCACGATTAATGTGCCCAGATAGCTCGCTTGTCTATGAACGAATTTATTGAGCGGCTTTTGACTACGGTGCAAGTGTTGGATTTTAACGTGGCGTGAATAGTAATGAGTTCGTGAGAATACTGGTGAAAGCCAGGGGGAACTGGGAGGCTGGGATTTTGGTTTTGTTAGGGCATGGTGCTACTTTATCAAGACCAGTCCCAATTTAATAAATAGATGCGTAGATTGTCACAACTGTTTTTGCAAATGGAGATGGAGAGAATACTGCTGAATTTGCATGGACATTTCTTAATAGGTGAACGGGGAAATCGGTTTTTTGTGCGCTTCTATTCTGCCTATAATTGGTTTATTTTGCTCCGTTTTATGTTTGTTGGCATGGTTTATATTTGCAGTATTTGAAAAATTATTGGCATAGCAGAAGTATTAGATGTGGTTATATTATTTTGCGAGGAGTCTACAGACCGATTACGTAGTGATTTACCAGCTGAAACTTGCCTTCAATTGGGTCTTATCGCTAGTGTTTGTCCATAGTATCTCAAAACTTTTGGGGGGCCGACTTATCTTATCTTAAAATGTACTGTTTTTGTCATTTAATTCAAATAAAATAGAACGGTATCCCGTGCAGGGTTTGAGTGTAAAAAATCAACTTTTCCTCAACAGATGGCTTCCATGGGATTTTACAAAGCCGTTGTTATGTCATAATTATCGTCATCAGGTGCAGCTCCTCTTCTAACAAGGACTCGGTAGCAGTTCCCATGCAGGCCCAATGGACTTTTCACATATCGTAAAAATATTTGGTAACGCAGACCATATTCCAATAGACTCCGCATAGCCAGGCAACCCCCGCTACCAGCATTACAGGCAATGAGCCATAATTTCCGCGAACGCACGAATCACAGCTCACAGCGCTCTAAAAAACCCCGCGCGCCACGCAATTTGGCAGCATTATTTGCTAGTAAAATTTAGGCTTAGTGTCTTTAAGATATTTGGTGTTTCAAAAGCTTCTGCCTTGCACCACGCACACAGCGTGCGATCAATTTAAGTTTAACCCAACAGCCAGTTTGTTAATACGCGCCAAGTGAGAACGTATGTTATTAAGATTTTAATGAATTGTTTTTCGTTCGGTTTATGAGGCGATTCCAATTAATCTGAATAAAGGTGGTTCGCGTTCACGGTTATTAAAGGATAGGTAGCTTAAATTGACTAAATGGCTGATAACAAAATGAGCGTTTCGGAGGTAGGTGGGAAACGGGGTTAGAAAGTTACCATGAATGTTTAATGGTGGGATGACCCACGGCTTCTTCTGTATGGTATATCATATTGCTTTGCTATGTCTTCATCTTACTTTGCGAAGTTTACATTTAAAAGAAAGTGACATTTCGTTACCATAGTAAAGATCGGTTTCTGCATCACTAAGACCAAAGAATTTGCAGAGCAGTTTAATAAGGACAATGAAAGCTTAAATGATACGTCGCAATCCATACCTACTAATATTATAAATGCGAAAGCAGCTCTGTGTCTGTTACCGCCCATGAACACCAACAACCCAATAGGAGTCATTGAGCCGTTGCCGACCTTTTAGGAAAACATAAACTCTTCTCTTGAAGGCCCCAATGTCGAAACTGTTTGACAGTTTTCTATGTTTCAGCGTCAAGCAATCGATAATGACGACGTCAGCCTGACTAATAATAGTACTGCCTCATTTACACGCTACCCAAGTGAGCAAGGAAGTGGGCATGGAAGCGGGTAGCGCGAGTATGTAAATGGGTCACTTCTCCTGCCCCTGCCGCTGCTATTCGCGTTGCCCATGCAGCCAAAGTGAGCAAGGAAGTGGGCATGGACGCGGGTAGCGCGAGTATGTAAATGGGTCACTTCTCCTGCCCCTGCCGCTGTTACTCGCGTTGCCCATGCAACCAAAGTGAGCAAGGAAGTGGGCATGGAAGCGGGTAGCGCGAGTATGTAAATGGGTCACTTCTCCTGCCCCTGTCGCTGCTACTAGCGTTACCCATGCAGCCGAAGTGAGCAGGGAAATGGGTATGGAAGTGGGCAGCGCGAGTGTGTACCTAAATGGATCACTTCTCCTGCTCCTGCCGCTGCTACTCGCGTTGCCCATGCAGCCGAAGTGAGCAGGGAAGTGGGCATGAAAGTGGGAAGCGCGAGTATGTACCTAAATGGGTCACTTCTCCTGCTCCTGCCGCTGCTCCTCGCATTGCCTGGCGCGCAGTGAGTCAGGAAGCAGCATGTAAACACCCACTGCTTTCGAAAGCAGTATGCGGAATTATTTCTGGCAGCGCGAGCAGCAGTGGCAGTGGCTGCATGTAAATGAGGTATATCAACATACCAGATTTCGGTCACGAATATCAAAAAAGTTGCTGATTTACTAAAATTAGATGTGACGGACCTATATAAAACCTGGCCTAAATGAGCTCATAAACGCCACATAAAATTAAGAAACCAAATTAATTTTACCTAAACCCAACAAATGATTGCAATGAATTAAACATAAAATCTTAAGCTGGGGCAGACCTGCGCAAAAAACTCAAAACCGACGACATAAATCGTTGGAGACACCAAAATGACATTTTAAACTATCCCACATTAAAAAAAGATTACTGCTTAAAACTATTTAGATAAAAACGACTTTGAAACCTCAAAATAAAGTCTTAATTCCTGTGCGAATTTTTGGCACTTAGTGCAGTTTACGTGGGAAGCTATTTTAAACTATTCTGTGGTATAATACTACAAATGTTCAGCGGCCATTACGCGGCTTTCACAGGTTTTTCTTGTGTCCTCATGCATGTGTGAATGCGCGGTGTCGCCTTTCATCTGAGCTGGAGTGCAAGTCACAAGGAAACCAGAGATATTCAGTCGATAAGTCGCTTCAAAGATACACTATTATATTTCCTCGCTCCATTTTTCATATTTAATTAAGTTAACATTATTGTAGTTATTTAACCTACCGGCAACATAATTTGCACGTTTTTTTAGAGATATTTCAAAACAAGAGTACTTGTATTGATTATAGATCGATTTCTTTCCTGTAGCAACCCTAGCCAGCTGAGCCTTGAAGTTATTTCGTCATTAATTTTTCGTGCACGGCAACAGACGCACGCGACCACTGTTAGAAAAAATAAATCACTTAGGATTTAAATAAATTCATTAAATCGGCTAATAGTCATGCCGAAACGTAAACTCACGATAGACGAAAAAATTGAGCGTTATCAACGCAAGTTAAGAAAGCTGCAGTGCTTACCATCATCTTCCGATGAAGATTCCGGTAAGTACAAATATATGTTTTTTTTTTTTTTCGTGATTATACATTACCTACAAACAAAGTGGTTACTTTTTATTTAAAAGTATATTCATGCAATTCTAGTATTGCGTTTACCGTCATCATGTATTTGATTGACGAGTTACGGTTATTCCAAACGGAAATAAACCTAGCCTGGGGGTTGACCGCGAGCCAACACGAAGGCATAACGGCATGTAAGATGTGTTAACCTAAATTAAAAGGTACACGTCGATATGCAATAATCTAAATCCTTAATTTTGCCCGTGAGTCATAACTAAGGTAAAATCGAATAAGTGAGACTACCTACATTAAGAAATTATAATTTCTTATTTATCTTTTTGTCGAACAGAAAGTGAAGACTTTCAAGAAGTTACACCAATGGACGACTCGATTGGCCTCGTGGAAGTGGTTGTCGCAGGCTCGCCTGAACAGCAGGCACCGCCACATGACGAGACTACGGTTCCTCCGGAATTGCCCGCTGCTGAACCAGCGGAACTGGCAACCGTTGCGAGTACCACAACGCCCGTCGACACAGCCTTATCTCAGGCCCCTCCAGAACTAGATCCAGAGCTTTTGTCCGCATTAGGTGAAGCCACAGATGATTTTCCCAAAATGGGACCAAAAATACACGATAACCTTGCCCAGCGCTGGCTACCGTTGCTGCGCAAGGGCTTAGCAAAGGATGCTAAAGAAAGGCTTTTAAAAGAATACCTTATCCCGGAAAATTGTACACTTTTACAAGCCCCCAAACTGAATGCGGAAATTTCCGCAGCGGTCACAGAAATGGCTCGAAACCGAGATAAAAAAATTGAAACTGGACAACAACAATTAGGAATTGGAATTACCGCTATGAATCGGGCAATTACAGTTCTTTTGAATAGCGACGACAAAGTATCTGCCATTAAATATTTATGCGACAGTTGCCGCATTTTGTCCGATTTACACTTTTCTGAGACTCAAGCTCGTACCAAATTAATAACACCCGGTTTAGCAAAACCCTTCTTGACCGTTATACAGGACACGGAAAGGGACGAAATGTTATTTGGTAACAAATTACAAGATAAAATCAAAGCCTCAAAGGCAATAGAAAAGCAGGGTTTACAAATAAAAAAGTCGGTTAACAATGTGAAAAACACAGCGACTTCTACCCCTTCGACTGCCCCACGTAGTAATTACCAGTACCAGGGAAACTGGACGGGCCCTTCACGCTACCCGTCAAACAGGGGGGGGCGAGGAGGGCAGAGGAAGGCGGGTATGTCCGCACGCAAACCTCAAGCACAACCTCAGTCGAGACCTGCAGGCCAGGCCAAACACCGCACCACGCCCCAGCAATAAATCAGGTATACCCACATGCTGGTAGAATAAAACACTTTTATGATTCATGGCGCAAAATAACTTCCAATAAAGTTGTTTTAAATTGGCTAAAGAACGGTTATCCGATACCTTTTAAAAAAGAAGTGGCGCAACAATGCGTCCCCCAAATAAATTGGTCAGAAGCAAAGAAATCCGATATGAAATTAGCAATTAATAACTTACTCGAATTAGGCGCGATTGCACCTTGTGCTCCCAGCTATGACCAATTTATTTCAAAAACGTTTCTAGCACCCAAATCTAATGGGGGCAAGCGTTTTATACTAAATTTAAAAAATTTAAACAAGTTTATAGCTAAGGAACATTTTAAAATGGAAGATCATAGAACCGCAGCTAGGCTTATCCCAGAACAAGGATTTATGACTACTTTAGACTTGAAAGAAGCCTACCTTCTTATACCTATAGCAGAAGGAAGTCAAAAGTACCTACGCTTCCATTTTGAAAACGATAACTCTGACGTTGTCACTTTTGAGTTTAAGGCCATGCCTTATGGACTTTCTGTGGCCCCAAGAACTTTCACTAAGATAATGAGGGAAGTGATCACATACCTAAGGTCACAAGGTCACAAGTCTGTATTTTATCTAGATGATATTCTTTGTATTGGAGATAGTTATGACGAGTGCCTACGCAACGTCACAGAAACAGTAAAATTGCTCGAATACTTAGGCTTCATTATTAACTTCGAAAAAAGTATCTTGGAGCCCCAGCAGAGTTGTAGATTTTTGGGATTTATTTTCAATTCATCTGATATGACCTTATCTTTACCAACGGAAAAACGCGAAAAAATCACAACCTTTATAGAAAAATACTTGTCGCTACACAGCTGTACTATAAGAGAATTCTCTCAACTGATAGGCACGCTCATTGCCGCCTGCCCAGCAGTAAAGTACGGGTGGTTGTATACAAGAATTTTAGAAAGGCAAAAGTATTTAGCTTTACTGCGTCACCAAAATTATGACGCAAAAATTAATTTGCCTACAATCATTTTAGATGATCTGGTTTGGTGGAAAGATCATGTATCTTCATCCTTCTGTTCTTTACTAGTCCGTGACTACTCCTTAGTTATATACTCGGACGCGTCTCGAACGGGTTGGGGAGCTTTCTGTAATAACATACGAGCACATGGCGCATGGCGAACAGAGGAAAAAGAATTTCACATTAACCAGTTAGAGTTACTAGCGGTATTCTTAGCTCTCAAATATTTTGCTCACGACGAACGAAATAGTACAATATTACTACGTATTGACAATACTACGGCTATCAGCTATGTCAACCGCATGGGAGGGGTGCAATTTCCACACCTCAACAAGCTAGCTCGACTAATTTGGCAGTGGTGCGAGAAGCGTAACGTCTGGCTGTTTGCTTCTTACATCAACACCAGAGATAACGTAGAAGCCGATGAAGAATCGCGTAGAGTAAATCCCGACACCGAGTGGGAGTTGTCGAACGCCGCATTTAATCGAATAGTAAATGAATTCGGCCAGCCAGACATAGACCTATTCGCTTCTAGAGCCAATGCCAAATGTCAGCGCTACATCTCATGGCGGAAAGATACAGACGCATTTGGGGTCGACGCATTTACCATGAACTGGAGTCAGGGTTTTTTCTATGCATTTCCCCCGTTTTCGGTGATGTTGAAATGCTTACAAAAAATAATACACGATAAGGCAACGGGGATCGTGGTATTCCCCGCTTGGCCGTCACAAGCATGGTACCCCCTACTGATGTCTTTAACGAAATCTAATATTATTGTATTGTCTCCTAAAGAACATCTCGTATGCTCTCAATACAGGAGCAGACACCCGCTGCACGAGCACCTTACCCTGGGTGCAGCGGTGCTCTCCGGCTAGCTTACCAGCGACGCGGTCTGCCACCCGTATCCTGGGAACTCATGCTCGTATCCTTATCTAAGAACACCATTCAGCAATACAATGTGTCACTCAAACTGTGGTGGAATTACTGTTTACTAAACGAAAAAGATGTGTTCGACTGCTCAGTCCCCTTAGTTATATCGTTTTTGACTGAACAATACAAAAAAGGAGCCTCATATGGTTCTATAAATAGCCATCGGTCAGCATTATCTCTATTCCTAGGCGAGAGGATCGGCTCAGACGAACACATAAAACGCCTTTTGAAAGGGGTTTATAGAATTAGACCGAACATACCAAAATACAGTTACACATGGGACCCTAAAACGGTACTTGACCACATTGCTGAATGGTTTCCCAACACTGACATTTCTTTGGAAAAAATTACCAAAAAATTGGTGAGCTTATTAGCGTTGTGCACCGCACATCGGGTACAAACTTTATCTCTGATTAAGATCTGTAATATTAACATTGGCCCTTATGGCGTAAAAATATTGATATCGGATATAATTAAGACTTCTGCGCCCGGCAGGGAACAGCCAATATTGTTTCTCCCATATTTCGAAGAGAAACCCGAGATATGTCCTGCTACAGTTCTCCGAGACTATATCTCGGTAACAAAAAACATAAGAGACAAGAACGCCGACCACCTCTTAATAACTGTGAAGCGCCCACATAGGAACGCGACAGCACAGTCAATAAGTAGGTGGTTAAAGCAGGTGTTGGCGGAGAGCGGCGTGGACGCGGCGGTGTTCAGCGCGCACAGCACACGGCACGCCGCCACGTCCGCGGCCGCCACCGCGGGCGTTAGTGTAGAAGTCATTAGAAAAACCGCTGGCTGGACCAGCAGTTCCCAAACGTTCGCGAAGTTTTATAATCGTCAGATAGTTAACGAAAGCGACTTCGCTAGAAAGGTCTGCGGTTTACCTAACGATACAAAATAAGTTGATTTTTGACTGCTAGCTATTTAATAGCATTACTGTTAAATAATTGCCTTCACACTTATATGTTTTCTGTCTGCAATCGAAAGACGATAAGTATTACGTTTGTAGACTAATTAAGTAAGAAGATTTATATTTTTTGAAAAATTACATAATTGTTTAGCCTGAAAAAAGTAATATAAAGATTAATTACATAAAACTGTTTTTTGATGGTCAAACCTTTTGCTCTGAACAGCTACAATAATGTTAACTTAATTAAATATGAAAAATGGAGCGAGGAAATATAATATATGATCAATCGAACTTCACAAGTGAAATTCGATCAATATTATATGACTCGCTCCATTTGAATATTTAATTACCCGCCCCCCCCGGTTGCCCTTATTGGTTTTCTGATCAAATAAACAGGTAAGTATTAGAAAATCTCTGAAAATAATGACGAAATAACTTCAAGGCTCAGCTGGCTAGGGTTGCTACAGGAAAGAAATCGATCTATAATCAATACAAGTACTCTTGTTTTGAAATATCTCTAAAAAAACGTGCAAATTATGTTGCCGGTAGGTTAAATAACTACAATAATGTTAACTTAATTAAATATTCAAATGGAGCGAGTCATATAATATTGATCGAATTTCACTTGTGAAGTTCGATTGATCATATACTATCTTCTATTACTGAACTCTGTTATAAATAGCGGTATGTAGTGGCACCCTTTTTGACACCGTTCGGCAGAGTTTTGATTTAATTGTGGTTACTTTTAATTTTTGGTTATTTCTGTGTGTTAAATAAACATCTTATTATTGTTAAAAGGGACTATTGTGACCTTAGCAGATCCAGCCATCCAGCTAGACTATTCTTTGTGACGCGTAGAAAACTGTCAAGCTCCAGCCATTTGGTTTCTTATCTTGCGACTTATCTCAAGCATTCTTTAGATGACAGCATACTCGTACTGTTTGGGAGTTTAATTTTTCTTTTGGTTATTCTCTAGCTTACGAGAGATCGCTCATCGTGGAGTCACAGGCACGAACCGGATTTTTAGCGGCAGCGACTAGCTCGTCAGCGAACGCTGCGCTGTGCACGGAAAATGGCACTAGTTGCACGGACTACATTAGCTCACTGAGGTTTTTATAATCGTACTACACTAGGGTTGGACGATAAAAATGTGTTATAACAAATAAGTCTAAGTGGAAGAGAAAATGGCTAACAACTTGGAAAAGATGAAAAAAAAAAAGCAATCATTAGAAGCCTTTACTCCTTTTACAGTAACCCGCTACAGTTGAAGCCTCGCGGCAGCTCGCACGATATGTATTTATTTATGAGCTCCACGTTTCGATGTCTGTGACAACGCGTTTTTGTCGCGCGTGTATAATAAGCCTTAGAATCCGACGAAATTTCTACCATTGTCGGTATCTATGTATGTATCTTGAAAACAATTTTGCTCGCCATTTATGGGGAACATTGGAGGAAAGTTAACTTTTTCTGTACTCGGGAATTAGGGTTTGTGCTGAATTGAATTTTGGCAATGTTCGGTTATAATTGAGGGCGATTACGAATTTTACAGCAGGTTTCAATGTATACAGTAACAGTATTATATAATAGTAAAAATACCAAAAATAATCAATACATATAAAACAGTACCGTGAATCACTTATAGACGCACAGCCTAAACGGGTAGTCCTAGAGGTTTGGAACTTGGAGGAGATATTCTTCGAGTACCCTAGAGGTGCACTAAGAAGGGATTTTTTAAAATTCCATCTCTAAAGGGGTGAAAAGAGGTGATAAAGATTGTTTGGAAAATACCGCGGGCGAAGCTGTGGCGGGTCCACTAGTGAAAATATAAATTAAATATGAACGAGATTTCTATATGCCATCAATCGATTATCTATACGTATCAAATCGGAAAGAGGAAAATAGTACATTGAACATTACAATGAAAAAAATCTATTGGGGGCTTCAGAATGAGCAGCGCAACACATCCCAATAGTTTTTGAGTTTCATATCTGTTTGTCTGTTTGTGACGCTAAATTTTAAAAGTACTGGGATAATTTCAATGCTGTTTTCGATATTATATTAAGGACGACTACGGGCAATAGAAACTTGGAAAACAGGAGCTTTGAGTTAGTACGGAAAATGTATCAAATTTGCAAGCACTTGAAATTATACATTTAAACCGTTTCTCTACTATATAAATGTTTCTTTGATTGTATGTTTTTCTCTTATGCATTCCTATACCATTCATTCGATTACGATGAAACTTTGGTGGGGTGTTGTGCGCGCGCGCCGGAAGGTTTATGACCCAAAAAGAACAGAGCATTGCTAGTCATGCCGGGCACAGCCAGTGTACAAAGTATTATTCTTTTTGTTTTAAGAACAATACTTAATGTTTTGATGTTGTATCCAAGTTGCTCTGATCGTTGGATTCCGACGGCACCTGATTCCCGTTAAATAGCCACTTAGCATTTTTTGCAGAAAATTACGCATTGAATATATAACATTTTTATAGTTAAAATATTATTCAATAATCTGTAACATACCAAAACTTTATTGATACAATAAATTAAATAGTTTTACCTATAGCTCTCTCTCAAAAATATAGCATTTAACGTAAAGATGTATATAGAAATGAAGGAAGGACTTTTTTACGCCAAATGAAAACGCGTTTTTTTTAGGAGAAGATTTATTACTAAGAAACCTATGCTCTGAATGAAGTTTTAGTAAATTTTAAGCGTTACTAGGAGCCGTTTCACAAAAGTGCACTTGTCTAAAAATACTAGAGCTTTTTCACGTAAATGAAAAGAGAAAATGAATCAAAACCATAGTATTATTATAACACTACTGAGCATTATTTATTTAAAAAATTCTTCTCAGTTGTGAAAGAAAACAAACGACCTAACTTACGCATTCCTATCAGTTAGCTTTTTATTTATGACGAAACAAATTCTATTTTTATTTTCAACACAAATTCAACCCATTCCTCCGCCAAATTCCACCTCGGTGACAATCACTTCATTAGTTACCGAGTTTTTACCCGAATGCCCGACGGACGGACAGACGGACTGGCGACGTGCTTTTATTATGTTGTCAACTTGTGTAACGGTATTTTTTAGGTTTAAATTAGGAATTTCGTTTGTTTTTCGACGATGGTGAAAGTTTTTGTAATGCCATTAAATACAGTTGTTTTTGAAGCTTTGTGGAAAACCGCTGTGATCAAATTAGAATTTTTGAGCGTCTTTGGGTTCCGTAGCTGTAACGGAAAAATACATACATAGCATCACGCCCGAAATCCCTAATGGGGTGGGCAGAGCCACAAGACTACTTGTGGCCACGTTCGATTTATTAGTCCTAAGATGGTATGATGAACCGTATGGTGACAGGTGATCAGCCCATCGCCCATACAGATAGTTCACCATGTTGGAGAGGACCCGTCCCTTAGTCGACTTTTAAGACATGCCAGGATGATAAGCATCTGCACGCATTCTACGCTATTTCTTCACTCCCAGTGCAGCAGAGGAGAGTACGGAAAAATACCATTTAAGTAATTCAAGCAACAATACAAGCCCATAACATAAATACCTTAAAGACTAACATACATATGTAAACAGATTATTTTAAAACGAACACATTAATCCTGCGATATGTTTACGACTAAATTTCACGGAGTCATATTCAGCGAGCCGGCCGCGGAATCTCCGAAGTATGACACCCTTAGGCCAAAACTGAAGCCATCATGAAGGCCAGATCTCACCACAATTGAGTAGAAGTTTACCTCGTGGTGGGATTCTACTCGCTCGACAGAATATTTAATTGCTCATAACCATGGTTATGGTTACAAAGTACGACGACGCGGATAGCCTAGTTGGTAGTGACCCTGCCTCCGAAGCTAGCGTCCCGGGTTCGATCCCCGGTAAGGGCAAATATTTGTGTGACGAGCACGAATGTTTGTTCCTGAGTCTTGGATGTTTCCTATGTATTTAAGTATTTATTTCTCTATATAAGTATGTATATCGTCGTCCAGTACCCATAACACGAGCCTTTAGTGCTTACTTTGGGACGAGATCGATTTGTGTAAAGTTTGTCCCCTGATTTATTATTATTTATTAAAGTTCATAAAACCAAGTAAGTAAGTTCAACATGTTCTGTCATAGAATGTCATGCAAAAGAAAAGTATCCTCTATCATATTCCAGAACCTCAATAAACTAAAACCAAATGATCATCAAAATATTAAGGAGCTTTGTTGTAACAAACATATACACATACACAAATAGTAGGATAAGATTATAATAACAATAATAATAAATAATAATCGATCTTTACACAAATCTATCTAGTCGCAAAAGGAAGCTCTAAAGACTTGTGTTATGGGTACTAGACGACAATATACATACTAATATAAATAAAAAGACCTCTTAAATACATAGGAAATATCCAAGACTCAGAAACAAATATTCGTGCTCGTCACACAAATATTTGCCCTTACCGGGGATCGAACCCGGGACGCTAGCTTCGGAGGCAGGGTCACTACCAACTAGGCTATCCGCGTTGTCGTACTTTGACTCAGAAACAAATATTCGTGCTCATCACACAAATATTTGCGATTACCGGGGATCGAACCCGGGACCGCAAGCTTGGAAAGCAGGGTCACTACCAACTAGGCTAACCGCGTCGTCAAACAATTTATGTCATAGTAGGATTGATGTATCAAATAACTATATCCAATTGCTTTTGTCACCATTTACATGCTATCCTATATGAAAAACACCGTTTTATTTAAATCCCTGCTTGTATCACCCACCCCCATACACCCTTACGCATGACGTGACGCACCCTTACAAGTTAAGGCAAATCTATGGGGTTGCAACCCCATCAATTGTGTAGGTACGGTGTGCAAAAACCACTTCCATACATATCGGTGCCCTATGTAGAAATGACGTATCCAGACATCAATTATTTTTTTAAAAACACTATCGAATCATTAGAGATGCACCGAAGGTAGATTCCACCGAATACAAACTTTCGGCCGAATTGTATAAATCTCTAAGTCACTTAGAGACTAGACGCGAAGACTATATAGAACTCCCATATAAGTTATTTATTATAATTAATTTATACCCATTAGGTTTGTTTGTTGCACTTTTTATGTGTTAGTTTTAAATAAACCACTCGAAGTGGTCCGCGAAACCATCTGAGTTTCTTGCGGCGTTTCTTCTCAGCAGATGTCGTCACCTTTCGAAGCGCTGGTAGCTTCAGACATGTGAAAGAGCCCATGTGGCCTTCTTGCAAAATCAATATTTTCATTTTCATTTTCAAAGTTCGGTCCCGCTCTTTGCCGAACCGAATATTCGGCCGAATTATTCGGTTCAACTTAATGACGACCTTCCATAATAGATTTTTACATGTCCGCACAGTGCGACAAATGAAAGTTGTCAACCCCGCTACTCTTAAATTTTTAAAGTTAGTATATAAATTTTACAATTGAGTATTACATGTGAATACCACACAAATATTTCTAAGATAAAAGTTAATAACAATTCGTCCGAATACCGAATAATTACCGAATGTTCGGCACATCTCTACTAATCATAATCTATGCTTTAGCGCAGTCGCGTAAAAAATTATACAGGGGTACGAAACGGGTACGAAACAAATGTAATACCTATAGAACCCAAAAAAACGTTTTTAGATTTTTTGTCTGTTTGTCTCTATATTTTTGAATTTTAATGATGATGATGATGATGATCCTCTCCTCCTTCCCTACACTGGGAGTGAAAAAATAGCATAGAATGCGTGCAGATGCTTATCATCCTGGCATGTCGTAAAAGTCGACTAAGCGACGGGTCCTCTCCAACATGGTGGACTATCTGTAGGGGCGATAGGCTGATCACCTGTCACCATACGGTTCATCATACCATCTTAGGACTAATAAATCGAACGTGGCCACAAGTAGTCTTGTGGCTCTGCCCACCCCATTAGGGATTTCGGGCGTGATACTATGTATGTATGTATGTATGATGATGATGATGAATCGACTGACTACACACACCAAGTTTACAAATACGTTGATAGATATATATCGAATTGTTTTGCAAACCGTCCCGATTTGCCGGGATTTGTACCGGTCCCGCGGGGCAACTAACTGCGGGATAGTTAACCGCATTGTTACGCGATTACCCTAACCGTTATTGGTTGATCGGAGATAAGACCACTTCATCTATTAACTGTCTAATTTATCACTGGTTATTGGAGAGTCATCATCATTGGGCTATATTCATCGCACTGCTGGACAGGCTCTCATAGTGAGAGCGGACGCGGGACTTTAAAGACATCTTTGAATTACGCAGATATATGTTTCCTCACGATGTTTTTCTTCACCAAAATGCTCTTGCTAAATATCAATTTCAATCCCGCATTATCATCTATTTGTGTTTTTCTGTAATTTTTTGGTATTAAATGGTATTAAAAATAGAGTTATCTATACATATAAAACAGTACCGTGACTTACTTACAGACAACGCACAGTCTAAACGGGTGGTCCTAGAGGTTTGTTTGGAGGAGACATTCCTGGAGTACCCTAGAGGTGCACTAAGGAGGGATTTTTTTGAAATTTCATCCCTTATGGGGTGAAAAGTGGTGATAAAGTTTGTATGGAAATACCAAGGGCGAAGCTGTGGCGAGTCCTCTAGTTGTATTGTATAATTATATTACCTACCAACTTACTGGTTTTTAAGTTGGTAGGTCCTGGGGCCAATTCGAAATTGTGTTCGCTAAATTTAAAAGTTCGCTCAATTTGAAATAAGAAACGTCAATCTCGAATTTGACAGCTTGGTCCAAAATCGAGTTTGACGTTTCTTATTTTAAGTTTAGGGGACACCGTTTCGAATTGGACCCACTATTATTATCTACGCTTATCGCTATCAGCAACTAAAGTCCAAATAATTCAAATAGTCTTATTACATTTTGGCTTATAACAAACCATATTTAATATATCCCGACAAAGATTTCATCACATCCTCTGCTACACTGGGAGTGAAGAAATAGCATAGAATGCGTACAGATGTTTATCATCCTGGCATGTCGTAAAAGTCCAGTAAGGGACGGGTCCTCTCCAACGGTGGACTATCTGTATGGACGATGGACTGATCACCTGTCACCATACGGTTCATCATACAATCTTAGGACTAATTAATCGAACATGGCCACAAGTAGTCTTGTGGCTCTGCCCACCCTTTAAGGATGTCGGGCGTGATGCTATGTATGTATGTATGTATGTAAAGATTTCATGTGCAGTTAATTTCTAAAGTAGAACTTCTTAATTTCAAAATTTAACACCTCAAATATCTGACCACGTAACGGTTAGAATGAAACAAAATAAAAGAGCGAAACAAAAAAAAACAAAATACAAACGACGAAACAGCGAGACGTAACGGCACCATGATGGACAGACATTGTTTTGTTTTAGGACGGTATAGGTTTGTTTCGTGGGTTTGTCTGATCAGTTATTTATAAAGATAATGTGGAGTGAAATTCAGGAATTAATGTTGATTTAAGTTAATTTGTTTAAATGAACTAGAAAGATATTAAGGACATAAAACAATACGAAATTGATAAACATACTACTTAACTTGGCGCAGTCAGGTAAATTTAGGAAACCAATCAAATCAGCTACAACAGAAAGCTTCATTGTCAAATAGATAAATAAAAATTTGATACATTGAAATAGGTTTATTTTATTAAGTAGGTATATAACACTGACAAAATTAAAGAAGGTGTAATATACAAGATTCCTCAAGAAATGTACACATACTTACTTATTAATTATTAATGAAAAGTTCACAACAAACAAACATAATATCAACAGCACATTGTTACATTATACGTTGTTTATTTGTGTTTACACCGCGCGCCCGTCAATCTGAAGCGATTGTGTTCAAATCGCACGTCGCTTCATATGGACGCGCATAATGTGGCCAGCCACCGTTTAGGGGGTGTGCAGGATGGTAAACTTTACACGGACGTTTAGACAGTCATTGTAGAATGGATATGGTGTAAAGGCACAGTGGCTGGTAATTAGTTTATGGAGGAGGAGAAGATGAGGGCAGAGTGGTGAGCCTTGAGAGATACTTACTTATTGCATTCCCGGTTTTTCCTGGAATAAATCGATCTTTAAGCCTTTTTCAACAATTACAAATAACTAATCGTTGCAAAGCAAACCTATCGAATTTATCCGTTTCTACATTCCACACTGCACATCATGCAAAAGTCTTTGAAAAGCTGATTCTAGCAAAGCATTTTTAAGAAATCTTTCTATGTGGCCAGTTCAATTAATGGATAAACAAATTTAAACCCATTAAATAATAACCCAAACGAAGATAACCGGCGTATAGATTCGTATCAGGTGGTAATAAAAGGGAATTTTGGAGTGTGCTTGTTTATGAGGTTCTTTGCTTTTAATGTAAAGGTATATAGACTTTGTATACAATTCGTCTATTGTACAGTCCCCTCGGTTTCCTTGTAAACTCGACTTTTAACCAAATCGCCTCGCTCGATATCTATCGCGTTAAGTTAGTGGCGAGGGAACGCGAGATATTTGCGAGTCAAATCTGTCCATCGACGGATGGAAACTTGAAGTAGGAGCATACGAGCGGGAATTGCCAGCAGTTATGGTGGACGTCTGAACAGATGATGATGATGATATCAGAACTATGAAAGTTACGTGTCAAAATTCTGTTTTTTTTTGGACATAAAGGCCATTATTGCTAGCTTACTTGCCGGGCGAAAGTTTGATGACAAGTCCCATACTAGCACATCGTAACTAATGCGCCAGTGACACTTCCTACTGTGCAAGAGGACGTGGGTGCGAGTCCCGGTGATTTACAGGAAGTCCGAGCTGTCCGTGGATGCCAATGAGAGCACGTTGATGCATTTTTATGTAGCTGCGCGATTTACGCTTAAACCGGTGAACCAATTTTAACACAATTTGACAGGGAAATAGTTTGAGCCCTGGGGAATTAATGACATATATTTTTTTTTCAAACCAACCAACCCATAAAAGAGTGATTGTATTAACGCAAGTTCGTGCGTGCCCGATGACAGCGAGAAGGATTTTGAGGAAAATAAAGACTATTAAAAAGTCAGTGACATAATATGCGTTATATTTTAAACATATGATATGTAAAATGGTTTCTTTGCAGTGATTCTCTAACGTGCGCAGCGGCTGATCAGCGAAGTGGGAAACATTCAAATTTGAACCACATTACTTTGTACTTGCAGTGGAAATTGGTGAATCCCACCACAGAGACCAGCAGTAACATAACCCACGATTTATGCAAACCGTTCTCATAACAGAAAACTATCGCTCGGTCCCTTTTACTTGTATCCGCAACAAGCAGTATATCCGATAGAATTACATAACGAGAACGGTTTGCATAAACTCATGGTAATGACACAGGTCTTTGTTAGCGTCTTCACGAGTTAGGGAATCAGGTGGCTGGACGGTCACGTGGTTAATTTGACGAGCGTGTCCGTCCAAAATAGCACTCAGTATGTCCCCACCAGCCGGTTCGCTCTCGTCACTTATTTGGCCGATTTAACGACTCGAGAATTTGTTTGCGGCGTCATTTTGATTTACGCTGATCGCTTATGTTTGATACGCGCAAAAATTGAACCCACTGGGTCTTTGCTCATTATTTATTTTATTTGGGATTGTATAATTTTGGAATTATCCATTTGAAATGGACTTTAAGAGGAGTTTGAACCTACGGCTTTCATACAAAAAGCGATAACGATTTCCACCCCTTAAATGTTAACCGATGCTCACAAATTTTTGATAGGTTGTCAGTCAGAACAAAATCTAGGTCTATGCGTTTTGATTTTTTCACTATAATCTTTAAATTCAGTTTTATTGTGGTTTCAGTATTCTCATACAAAACTAATTTCGGCATTATTTGACTTTCTTGAACTTTAATCAAAATTCAAAAAACGTATAGATCTAGATTTTGTTCTGACTGAAAATCTATCAGCAATTGGTCAAAATCAGTTAACATCTAAGGGGTGATAATCGTTATCGCCTTTTGTATGAAAAGGGTGATTTTGCCGTTGTTTCACACTTCTCTTAAGTTCTGGTAACGCGTATTTTCACAGTCAGAATATTACTAATAAGAATTATATCTGAGTTGAATAAATACGTATAAACTAAGTAAGTGGTACGCATACTTATTGGAACAGGTTTTTTGTCATGTTGTCCAATTAGTCTTAATCCTTACGAATACTATAATACGAAAGTAATTTTTAACCACTTGAATGAAGTTCAGGTTAAACACCTCATATTCCGTAAGATGGCAGTTGTGCCATATTTGGTGGTAAGTTTTGTAGCAGTTTGTGATTATCGCAATACATAACCACATACTTACACATACATACAAACAGACAGATACACCGAGAAACGGAGAACCAAATAAATGTAAATGTGTTATAATAATAGTAATTTCTGCGAATGATCTCTTAGCAAACAGTCAAATAAGTACAAATTTGTTTATTTCGCATAAAATATGGTACATTATTGAGTTGGCAATAGAGTAACTTTCTGACATTTAACCAGAAATTGACATGCAACGATCTCAAAAGAAAGATATGGCGTTCAATACAACTGCGTTGAACATGATGAGTTAGTTCGTCATGGTAACGCCATCTATTTACAAGTTTATAAACTAAAGCTCTATTGCCGGCGTCTTAGTTCTTATGACATTTACACAGTCTCATTTTGTCTGATTCATCGCTGTCTTTCATTGCTCGCTAGGAGCTACGAACCTAAAAACCAAAACGGATGAATCGGTCAACACTGGACCTTTCCTCATTCCTGTAATAAAAACGCCGATGTCGGCAATATTTACCGAGTAGGTACGCGATGGTGTCATTTCACACCAAAAAAGTGAGCATCGCGAAAATAACGTTGGGCAGTTCCTTACTATTTTATTTCTATGTTGACATGCATATAAATACGTAATAAAAGCATGTGCAGTTTTGTCTCTATCATGTATATAAAAGCAAAAATGTATGGCCCACCCTATACTATGTAAAAATAAGTAAAAAAGAAACTCCTTTTTGAAGTTGGTTAAAGAGCCCATATGTGGATAAATAATTGAAATCATCAATTGACAATCAGTGCTCATTACAGTATCTACCCACATGATCTACTGAGTGATCTACCAACGGTTTATTTAGATCCCCCTGTAGATGAATGATTATAGATAGGGTGTTTCTGATAGAGCTGTAGGGAGCATAATGTGTACTAGTTTTGGCTTTATCGTGTCGTTTTATTGGGCTTACTACTGCAATGAATGATATTAGTTAGTTAAATGCCACTTGGGTATTCAAAAAAGAATAACAATAATTTAAAAAATATATATGTACAGCATATTTCCGTAGTAGCAATCATTTGTACCTATGGAGATTTCAATATTTTTGGCATATCATGAGGACAAATCAATTTAAAAACTTAGGCTCTTCAGGCTTATTGGTCATCTACTTAGAATTGTTACTTATAATGGACCTAGATAAATGACTTAATAAAGAAGTACATATGAAATATTTATTAATTTTCTATATTTTCTTGACTCAAATGACCGGCAGCTCAATTACGTTACACAATTGATATCGGTTTGGCTCAAAATGTAAACCAATATAGTCATCACTCTATGTAAATAAGGGTACAATCGGTTTACTTTTTGCGAAAGCGATACCAATTGGTGTTACGTAATTGAGCAGCGGGTTCGATTCCCCGAGGCGCATGACGATTTTCTGAAAATCTATGAACGAAGAAATTGTTACCTAGTAGAAATGTCTGTGTTGTAGTTTCAGATTTCCTCATCCTGACCTTAAGGATTGCTCATTCTGTGTTTTAACGTGATGTAGGGTGTGGGCCAAACATGTATTCTGAAATCTACGTCCGTGCCACGCGGTTGGTAACCCGCCTAAAAAAAAAAACCATTTCACTTATATTATCTTGTCTAGCCTTGTCCTACTCGTACTTCTATGCAAACACCTTCAAATTGCCCACTCTTTGCTGAACTGATCCAGTTCGTAATACGTTCATATTATCACGCTTGATTCTCAAAGGGGTAGGCAGAGACCACGTATTTGGACCTGCTACGATCCTGATACACCTTTCGCTTCGCCTACCTCTCATTAAGTTGTTCATGCAAGCTCGCCGGTTTAGGGCCGGCCTTTCTTAAGAACGTCAACCCTACTATGCACACTCACCTTATAAATCTGTTTCGTTAGTCGTCTTTCGTTCATCCTCTCCACATGTCCAAACCATCTAAGCATACCTAGCTTTCTCAATTCTCACGACACATCTTCTACGTAGTTCGTAATAAATCCAGTTACTTAAAAATCGTATAAACCGTTTTTGAAAAACTTTATCATACCTTAGTAATTAAATAAATCCGCCATTTTGAGAGATAATAAAAACAATTAAGGCGATAACGTCTCATCTATCACCATTATGAAATCGCCACCAATTATATAGGAAATTGCATCAATTAACAACATGGTAAACGAAAACCAGCCTTATGCTACTAGGAAAGAAAAACAATTTCATTTGAACCTGAAACGGACAGGAAAATGCCAATCATCATACGATTGTGTAGTCTATTTCAAAGAGAATAAAGCCCTAATTTCAATGCATTTGGTACTTGGCAGTAATGGTCGTGTTTTCACAGCGCTGGTATCAGGAGGCTGGTTGTCTATCTCTTTCTTGCACAGGTGAGTTATGCTCTGTCTCGCTCGCTCTGCTCTATTGATTTTCTCCCCCGTTAAGAGGAATTTGCATAAAACTGGAATTGATGTCAAATATTGGATCAAGGGATTGGGCGTTTTATTTTATATTGAATAGGTTTTTTATAGATATTGGTATTGATTTTAAATAGGTATAAATAGAATGTACTATTTAGGAATTCCTTCAAGGAAATATTTTATTTAAGTATTACAAAACTACTTAACCTGTTTATTCAGTGCAACTACAATTTACCTAAAAATTGGTATGATGAGTTTTGCAAGTAACATTTGTCCGTAAATTTTAACAATATCACTGATTATTTGCAAAAATAATCCTCACTGCATGAGTTTCTTACAACAAGATTCATACTTCAGACTCAACTCAATAAAACTTCATAATTTAATAAAACCAGAACCCAACAACCATAATTGAAAATTCGAACTTAAACTTCCAATTTTAGATAAACAAGTTCGCAATTAAATACACACAAAGAGCCCTTCATAAAACAGAACCAATTACATTATAACAACATTTAGTTCAACTAATTTAACTGGTCATAAACGGGTGCGCCCCCTTAATGCCATCCCCACCACTTTATTACTTCGCACTCGCACGTAGAACGGGGCGCTCTGATTGGTTAAAAGCAAAGTGCCTGGTAAGCTCTGTACTATGCAGATAGTAGGTACAGGGTGCGACAATGGAGTATTTGATTTAGATTGTGACATTTTGTGCGTTAGAAAATGATTGATTCTCTTGATAGAAAAAATCAGGGTAATGCTAAAAGGTATGCTGCATTAAGTTACGTTAAAAAAAGAAAACGTTCATCAAATTTGTAAACCGTAATAGTAAGAGCACTTCATTGTTCAAATAACATTTACAGAAACATGTATATATATATAAAAATCTCGTGTCACGGTGTTTGTGGTCGCACTCCTCCGAAACGACTCGACCGATGTTTATAATTTTTTTTATGTATGTTTGGTAGGTATGAGAATAGGTCGTAATGTATATATCATAACGCTAGGTGATTAGAGTGTCCACGCGGACGGAGTCGCAGGCAGAAGCTGGTAATTTATATAATTCAAGAGACATAATGTACCTAGAATTTAACCTTATGAATGCCATTGTCATATGTGATATGAGACTTCCTGTTTCAAACCATTTGCTACAAAGCAACGTCAACACAGCTTTGAATGTAATTAGTTACGTTTATATACGTTTTAATTAACACAACACCGTAAAAATTTGACTTGTAATTTTTCCAGCTTTTCATATTTAACTTCAACAATATAACATTCTCATCCTACGGGAGTGCTCTATATCAACCGCTTTCAAAAAGTAAACAGTGCTAATAGAACGGCACGCACGTGAAGCTACCAGCTAAAAAAAAAAAAAAGTTAATTTTGTCAAACACCCTGTACTCCAGATTTGCCGCTGTAATGACACCATTAACGTACGAGGCACGTCCACACCCACACAAGCGCAGTCCAATTTGAATAGGATATAATAATAGCTATCAAATTAATTAATTATATTTAGCAGTTTTGATAATGGTTAGTTTTAGCTTTCAATGATAGTGGGTGGATTGCGGTTTTAACTTATCCTAGAATTTATTTTCATGGGTACTTTATTGCAAAAAAATCTATTAATATGTATATGGAAGGGAGGCTTAATGCTAAAAGAATTATCTATCAAACCTTCTAGAAAGGTTTCTATGGATCGGTTTTATGATGGTAAAACTTATTTATTGTTTATAGATACACGGAAAAAAATAATTTCAAATGTTTTTCCACAATAAAAAAACAACTTTTAAGGTTTTTTTTTTCAAGTTAAATTAGTTCATCTGAGAATATATCTGCACTGCTTACGGTGACTTTTATCTCAACGTAAAACGAATAATAAATAAAGTTTCTTAAGTTTCAACACGACAATTATCGAGGTGTATAAAAATTATATTTTTAAGTCGTTCAACGATTAATTTTATAAATACTTCATTATTTATTTTATCTTAGTATGAGGCAAAAAAAAAACAATGGGTCCAATTTCAAACGGTGTTTTCCTAATTTAAAATTTACTTAACCTAAAATAAGAAACGACATACTCTATTTTGTATAGCACAAGACTGTCGAAATCATGTTTGACGTTTCTTATTTTAAGTTTAGTCACTTTTAAATTTAGCGAACACACTTTCGAATTGGCTCCAATTAGTATTTAAAAACGATTATTAAGAGGAGTGTGAACCTACGGCTTTTCATACAAAAGGCGATAACGATTTCTACCCCTTAAATGTTAACCGATGTACACCAATTTCTGATTGGTTGTCAGTCAGAACAAAATCTAGATCTATACGTTTTTTTTTTTTTTTTACTATAATCAATAAATTCAGTTTTATTATGTTTTAGTATTCTCATAAAATAAATTTCAGCCATTATTTGAGTTTGTTGATCTTTAATCAATATTCAAAATCGTATATACCTAGATTTTGTTCTGACTGACAATGTATCAAAAATTGGTCGAAATCGGTTAACATTTAAGGGGTGAAAATCGTTATCGCCTTTTGTATGAAAAGGGTGATTTTTGCCTTGCTTCACAGTCCTCTTAAGGTAAGTTTATTTCTAAACTAAATAATAGGTACTTAGGTGCTTTGTTCTGCTTGAGCCTGAACATAGGCATTATATATACGAAGTTCTTGTCTTCTTGCAGTGCCAAGAGCGCGCACTGTTTCCTACAGGAGCTCACCTAATGTTCGGGCACTGCAAATGCTCAATCTACTTCTGCTATCGGCACCTGATTGTGATGTGTTTTGGAGTCCATGGATGGTTGTGTGCCGTGAATGTCTGAGTTTTTGTGAGGCGATGAATGTATGAATACAAAGTAAAAAATATGATTATAATTATAGTTTTTTCTCTTTTGTTTCTTGTTATTTTGAATTTTGTATTTTTCTTTTTTGTGTATTAATTGAATTTTCCAGCGTATTGGTGTATTACTGTAATGCTGTATAAATTATGTTTAAATGAATAAATGAATAAATGAATAGCAGCACTAAATATACCTAAAGCTATCGCCATTTTGCTTCATCTCACTAAGTCTAAGAGCTCTGTAATGGAGGACAAATAACCACCCCCTCCCCCCTCTCCCCCAACCCTCGCCTCTCGAGATAAGTGCCACCTCTGGGAAGGAAAATTCGATTTATAGGGATGATGAGGGAAACTGCTCGTTTGTATTCAAAACTGTCGTGTGAATTTTTATACTGTATTTTATTTATATAGAAATATTAAGCTGGAGGAAAAGAATCTGTTTGTCTGTTACGTTTTCTCATCTGTTCTGTTATGTCATCAAAACAAAACGAAATTACACCCTCCGCATTTACGACACCTGTCAATGCTATGACGTGCTTTGGTGGTCCATGTGCTTTTGGAATATCTGGTGCTTTCAAGACCTAAGCAACGCTGTACATCAGGAGCTGGCTGACACCAGAGGACTGACCGGGCCATCGGACTTCACGAGGTGAGTGAACTGCCTAGCTTTTTGATTGTTGCCTTTTGGTTTCTTCGAACTTTCTACATCTTACTATCTGCGCTCCACTGAGTTATCGACCTGCGTACTTTTCTTTACAGGCAGACAGATTTCGTTTGAGGTATTTTAAAGAAAATAAACTCCTTAAAGCGTGATTTACCCCTCCCCCCTCTGCTGCACCGGGAGTGAAGAAATAGCATAGAATGCGTGCAGATGCTTATCATCCTGGCATGTCGTAAAAGCCGACTAGGGACGGGTCCTCTCAACATGGTGGACTATCTGTATGGGCGATGGGCTGATCACCTGTCACCATACGGTTCATCTTAGGACTAATTAAACGAACGTGGCCACAAGTAGTCTTGTGGCTCTGCCCACCCCATTAGGGATTTCGGGCGTGATGCTATGTATGTATGTATGTATGTAAAGCGTGATTTAGAGTCTGTAAAATTGATTAAAGGGAAGTTAATGCGTTCCCAATGAGAACCCATAATTTGAGGGAAAAGTTCTGAATTTAAAAAGTCAGTAAGATGAAAATACATCTATTTTAAAGATACATTTCCACGCAGATGAAGTGACGGGTACAAGTGTAATTATTTAGTTTTCTAAATGCGACAGTATATCTGAGACTCAGTTCCTCTTGCACTTCAAAACGAAGTAACGGATTGCACAGCGATATTTTAGTTAAAGGGCACTCAATTTGAGGTTTAATTAAAGTGAGGTTCCAGTGACGTTTCTGTATAGGTTGACAACTAGTTGAGGGACATTTAACTACTTGATATCTAGTCAAATGCTTAAGTGGCGTTAGACAGTTGAAATTTTCACAGATGATGTATTTATGTTGCCGCTATAACAATAAATACTAAAAACCAGAATAAAATAAATATTTAAGGGGGCTTCAATAAAACAAACGTGATTTTTTTTGCCGTTTTTATAGATAATGGTATGAAACCCTTCTTGCGCGAGTCCGACTCACACTTGGCCGGCTTTTTGTTTAATTGACCAAAGAAAAAATATGTGTTCAATATTTAGTTATAATTTAAATGACGAACTTATTAGACTTTTTCAGGAAACCTGCCTATTGTAGGTATTTCTTTCATTTGCGCAATATTGTCTTATCATCTTTTTTCTCCAACCATCCTCGGGTGGTATTTGCGGAGGCACTTGCGAAAATAGTGTTGCTTGCAGAGAGATTAGTCGCCTCGCTCGCACACAATCTGTCTGGCGTAATGGAACGGGTAAAGTGGTAAAAAAGTTTCACAACTTCGGAGTTATCATCTCCTGAGTGTAGTACGGTTTTATAGTGAAATCTGAATAAATAATAATATTAAAGCGATTAAGTTCTTATTAAATGTCCTATCAGTGTCCTGTATTTTAACATTAACGCACCCAAAAAGGACTATACCTATAATATAGCTTCCTCGGCGACTTCGTGCTCGTGGACACCTAATCCCACACCTATTCTCATACATACATACATACATATAATCACGCCTGTTTCCCGTAGGGTTAGGCAGAGACCACTTCTTTCCACTTGCTACGATCCTTACATACTTGTTTCGCTTCGTCCACTTTCATTATTCCCGGAAAAAAGACGGTCCGCGCGGTGTCCTTTTGGCAAATAGTAGTTATTTAATTAACGATTAACGGACTTTAAATGTTTTACCGGAAGTTAATAAGTCCGTTAACGATTTTTAAAGTTAACTTAAAAGTTAATCCGTTACTCGAATTGTAGCTTCGTTAATTATCGATTGACGGATTAACGGTCTTGTGCCTATGATGGCGGGTCTGGCAGCGGCGCAACTCGACAGCAAGCTGACAGCATTTTTGGCTGCGACCGCAAGCGAACTGCTGGAGTGGTCCGTGTATTGCGAACGTCAGTTAGAACGTCAATATAACAGAAAGAAGAAGAAAGAAAGAAAAGACCTTTATTAACAAATAGGGTAAAGGCACCAGTAGTCAGCCTTTTAACGACGTTTGAGATTTGAAACCACTGTTATTTATTCAGGATTTGACTAAAAAATTTACTTTTTTTACTGTTCGATCAATAATTTATTCTAGTTTCATTACAATTTAAGGCAAACATATAGAATTTTTCTATAAAATAGAAAAAAAAGTTTAAACCAAAACATACACATTTCTCTAGTAGTCAGCCTCCAAAATCTAATAGTCAGCCACTTTAAGCCCAGTACTCGGCCTCTAAATTATTTGTTAAAATTTGAGTAAAAATCAACAATATTTAATGAATAATTAATAGACAATTAATAATCGTTAAAATTACAATAGTCATGCTTTTAGTTGAATAATATTATCTTACAGTTACAAGGTTCAGACTCGTTTTTCATCTTGAGACACTGCGGCATATTGGTCCAGAAGATATGGTACAGCTTCCCGAACGTTGCAAGCCGGATTCCACGATAGACCTCTTTCTCGAATATGGACGACCCTTATTGGACAGTACCTATGTCCCCAGGTACATATAATCGTCAACTTCTTTGAGCGTAAAATCTCCAATTTCCACGGGAGTTTGCAGTACAGGGACATTTGGCATGATATTTGTCTTGTCCATGTTCATTTTAAGGCCAGATCATTCGGAGGTTCTACTGTGGTCATCGAGCATTAAGGTTCTCCGAGGTCTCGCCGATTATGTTGATGCCAAGCCCTTGCTCATTCAGAACCTTGAAAACGCATTCCAGAGCAGCGGTGAACAGATTTAGAGAGATAACATCTCGCTGTCTGGCTTCCCACTGCAACACTGCAGTAGGTTTTGAGTTCTGGTTCTATAGTTAGACTAATATAGTGGCGTTTTCGTACAAACACTTCAACACTCCGATGTACCTGTTGTCGACTTGGTAGCGCTGGAGAGACTGCAGTACAGTGTCAATCGTATCGAAGGCTTTCTCGTAGTCCACAAACGCTGAGCAAAGAGGCAGATTAAACTCTTCGGTCTTCTATATAAACTGCTGTAGCGAATGTATGTGGTCTACCGGTGCTGAAGCATTTCCGGAAACCGGCCTGTTCGGGAGACTGGAAGTTTACTATAGGGTACTATAGTATACCCTTCTCACTTTTGAGTCATGTTTACAAGCTGTTTTTGAGAGTAATTACGAACCGTCTTGCACGCAGGTTTCATAACTTCCAGTCTCCCGAACAAGCCGACTTCCGGAAATCCTTTAGCGGGGCATTATTGCCCTGTTTCGAAGAAGAGCAACACCACACTTCTTTTCCATGCGTGCAGTGTTTACCCCTCATGTGGAATCGAATAACGTCTAAAGGGCTTTAAGGACCGGTTTTCCAACTGCTTTCAGAAATTCGGCTGTGATTCCATCATCACCTTATTGTATTTAAGCTGTTTGAGAGCCACACTAATCTCGTACAGGTTGACATCCGAGATGTTTTCGGTATAGTGACGGATCGATCTAGGTTTTGGGTCGTTGGCATTAGTTAGAACTGAATAAAGACTCATATTACGTAGGCCTTGAGGAATCCATAGGTGATGCCGGTCTTGCAATGTGCCTCGGAGACCACCAAAAGTTCTACATGCTCATCTAATACGCATTCCTTTCGTATATCTTCCCTTGCAGAAGATAGTTTTTCTGGTGGATGCTTTTGTTTGTGTATTGGTTTTTTTGTGACATGCTTTACTGAACATAACATTACGTTTTTATTCATGAAACAGTAAAAAGACTAATAAGTACCTAAATAAAGCCCTATATAGGTTTTTTTCATACTTTATTAAGTGGCTGAGTACTGGAGCTGCAATTCCCATTAGTCAGCCATACCAAAAAAATACTTGAAAAAGCGGCTGACTACTGGGTTTTTCTAAAAATATTATAGGGAATGTTAAGGTAAATTTGAATATTAAAAAATAACGATCTTAACGGACCGATTTTATTTCAAATTCGAACGATACCACCAATATCCAGAAGTCAGCCGCAGGTGGCTGACTACTGGAAATCACATAAAAAAGTGGTTCCCAATAGTCAGCCTCCGTAAATTATTAAGAAATCAATGAAATACGCTTATTTTATTATCATTTTCGGTTTAAGCAACTATATGCATTCACAGAAATATACAAATATATCATATAATGTTAACACAAGTCTATCTTTCCTACCTGATTTGAAAACACTAAGTACAAAAAAAAATATGGCGGACATCGTAAAATTGTCCTTCTCGACCGAGAGCACTCGAATAAACTTTTTTTATTTTCCCCCCTGCCGTTTCCCCGCACCGATCGATAAATATAATGATTAATAAGGAATCAAGGAATCAATTAAGAGGCATATAATTTATTAATTTCAAATAGACTGCTATTTCAAGGCAATAAAAGAGGCAAAAGGCTGACTACAGGATCCTGGCTGACCACTGGTGACTTTACCCTATAACAAGAACTGAATAACAAATATTGTAACTGCTCATCGGTCAACAGCGACTGTTTGAAGTTACCGGCCTCGACCGCTCCAAGCCGTCCGTCTATGGAGGCCCTAAGTGGCTTTCGTGCATTCAGAAATCGACACGATAAAAACCATTGAAATAGTATAGTACGCAACTGATCAAAGCAATTCTCGCGATGCTTACTTTTGAGGTGTCAGAACGCGAATCTGACAGCATCGCAGGTTCAGTCGCATGGCAACCGCGGTCCTTGACACCCGTTTAATAGCCGAATTCAGAAACGCCACTGAAGCATTTGACTAGATATTAAGTAGTTAAATGTCCCTCAACTAGTTGTCATCCTATACAGAAACGACACTCATATTTAAGTGGCCTTTCTGAATTCGGCCATTAGTGACATTATTATAATTAAGTATCCAGTACAATTCCACAACGTGAGACCGCACCACCAACCCCACCATCCACAATGATATGATAGCGTGTGAATCAAGCAATATTAGACTTTTGCTTGTATGTCGTAAGAACTAAGACATCAGCAATAGGGTGTGGTTAAGCCATGGCGCTGGCGTTTGAAAACCTTCTATGAGACTTGTTACACGAAATTGTACTGATGGGCATATCCTTCTTTTAAGATCTTTGACAGAAACTTTTGAACGTAAATGCCGTAAAACTAATAGCCATCCCTTGATCTATCAGAAAAGCAATATCAACCAAAACCCAATCCAAATAAATTGACAACGGAGTTTACGACTCCCGCTCCTATAATTGTATGAAAGCTGACACCACCAACATACAACATAGTTGAACATAAACAACATGTAACCCGATACCAATCAGGGTTTATCGGGTGAAAGCAATTTTGGCTCCGGGTAATAAATACTAAAGCGATAGAGATGTCTTCGGGGTGAGTTCCTGTTGGGCCCGTGATTTCACGCTCGGGTACATGGTTTAATTTGGGCGCAATTTTTGGGTAATTTTTCCTATCTTCTAGAAAATTCCATCTATAATCAAAAATGTATCGCTCCTGCGTAATTAAAGTCAAACAGAGAGCCATTTAAGAGGAGTGTGAACCTACGGCTTTTCATACAAAAGGCGATAACGATTTCCATCCCTTAAATGTTAACCGATGTTCACCTATTTTTGATTGTTTGTCAGTCAGAACAAAATCTAGGTCTGTACGTTTTGATTTTTACACTATAATCAATAAATTCAGTTCTATTGTGGTTTCAGTATTCTGATTAATTTGGGCAATTTCGGCAATATTTGACTTTCTTGAACTTTAATAAAAATTCAAAAAACCTATCAAAAATTGGCCTAAATCGGTTAACATTTAAGGGATGGAAATCGTTACCGCCTGTTGTATGAAAAGGTTGATTTTTTCCTTTGGTTCACAGTCGTCTTAAGAGGATCGATGACCAAATTGAAATACTTTCCATCCATAGGAAAACGTTTTTACCGTACTACATGTGAAATGGGCTCTATTCGGGAACGTCCAAGCGATATTGTAGCGACGCGCTAGCGAGATTCTCACCCCACTCTTCCTCACGATGCGTAAGAGTGGGATGCGAGTCACTCGCGAGCCGCAACAATATCGCTTGGACGTTCCCGAATAGAGGCCCTGCGCCTTTCGTTAGCGTGATTTCTCATCTCGCTCTTACGCATTACGCGTCATGCGGAAGAGTGGGATGAGAAATCTCGCTTACGAATCGCTACAGAATCACTTAGCGTTCCCGAATAGAGGCGCTGATATATAATGCGTTAGCAACCGGAATGATTGTTTTACCCAGTCACAACCCCCTAATACATTTACTTCACTCTTGTCATAATTACTATCTGAAGTCCCCGACCTTTCCCCAATCCCCAATTCGCTTTCTAGTGGTTTTCTAGCAAGTTGGACGCTCTGAAAACCTTATAGGAATACGACTAACTCTTAGTCCTTTTTTGTGACATAATCTACGGTAACTTGAGATTCACTGCTACCGTGAGAGCTTGAGGTTGAATAAACTTATCAAACGAGTTATAATACAGTTATTTAATACCCAAACTTATTTATTTAGAATTTTGAAGCGCTTTGGTGTAATTTGCCATGCTGCATTTTAATTTAATAATACATTTTCGGGGATATCATCTAAAGATTGCCGTATAAACAGCTACAAGGAAAGGAAGCCGTATAAAGAGCTAATGTGATACGTCGGTCACATTTGTGTAGCAGTGTTGCCATTTTTTACCCGTATTTGTATTTTTCGTCAATTCTTGCATCAGTGCACATGCGAGATTCGATGTGAGCGCAAGATAGACTTTTCATGTTCGCGCAAGGATAGCGGTGCAGTAAGGAGTGTACCGTCCCCGCCAATTCTATTCAATATGGCCGCGTAAAAAGAAATCGTGTAGGAGACTATAAAATACCACGCTGCAAACAGTTTGCGGAAAATGTATCGAAAACTGAAAAAATTGAGATTGGTGCCGCCCCAAATGGTTTTTGTTTGGCATTTTGTTTGGTCGTTTCTTGCAAACGAGTTGAGGGAGCTCCTCTGCCTCTGAAATGTCTCGAATTATTTTAACCTACAAATTGAATCGAACCCTAAAAGGTTTTGTAACTTCTTTAAATCTAGAAATGAGACTAGAAAAAATAAATGTTGTGTGTATTGCTTGATGTATTTTTACATGATTTTTACTGTTGCCTAAAGGACTGGCTGTTGTACCTAGAAACATTATGTATGGTATGTCATATCTAACGATTTAAATCTACTATAGTCCAAAATATACCTACTTTTTAGGGTTCCGTACCTCAAAAGGAAAAAAGGAACCCATATAGGATCACTCGTGTGTCTGTCTGTCTGTCTGTCTGTCTGTCCGTCTGTCACAGCCAATTTGCTCCGAAACTACTGGACCGATTGATTTGAAATTTGGTATACATATGTAAGTCAGTGACCGCAACACGGGTGCGTAACGTAAACAAATTAATTTTAAACATGGGGGCCACTTTAGGGGGGTAAACAAGAAAATTTAAAAAAAAGTTACGCTAACTATATCATGAGACATATCAAATGAAAGGGCGTATTGTGAGAATCTTGAATATGCTTTTTTGGAATTTTAAGATGAATGGTTTGGAAGTTATTTAGGAAAATAGGCGAAAATTGACCATTCCCCCCCCCCTTATCTCCGAAACTACCGGGCCTAAAATTTTGAAAAAGTACAGAAAATAGTTCTTTTCTTATTGATTACAGGAAAACCTATGAGAAGTCGATGGTATTTAAAGTAACATAGGAAATTTCAGATAATCATGTATGGAACGGAACCCTCTCCACGCGGGTTTAACTCGCACTTGCCCGGTTTTTTTATTTAACACTTATTCTACAGTCAGAAACTTGAAGCATTCTCTTCGAGTCAAACCTGTGGACATAGCAGAAATTTGATTATTGGCGGTGCAATTAAGTATATATTCAAGTTATAATTGAGTATTTCTCAAAATCTTTTAATTTTACCATTCCCTTACGAAAATGATGTGTCGTTTCATATTTAATTGATCACTTAGCTAATATAGTATATAATAGGCCAATCATTATTTCTTAGTTTTCAAAGGATTTGTGAAGTCGGGATCTTTTTTATGGAAAGTATTTTGTAATTGACTCTCTTAAAGTATATAAGCTCTAGTACTTTGGCACTTCACTATCATCATCACTACATAGTATAAAACAAAGTCGCTGTCGCTGTCTGTCTGTCCCTATGTATGCTTAAATCTTTAAAACTACGCAACGGATTTTGAAGCGGTTTTTTTTAATAGATAGAGTGATTCAAGAGGAAGGTTTATGCGTATAATATATGCATAATATTGTAGAGAAACACTGATAAATTTAGAGGTTTCTAATGTGATGTCGTAAATAAACTATTTTTTTTGCGCTTACATTGCAAACGCTGGCTGTACCCCACCAGATAAATCAAAATAATGTACTACAGTATTATACACCTTAAAAAGGTCAACAAAAAAGTCCGCGATGGTGTATGTCTATCTCTTAGGATAACCCACAATAACCATTTTTTATCCTTAACATTTTACGGGAAAAAATGGCTTATTTACGAAGTGATTTTACGCAATACAGCATTAATCCTTATCCAATTAAGTACCTTAAATACATTGTCCTATTAATATAGATCAATATGGTCCTTTACAGCATGTAATTTAAATGAATATTTCCGAAGATATTACAGATTTAAAATGCAGGGGCACTTTATGATTAGTTAACAGCAATCGGACGCGCGTTTATCGGAGCTCTCTGGAACATAAGCTGTAAACGTTGTTTATTAGGACATTCTGTAGTAGGTAGGTATATTTAGTATCAGCATTGCACCCGTGCGAAGCCGGGGCGGATCGCTAGTTTTAAATAAAATTCACCAAATAGGTATGCCAGGAAAAATAAGGTGTACAAATCCACCTAAAAAAAGGTTGAAGAGAATTGTTTTCGGCCGCGGCTTTTTTGCAAACGGCTCGGGGAGATTGAAATTTGCCCCAATACAGTTTGCCTTTATTTTATTTGGCAACATGGACACGTTCCGATATATTCACATTGTTTTCCGTTAGATAAAGGTTTATTTTAGCACTGTTTTATTCAATCTGACGATGTAAACAAAGGTCAATGACATGAACCCTTTTTAGGAGAATACCCAAAGTCCAAACTACTTTGGAATGAAATTACGATCTTGTAATATGCGACGATATTTTTGTTTTTAGTTTTGAAGGAAATGTTTAATCGATTAAGTATTGCTTATTTATTTGAAAAAGGGTTCTTTCCGACCAAAAAGGAAGGCGCAAAACTTTTAGCAAACTTATTTTGCTTAATCGAATAAAAAAGGAATGTACCTTTTGTTTTTGCTTTTCAACATAAGATATTTCTAGTATATTTATTCAAAAACTTCACAAACACAATTTAGTAGGTACACATTTTTATTACTTACGTATTTTTCACTATAACTTTTAATTACCATAACTCATAAGAAAGTTATAAAACGAAAAAGTTTATGACGTGAAATTATTTACAACTTCCTTTCATCAAGAACACCTTTTTAAAATCACTATTAACACCAAAACATACATACATACATACACATCACGCCCGAAATCCCTAATGGGGTGGGCAGAGCCACAAGACTACTTGTGGCCACGTTCGATTAATTAGTCCTAAGATGGTATGATGAACCGTATGGTGACAGGTGATCAGCCCATCGCCCATACAGATAGTCCACCATGTTGGAGAGGACCCGTCCCTTAGTCGACTTTTACGACATGCCAGGATGATAAGCATCTGCACGCATTCTATGCTATTTCTTCACTCCCAGTGCAGCAGAGGAGGAACTCCCAGTGCAGGAGAGGAGGTCTCCCAGTGCACCAAAACATAATAAAAATTAAAGTATCACAATCGTAAAGTATTTTCTTTTAGTTCTAGCATTACACCAACGTGATAAAATATATATAATTTGGAGTAATTAAGTGATTTATTGCGTTAGAAAGATTTAAAAAGTTGTCAAATTGATAAGGCTTACGTCTTAATTTAACCATCTTTTAATTTAAAAAAAAATACCTATACCCTAACGGAGAACCTTTAATTTTTTTGACTTGTTCCGTAACTTATATTAAAGGTAAATATTTATAAGTTCTATTTTCCGTCCTTGCAACTCAGGCTTAATGGGCTCCTAAACGAGCTAGTTTTTCGGTAATTTATTGCTGCAGTTCGGGTTATCCTCAAAAGTTAACATTCAAATTTTTTTATCCCCATTAGTGATGTACCTAATATTTTTGGGATAGCCTGAATTGAAGCAATAAATTGTTGAAAAACTATCCAGTTCTAAAGGGGCTGGCCCTTTAGATATCTAAAAAATCAATCTATGTATACCTAAATGATGCTTTTCTAACTAATTATATACATACTTAGGATAAGAGATAAGAGCTTTGTATAAATGATTACAGACGCAGACAAGCTAGTAACCAATGAATGCCGTTACAAATTTAATAAAACCGGACAAGTGCGAGTTAAACTCGCATGGAGAGGGTTCCGTTCCGTACATGATTATCTGAAATTTACTAGGTTACCTTAAATACCATAGACTTCTTATAGGTTTTCCTGTAATCTATAGGCAAAGATCTATTTTCTGCATTTTTTTCAAAATTTTAGCCCCGGTAGTTTCGGAAATAAGGGGGGGGGGGGGGGAATGGTCATTTTTCGCCTATTTTCCTGAATAACTTCTAAACTATTTTACTTAAAATTCAAAAGAAAATATATTTAAGATCCTCACAATAAGCCCTTTCATTTGATATGTCACACGATATAGGTGGCATAACTTTTTTTTTTTTTTTCTAGTTTACCCCCAAAAAGTGGCCCCTATGTTTAAAATTCATATATTTACGTCACGCGTTCGTGTTGCGGTCACCAACTTACATATGAATACCAAATTTCAACTCAATCGGTCCAGTAGTTTCGGAGCAAATTGGCTGTGACAGACGGACAGACAGACAGACAGACAGACAGACAGACACACGAGTGATCCTATAAGGGTTCCTTTTTTCCTTTTGAGGAACGGAACCCTAAAAACAATCTACGTATAAATGATGCTTTTCTAACTAATTACATACATACTTAGGATAAGAGATAAGAGCTTTGTATAAAATGATTACAGACGCAGACAAGCTAGTAACCAATGAACGCCGTTACAAATTTAAAAAAAACAGCGGCGTTTTGACAGCTGCTCAATTTCGCGCGGGTGGCCGTCCCGAAATAAATCCACTTAATCCGGCGTTAAGATAACTAATAATCTCCAATTTATCGCTACAACGTGTTATTAGATGATGTCGTTAGTTAATCCACTTTGGCAAAAACGACAGATTTTTTGTTTGACAGCAAATTAATTACAGCAACTAGTTTGTAAGACATACTTTTCGGTTAATAAATAGGAACTTGTTGACTAACCTAAATTTTAATTGTATGATAGGTAACTGAACTTAAAAAAAATCGCATGGAAGCCGTGACATAAAAAGAAAAGAGATATCAGTATTCTTTTAGGAAAACAAAAAAGTATCTTTTTCGAATGCGTTTCCCGCTTCCCATTTGTCAGGGCCGTTTTGGTCGCGTTCTGTCATTAAAACAATTACGAAGCAGCGTGATCATCTTGTCAACCCAAAATCAAATAAAAAAACGTTCCAAGAAAGAACTGAAATAGATTTACCTAATTCGTGGGTTTTGGAGATAATTGCCGGCGTTTTAAGCATCTTTAAACTCGATGAAAGATTCAAGGCGTGAGAATTGTGAACGCGTCCATAAATTATGGCGGGAAAAAACTGTTACTTTATAAATAGCTTTATTAAAAACCAATAATAAGTGACGGTTTGATATATCGATTCCCGAGTGACAGTTTACTCCTGCCCGAAATTTTATTAAACCAGTTTTCTTTTTTTTGTGTTTTTACCTCCGTACACCAGTTTATGCAAAACAACTAACACACAACCTAAAACAAACATACAGAGATTTATGACGAAATAGCACTTAGTGGTCCATATTTAACATAATGTTCTCCAGTTCATCAAATCATTACTCAACTTTTAGAGTAATCGCTGCAAATCAATGTAGCACTAAAGTATGATTATAAAAAAACAGTAAACTCGTAAGAGACTAAATTTAAGTGCATTAGTTTATGATTTGGAGGAAAGACAGTCCTATAGAAAAGTGGATAATGAAAAGAAAATAAACATAAACAATAATTTAGAGACCTTGTTGGTGTCCATTTTCGATGCCAGCTGGATATCACGACGACTATAAAAAGACTAATGGGAAAGTATTTGTGTTTGTGTGGGCTCACTCCTTCACGCTTCAACGGCTGGAGATAGCTTAGCTGAGCTGTATTAACGCATAGCATACTTTTCATCTCATCCCAATCCCATGCTAACCAAGTTGCACACCCCAGCTAGTCATGGGTAGGTACTATACATATCAATATCATAAGTAAATAATCATAAAAGTTATATGTGTACCTCGTAATAAAAAGAGCGCTGATGGCGATAAATTTTATATGAACCGTCAGCGCTCTTTTTAAAACGGGTGAGGTATATTGCTACTGTTTTATTCAGGATCTCACATTCTTTTGATCTTGCCCAGCCCTCGAAGACCATGACAGCCAAATCTCATCACTGACCCATAGGTAAACAGTTTTTCTATCCATCCGCGAGGAACCTGTCGCTGTGGACATTACAGATTCACACCATCATCACCTTATCATCATTCAGCCGAATATAAATGATTATCAAAAAAGGTACAATGTTTTGAAAACGATTGCCATGATCTACAACCACAAGCAAGAAGCACAGTTTATTTTCTTTATTCTGTATCATTAAATATCATCTCCATAGAGTATTGGACTCATGACCCAATTTATCGTAGTGTTTCAGGGTCTAGAGGACTAGCTATGATCGTGCATCTACCATTTTTTTTACTATGTAACAAGCTGGGGCGACATAACGGAATGCTTTAAGCGCGATAAATATTCTTGTGCTAGGACGGCATGTTATTTTATATATCTTTTTAGTTTCATTTATTTTAGGTGGAATAATAGATATTCTCAAACCAGTTTTGCGAGCGACTATACATCTGTCATCGCACTTCTTAAGTGCCCGCAAACGAACGCATCCGAAAACATTTTAGCGAAACGTTCAGAAATAACCACATTGGGTGCGTTCACGAATTATTAACTGTCATATTGTTTGAAAAGATGGCGCGAATCGATTGGCCGTTGATGGTTTTATAGCCGAGCTATTGAGAGTGCATTTAGTAAATGCGGTTAAATATTTATTACCGATAACGATGGTTATTTTCGTTGTTGAGTGGCTTGTCTGTTTCGGATAGTTAATGTTGAATAATGAAATGCAGTTGTAGCCTATAGCGTTAGTAGGGTACTATTATCTATTCTGTGCCCATAGGTAGTGCTTGGGCGCGCTTCCATAGACATAATGGTTGCGGTTTCAAATAGCTACCCACTGGCATTTCGGTGGAGAAAAACATCGAATACACATCAGCGAAGTCATTCAACGATGTACCTATGCTCCCCTGCACGTCTAGCACGACCTGCCCGCGAGTCGTTTGTCGCTCAGTGCGTCCCTTACATACTTGACTAGTTAGACAGAGACGCACTGAGCGACAAACGACTCGCGGGCGTGTCGTGCTAGCCCCCCTGCACGTCTAGCACGACCTGCCCGCGAGTCGTTTGTCGCTCAGTGCATCCCTTACATACTTGACTAGTTTGACAGAGACGCACTGAGCGACAAACGACTCGCGGGCATGTCGTGCTAGCCCCCCTGATAAGCCAAAAAGCGCTATCCCAATCAGAGTAAGTTATGAGGAAATCGACTTTTTGTAAATTGACATGAAGTCGTTTTCGGCAATACTTTTCGGCTTATCAGGGCAGTATGTGAAGTCCCAAATTTGCACAGTGCCTGCCGCCCGCCTAGGGTTTATTGCCCAGACAGTCTTACTATGAGAGGAAGCCTGTGCTGTGATGCGAGACTTGGCATTGCTTGCTAGGAAGTAAAATAATAAATGATGTAACATAGTCATTGCAATTAGCACTAGAAATAAACTCGGCTTTACTCACGAATTATTGTCCGAAATAGTCCGACATGTTTCGGACTAGTATGCAGTCTTTCATCAAGGGCTGCGGCCCTAACATGCATGGCACAAAGATAAATTAGAACCGTTTATCTCTAAGTGCGTCTCTCTCACACTAGCGCTGACGAAAGAGATAGTCATAGAGATAAACGGTTCTAATTTATCTTTGTGGCATGCATGTTAGGGCCGCTGATGGCCGAATTCAGAAAGGTCACTCAAATTGAGCCTTAATTAAAGTGACGTTTCTGTATAGGTTGACAAGACAGGGACATTTAACAACTTAATATCGAGTCAAATGCTTAAGTGTTGTTTCTGAATTCGGCCATGAGTGCGGTCGTGGTCAAAGCAGTCCGCGCAGCACGCAAGTTTATTTCTAGTGTTAATAATGTCTCACGAAAGTTTTAATTTGTCATTGCAATTGATTAGATTACGTCAATAGCTCTAAATATCGTAGTTTACAGTTTAGAAATTACAGGGTAATTAGAAATCATATTCTGTTTAGTTACTGTAAATGATCGTGACAACACTATACATTTCACCCTTCACAAAGTTTGTGAATAATTGTCATAATAAAAAGTGTAAACAAAACCTATTCGTATTCACTTTTGGGGTTGTTAGCGCCACCTAACTTGCATTCTTTGAACTCCTGACCTGTTGTGAAGCAACGCCATCTGTGTGATTACATTTGTACCTTATTACAACGTTAACAAGTATGTCGTACAAAGCCTTGAAAGAGTTCGTTAGATGTCACTAGTAATACTGCCGCGTTCCATTTAACGCACCTTTTACAGGTGCTAACATACCTTGGTTAAAAAAAGATTTAATTTAATAATTTTAATCAGTTAAATACATAAAATAATTACGCATATTATTACAATATTGATAATATATGTAATAGATCAAAATATTATACAATTAAGACTGAACGATTTTTTCACAGGATACGAAAATAATTTTCACCCAATATAATTTTCATTATTATTTGAAACGCAAAAGCTGGGTCTATTCATAAGAAAGTCATGGATTTATAATAATTAATCCCTACTGAAAAAACTGGACTAGAAATTGTAAACGTAGAATGGAAAATCATTTATGCCAATGCTGCCAACCTCGACACGATGACCGAGATGGATCGGAAATCCACCATTTTCCCTTTGTAGCTAACCGGTGTTCAAAACACGTGCGTACTATCAAGTTACATGGAAAACTCGCGTGTTCCGAACTAGAAACAACAAATAAACGGAACGAAAAAGTGCGCCGCGTTGCTGTAGTCTGGTGACGTGTATAATAAATCAAAATGAACACCGAAAAGCTGAAGAAATTGCAGTCGCAGGTGCGCATCGGCGGTAAGGGCACACCGAGGCGCAAGAAGAAGGTTGTGCACGCCACAGCCGCGACAGACGACAAAAAACTGCAGTCTTCCCTCAAAAAACTGTCAGTGAACACGATCCCTGGCATCGAGGAGGTCAATATGATCAAAGATGACGGCACAGTGATACATTTCAACAACCCGAAAGCGCAGGCTTCACTCGCAGCGAATACTTTCGCCATCACGGGACACGGGGAAAACAAGCAGATCGCGGAGATGCTGCCCGGCATCCTGAGCCAGCTGGGACCCGAGGGCTTGAACCAGCTGAAGCGGCTGGCCTCTAGTGTGGCCGCGCCAAAGCCGATCGAGGAAGACGATGAAGTACCTAACCTCGTTGGCAACTTCGACGAAGCGTCCAAACAGGAGGCCAAGGAGGCTGTAGCTGACGACAAAGAGAAGGAAAAGGAGAAGAAGCCCGAGACAGAAACCAAAGCCGACAAGAAAACCGACTAACTATCCCGAATATGATAGGAGTGATTTAGGTTTTTAATTTTTGCTCACCCATGAAGTGTCTTTAACAACGCAAGGGTTTCCAAAGCCATTAAACAGTGTCTCAAACGTTTATAATTTAGTATTTGTGTTCCTAAATAAATGTACTATGAATTTATCATGTCTTGCATTTATTTGAAGTTTCGATGTGAAGTGCCAAAAGGAACACTTGTGTGCCTTTGCCTGTACTTAGAAAAATAAGGGACACAGTTTAGTTTTTAAATATTTGATTCCGTGACTTTGGAAATCCTGTATACAGCCATCCTGTTTGTAAAACTTAAAGCTTGTCTCCGCCACTAATGATTTAGTTTTTACTATAAAATATCGCATAATGGGATATTCAACTGTCGATTCTCTCGTAATAGGCCTTAGTTAAGTGTTGTATGAACCTATCGTTGAGATATTGGCAATGTAAAGTCTATGTATGGCATATATACAATTATTTTTTACACCGCACTGGCATATAGGCATATATTATTATATTAGTAAAGTAAGGTGGGTGACACACCTTATAATATTTTTAAAAGGTATTTTCTAAAATTGTTAATTCATGACGTCTGGTTGAAGGACTTGCTTTTCTCATTTTTTTTAATAGAAGAGAAATAGGTTTAAACAAAAGGAATCTTAGTCACAGATAGCTCTTTAGGTCTCAGAGCTAACCTTGTATAATAAAACCATAAAAATTGCAAAATTTAAAGGGTTTGAGTTTTGTGTGCATTAATGGCATTAAAAACTTTGATCCATGAACTTTGGTCTTTTATTACTTACAATTCCAAACAACCTCAATTTGTTGAAATTTAGCTTGTGTAAAAGATAAGTACACTTTTTTAGGACACTATAAATATATTCTAAATTATACAAGTAACAATTACACAACTTTTTGATGACTGGTTTTCTAATACTATCCTTGACTAATTGACAAGTTCATCAATATTTGTAGATACATGAAAACGGGCCTACGGGCCACTTAACCTTTTCGCTGCCAGGCCCTAAATATGACGCCCTTTTATTAGACTGTGATTAGAATAGTTTGCAGCCTCCCTAGCATACTACATATAGTTTAATTGGACAAATTGAAGCGGGCGCATCGGTCGCTTAAACTTAATTTCTTTACTTTGATGGATGATGAGTACATGATCGTACACGAAAGAAAAAAACCTCCTAGTCATATAAATTGCTAAGTACATTATACTATTTGAGCCATTGCAAAATAGCTCTTAGGTCTTTGTTGTTAAGGTCCTCATATTCTTTCTCCATTCAGAAGGTTATTAGAATTGAACTTCCGAATCGGTCAGGGTCGCAAATAGCCAAACGAAGGCAGTTAAACGTGACTGCGGCAAATCAGAAAAGAGAGGTTATGTTATTACGTATCTGTGGTTATGTTTAAGCAGTCTATGTTAGAGTGTATTTTCATCTGTTCCCTCACTACTCCTAAACTACCTTGGTACTAACTACATACATTTAAAAACAATCTTATTTATTTAATCAAAACTAAACGACAGATTGCGGTGAAAGAAAACCACAAAATGATTAAATAAATGGCAAGTGTAAGTTGATAAGAGCATGTGGTTTTTGGTATTTGGGAATATAAGTAGGTAACTATGACTCATGATTTATGATGGGTGCAGTATGAGTATGACCAAATAAGCAGAAATCACGCTATGAAGATATTGTACACTATAAAAGCATATATATCATAGATAAAATCGTAATTAAATCAAATGAAATAAATCAAAGTTCGAAGTAGTTACGTTGATTTAATCGGATTTTAAATCAAAATTTATTAATTAGACCGAAATCGAATCAAACATGAACCGGAACAATTTGTACAACACTAGAAATGTCAGGCATAATATTGCCACACACAAAAAAGTTTCACTTAGCTAGACTACGGTAGATTATTTGACATATTCCGTTTTTATTTTTATTTTACAACTTTATTTTTTCGCTTTGTTTACTTATTTCCAGTACAGCGTTTTGAAATTTTCGTAGATATTATTGATTAAATGTGTGACATTGATATGTTGTGTTGTTTTTTTTTTTATTAAAATGTTGTGTGTTCATTTTGCTTTACTTGACAAGATTAGTGTTTAGGCGGTTCGACAAACTTTATACTGGCAAGTGAAGAGATCTGTCAAGTCAAATATAGCTTAATATTTTTGTCAACAAAATCATAGAATATTGCGAAATCTAGTCAATTTAATCAAAATTTTAGCACAATGATAGCTCGGCCGTGGACGGACGATCTCCCTAAATGCCGCAGCACGTGTGTTGCGTCGTACTTCTCGCGACTAGGAGGTGGAAATGTTGAATCAAACGACGATTACCTTTGCTTCCACTGTCAAACCGAAGAAGATTCGTAAGTACAATAATATTTTTAAATATGGTACGGGACGCTAAAATGTACGTAATCTTACGTCCCACCGGGCACAAGCTTTATTTTTGGCAATTTGAGAAACAGATTATCACGCCTTGTAATATTTAAGTAAGTTTGTTTTACCTTTTTTCTTGTAATAACTTTTTGTTAACACAAATAAACAAAGATATAACATACTATTGTCAAACAATGACTAAAAAATCACCGACGCACTTCTGATCACTGAACTACCACTTCAAGACTATCCTACCTACCTACCTACCTACCTTACCTACCTTACCTACCTACCTTATACCTACCTACCTACTACCGACTACCTTATATTAGTTACCATCTTATCAGGTTATTCAATTTATCCATAAATTGCCAATCTTTCTTTTTGACAGGAGCCTGTATGGAGTGTTTGAGCCTCACAATGGCCTGGAAGCTGCCCGTTTCATCATGCAGCGCATGGCAGCCGAACTGCTGTTTCCACCACCCTCAGCCAGCAACACAGATGAAGAGATCAGAGATAAATTGCGGTATGGAATAAAAAAAAAACTGAAAAATGGTGCTAAATTAAATCCCTGATTTAAAAATCATTATCTTAGGTTACTTGACTCCAACTGTGAAATATGAAATTAATTATATAGCAACATACAGATGGAATTGAGAACCTCCTGCTTTTTTGAGATTAAAATACAAACTTTATCACCCCTTTTTTTTGAATTTCGAAAAATCCTTTCTTAGTGCACCTCTAGGGTACTCGAGGAATGTCTCCTCCAAATTTCAAACCTCTAGAACCACCCGTTTAGGCTGTGTGTTGTCTATAATTGAGTCACGGTACTGTTTTATATGTATTGATGTAATATTCAGCTTTGTGCTTTGATTAATACTTATAGTTGTGTGATGTTCCAGAAATGCTTTCAACTCTGTTGAGAAGGCATACATAGAGAACTATGATGGCATGATAGCGGAGAGAACCAGCCTCCAGTATCAACTGCAAACCTTAGATGAGACACAGGTACTTATTACTTTTTGCTATGGTTATCCTTGATGTCCCACCACAGAACTATATCGAGGTAGAAGGAAAGAGTGTATGTTCCCGCGTGCCAAAAAGATGTCGTGAGATCATCTCTGTGTGTAACAACGGCGGCGGCGCGGCGCGGGGGGCGGGAGTGGCGGCGCCTAGACTCGGTTGCCGCGTGCTAATCGATGCTTTTGAATCGTTTTCGTGCGACTTACGCTCCCCGTCACTAAATTACACTCGTGATATCAAAGTAACTATGCATAAATGTTACACGCTCAGTTTCCATACAAATCGACGAACTCTTCTCTTCTATCTCGATATAGTTCTGTGTGTCCCACTCATAGGCAAAGATTTTTATTTAAATTGCAATTTAAAATCAGCCAGCCTGCTAGAAGTTTATTAAAATAAACAGTCACTGCAGACACATATCTATACCCCTAGACATGCCACAGTATAATCAAGTAAGCAGTATTCCATTTTCATACAAACGGCCGAAACGACGCGCTTCGAAATCTCGGTAAACTTCGGTACACAACAGTCGCGAGTGCGCCGCGGTTGGGTACGGACGTGGACACTGCGAGACGCTCCCGCGCTTTTATTTATATAAATGAATGAGCATTCACCCATTAACTACTAAGTATGCAGGCAGATGCCTTTTTTTGTTGTGACTCTTCTTCCCGATGGTAAGCAGCCAGTGGAGAATATCTGTCTATATTTAAACTTTTCCAGATACCCCAAAACGTCGACAACATCCTGGCTCGTCTCAAGGAAATAGACCAGCACCTCTCAGGCGGTGCGACTGTGGTGGTGGCCTTCGTGCATAACAACAAGCTGTTCTGTGCGAATGTTGGCTGTTGTCGGGCCTTGCTGTGCAGGACTGATGCCAACTCCGTGTTGAGAGTGGTGCAGCTGACGGCAGACCATAGTTTGGCTAATGAGGATGAGCTGCTGAGGCTGCGGCAGTTGGGCCTGGATCATAATAAGCTGAGGAACGGTGAGTTTGCAGGGTTTTCAATTGGTAGCTGCTACTTCGGAGCGAGTAGTTTTTATTAATACTACGTTCTTAGCAGTCTTAAATAAAAATTATTAAGTAAATTACACATTTTTTTTAATAAATCTAACGCTATTAAGATTTATTGAAAAAAATGTGGAGTTTACTTAATTATTTTTATTTAAGACTGCTAAGAACATAATATTTAGCCGTATTTTGAGCGGAGAAACATGGTTTACTTAATTTAACACAATATTGTCGCAATTAAATGAAAAAAAATGTATATTCCCCAAAAACTCTCCTCTCCCCATGTGATATTGGGTGAGATTCGGTTCGACCCCTTCACCCCCGAAACGCCAGACGTAATTATTGAACGCCCCCCCTAATTTCTTGGGTATCATTTTCATAATAGTTCTTCTTTACTCAATTTCTCATACCCTGTTATGTCTACTTTAATGCTACTTCCTTCAGTTTTGTCTTATCTCTTAGCTCCTCATTTCGTCTTTGCTTCTCTTCTTGAGGAACCTTCTCTCTATGGCTCTGATTTACATTCAGTTTCACTGCGCTTTGTGTGCCCAAGTTATCAACACCACAAGTGTATTGTCTCCAGCTCAATACGTGGGCAACCAGCCGGGCACGCGCTGCCTCGGCAACTACCTGGTGAAGGGCCTGTACAAGGCGTTCCCGGGCGTCAGCGCCGCGCGCGCCGAGCCCGTGCTGCCCGCGCCCGAGATACACGGGCCCGTGCAGCTGGACGAGTCCTGCAGGTGAGACACACACACACACACACCCTCACCCTCACCCTCTCACACTCACACACACACACACACACACAAATTCTTTGTCTGAACCTGACTCTCGGAGACTTCATAGTGTTCTCTATACTACATTTTAATTTCATATTTGTTGATAATTCAACTGTCGATTTTATTTTCATAACTTTTATTAATTATCATTTATTGCCTATTACTTTGTACAATACAATGCAATATTCTTTATTGAACACCACAAAAAATACACTAACAAAATAAAGTTAGGGACCAAAAGGCGGTCTGCAATGTTTCTATATAATTTTATTTGAGTTTTTATGTATGATGCTGTCCTATACGAAGCGCTGGTAGATTCAACCCATATTAATTTATTCATGTGACAAGTAAAAGAGCCCACAAATGGCCAATTTGCTGAATAAACGTTTCGAGTTTTTTTTTGCGTATCCTAGTTTGGGACTACATGTGTTCGTGTCAAAATTATTACTTTATTTTTACAGATTCCTAGTCCTCGTCAGTTCCGGCGTATACAAACGCATCCAAGAAGTGAAAGGTAGCAGCGAACAGACAAACAAACAGCTCTCCCAAATAATAGTAGAGAATTTCCGCAAGCAAACGGACTTCAAGAAAGTCAGTCAGTCTGTCCTAGAAGAGATCGAAGAAGAATTCGTGTCGTATTGCGTCAAAAGTAACCTAACGCCTAAACCGAACACCCATATGACTTTGTTGATAAGAAATTTTAACTTTATATCGATTGATACCACAGATACTTGCAAAAGTGCCTCGAATTTAGTTTCAAAACAACCGAACGCGTTGGTTCGTTTTAACCCGATTGTGCAATCAAAATCGAATACGTTACTGAACGAAATCGATTCTGAAAACTATTCGTCTACCAACGATCTAGGGACGGACTCTAACGTCGATACGAATCGATCGATTGAGTCGACGTCGGATATTTATCCGACTGGACGACAGTACGACAGGGATAGGAAGATTAAAGGTTATGTAGATTTTTCATGTTATTACGAGAACGTTGCTAAGGCCCGTAAAAATGGGACATTGCCTAGTTTTATTGAATGATTTTTGCTTTTGTTTTAGTACTTTAATAGTAGTTTATGCAACGGTTGCATAATAATAGGCCTTAAAACACTAGTGCGGTTTTATGAAACGAGCTTTTAGCGAGTTTCATAATAAGATCGCACGTGTGTTTTAAGGCCAAATTATGCAGAGTTGCATACATAACTTTATCTACACACATATTGTAAATCCTCCATGATGGGTTCAGAAACAATATTTTCTGGCAACAAGTTATTTGTTGCAATCGTGGCTGCATTTACGATATCCGGCGCATTTTCACACCACACAGTCACTCCGAGAAGACTACTATTCATATTTTCAACTAAAATGTAAATTACCAACAACTTTTTACAATTCTACTTTCGTTCAGCAAAAAACCAACATGAATGAAAGCAGTAATGGCGGCAATTCGATCCTACCTCAAGACCATTCTTTTTTTTAAATCATAGACAAACGAATGAAGTCTCAATTCTCATGTCACTCGAGATCGAATGTCGTGCAGTTTATATTAAAAAAACATTCTGAATGGATGTTTCGTATCAATAACTGTTTTAATATCCATGGATACTAGAATAGAGACCCACTTGAGTTTTGACAGCTGTTCCAAATTTAATCTCATTACGATACTAAAATCGATACTGTAATAACATTACAGAACTGGTTTTACCTAATTGGTTGTCATAATGCTGGTCATTTCCTACGGTTTTTGATAACATTATGGAGGTTTTATGATATGGGTGTAGACAAAACTACTTATAACACCGGTGCCTTTTACCGACAATTAGGATAAACTTTTAGGTGTACAGGTGCTTGTAAACTAACGATTTTTTTGGCAATTTATTGCTGAAATTCGGGCTATCCTCAAAAGATTACACTTGAACTTTTGGTTCCCAGTAGTGAAGTAATATGTAAACTTTTCGGGGATAGCCCGAATTGCAGCAATAAAATTGTCAATTGTCCCGTCTCACAAAGCCCTTTACGTAGGTAATGAAATTGTCGTTTTTCAATACTGCCCCACCGAACGAGGCTAATTTTTTTTTACCAAGGAATTCCAAATTTGATTGTTTATGACGTTCAGGGCCGGATTTAGGGGAGGGCATCCGGGGCCACTGCCCCGGGCCTCCATAAAAGAGGGATCCCCACAGTAGAGACCGTCAATATCATCTACGTCATATTATATTCTAGGGGGCCTCCACTCCTTAGTTGCCCCAGGGCCTCCAGACCTCTAAATCCGGCCCTGATGAAGTTAAAAACATTTTTTTCTGTCCTTATACAAAGGTTTTACAAGACCATCCGAGCAAAATCGAAAAACGAACAGAGAGTTCAAAAAAAGAACATGGCTTTAGTGTCAAAATATTTGGATTTGGAATTCTTAGGCAATCAAAGTAGCCAATATTGAAAACCAGCAATTCCGGCCTGTGTTACATGTTTGCCAAATTTCTCATTTTGAAATGTACAGCCCAAACAATGTAGACAATATGAGAAAGTTGGCACCTAGTTCTTGATAGATTGACGAAGGGCCTGACTAACTCCAAGAGCTGGCAGCTTCCTCGCTCAGCATCGTGATACAGGTATTATTGTATTGTTTGTCTAAAAAAGCATTATTTTAATAAATTATTTACTGTTTGATTTACGCCTTATTTTTCGTATAAAAATCATATAAATATATAGTAAGGAACTGCCCAACGCGATTTTCACGATTTTCCCTTTTTTGGTGTCAAATGACACCATTGCACACGTTAAATATTGCCGACATCGGCGTTCTTATTTCATTGAGGAAAGGTCCATTATTGGCTGATTTTTAGTTGTTTTTGTGGTTCATAGCTCCTAGCGAGCAATGAAAGACAGCGATGAATCAGGCAAAATAAGACTCTGTGTAAATGTCATAAGAACTAAGACGCCGGCAATAGAGCTTTAGTTTATAAACTTGTAAATAGATGGCGTTACCGTGACGAACTAAGTCATTTGTTCAACGCAGTTGTATTGAACGCCATATCGTTCTTGTGAGATCGTTGATAAAAATACAAAAAGTTAATAAATCCTAAACGTTTATTAGAGTAAATACATAGATTTTATAGTGAATATAGTAAATTTAAACTGGCTTGTAGTCCAGTTTGCTTTCCAACTTCTTGTTGTCTGCCACCTTCCGCACAGCCTTCATTAGATCCTCCTGAAAACGGGTAAATAATTAAAATTAATTCTTTATTACTTATTTTTAACGTCGCATCAAATACAAAAGATGCCACTCACACGCCAGACGTGTCTAAGAAGTAGCACGAATTTCAACTACGTTACGTTAACCCTTTCGGCGCGCATGATGCACATGTGCATCATGGGATTGCAGCCTCGCGCACGCGCATGATGCACATGTGCATCATGGGATTGCAGCCCCGCGCACGCGCATGATGCACATGTGCTTCATGGGATTGCAGCCCCTTGGGCGCGCATGATGCACATGTGCTTCATGACAAAGATTGATGACAACATAGTATTTTGTCCAAATTAGAACAGTTTTTAGGTTGATTGAGATTATTGAGACTATGAATAATTGAGTGTCATATATATATTTTTTTCCTCCTTTGTATTTTCAGAGAAAAATTACTTTGAACTTTAACAATCGATATTACTTGTATTCAGTAAGATTTTTTTCTTATTTATTTGATAAACCGTTTGCGTAGTCATCATTGTACATTTTAATTTAATTTAATCATCTATATAGTTAGATTTTCACTTAAAAATGTCATGATAACCACGGTGCATCATTGCGCCAGAGCGTACCGCATTTATTACCATGCAATTTTAAAATGTAACAAGTACCGTATTTGTCGTATAATATTAGACTTTATTACGCATGAATGAAAGTACATTTTTCTTAAGTAAGCAACAGAAAATCACATTGGACGGTGTCATGCGGCGTTGACGTTAGTCATTCATTTGTAATTTTTTAAGTAATGTATATAAACATTCAATATTTCCTCGATAAATACAATAGTAGATACAAATATAACTCAGCGAATAAATTTAGCAAATAGTCGTTTTTGTATAGTCTAGAAAGTGGCGGTACACTTGACTTGACTAAGGAATGGTTTATCACGCTACTTATCTCGTTCAGCTACCTGGCGGCGGCCTGTCATGTCCCGTGACCTTGCATTCCTTAGAGACATACGCTAATTATTATTTTCATATCTTTTCTATTGTTAAGAAAACTTTCACAAAATGCAGGCAACCAATCACGAATGTCGCCGTGCTGAGCTGGGAAGACAAAGGGTGGGTAATTCATATTAAATACGTACAGTCTTAGTTTATGCCTGTGACTGTGCGTTTGTCTCCTTGCGTCTTGTGAGTGATAATCGGTTGTGATTGTGAATCTTTAACCACTGACCCGGCTATCTTTATGGACCCGAATACTGCACGTAACACGATGGACCCGGCTTTCTCTATGTACTCGAACTCTGCTAACTCTACGATTGACCCGGCTTTCATAATGGAGTCCGATTATGCGCCTTCCACCACGGATGACCCTGCTCACCTCATGGTCCCGATAGTTGCCGTTTTATCAAATGGTCAACTGCCGACCGATATCAGCGATATGCCAATGCCGCTAGGTAACTACTTAGATTATTTAATTAAATTTTCCAATGTTATTGTCAAATTAATTCAATTAGACTGTTTACCCATTGTTTTTTATTTCATCCAAAATAAACATTTTGTACCTAACTGGTTATTATAAATTGCGCATGACACTATTCATTCTCTTGTTGCTCGCGGCAGCGAAATGCGTGCGGTACCGTAGCGCGCAATGATGCACAGGGTGCATCATGGCTTTTAGAACAGAAAATTATGTATGTGCGCGCGGGCACGTTGCACCGCGCTGGAAGTCGTTCGCGCAGGTGCATTGCAGCGCGCTATGAGGCGGCCGCGCGGGTGGATTGCAGCGCGCTATCACATGCTCGCGCCGAAAGGGTTAATAGGGAATATGCATGTAAATCAAAATGAGGTTTAAATCATAGATTTTGAAAGAAAATGTAAATAAACGCATGTTAAAAGGAAAAAATATCATTTTGACTGTTCCTTTTTCTATTAAGGGTCTAAATAAGTGATTTTTCACATATATTTTTTTATGTCAATTGACTGACAAACGAGCTGACGGCCCACCAGGGGGGCTAGCACGACCTGCCCGCGAGTCGTTCGTCGCTCAGTGCGTCCCTGTCAAATGACTCGGGGGCATGTCGTGCTAGACATGCTGATGGAAAGTGGTCACCGCCGCCCATGGACATCTGCAACACCAGAGGTGCTGCCAATGCATACATCTTTTAACTTATTGTTTTTTAGTTCTAAATTATTAGTTTCTGACACCCTCATCAAATGTATGTAATTAGGTTTCCGTAGCCAAAACGGAACCCTTATGGATTCGTCATGTCTGTCTGTCTGTCCGTCCGTATTTCACAGCAACTTTTTTCCGAAACTATAAGAACTATGCTGTTGAAACTTGGTAAGTAGATGTATTCTGTGAACCGCATTAAGATTTATAACAAAATAGAAAAAAAAAACATTACATTTTGGGTGTTCCAAATACTTAGAACTGAAACTCAAATTTTTTTTTTCCATCAAACCCATACATAGTGTGGGGTATTTATGGATAGGTCTTCAAAAATGATATTGAGGTTTTTAATATCATCTTTTTTCTCAACTGAATAGATTGCGCGAGCGACTTCCAATGTGGCAAAATGTGTCCTCCCTGTAATTTCTAAAATAAGAGAATGATAAAACTAAAAGAAAATTACATTACCATGTAAACTTCCACCGAAAATTGGTTTCAACGAGATCTAGTAAGTCGTTTTTTTTAATACGTCATAAATCGTCAACCGCAATTTACCTTTCATTCAATCAACTCAAATATAAAAATTCAAAAAAAAAAAACATTTAATTTCATAAACATAAACCTTATAAATAAACCACCATTATATAGATAATGATACGGAATCCCTAGTGCGCGAGTCCGACTCGCACTTGGCCGGTTTTTGTAGTATTTGTTGTTATAGCGGCAACAGACATACATCATCTGTTAAAATTCCAATTGTCTGTCACCGTTCATGAGATACAGCCTGTTGACGGACGGACAGCGGAGCCTTAGTAATAGGCTCCCGTTTTACCCTTTGGGTACGGAACCCTAAAAATCATGTATGTTCCCAATGTCGGCTCACCTGCACGATGTACTCGCGCTCGGCGCGGATGGCGAACAGGCCGGCCTCGGTGCACACGTTGCGCAGGTCGGCGCCGTTGAACGTGCATATTGACAATGCCGGCTCACCTGCACGATGTACTCGCGCTCGGCGCGGATGGCGAACAGGCCGGCCTCGGTGCACACGTTGCGCAGGTCGGCGCCGTTGAACGTGCATATTGACAATGCCGGCTCACCTGCACGATGTACTCGCGCTCGGCGCGGATGGCGAACAGGCCGGCCTCGGTGCACACGTTGCGCAGGTCGGCGCCGTTGAACGTGCATATTGACAATGCCGGCTCACCTGCACGATGTACTCGCGCTCGGCGCGGATGGCGAACAGGCCGGCCTCGGTGCACACGTTGCGCAGGTCGGCGCCGTTGAACGTGCATATTGACAATGCCGGCTCACCTGCACGATGTACTCGCGCTCGGCGCGGATGGCGAACAGGCCGGCCTCGGTGCACACGTTGCGCAGGTCGGCGCCGTTGAACGTGCATATTGACAATGCCGGCTCACCTGCACGATGTACTCGCGCTCGGCGCGGATGGCGAACAGGCCGGCCTCGGTGCACACGTTGCGCAGGTCGGCGCCGTTGAACGTGCATATTGACAATGCCGGCTCACCTGCACGATGTACTCGCGCTCGGCGCGGATGGCGAACAGGCCGGCCTCGGTGCACACGTTGCGCAGGTCGGCGCCGTTGAACGTGCATATTGACAATGCCGGCTCACCTGCACGATGTACTCGCGCTCGGCGCGGATGGCGAACAGGCCGGCCTCGGTGCACACGTTGCGCAGGTCGGCGCCGTTGAACGTGCATATTGACAATGCCGGCTCACCTGCACGATGTACTCGCGCTCGGCGCGGATGGCGAACAGGCCGGCCTCGGTGCACACGTTGCGCAGGTCGGCGCCGTTGAACGTGCATATTGACAATGCCGGCTCACCTGCACGATGTACTCGCGCTCGGCGCGGATGGCGAACAGGCCGGCCTCGGTGCACACGTTGCGCAGGTCGGCGCCGTTGAACGTGTCCGACAGCTTCACCACCGCCTCGTAGTCCATCTCGCCGTGCTTCGCGATCGGCTGCGCGTGGATCTTGAGGATCTCCAACCTATAATCCAAATTACAAGTTTATTATAAAAAAAACCGGTCAAGTGCGAGTTAAACTCGCGTGGAGAGGGTTCCGTACATGATTATCTGAAATTCCCTGTTACTTTAAATACCATAGATTTATGGGGAATGGAAAAATTTCGCCTATTTTCCAAAATAACTTCCAAACTATATATATACATCCTAAAATTATAAAACGAATTTTAAGATTCTCACAACAAATCCTTTCATTTGATATGTCACACTATGTAGTTTGCAACACTTTTTTTATTTTCTAATTTACCCTCCATCTTTCAAATTAATTTTTTTACGTTACACGTCTGTGCTGCGGTCACATTTGTACCAAATTTCAACTTAATCGGTCCAGTACTTTCAGAGAAAATTGACTGTGACAGACAGACACAGACACACGAGTGATCCTATAACCTAATGATACTTTACTTTGACTAATAGAATGTTGCAATGATGATTATGTTACTTGGTATATTTGATATATTTGATTTGCTTCGATGTCCAGAATAAGTCTCGGATATCCTCTAATAAGTCACATCTAACCTTTAATAAGTCAAAACCGTGCCTATAATAAGACACGTCTGGCAATCTCTGTCATACTAGTGCCGACGAAGGAGATGGAGAGATAGCACGGTGTTAAGTTAACCTTGCTAGCGCCTCAGGCCTCTATTTATTTATTTATTTACACACATGCAGTTCACAGTAAAAACCAAAACACTCACACGACAGAAATACATATACGAGAACAGACATTTATGACAAGTTATATAAAACAAGACATATTTTTCATTAATAGTACAATAAATTCATAATTAATGAATATAGAAGAAAAATTAAAACAAAAACAACAACAATAAAAATATAGCAAAATTTCAAAAAAACGTCTTACCTAGCCTGTTCATTGGGCAGTGGAATCTCAATCTTCCTGTCTAAACGCCCGGGCCTCAGCAGCGCGGGGTCCAGGGTGTCCGGCCGGTTGGTGGCCATGATGATCTTGACCTGTCCGAGGGAGTCAAAACCGTCCATTTGGTTGAGGAGCTCCATCAGGGTGCGCTGGATCTCGCGATCGGCGCTCGTGCCTTCAGAGAAGCGCCGGCCACCTGAAGGGAGAAATAAGAATTCTTTGAGGCTCTGGTATCCGCTGAATTTCAAATTCAGATATTTAAAAGACCTTGTGAATACGTAAAACTAATATTTTTATTTTCATAAGGGGGCCATCCATTAATTACGATTTTAGACCCCCCTACCCCCCATTTAATAATCATAATTTAACAATAAAAAAAAATGATTTCATAGTTGCCTTACCTAACCTAATTTAAGTTTTAAAAAATCGTTAATATGTTTCCTGTGCAATAAAGCTTACTACTCCATCAATGAATTTCTAATAGAAAACTGGGAGCCATACTAAATTATAAATACTAAACTTTAGTTATTATAATTGATTGTTATTATATAAGTTATTAAGTTAAGAACTTGGCTTGGTCTTGCAAATCAAATGTCATCAACTGTACCCATGTTCAGCAAGTAAATGTTTTCTTTTTTTATATTACGTAAGAACTGATTCCCCTCACCCCCTTCAAGAGATTTTTTAAACCTCCCCCTTCCTCTCAGGACCCTTAAGTGATTACGGAATGGCTCCTAAGTTGATAAGCAGCAAGGAGTTAAGTTGATATTAATTTTATCGTTTCCATGAAAGGAAACAGCAAAAACCTGTGCCATAATCAAAACAATCCATTTGCAGAGCAGTTTGGTTATTTCCGCTAACAGAAACGCTGCCATGATATAGCGATCCAGTTCAGTTTAAGATCTAACTTTGAATCTTATCACAATTAAAATCATGGTAAACTCCCTGGACATCTAAAAATTGGCAGTCACAAGCGGGAAGACAATGAGGTCTGAACATCATAATTTAAAAGCTATCCTGTTATTGGTAGAGTGCGTTTGTTCATTGTAGTGTTACCTCGACTTCAATAGGAAATAAACTTTATACAAGATGAAATTATAGAAGTTATACAAGCTGAAATATAAACGTACCGATGGCGTCGATTTCGTCCATGAAGATGATGCATGGTTGATGATCGCGCGCATAGTTGAACATCTCTCTGATAAGACGCGCAGATTCGCCGATATACTTGTCCACAATAGCTGATGATACCACCTGCAATAATCCATTTATATTTGAACTAGCTTTAGCCCACGACTTCATTCGCGTGGAATTCGGTTATAGTTATTCCCTCGGGAACTTTGTAATTTTCCGGGATAAAAAGTATCCTATGTTACTTCTAACACCTCCAAGAATATGTGTACAAAGTTTCATGATGATCTTGAAAGCGTAACAAACAAACTTACATTCACATTTATAATATTATTAGGATTAGGATTAAGGATTAGCTATTCTGTGGTATTATACTGGATAAAAAGTAGCCTACGTTACTTTGTGGTCCTTCAGATTACTGGAGATTACAATGTCATATTTAATTCAAATTTAAAAAATCTAAATTCAATATGTTTATTCATTGGCTACCTGTGGGCTCTTTTACTCCTCACATGAATACATTAAAATGGGTTGAATCTACCAGTGCTTTCGTCAGAACCATAATTACTGAGAAGTGAAGAATCTCAGCAGAAAGTCATCTTTTGAAGTCATAAATATAAATAAAATGAAATAGAAACATTACAAAGCAAATAATGATAACGATTAAAGCAAATTAATATAAAATCGATCACTGAATATAAAAAAAATGATAAGCTATAAAATATAGTATTAGTAGAGACCTATGAAGTCTCTAGTCAGGTTCAGATATCTCACAACATTAATAAATTACATTGGTCATTAGAGTATAAACCAAACCCGAACCTACTAATTCTTAGGGTACATTAAAACTGACCTTCAAGAAGTTAGCATCCAACTGTGAAGCCACAGCTCTGGCCAGCAGAGTTTTGCCAGTTCCCGGAGGCCCGTACAGCAAGCAGCCTTTGGGAGGAGTTATACCCACGCGGACAAACAACTCTGGGTTCATTAGAGGCAGCTCAATCACCTGTGATGGAGAAAAATCACATTTAATCGACCTAGCGAGTGAAGTGAGCAAAGCTCTCCGTTTCAGCTGGGGCAAAAATGCTTTCGTATGTCCAGCGGATGTCCATTTGTTCTCGTCTACAGCTCGCAGTTCTCAACCGATTCTCGTGAAATTTTGTGAGGAGGTTCGGTAATTGTATAATTTTTTTTTGTTGATTTAGTTTTTCGAAATATTTCAAAATGGCGGAGATATGGAGATTTTTGCAATTACAAACTTACTGGCGGAGTTGGTAAACTGACTTGATCTATGTCGATGTATGGAGATATCAGTTTTTCAACGGCAAAGTTAAGTTTGTCGCAAGGCCAATCATTATTTCTTTTTTTATCATAAGTTTTTATTAAGCTCACATATATATATATAATTTATTTAATAAGCCAATGATCAAAGGTTTCTATAGTAGCATCAAAATCACAATTTTCAGTAGACGTAAATAAGGGGTTAATGGTCGATAATGGGCATCCCACATCCGTCTTCGCATCCATATCTTCCTATTCGTCTCCTTGTTCCCCGAATTCTGATTGAGATTGCTCTAATTATGGAAATTTGTATTTTCACTTTGAGCCAACTTACTTTTCAAATGGTTTTTGTTTTAGAAACAGTTTTTTGAAGTCTTTTGTCGCGAGGTCTACAGCTCACGGAGCCACTAGTTATATGTATGCATTGCGCATGGTTTGAATTAGTTGTTTTTTTTTCTGTGACGTCAGTATTGCTTATGTATATTGTTACAAGGGGTACTAATATATTTGAAATAGCTGAGAGGAATACTTTTATTGGTTAAACTGGTATTGTTTGATGTGGCACAGATATTCGAATAACCGTTTCATCAAGTCCTAAAAGTGTTAATTCCTTCCGAAATTCAATATTGTTACCACTAAAAAAGTGTTTGTTATTGTAGTCAGTCATGTTTAATGCTAATATGAAAAATGCCGAAATTTGTAACTGAACAATTGTTAGTTTAACCCAGGTAATAAAAACATGACTAGAGATGCAACGGATATTGCTTTGGCCGGATACCGGATATCCGGCATGTCGCTGGCCGGATATGCGGATATCCGGCAACCGGATATCCGGCTGCACATTAGCTATATCTATAGTCGTGTTAGCTGGCGCGGCCTTCACGCGGCGAGCAAGTTTCAACTTGTTACAAATTGTAAGTGCGCGGGGAAGCCCTTTGAGGTTCAATACGCGCTCTATTACGTCAGTTGGGAATATTCAAACGTACACGTCCTGATGTTAAGTGAAGTTTTATGTTTAAATAACAAGAAACTAAGCTTTAATTTGATAACTGACGTGAATTTCGTTTATTTCTGATGGTTTTTTATTGGTTTTATCCTATTTCTGATGCAAGCTTTAACTATCCGGTATCCGGCCGGATACTGACTCACTATCCGGTATCCGGCCGGATAGTAAAATCATGGCCGGATAGGTTGGATACCGGATATCCGTTGCATCTCTAGACATGACATTAACGAGTATCACAGGTGTGCAACGAAGTAATGAAATAGTGACACCTATGAAATTAACAATAAAGTTCACTGCGTAAATCAAGTTCATATTATGATGGTTAATTGTAATCTATATCTATATTAATTAATAAATTTCTAGATTACCTCACGTAACTGCCTGATTTGTTCCTGCAGACCTCCAATAGCAGAGTATGTGACATCTCCGGGATCTTCATGGCTCATGTTGTACACTAGAGGATCTACCTGTAAATGTCACATCATTTTAAGATATTATATTATATTTTATTTAAAGTTTAGAAAGCCAAGACTCTTTAAACTCAGATATAGCCCTATACCAACAAACATATATCCAATAGACTCCGCATAGCCGGGCACCCCCCACTGCCAAGCGTTGTGGCCAAATAGCAACAATTGGCGGGGATACAGGGGGTTGCGGGGGGCGCATAACCTAGAATGCACCAATCACAACGTTCTAAAAACCCCGCGCGCCCCCAACTTTGGCAGCTTTATTTGCTAGTAAAAGTGAGGCTAAGCGGTGAGTTTAGGATATTTGGTCTGTGCCCTATACAAAATCATCATGATTTCAACCTGTAGACATCCACTACTGGAGATAGATGTCACCCAGAGACACTGTAAAATATTGTCATGATTATGAAAACCTTCTACGACATTTGCAACAACATTAGCATAGTATTGAATGAATAAGAAGCAAATAGAGTAAGTTATCAGGGGCGTAGCTACCACCATATCTGCCGTATCAATTATACGGGGGCCACAGGGGCCTCCAACGTGGGTGAACAAAAAATCTTTACCCTTCCTAAGGGCCCCCAAACAAATTTTTATATGGGGCCACGCCGAGGCACGCTACGCTTCTGGTTATTATTAACAATGTTTTTTTAACAGTAAATAAAACCTGACTTCTAATATAAGTTTACCTCTCTCGGCAAATGCCTCATAATGGTGAGTGTGGTCATGTCCAGAGCCACACGGGTACCTCCCTTCAACTTATTCTTGTCAAGCTGACGACGGCAGCCCACCACATAGCGGGGGCCATTTGTTGCCTTCACAATGACTGGAATATAATATAATAGATTACAACTACAAAACTTTAACCTAAATATGAAATTACTAATTTATTGAGCCCAATTCCTATTTTATGTATTATGGCCAGAGAGATATTTCTGATGATAATAGGTTAACCTGAAAAATAGTACAATATTAACAGAAATATAATACTTCTAACTAACTCATCTGCTGCACTGGGAGTGAAGAAATAGCATAGAATGCGTGCAGATGCTTATCATCCTGGCATGTCGTAAAAGTCGACTAAGGGACGGGTCCTCTCCAACATGGTGGACTATCTGTATGGGCGATGGGCTGATCACCTGTCACCATACGGTTCATCATACCATCTTAGGACTAATTAATCGAACATGGCCACAAGTAGTCTTGTGGCTCTGCCCACCCCATTAGGGATTTCGGGCGTGATAATATGTATGTATATAATACTTACATTTTTCTTCAGTCAGTTGTTTCAATACTTCTCCAACAATTTGTCCAACACTCTGCAGGGCTTTCAAGTCGTTCTCACTCTTATCATATTGTTTAGTTAGGTCTTTCAACTGTTCTCTCACTAAAAACAAAATAAAAATAGTATTGGTGATGGAAGAACAGTATATTGATAACCTATTTTCGAGTTAAAAATCATGATTGTTATCGGCAGTTTGTTTAAATAACTGGTGTATAGCTACATTACCATTTACCACTATACTATACTAGCATTTACCTTAGATTGTTTAAGAGATACGTAGTAATTAGATAAATCACTATTTTTATACAAAAGTTACATGATGATTCGGCACTAATCGAACTATGATACATATTTACTGACCATCTTTAAGCCTGGACTCCACCTCTTTGTGTTCCATTAACTTTTTTCTGTAGTCTTGAAAAGCCTTTTCCCTTATGGGCTCCGTGGCTGATGTCCCAGCAGGCATTTTTAATTATATTCGCTACAAATTCTGCACAAATTAAACACAAAACTCAACTCATCTGACAATTTGACAACTTCAATTTTTTTTTAGTTTCGTTCTGCGTCTGCCCTGGATACTTGTTTTTGTTTGGCTGGATATGACCTACAATATAATTGTGCAATGTCGAAGTTGCACAATTGTAATGGGTTTGGAAGCATTTTTATTTTTGGGAATGACTGTGCAACATGCGTCTAACTTGACGGAAAGTGATAAAATTGTTTAGGGTATACCTCGGCAAGTGTATAAATATATGGCCCATATGAAATGTATGGCCGTCAGCGCTCTTTTTACAATTGGCGATATATAGCTCACGCTTGTCCAAAATATGCCTATTCACTCTTACCTTGAAGACAATCAGGAAAAACAGGGAGAGTGCATGAAATTGTGCACAGGACTTCGTTTTATAGGTGGGCCAAACATTATTACAAATAGCAACATACGTTTTTTTTGTAAACTATTAATTGTCCGGTACAGTACAACGGATGGCGGAATATTAAACGTCATTTTGTAAATTTTGGGAAGGATGGAGCATTTCACGGAAAAGCAACTTTGTTTTTGTGTTAGGCTAGCCACTGACCTACAATATAACTGTGCAATATGACTGGTTGCCCAATTATATTGATCGTCAGTAGTCGATATTGACCGTCAATATCATCTACTAACGATCAATATAACTGTGCAACCAGTGACATTGCACAGTTATATTATAGGTCAGTGGCTAGCCTTAAATACTTTAAAAAAAAATAGTCTTTTACTATGCGACGCCTTTTTAGGATTGACTACGGATTGCGCCCTTTAAGTGAGTGTCCCACCTCCCAGCCCGCGTCAATAGAATCAAAGTTCGGGTCGAAAAATTAAAGAAACTGGTCCAACAACGAATATTAAGCAAACAGGGCGGTTACTTACCATAGTGCGTAGCACACTAGCTTTTATCGCGCACATAAAGCATCTGGACTTATGTGCGCGATAAAAATTAGTGTGCTAAGCCCTCTGAGGGTCAGGCCCCCAATTCTCGGTGCATTCGAGATAATGTCGATTACGAGATTAAACGTCAGATTCATACAGTTGTGTCAAACGACTGTATGCACTGGCATTTAATCTCGAGTATGAGATTATCTCGAATGCACCGAGAATTGGGGGCCCGCCCGAAGTCGGTTGAAGTCAGTCAGAGTGCCAACAACAAAACGGAACTCATTAAGACGACGGAGTTTTTAAAAAAAAAAACCGGACAAGGGCGAGTTAAACTCGCATGGAGTTTCGGAAATAAGGGGGGGGGGAATGGTAAATTTTCGCCTATTTTCCTAAATAACTTCCAAACTATTTTACTTAAAATTCAGAAGAAAATATATTTAAAGTCCTCACAATAAGCCCTTTCATTTGATATGTCACACAATATAGATAGCATAACTTTTTTTAAAATTTTCCAATTTGCCCCCCCAAAAGTGGCCCCCATGTTTAAAATTCATATATTTACGTCACGCGTCCGTGTTGCGGTCACCGACTTACATATGTATACCAAATTTCAGCTCAATCGGTCCAGTAGTTTCGGAGCAAATTGGCTGTGACAGACAGACAGACAGACGCACGAGTGATCCTATAAGGGTTTCGTTTTTCCTTTTGAGGTACGGAACCCTAAAAATGATTTTATACTAATTAGTTATAATAAATACCTAATTAAACCTACATTTGTAGTTTTGTCTCTCATGTTTCTAAAAGTGCAAGTAATTATGGCTCACCCTATATTACGTAGGTGAGCACTAAGAAAGGATTTTGAAAATCCGTTCCCTATGGGGGTTAAAAAGGGAATGAAAGTTTGCGTGGATGTTAGGCTTGGTTTATTAATAAAAGTTAGTTGTATCAGCGTTTTAAGAAATTCATCCCCAAAGGAGTAAAGTAAGGGACGAAAGTTTGCACCTACGTCAGTGCGTCGTTTTTGAAGTTATAAAAGTGAACAACTTTGTATCCCGGAATTTTTTATAGTTCCCGTGGGAATATAGATACTCGAATTTACGTGGCTAAGATCGCTCGCGGGGAAAACCTAGTTTATGATGAAGTATTATATTTATAGGATCCTATAGGATAGGATTACACGAAATACTTGCATTGCAAATCGTACAACTCAAATAAATTAAGTACTTACAACAAATAAAGCGACACTCCCGCCATATTACTCAGTTTCGCGCCCAAATATATTAAGCACGTGTCTTATTTATTTTTTCTGCGACGTGAGCGTGGCGTTGGAAACATGGCAGACAGACGTGCTGAACATAAAGAAATAATGTAATCAAGAACCTACTTCGTTTCGTACGGTTTTAATATGGAGAGAAAATATAACTTTTGTAAGCGGATACAAATCTTAAATATTATGTATTTTTGATCTGAAAGCATACTGTATAGCTAGCTATAGTATTGCGTTATCATGATGACCCGTTTTTTGATAATCAAATAAAATGTATTGTTAAAATTTGACTGTCTGGATGACCTAGCATTTCTAATGTTGAAGCTGAAGCTGAGGTCAGGGGTTCGATTTTCGTACGTCATAGTAAGATACTCGTATCAGAGCATATTCGTATTTTACTGAGGGTCTGGACGCTTCTATATTATAAACAAATGACGATACAAAGATTAGGAGCATTCGGCCGAATGTTATATACCTATGTCACAGAATACGAACATTCGGACGAATGCTTTTAATCTTTGTATCGTATATATATATATATATATCCGATGCATCTCTTATTTAAGAGGACTACAGACTGTCAATCGCGGTACAATCAATCAAGCGTTCTTCGGACGTTGGGACGCCATCTATCGATGAATTTCTTAAATTGCGGTTGCAGTTCCTTCATACAATAATGGTTTCCTTTGAAAAGCAGGGCCGCAATTCACGGTGCATTCGAGATAATCTCGCAATCGAAATTAAACGTCAGTGCATACAGTCGTTTGATACAACTGTATGAATCTGACGTTTAATCTCGCAATCGACATTATCTCGAATGTACCGAGAATTGGGGGCCTGGTAGTTTTTACAAACGATGCGTAAAGACGCACGAGACGTGCCAGTTTGCTCAATAAATTATTTCTTTTCGGTGTATTTTACTGAATACGATGGCCGTAAGGTGATTGTCAAACCTCTTGTTGTTTTCTTCCATATTAATACCTATATATTACAATTTTTGAACTTCTTTTAGGATTCCGTAGCCCAAAGGGAAAAAATGGAACCCTTATAGGATCACTCGTGTGTCTGTCTATCTGCCCGTCTGTCACAGCCAATTTTCTCCGAAACTGGACCGATTGAGTTGAAGTTTGGTACATATTTAGTACAACAGTGACACACCTCAAACTTAAGGTCTCCGATTAGAGACTTTAATTGAATAGTATTAAGACTTTTAAAAGAATAGAGTTTCATTTCTAGTTGTGCCACTGTCCAACTAAAGCAGCGAATATGTAAGTCGGTGACTGCAACACGAACGTGTTACATAAATAAACAAATTTTAAACATGGGGGCTAATTAGAAAATAAAAATAACAAGTATTGCAAACTATTGCGTGTGACATATCAAACAAAAGGGCTTGCTATGAGGATCTTAATTTTTTTTTTCATAATTTTAAGTGTAACAGTTTTGAAGTTATTTAGGAAAAAAGGCGATATCACCGAAACTACTAGGACTAAAACTTTGAAAAAAAAAAATACAAAAAATTGTTCTTTACCTATAGATTACAGGAAAAGCTATAAGAAGTCTATCGTTTTTAACATAGGAAATTTCATATAATCATGGAACCCTCTCTCCTCTCTCTTACTTGTCCGGCTTTTTTTCTTCTTCTTTTCCCTCAGGGATTAAATTTTGAGCAATCCTTTTTCCGTGCGCGCTTGCCTACACCCTAAAAGACACATACTTTCCAAATGTATCGTTTCTTAAAATATATCAGTCAGTTGTATTTCGCGTTTATAATATAATAATGTTCAATCGTTTTGAAAAGGCGACTTGTGAAACCAGCTTTCATAAGTAGGGTAGACCGGGGACAATCGGTCCATTTTTTGTTTGACAGCTATTTGCGCCTTAACTAAAAGCGTAACGCATTAGTGTCATATACCGTTGTATAGAGAATTTAATCAGCTATGAAATGCAATGTGCAACATTCCTTATTATTAAGAAAGTAACGAGATATAGTCAATCAAACACGCCGGGGGAAAGTGGTTCAATTGACCCCGTTACGGGGTCAGTAGACTCAAATGTTTAACGTCACCTAACTAGTACTTGTAGTATATTTTACAACTACATATTTACACATAAAAAAGGTTATAGTTCAGTTTACCTGCATTCATGATAAAAACTACAATATTCTTGAAACAAGTATCAAAAACGATCGAATAAAAAGTTTGCCTTTAACTTTTTAACGCCCGGTTATATTCTTATTTTAAAACAAGCGAACTTTGTAATTTAAAATTGTACATAGAATAAAATACAATTTAAGTTATTTTTATTCGAAATTGTAACTTTATTAGCAGTAATGACTTTATATGAAAACGAGCTTGGTTCATTTGCCCCAGTGGTTCAATTGACCCAGTCATCATTCTAAGAGGTATGTATTAAAATTATAATTATGGAAAAGAATAACTTTAATTTTTTAATAGACTTTAATTGACAATCAGTTTTACATTGAGTTGCAGAAACATAGATTAGGGAGCTATTACATGTCCAGTCGGTCTTTTTTTTCGATTACGAGGCATGTGCAAGAAGCGGTATTATAATTATTTACTAGAGAAACTTTTAAGTACTGTTAAGAAGATAAAAAAATCCTTCAATTACATTGTACTACTAGACCAGGTACCGAACGATCATGTATCTTAAAACCATTTCTGAATACTCATTAAAATGTTTTATAAATTAATATAATATTACTTTGATTAAACAATTTATCAGGAAACAGTCACCTTGCTATGATCCTTAAAGGATGGCATTTCATTAACTCTCTATTTCAGACAGTAATTAGCAAATTACAAATGGCGAGTTAAAAAAATAGATATAAGTATGCATGCATACAGTTTTAAGTAATTATTTAGAAACAATAAGAATATAAAAAACACCCTAATACTTATTTTTCAAAATCGTTCCTTTGCTGGACTAAAGCCCCTTTCAAGTTAGCAAATTAAAGTAAGCTTTTCATTACAAATAAATAAAATAATAATAATAAGTTAAATTCTCTTCATGCGATATTTTTCACGATGCATTGCGAATTACAAAATTACGAGTAGGTATAAGGGTCAGTTGAACCACCGGGGCGATTGAACCGGTTCAATTGACCCCACGATTAGTGGACCAATCGTCTCGACAGACCTTTTAGCAAAAATAATTATTTACTCGGATTTAGGCAGCGTTGCGACCATCACTTTTATAACAACGAAGGCCTAAAAGTCAAAAGAAATCAACAAAACACAAAACAATCCAAATACATTGTTATTTTGCATAAAAATGACCATATAATACGGGCGTAATATTTACCGTGAGCGTCCTAAAACTTCATTGCCCTCTAGTAAGCATCCGCGCTGGTCTGCGCCCGCGGCTGACTGTCAGTTACTTGCCGCGTTTTATAAGAGTGTGCTGAAGGTACACGTACATTGATAACTTATTTGGTTTCTGAGAAATCGCGTGTGGAGCACTTGCCCCGCGGTTCAATTGTCCCCGGTCTCCCCTACTTCGTAAATATTAAAGTAATCCAGATTGCTTAAAAATTTAAATTAAGCCACAGAAACCTCAATTTTAATATTAAATAAACTAGGCACCTAAAAACAACATTACATTAAAAACGAAATCTCAAAACTGTTTAACGTTAAATCTGAATTTTATCTCAAGTCGTAATCTTAGAAAATAAAGAACTTTGTAATACCTTTCAATCTCAATTTGAGTGTATAAGTTTTAAGATCTACTGAACGCGCCCATTGTTTGTCAAATGAGTTTCAAATAGTCGTTTGAACGCATCTGTTATATTATTTAGCGCTCTGTGGGCTGTTACGTTCAAATTTTATTTATGTCTATAACTTTTGTTCGTCTTTCTTTTCTACTCGTGATTTTGACATTGTACTAGTTATGTTGTGGTTATTACTTGGTTATTAAACCTGATGAGCTAATCTGGTTTTTTGAAAAGATAGATCCTTAAGACCCTGCATCGCGATGAAACAAATCGTAAAGGCACACTCGTAATTGCCGAGCTGGGGTGCGCTGGATAGTGATCAGTGGCGGAGCGTGAGGGTAAGCCGGTATATACTTTCTTCACTTAAACATTACAATATTATTAATTACTTCTTGTATTAACATAAACATTGCATATTACATGATTTTTTATGTAAATAAAATATTTAATGAGTAATAATATAATGTTTGTAAATATAAATAATTCACCGGCTTACCCCCACGCTCCGCCAGTGATAGTGATGGAATATAATAATATATTATTACTCCCGCGCATAAAAGAAAGCGTAGGCATTACGTGCTTGGAGTTTTTCGACGTAAGCGCCAAACCAATTAAATGCCTCTAATAGTACATTGTGCATCTAGGGCCGTAAGAAGGGGATAACTAATGAGAGTCTGTTAGAAGCCCGACGCCGATAGGCGAGGGCTTTTATGACTCAAGTTTGTTATCCTCTTACTGCCCGTGATACACACAATGTTTTTCATCACATTTCCGAGGAAATTAAATAAAAATTATACAAAAAAAGCATATATATTAATTTTATTTCCATTTTACATCGTGAATTACCATCAGGTGGGTGTTCATAAACTGAGCGTACGTTGCGATCAGCGCGGGGCAGCTCCGCCGGCTTGCGGTCGCGCGCCCCGCCGGCTGCGGCTCCCGAGCAGCTCCGCCGACCTGGCGCACCTAACAGCCCGCGGGAGTTCGAAACCATACAAAATCCATAACTCCCTAGGGAGTTATGGATTTTGTATGGTTTATAACTCCCGCTGACGGCGGGGCCCGTAGAGGAGCTAAATCGGCTATAGCTGCTCTATACGCCTGCGTATAATAACACCCTTTCCGAGCAAGTGTGATGAAAAGGAAATAACCATGCAAGGAAGGAGTGTTAAAAGTGAAGACTTAAGTTATGATCATCATTTTGGAAAACTAAAATCCCCATGCACGATTCTGTCGTTTAGCGACGCCAAAGTGAAATGTGAAAACAACGAAGTTAATTTGAAAAAAAAAAAGAAAAAAAAAACCCTGTCAGGTGTGAGTCTGACTCGCGCACCGAGGGTTCCGTACTTACCTATGAAAAAGAAACAGTACCTTGCCTACAAGGTACATTTACAGCTACATTTTTTTACCGTACCTACACGGAACCCTAAAAAGGAAAAAAAAATAAAGAATTTAACAACGGGGTAACCATTTACAACCTACCTGTGAAATAAGACAAAAAAAATTGACGACGCGGTTTGCCTAGTTGGTAGTGATTCTGCCTCCGAAGCTAGCGTCCCGGGTTCGATCCCCGGTAAGAGCAAATATTTGTGTGATGAGCACGAATGTTTGTTCCTGAGTCTTGGATGTTTCCTATGTATTTAAGTATTTATTTATCTATATAAGTATGTATATCGTCGTCTAGTACCCATAACACAAGCCTTTAGAGCTTACTTTGGGACTAGATCGATTTGCGTAAAGATTGTCCCCTGATATGTGTGTGTCTATATGTCTGTCTCTCTCTCTCTCTATTTCAATTTGTGTGTGTTATGTGTGTGTGTATGTGCGCATGTGTGTATGTATGTGTGTGTGTGTGTGTGTGTGTGAGAGAGAGTTAGTATGTTATTTCTCCACATTTCAATGGCTGGACGGATTTGGACGGAATCGCGGGCAGAAGCTAGTTGCATGTAATATGCTACAAGACCACAAACTCTGCCAAATAAATAAGCCTTAATTATTTTGTACCGTATACAAATTATCCATTAATTAATACAATTAAGCGTTAGGAAACCTCAGAATTAAATCGATAACGGTTAGGACCAAATCTAAATTAATTGAACGTGGGTAACCGGCGTATGTTTAATCACCGGTTAGGTTAGTGTTAGTACGTTAATCATTGGTTAGTCAAAGGAGTAAACTAGTCCAGCCCTACTTCATCATTTCAGGTGAAAGACGTCCAACGTCCGCAATCTCACATTGAGCGGAGACCAGCAATTTTCACCATGTCGTCAGTCCACCGTGTGGGTGGTCTGCCCACGCTGCGTTTTCCAGTCGTAGTCACCACTCAAGAACTTTGGCCCCATGGGTCATTTGTTCTACGAGCAATGTGCTCCGCCTACTTAAGTTTAGCAATTCTTTGGGCTATGTCGGTTACTCTTGATCTTTTGCGGACCTTCGGAATTTACTAGGTTACTCTAAATACCATAGACTTCATATAGGTTTTCCTGTAATCTTTAAAGTAAAGAACTATTTTTTGTATATTTTTTAAAAAATTAGCCCTAGTATTTTTCGCCTATTTTCCTAAATAACTTACAAATTATTTTACTAGAAATTCAAAAGAATATATATTTAAGATCCTCACAATAAGCCCTTTCATGTGATATGTCACACGATATAGGTTGCATAACCTTTTTTTTTAATTTTCTAATTTACCCCCCAAGAAGTGGCCCCCATCTTTAAAATTCATTATATTTACGTCACGCGTCCGTGTCGCGGTCACCGACTTACATACCTATACCAAATTTCATTTTTATTCCAATAGTTTCGGAGAAAATTGGCTGTGACAAACGGACAGGCAGACAGACAGACACACGAGTGATCCTATAAGGGTTTCGTTTTTTCCTTTTGAGGTACGAAACCCTAAAATGCTTCATCATGTAATCAAAGAAGCCTACTTAGTACCCATAGTTGAATATTTTATTGAAATTATTTTATTACTTTTTAAAGTGTCCCATTGTCAGCAGCACAGTCTTTCATTAAATCATAAAGAACGGTAAATGTTATTAATACCTAGTTTAGTACTAAGTAGTATTTGCTCGCGACTTCGTCCGCGTGGAATTCGGTTATCGGTATTCCGACAGAAACTTTTTTTCCGGGATTAAATTTAATCTACGTCCTTCTCCGGCCTATCATTATCAGCTGTAAAACGTCCACTGCAGGACATAGGTCTCCCCCAAAAATGGGGGGATTTGCCATAGTCGCCACGCTTGGCAGGCGGGTTGGCGACCGCAGTCGGTCATGATAGCACTCGTAGGACGCTGCTGCCCGTCCTTTGACTGGTCCCTCTGTCTGTCGCCTTTTACGACACCCACGGGAGGAGATGGGGTGATTCTATTCTCAGCCGGCACTACACAGACAACTACGGACGGACTTCTCCGACCTGCCAAGACTCATTTACGGGGACACGAAACGCGCGACTGTATCGCAAAAAAGTAGCCGTAGACGAGTGCCCACCTTTTGGTCGCCAAACATGTCTGAGAATTAACACGAATTTCAAGGTAATGAAGGACTTTTTTTGCCCTGTATACGCTGCCACGCATAGTCGACAACGGCGGCCAAAAGGTTAAATATGCCAGCCATATCATTCTCTAACGTGCGCAGCGGCTGATTAGCGATGAGGGACACATTCAAATTTGGACCGAATGACTTTGTTCTTGCAGTCTAAATTACAAGTTTCGTTTATCCGATGATCAGCGCCGCGTACATGAATCACACCACTGGTAACGATGAAGCCAGGGGTTTTGGGGGTGGCGAGCAGGGCAACTGCGCGGCGCCTCGCTCTTGCAGGGGCCTCGCGCACTCGCGCAAAAACACTATTAGAAAAATATTAGGTACTAATAGTAGTACTTACTAATGTTGATTTGAATTTCGCGTCTTACGCCGCGCATGCCACTCACGCTCTCTTGCGTGGTAGTTATCGCTCTGATATCTGTAGCATCATCATTAGTTTTAATGATTCCACAAAGACGAGAGCCTCGCAAAGATCTACCCGCTCGGAGCCTCGCAATGGCTAAGGCCGCCCCTGGATGAAGCTATCGGGGTGTCTATTCGGGAACGTGTCAGTGATATTGTAGCGACTCGCGAGCGAGATTCGCATCCCGCTCTTACGCATTACGCATTGTGCGGCGCTGATTAACTATCGCGTTAGCAACCCTATAAGCCCTATAGCTTGCCTATAGCGCTTTAACCAGTTTCTTAGTGATAAGCATGAGCACTAGAATAAGGTTGATTTCAGCTCATGGCAAATTCTGGCATCACGAATTAACGTTTGGCCGTAAAATATGGGGTAGAACTTCTGTACCTAGTTCTTCTATTCTGTGGTGAAGGTGAAGCGCCGGCTGCATGGTAAAGCCTAGGGACCCAAAGACTCCAAACAATGGCCCTGTACCTTTAATATAGGTACTTATATGTTGATCTCAAAGTTACTTTTTCAACTTTTGCGATTGTAAGCATCCAACAACTTCTAAATCCGCTAAAGTTCTGAAGTAGTCTTATCTAGAGAAGAATCGAAGAAAGGCATTTCAAGCATGCATTGTGGCTCCGGGAATGTAGAAAATTCACGAAATAGAGGAGGCGTTTTAATTTCAAGCAGTATATACCTAAAGTAGTGGTTCTTAACTGGTGGTCCGCGGAATGGTGGTCGGAAGCACCCGAAGTGGTCCGCGAAACCATCCGAGTTTCTTCTCAGCAGATGTCATTTTTCGAAGCGCTGGTAGCTTCAGACAATAGGTGGTCCATGGCAAGACAAAAAAAGCCGGTCAAGTGCGAGGCTGACTCGCGCGCCGAGGATCCCGTACTTACCTATGAAAACTAGATAGGACCTTGTAGGTACGGAACCCTAAAAATGAGAAAAAATGCTTTTAACCAACGGGTAACCATTTACAAACTACCTATGAAATAAGACAAAAAATAACTTTCGCAAGCTCCTATCTACGTGCAATCGTCGGTGTAATACGATCTTGCCAAGCACAAATTTACAGTTTTCTGAATTTCCTTTGCTTATGCCGTAAGACCTTCATCATCATCATCATCATTTCAACCGAAAGACGTCCACTGCTGGACATAGGCCTCCCCCAATGATCTCCACGACCGATTCTGTGCTGCTCGCACCCAGCGGAGACCCGCAATTTTCACCAGGTCGTCAGTCCACCGTGTGGGTGGTCTGCCGACGCTGCGGCTTCCGATACGTGGTCGCCACTCAGGACTCTGCGACCCCATCGGCCATAAGACCTTGCTTCTTGCCAAATTTCGTGATTCTAGGTCAACGGGAAGTACCCTATAGGTTTTGATTCCCTTTGGATTCCCGTGAAAGTATCAAAATATGCGGCATAAACGGCCGTATCTTTTGATTGCGTTGACTTAGAAGTTTGATTTTTTCACAGCTTCAACGGACTGCAGGCCCCAGTATTGGATATTAATTTCCAGTTGATAACTCCACGCGTTCCTGAGAAAAAGGATATTGACAGACAGACAGACAGCCAGACGGGCAACAAAGGGTTCTTATTTTCCTTTAAAAAAAAAAAAAAACTTTTTATTTCAATATTGTTTACATTATTTGATTTATGCTTAACAACTAATCTTAATATCAAAGATTTTGAGTGTTAAACATTATAAATGGAATTTCTGTATTAAATTCTTAATTAATTATATAATATTACTTATTAGTTATTAGGTTTATTTTTCCCGTACATGTCGCTTCAAAATGTTCTTAATATGTTTATCTGTTGTCTTCTCAATTAATTTAGATAATAACACCTGTGGGAATCCATTTAAGATACTAGGCAGTAATTGGGATCACACCCTCTTTCCGTATTCATTGTTGCTTTTTGATATATCATAGGTTGGAATGTGTGAGATGTTTCTTAAGTTGGCTGGCCTTGTATTTTTTGTTAGTTTATTTATGTTTGTTTTGAAGTACGGAACCCTAAAAAGAAGAAAAGTCGTTCTATGGTTTCGTATTTCAGTGTAATACCTAAATCCATTTCAGTGATAACGCGGGGTTTCTCGGTAATCTGTCCCTTTCTTGTTTTATCTCCTGAGGCGGAAAAATGCTATAATTTGTTAACTTCAACTAGTCGAGCAATTCGTGTATTTGCTCACTCGTAGAGATTTGTTTTTTATTTAATGTTTTTGCGGTTAAAAATATGGCTTTATCTACACCCATATCATAAAAGCTCCATAGTGTAATCAAAAACCGTAGGAAATGACCACCATTTTGACAACCAATTAGGAAAAAACCAGTGCTGCAATGTTATTCCCGTATCAATTTTAGTATAGAAATGAGATTAAATTTGGAACAGCTGTCAAAACTCAAGTGGGTCTCTATTCTAGTATCCATAGATATTAAAACAGTTATTGATACAAAACGTCAATTCAGTATGTTTTTTTAATATAAACTGCACAACATTTGATCTCGAGTGACATGAGAATAGAGACTTCATTCGTTTGTCTATGAATTAAAAAAAAAATGGTCTTGACGGAGGATCGAATTGCCGCCATTACTGCTTTCATGATGCTTTTTTGCTGAACGAAAGTAGAATTCTAAAAAGTTGTTTGTAATTTATATTTTAGTTGAAAATATGAACAGTAGTTTTCTCGGAGTGACTGTGTGATGTGACAATGCGCCGGATATCGGAAATATGCAGCCACGATTGCAACAAATAACTTGTTGCCAGAAAATATTGTTTCTGAACACATCATGGAGTAAGTATTTATAATATGTGTATAGATAAAGTTATGTATGCGACTCTGCATAATTTGGCCTTAAAACACACGTGCGATCTTATTATGAAACTCGCTAAAGCTCATTTCATGAAAACCGCACTAGTGTTTTAAGGCCTATCATTATGCAACCGTTGCATAAACTACTATTAACTCACTGAAAAGAGATCTTTAAAGTGGATGTAGAGACTCGAGTCCAGCGGTCCTGACAGGCATGCCACAAAGATAAATTAGAACCGTTTATCTCTATGACTATCTCTTTCGTCAGCACTAGTGTGAGAGAGACGCACTTAGAGATAAACGGTTCTAATTTATCTTTGTGTGTTAGGGCCCCAGTTACTCCCAGATTTTTTAATTAGGTATGTTACAAATTTCAAATATTACACCCGAAACCGGAATATTTCATTAGGGGTTGAACTGTGACAACACGTAAAATACGCGTCTAATATTCAAGTTAATATGAGAGTTTTTTTCTCAAACTAACTATGACAGACCTTTTTACCCAGCTACGTTAATATATACATACGTTGTTATAAACTTATATTAAAGTGACGTTTCAGTGACGTTTCTGTACCTATAGGTTGACAACTAGTTGAGGCACATTTAACTACTTAATATCCAGTCAAATGTTTAAGTGGCATTTCTGAATTCGGCCATAAGGCTTTGTAATCGATTAGTTATAAAGTCTCGTATTTTAAGTCAAATTTATTTCGAAATTAATTTAAATTCTTAGAATGATGATTCTTCGATGTATTGGTAGAGCCAAACAGTAATCCTCACTAGATGATTACTGTTCGAATGGGCCGGCTCGGCCGGGGCAGTACCACACTCTCCCAGAATATCGGCGTAGAGTAATAGCTTGCTATTGCGTTTCGTACGGTGAGTGACGAGATCCGGAGGCCTATTCCCTCATCCCCATCCCATCCCCATTCCCCATCCTCCCTAGACTGGCAACGCATTGGCAGCACCTCTGGTGTTGCAGATGTCCATGGGCGGCGGTGACCACTTTCCATCAGGTGGGCCGTCAGCTCGTTTGTCAGTCAATTGACATAAAAAAAAAAATGAGTATTAAATGACTTTAATTACAGTCACTTTAATTTATGTTTTTTGTTTTTAATAATAGAATTGTTTGTTTACTTTATATTTAAAAATGAAAAATATACGTCGTTAATCATTACAATAATGAATCTAAAATTTATAACACGCACCGCCCTGCAGCGGCACGCGCCGCTGTCGAGCGGGCTCTCTATCCTCAACTCCGTACTCAGCGTAGCGCCACAATGTGATGTGTTCACTACCAGGTGGGCATGCATGATTGAGGAGTGCAAGACGTTTCTTGAAAGGTCTTAAAATTACGTTATCAAAATTGATTTATTAAGTGTGTAGCATGTAATAGTGTAAGTCTCTCTAATGTTTTTATTGTGTTTATTGGTTTTATTATTTTTGTTTGATCAAATTTAAATCTTAGTATAATATCTGTAACGCTTTGGCGATTAGCTGTAAGTTATAGATATGTAATTATAAATAATAAAAAAAAAAAAAAAAAAAAAAAAAAAAAAAAAAAAAAAAAAAAAAAAAAAAAAAGTTATGTCGTGCTACGGTCGTGTCATGTTTCTAAGTGTATTTGAACAATAAAATATACTTAAAAGTTAATCCTTATCAATGATACTTCGCTTCATAAAGTAAAGATAACATCGTAAATACTTTCAATTCAATTTATTAATTAAAAAATAGACGTTCGCACAAAGTTATCGCGCCGTGAAAATCAAATCGGGCCTTTTAAAACGACCCGACTATAGTAAGAATAGGAAACTCTATGATTAAAAAGTATATCGAATATTGATACAGTAAATTATCTGAAACTCCGTAGCGGCAGCACGTCATAACTAGTTTATTTAAAGCGGTAACTTAGATCGTAAACTGCACGATGTCGACTTTAGTGCATATTGGAAAATTAACCTGAGATAGTTATATTATGCTTGAGTACTTAGGGAATTTAACGTGCTGTTTATTACATGGTAGTTCTACATTGTTATCTATATATACAAATAAATAAAATTAAAGGGTCTGTTTGTAGAGTCGATTCATCCATACTTGTCTTATTTGGTAAACAAGTTTCTAACCTAAAAATGCACCTTTTTTGGCTAAAACAGCGGCTTCCTTGGAAATAAAGGAACCGGAGACAATATTTTAGACGTCACTTTGCCAATTTTTAGCCTAAGTTTGCTTTGTTTGGGATAAAATAGCTGTTTCACCCAAAAATTGCACATTTTGAGGTTAGAAACTTGGTTTACCAAATAAGACAAGTATTGATGAATCCACTATAATGTCAAAATAACACCTTTTTACTAAATGCATATGAAAGTATATACTTACTTATTATAACAAAAAACAATACCTATCTGCCCCCTGCCTCCGACGCAAGCGTCCCGGGTTCGATCCCCGGTAAGGGCAAATATTTGTATGATAAGCACGAATGTTTGTTCCTGAGTTTTGTTGTTTTGGATGTTTCCTATGTATTTAAGTATTTATTTCTCTATATAAGTATTTATATCGTCGTCTAGTACTCATAACACAAGCCTTTAGAGCTTACTTTGGGACTAGATCGATTTGTGTAAAGATTGTCCCCTGATATTTATTTATTTATTATTATTATCTAATATTTTCGTCTGTCTGCCTGTCTGTCTGTTTGCTCCGGCTAATAATCGAAACGGCTGGACTGAATTTGATGGGACTTTCATTGAATGATAGCTGATGTTATAAGGAGTAACTTAAGCTAAGTACTTATACTTTAGACCTGCAAAAGCATTGAGTCTCCGCGCAAAAATAATCCAATACATAATATGAAATGTCACGTCCAATACAATTATTCGCGTGACAAGTACCGTCCACACACCCAGTACCGACGCGCGTCCCGATGAATTGTGAAGTGTGGATCCACCTTAATACACAATCGATTTTGTAGTTCTCTGTGTCTAGATGAAGTGGTATCCAGTTATCTAGTTACAAGTTTAAATCTACTGAATAACACGATCTCATTGAATTGTACCCCAGAAGCGGACAACTTTCAGAACAAGGAATTAGTTTTGTTCCGAGCGTGTATCGAGTGAACATTTTGATGATTCGATTTAAAGTACAAGTTGGAACAGATAAGTATAGTTTCTTATAGATAACATTGTTAGAACAGTATGACAATGCATATAAGCCAATATCGTCGCTTGTCTAACAACACCGCTTACTTAAATCATTTTGACCAACTTTACAGGAGAGCGAAAAAACGGGTTAGGCTCGTAAAACACACTTTCCCGAAATGTGCACTTTCTCTAAAGGTGCATTTCTTTAGAAGGGTCGTTTTCTCGGAAGGTACACTGTCTCTAAAAGAGCACTTCCCATATGTACACTTTGTCAATAGGTGCACTTTCCCAGAATATGCACTTTCGCAGAAGGTATATTTTCCTGGAAATTACAGTTTAGGAGTAGGGGTGTCCCTGTTTATAGTACTAAGGTTTTCTATGAAATAGTGCAAATGCAAACAGATGGACAGACAAACGGACGGAAGGAAGGACAGTGCCTCTATTCGGGAACGCTAAGTGATTTTGTAGCGACTCGTACGCGAGATTTCTCATCACACTCTTCCGCACGTCGCGTAATGCGTAAGAGCGAGATAAGAAATCTCGCTCGCAAATCGCTACAGAATCATTTAGCGTTCCCGAATAGAGGCCCAGAAAGACCGAAACTATAAGCGTTCCGTTTTTGCAATTTTGACTACGGGACCTTAAAATTTCATTTTTTTACAAATACGTTTATTACTTTCAAAGTAAATCAAATATCTATTACTTAATGTAAAAAAATCTGAGCTTCTACAGTTATTTATTATGTTGTAACATAAAATCATTTCTTACTAAAAATAACTTTTTCAACTTATACATTTATGTACTCGTACACTCGTGTGTATGCGTGTGTGTGTGTGAAGAAAGTGTCTAAATAATAAATGTCTACCTTTTGAGAAAGTGCACATTTGGGAAAGTTTCTAAATTGGGAAAGTGTACATTTTGGGAGTCTACATTTTGCGGAAAGTGCACCTTTGCAGAAAGTGCACATTTCGGGAAAGTGTGTTTTACGAGCCTAACCCAAAAAAACATTACCTTTGTAACAACGCGTTATTCAAAAAACAAGCAATAGTAAACACCGCCTGGTGTTTACTGTATTACACCCACCGGCAATCAACTCATTCGATTTTTGGTTAATTATCATCATTAGATTATATATATGTCCGTTGGGCACAGGCTGCCTCTCATAGTGGAGGCAGTACCTAGCCGCACGAGCTCGCAGAATATCAGCGTAAAGTAATAGCTTGCTATTGCGTTTCGTACGCTGAGTGACGAGATCCGGAGGCCTATTCCCTGATCCCCATCCCATCCCCGTTCCCCATCCTCCCTAGACTGGCAACGCATTGGCAGCACCTCTGGTGTTGCAGATGTCCATAGGCGGTGGTGACCACTTTCCATCAGGCGGGCCGTCTGCCTGTTTTATCAGCCTACTCCTTTCTCAAAGGGCCGGCAACGCATCCGTGATTCCCCTGGTGTTGCGGGTGTCAATGAGCGGCGGTGATTGCTTACCATCAGGTAACTCGCCGGCCCGTTTGCCCCCCTCTTACTATAAAAAAAAGCTCACTTCGCATTGGGGACTTAACGTCTTTGACGTAGAGTCGTCGTCTACTTCGCAGATGTACTTTTGTATACGGGTTTCTTGACGATGTTTTGCCACAACGAAATGCTCGTGATATCTGTAATTATCAAATTAAATTCTGCATATTAGATCCGGGAAGCTATTACATTTTACTTGAGTCTTTATATATGATGTAAAATGAATGTTCGACTTCAAAAGATGACTTTCTGCTGAGTTTCTTGCGGCGCTTCTCAGTAATGATGGTCCTGTTCGAAGCGCTGGTTGATTCAACTAATTGTGTGACAAGTAAAAGAGCCCACAGGTGGCCAATTTGCTGAATAAACGTTTTGAGTTTGGGTTTGAGTTTCAGAATTAGATATAAATTTAATGCAAATCCTAACTACATAATATTATAAATGCGAAAGTAACTCTGTTACATTTTCACGCCGAAACCGAACTGAAACGATTTTGATGAGTTCTAGTATAGAGATAAATTCGACCTTTGAGAAGGACATATAGGCTATTTAAATAACTATTCTACGCAGACGAAGTCGCGGGCACCAGCTTGTATTTTTTATATTTCCACGAAGATTATTTTAAACCCCTACACAAAGGCCAGTGTAAATGGGGACTATACTGTTAATACACATACTGTTGTTATAATCTGTACTGTACTTATCCCTTCGGCGTTTTGCCGCCGCTGTGGACGTGTTTTACATTGCTTGATGTAAGCTTCATTCTCTAACAAATCTCGTCTCTCACTTCGTTTCTCATTTCATCCGAGAATCATAAATCGACCCGCGCGCACGTATGCGTTATGCGGAGTTAGGTACCTATGTCCGTGGCCGGCTGTCGGCCAAAGTCAAATACATGCATGTTCATGTAGCTTATACGCAATGAAGGGTCAAGTTACGCTCGCCGGCGAGTTCATGAACGAAGTGTTGTTTAGGAGGATCTCATCCCGAGCTTAAACTGTAATTACTGACGCTCCCGCGGGGCTGCAAGTTCCACAGATTATAAACGTTTCATTGTTATTAAATTGTGTTACGTAGCAGTATCAAAATGGGTGGCTAATATTCATATTTATTAATAATGATTATTAAAAATCAATTTACATTACAACACACACAACAGTACATTCTTTGAAGTTCCTGATGATTGCGATTTTTAAAAGAGAAACAATATATTCTTTCTCTTTCTCTCGATGTCAAAATTATTCTGAATCATTGCAAGCAGGTTGGATTCCACATTTAGGCGGAACATTGAAAATATGACAAAGTAAGAATCAAATACAGCAGCAAAGAGTATAGTAATATTACCAAAAGGTACAGCAGAAAAGGGTAACCCGTTATCACCTCGATATGACTGTGGCGTTTGTGGCTTTTTGGACGCCTTATACCTATATATAACTTCACACGTATCATATGTAACTAAGATATGAACTGACTAAGTATACTTAAGCCGATTTTAACCTACTTCTAAATTGTCGTATCGATTTGAAACTTTGCAAGTGTAGGTATGCAATTCGGATGACAATATTGACAATACAGTAATCAGATCGGGGGTCGTATTATGAGCTCTTAATTCCAGACAGTTTCCGCCATAAGTAGTGCCGCCGTAGTGCCTGGAAAAATCGTATTATGAGCGCGCTAAAGAGGCTGGCTTTAGCACGCTCATAATAGGACTTTTCCAGGCAGTTCCATTTACGGCGGAAACTGCCTGGAATTAAGAGCTCATAGTACGACCCCTGACCATGGAACCCGTAGGATAGTGGTAATAGCTACTAGTAAACCTCTCGAGATTGGGTTGGGGCGCATTTGGTTTGTTTTGACGAGTCTAATACATTACACTTGTATTAGTGATGAAGATTTTTATTACCCTAGGGGATTGAAAGTTTGGAAGTTCGTTATTGAAGCTATGGAGATTGGAGATCGCATCAGGCTACTAGGTTCAAAGGAACTTGGAATTAAAAGCAACTAGCCCACAATAGCGTCTCTTTATTAAAACAACAATTACATGTTTCTCACGGTTCAGTCGTCATCTTTAAGTTTTTCGCCTTTTAGTTCATAGTGGTATCTGAAACAGGAGAACAGGCAGTGAATTGGCACTGCCAGTATGCAGGGGCCACAGCACGCCACCCAAAATGGGGCGAACATGCACATAGGAATCCATGCCAAAATTAAAGCAATGTAGAAACACATTGTAATTTTATTACTGGTACTGTTAAGTTACCAGGCATGATTTATGAAACTAACTGAATTAAACTGTTATTGTTAGTAATGGACATTTTTTGGCATGATTGTGACAGACTTTAAGTGACATTACATTTTTGTGTTTAAAAATCGCTGATGTGAGGTTATAATACGTACAGTTTTGGGATTCCGTATCTATAAGGTAAAAAAGGAACCCGGCACAGTCCACATGCAGCATCTTTATGGTACAGCAGTTTATCTCAGCAACTGAGAATTGAGAACTCGAAATTTGGAATAGTTATAGAACTCACATGCCCCTATGTATTTCAAAAATAAAATGTTTAAATTATATTTTTAATTTTACTGAACACGGGGGCCAAGTGCGTCGAATTTTGGAAGTCAAGCAGTAGGGTCAAATGGGTTGGCATATGAAAGAGCTTTATTTCAGCATTTCAATACAATTTTTTATACTTTTTGTCGGCATGCTTTTATTATTTGACGACGCGGATAGCCTAGTTGGTAGTGACCCTGCCTCCGACGCAAGCGTCCCGGGTTCAATCCCCGGTAAGGGCAAATATTTGTGTGATGAGCACGAATGTTTGTTCCTGAGTCTTGGATGTTTCCTATGTATTTAAGTATTTATTTCTCTATATAAGTATTTATATCGTCATCTAGTACTCATAACACAAGCCTTTAGAGCTTACTTTGGGACTAGATCGATTTGAGTAAAGATTATCCCCTGATTTATTATTATTATTATTATTTATTAACAAAAATGTGAAATTTTAAACGCAAAAATTTCAAATTATTCATGCTGAGATATATTTTATAGGAAAAATAATAAAAAAAAATCCAAATATTTGTGGTGATCGAGAAAATGAAATAAACGAAAGAACCTTTGCAAAATCGTGTTACACTAGAAAGTTGCATCGAGATAGAAGTTTTCGAAAGTCATTTCTTGTTTTATTTCATAGGTAGGTGTTGGTTACCTGGTTATTTATTTATTTATATCAGATAATAATTGATTCATAAATGTGTTAGTAAACTTATTAACTACTAGCTTTAGCCCGCGACTTAATTCGCGTGGAATTTGGTTATAGTTATTCCCCGGGAACTTTGTAATTTTCCGGGAAAAAAGTATCCTATGTTACTTATAATACCTCCAAGAATATGTGTAGGTACCTATAAAGTTTCATGATGATCGGTTAAGTAGTTTTCGCGTGAAAGCGTAACAATCAAACTTACATTCACATTTATAATAGGACTAGGATATGCACATGATAAAAAATAATAATCGATAAATTCAATTCAATTCAATTCTCTACTAATTTAAAAAATACTCAATAAGGAATAAGGAATTATATAAAAGCATGAAGTTCTCTCTTATATTTGTTTCTTTTGCTGTCAATTTATGTTCAATTTTATGGATGTCGTTACGTAATATTATTCGACCCACAATTTTCCTATATTTGTGCAAATAGTAAGTAAAAATTCATCGAATGCTTAGGAAATGTCGACTCCTCGTTACGGTCAACTAAATAATAGCTTGTCTTTTAAGATTATGTATTTGTCATCTAACTTGTTGCTTTCAAATTGCTAATCTTATTTTGTTATTTAGTAAACTATCATAAGATATTTTTTTTGTTTCTTCAGTGTCTTTTTTCTTTAGTGTCTCTGTTTACAGCATCCTTCTGCATTTTTCGCTTTATCTATTTCTTTCTTGGATACTCTGCAGTATTCGTCGTAATCAGTTGTAATGCTGAAAGATTTTTTAAATCATTGTAAGCTGGTTTATGATAAAAAAATATACCTAGGTTATTTATAATATCGACAGGCTGTTTTTAATTCATATACAAAATCTGTAGAAACTGTATGTACATTAAAGTAATTTACAAAGAATAATGTATAAAAAGACATAATAAATATACTTAATAGAATAGAAATAACCAAAAAACGGCGCATACAAAATATATTTTTATGCATATTTAAAAAGGAATCACAGCGGTTCTAAATAAATACCCATGTTATCCTGCAGGACGTCTCTCTCATACTAGTATAGAAGAAAGAGATGCACTGAGGGATAAGATTGATAACTACAACTTTAACTTTATCCTCGTGTCCACGTTGCTAGGGTCACAGGAAAACTCGTGATGGGATTTTGGAAGTTTAGTTCAATCTTTGTTTTAAATAGTGATAGTGGCGTTCTCTTCGTACAAAATCGCAGCACATTTAATGTCTAAACTTAGAACAATAACGTTATAGAAACCAAGTCCGCGCGCACAATTTGAAGCAACAAAATCGGAGCCATTTATGGCTGTACTGTCATACTGTCAAATGTTCAAGCGCACCGGTTTATTGCTTTACTTTTGTTAGGGCGATTCTATGTGAACTATACTTCTATGGTTTGTAATTCTGTGTCTAAATAAAATAATGCTTTCGTAATTTCTTAATTAAAAAGTTCTTTTTTGACGACGCGGATAGCCTAGTTGGTAGTGACCCTGCCTCCGACGCAAGCGTCCCGGGTTCGATCCCCGGTAAGGGCAAATATTAGTGTGATGAGCACGAATGTTTGTTCCTGAGTCTTGGATGTTTCCTATGTATTTAAGTATTTATTTCTCTATATAAGTATTTATATCGTCGTCTAGTACTCATAACACAAGCCTTTAGAGCTTACTTTGGGACTAGATCGATTTGTGTAAAGATTGTCCCCTGATATTTATTTATTTATTTATTTATTTAACGTACCTCAAAAGACGCTGCCCAACACGGCCAACACAAACACCAGCATGGAAACGACAACGGTATACAACAGAGAAAAGGAAGAAGCATAAATGGCAGTAGAAATAGTGACACAACGAAGAATATAAAGGAGGAGATGCCAATCGAAAAAAAGACACACATTTTATTTCACTGTTCGATTTCAAACAAACGAAACCAGTCTCTGGTTTTTGGTCTCGTTTAAATGTTTCTACGAGGATTACGTAGAAATACTGCGGAGTTTACTGGTTCATTGGTTTGCCGGAATTAAGTTGAATTCAATGGACAATTTTCATTATTTTGTTGTTATGACAGCATGAATGACAGCAGATAGGCGCTTTGATTTAAGAAGAATTGAAAGCATAACCAAAAACATGACCTTTTAAGTCTATGTTTATGGCTAGGAGATCGCATTAAATCGCTAAATTTGGACACCAACTCCAAAATGGTCACTCAATCTTCGCATGAACTTCAAAATGACGTTAGCCTATCTAAACAATACAAAACTTACCCGAAATTTACTTTTTAGAAATCAAGATCGGAACTTTCTTGTAGAAGAAATAATTTATACAGTATACCTAATGGCATAATGAAGTGAAGAATGATTCAATAGTTAATATATGTGCTTATGTATGTGCATACCCCGTTTCTGCTGTTATCCTTGTATTTTATCGCCGTGCCTTGCTTGTCTACCGTTGTGCGTCAAAGGTAAGTTCATGTTGTGATGTGGTCATTCTAAAGGGTCGCGCCACACGCCATGGGAAGATAGTTTAGGAATGGGCCAGTACGTGATGTCGCGTCCAATCCACTCCTTAAAATTACCGATTTGAGCTAATATTTCCCATGGCGCGAAGGTGCGAGCTGCGTGCCGTAGGACCACCATAAGGCTATAAAGCCAGAGTGGAAAACCCATGCGCTAGGCATACCAGAAGCAAGATATTGCTGCGCTCATATATTTGTGCGGGAAGTTGAGTGCGAGCGAATGTGTTGTAGTACCTGCAAAATCTTTATGCCGGCTGTACACACTCATCGAGAGCCTTTCGCCAAGGGTCTCGTGCGAGAGGTTCTCAGCGCGAGCACACCATGTACACAACACACTTGTTACGTCATTTGAACCGCTGATACCAGCCACGATGGACTTGGAAACTGCTGCTACTGTTTGTCTTTCTGCTGTTAGCTACTATAATTTTTTTACGCATATATCATTGAGAAAAATATTACTTAAACCATGGCGACGAAGAAGGTGGTGAATGGTTAATATGCACATGTATTAAAAATTTCACAAGTACATGCTCGGTCTGGCTTTCGTCGCGAGAGCAACGAGACCCTTTGACTCGGCCGGCCGCAAAAAACCGAGCGGGATCGGGACAAGGCGAGACGAGACGAGGAAGAGCGAGACAAGACGAGAGCACTATGGACCACTCACACTCGGCCTGTGACGGGGTGTCTCAACGAGTGTGTACAGCCGCCATCAGATATTCCTAACATAAGCGGTCACGTACCGACAATCGCGTAGGAGACCCTAGCAATCCATGCGCCGTAGATGTCAGCGTCGCAGTATGGTCCTTAACAACAATTCGTACGCCCGACAGACGTACGCGACCGACATTAGCGTAGAAGAGGCAGCCAGTCCTAAATCTTGATATGTGTACTTGACGGTTCCCTATCGTTTGCCCGAATTTCATGTGCCCTAATTTGATATTCTATAACGGTTCATTAATAATAATAGTCGTTTGACGTATATTATTTTCATATGCCATAATTTTTAAACGCCATAATGATGCCATTCATTTCATTTTCCGTATTAGATTTTCCGGGCCGCAGAGTTTCTGCCCCGAAGGGTCTTATTCGCTCGCTTCGCTCGCTCGCTGCTAATCACCGTTTTTCGACCAGCATTTTTTAAATATTAAGGTAACTGAAATTATAGCATCTAACATTATGGCACTTGCCTATTATACCGCTCAAAAATTATGGCAGAAAAGCGATATAGCACGTGACAATTATGACAAATAAAATTATTGTAAATGAGATTATGGGAAACGAAGGGAAGTTCTTGACGGCTTACACGGTAGGAGCTTTACTATCCACTAGCACTAATCGTGGTCACGGTAGGAAATCATCAACATCAAACAACATAAGCCAAGTAAAGACATGCGACAGCGTTAACAATGAAGCTCTTTCTTTCTCGAAGCTGACAAGAAGGTTATTTCTAGAAGTTCTGCCTAATATTTGACATTTGGTACTCTACTGTTACAGCCTTTGGATTCCAAAGTACTCCTGCAAATGAGACCGCGGGCGGAATTTTCTTCTTTCTTTTGTAAAATTATAGCACTGCCGCTCTGTTCGGAATTTCCACAGGCAGTTGCTGCCCGCAGTCTTTGGTTACAGTTTGGCCATGCGATCTTGTTCGGAATGATCCCTTAAATTCAGGGGAGACATCATTTTTAGGGTTCCGTACCTCAAAAGGAAAAAAGGAACCCTTATAGGATCACTCGGTTGTCCGTCGGTCTGTCTGCCTATCTGTCTGTCTGTCTGTCTGTCTGTCTGTCAAGATCTTTTTCTCAGGAACGCGTGGAGGTATCAAGTTGAAATTAATATCAAATATTCAGGTCTGCAATCTCTTGAAGCTATAAAAAAATCAACCTTCTAAGTCATCGCAATCAAAAGATATGGCCGTTTATGTCTCATATTTTGATACTTTCAAGGGAATCCAAAGGGAATCAAAACCTATAGGGTACTTCCCGTTGACCTAGAATCATGAAATTTGGCAAGTAGCAGTAGTGTCTTACAGCACAAGTAAAGGAAAAAGTCCGAAAACCGTGAATTTGTAATTACATCACATAAAAAAAAGTTAAACGGAATAACCTTTGCAAAGTCGTATCACACTCTACGATTGAACGGAGATAGGAGCTTGCGGAAGTTATTTTTTGTCTTATTTCATAGGTAGGTTGTAAATGGTTACCCCATTGTTAAAAGCTATTTTTTTTTCTTTTTTAGGGTTCCGTACTTACAAGGTACTATTTCTTTTTCATACGTAATTGCGGAAGCCTCGGCGCGCGAGTCAGGCTCGCACTTGACCGGGTTTTTTTTTCAGACATGCACTTTAAATGCTGCCGATGTCTCACAATGCACTTGGAAAACGAAGATAGGGAAACCCAGACCCCTGAAGATAAAATAACGGCTCATAACGGGCAAATGCACGTCGCATCACAACATAGCAGACGACACTAGGAAAAGTTGAAGTGTAATAAATGGTTTGTCTTTCAACTACGCTTTAATTTCATCATTATATCCTTAAATACCCAGCACAAATCAGCACTTTTTAACAAAGAACAACTAGAACAATAAAGTTTCATACAAAATTCATTATAGCACAATTTTTTTTCCATTCACTGTCCGACGGGATAGCTGACTTGGCGTCCGTCTTAATTATAGGGTTCAATCATTTTCTTTGGACTATCAAAGTAGAGGTATTAGCAAGACAGTCCCCATGTCGGCGTCAATATCAATCTGTGATTACCACAGAACTATATCGAGATAGAAGGAAATAATTCGTCGATTTATATGGAAACTGAGCGTGTAACATTTATGCGTAGTTACTTTGATATCACGAGTGTAATTTAGTGACGGGAAGCATAAGTCGCGCGAAAACTATTCAAAAGCATCGATCAGCATGCGGCAAACCGAGCCTAGGCACCGCCACTGCCGCCGCCCCGCGCCGCGCCGCCGCCGTTGTTACACACAAAGATGATCTCACGACATCTTCGACATCAAATTCAAATCAAAAGCTATCTGACATAGGCCGCGCGGTGTTCTTTTGGCAAATAGTAGGTACTTAATTAACGTTCAACGGACTTTAATTGTTTTAACGGAAGTTAGAGTACGTTAACAAATTTTGAAGTTAACTTGAAAGTTAATCCGGTACTAGAAATGTTAACTTCGTTAATTAACGGTTTAACGGTCTTGTGCCCAGCTATGACTATAGTGAATGAAAAGAGTTGTTTATTTTGCTCATATTGTATCATTTAAGAGAAGGCCTGTTGGGATGAATACTTATAGCCCATGCTGATAATGATGATGATGAACTCATTTTTCGGGTTTCGATCCGAACATACGGTGAAAAAACGGAAACTTAAAGGATCACCTTCGGAATCTACAGGACCACTTAAAGTTTTCACTCATGGTTTACAGGGAAACCTGAACAAAAATCTGAAATATTTTAATTCCCACATATAATGATAAATATTATAACGATGATAATGGTAGTGATGGTGAAGATTACCGTGGGGTGGGGACGTCGACTGCTAGACGTCTTACGGCGAGCTTAACTGGTTAGTGCAATTTTTCGGGGTCCGACAAACGCTGTCACCCCGTCCCAGTCTCCATTTCGTCAGAACCTTTACGGCCTATCGGCTATCAGCGAAAAATATTGTCAAAAAAAATATTGTATGTCTTGTAATTCTTGGTAGATTCATTATATATTCGAAATGATATTCCTGTCGTAAAACCACTGGTTTTTAAATTTATAAGGGTTGTCCTTTGAGATAGACAGCAAGTCAGTCCCACACATCCCATTAGATAGATTTTTGTTTGTTGGCTTTTCTAAGGCTATATATATATATATATATATATATAAGAAAAGCAGTTTCGAGTTCCGCGTTTTGCAGTTTAAGATGACAGCTTGAAGCATCATGCATAACGCCGGCCGTACACACTCGTCAAGAGCGTTTCGCTGAGAACCTCTCGCACACACGTACCGCTCCATGTACACATTTGTTGTGTCATTTGAACCGCGGATACCCACCATGATGGAATTGGAAACTGCTGCTGCAGTTTGTCGTTGTGCTGTTAGCTGCTATATTTTTTACGCATTTAACATAAAAAAAATACTTAAACCATGGCGATGAGTAGTGGATGGTTACTATGCACCGCAAAAGAACCCAGTAAGTAATTACATTTTTAATAAGTACATGCTCGTTCTTGCTTACGTCGCGAGAGCAACGAGACCCTTTTACTCGCCTCAATTTTGGCCGCAATCCCGTGGATCCCGATCGGGACACGGCGAGACCAGGCGAGAAAGAGAGTCAAGGCGAGAGCACTGTGTACACACTCACACTCGGCCTGTCTCGGGGTGTTTAGACGCGTGTGTACAGCCGCCATGAGATGACAGCTTGAAGCGCCACGCGTGAGAAATCAGAGTGGTATCACCAAAGAGTATATTAATATTACCAAGGTATCACCATGCTACATTGCATTATGAATGAATCCGTCATCAGTCAAATCAATGACATTCTAACAACTGAAAATTCCCAATAATTATCAAAATCCTTGTTTAATAATCAAATACATATTTGGTTCAAAAAGTCAAGTAAACTTATAAAAGACGCTTCTTCGGCATAAAATATCTTCCATAGATTCTCATGTGTCTCTTCCCTATTCCGGGTTATTTTATAGGTGGCTTACCGTGTTATTGTTGCATCTTTCCTTGTATCTTTCCCTGCTTCTGTTCTCTCTGTATGAAGTTGTATGAAAAGTGCGACGCATGGGTATCTGGTGGTGTTGATTCCGAGGACGGGTGTTCAAACAAGCCTCTATGGTCAAAGGCAACTCAAAGCGTAAACACAATATATTCTGCATATGACAGTGAAGTGTAACATTACAGTTTAGATTTGGGAAGAAAATTCTATCTTAATGTGTTGTCTACTACCTATTTGTATGAGCCCTTTTGTTTCCTGTGTACCTTGCTTCGACGTTTGTATGGATAAAATGGTTGATGAAGAAACTTTTATTAATTGTCCAAAAAAGGATTAAGAAAGATATATACCAATTAACATTTCAGTAAAAGAAGACCATATTAAAGAATACCGCAAAGAATAATACTGAAAGTCAGCCAAAGCAAAGTAGAAAAATAGAACAAGACGGTAGGAAGATACAAAGTCAGGTTGGAGAAAGCATCAGTATTTGCTGGATTAAGATCAAAACTAGCAGAATATAGGTTAAGTCAACCTGAAGAAGGGCAAGACAAGAGAGATCTGACTAGACAGAATACCAAGTTACCAACTTCTGACTGAAAAACTTCACTAAATGCAAAGAAGTATTCAGTGCTTTGAAGCTTTTAAAGAAACCCAGAAAGAAGAAGCTAAGCGCTGTAAATAGATGCTTTTATGCTATCATTTCGATGCTATTTAGTAGTATATAAGATGTGTTACTTACCTTGGTTGTGCTGTCCTTTGATTATAATCCCTTTGGTATCCTTGTATCCTATCATCTGCCCTTGTCTGTTACGATGTCTGGAAGCCACTGCACAGGATGAAAAGATGGAAAAACAGTGTAGTGTTATAACCGTTTGATTTTGAAGTAAATATGATGAATTATTGACGTATTGTTTTATTTTGAAAACAAAACAAATCATTACCATCTTATAAATGTCGGCTACTGTCCCGAAATACTTTATCGTGACGTGGTTATGGTTATGAGATATTTTTGCAACTTCGGGTTTTAAGTAAGATAAGAGTTTGAGAAAGTGCAGAGCCGAAATATGAATGAGCCATACTCTGTCTGTATAGTAAGAGACTCGGAAAAATTCAAGTTATGATCGTCCTTTAAAAACCCCTTACACACGGATACTAGCTTAAGTACCTCAATCCTCAATGGACAAGTTGGATCGATTGTCTTGGCCGTATACTTTTTTAGGGTTCCCTACCTCAAAAGGAAAAAAGGAACCCTTCTAGGATCACTTGTTTGTCCGTCTGTCTGTCTGTCTGTCAAGACCTTTTTCTCATAAACAAGTAAAGGTATCATGTTGAAATTAATATCAAATACTCAAGTTTGCAATCTCTTGAAGCTGTGACCTTCTAAGTCATCGCAATCAAAAGATACGGCCATTTATGTCTCATATTATGATACTTTCAAGGGAATCCAAAGGGAATCAAAACACATAGGGTACTTCCCGTTGACCTAGAATCATGATTAGACCGGCCTTAACCCTTTTTTTATCAATGTAACGGCTGGCTTACTCAGCAACAATGCCAAATCAGTCATCAAGTTAAGTTTCGTTGGGAAGCAGATTGTTGCTTTCCTATTAGCGTCGTAGCTAGTCATGAGCACCCCTGGCAAGGTTCGTATTTTGCCCCCTCAAAGACTTATTTCTCGGGACAGGGGTATGTTGTTTTTCACACTGCGGGTCTGCGAAGTGCGCCTGGTGTCTAAAATATACTCTCCGGTTGCTTTATTTATGAAGAAATAGGTTTATGAGGACAATAAAATTTTGAGATTAGAAATTTGTTTACCATATAAGACAAGTAAGAATGAATCGACTTTACACGAGAGGCTGCGCGTCTCACCACTAGATTACCATACTACTGCACATATATTATTTATTAAAATAATAATCCCTTATGCTTAGCAAGAACAATAATCCGGATGCGGCAAACTTGGGGAAGTCACCTGGGACGGAACTCTGCATGTTGTAGTTAAGTTTAACTTGGATAGACTTGATCTTGGTTAGAATATTTAAGTTAAATAGCTTGTTGGGGGCAAATTGTAATACTATTTATGATTTGAGGAGGCGTTTTTTCCATTTAAATCTATTTACTTGACGGATACAAAAGTTTAGAGAACCACCTAAAACATAATTTTATTTGATTTCAAAAAACAAAGTGCGAGTTAAACTCGCGTGGAGAGGGTTCCGTTCCGCACATGATTATCTTAAATTTCCTATGTTACTTTAAATACCATAGACTGCTCATAGGTTTTCCTGTAATGTATAGGTAATGAACTATTTTCAGTATTTTTTCAATTTAGGCCCAGTAGGTAGTTTCTGAAATAAGAGGGGGGTTGGTCAATTTTCACCTATTTTCCTAAATGACTTCCAAACTATTCGTCTTTAAATTCACAAAAAAATATGTTTAAGATCCTCTCAATAAGCCCTTTTTTGATATGTCACACGATATAATTGCATAACTTTGTTTAAATTTTCTAATTGTGGACCCCATGTTTAAAATTCATTTATTTACTTTGCGGTCACCAACTTACATATGCATAGGTACCAAATTTTAACTAAATCGGTCCAGTAGTTTCGGAGCAAATTGGCTGCCACAGACGGACAGACAGACAGACAGACAGACAGACACACGAGTGATCCTACAAGGGTTCCGTTGTTTCTTTTGAGGTACCCTAAAAAGTACCTTTTCGGGGGTCCGTCATGAAACTCGACATCGTTAAAAGTGCCATGAGCGCCAGTTCTCTATAAGTTAATGATAACTTACAAATCATAATAGTTGTAATGTGTAACTATGCATACTGTAGTCAGTTAAAAGAAGGGTTTAATTTTTACAAGCCTGGCGCTCGAGGTATTGGCTTTCGAAATGGCTTGGCTCCGAAAAGGTGAGAATCCAAATGCTATCTATAGGGCTACACTACTTAAACTCATTTTTAGGGTTCCGTACCTCAAAAGGAACCCTTATAGGATCACTCGTGTGTCTGTCTGTAGGTCTGTTTGTCCGTCTGTCACAGCTAATTCGCTCCGAAAGTACTCACCGATTGAGTTGAAATTTGGTAAACATATGTACGTGCGTCGTGCCGTGTGGTGCCGGCTAAGAATAGCATCACCCCATCTCCTCCCGTGGGTGTCGTAAAAGGCGACAGAGGGACCAACCGAAGGATGGGCAGCAGCGTCCTTCGAGCACTATCACGACCAACTGCGGTCGCCAACCCGCCTGCCAAGCGTGGCGACTATGGCAAATCCCCCCATTTTTGGGGGAGGCCTATGTCCTGCAGTGGATGTTTTATGGCTGATGATGATGATGATGATGATGAAACATATGTAAGTCAGTGACCGCAACATGAACGTTTAACATAAATAAATGAATTTTAATCATGGGGGCCACTATTGATGGGTAAATTAGAAAAAAAAAAATATGCTATAGCGTGCGACAGTGGATATATTTATTCATGAATAATTATTAAAATAAAACAGTACCAAATAACACTACAAAAAATAGATAAAAACTAAAACTAGGCGTGCGACATATCAAATGAAAGGGCTCATTGTGAGAATCTTGAATATATTTCTTTTATAATTTTAAAAGAAATGGTTTTGAAGTCATTTAGGAAAAAGAATACAGAGAATTCTTTATCTGTAGATTACAGGAAAACCTATAAAATGTCTATGGTATTTAAAGCAACGTAAGAAATTTCATATAATCACGGTACCCTCTCCACGCGAGTTTACACTCGCATTTGTCCGGTTCTTTTAAATTTTTACTTTAACATAGTGTTTGGCTTTCCTTTTGACTAACTTATTAAAAATATTCTGCTTTATCGGCCATTTCGCAGTGTAATCCGAGACCCGATAAAAAGTGGACAAGCTTTGCTTTGTAGCACAAAGGAACGTAAAAAGACTGAAAAACAAGATTCTACAAATTAAATAGCATCTTTAACGTGGTTAGCAAAGAACTAGTGAGGTGACGATATTGATACACGAGATATTATACATTTTCTACTCAAAAGTCAAAGTCAAACTATCTTTATTCAATTTAGGATTTTACAGGCTCTTATGAAGGTCAAGGAATGAATCTACCACCGGTCCGGAAAAACCCTCTACTGAGAAGAGCCGGCAAGAATAGTAGTGATGTATAATTTTTTCAAAACAGTACACATTGGAACAATTATATCTACAGTTTTATACAAATCTAAGTATATATCACAGTAGTTACGCCCATCGAGACCCAGGGATCGCCGGTGCAGGTCAGGATTTAACCCAAACATCCCTGTACATGACGTAGTCTTTTGTTGTGTAAAATGCCCTAGAAATGAGAACTCGCTTTATCGGTTTACTTGCTATCTCCCTTATTCATCCGTTTGTTCGTTCAATGTCGTGTCGTCAGATAAACATTATAAGGCTTCATAGCCCGGTAGTAACCACTACCGAATCTAAGAGATTCTTTTACATTTCGTTAGGCCGGTAGTACAGGCGCCTCATTCGGGAACGCTAAGTGATTCTGTAGCGACTCGTAAGCCAGATCTCTCATCTCGCTCTTACGCATTTCGCGTCGTGCGGAAGAGTGGAATGAGAAATCTGGCTTACGAGTCGCTACAGAATCACTTAGAGTTCCCGAATGAGGCGCCAGGTATCGATATCGATATTACCAGTGACCTATCGTTCGCGTCACTACGACGCCCTTTAGGGAATTAAACCGAACAAACGGCCGAGTTTTCTCGGTTTATCTTACATTAGTTCTCCAAATGGCAGTGGTCTTTCGAATTGGAGTGAAAACACTAGTTTTTTGTTTCGTCTGTTGTTGGATTGAATTTGTCTTTTTCTGGTCGGGTTCCACGGTAAACGTTGATCAGGCTTTTTACTTAATCTAGACCGGTAATAGAGGTTTTGTGATGGGTAAAAACCTTGAATTTATTAAAGTTGTCTCAATATGAGTAGTATAGTTTAGGATAAATGAAATTAAACAAATATGCTAACGTAAAACTTAGTAGTAACGTCTACGTTAAATAATCGCTTCGCTCGCCGAAGAAGAGCCTCGTAACGCGTAAAAAACCAGTTCGTGGCAGTATGAAATTCGTCGTCCATCTTTCGCCATTACAGATATAGTGAATAATATGTTTCCATCGGTAAAACTCGGATCTCAGTCGGAAGACGACGGGACCCGAAGTGTCAATTAATTATTTTATTAAATGAGTGACATGTTTATATTCATTAATATTAAACTTTATTATTTACTGTCAAATGTCAAAATGAAAAATGACAGCATGGTATGATGGGTACTGGCCCCCAATTCTCGATGCATTCGAGATAATGTCAATTGCGAGATTAACGTCAGATTCATACAGTTGTGTCAAATGACTGTATGCACTGACGTTTAATCTCGATTGTAAAATTATCTCGAATGCACAGAGAATTGGGTGCTTGCTGAAGCTAATTGAGAGAGCACGATAAATACGAACTTTTCCGATAAAACACGATGGAAACTAATTATGCACTACATCTGTACAATTTAGAGAATCAGATCCCAGAAGTCGAGGCGTATCGCATTAGTCGCTATTACAAGGGTAATAAAGTACAAAATCATTTTAACTAACTAGCGCTCGTAGGCAATATGCGGAGCGAGGTACTTACATTCGTGGCTGGTTGCGTCGAAATTCGACCAAGGTCGAAGACACGCGCGAAAATGTAGTTTATACGCACTGAGGGATCAAGTTAGGCTCGCCGGCGAGTTCATGATCGAAGTGCTATTTAAGAGAATCACACCCTTGAACTCGAGGCGTATCGCATTACAGTCGCTATTATAACGGTGATAAAGTACAAAATAATTTGCGGAGCATCAGCGCGTTAGAAGTGATGAGTTTGGCGAGGTCTGTGTCAACACGTCACATCGCGAACGGAACCCCAATGGAATCCTTAGATATCATAAATAACAGACAGGAAGGAAAATGCAGGTCTTATTCCGATGTTCAAAAAACCGGACTAGTGCGAGTTAAACTCGTGTTGAGAGGGTTCCGTGATTATATGAAATTTCCTATGTTACTTAAAATACCATAGACTTCATATAGGTTTTCCTGTAATCTAAGTATAGGTAAAGAATATTTCTGTATTTTCTTTGAAATTTAGGCCCAGTATACACACGAGTGATCCTTTAAGGGTTCCGTATTTTCCTATTTTGGTACGCAACCCTAAAAAAGGAGTTTCGCTTAACTCGTATATAATTATGTGTCAGTTAGATATGTATATCTGTCTAGAAGCCTTTTGGAAGATCTTACATAGGGGCTACATGTTCCAAACGATCTAGACTTTTATCCAGCGAACTGCAATGACATCAGTTATAAAATGCCACCGGGAAATTTGAAAAAAAAAACGAATTTAAAAAAAAAATTACGAATTTGTCCAAAAAATTTTATGTAAAGTGACCAATTAATTAAAATATCTTACTCTTACATTTATAGCTTTATTGGTGGTATTATTAAGTAAATAATAAATAAAGAACTAGTTACGAAAAATGTATTAATTTCATACCTTTTGTAACGCAGTTTAAAAAGCAACTAAAAATTATACCAAAATTCTGCCTCTTACAAATGTTAAGGAAAGGTTGAAGAATCAGATATATTTCATTGGAAATCATATCTTAGTACGACTTGATATGTATGAAAATTCATCAATTAATGCAGGGAGTCCTATAATGAAGTGAACGAGACGAGTGACGAGATCAATTAATAATTTTAAATTATTAATTTTATTTACGTAAATTTCAAGAAATGAAAAATATATATAATAAACATATAATATTTCTGTTGCCGCTATAACAACAAATACTAAAAAATACAATTAAATAAATATTTATGGGGGCTCCCATTCAACAGACATGATTTTTTTGCCTTGAACCCTTCGTGCGCGAGACCGACTCGCACTTGGCCTTTTTTTTTAATAGTGCTTTTTAATTAATATCTTCCTATCTGTTCTTTATGATATCTGCGATACAAGTCCGCAGCTGCGAGCTTCGTGCACGTTTCTGACAACCGCTCAGTGATCAAGTTTTGTTATTGTGGCGGAACTGAGGGCGTTCTGTGGTGTAATCCTCCAACGTGTGCAGTGGCTGATCAGCGGATAACCGAAACTATTAATTAATATTGTTAATTGTCCAGACGTGGAGACTATACGTCTCCCATTAGAATTGTTTGCTGCCCTTTTTATGTGTTAGTTTTATTTAAAACTCTAATGTAAAAGTTGGAACAAAAAGACTTACTGCTGAGTTTCTTGCGGCGTTTCTTCTCAGCGGATGTCACCTTTCGAAGCGCTGGTAGCTTCAGACATGTAAAAGAGCCCATGTGGCCTACTTGCAAAATAAATATTTTCATTTTCATCTTCATTTTTAATAATGTCGTTGCGTTAGTAATTTACTTACTTATAAAAAAAGGGTTCCGTTCCGTACATGTTTATCTCAAATTTCCTGTTACTTTAAATACCATAGACTTCTTATAGGTTTTCCTGTAATCTATAGGTAAAGAACTATATTGAATCTTTTTTTCAAAATTTTAGGCCTAGAAGTTTCAGAGATGGGGGGGGGGTGGTAAATTTTCGTCTATTTTCCTGAATAACTTCCAAACTATTTATTTTAAAGTTCTAAAAAAATATATACTTGAGATTTTCACAACGGACAGACAAACAAATGAGTGAACCTATTTTTCCATTCCCGTTTTTTTCTATTGAGGTGCGGAACCCTAAAAAGCACTTTAAAAAACCAACCTCATAAAATAAAACTAAGTACATTATATTAGGAATTTTCATACAAAAATCTCTATTCAGGCCCCCAATTCTCGGTGCATTCGAGATAATGTCGATTGCGAGATGAAACGTCGGATTCATACAATTGTGTCAAATGAACTGACGTTTAATCTCGATTGTGCGTTTATCTTGAATGCAGCGAGAATTGGGGGCCTGGTATCTCACATGGTGGGTTTAGATGCTCATATTTTCGTTCTCACAATATAACGTTGAAATCCCGCCATTTTGCATTTCTTGAAAAGGATACCGACAATAACCGAGGATGACCGAATGGTGAACTTATTTTAATAGTACTGTATCAGAAGAGCAAAAAAGCGGTTCGTATTATTTAGTTTAATTAAACCATTGCTTTTTGTTGCAAATTCTAAATGATAAATCACCGAAGTGCCAACTAACTCATTAGAACTAGGTACAGTTGGAAACGGTTCGTATTCTACAAGTTCTATACCATTTGAATTATTTATTCCTAAGGATTTACATGCGAGTAGCATACGAGGTAATGTGGCCTATTGTATATCGGACTTGAGGTGTGTATAATAGTACTGAGCCTACAGAAGGCGATATTAGGGTCAAAAATATTGATTTGTCGGTCGTCAAACCAAACGAAAACGGTTCGACGAATCGCGACTTTGGCAAACGACATCTTTGACCAAAAGCACATACCTACATACATACATAGCATCACGCCCGAAGTCCCTAATGGAGTGGGCAGAGCCACAAGACTACTTGTGGCCACGTTCGATTAATTAGTCCTAAGATGGTATGATGAATCGTATGGTGACAGGTGATCAGCCCATCGCCCATACAGATAATCCACCATGTTGGAGAGGACCCGTCCCTTAGTCGACTTTTACGACATGCCAGGATGATAAGCATCTGCACGCATTCTATGCTATTTCTTCACTCCCAGCGCAGCAGAGACGAATCGCGCATTTGACCATAAGCGGAAAACCCGGCAAAACATGAAGGATGCTTAAATGAATTATGAAATTTATAAACTTTAACTCATGTTTGAGAAATAAATTTATTTTTGAGGCGGCATTATCTTAAAGGCCCGGGCACAGTAGGGATGTTTCCTGGGTAGTAAAATAATAATTCTAATTAGTGCGTCAGGTAGATTATCAAAAAATATAAAACACGTATTTTTTGCTTTATCTTATCAATCAAAATTGACACAGATAACGCGCATCAAATTTCGGGAGTGGGGGCACATGACGTCACTTAATGGTAAAAAGTGTCCAAAGTCGTGACGTCAGGCGGAATTTTAACGAACTATATCTTCGTAATTTTTTGTTTAATAGACAAAAGAAAAAATATGTGTTCAATAAAACATTTTTAATATAAATGACGGACTAATTAGACTTTTCAGGACACACGCCTATTGCGGGCGCGCCGCGATCGTAAGCTTTGTCTCATTCAGACCGCGCTCCTTGGTCTCGCCACGCTGCTGTTATGCTGCGCTCGCGTCGCGCGCAATCTGACGTCTGTTATTACAACCCCTTACTCACAACGCAACGAGTTGCGAGCTCAGTCGTCCGAGCGTGCTATGTGTGACGTCTATTAAGACTAAACATAGAAGACAACAGATGGCTTCACACTGCGGTCGCTCTGCGCTCCTTCAGCAATGTGACCAGACCGATCGGTTAACCCAACGGTTCCACCGCTAAATTATGAACCTTAAGGTCGCGGGTTTGATAACCAAAAACAGATGCTGGGTCCAATTCGAAATGGTATCTTCTTACTTAAAAATTTTCTTAACTTAAAATAAGAAATGTTAATGTCAATTTTGTAAAGCTCAAAGCTGTTAAATCGATTTGACGTTTCTTATTTTAATTTTAGGGACTTTTAAATTGACAAACATGTTTTCGAATTGGCTCCACTCATGACCAATATACTTGTATAACTCTTCCTAAATCCTGCTGTTATTTGTGCAACTATAGAAGGGTCACAAAATTACATCTGGTCATTCCCCTAATGTATTATAATTAATCTTTATTACAAGAAGAAAGAGGTCATAATTAACTTTTCATAATTACGATTTTCATACGTCATAATTATGGTTAAAATGGACTGAGGTTACGGCCTCGTTACGCAATTCGAAGTTACGTATAAGCTGAGCCGCTTTTTCTTACTTAATATAATAGTAAGCGAATTCTTACAAAGCGAACCTTGAACTAGAAATAGTGTTTATTTATTGAAGACCAACAAGGTTTACACCATATGCATAACAATAATTTATATTGAGCTGTTAAAGTATCAGGCTAATGGCCGAATTCAGAAACGCTACGCATTGATTACATATTAAATAGTTAAATGTCCTTCAACTAGTTGTCAGCCTATACAGAAACGTCATCGAAACGTCACTTTAATTAAAGCTCAATTTCAGTGGCCTTTCTGAATTCGGCCATAAGTGCAATGTGTGTTATGTGTCGCCAAAATGCTTCAAGAGACATTTTTAAACTTAAAACTAAGAAATTACCTATACAAAATTAACAATGGGACCAATTCGAAAGTGTGTTCGCTAAATTTAAAAGTCACTAAACTTAACACCAGTGCGAGTTAAACTCGCGTGGAGAGGGTTCCGTTCCTTACATGATTATCTGAAATTTACTACGTTACTTTAAATACCATAGACTTCCTATAGGTTTTCCCGTAATCTATAGGGAAAGAACTATTTTCTGTATTTTTTTCAAATTTTTAGCCCCAGTAGTTTCGGAAATAAGGGGGAGGGAATGGTCAATTTTCGCCTATTTTCCTAAATAACTTCCAAATTATTTTACTTAAAATTCAGAAGAAAATATATTTAAAGTCCTCACAATAAACAATCACAATTTCATTTGATATATCACACAATATAAATTGCATAACTTTTTTTAAAATTTTCTGATTTACCCCCCAAAAGTGGTCCCCATGTTTAAAATTCATATATTTACGTTACGCGTCCGTGTTGAGGTCACCGACTTACATATGTACACCAAATCTCAGCTCAATCAGTCCAGTAGTTTCGGAGCAAATTGGCTGTGACAGACGGACAGACAGACAGACAGACAGACACACGAGTGATCCTATAAGGGTTTCGTTTTTTCCTTTTGAAGTACGGAACCCTAAAAACAAACGTCAACTTGATTTTGACAGCTTTGAGCCCAATGAACAAATAAATTTTAAGCTATAAAAACCTTTGGGCAGTTGCTTTTTATAAAGCCTGCTTAGGTACGCAATTTGCTGATGGTGAAAAATTTGCAACCTCCTGTAAAATATTGTCAACTAACAACCTTAGCAATAATGCCTCGCAAAATCCTAACTATGCAAGCTATATGAAAACGTACACACCCCGTCCCAAGCCGCCAAAACTTTATTAGGGGTGAACATAAATTCCGAATAGCATTTTCAATTAGGTTAGGTGTAAGTTAAGCGGGCCTTCCCTAGCGACCGCTGCGCAAACTTGCCAGCTCACACATCCCTGGGAAGAATGGAGAATAGTTTGTCTATTTAATTTAAGTAGAGGTTTGTTAAAAGTTTTTGGTGGGTTATGGGAGGCTGCGGTTTGGTTTGGTTATGCCTTGACGCCCTTTCATCCATATCATCGGCGCGTCTCTACAATCAGATCTGTAGACGTACAATCGATTCATCCATACTTGTCTTATTTGGTAAACAAGTTTCTAACCTCAAATCACCTTTGTTGGCTAAAACAGCGATTTCCTTGCAAATAAAGCAACCGGTAATAATATTTAAGACGTCATTTTGCCAAGTTTTAACCTAGGATTGCTTTATTAGGATAAAATAGCTGTTTCACCCAGAAATTGCACAATGTTGAGATTAGAAACTTGTTTACCAAATACGAAAAGTATGGATGAATAGACTGTTAGATCCCCGTCTTTCTTTGCAGATAGGAGATTCTTAAAAGTTTGTATTGCGTGTGTGTAAATACTGCTGAATTTATTCAGAGGTGATATGCATGCACGTTTCTAAAGTTCTAAGAGGGGCGGAGAGGGGAAGGAAGGGACATTTCATGGTATTTCTTCTTTATTGCGTTGTTTTACTGCCTGTTCTACCTCTTTTTGTGTTGGATGGCACACTTTTTAGGGTTCCATACCTCAAAAGGAAAAAAGGAACCCTTATAGGATCACTCGTGTGTCTGTCTGTCTGTATGTCTGTCTGTCTATCCGTCTGTCACAGCCAATTTGCTCCGAAACTACTAGACCGATTGATTTGAAATTTCGTATACATATGTAAATTGGTGTTCGCAACAGTGATGCGTTACGTAAATAAATTAATTTTGAACATGGGGCCCACTTTTGGGGGGCAAATTAGAAAATTTAAAAAAAAGTTACGCAAACTATATCATGTGACATATCAAATATGTTTTTTTTGGAATTTTAAAATTCATGGTTAGGAAGTTATTTAGGAAAATAGGCGAAAATTGACCATTCCCCCCCTTATCTCCGAAACTACCGGGCCTAAAATTTTGAAAAAAATACGAAAAGTAGTTCTTTACCTATAGATTACTGGAGAACCTATAAGAAGTCTATGATATTTAAACTAACATAGGAAATTTCAGTTAATCATGTATGGAACGGAACCCTCTCCACGCGGGTTTCACTCGCACTTGTCCGGTTTTTTATCTTTACTTTAGCAAGTTACTTTTTTAAATGCTAAATATAACTTTTCTCACGGTGGATCCGTTCCTCACACCATACCACCAAAAAACACACCATACCACCGTTGGTTAATCAAAGAGGCAAGTTGAATGCCTGTACTTGGAGAGAAGGGTGGAATTCACGACTCATTGGGTGCAAGGTGCAAGATAAACCCACTTACGGTCACTAGTCGACATCCTTAGCCACTAAGCTACCGACGGTCTCATGCATACTTTACTATACTCGTACATTATGTATAGTAGTAAAATGATTATACACAGAAGTATTAACTATTACCCAATTATTACTTACTTTATTCCAGTTTTCTTCCACAAAATGTTTGTCGTTTTTCATGTCCGTATGTAGTAAGTTATCTTCAAGTGTACAATAAACTTTTCTATTATTGTTCAATATATAGCTAAGATGTATTGAGAAATTTGTCCATATAATTGATATATTAAGTTACATGACTGAAAGTGTTATGAATTTATGATAATTGGCTCCAGGACTTGGAACATATAAATGGGGATATAAGGTACGCTCAAATACGTCACCAGTACATACTGCAGTCACATTATTACTCCCTCCAGTCACTTACACTGATGTAATTTAGTGATATGTACGCACGAGCGCCGTTTGCAACAGACATACTGACAGATAAACAGTTATGTGAAAGCGAGATGACGATATTTTGGGAGCCTGCCGTTTCATCGAAAAACTTTTGACAAATTATCACTTCTCAAACAAATTTTAGCAGCCTTTTGCCAATGCAATCTTTGGAATGATTTTAGTGCGCACATTTTCATTTGGTCAAATTTTCACTCAGCAGAATATTACTACGGAAAACGACATTAAGTCATTTGGTCTTTTATCAAATGATTTATTAAAGCAAAAAATCATTAAACAATAATCATTTAAGAATACTTGAAAAACTAATAATAATCATTTAGTTAAATGAATTGTTGTGATAAAAAGTATAAAGACAAAAACAGCAAATACGAAATAATAATATATTGCGGCGAGCGAGCGAAGCGAGGGAGCAATACAGGTCGGAGCAGAACCGAGTCGGATAAAGTTAGGTTAGAAGGCTGCGTAAAATATGTTATACCAACTGAAACATTTGACTTCGTGAAATTTTATATGTTCACTTGCCAAACATTAGGTTTGCGTTACTATCATTTGTGAAGAGTTATACGAATACAAAAATGAAATTATACGAAAAATGGTTTGGGAAGTGATAATTTGTCATTTTTTTTGATGAAACAAGGGTAACCCCGAAGTTTCGATTACAAAGACTATGGTGCAAGAGAGACGCCATAAATATCTTCGCAGCTTCGCCCCTGGAATAGGTCGTTGTCTCTTCTTATGTGTATTTTTAGAGATGTATTTTCCATAATAGCGTACTGCTTATTATACTGCAGACTATCATGTGTTTTAACTAAAATATTCTGCAAAAAGCTGGTTGGCCTACTGTATTTTCGATATTAGGACAAAGTCAAATAAACACGAAAGATTAAAATTTGTATATTTGGTACTTCGTATATTTTTTCATTTACAGTTGAGTCGATAAGATTTAGTAGTATCGTATAACATTAGACGATTACTGTATTATATATAATATTATAAAGAACAGTACAAACGTAACATATTCTGATAAATTAAAATAGTTTTAACAAATTCTAGATAGGTACTGTATAACTATAAATAGTTTCAATATTATATTAAATTTAGAACAATTTTTCATGAACAATTTACTAGTTTAAAATTTTTAAAATACACAATATAGAATATCGACGTAGTCGTTAGCTCAGGAAATTCTAGTAAGTGTAATATTTTTTGTACAAACATAAATTTTGCCATTTAAAAGTACATTTTCATATCTAAAAATTAATGTTGTAAAATTTAAATTATTGCATCGAATACTGAAGGTGTTCGAACGACATTTGCACTGGCAAAGTGAGGTAAGAACATTTTTTACAAAAAAACACGAAGTCGATTTTTATCGATAGCATGTTTTTTTTTAAGATGGCCGCCTCGCAATTAGCAAGGGCTCGGTGCTTAATTGCGGGACTCCTTCTTTTTATATAAATAAAAGTTATAATTGTTATTCCGCATAACACTAGAAAAAAAATAGCGACTTACACTAAAATATATAGTATTGTAATGGCTGAATTCCATGTCATTCATAAATTATGTATCTGTGCGAAAAATATACTGAAAAACCTGGTATTATTTTACAATGAAACGGAACATTTGATCTGTGCTAATATATTTTGATTTATGTAAAATTACACACACATTGGAAGACTCTATGAAATATTATAAAAGAGACATTTAAAAAAGAAATTTTTAGATTAATTTCTATTGCTCATGATTTCAGTACATACGAGTTATAATAATAATTTTCAATTATTCTTAAAATCTTATTATTACTATACGGCAATGGTGTTGCAGTTTTATTATTTCGAATTATCATTTATTTAACTAACAATTTATACAATTATATTTAAACTTTAATAAGTACTTACTTTTCTAACCAAAAAAAATTTACATCAATTTAGAATTAAATTCTCGTTGTTGTCCTTTTTTATTTTATAAATATATTTGTAATTGTAATAATTATATATTTTACAAGGCTTAATAATGTACAGTAGTTTGTTTATATGCAGAATGAATACAAGATGTTTAAACTATGATCAGTCGTAGGTATAGTTGATATTTTTACAAGTAATAGATTAATGTATTTTGTAAAAACAAACACTAGCGCTAATCATAAGTTTATTTTCATTATTAATGAATTATCGACCAGTTAGCTATATTTTACATAGGGAAGCATTTAAAAAAACTATGTACGAATTATCTTATATTGGCAATTCACAAAACATAATTTATATCACTATGAGAACTGTATTTTTTCATAAGATTAGAAAATTTACAGGAAGTATTTGGTGTTCTTTTTTGGTTAATTATTAAATACTAATTTACTGTTAAAACTTATATACTATTATTTACAGAATAATAAAACGGTTACCACCTAAGTAATTATTTGCGACCAGCGCTACAGAAAATCAATAGCAAATATATAAATGTTTCTTTTATTAACATAAAGTGCATTTTATTGTTGTGTGAATGCTTGATCGATAGGCACAGAGGCAAAGTCATTTCTTAAGTAAAAAAAATAATCTAATGATGGATTAACAAAAGGTGTTTTTTTTTTTGTAAACACTTAATTAAATTAAATAAATGAATAGGCATTTTTTATTAAGTCATAAAAATATGTACATGGCTAAGTTTTTCTATAACCTAGTTCAAAAAATATTGCTCGACACTACTACTACTTTGACACCGTGTCTTTACATTATGGAAAAACCTTGGTTGAATACATTAAAGTATTACGTTATACTGGAATAGACATCTCAAACAAATGACGGCGAGCACTTGATGGCGGAGCGGGCGTGCGCGCCGCGTCCGGCGGTGATCGTTTTCTTAGAGGCGTTTGTGCCATTTGGCCTCAACAGGCTTTACAAAAAATCAATTTGAGGCGTTCATAATTACTCAAAGTTTGAATAGGTCAATTTACTTTAAAGTACACAAGCAAATTGCGTTGCGTCAAATCAAGAGCGTATTTATAAGTTTCGTATCATTTCTGAATAATAATGAGAAAAATAAAACAAATATACACGTCGAATTGAGAACCTCCTACTTCGGTTTTTTTGAAGTCGGTTAAAAAGGTATTCTATTACTTTAAAAAATATTATTTATAGACGTTTTAACGTCGCCAACTTATGCGAATACACCCTCTTAAAATAAAACCAGACATACGATGACATCAATAAAAAATAATTTAAATATAATAATGAGGTGTTTTGTTTTCAAATTAATATTCCGAGGAAAACGTTTTAATGATGTGAGTTTCTGTTCAATGTATTGATAATAATTTCGGGTGCGGTGTACAAGTTTGTGTGAATCAATCTCATGTGAAATGTTATAATTATCTAAAAATGTGAGGTTATTGTAATGAATCTTAGGACTTTTCTTGCAAACAAGTATATAAAATGTACTACCTACTTTGTACATATGTTAAGCGCATGACAAGGGAAACCTTTATGATGTTAATTAATGTTTTTTGAGGTTAGCTAAAGTATATGGTTTTTAAGGCGTTATTCGACCAAATTGGTACTACGCATAGATAAATTGCCAGTTATTTTGAACTGATTGGTAAAATTCAGCTTAAGAAACAGACCATCAAAAGTTAAAATCATCATCAAAATATTCTCAAAATATTCTTATTATATTATTAAAAATTATTATAATACCATTGCTAATTCCATAAGTTTTTGAATGTAGCTAGTGAATGGAGTTTATAAATGTATTATTACTGAGTAAAAAAAAAACTGTTATTGCTCTGAATGAAACATCTTTAATATTGCAAGCTAAAAGCTATTTTTAAAATATATTTTATGAATTTTAAAGCTATTTTATTCCTTTATTATATTTTACAGTATGTAAGGAATATTTAGGTTACAATTATAATCAAATCCTTTAGTGTTTGCAGTATAATAGTTTGTCTATACAAACTCTATTAGCATTATTCGTTGAGTTTCTTTTAGACCTGTTTTAGCTATAATTTTTAAGACCTTTTTACTAATGTTGTTATCAACATATTAGTTTAAACTCAAGAACAGGCTAGGATTTGGGGCTTTTATTGTTCTTAACATACATACATATATCACGCCTGTTTCCCAAAGGGGTAAGCAGAGACCACGGATTTCCACCTGCCACGATCCTGACACACGTTTCGCTACGTCTACTCTCATTAAATTCTTCATGCACGCTCGCCGGTTTAGGATACTCTTGACGTGGCGTCCTCGATCTGGTCTTCCCCTTCCAACCCTACCATGCACCCTCGCTATAAATCCGCTTCCTTAGTCTTCTTCCGTTCATGCGTTAAACGGCGGCGGATTAGCAGGGCTCGAACAAATCATGCGGATGACGTGAAAATGACGTAGTTTTGACAGGATGATGTTTTGTATTTAAACTTCCGTGTGACATATCGCACGAATAAAGATGACATTCTATTGCGTTTTTTTAAATATTAGTAAAAATAAATCCAAGCTACATATAATTGTGAAGGTACAACCGTCATCTGAATGACAATGTTATTACTCGACTCATTTCAAGTGACGGTATCGTCCTATATCAACCTCTTATCTTGATTAATTATAAATGATAAGTGATAGTTGTTTATGAAAATTATATTTGAAATAATCCTATGAGTGGTTTGACGTCATCCGCATGATTTGTTCGAGCCCTGGCCGATTATTAATGTTTGTATATACTTATATTCATTCTTTGTTTGCGCGTTAGAAGATAATAAGTAGTAACGAAAATGTTATAGTTAGTCTGAAAAAATGTTCTGTATTTTTTTTTGGTTAAGTTAATCTGAATGAGCTCTGAAAATTTCTAAAATGGGTAATACTTTCAATGACATTTAAATTCACACGTAAATAAGGTAGCTTGTGTAGCACAATATTTTCATTCCATATTTGGATGACCCGAAAAAAAGAGAAAGCGAGAGAGAGAGAGAGAGAGAGATAATAAGGAAAGCTAAGATTGGAAACCGACCGTAAACTTCAATTAACCAAGCTAAAACACTTCTTAAAGAAACTCTCAGAATGACACCCTATGGTTTTTGCTACATTAAAAAAAATACTACCATAATATACTTTACAATATTTATATTATAGCAAGGTAAACGAAGTCACTTCACGTTAATGTTTTTGGAATTGAGATTTTTTATTTTTATTGCAGTGTATTTTACCATAAAGTTACCGCATGATAAGCCTATTAAAAAGCTGACCTAAGATATACTATGATAATGTTAGTTTGTAAACAGATTTTTTAACCATGCTATGTTTTAGTGATTTTTGGTTGGATTTATACTCACAATGAAAGGTTATATTAAAAAATGTATTTATTAACTTACAGCACTCCTACCCTTTGTTGATAAAATTTCTAGCAACCTCTATGACAGCAAATTATTTGAGATCTATTTCCAGCCAATAATCACTAAGCCACAGCACCCATATTTTTGCAATATAACGAGAAAATCAGGCAACATCGATGGCCAATATACATTTGACCAGCAGTGTTGCCAGTTATCTGTACAAACGTATCTTATAGCTTTATTATGTTGAATAGGACGCACTGCTAATGTAATGTCACACCAATATCACATGAGACGGTACTATTTCGAGAATGTTCGTCGGCGATCTAACGTATATTGTAAAGACCTGGTGCTGCCCGCTGTTGCGCCAACATGATGCGGTTTGTCACGCATCTGTAGCAGCACAGGTATGCCAAACATCACTTGAACAAAATCCTTCTAAACGCTCTTCTGAAATCCTTATTAAATATCGTATATATAACGGGATTTAGGACAGAGTTCATGTAACCAAGCCAGAAGGCTATCGCGAATGCGCTCCCTGGGATCTCGCAGCGTCTGCACGCTGCTTTGAGGATGTATAAGAAGAAGAACGGAAGCCAGCACGCGATGAAGCTCCCCATGATTAACCCTAATATCAGCGTCGCTCGCTTCTCTTTCTTCCTAGCTAACCTCCTCTTCTCTCTCTCTGGGTCTCTGGGTTTGTGCGGTTTCGGGAGCGCCGGTTCGCATTCGCTCTTCGCTTGCTTTTTCTCGTGTCTCTTCGAGCTCTCAGCTTTCTTGCCGAAGATGGGTTGGCATATCCGAAGCTTGAGAGGTTTGACGACGGCGCAGCGGGACACGACGCCGGAATCTGAGGAGGAAGGGTCGAATTCAGAGACCATGTCGGTGTCGATGGCAACGCTTGGCGCTCGGCAGCGCTCCTGGCGCGGCTCACCGTTCACTGAGAGGGTGGGTGAGCGCAGCTGGCACGCCGCGAGTGGGTTGCGGGTCACTTGAGCTGACGTGACCACCTGGAACAAAACAATAATAGAAGTTTAATGAATGTTGACACAGGGGGTTAGTCAGTAGTAGTAGAAATAAACTTATAAATTGGAATTATCGGCCGCGGCAACACGTTTATTACAGTCTACTCTCTTCATCAGAAATAGAAAAGTTATTTTGGCGAACAGTGTAAGAATGTGCTTTATGTCGCATTTGTAACCTATGTTAAATTATAACCTTTAAAGAGTTGTCCGGTCTTCTTATTAGGAGACACCAGCCTCATTGGTCGATATGTCACGAGCGAATATTTAGATCGGTAACAGTATATCTAATGTACCTTTCCTTTCCTCTACTCCTGCTGAAGCATAGCTTCGCTCGTGGATATGTCTCTCGCAAGGTCGCAAGTGACCGCGGGAATCTGCACCTGGGTCCATCCTATCATATATATGTATGTAGTAAGATCACCTTTATATTGTCTTTGCTCTCCTCCAACTGAGACATGGGTGTCACTAGCTTCGCTGGTAGATCTTTGACTCGCGAGGATCTATCTATACCTGTGTCTATCGTATCATATAGGTAGTAAATGTTCACCTTTAGAGTGTCTTTCCTCTCCTCCAGCTGAGGCATGATGTCACCAGCTTCGCTGGTGGATATGTCACTCGCAAGGTCGCAAGTCACTGTAGGGATCTGCACTTGTTGCGCCTCTATCGTAGATATTTGACTTAACCTGGAAAAGTTTGAATCAATATTGAATCGAGTTTCTTTTCGGTTTGAGTTTGAACGCTTTGCCTTTCAGCTGAAGTTTTGAGTTGCAATACAAGGAAATGTTCGGATTACTTCAAGTTCTTGTAGTAGACATACTTGGCGTGTGACCACTTTTGTATTTGACATGGCGTTGAAGAGGTTAATATTGAAATATTGAATAAGGGAATATTAAAATGGTAAGAGATCTTTCAAGCGTGGGGAGCACTCTGCCTAGGGCCTCCCACCATGAGAGACCTGTGGCCACCAGTGGGCCGTATACATACATATAGGTACATGATGATGATCGTTGATATAGGTCGATAACGAAAATGTCACATTGTAAATGAATCACGTGTTAAATATAATTAAGTTCAAATGAAAGTTGTCTAGGGTGCATTTTGCGGTGTGTGCCTATGTAGCCTTAATATGATCCAGGGGCCTGGGGTCATCTTAGCATACAATAAATCTGAGGAAATTGTGTGTATATAAAATTGTTTAGTAAAATGTGTATAATAATAATAATGGAATCCAAAAGCGTCATCTTTAGAATTTTACCTGTTCGTCTGTTTGTCTGTTTGTTTAAACAGGTATCACAAGAGAACTTCGAAAGGGCTTTTGATGGGATTTAAAGGGAATTTCATTAGTTTTACTACGCTAGAATTACTAAGAAACAAGATACAGCAATGTTAATTTCAAGCGGTAAAGACAGATGGCGCTCGGTGCGTTCAAAGTTGCGGGGACAGTTATTTTTACCTATTATTAGAATTACTGTCGACGCCCTGCGGCATCGGCAGAGAGGGCGTGGCCGGCATGGGCCGGGTGCCCTTCGGTGGGTTACTGAAGCTGGTCTGCTGCTCATTCTGCAAAAGACAAAGAATTCACACTCAACGGCCATAACCAGAGAATAGATAATAGTACCTAATAGTACAGAAGGCATTCTTTTGACTGCAGGAGACCAAGCAACATCGAACGCTATTGCTGCGCGCGAAGGTTGTTATTATTCCGCACATATACCACTCCTCTGCTGCACTGGGAGTGCAGAAATAGCATAGAATGCGTGCAGATGCTTATCATCCTGGCATGTCGTAAAAGTCGACTAAGGCACGGGTCCTCTCCAACATGGTGGACTATCTGTATGGGCGATGGGCTGATCACCTGTCACCATACGGTTTATCATACCCACTTAGGACTAATTAATCGAACGTGGCCACAAGTAGTCTTGTGGCTCTGCCCACCTCATTAGGGATTTCGGGCGTGATGCTATGTATGTATGTGTACATATACCACGGATTTTAAAATAGGAACGCGGCAACCGGCTGAAATGGCCCGGCAGGACGGGCCCGCCGATGTACTTGTACGTTTGCGCCTAAAGAGCGGTGTTGACCGGGCCTAATTTTCGTGACGTCACATTTCAAAATCTAATACATCTTAGATGTAAAAATGCCAAAATCGAACTATTAACGAAAAACTTAAAAATATTTCCAACTCTATCTGTATGTGCATAAGGTTTAAATTGTTTTGTTGTTGAGTTCACCCTCGCTCTACTAGTGTAGTGTCATGCGCCACTCGCAATTTTTCAAATGTTTGATTTGATGAATATAGGTAATAAAAAATAATTTAAGTGGAATTAAATCTAATTAAGGAACTGCCATTTTAATTTAATAATTCCTAGATGTAAAATTGCAAAATCATTGTGACGTCACATTAGGGAGACTCAAAAATGTGATCAACTGTGACAAGGACGGGGGAGGGGTCAAAAATCACGAAATTAGTGTGACGCACTTTATGGATGATGCGTTAAAAGTTAGCCATATATCTTATATGGTCTGTGCCTTCTTTGCATACCCCCGATTTCTAATGGCATGGGATCCTTAAGAAAACTTAGCCACATTTAATGAGGTGAAATGGATACTCACAGGTCTGGGCCTCGGGTTCTTCCTGATGCCCCGCCTCGCTCGCGCCTTAGCCGCGTAGTATATTCGAATATACACAAACACCATTATGCAGGACGGTATGTAGAAACTGCCGAGCGCGGAGTATACCACGTAGCCGATCTCCTCGGACACCTGCGGACAATGAAATATCGTTTTAGATTAAAACAAGTTTAAAGTCTTAAAAGGTTGATCGTAATTGTGATTGATGGGATCGATCGTTGTCGATCAAATGTCCTACAACTGAAAGATATCGATCGACGTCGTCGAATTCTTGTGTTATAATAGCTCTATCGAAATTGGTGATGAATCTGCCAATGTGAAAGTTAAGAGAGAGACACGCTCATTGATGTAAAACAGATGACCATTACAAAAATAATGTTCACGCACAGTTGATCATTGTTGATCGACAGTTCCTGCCACTAAAAGTATATCGATCGACGTCGACTGGTTTCTGCTGTCAATCGATCGTTGTCGATCGACAGATCCCACAAGTAAAATATATCGATCGACGTAGACTGGTATCTGCTGTCAAACGATCGTTGTCGATCGACAGATCCCACAAGTAAAATATATCGATTGATGTCGACTAGTTTCTGCTGTCAATCGATTAATAACACCTTATCATCACGAGGACGCCTTAGTCTACATGAAAAACTTCAAATAAATAATAATTAAGTATTTCAAAGTCTCATCATGATCAGGGGAAGTCTATATTAAACGACTGGAATATAATAAATACCGGGTTTCTAGTTTCCTGCATACAAAAAAAAAACCCAGCATAATAGGGATGTTGCCTGTGTAAAAAAAACTAATTAGTCACACATATTTTATGCTTTATCAAATCAATCCAAATTGACAAAGATAACGCGCATCATAGTTCGGGAGTGGGGTCTTATGACGTCACTTCATGGTAAAAAGTGTACCGCGTGACGTCACGCGGAACTTCAACGCACTATATCTTCGTAATTTTTTGTTTAATTGTCAAAAGAAAAAATATGTGTAATCTTTTTTGATAATGTAAATTACGGACTAATTAGAATTTCATCAGGCTTCACGCCCATTGCTATTCTCAAATAAAATCGACAACAAAAGATACACCACAAACGATCCATCCATATTAACGGCACAAAGAGGGTATTCTATAATACCTACCTACTGTCTTAAAGACCTACCATTTTATAAGGTACATAATGTAAGCCACAATACCCTTTAAAATACGGTAGAATTTTGACGTGTGAATTTTATTTTGTGGTTTAACACCCAAGTGTAAGATGATTGAGAATTTTCGTCTGAGGCTCAAGTGTTGAAAAATTGGCGGATACCAACTTATGTAAACTTTTCTCGTTAATAGGACGTTGATCGATGAGCCGGGGCGATGACGAATTTACCATGATATGATTTTTATCGATTATATGTACAAGTTTGGAATAATTTTCGCTGTTACGCTACGAAGATTGAGCTATATTGTTAAACCTTGACTTTGATCCAACGGATCCTCGCCGCAATGATATGTATTAGTTATAACAGTAGCACTTGGACATTTAAAACGAATAACAAACATTAAGTGAAGCGTAGTGAACCTACTTTCGTTCTGACTGCAAACCTATCAAAAATTGGTCAAAATCGGTCGCCTGTTGTATGAAAAGAGTGACTTATGCCGCTGGTTCACAGTCCTCTTAAAAAAAAACCACTAACGTAAGTAGTGTATTTACGTAGGAATAACTCGTATGGAGATGTCAATATTGACGACGCGGTTAGCCTAGTTGGGAGTGATCCTGCCTCCGAAGTTAGCGTCCCGGGTTCGATCCCCGGTAAGGGCAAATATTTGTGTGATAAGCACGAATGTGTGTTCCTAAGTCTTGGATGTTTCCTATGTATTTAAGTATTTATTTATGTATATAATTATGTATATCGTCATCTAGTACCCCATAACACAAGCCTTTAGAGCTTTCTTTGGGACTAACATCGATTGATGTAAAAGATTGTCCCCTGATTTATTATTATTATTAATATTTTTGACATATAATGAGGACATTAAGAAAATCTGGCTCGATTTATAGTCTATCGGCCCACAGGTAAAAATATATAGTTAGATTAGTGAGTTAAAAGGGGTAAATAGATACATAAACACTAAAGGGGGTTTAAACATTTGTGGTCATCACACAAGCTTTGCTCCCGCGAACTCGAACCTGCAACCTCCTACACGGTAGACAGTTATCACTACGGCTTTGAGTCAGTAACTAAAACGGTGTCTACGTACCTAGGTATGAAAATATGCCTAATCATGCCTTCTCTCTCTGTCGCATAAAACGTGCTCTTTCGTACGCTAGGGTTATCAGTTTTTATCCGCGTCAACAACACCAAACATCTAGGCTCATGACGTGCGAATCAGGCAGCGAGTGAGCGAGTGGCAACCTGCGGCGATTTACAGTTCCGAGCCGTCCGACGGCCAAGGGGTCGTCCACAAATTACGTAACGCAAAATTCTCAAATTTTTGACCCCCCCTCCCCCCACGTGACAGGACTGTAACGCTTAGCCGGGACCCGCCCCTCCCCCTCCATTCCGTTACGTAACAGGTGCTTTGTAAAAAGTTTTGGCCTAATATTCAGGTAATTTGGCGCTCTTTTTACATTGGGCGAGGTATAATCATCTAGGAACGTATTTCGGTTCCATTTCTTAATAATATAATTATAATTTCTTGAGTTTACATTAATTGCGCAATATCATAAAATCGTGACGTAACACCAATCTTGAACCCCCCGTCCCCCAACGTAACAGGACTGTAAGGCTTGGCCAGAAATTGCCTCGAAATTGCGTTACGTAATTTGTGGACGACGCCCAAGCGTATTTAAAGTGCAGAGTGAGATCTCCCTGCTAATAGCCAGTGAAAACTAAGACGCCACCGCTAGTAAACTGCACCATTCTGTATATTGGAGCGGTCTATTGTAAGAATTAATCATTGAATGCTTTGTCCGTCTTCAATGGGAAACACCGCACTCAGGCTTTGTTACTGAAACGCTGTCAGGGGCTTAATATATGTTTTTATGTTATTTATGCTGATAGGGAGGCAAGGTTTCATCAAATGTTACATAAAGACTGGTTTAAATTCACGTTTTCATTATGTATATGAAGGCGAAACCCGATTTTAGGCTAAACTAGTATGTCCTAGGGCAAATTAGGTTAAGTTAGACACGCGTAGGATAAACCGGTTTGGCCAAGGATAGAGATTTCTTGTGGTGGTAGAGCCAAACAGTAATCCTCACTAGATGTTTACTGTTCGAATGGGCCGGCTCGACCGGGGTAGTACCACGCTCTCACAGAATATCGGCGTAAAGTAATAGCTTGCTAGCATTTCGTACGGTGAGTGACGAGATCCGGAGGCCTATTCCCTCATCCCTATCTCATCCCCATTCCCCATCCTCCCTAGACTGGCAACGCGTTAGCAGCACCTCTGGAGTTGCAGATGTCCATGGGCGGCGGTGAACACTTTCCATCAGGGGGGCTGTCAGCTCGTTTGTCAGTCAATTGACATAAAAAAGGGATACACTGAAATCGGGTTTTTGCCAGTAACATTAAAAAACGAGTCGTTAAATGAAAACCCGGAAAATATGACTTTTTTTTAATGTCAATTGACTGACAAACGAGCTGACGGCCCACCTGATGGAAAATGGTCACCGCCGCCCATGGACATCTGCAACACCTGGAGGTGCTGCCAATGCGCTGCCAGTCTAGGGGTGATGGGGAATGGGGATGGGATGGGGATGAGGGAAAAGGCCTCCGGATCTCGTCACTCACCGTACGAAACGCAATAGCAAGCTATTACTTTATGCCGCTATTCTGTGAGAGTGTGGTACTACCCCGGTCGAGCCGGTCCATTCGAACAGTAATCATCTAGTGAGGATTACTGTTTGGCTCTACCACTACAAATCGACCGGAGAATGACCGTTGACGGTCATCATCATCATCATCATTTCACCCGTAGGACATCCACTGCTGAACATGCCTCCTCCATCGATTTCCAAAAGGGCCGGCAGGAAGCGGCCTGCACCCAGCGTTTTACTGCGGTCTCTTTTAGGTCGTCTGTCCATCTTGTGGGTGGACGTCCTACGCTGCGCTTACAGGTCCATGGTCTCCATTTGAGAAGTTTTCGGCCCCATCGGCCATCTGTTCTGCGTGCTGTGCCCTGCAGTGGCGAAGCCTGCCTACAAGCCGATTCCTAACGGCTTTACCAAGCTAGAAAGCTACGGCTAGCTGTCAGTGAAGTCTATGTTACTGTAACTAAATTTCAGACTAGCACGTCCGGTTCTAATCCTTCCGGCTTCCCTTAGGAAATATTTCACGCTTCGCCCCTGGTGCCCTGCCCACTGCCACTTCAACTTGCTAACCCGGTGGGCTATGTCGGTAACTTTCGTTTGTCTACGGATCTCCTCATTTCTGATTCGATCTCGCAGAGAAACCCCGAGCATAGCCCTCTCCATAGCTCGTTGTGCGACTTTGAGCTTGCTAATGAGGCCCATATTGAGAGACCATGTTTCAGTGCTGTATGCCATCACTGGTAGCACACACTGGTTGAAGACTTTCTACTTAAGGCATTGAGGTATTTTGGACGTCGCCCATCGTCGACAGTCATTTTTCCGTAATTCCAACCTAGTAGAGTCGAGCATTACATCAGTGAGGGAGGAGCACCGAGCATTACAGTGCTCAACCTGTAATGTTACAGATTTGAGCATTACATTGGTGAGGGAAGAGAACCGAGCATTACAGTGCGCATTACTGTAATGTAATGCTCATAATCGAATCTGATATAAAATAAAAATAAATAAATAAATCAGGGGACATTCTTTACACAAATCGATCTAGTCCCAAAGTAAGCTCTAAATGCTTGTGTTATGGTTACTAGACGACGGTATACATACTTATATATAGAAATAAATATCCAAGACTCAGGAACAAACATTCGTGCTCATCACACAAATATTTGCCCATACCGGGGATCGAACCCTGGACGCTAGCTTCGGAGGCAGGGTCACTCCCAACTAGGCTAACCGCGTCGTCAAAATTATAATGTACTAAATAGATTTTTTTTGCGTACTTTGTAAAACGTGCTCATCACACAAATATTTGCCCATACCGGGGATCGAACCCGGGACGCTAGCTTCGGAGGCAGGTTCACTACCAACTAGGCTAACCGCGTCGTCAAATGACGCCATTACAGGCGAATGCTCGTCAAGTCAAGGAGGCAGTACTGTAATGTAATGCTCAAAATCGAATCTAAAACGTTACATTAGGGGTCATCCATAAAGTACGTCACACTTATTTCGTGATTTTTTGACCCCTCCCCCGTCCTTGTCACAGTTGGTCACATTTGTGAGACCCCCCCCCCCCCCCTCCCTAGTGTGACGTCACATATTTTGCAATTTTACATCTAGGTACAAATTATTAAACAAAACAGCAGTTCCGAAATTAGTTTTACTTTCATTTAAATTACTTTTTAGGGTTCCGTACCTCAAAAGGAAAAAAAGAAACCTTATAGGATCACTCGTGTCTGTCTGTCTGTCTGTCCGTCTGTCACAGCCAATTTGCTCCGAAACTACTGGATCGATTGAGTTGAAATTTGGTGTACATATGTAAGTCGGTGACCGCAACACGGACGCGTAATGTAAATTAGGGAATTTTAAACATGGGGGCCACTTTTGGGGGGTAAATTAGAAAATAAAATAAAAAAGTTATGAAAACTATATTGTGTGACATATCAAGTGAAAGGGCTTATTGTGAGGAACTTAAATATATTTTTATTGTAATTTTAAAGTTAATAGTTTGGAAGTTATTTAGGAAAATAGGCGAAAATTGACCATTCCCCCCCCTTATTTCCGAAACTACGGGGCCTACAATTTTGAAAAAAAAACATAAAATTGTCCTTTATCTATAAATTACAGGAAAACCTATTAGAAGTCTATGGTATTTAAAGTAACATAGTAAATTTCAGATAATCATGTAACGAACGGAACCCTCTCCACGCGAGTTCAACTCGCACTTGTCCGGTTTTAATATAATCAACATCAAATGAAACATTTGTAAAAACGGGACCCGCGCGTTACACTAGTAGAGAGAGTGTGAACTCGTCAATAAAACAATTTAAACCTTATGTCCGTACAGGTAGAGTTGGAAATATTTTCAAGTTTTTCGTTAATAGTTTGGCATTTTAACTCTTAAATGTATTAGAAATGAAATGAAATGTGACGTCACAAAACTTATGACCCCTCCGCCCACCCCTTGTCACACAATGTCACACTTCGTCGACCCCCTCCCCCACCATAAAGTGTGACGTACTTTATGGATGACCCATTACAGGCGAATGCTCCAAGTGAGGATGCACCTTTAGAGATCAGATCCTTGTTAAAGTCGCGGCAGACTTTTTCATTTCGTATAATAGGTATTATGTCTTTAATGGTTTTAAAGATAAATGTTTAATAAAGATCTTAAATACAAGTTAGGCGAAATTAAAGGATAAAACTAAACGACTCTGTAACGTTTAATTGGCAATTTAGGTAACTGAGTAATTTTCTAAAATGATTATTTTAATATTCATATTTAGGACACGCTTTGTATTGTCTCAAGCATAGGTCCTCCTATGCTTGAGACAGGGGTAGCGTTTTATATTGTTTTGACTTTAACAAAAGTAGTTTTGCTCATTTTCTATTACAAAATTACATTACACAGTTTTCAGTAATTGCCCCACTAACCTGGGTCTTTATTGTGGAAATTAAAATATTTTCGATTTATCTGGAATGTGGATAGAGGAAAACCGAATATGTTTGAAGTTTTTTAAGAATTTTAATAAATATTATGTAGTGTTTACATTTTTTTTTTCTAGTAAGTACAAAAGAAATATTCAAGATGCCTCCTACACACGAAACGCGGAACAGAAGCGGAGCGGGTCGGAAGCGGGCCCACGTAAGCAGTGTCACAGGAAATAAAATGGAAGCCTTCACATCTGTGACTACCGCACGGTTTTATTTGAAAGCATCCATTTTAGTTCCTGTGACACACGCGGGCCCGCTTCCGACCGCTCCGCTTCCGTTCCGCGTTCCGTGTGAGGAAGTCTTGAATGTTTCATTTGTATTCCGCTTCCGTTCCGCGTTTTGGTGTGTAGAAGTTTATATATATGTTGCTTACTTTATAATTATAATCCTACTAATATTATAAATGCGAAAATTATAAATGCGAAAGTTGGTGTGTGTATGTTTGTTACGTCTTCCCGTTCAAACGGCTGGACGAATTTTGTTGAAAATTTGGAATGGAGATAGCTTATATCCTGGATTAAAACGAAGGCTACTTTTTATACCGGAAAATTGAAAAGTTCCCGAGGGAATAACGATAATCAAACTCTACGCGGACGAAGTCGCGGGCACAGCTAGTATTATTATAAAAGTTAAAACAAGCATGTATAATAATTAGAGAATACCATATTTAATAACTTAGCATACGCTTATTAAATAATTAACATAATTATATTCTTATGATTATTATTCTTGACCTTTACTATAAGGTTTTTATGTTATCTAAGCCTGCCCATCCCATCCGTTATCTGAGTCGTGATTATACTGCTAATACGGAACCGAAATAAAAGCGAACGACTCGAGTTCATTTCCGTCCGGAAATTGCAGCTGAGTGCTAAAGGAAATTAAATTTTAAGTCGTTAGAAATAGAGCAGCAAATCGGTTATTTCAATTTATTAATCATAACCCTGACGTTATACCTATATATATTTTTATTCTTAGTAGCTTTTGCCTGCGATTTCACTAAGTATGAAATATTAGCGTACTGTCGGGAACTACTTAATTTTTTGGTATAAAAAGTATACGATTTAATTAAGCATTATATTCAGTACATGTCAAAATATATGAATTCAAAGTTGAGATCGTCAAAACATTAATTAAGAATATATAATATAAATATGTCATCATAAATTAATAATAAACAATTTAAATTAAACATAATAAAGTTAAACATTTAAATGTTTTTAAAATACTGTTTTATTAGTGAGTAGCTTATGCCCGCGACTTTGCGTGGAATTTCCTTATATTTTTGCTTATAAACCACAAAACACAATTCAAATCGGCCAAGTCATTTTTGAGTTTCGAAAGAGCAACAGAGAAGATGTGTCAATGCATTCATTCCAGTAGTGGTACTTATTGAATAAATAAACAAAAAGTTCAGAAACTGGGATAAATTAAGTGGGATGTGATTAACAAGTATGTGTTTCTTAGGGATACAATGGTAAGGCGACTGGCGACGCGACAGATACAAACGTATTGTAAAATATGGTGGAGGCCACACTGCTTATGCGGCGACCACCATAATATCACTGTTGCATCGCAGTCACCTTACCAGTGTAGTCTCGACCTTAAGAGGACTTTGAACCAAAGGCAAAAATCACCCTTTTCTTACCAAAGGCGATAGCAATTATGATAAATTTTTGATAGGTTGTCATCAGCACAAAATCTATGTCTATACGTTTTTTAAATATTTATTAAAGATCAAGAAAGTCAAATAATGCCGAAATTAGTTTTGTATCAGAATACTGAAACCACAATAAAACTAATAAATTTATTGATGAAAAATTCAAAACGTATAAACCTAGATTTTGTTCTGACTGTCAACCTATCAAAAATTGGTGAACATCGGTTAACATTTAAGGGTTGGAAATCGTTATCGCATTTTGTATGAAAAACCGTAGGTTCACACTCCTCTTAATCGAATTTGATACTCCGTGTATTCTTTGAAAGCCGTAGGTATCAATTGAAAACCAAGATAAACTAAGATGGGAGTCCCATTGCCCATCTCTATCAGCCCTTTCATTGATAATCAGTATTTTTCATCTGACCTTTTTTTACGATAGCGAAAACCACATAAAAGTCCTTTTTTTAACCGTAAACCATTTGGAGTAAGAACGAAATCAGATTTCAAGTAACGAGGAAGATAGCAGTTAAGCTAAAGCAGGATAAGAAAAACCAGCCAAGTGAAAATCGGACTTTGCGCAATGTAGGGTTCCGTGGTCCGTTGTCATCTCTGCGCCTGGCCCCCAAGCACAATAGATAATAGTACTAACGTACAGAAGTTGCAAGAATCACTGTCAAACAAATCAGGTGTTTATGCACGAAAATATGCCTAATCATGCCTTCTCTCTCCGTCGCATAAAACGTGCTCTTTCGTGTACGCTAGGGTTGTCAGTTTTTATCCGCGTCACACAACAACACCAAACATCTAGGCTTGATGACGCGCGAGTCGTCCAGCGAGCGAGCGAGCGGCAACCTACTGCGATTTACAGCTCTGGGCTGTCCGATGACCCAGCGTACCTAATGTTTGGAGTGAAACCCTCCAAGTCCCGAAAGTTAATGTTTTAAACAAGGTTTATGGCACAATCTATGCTGTGGATGTGAGACGGTTTTGTGTGTGTAAAAAATATGTACATTTATTAACTCGTGAACCATTGAAGCTTAGTCGTGATAGTTCTCCTTTAAGTTCGTTATATAAGCATTCATTTAAGATACTTTATAGATTTTCAGAATTTACAGTTTTGAATACGTAACATCAACAGAAATTATACTTTTAGAACTCAATATTTCCTAAACTGTCTCTCGAATCAAAAAAATTGGTAAAGGAGGGATCAGACGGTTCACTTTTTGTTCATTTATCTCTTTCATTCAGCATCTTTCATTCAAAATGAACACAAAATGAATCAGAAGTGTGACAAGGAATGAAAACTACAATAAACATTCACTCGAATGAACATTCACCCGATTAAACCGTCTGATTACTTCTTGATTTTATAAGAGCTATTCAACGATACCTTTTTCATTTGCGGTTGTATAAGTTTTTTTTTCGACCGAGCTGGAGGAGCTGGAGACGTCCGTTTCAGCTTGGGCAAAAATGCTTTCGTATGTCCGGCGGATGTCCATTTGTTCTCCTCTATAGGTCGCATTTCTCAACCGATTCTTGTGAATTTTGTGAGCAGGTTCTTTCAATCAATCAATCAATCAATCAATCAATTTTTTTTTTGCATAAACAAGAGTATAAAATGTTGTTAAAAATAAATGTCAAAAAGCACATTTCTTGTTTTACCATAATATGGTGTGCAAAAGTTACATAAGAATTATATTAGGTACATTAAATTAGTGTGAAATTGCATTACAAATTAAACAAAACAAGACAAATTAATTAAAGTAAAATAAATATGGTTATCATAATAAACAAAACAGTGGTAAAATTATTAAAAATCACCTTATAAATTAAAATTGTCAATAAATTCATTAATAGAATAATAACTATGCTGTATAAGATGGTCAAATAATGTTTTCTTAAATAAATTTAATGCCAATTCCTTAAAATGGTCTGGTAAGCAATTGAATATTCTTATTGCCATGCAGTACACATTTTTTTGAAGAAGTGCTAACTTTGTCTTGGGCATATATAGCTTGTTTCTATAGGCACCCCTATTTGATTTTGTGGTAAATGACTGGAAAGTTATTGGATTATTTTTAACAAATACACAGATTTCATAAATATACATGGCTGGTAATGGTAAAATCTTATTGCATTGAAATAGAGGTTTACAATGCTCCAGAAAATCTGTTCTAGAAATAGCCCTAATACATTTCTTTTGTGTTTTAAAAATTATATCCGCATCTGGTGAATTTCCCCACATAATCAGACCATATCTTAGAAGAGATGCCACGTACCCATGATATGCGGACAGAACTGCTGCCTCCGACACCACATTGCGAACACGGTATAGTACATACACAAAACCAGTTTAGAGCGTAAGTTCTCAACATGACTCTTCCAATTGCAAAAACAGTCCAAAGTTAAACCTAAAAATATGGTGGAGTCAACCTCTTCTACTTTGCAGTCATTATACTTAATATCAAGCTTAATAAGTTTACTCTTGTGTGTTCTAAATTGTATCATTTTGGTCTTGCTTAAATTAATATGTAAATTGTTATTATCTAGCCAATTAATTACGTCTATCAAAGCTCGATTAATTTCATCTTCAAATGTGACTACACAATAAGTTTACTCTTGTGTGTTCTAAATTGTATCATTTTGGTCTTGCTTAAATTAATATGTAAATTGTTATTATCTAGCCAATTAATTACGTTTATCAAAGCTTGATTAATTTCATCTTTGAACGTGACTACATCATCGCATTTTATAAGTAGAGTGATGTTATCAGCAAAAAGGATGCAGCTGTGATCTTTAGCATATCATTCAGAAACAATAATGGGCCCAGAATACTGCCCTGCGGCACACCAAACCATTGATGAAATTGATATGATATATGAAATATTTACGTCGATTCAGTTTTTCGAAATTTTTCAAAATGGCGGGGATATGGAGGTTTTTGCGATTACAAAGTTATTAGCGGTGTTGGTAAACTGACCGCGTCGTATGTCGATGTATGGGGATAAAAGTTTTCCAAGGTTCGTAGTTTTAACTTTGATTTAGTAGTATGGGAGCATGCATAAGTTATAGCAATAATACATTGCACTTTGTTGTATAAAATATTTCTATCTACCTCTTTTTTCGGCACTAGTGTGAGAGAGATGCACTCAGAGATAACATGGTTTAACCTATCCTTGGGTGGACCCGAGGATAGGTTACCATCTTCTATAGTTATGCAAAATTACAGCTGAGTAACTGTAGTAGACAGACGGATAGACAGACAGACACACAGACACACCCTAAAAGACTGTCTATTTCAAACTCAATATTTTCAAAGTCAGAGTCCATTTTTAGCCGACGAAATTTGTTAAAGTAACGTTCCCCATTCGTTCTACCTCCATTTGGCCAATTATTTGTTATTTTCAATGTACTGTTCGCATTACGTGATGTCCGTTTGGACAAGAATTACATTTTGTTGTCTTTCATTACGGTAATTGTAGGGATGTAGATAATTTGTAAATGGTACGGACGTTAGTGTTCTAGAAAGATGAGGAAAAGTCATTGTTTTGGTACATCGTTAACTAAAGAAAACAAGGTTTTTGGTGAAGATCTGTAACAACTAGAAATATTGAATAACTTTGCTATTCCGCAAAAACAGTAGGGTAAAATCGTGCAAATAGCGGCGCTTGTGTTGAATATTTTTTTGTTCATGCAATATTCCCACCCTCCCTCCGAATATAATAAAATAAGCAACACAAACGCTACTACAACCACCACCACCACCACCACCAAAAATACCGCTCGACACGTGTTTCGCCTCTCTACGAGGCATCCTCAGGAGAAGTTGATAGTCCGACGTTCGGCCGAAGAATTTCGACCGAGCTTCGGACTCGTCGGAGGTATTTTTGGATATGGATTTCCGCAAAGTAACGCCTGAATCTATTAACGATCTGTAACAAGACTTTTACAGTTTTTGGGCCAAATGTGGGTGACTGCTTCGCAAGGGCGTGCAGTCCATATAGGCATTTAGGCAGTGCCTACCCTGAAAAAATGACCCTGCGCCCGATTTTATTAATAAATTTCATAAATAATAAATATTTTAAGTATTTTTGAATCGTAGAAATAATTTAATGCATATTAAGAGTTATAAACCGGACACAGGGTAATTTTGCCAGGGTAGGCACTGCCTAATGCCTATATATACTGCACTCCAATGGCTTCATCAGTACCCTTACCATGAGTTTACGCAAACCGTTCTCGTTATCGAAATCTATCAGGGACCGAGCGATAGTTTTCGATAACGGTTTGCGTAAACTCATGGTAATGGTACAGGCACGCCGCAACAAACTATAACTACAACAAAACTCGAAATTTAAATGTAATCATTTATCAAAAACATATACTTATAATATATATCTGGCTAGGCTTCGGGCCAAGACGAAAAGGTCAGCAGGTCGAAGTGATATTGATGCCAAGCTGAAACTTAAAATGTTTATTCAGCAAATTGGCCACCTGTGGGCTCTTTTACTTGTCACATAAATAACTTGAAATCGGTTGAATCTACCAGCACTTCGGACAGGACCATAATTATTAAGAAGCGCCGCAAGAAACTCACCAGAAAGTCGTGTTTTCAATTCAAACATTATTTTTCATCATTATATAAATGCTCAAATACCTATAATGAAATAGAAACATTACAAAGTAATAAAGCAATAAATGATAATTATTAAGACTAATAAATACCAAACGCTACTATGATAATGCAACAGGATCTACGACTTTCCCTAGACGGCGCAAAAACTTGACATTGGCGCCCTTCCAATATATTTGTGATTAATAATTTTAGTGAGCCAAGTTTTTTTAAGCATATGAATTTATTGCCGCCCGGGGCAGATGCCTGGTAAAGGTAATGCCAGGCGGGTTTCACTCCGCACTTTAGGTACGCTCGGAGCTGTCAATCGCAGTAGGTTGCCGCTCGCTCGCTCGCTGGGCGATTCGCGCGTCATTGTCGTTGGATGACGCGGATAAAAACTGACAACCCTAGCGTACACGAAAGAGCACGCTTTATGCGAAGGAGAGAGAAGGCATGAGTAGGCATATTTTCATACCTAAACACCGGTTTTGTTAGACAGTGACTCTTCTGTACGTTAGTACTACTATCTATTCTGGTAATGCAAGTTTTTTTTTACTTTTTAGGGTTCCGTGCCTCAAAAGGAAAAAAACGGAACCCTTATACGATCACTCGTGTGTCTGTCTGGCCGTCTGTCACAGCCTATTTGCTCCGAAACTACTCGACCGATTGAGTTGAAATTCGGTACACATATGTAAGTCTGTGACCGCAACACGGACGCGTAATGTAAATAAATGAATTTTAAGCACGGGGGCCACTTTTGGGGGGCTAATTAGAAAATTTATAAAATAGTTTTGCAAACTATGGCGTGTGATATATAAAATGAAAGAGCTTACTATGAGGATCTTAAATATATTTTTTTAAATAATTTTATGATAAATGGTTTTGCAGTTATTAAGAAAATTGGCGAAAATTGACCATTCCCCCCCCTTATCTCCGAAACTACTGGGTCTACAATTTTGCAAAAAAATACAGAAAATAGTCCTTTACCTATAGACTATAGAAAAACCTATTAGAAGTCTATGGTATTTAAAGTAACATAGGAAATTTCAGATAATCATGTACCGAACGGCACCCTCTCCACGCGAGTTTAACTCGCACTTGTTCGGCTTTTTAAATGAAAACTTCTCAAAGTAATAAGCTATGTTAGTCTCATTTTCGTCCGGCAATCATTAGTTGACCTGCACACTCGTAGGCATTGTTCGGAGTTAGGTATCTATAAATATGACCGGCTGCGTGGAAATACGACCAAAGTCGAAGGCACGCACGTACATATAGTTTATACGCGCTGACGGGTCAAGTTACACAGCCAATGTAGAATAGAAATCTTTGTTGCTCTGTTCCGACGAAAAAGAATCGTCAAGAATCAAAGATCGTCAAAAAATTGTTACATACATACATACATATTATCACGCCCGAAATCCCTAATGGGGTGGGCAGAGCCACAAGACTACTTGTGGCCACGTTCGATTAATTAGTCCTAAGATGGTATGATGAACCGTATGGTGACAGGTGATCAGCCCATCGCCCATACAGATAGTCCACCATGTTGGAGAGGACCCGTCCCTTAGTCGACTTTTACGACATGCCAGGATGATAAGCATCTGCACGCATTCTATGCTATTTCTTCACTCCCAGTGCAGCAGAGGAGTTACATGATGGTATTGTTACATGATGTGCGTTAATATTTTCCACAAATTGCATGACACATTTAAAGAGGAAAACTTGCATACATTCACAAATTTGACTAAAAAATGGTTGCTAGACAAATACTATTATAACTTGAAAGATTTTATTAATGATAATAATTAGGAATATTATTTTTGTTAAGATTATATTTATGTTTTTTGTATAATTGCATTGTATTAGTATTATTAAAATAATTTTAAGGATTATTTTTATAATTTTCGTAGTTGAATTTCGTATTTTTAGTCATCATCATCATCATTTCAGCCGAAAGACGTCCACTGCTGGACATAGGCCTCCCCCAATGATCTCCACAACGACCGATTCTGTGTTGCTCGCATCCAGCAGAGACCCGCAATTTTCACCAGGTCGTCAGTCCACCGTGTGGGTGGTCTGCCGACGCTGCGCCTTCCGGTACGTGGTCGCCACTCAAGAACTCTGCGACCCCATCGGCCATCTGTTCTACGAGCAATGTGCCCCGCCCACTGCCACTTAAGCTTAGCAATTCTTTGGGCTTTCTTTTTAGTCATACATGATATTAATTAATTCATTAATTAAATATTTTTTAACTGTGTGTAATAATAATAATTATAATAATTATAATAATGCAATGCCTTTATAATTATGTAAGCAATGTTATCTGCAAATTGTGACCTTAATTCATACGCAATAAATAAAGAAATAAATAAATAAAGATAAACAAACAGACTTTCGCATTTATATATTTAGTTAGAAACATAATGTTTCTACTTATCTTAAGCCAACATTCCCTTAGGGATTGTATCTACACTAATACAAAACCAACCATGCTGGCTCACGATTATAAGGTTCCATGTTTCAATTCAGAGCATAGTCAAAACTCAACTTTGTGTCTATAGCAAGAGCTTCAGTTTCCAATACGCGATTACCAATGGAAGTATAAGAATATAGTACATATGTTACATCCGTGCGGAACCCTTCCTTAAATGCATTACCGACGGACCACGAACCCTGATTTGCCAAATTACCCCCAAAACCAACGTAGCGTTAGCAAAACAAACCGAGTTCCAATTAAACATTGTCTAAGTGATATCGTTTTGTTCTGAGCTTCTTTAGTAATGCTATTCGATAAAGATCGAAGTGATACAGAAGCCGATCGTAACCATGGTGATGAAATGACGCTTTGTTTTGTCTCTTTCAATCCAATGTAAATTTTGCAAAGTAAGACAAAGACAGAGTATAAAAATAGAAATTCTTTATTTCGAATAACATTGTATTAGTCTTTTCCTTAAGAAAATAAATCCTTTAAAACTAGAGACCAAAGCACAGTGTGTTATAAACCCCAATTTTGTTTCACCTCGTGTTTTTTCAAACATACGATAGTTATTACTATTACAAACATCAGACTAAAACTCCCACATCGATACGGCTTGTAGTTGATTTTAAAAAAATCATCAAAGTTTCCATATATCCGGGTCATGAAATTCACAAAATATTTTTTTGCTAAAAAACCGGAAAACTTATTAAAGTTTTGATTACATTATTTAAATGTGCATATAATACAGTAAGTTTCCACAATTTGTTATTGATATACTGCAGTTACTTAAAGAGATATTAATATTTTTGTCACTTTTGGTTTTTATTTTTTTATTCCTGTATAACGCCGTATTAGATAAAGATTTATATACTAAACGATAGCTTTAACATGCCTTTATCAGCAGTATTAAAACTACAATCTAATCACGCGTTATTCAGAAGATACAAATTATTTAAGTTATATCCGGTTTTTTTGTAGCTAGGGTTGTCACTTTGGGTAATAATATTTTATATATTCTGGATCCAATTTTTAATAGCAATCGACCGAAAGGTGTTTGACACAATTTTGAAAACTTTTTCCCAATTATGTTGTCCTTATTGTGAGTTGACTTCAACAAAATTTAATGACCTCGAAAAAGCTTTTTCTAAGCCTGTTATAGAAGAACGCTTAATATATGGAATAAGCCCGCTTCACACGAGCTTCTTCATAAGAGCTTTGGAATTTGTTCTTAAGCTTGGCTATAAGGTTGAGGTAAAACGATGGCGAATGACACAAAACTCTGAAGATGGCCGATTGGTAGAGGAGAGGGAAAAAATACAAGCAGAGATCAGAGAAAAATTGGGCCTGTTGGTGGATGTAGTGCGTCCCACTTCAGGCACCACGAATGATGGAAATACGGCTCAAGCCGACTTCTCGGATAAATTTTGTGTGACTTTTGCCCAAATTTTAAACATTGACGAATGGCTCTTGGATGATATTTACATTATATTAATTGTATTATCAAGTAACTTGCCCATAGATCTTACTAAATTCGGCACTTTTTGTAGAGATTTGGCCTACAGTTATGTAGTAAAAATATAACTGGCATCCTATGACAGTTACCAGACATAAAATCCTAGTACATGGTGCTAGAATAATAGAACTGTTGACTATACCAATTGGGATGCTCTCGGAACAAGGCGCAGAAACACGCAATAAATACTGGCGGTTTGATAGGGAACACCATTCTAGAAGTCAGTCGCGAAGCAGCAATGTATGATTTGTTCCACAGGGCACTAGTCCCTCAGACTTTAATTACAGATTTTGGACTAAAAGAAAAAAACAAATAAATTAAAGAAAAATCCACTGTCAACAAAACACCGCTTTTGTTGGCAGTGGATTTTCTTTATTTTCTAAAATCGGTTGATTATTCAGTTGCGGATATTGATGTCAGTGAAAATTTTGTCGTAGCTAATGAAGACTAAGGCAAAAATTGTGTTTTGGTATAAATTATTTTTATACCCGTATCTTTGGCACCCGGATATGCAAAGTGACAACCCTAGAAATAAAATGAAATTGTTTATTTCTTCTGAATAACGCAGGATTAGATTGTAGTTTTAATACTGCTGATAAAGGCATGTTAAAGCTATCGTTTAGTATATAAATCTCCATCTAATACGGCGTTATACTGGAATAAAAAAATAAAAACCAAAAGTGACAAAAATATTAATATCTCTTTAAGTAACTGCAGTATATCAATAACAAATTGTGGAAACTTACTGTATTATATGCACATTTAAATAATGTAATCAAAACTTTAATAAGTTTTCCGGTTTTTTAGCAAAAAAATATTTTGTGAATTTCATGACCCGGATATATGGAAACTTTGATGATTTTTTTAAAATCAACTACAAGCCGTATCGATGTGGGAGTTTTAGTCTGATGTTTGTAACAGTAATAACTATCGTATGTTTGAAAAAACACGAGGTGAAACAAAATTGGGGTTTATAACACACTGTGCAAAGTGATGCGAAAATGGCATCCACTCAGCATAATTTGATAACACCGGGCCCAACGCTGGTCTTCTGTAGACCCACGGACTGGTTTCACAAGACAGCGTGCGTTGTAGAGTATAAAATCCGTTTTTTTTTTTAAATTATGTATCATTTATAAAGCAATACTAGTACTTATATATTATACCTAATAAGATGCAATATACTTATACTGTTTTCCAAATAAATAAATAAAAATAATAATTTAACAAATAAAAAAACCGACTCCAAAACCCCTCTGAAAAGTAAGAAATAATAGATTGGCTTTCGTAAGTCATTTACCTAGAAATGGGAGATATATTATTGGTTAAGTGAAGTCATAAATTAAATATATCGAAGTCGGTGGTAAGTTGGTGGTTGGTGGTTGGTGGTGACTTGTCAAGTAAAGTAGAAAGTACCATTTATTCCATGTACCTATTACCTTATTAACTTGCCACCTTCTATATATTTAATTTATGACTTCACTTAACCAATAATATATCTCCCATTTCTAGGTAAATGACTAACGAAAGCCAATTACCTATTATTTCTTACTTTTCAGTGGGGTTTTGGAGTCGGTTTTTTATTTGTTAAATTATTATTTTATTTTATACTTTTTAGTGCTTATCGTATAAAACACATTTATTACATCAAGCAACAACAGCATAATGCTAATTGCTCATAACCATTTACAAAATGTTGCTATCCAGGGTGCAAGGGCATCAATCTTTGAGGAGTTCTCCTGGTTCTTCAAACCCAGTTCTATTTTACCACATGCATATTCATGACCATAAATTGCTTTAAAACCTTATTTAGAAAAATAATCGCCAACTTTGAAATACTTATCATTCAGGAGTTCCGGTGATCATCTATAGTCTTCGTCAACAGTTCCACTTCACCAAATAATGCTTTTGGAACGTAACTGCTTAAGTTATTACAGATTATATAAAATTGCTATATGCGTGCCTATAATATATGAAGAGTTCCATCGATTCCTCATAGATCCTCTCATCACACCTCGACTTTGACTACAACGGGACCAAACTGGAAGTATACCCTACCCCCTACCCCCTACCCTAGTGGCTAATCAAGAAGGCGTTCTATGACTACAAGGAATTATTCTTAAAATAACTCAAAAGAGCAATATACAATATTATACATATAAATTACTTAACATTAGGTAATTATCACTAAGTACCATAATGTAAATTGACTTATAATAATTATTATGAATAAATATGAATATGAATATGAATACCGATTAAAAAAAGAATTTTCCAAATCGGTTTATAAATGACGGAGTTCTGAAGTAATAAACATAAAAAAAAAATATACAACCGAATTGAGAACCACCTCCTTTTTTTTTTGAAGTCGGTTAAAAACCATATTTTTTTGGAAATCATAAGATAAGGGTTATATTTTATTATAATAATTCATTGAGCCTGCTCATTACCTACTATGCATTATTATATATAGTTGCAACAGATGTTGTTCCACATTAAGCAATTGTAAAAACATCAAAGTACCTATCATAGCGATATGGTATAAGTACCTACCATATACCTTGGGTTATATGGAATACAGCCCATTTTATAAAATTTAGCTTGTGCATCGTTATATTTTGTCTATTTTTCCCCAGCACGGAAAGATAAAGACAAAACGTAGCGATTTGAACGACCGACTAAATATCACTTAAGTCATAAAATAATCTAGACTTTCCCTAGATAAGCACAAACCCCACGACCTAGTTCAGAGCAGACCCTAAACTGCCGACTGTCCAACCTTTAGGATATGGGTCAAGCACTTTTTCTGCTATTCGTACCACTCAAATAAACAATACTACTATTTTTGTTACGCGCAAGGGATCCTTGGCTACGCAATTGTGTAACGTTTTACTATCTATACGTACAAAAAAAATTGATATGTCTCATTGTATTAGGAGGACAGATTGGTATCCCTTTTTGTCGACAATATTTATATCGAATTTCATTTTATAAACAACGATACATAGATATTTACACTATGCATCGTTGTTTATAAAATGAAATTCGATAAAATATTGTCGACAAAAAGGGATACCAATCTGTCCTCCTAATACTATGAGATATATCAAATTTCTTACTGTCTTCAGTCAATCACATACTGATGCAGCCCCATTCGTTTCCTTGTTTTTATCTATGGCTTGTACAGAGACGTTTTTTATATTTTGAGTAGCATACTCTGTCGCATATCAAGTGTACACATCTTATAAATAAACCATAAACGACGCAATGGCACAGAGAAGGGTAACAATCCAGAGACGGCATACATTTTTGAACATAATATTTTGCATAAAAATCCGCTGCGACGTAGATTGCAATCATAAAAGTTTCCGGAATAGAAAATAAAATGTCAAAATGTAAAGAATAGCAGTCGCAGTTTGAATACAAGATTTTTCATGCAATAATACTGAAAGATAGTGAAATCAAGTTTAAGAGGACTGTGAACCAACGGCAAAAATCACCCTTTTTATACAAAAGGCGATAACGATTTCCACCTCTTAAACGTTAACCGATTTTGACCAAGTTTTGATAAGTTGTCAGTCAGAACAAAATCTAGGTCTATACGTTTTTTGAATTTGGGTTAAACACCAATAAAGTCTAATAATTGCCGAAATTAGTTTTGTATGAGAATACTGAAACGGCAATATAATTGAACTGATTGATTATAGTGAAAAAATCAAAAATGTTCTGACTGACAACCTATTAAAAATTGGTCAAAATTGGTTAACATTTGTATGAAAAGCCGTAGGTTTACAGATGTAGTGCATAATTAGTTTCCATCGTGTTTTATCGGAAAAGTTCGTATTATCGTGCCCTCTCAATTAGCTTCAGCAGGCCCCCAATACTCGGTGCATTTGAGATAATCTCACAATCGAGATTAAACGTCAGTGCATACAGTCATTTGACACAACTGTATAAATCTGACGTTTAATCTCGCAATTGACATTATCTCGAATGCATCGAGAATTGGGGGCCAGTATCCATCATACCATACTGTCATTTTTCATTTTGACATTTGACAATAAATAATAAAGTTTCATATGAATGAATATAAACATGTCACTCATTTAATACAATAATTAATTGACACTTCGGGTCCCGTCGTCTTCCGACTGAGATCCGAGTTTTACCGATGGAAACATATTATTCATTATATCTGTACACTCCTCTTATGGAAATAATTCTTGAAACCTTGTCAGTATAAATAAGCAAGATAGCAAAGCGCAATATGTTTTTGCTCGGTATTGTAAAGATTTGCTTTTTAAAATCTTGTATTAAAAATTTAATAATTCACAATTTTATCTTTTCAAAGTTATTAAGTAAAATCTCTCCTCGTGCTAAAATGTTGAATGTTATCCAGTTCTTTACAATTTGCTACACAATTTTCGCAAGGAACAAAACCTTATATCTGCGCTGCCAACTTAGGTTTCTTTATTTAGGTCAGCCGAATAAGCTAAAATGTATTTATCTTGGAAACAGAAACTTCTTTTATGCATATCATTTTCTTAGATAAATTTGAGTTCATAATAACAAGTTTTCATAACCTTGCTGCAATAAACACGTACGTTGGATAAATTTTTGAAATTATATTTCAAGACCCTTTTTTGACACATCAATGGGCTTGGATATTCTAAATTTGTGTTAATTATACATAATTTGTAGACATATTTACGGACAAATTACACGAGATTATATAATATATACAAAGAATCGTCCAAATCAGTTCAGTGACCAGAGGGCTGGGTCATATTTGGCACAATTAATCAGCCTAGCCATACAGCGTGGTAACGCTGCCAGCCTTCTCGGCACCCTGCCGCCTGGCTCTGATTTGGAACAAGTATAAGTATAAGTAGTAGTAGTGTAAGTATTTTATTTATAGATAGTTTTAAATTAGTCCTAGTTTATTTTGTATATTATTCAGTTTTATTTCAACTTAGGCTTAATAAGTTATTTTTAAATAAAACTGTACACCCATTTAGTTTGTTTTCTAATATAATATAATCAGTTCAAGAATGACGAAATTCCGGAGCAAAAATATAAACAAAATAAATACGGACTAATTTGGGACATCTGCTATTATTAAAGTCTTTTAAAGTTTCTACACTTCCTTTTGAGTTATAATGTAAGTACGTACTGCTATTAAATCTTAAAACTATTTATATCAGTTTCTTCTTTCAACCCTTCTTACCCCATTTAACATAGTTCGTCGATTTTTTTTTCTTTTTACAATATAGCGTCTGATTGTCGCCATATTGAATTTTAATTACTGTCATGTCTTCAGTGACACTCGCAAGATAAAAACAAATCAATTGACGTAAGAATCATCAAAGTCGGCCTTCGTGTTTGGTCTCTAGAGCGCCACAAAGGAACAAACATACCTACATACATACAAACAAACATAGGCTGATAAAAACATTACCCTCTTTTGCGTAGCGCAGTCGGGTAAAAAACTAATTTAATGCTACAAGCAGTTTCTATACTTCTTTTTGAGTGAAGTATTCAAAAATGCACAGTATAATGTAAGTACGTACTGCTATTAAATCTTAAAACTATTTATAAATAAGTTTCTTCTTTTATAATGAGTTTGTAACTTCTGAAATGGTAAGTTTTTATTTTCATATTTCCACTATAAGATCTTCTTTGTTGTATGTTTGAGGTGTTCAGAAACGAAGTACACATTATTAAGATTATGCCATAGTTCCTATTATAAGATGGATCATTATACTGTACAGCCTCCTAAAATTTTCAGGGTTATAAGTTTCTCATTGTGACTCGATTACATTACATATTCGTTTAGTAATATTCTGCTTTCTCCCCTTAGTGAACAATATAGGTAAGTAGGAACTATTAAATATTTTAAAGCAGATTCAGATGAGACCGCAAAACTTTAGCGAAACCGCAATACTAAACTAGTTAGCCAATGCATGCTTGTTTTTTACGTAATACTTTAAAAAAATTGGCACGAAAACTAAATTAAGTATCGCATGGTTTTTCGGGGCACCTAATTTAAGAATGTTACAACCTTTTTCTTGGCTTAGTCGGGTGAAAACCTGGCAAGCGCCACGAACGAAGTGCAGAACTTGTTCATTAAGAGTACAGTTGGAGTGAAATAATGGTTTTTATTACTTTTTAAAGAAGATAAAAGCAAAATACCAGCTCCAAAACAGTCTTTGTTTACAGTAGATTCATCCATACTTCTTATTTGGTAAATAAGTTTCTAACCTCAAAATGCACATTTATTGGCTAAAACAGCGGTTTCTTTGCAAATAAAGCAACCGCTGACAATAAATTTAGACGTCACTTCGCCAATTTTTAGCCTAAGTTTGCTTTATTAAGGATAAAATTGCTGTTTCACCCAAAAATTGCACGTTTGAGGTTATAAACTTGTTTACCAAATAAGACAAGTATGGATGAATCCACTGTACAATGTTTTCCTATAACTTTAATAGTCACAGCATTTTGGTTTATATTTTGCAAATCTTTAAGATTATAATTCTTTTTTTGCCAAGAGTGGATATGGTCTACTGTTCCTTTTATCTTACTAATCCTACTCTTACTAATATTACAAATGCGAAAATTTGGATGGATGAATGTTTGTTTCTAAATCATACGCAGAACGGCCGAACGGATCTGCATGAAATTTGGCACTGATATAGATTATAATCTGGAATAGCACATAGGCTAATTTATCCCGAAAAATTTAAAAGTTCCCGAGGGAATAGCTTTAACCGAATGCCTCGCGAGCGAAGGCGCGAGAAAAACCTAGTAGGTAATAATTATCAAAGTTATATCATGACTATCCGTATATGCCCGTATAACAGTAAAATTACATTTAAGTGGTAGTGGTAAAGCCAAACAGTAATCCTCACTACATGATTACTGTTAGAATGCGCTGGCTCGACCGGGGTAGTACCACACTCTCACAGAATATCGGCGTAAAGTTATAGCTTGCTATTGCGTTTCGTACGGTGAGTGACGAGATCCGGAGGCCTATTCCCTCATCCCCATCCCATCCCCATTCCCCATCCTCCCTAGACTGGCAACGCATTGGCAGCACCTCTGGTGTTGCAGATGTCCATGGGCGGTGGTGACCGCTTTCCATCAGGTAGGCCGTCAGCTCGTTTGTCAGTCAATGGACATTAAAAAAAAAAATGCATTTTATTAATTAATGTCTTATCATCCACCAAATATTCGAGTACGTATTTATAAAATAACTAGACCGCGAATTCATTCGTACGCGTGGAATTAAGTTATAGTCATTCCCGCAGAAACCGTATTTTTTTTTTGGGAAAAAAAGCCTGTGTTAATCAATAGTATAAGCTATCTAAATTCCAAATTTCACTCAAATCAGTCCAGCCGTTTAAAGCGTAAAGAAGTAACAAACATTCAAAAAAAATTGTCACCCTTAAGTTAAACTCTCCCGCTTCCGCTTCTTTATTTTCTAGAGAACTTTCGAATTAGTTTAAACGTTGTTTACAAAGAAATGATTACTTTTATTATGGCAACATTATGGTTCCGGACGCAAACTGTACCACTAAGACGTCTCGAACTTTAGGGTTGGCGCTACTTAGAAACTATGTATATTTAAGCATTGGTAATTGATGAGCCGTTGTTTTACTAAACATTTATTGCCCCCTGAAGCATACATATTTATATTAAACTTAACTTGAGGAACAAGAAACATTTGGAATAAAAATAAGTGTTTTTAATATTAAATCTACGCTTTAGACCTATGTCCTATATTTTAATAAGTAGTTAATTTTATTCAATCAGCGAGGAATATATGAAATACTTATTATTTACAGCACGTCGGCACAAGATCATACCGGACGGAAGCTTCTGCTCTCTGCAGTTGTAATTGGTCGCTATCCTTTTGCAATAATAAATTGAACTGCATGTTGTGACTTTGAACGAGCGTAATTTATATTTTAAATAATGGACCCATCGTGTTGTATACAAAGTTTGTTCCGAAATTATACGTTGTCAATTTAAATTAAATAACTCACTTGTAGTATGATGTATTAGCTACGTTTTCTCTATAGATTAGATATAAGAATAAACCCATTTCTCTAAAATTTCATAGGTGAAAGGCTCAGGTGACAATCTGTCATAAACGTTATTTTTGAAAAAGAAAAGTCGACATATACGTCCGATTATCACTACTTCTCACTTCTATCAAATAGGCCACAGGTAAATTACAAAAAGTACATATAAATGACGACAGCAGCTGAGAAAGCCCAATTTTACGTTGACACCTAAAATTTGGGCGTCCTATTCATATAGGTAAGTAGGACGATATGTGTGAGCATGACACTCTCATCTTACTAAGCATAATATCCAAATCTCAATCCATTATTAAACTGAGAGCGTGTTGAGGATCTTGAGTTTCGCATGTTACGGATGGGAGATGATCGGATACGGCACCTTTGAGGTAAAATATGTCTTTCAGCGCATGATAAACAAGAAACTATAGAAATGCATTTTGTATAAAAAAAAGTTATAGTAGGTTAGTGGGTAGGTTATGCGTCTTCTTAATTTAATTTTTCCTAAACTTAAAATAAGAAACGTCATACTCGATTTTGTATAGCACAAAGGTGTCACTCACTGTATACTTGATTATACTGTGGCATTATGCTGAGCCAGTGTCTCATTCACAGTATTTGTCTTCTGTGTTAGTGAATAAATGTTTCTTTCTTTCTTTCTTTCTTAACCCCTTTGATGAGCGTGAGGACTGGCAAGGCGAATGGAGGATTAATTGCGAAAACTGGAAAAGGAGCAACGGAAATTGATCCTAAGAAGCAAGTAAGAGGCCAAGCTACCCCGCAAACTCTGGTGCCAGTTGAACAGCTCAGAACCGGCCATAGGAGCTGTAACTACCTACGGCATAAATGGGGCTGGAGAGACTCAGCACTCTGCGACTGCGACGAAGAAGAACCATACAGCATATTATTCAGCGATGCCCTCTGCGCGCCTTCCCGGACCCTCCCAGAGACCTGTTGACACTTCTGACGCAGCCGTTTCGCTTAAAAATGTAGATTTAGATTTATACATACATAATACATACATAGCATCACGCTCGAAATCCCTAATGGGGTGGGCAGAGCCACAAGACTACTTGTGGCCACGTTCGATCAATTAGTCCTAAGATGGTATGATGAACCGTATGGTGACAGGTGATCAGCCCATCGCCCATACAGATAGTCCACCATGTTGGAGAGGACCCGTCCCTTAGTCGACTTTTACGACATGCCAGGATGATAAGCATCTGCACGCATTCTATGTTATTTCTTCACTCCCAGTGCAGCAGAGGAGTATTTAGATTTATAAGGATAATAAATAAACGGTTAATATTACCGCCTCAACCCGTTTCCCACATCTCGCGCCATAAATTGCGCCTAGAGATACTGTTTACATTTAATATGGGCTCAGGGTTTTAATTCAAAAGCTTGGGACGCATTACCCGCTCACTATTTATAAGGGATTTCCATCTAAAAACGTTTATAATCCTTTGGTAACTGGATTATACCATGTCCTGTTTTCATTACAGGCTCTCATTTCTCGGGCTCGCCACTCTTACCTAACAAAATAACCTTTACAAATAGGTATTTAATAACTAGTATGATCAATTTGTACTTGTTTTTCCACGCTTTATATCATTGAAATATATATAGTTCAAACTGAACTGACAGCATCGCAGGTTCAGTCGCATGGCAACCACCATCCTTGACACCCATTTCAGTGACACTGTTATAATTGAAAAAATACCCTCCCGCATCGTTTGAGACCGCAGCACCATCGACTACACCACCCACAATGATATGATAGCGTGTGAATCAAGCAATATTAGACTTTTGTATATATGTCGTAAGAACTAAGACATCAATAGTGTGTGGGTAAGGCATGGCGCTGGCGTTTCACAACCTTCTATGAGACTTGTCACAAGAAATTGTACTGATAGGCATATCGTTCTTTTGAGATCTTTGCTTTATATTAGCTTGACTTGTAGCTACTTGTAGCTTCAGTTTATTGTTGATTAACATTGAAATAGTTAAATCCTAAATAGTAGTATCCAAAAAATTATTCAAAAATTCGAAATATCTATTAAGAGGGCGCCGACCGTCCAGTGGGGCCCACATCACTGTTATTGTGTTTTCTATTAAAGGAAAGTATTTTATTAAAATTTAAGCCGTATAAGTTGTTACGCAACTTAATACACAACGTATATGCTATGTAATATAGCTTTGCAAAGTATAACCATCATCTAATCAATTTAACAGAAAAAAGCGGCCACTAATTTCTATTAAATTGATTAGATGATGGTTATACTTTGCAAAGCTATATTACATAGCATATACGTTGTGTATTAAGTTGCGTAACAACTTATACGGCTTCAATTTTAATAAAATACTTTACTTTAATAGAAATACAATAACAGTGATGAGGGCGCCACTGGACGGTCGGCGCCCTCTTAATTTTGCAAGTACACGGGCTCTTTCAAATATTATCTCTCTGACTATCTTCGTCGGCACTAGTGTGAGAGACGCACTTAGAGATAGGACGGTGTTAACTTATCCTCATGTCAACCTTGCTAGGGCCGCTGAATCTGCCAGGGCTTCGAAAAGTGAAAGGATTTTTGTTGAAAAAGACTCATTACCAAACCATTACAGTTCGAAGGCTCTTCCCAAAACTAAAACTAACGCAAAGTACAATGCAACAAACAAACTTAAAAAACAAAAAACCGGTCAAGTGCGAGTGAAACCCGCGTGGAGAGGGTTCCGTTACATACATGATAAACTGAAATTTCCTATGTTACTTTAAATACCATAGACTTCTTATAGGTTTTCCTGTAATCTATAGGTAAGGTAAAGAACTATTTTCTGTATTTTTTTCAAAATTTTAGGCCCGGTAGTTTCGGAGATAAGGGGGGGGAATGGTCAATTTTCACCTATTTTCCTAAATAACTTCTAAAGTATTTTACTTAAAATTCAAAAAAAATACATTTAAGATCCTCACAATAAGCCCTTTCATTTGATATGTCACACGATTTCAGTTGCACAACTTCTTTTTTTAAATTTCTAATTTATCCCCCAAAAGTGGGCCCCATGTTCAAAATTAATTAATTTACGTTACGCATCCCTGTTGCGGTCACCAATTTACATATGTATACCAAATTTCAAATCAATCGGTTCAGTAGTTTGGGAGCAAATTGGCTGTGACAGACGGACAGACAGACAGACAGACAGACACACGAGTGATCCTATAAGGGTTGCTTTTTTCCTTTTGAGGTACGGAACCCTAAAAATAATAATGATTATAGTAGGTAATTTAGCTAAATTTGAAATTCACTAAACTTAAAATAAGAAACGTCAAACTGGATTTTGACAACTCTGAGCTATACAAAATCGAGTTTGACGTTTCTTAGGAAATTTTAAATTAAGAAGACACTGTTTCCAATTGGTCATAGTATCTATGTAGTCTAGTCTAGTAGTGTAGTATGTGGTCTAGTGTGTAGTAAAGTTATATTGTCGATTAGAAGCGTCAAGAAATAGTTCGTCATCATCATCATATCAGCCGTCCAATATGTCCACTCCAGGCCCCCAATTCTCGCTGCATTCGAGATAATCTCAAAATCGAGATTAAACGTCAGTGCATACAGTCGTTTGACACAACTGTATGAATCTGACGTTTAATCTCGTAATCGATATTATTTCGAATGTAGCGAGAATTGGGGGCCTGGACTTAGGCCTCTCCAAAGATCTCCAGAACGACTGATCCTGAGCTGCACCCAGCGGATTCCCACAATCTTTACCAGGATGTTCACCTTACAGATCGCCACTTGAGAACGTCGAACGAAATACGCGAGGTAACGACAATAAAATATACCATTGTAACACATTGTCGTAAAATAAGAAATACCCATGAAATTACCGAAAGAAAGCGAAAATACAGGATTCGAGAGGCGGTGTAAATGGAAAATTGTCGTCCTGATTGGAAATTGATTGATTCCCGTTTGTAGGAATTAATCAGACCAGTAATAGCCCGTGTCTCGCACGCAAACATTATTTTGGGCCCCGTTGGATAATGATTGAATTGGAATATTATAACTACTTACCTATACGAAAAAAAATATGCTGTGCTATTGCTATTATATAGGCACATGCTCGCAAAAAACTCAGGCCTTAAAAAATACTACCAAAATAAGCCATAAGTTTTTGCAATTTTAGAAACATGATAGAGACAAAACTACAAATGTTATCGTATTAGGTATTTATAATAAGTAATTAGTATAAAATACATTTTTAATTTTTAAAAGCACCTTCGTTTAAATGAGCTGCGTCTTGTTGCTGGCACTCCTGCGGCTTTAACATGCATGCCACGAAGATAAATTAAACCCGTTTATCTCTATGATTATTTATTTCATCGGCACTAGTTTGAGAGAGACGCACTTAGAGATAAGACGGTCTACGTTATCTTTGTGTCATGCATGTTAGGGCCGCTGCAACCGACTTCACAATTGTTGGAAAAGATGCTGACAGTAATCACTTCTGGTACGTAACCGCCCTGTTTGCATAATATTCGTTGTTGAACAAATTTTCTTTGAGATTTTCGACCCAAACTTTGATTAAACTGACGCTGAGATACTCACTTATACGGCGCAATCCGTATTCAATCCTAATGAAGTCGGTTAAAAAGGCATCGCATGGTAACGTAAGACTGTTTTTTTTTTTAAAGTGTTAACGCAAAAACCTCTTTGCTTTTCCGTGAAACGCATGGAGCCAGATCAAAAATGTACAAAATGACGTTTTAATTTAATTTCCCGCCATCCGTTGTAGGTACCCAATAGTAAACTGTGCATCTAGGGCCGTAAGAAGGGGATAACTAACGAGAGTCTGTTAGAAGCTCGACGCCGATAGGCGAGGGCTTTTATGTATGACTCGAGTTTGTTATCCCCTTACTGGCCGTGATACACACAATGTTTTTCATCACATTTGCGAGGAAATGCTATAAAAATTAGACAAAAAATAGTATATATATTAATTTTATTCCCATTTTACATCGTGAATTACCATCAGGTGGGTGTTCATAAACTGAGCGTACGTTGCGATCAGCGCGGGGCAGCTCCGCCGGCTTGCGGTCGCGCGCCCCGCCGGCTGCGGCTCCCGAGCAGCTCCGCCGACCTGGCGCACTTAACTGCCCGCGGGAGTTCGAACTACCGCTGACGGCGGGGCCCATAGAGGAGTTAAATCGGCTATAGTTGCTCTATACGCTTGCGTATAATAACACCCTTTCCGAGCAAGTGTGATGAAATAATTGATAGTTTACAAAAAAATCTATGCTGTTATTTGCAGAAATTTATGGCCTAACCTATACAACGTGAAGAATTGTAGTTAATTTTTAATATCACTAAAATATTGTACTGTAAACAGAGTAAAGCAATTTTTAGAAGGATTTTTAAGGCACCTTAAGGCCTGCGACTTTGTTTGTGTCGAAATGGGATGAAATGGATATCCCGTATTAATTTAAGATGTGAGTTATCTCTATACCAAATTTCATCAAAATCCGTCCAGCCGGTGAAGCGTCAAGGAGTAACAAACATACCAACTCACACACATACCCACATACTCACAAATGGCTATTTATGTTTATTTAAAACCTTAACTATATGTCCTACACCTAAAGGATACTAGCTTTACCATTATATTAGGAATAAAGTTAACATTTAATTACTAAGCTATAATTTTCTGATTATGTTTAGCCTAATCCGAAACATATTCAAAAACCAATACATTAAAACTTAATTAAAATCAACATCTCACTTTACAAAGATAACAAACGAGCTCTCAAAGCACCTACTGACCTTTATAACTAAGTAGATAGGGGTCAAATTGGAAGATTAAATGTCAACAAGCGATAAAATGAGTGTTTGTGTAGAAAATTTTGCTGGCCCGCTACAACGATCTTTGTTCGACTAGATGAGATTAAAATCGAATCGAATTTTTTATGAACTTGTTTCTCAAAATTAAGCAAGCAAATGTAGTTGTGGAATCATTAGTGATGTTATTTATACTTTATAGTATTTAATTTTTCGTCCAAGAGAGAACACTTAACCCTATTGGCATTTTCCCTTGGCACTCATTGGCCAACAGTAGGGAATCCGTATGGATATAGTTTGCCGACATAAAACTAACATTGGACCAATATAACAAAAAGATTATCATTACCCCCAACCAATTATAAACGTTGAGCCATTGTGAATACCACTACCGTATACTTGAAAAAACACACGGCTTTACTCACGATTTATTGTCAGAAATAGTCCGACATGTTTCGAACTCGATTGGAGTCCTTCTTCAGGGTTTGAGTGCGGTCCCGGTCAGATCAACCCGCGCACTGCTCTGTGAGCTGTCGTTGCGCCCGTGCAGAGGGTGCGGGCGCGGGGGCGGCGGGGGGCGGCGCCGGCGCTGCTGACGCACTCGGCTGCGGCTGGTCGTTGTTGGTGGTGAACGGCGGCAAACATGCCGAGCTCACGGTGTCCACAAGAGTATCAACACGTACCGTATCCCGAATGGCTGGGACAACGGGCTTCCACGCTGGTGGCAATTCCCACCCCATATCGCGGTTGAAATTGGGGCGTCGTCTGATCTCAATCGCCTCGCGAATCTTGCGTTGAACGAACGGATGTCGGACTATTTCTGACAATAAATCGTGAGTAAAGCCGTGTGTTTTTCGAGTATTCATAATGTCTCACGAAAGTTTTAATTTGACTACCACTACCGTAGTTTAAAAACGGTTGACATTTCTGCATTGTATTCAACGAAGGCCCTATTAGATATTAAGTAACGTTGGCCCAATGCAGTAAAACATTATCATTACGCCCATCGACTTACCAACGTTGGGCGAATGCGACTTCTGCTACCGTTGGTTTAAAACTGTTGGCATTTTTGCATTATATTGTTTCAGTTGGAAATTCTACAATGGCCCTTAGTTGTAGGCCTTACCTCAAAACGACGGCCAAATAACGAGACCCATGTGGCCCGACCAATTTCTTACTTATGACCATGTTCTGCCTATAACCAAAGGTTTTGTCATAACTCAATAAGTACTACATTTTTTTATTATACTTGTTAAGTAATGTAGTGTAAAGGCAACCGTCATGAAACCTCTGTCAGTTCCTCGCCGAGGGATGTCTCATGTGCATTGGGTTAACCTACCCCGCTCCTGCTCCCTCCGCACCTGCGACACCTGTCAATGATATGACAGCTATCAGCGCGCGTGCACGCTATTCTATCGCGGCGTTAAACACTGTACTTTGGTGTTCCTTCTATGTACTTTTGGACTATTTATCTGGTGCTTTCAAGACCTAGGCAACGCTGTACATCAGGAGCTGGCCACTACTAGAGGACTGACCGGGCCATCGGACTTCACAAGGTGAGTGAACTGCCTAGCTTCTTGATTGTTGCCTTTGGGTTCCTTCGAACCTTCTACATCTTACTATCTGCTCTCCACTGAGTTGTCGACCTGCATACTTTTCTTTACAATACTATAACTAGATATGTAAATTAATGACTATCATTTTATCCTATTAATATCATTAATGTGAAAATATGTGAAGATGTTTAGATGTTTGGTTGCGAGTTACCCAATCACGTGCAAACAGCTTAATTACAGAATAGTAAAATCATGAAGATTAACTAGGGTTTCTGGTCGTTTCCGGTTTTCGGATTCCACTATATCTTCGTTGCAGCCCTTAGTAAAACAATTTTCCGATTAAAAACTAGTTAGCAACTCCCGGCGCGACCCGTTCATCATTTTATCATCAATTATCTTTGGAATTTTCCCGTTTCAAAAGCATTAAAGAACGGAGTCAGTAGGTTTTAGAAGGAATTTTAAACATGCCTGCTTTCGCAGCACATGATGAGCCAACTCCGTTTGCAACATAATCAATAAATGTTAGGTTAGGTTAGTTGCAAACGGCAACGGCACACGGCCTTTTTGGCAATTAATTGCTGTAATTTGGGCTATTCCCAAAAAGGCTACTTATTATCTTACAAATGGAACCAAAAGAGGAGTGTGAACCTACTTTTCATACAAAAGGCGATAACGATTTCCACCCCTTAAATGCATCATGGGGCTATATACCTCCCACTGCGGGCACAGGACTCCTCTCATATTGAGAGGGGGGCGGGAGATGTCTGCGTAGAGTTCGTTTCTCGTGATTTTCTCGGGACCTGAGCAATTTCTTACAAAATATTCTGTCCGTTCCCCAGATCCTTCACCAGATACTTGCCAAATTTTGTCCAAATTGGTTCAGCGGTTTAGCCGTGACAGCGTAACAGACAGACTGTCGCATTTATAATATTAATATAGATAGTACGGATGGTTCGTTTAAGCCAATAGAACAATTTAAACGAATTTATTACCATAATATAACCGTTGGAGTCAATGTTATATAAATAAGTGTTAACTTAACCACAAAGTGGTAATTTAATAATTTACCCAAACAGAATCAAACGTGGTTACAGGGTAACAATAGAGAATAGAACCCGGTTATTGAATTTAGTAACCGTATTATATTAACCCGATCCCGCCTGAAACCCTATTTGATTGTATACTGAGTAATCTTGAGGGATTCTGTTATATTTTATAGTAACTAGTTGTGGAACTTTGTTCGCGTGGGATAAGGAAAATGAAAAATGAAAATGAAAATATTTATTTTGCAAGTAGGCCACCTGGGCTCTTTTACATGTCTGAATCTACCAGCGCTTCAAAAGGTGACATCTGCTGAGAAGAAACGCCGCAAGAAACTCAGCAATAAGTCTTTTTTCAACTTTGGCAGTACAGTTTTATATAAAAACTAAAACAAAATGTGCAACATAAAAACCTAATGGGTACAAATTAATTCTAATTAATAACTAATAAGGGAGATGTATAGTCTCCGCGTCTGGAAAAGTTAAGTGACTTAGAGATGTATAAAGTCTCTAAGGGTCATAATAATAAAAATAAAAATTGAAGTAAAGAAACATCTAAATCGATTAATCTAGGTTAAATGTAGGTGTAGACAGTCTCCACGGTCAAGTTTAAAGATGGAGATGTATGATGGTGTATAACATTTCATGTCCTAACAATACAAATATACGAATATGAAAAACTATCAAATATAGAATAGAGAACACTATGTAGTCTCTCTAGTCAGGTTCAGATATCGCACAAAACTAATAAATTAAAGGCTGGAGATTCTATGTGTTAATCCACGGTATACGCTATCTCCATTCCAAATTTAATCCAAAACTGTCCAGCCATTGAAGCGTGAACGAGTAACAGACATACTAACTCACACACTCACTGACTTTCGCATTTAGATATAATATTACTGACTAGCTTTGCCCGACTATTAGCTATTTTTTAGTCAGAAACATTCCCAGGCGTAACCACAACTCACGAAAGTTTAATCGTTATCGGATGAACGGTATACGAAAGACGAACAAGCAAACAGATAGACATTCATTCATCAAAAATGTTCTCTAGTAATAGTTAGAAATTGTTTATTTTGAACCACTCATCCCTACTCTGATGACCTGGTGAAAATTGCGGACTCTGCTGGGTGCGAGCAGCACTGAATCCGTTGTTGTGGCGATCATTTGGGGGCGCTTATGCCCAGCAGTGGACATTTGATATGTCACACGCTAAGATTCGCAAACTTTTTTTTTAAAATTTTCTAGTTTATCCCCCAAAAGTGGCCCCCATGTTTAAAATTCATTTATTTACGTTACACGGTCGTGTTGCGGTCACCGAATTATATATTTACGAGTATGTATGTGTACCAAATTTAAACTCAATCGGTCTAGTAATTTCAGCAGACCAAACTGGCTGTGACAGACGGACAGACAGACACACGAGTGATCCTATAAGGGTTCCGTTTTTCCTTTTGAGGTACGGAACCCTAAAAACAGCTTTCCCTTTGCAGAAAGCGAATATTTTGAGCTTATACGCACACAACCGAATATGGCAACTGATTCCCGCAATTTTTTGCACAAAGCATTCAAATCACTTGGTATAAGATCGCAATCAGAACTGAAGTGACGCAATCAAATTGATGCTCCATTTGACGCTTGAACTTGGAATCATTTTGCAACCGGTTTTTACCCGAGCACGAAAAGGAGAGTACCTAATGTGTTTTACGCGGATTCATGTCTGTTTGTGTGTGCAGCTAGCTCTGGGTTTTTTATTACTGTAGGTAGTTAGATCAGTCCTAAGGCATTGTCCTAATAGAACGCGATTGTGCGATCATCTCTAGAATGTCATCGCACGATCAATTAGGACAACTGGTGGGTTACCACGATCTCTAAATGCGATTCTTTTTAGGCCCTAAGCTGAACTGCGTCGCTGTTTCATCTTCACCATATATTTTACACTAGTGGACCCGCCACAGCTTCGCCCGCGGGGTTTGCCATACAAACTTAATCACCCCTTTTCACCCCTTTAGGGATGGAATTTCATAACATCCCTCCTTAGTGCACCTCTAGGGTACTCGAGGAATATCTCTTCCAAATTTCAAACTTCGAGGGATTTGTTAGATGGGTTCCACGAACGCATTAATTTAGTGCGACTATTTTCCGAGTCGCATTTTTCCACGATCGGTTAATTTCCTCATTGCAATTGTACTCGTAGCTTTTAGTTAGTAGGGGAGTTATTTATGCATGTATCATACTTACAATATACACTGAATTTTTGTCATCATGTCTTTTTTGATCGTTTGACTGCGACTTTTGATAAAGTAATCACCATTTTTTGGTTTCACGAGTAGAACGCTGATGAATAAACTAATAAATAAATAAATAATATAAATAAATAAATTAGGGGATAATCTTCCAAAGTAAGCTCTAAAGGCTTGTCTTATGAGTACTACACGACGATATAAATACTTATATAGAGAAATAAATACTTAAATACATAGGAAACATCCAAGACTCAGGAACAAACATTCGTGCTCATCACACAAATATTTGCCCTTACCGGGGATGGAACCCGGAACGCTAGCTTCGGAGGCAGGGTTACTACCAACTAGGCTATCCGCGTCGTCGGATGTCGGATGGATCGCGGAAAAATGCGGCATGGGAAAAAGCTACGAGTAAAATTCCGATGAGGAAATTAACCGACCGCGGAAAAATGCGACTCGGAAAAAAGCTACACGAAAATGATGAGTTCGCGGATCCTATCTAACAAATATGTTTATTGAAAAGCTAATTCTGCATTTATGTTTATAATATCCGGCATTATCCGAGGCGTTGTGATGGAATCAACTAATATCCTCGCCTGTAATATTCAATATATACAATAATACGCACTCTTTTATGAACAAAATAAACGAACTAACGACGTATAAGTTACAAAGGAGTACACAATAAGTACATTCGCGGCGAATTATTTAAATGGCACCGTTAGTGGCGTTAAAAATCGACGCCATGCATCACGAGGCAAACTGGAAGCTTTTTGTTCGCGGCTGTTTAGTGATGGGACGAGCCGGTATCGATAAAAGTATTTTTTACGTTATTTTTGCCAGGCAAATTTTTTAAAATATAAAATATCTCTTTTATATGATATTCATTAAATTGATGAGGAAGAAACAATTTTATTTGTGTTCGTTTTATGTTACTTTTAGTTATGTGTAATTTTAAAGTTGAAAAAAGACTTACTGCTGAGTTTCTTGCGGCGTTTCTTCTCAGCACGTGTCACCTTTCGAAGCGCTGGTAGAATCAGATATGTGAAAGAGCCCGTGTGGCCTACTTGCAAAATAAATATTTTAATTTTCATTTTAATTTTCATTTGCATGGAGGCATTAACATTTTGTGATAGAACTAAATTTTAATTGCATTCCGATAATTTTTGGAAAACTTAAAGATTAATGTGAATACAATAAATAAAGGAGAGTGTCATTAAACATACCTTGTTGAATTAAGTATGAAATTGTCATAATAATCATTGGCACTTAATTTTGAGAATAGTTGCAGAAATATGTTGATAACTAATCTATCTAAGTAGTAGTATAAATAGATATTTATTAATATGCAGTTTGATTGTGATTGTATAGCGTTCCGTGAGTCACAGACGGTGCTGGCTGAAAATCAGCGCAGCAGGTGTCTTACACCTCAGCATTATGCTGAGCCAGTGTCCCATTCACTGCCGCGCGGACACAGAGCATCATTTTATTTTGTATTATTTCCTTTTTTTATATAACTCTGTCAATGTAATGTAAATCTGATCAAAATAATCGACAACATTTTCATCGACTATCAACCCTTCACGTGCCTATATCAATTTATCTCATTTTACACAAGTAGCGCTTTCACGGCTAAATGTATTTCTTCATACATCTGCGACTTATATTACAGTACGACTTATATTACAGTAAGAGCAATGTAATGTAACGGTACTAATTTACGAGAGCGCAAATGGCGGCTTTTGGTTAAATTTAGGGGTAATAAAACAATAAGGGTGAGTGAAATTTGGGGTCTGTTTCGTGGTGAGAAAATATGAACATGTTTTTTATGCCAGCTGGACTTTGCCGTTAAGAATATTTCGTAAAATTTGCGTTTAACTGAAATTATCTTCTAATAACCTAACCTAACCATACTAGAAATGTTTTTTTTTAAATGTAAATTGACTGACAAACGAGCTGACGGCGCACCTGATGGTAATTGGTCACCGCCGCCCATGGACATCTGCAACACCAGAGGTGCTGCCAATGCGTTGCCAGTCTAGGGGGGATGGGGAATGGGTATGGGATGGGGATGAGGGAATAGGCCTCTGGATCTCGTCACTCACCGTGCGAAACGCAATAGCAAGCTATTACTTTACGCCGATATTCTTAGAGAGTGTGGCACTACCCCGGTCGAGCCGGCCCATTCGAACAGTAATAATCTAGTGAGGATTACTGTTTGGCTCTACCATTACAATATATATTATATATTTGTGTGATGAGCACGAATGTTTGTTCCTGCGTCTGTTTCCTATGAATTTAAGTATTTATTTTATTTTATTTTATATGTATATCATCGTCTAGTCTAGTACCCATAACACAACCCTTTAGAGCTTACCTTGGGACTAGATTGAATTGTGTAAAAATTATCCCCTGATTTATTGTTATTTTATTTATTATTTAAATTAACATCACAAAATAACAGCTTAACTATATAATCCTTGACGACGTAATTTTGCAAATATCATGAAAATTACACCCATTATTGCATACATGCCTTTACCATTTATTAATTACCATCTGTCAAAAGTTGAATACATTTTTGAGTCAACCGTTAACGAGTTAACAGACGGTTTGAGATGAAGATATTTGAAATGACCATCGTAAATTAAAATAACTTCACAACTTATTTATTTATTTATTTATTCGAATCAATTATGTGCAACATTAGAGAAAATCCATGGCGTTACAGCGATTCAATAGAAATACTTAAGAATAACTTAAACTAGATTAAGACTAACTACCATAAGGTCCATCCATACTTCTCTCTAACACTCTCTTCCATTCAGTTATCAGCATCGCTATCCCTGTCTTACCAAACTTAACTTACTTATACTTAACTCTTTATGCCGCTCATAGTCATAAAATTATCCGCTTTACAGAAGCAACTTGTTTAAGTTTATTTGTATCGTATAGTGCTCTCGAATATTCTCCGGATAGTTAAGGTTCTACCCAAACAGCCCTATTGGGTAAGGCCACGTGTTGTTATAAACGAGAAGCGTGAGCGGATGAGATCGTAACTTTAAAATCCTCCCTCACTTGGAGCATTCGCCTGTAAAGTTACAGATTTGATTTCGAGCTTTAAAGGTACAGTACTGTCTCACTGATTTGACGAGCATTCGCCTGTAATGTAACATTTCAGATTAGATTTTAAGCAATAAATTACAGTAGGTACCTACTGTGCACTGTAATGCTCGGTTCTCTTCCCTCACCAATGTAATATTCGAATCTTTAACATTGCAGGTTGCACACTGATGTAATGCTCGACTCTGTAAAGTTATATTACAGGCGAATGCTCCAAGTGAGGGCACCTTTAGCTGTATACTGCTGCTAATTGATTTTGTAATGTGCAAAGCGCTTCGGTCGACAAACCACCACAGAAAAAAACAGAGAAATTGATTTGTATAACATTATAGGATTCCACGTTTCGCAGATCGCCAGGGAGTTGGGAAATAACACCCCTGGAAATAGATGTTTCCTTTTTAAATATTAAGACTACGAATGGTTTGTACTTGCCTATGTCTATCAAAGTCCGGCAGTGGACTTTTAAAAAACGAGATCAAAGCCTTGTTTTGCTACGCGTTTTTTATGAAAATTACATTTCAATTTATTAAGCTTCATCAGTTTAACTCAAAATATGGCGCTGATATTAGATAACTTGAAATTTGGAGTCATTCCAAGTCAAGCATTCAGAGAATTAACATTTTAATAATATTAAGGTGGTAATGACGCAATGATAATATCATCAAACTGAGGGATATAATAATATGGCCGAATTCAGAAACGCCACTGAAGCATTTGATTAGATATTAAATAGTTAACGTCCCTCAACTAGTTGTTAACCTATACCTACAGAAATTTCACCTTAATCAAAGATCAATTTGAGTGGCCTTTCTGAATTAGGCCAATAGGTGGTCATTTTTGTACATGTGTCAGAAGTCTCAAAGGTAGGTACCGTTAAAAAAGTAATGTCGAACGTAAGTAAAGTTTATTTTAATATTTTTTACTAATTGTTACTAAGTCGATTCGGGATGTAGATTGAAAATAACTTCAAGATTCCAGAATCATTTGGTAGCGAAGAAAGACGCTCCTCGCCCAGCTATCCTCTGGCCACAGCTTATCGTCACGCGTGACAAACGGCGACACATTCGTATTCATTCTAGGCGTTTTTGCTCGAAACCCTTTTTGCTCTGCCGTTTTGAGTGTATCTACTGTAGCACGGATATAGTGTGACAACTAGATGCGTCATCACTAAGGGGTCATCCATAATTTATGTCAAACAAATTTAATGACACTACCCAGTTGTGATGTCACATATTTTGCAATATTTTAAGATTTTCGATAGATTTGAAGTTAGCGTTTGAATACTTTAGATTTATACATGTGACCTCACGAAGCTTATGACTCTACCCCCCCCCTTGTCACACGATGTCACAGTTCGTTGACCCCCTCCCTCTCCTTTAACGCGTGACGAAATTTATGTATGGCCCCTAATTTGAAAAATACGGCCAGCGAAGCTCAGTACATCGGTCCCTGGGAACAGTTTATTATACGTCTTAATGGGGTAAGAAATACCATCCGAAAAAGGAAAGCGAATCGACACATTACATACACTGTTTTTTAAACGACTAGGCTTTCATCAGATGCGGTTATAAAATGCAAGATTCAAGAGAAAAGTCAGGATTCTGTTAAGGGGTGGGGGAGGGGGCAAACGAAGAAAAACCAAGAATATACCTAAGTTACCTGCTGCACGAGCAATGGGACAGCAGCTCAATTACGTTACCCAATTGGTATCGGTTTGGCTCGAAAAGTAAACCAATTTAGTCATCACTCGATATAAATAAGGATCCAATTGCTTTACTTTTCGCCAAAGCGATACCAATTGGTGATACGTAGTTGAACAGCAGGTTACGTTAAAAATGAAAAACATAATACATCAGTGACCAACTTTAATTTAGATTATTAAAGTAGCACAACTCTTAGGCGACCTTCATTTATAGTTGCCACAAAAGCTACCCAAGCCATAGACTCAATTAAGGAGCTTAAACAAAAACTAAATTATACAAAGCATTATGGTACTTAAGGTGAAATAATTCATCTTGTAACTACGCTCGCTCTTATTGGAGATCTACACCCAAACCACATCCATTCAACCTAATTCTCCAACTCCCAGACGCGTCCAACGCAAAGAGGGCAAAAACGAGTTATTACGTGAAAATTTCCGAAATCCCCAGTTAACTGTGACCCCATGTACCCTTTTTAGTGGCCCCAAGTGGGTCTTGATTGTGACGGATCTGCTCCTGAATGCTAAATTGAGTCTAGTCATTTTGGGGACGAATTTGTAATACATTGCTGTAAGTTATTCAGATGGATATTTCAATGCTTCCTTACAGTAAGTACTACAGCTATCAATAAAGTTGTCTAGATTCGATGATTTCAGGTATAGGGTGTCCCATTTGTAAGGGTGTCCCGATGTTAACGTGCATGGGGTGTACAAAATGGGCGCATTAAACTTTTGAACGTCACGGTTGAATGCGAGAAAGCGTGCCACGGACGCCGAGTGACGGCTGTAGCCGGTAAAATATATAGAAAATGGCATGTTGTGGCGTCAGGGGCCCGAAAATCTGCTGTCAGCTACTGTCGACTGTGGCGTTCAAAAGGATAAAAAAGCGGCCAACTGTGAGTCGGACTCGCCCATGAAGGGTTCTGTGATTTATGACGTATTAAAAAAAAACTACTTACTAGATCTTGTTCAAACCAATTTTCGGTGGAATTTTACATGTTAATGTACATCATATATTTTTTTCATTCTCTTATTTTATTATTTACAGTGGGGGACGGGACGACACACATTTTACCACTTTGGAAGTGTCTCTCGCGTATACTATTCAGTTTAGTATAAAATGATATTAGAAACCTCAATATAATTTTTGAAGGCCTATCCATAGATACCCCACACGAATGGGTTTGATGAAAAAAAAAATGTTTGAGTTTCTGTTCTAAGTATGGGGAACCCCCAAAATTTCTTGTTTTTTTTTTTCTACTTTTGTGTAGAAACCTTAATGCGGTTCACAGAATACATCTACTTACTAAGTTTCAACAGCATAGTTCTTATAGTTTCGGAAAAAAGTGACTGTGATATACGGACGGACAGACAGACAGACAGACATGACGAATCCATAAGGGTTCCGACCCTAAAAAGGACGCTCTTGCCTTGAGGGCAAACATCGATAGTAAACATAATCCAATTGGTTTAGTAACATCACTATGGTAAGAGGTCAGATGGCGTTCAGCAACCCAAGCTGCCAAATCTCTGATCAGGATCGCGTACCCCGAATGAGAAACAGGAAAAAAAGCGATAGGAATACGTCCACAGATGCCCGGGATCATCAATAACAAGACATACAGCCTAAAACATTTCAAGTAAGTAGATTACCGTTCTGTTTATCCTAAGCTCTATGAGCAAAGATTTCAGATGCACGTACGAATTTGTATGCAACGTGACCCGAATTCTTTGCTCGCATCCCGCAAACGGATTCACGGAAATTGTTTTATGATCCATTTCAACTGCGTAAAGTGTGGGTTTCCATTATTCCCACTTACATTCGAAAGGATTTGTTTTAAGAAAATTCCGCGTGCAAAATGTAAGATGAATGTAATATACAGATTAAATGTAGCATGACTGTACTTGTAAAAATATAAAGGCACTTACTTAAACAAATGGGAACGTCGGAATACAATTCCGTACGTACCTTTTATGTTACAAGGTTTTGTTTAACTTTAGGTACTTATTTGTTAGGTTATTAAACCTATGATGGTATGATGAACCGTATGGTGACACGTGATCAGCCCATCGCCCATACAGATAGTCCACCATGTTGGAGAGGACCCGTCCCTTAGTCGACTTTTACGACATGCCAGGATCCCATGGGTAACTCATGGCATCCCTACGGCTTTTCATACGAAAGGCGATAACAATTTCCACCTTAAATCTTAACCGTTTTTGACCAATTTTTGATAGGTTGTCAGTCAGAACAAAATCTAAGTCTATACGTTTTTTGAATATTGATTAAAGATCAACAAAGTCAAACAATCGCCGTAATTCATTCAGTATGAGCATACTAAAACAATAATAAAACTGAATTTATTAATTAAAGTGAAAAAAAAAAAGCAAAACGTGTAGACCTAGATTTCGTTCTGACTGACAACCTATCAAAAATTGGTCAATATCGGTTAAGATTTAAGGTGGAAATTGTTATCGCCTTTCGTATGAAAAGCCGTAGGTTCACACTCCTCATTTGGTTCCAGTGTTGTGAGATAGTAAGTAGCCTTTTTGGGAATAGCCCAAATTACAGCAATTGGTGGACTATCTGTATGGGCGATAGGCTGATCACCTGTCACTATACGGTTCATCATACCATCTTAGGTTTAACTAATCGAACATGGCCACAAGTAGTCTTGTTGCTCTGCCCACCCCATTAGGGATTTCGGGCGTGATGCTATGTATGTGTATGTATGTAGTTACCCAACCAGCAAAACAGTCGAATAAGAATTATTTTAATCAGCTCGTAGTCGAATATCAACTGATTTAACGTTGCCAGAACACCAACTTGTCGTATAAGCGTTATCATATCGACTATTAAGCAATTTTCATTTATTTTGGTATAGGTAATTATGTCCAATCAACGGTTACTGCTATTTTTAATAGCATTTTTACTCTACCTTCGTAAATATGCTGAGTTAAATTGTCCATATCACTTTTACTCAGCATCTTGGATGTTTCCTATGTATTTAAGTATTTATTTATCAATATAAGTATGTATATCGTCGTCTAGTACCCATAACACAAGCCTTTAGAGCTTACTTTGGGACTAGATCTATTTGTGTAAAGATTGTCCCATGATTTATTTTATTTATAGTAGAACCCGTTTATTATGACATCGAAAAGAATTGACAAACACGTCATAATAAGCGGAGTCATACAAAGCGTATGTGAAAAAAAAAAACATTTTTTATGTAAATAATGATAATAATGACACAGCGTGACCCTCAGGTGTCAATTAGTCACTGAGATTCAAAACAAAAACGAGCCACGTGCCGAACGTCGTCGGGAATTAACGAATATTACCGAAGGTGTAAAGAATCATGTTGGTCATTATAACCGGACATAATTTAATAAGCGACATGTCAGTGTAAGGGAAGTCATTATATCCGACTTTTTTATAAAGAATTTTATATGAAAACCAGACTTCGTAGTGTAATTACGTCATAATAATCGGTTGATCAATATAGGTGGAGTCATAATAAACGGATTCTACTGTATTTATTTAATAATTTTTGCTTTATAAAAGTTATGTAACAGCTATAGAATTGCTAATTCGCTAAATAGGGTGCTTTTATACGGCTATTACTCGACACTGTTATGTTTCTATAAAAGTTGAGTAATAGCAATATATTTACTATTATCAACATTTTTGCTATTACTCTGTAGGTAAATAACTCCGCATAATGCGTACGAGCGCTCGGATCAATCAAAAATGATGACAATAGATGCAATATATACGACATTGGTCTAAGTTACACAGAAACCTACTATGGTAACGAAATTGTGTCTCTTTCTGATCAATATACATTTCGCAAAGTTAGATGAAGACAATACCATATCGCTTAACCGATGTTGAATAAAACCCTTTTCCATTGTTATCGCCGTAAAACCCGACAAAAAAATCACCGCTGTCGGATTTTCCCTTTAACTCATTCATTAGTCGATTAATACAGAGTGAAATCGCTCATTCTGTCACCTAAAAGGGTCGACGAAAGGGCATTACAGCAGAAACAAAAATTCACCCTTCAAAATCCTTATGGCATTGACATAAGAGCTATTTTATCATGATTCACGTAACTTATGAAGTGGTAGAACTGTCTCAGGTGAGTGTTGCGTCTCACTTAATTACTTAAGAGTGAGCGGGACGGAGATTGGAGCTGTCGCAGCTTTGTTGTTAGTTTTTCCGTGGCTGGGATGAGTTGGAGTAAGTTTTATTTGGGAGTATTATACAGGATGGTTTGTTTTAAAACTTCTGTTCCCTTTATCATTGTTATATAAAATACCGGACAAGTGCGAGTTAAACTCGCGTGGAGAGGGTTCTTCCGTACATGATTATCTGAAATGTACTGTTACTTAAATACCATAGACTTGTTATAGGTTTTCTTGTAATCTATAGATAAATAACTATTTTCTTTTTTTTTATTGTAGGCCCAGTAGTTTCGAAATAAGGGGAGGGATGGTCAACTGTCGCCTATTTTCCTAAATAACTTTAAAATTATTTGTTCTAAAATTAAAAAAAATATATATTTAAGATCCTCAGAATAAGACATTTCATTTGATATGTAACATAATATAGTTTACATAACTTTTTTTTAATTTTCTAATTTTCCCCCCAAAAGTGAAAGTTTAAAATTCATTTATTTACGTTACGCGCCCGTGTTGCGGTCACCGCCTTACATAAGTATACCAAATTTCAACTCAATCGTTTTATTCGTTTCAGAGCAAATTGGCTGTGACAGACGGACTGACAGACAGACACACGAGTGATCCTAAAAGGGTTCCGATTTTTCAATTTTTACAACTTATTCTACTATAGTTAAGTACGGAGGTCTTATATAAGTGAAGCATATTATTATTCAGAAACGGAACATGGACACAAAATTATCGGAAACTTGTGATTTTTTTATTTAATTTACTGAAAAACAGTCTCTTCTCGGTATAAATATTTTCACTAGAAATATTTGAGACCGCCATCTCGTCTTTGTTTCCCTTATTAAACCTGTAATTTAGACAATTGTTCTCTGAAAAGCTGCCTATTCATGATTGGATCAAAAATTGAAACAGGAAAACGTATATTATATTGTATATTTTGCTTGATTTTATGAAGATTCGTTGGTAAAATTATCGTCTCAAATATCAGTAAATCAATATAGTTTTTGACGTTACTGATCAGAAGTGATACACTTAGCAAATTCCGTCTCAACAATGATGTCGACAGTTTTATACAAATCTCAGTAACTATAGTATCTGTTCAGCCAGTACTTTGAGCATAAAATTTTAGACGGGGTAATCACAGTTCGATATGGCCGCCGACAAGTCCACATGTCGGCGGCCTACTTTGCGTCTTGCTTTGACCTACTTTGGCTACTTTGACCATAGTTTTTTTTTTCCAAAACAGTGCAATAATTAAGTTTATCTACACCCATATCATAAAACCTCCATAGTGTAATCAAAAACCGTAGGAAATGACCACCATTTTGACAACCAATTAGGTAAAACGAGTGCTGCAATGTTATTCCCGTATCGTTTTTAGTATAGAAATGAGATTAAATTTGGAACAGCTGTCAAAACTCAAGTGGGTCTCTATTCTAGTATCCATAGATATTAAAACAGTTATTGATACGAAACGTCAATTCAGTATGGTTTTTTAATATAAACTGCACAACATTTGATCTCGAGTGACATGAGAATAGAGACTTCATTCGTTTGTCTATGATTAAAAAACAAATGGTCTTGACGGAGGATCGAATTGCCGCCATTATGTTGGTGTTTTGCTGAACGAAAGTAGAATTGTTGTTGAATTGAATAGAAAAAGTTGTTTGTAATTTACATTTTAGTTGAAAATATGAATAGTAGTCTTCTCGGAGTGTGTGTGATGTGAAAATGTTCCGGATATCGGAAATATGCAGCCACGATTGCAACAAATAAATTGTTGTCAGAAAATATTGTTTCTGAACCCATCATGGAGGATTTATAATATGTGTGTAGATAAAGTTATGTATGCAACTCTGCATAATTTGGCCTTAAAACACACGTGATTTCTCTAAAATTTCATAGGTGAAAGGCTCAGGTGACAATCTGTCATAAACGTTATTTTTGAAAAAGAAAAGTCGACATATACGTCCGATTATCACTACTTCTCACTTCTATCAAATAGGCCACAGGTAAATTACAAAAAGTACATATAAATGACGACAGCAGCTGAGAAAGCCCAATTTTACGTTGACACCTAAAATTTGGGCGTCCTATTCATATAGGTAAGTAGGACGATATGTGTGAGCATGACACTCTCATCTTACTAAGCATAATATCCAAATCTCAATCCATTATTAAACTGAGAGCGTGTTGAGGATCTTGAGTTTCGCATGTTACGGATGGGAGATGATCGGATACGGCACCTTTGAGGTAAAATATGTCTTTCAGCGCATGATAAACAAGAAACTATAGAAATGCATTTTGTATAAAAAAAAGTTATAGTAGGTTAGTGGGTAGGTTATGCGTCTTCTTAATTTAATTTTTCCTAAACTTAAAATAAGAAACGTCATACTCGATTTTGTATAGCACAAAGGTGTCACTCACTGTATACTTGATTATACTGTGGCATTATGCTGAGCCAGTGTCTCATTCACAGTATTTGTCTTCTGTGTTAGTGAATAAATGTTTCTTTCTTTCTTTCTTTCTTAACCCCTTTGATGAGCGTGAGGACTGGCAAGGCGAATGGAGGATTAATTGCGAAAACTGGAAAAGGAGCAACGGAAATTGATCCTAAGAAGCAAGTAAGAGGCCAAGCTACCCCGCAAACTCTGGTGCCAGTTGAACAGCTCAGAACCGGCCATAGGAGCTGTAACTACCTACGGCATAAATGGGGCTGGAGAGACTCAGCACTCTGCGACTGCGACGAAGAAGAACCATACAGCATATTATTCAGCGATGCCCTCTGCGCGCCTTCCCGGACCCTCCCAGAGACCTGTTGACACTTCTGACGCAGCCGTTTCGCTTAAAAATGTAGATTTAGATTTATACATACATAATACATACATAGCATCACGCTCGAAATCCCTAATGGGGTGGGCAGAGCCACAAGACTACTTGTGGCCACGTTCGATCAATTAGTCCTAAGATGGTATGATGAACCGTATGGTGACAGGTGATCAGCCCATCGCCCATACAGATAGTCCACCATGTTGGAGAGGACCCGTCCCTTAGTCGACTTTTACGACATGCCAGGATGATAAGCATCTGCACGCATTCTATGTTATTTCTTCACTCCCAGTGCAGCAGAGGAGTATTTAGATTTATAAGGATAATAAATAAACGGTTAATATTACCGCCTCAACCCGTTTCCCACATCTCGCGCCATAAATTGCGCCTAGAGATACTGTTTACATTTAATATGGGCTCAGGGTTTTAATTCAAAAGCTTGGGACGCATTACCCGCTCACTATTTATAAGGGATTTCCATCTAAAAACGTTTATAATCCTTTGGTAACTGGATTATACCATGTCCTGTTTTCATTACAGGCTCTCATTTCTCGGGCTCGCCACTCTTACCTAACAAAATAACCTTTACAAATAGGTATTTAATAACTAGTATGATCAATTTGTACTTGTTTTTCCACGCTTTATATCATTGAAATATATATAGTTCAAACTGAACTGACAGCATCGCAGGTTCAGTCGCATGGCAACCACCATCCTTGACACCCATTTCAGTGACACTGTTATAATTGAAAAAATACCCTCCCGCATCGTTTGAGACCGCAGCACCATCGACTACACCACCCACAATGATATGATAGCGTGTGAATCAAGCAATATTAGACTTTTGTATATATGTCGTAAGAACTAAGACATCAATAGTGTGTGGGTAAGGCATGGCGCTGGCGTTTCACAACCTTCTATGAGACTTGTCACAAGAAATTGTACTGATAGGCATATCGTTCTTTTGAGATCTTTGCTTTATATTAGCTTGACTTGTAGCTACTTGTAGCTTCAGTTTATTGTTGATTAACATTGAAATAGTTAAATCCTAAATAGTAGTATCCAAAAAATTATTCAAAAATTCGAAATATCTATTAAGAGGGCGCCGACCGTCCAGTGGGGCCCACATCACTGTTATTGTGTTTTCTATTAAAGGAAAGTATTTTATTAAAATTTAAGCCGTATAAGTTGTTACGCAACTTAATACACAACGTATATGCTATGTAATATAGCTTTGCAAAGTATAACCATCATCTAATCAATTTAACAGAAAAAAGCGGCCACTAATTTCTATTAAATTGATTAGATGATGGTTATACTTTGCAAAGCTATATTACATAGCATATACGTTGTGTATTAAGTTGCGTAACAACTTATACGGCTTCAATTTTAATAAAATACTTTACTTTAATAGAAATACAATAACAGTGATGAGGGCGCCACTGGACGGTCGGCGCCCTCTTAATTTTGCAAGTACACGGGCTCTTTCAAATATTATCTCTCTGACTATCTTCGTCGGCACTAGTGTGAGAGACGCACTTAGAGATAGGACGGTGTTAACTTATCCTCATGTCAACCTTGCTAGGGCCGCTGAATCTGCCAGGGCTTCGAAAAGTGAAAGGATTTTTGTTGAAAAAGACTCATTACCAAACCATTACAGTTCGAAGGCTCTTCCCAAAACTAAAACTAACGCAAAGTACAATGCAACAAACAAACTTAAAAAACAAAAAACCGGTCAAGTGCGAGTGAAACCCGCGTGGAGAGGGTTCCGTTACATACATGATAAACTGAAATTTCCTATGTTACTTTAAATACCATAGACTTCTTATAGGTTTTCCTGTAATCTATAGGTAAGGTAAAGAACTATTTTCTGTATTTTTTTCAAAATTTTAGGCCCGGTAGTTTCGGAGATAAGGGGGGGGAATGGTCAATTTTCACCTATTTTCCTAAATAACTTCTAAAGTATTTTACTTAAAATTCAAAAAAAATACATTTAAGATCCTCACAATAAGCCCTTTCATTTGATATGTCACACGATTTCAGTTGCACAACTTCTTTTTTTAAATTTCTAATTTATCCCCCAAAAGTGGGCCCCATGTTCAAAATTAATTAATTTACGTTACGCATCCCTGTTGCGGTCACCAATTTACATATGTATACCAAATTTCAAATCAATCGGTTCAGTAGTTTGGGAGCAAATTGGCTGTGACAGACGGACAGACAGACAGACAGACAGACACACGAGTGATCCTATAAGGGTTGCTTTTTTCCTTTTGAGGTACGGAACCCTAAAAATAATAATGATTATAGTAGGTAATTTAGCTAAATTTGAAATTCACTAAACTTAAAATAAGAAACGTCAAACTGGATTTTGACAACTCTGAGCTATACAAAATCGAGTTTGACGTTTCTTAGGAAATTTTAAATTAAGAAGACACTGTTTCCAATTGGTCATAGTATCTATGTAGTCTAGTCTAGTAGTGTAGTATGTGGTCTAGTGTGTAGTAAAGTTATATTGTCGATTAGAAGCGTCAAGAAATAGTTCGTCATCATCATCATATCAGCCGTCCAATATGTCCACTCCAGGCCCCCAATTCTCGCTGCATTCGAGATAATCTCAAAATCGAGATTAAACGTCAGTGCATACAGTCGTTTGACACAACTGTATGAATCTGACGTTTAATCTCGTAATCGATATTATTTCGAATGTAGCGAGAATTGGGGGCCTGGACTTAGGCCTCTCCAAAGATCTCCAGAACGACTGATCCTGAGCTGCACCCAGCGGATTCCCACAATCTTTACCAGGATGTTCACCTTACAGATCGCCACTTGAGAACGTCGAACGAAATACGCGAGGTAACGACAATAAAATATACCATTGTAACACATTGTCGTAAAATAAGAAATACCCATGAAATTACCGAAAGAAAGCGAAAATACAGGATTCGAGAGGCGGTGTAAATGGAAAATTGTCGTCCTGATTGGAAATTGATTGATTCCCGTTTGTAGGAATTAATCAGACCAGTAATAGCCCGTGTCTCGCACGCAAACATTATTTTGGGCCCCGTTGGATAATGATTGAATTGGAATATTATAACTACTTACCTATACGAAAAAAAATATGCTGTGCTATTGCTATTATATAGGCACATGCTCGCAAAAAACTCAGGCCTTAAAAAATACTACCAAAATAAGCCATAAGTTTTTGCAATTTTAGAAACATGATAGAGACAAAACTACAAATGTTATCGTATTAGGTATTTATAATAAGTAATTAGTATAAAATACATTTTTAATTTTTAAAAGCACCTTCGTTTAAATGAGCTGCGTCTTGTTGCTGGCACTCCTGCGGCTTTAACATGCATGCCACGAAGATAAATTAAACCCGTTTATCTCTATGATTATTTATTTCATCGGCACTAGTTTGAGAGAGACGCACTTAGAGATAAGACGGTCTACGTTATCTTTGTGTCATGCATGTTAGGGCCGCTGCAACCGACTTCACAATTGTTGGAAAAGATGCTGACAGTAATCACTTCTGGTACGTAACCGCCCTGTTTGCATAATATTCGTTGTTGAACAAATTTTCTTTGAGATTTTCGACCCAAACTTTGATTAAACTGACGCTGAGATACTCACTTATACGGCGCAATCCGTATTCAATCCTAATGAAGTCGGTTAAAAAGGCATCGCATGGTAACGTAAGACTGTTTTTTTTTTTAAAGTGTTAACGCAAAAACCTCTTTGCTTTTCCGTGAAACGCATGGAGCCAGATCAAAAATGTACAAAATGACGTTTTAATTTAATTTCCCGCCATCCGTTGTAGGTACCCAATAGTAAACTGTGCATCTAGGGCCGTAAGAAGGGGATAACTAACGAGAGTCTGTTAGAAGCTCGACGCCGATAGGCGAGGGCTTTTATGTATGACTCGAGTTTGTTATCCCCTTACTGGCCGTGATACACACAATGTTTTTCATCACATTTGCGAGGAAATGCTATAAAAATTAGACAAAAAATAGTATATATATTAATTTTATTCCCATTTTACATCGTGAATTACCATCAGGTGGGTGTTCATAAACTGAGCGTACGTTGCGATCAGCGCGGGGCAGCTCCGCCGGCTTGCGGTCGCGCGCCCCGCCGGCTGCGGCTCCCGAGCAGCTCCGCCGACCTGGCGCACTTAACTGCCCGCGGGAGTTCGAACTACCGCTGACGGCGGGGCCCATAGAGGAGTTAAATCGGCTATAGTTGCTCTATACGCTTGCGTATAATAACACCCTTTCCGAGCAAGTGTGATGAAATAATTGATAGTTTACAAAAAAATCTATGCTGTTATTTGCAGAAATTTATGGCCTAACCTATACAACGTGAAGAATTGTAGTTAATTTTTAATATCACTAAAATATTGTACTGTAAACAGAGTAAAGCAATTTTTAGAAGGATTTTTAAGGCACCTTAAGGCCTGCGACTTTGTTTGTGTCGAAATGGGATGAAATGGATATCCCGTATTAATTTAAGATGTGAGTTATCTCTATACCAAATTTCATCAAAATCCGTCCAGCCGGTGAAGCGTCAAGGAGTAACAAACATACCAACTCACACACATACCCACATACTCACAAATGGCTATTTATGTTTATTTAAAACCTTAACTATATGTCCTACACCTAAAGGATACTAGCTTTACCATTATATTAGGAATAAAGTTAACATTTAATTACTAAGCTATAATTTTCTGATTATGTTTAGCCTAATCCGAAACATATTCAAAAACCAATACATTAAAACTTAATTAAAATCAACATCTCACTTTACAAAGATAACAAACGAGCTCTCAAAGCACCTACTGACCTTTATAACTAAGTAGATAGGGGTCAAATTGGAAGATTAAATGTCAACAAGCGATAAAATGAGTGTTTGTGTAGAAAATTTTGCTGGCCCGCTACAACGATCTTTGTTCGACTAGATGAGATTAAAATCGAATCGAATTTTTTATGAACTTGTTTCTCAAAATTAAGCAAGCAAATGTAGTTGTGGAATCATTAGTGATGTTATTTATACTTTATAGTATTTAATTTTTCGTCCAAGAGAGAACACTTAACCCTATTGGCATTTTCCCTTGGCACTCATTGGCCAACAGTAGGGAATCCGTATGGATATAGTTTGCCGACATAAAACTAACATTGGACCAATATAACAAAAAGATTATCATTACCCCCAACCAATTATAAACGTTGAGCCATTGTGAATACCACTACCGTATACTTGAAAAAACACACGGCTTTACTCACGATTTATTGTCAGAAATAGTCCGACATGTTTCGAACTCGATTGGAGTCCTTCTTCAGGGTTTGAGTGCGGTCCCGGTCAGATCAACCCGCGCACTGCTCTGTGAGCTGTCGTTGCGCCCGTGCAGAGGGTGCGGGCGCGGGGGCGGCGGGGGGCGGCGCCGGCGCTGCTGACGCACTCGGCTGCGGCTGGTCGTTGTTGGTGGTGAACGGCGGCAAACATGCCGAGCTCACGGTGTCCACAAGAGTATCAACACGTACCGTATCCCGAATGGCTGGGACAACGGGCTTCCACGCTGGTGGCAATTCCCACCCCATATCGCGGTTGAAATTGGGGCGTCGTCTGATCTCAATCGCCTCGCGAATCTTGCGTTGAACGAACGGATGTCGGACTATTTCTGACAATAAATCGTGAGTAAAGCCGTGTGTTTTTCGAGTATTCATAATGTCTCACGAAAGTTTTAATTTGACTACCACTACCGTAGTTTAAAAACGGTTGACATTTCTGCATTGTATTCAACGAAGGCCCTATTAGATATTAAGTAACGTTGGCCCAATGCAGTAAAACATTATCATTACGCCCATCGACTTACCAACGTTGGGCGAATGCGACTTCTGCTACCGTTGGTTTAAAACTGTTGGCATTTTTGCATTATATTGTTTCAGTTGGAAATTCTACAATGGCCCTTAGTTGTAGGCCTTACCTCAAAACGACGGCCAAATAACGAGACCCATGTGGCCCGACCAATTTCTTACTTATGACCATGTTCTGCCTATAACCAAAGGTTTTGTCATAACTCAATAAGTACTACATTTTTTTATTATACTTGTTAAGTAATGTAGTGTAAAGGCAACCGTCATGAAACCTCTGTCAGTTCCTCGCCGAGGGATGTCTCATGTGCATTGGGTTAACCTACCCCGCTCCTGCTCCCTCCGCACCTGCGACACCTGTCAATGATATGACAGCTATCAGCGCGCGTGCACGCTATTCTATCGCGGCGTTAAACACTGTACTTTGGTGTTCCTTCTATGTACTTTTGGACTATTTATCTGGTGCTTTCAAGACCTAGGCAACGCTGTACATCAGGAGCTGGCCACTACTAGAGGACTGACCGGGCCATCGGACTTCACAAGGTGAGTGAACTGCCTAGCTTCTTGATTGTTGCCTTTGGGTTCCTTCGAACCTTCTACATCTTACTATCTGCTCTCCACTGAGTTGTCGACCTGCATACTTTTCTTTACAATACTATAACTAGATATGTAAATTAATGACTATCATTTTATCCTATTAATATCATTAATGTGAAAATATGTGAAGATGTTTAGATGTTTGGTTGCGAGTTACCCAATCACGTGCAAACAGCTTAATTACAGAATAGTAAAATCATGAAGATTAACTAGGGTTTCTGGTCGTTTCCGGTTTTCGGATTCCACTATATCTTCGTTGCAGCCCTTAGTAAAACAATTTTCCGATTAAAAACTAGTTAGCAACTCCCGGCGCGACCCGTTCATCATTTTATCATCAATTATCTTTGGAATTTTCCCGTTTCAAAAGCATTAAAGAACGGAGTCAGTAGGTTTTAGAAGGAATTTTAAACATGCCTGCTTTCGCAGCACATGATGAGCCAACTCCGTTTGCAACATAATCAATAAATGTTAGGTTAGGTTAGTTGCAAACGGCAACGGCACACGGCCTTTTTGGCAATTAATTGCTGTAATTTGGGCTATTCCCAAAAAGGCTACTTATTATCTTACAAATGGAACCAAAAGAGGAGTGTGAACCTACTTTTCATACAAAAGGCGATAACGATTTCCACCCCTTAAATGCATCATGGGGCTATATACCTCCCACTGCGGGCACAGGACTCCTCTCATATTGAGAGGGGGGCGGGAGATGTCTGCGTAGAGTTCGTTTCTCGTGATTTTCTCGGGACCTGAGCAATTTCTTACAAAATATTCTGTCCGTTCCCCAGATCCTTCACCAGATACTTGCCAAATTTTGTCCAAATTGGTTCAGCGGTTTAGCCGTGACAGCGTAACAGACAGACTGTCGCATTTATAATATTAATATAGATAGTACGGATGGTTCGTTTAAGCCAATAGAACAATTTAAACGAATTTATTACCATAATATAACCGTTGGAGTCAATGTTATATAAATAAGTGTTAACTTAACCACAAAGTGGTAATTTAATAATTTACCCAAACAGAATCAAACGTGGTTACAGGGTAACAATAGAGAATAGAACCCGGTTATTGAATTTAGTAACCGTATTATATTAACCCGATCCCGCCTGAAACCCTATTTGATTGTATACTGAGTAATCTTGAGGGATTCTGTTATATTTTATAGTAACTAGTTGTGGAACTTTGTTCGCGTGGGATAAGGAAAATGAAAAATGAAAATGAAAATATTTATTTTGCAAGTAGGCCACCTGGGCTCTTTTACATGTCTGAATCTACCAGCGCTTCAAAAGGTGACATCTGCTGAGAAGAAACGCCGCAAGAAACTCAGCAATAAGTCTTTTTTCAACTTTGGCAGTACAGTTTTATATAAAAACTAAAACAAAATGTGCAACATAAAAACCTAATGGGTACAAATTAATTCTAATTAATAACTAATAAGGGAGATGTATAGTCTCCGCGTCTGGAAAAGTTAAGTGACTTAGAGATGTATAAAGTCTCTAAGGGTCATAATAATAAAAATAAAAATTGAAGTAAAGAAACATCTAAATCGATTAATCTAGGTTAAATGTAGGTGTAGACAGTCTCCACGGTCAAGTTTAAAGATGGAGATGTATGATGGTGTATAACATTTCATGTCCTAACAATACAAATATACGAATATGAAAAACTATCAAATATAGAATAGAGAACACTATGTAGTCTCTCTAGTCAGGTTCAGATATCGCACAAAACTAATAAATTAAAGGCTGGAGATTCTATGTGTTAATCCACGGTATACGCTATCTCCATTCCAAATTTAATCCAAAACTGTCCAGCCATTGAAGCGTGAACGAGTAACAGACATACTAACTCACACACTCACTGACTTTCGCATTTAGATATAATATTACTGACTAGCTTTGCCCGACTATTAGCTATTTTTTAGTCAGAAACATTCCCAGGCGTAACCACAACTCACGAAAGTTTAATCGTTATCGGATGAACGGTATACGAAAGACGAACAAGCAAACAGATAGACATTCATTCATCAAAAATGTTCTCTAGTAATAGTTAGAAATTGTTTATTTTGAACCACTCATCCCTACTCTGATGACCTGGTGAAAATTGCGGACTCTGCTGGGTGCGAGCAGCACTGAATCCGTTGTTGTGGCGATCATTTGGGGGCGCTTATGCCCAGCAGTGGACATTTGATATGTCACACGCTAAGATTCGCAAACTTTTTTTTTAAAATTTTCTAGTTTATCCCCCAAAAGTGGCCCCCATGTTTAAAATTCATTTATTTACGTTACACGGTCGTGTTGCGGTCACCGAATTATATATTTACGAGTATGTATGTGTACCAAATTTAAACTCAATCGGTCTAGTAATTTCAGCAGACCAAACTGGCTGTGACAGACGGACAGACAGACACACGAGTGATCCTATAAGGGTTCCGTTTTTCCTTTTGAGGTACGGAACCCTAAAAACAGCTTTCCCTTTGCAGAAAGCGAATATTTTGAGCTTATACGCACACAACCGAATATGGCAACTGATTCCCGCAATTTTTTGCACAAAGCATTCAAATCACTTGGTATAAGATCGCAATCAGAACTGAAGTGACGCAATCAAATTGATGCTCCATTTGACGCTTGAACTTGGAATCATTTTGCAACCGGTTTTTACCCGAGCACGAAAAGGAGAGTACCTAATGTGTTTTACGCGGATTCATGTCTGTTTGTGTGTGCAGCTAGCTCTGGGTTTTTTATTACTGTAGGTAGTTAGATCAGTCCTAAGGCATTGTCCTAATAGAACGCGATTGTGCGATCATCTCTAGAATGTCATCGCACGATCAATTAGGACAACTGGTGGGTTACCACGATCTCTAAATGCGATTCTTTTTAGGCCCTAAGCTGAACTGCGTCGCTGTTTCATCTTCACCATATATTTTACACTAGTGGACCCGCCACAGCTTCGCCCGCGGGGTTTGCCATACAAACTTAATCACCCCTTTTCACCCCTTTAGGGATGGAATTTCATAACATCCCTCCTTAGTGCACCTCTAGGGTACTCGAGGAATATCTCTTCCAAATTTCAAACTTCGAGGGATTTGTTAGATGGGTTCCACGAACGCATTAATTTAGTGCGACTATTTTCCGAGTCGCATTTTTCCACGATCGGTTAATTTCCTCATTGCAATTGTACTCGTAGCTTTTAGTTAGTAGGGGAGTTATTTATGCATGTATCATACTTACAATATACACTGAATTTTTGTCATCATGTCTTTTTTGATCGTTTGACTGCGACTTTTGATAAAGTAATCACCATTTTTTGGTTTCACGAGTAGAACGCTGATGAATAAACTAATAAATAAATAAATAATATAAATAAATAAATTAGGGGATAATCTTCCAAAGTAAGCTCTAAAGGCTTGTCTTATGAGTACTACACGACGATATAAATACTTATATAGAGAAATAAATACTTAAATACATAGGAAACATCCAAGACTCAGGAACAAACATTCGTGCTCATCACACAAATATTTGCCCTTACCGGGGATGGAACCCGGAACGCTAGCTTCGGAGGCAGGGTTACTACCAACTAGGCTATCCGCGTCGTCGGATGTCGGATGGATCGCGGAAAAATGCGGCATGGGAAAAAGCTACGAGTAAAATTCCGATGAGGAAATTAACCGACCGCGGAAAAATGCGACTCGGAAAAAAGCTACACGAAAATGATGAGTTCGCGGATCCTATCTAACAAATATGTTTATTGAAAAGCTAATTCTGCATTTATGTTTATAATATCCGGCATTATCCGAGGCGTTGTGATGGAATCAACTAATATCCTCGCCTGTAATATTCAATATATACAATAATACGCACTCTTTTATGAACAAAATAAACGAACTAACGACGTATAAGTTACAAAGGAGTACACAATAAGTACATTCGCGGCGAATTATTTAAATGGCACCGTTAGTGGCGTTAAAAATCGACGCCATGCATCACGAGGCAAACTGGAAGCTTTTTGTTCGCGGCTGTTTAGTGATGGGACGAGCCGGTATCGATAAAAGTATTTTTTACGTTATTTTTGCCAGGCAAATTTTTTAAAATATAAAATATCTCTTTTATATGATATTCATTAAATTGATGAGGAAGAAACAATTTTATTTGTGTTCGTTTTATGTTACTTTTAGTTATGTGTAATTTTAAAGTTGAAAAAAGACTTACTGCTGAGTTTCTTGCGGCGTTTCTTCTCAGCACGTGTCACCTTTCGAAGCGCTGGTAGAATCAGATATGTGAAAGAGCCCGTGTGGCCTACTTGCAAAATAAATATTTTAATTTTCATTTTAATTTTCATTTGCATGGAGGCATTAACATTTTGTGATAGAACTAAATTTTAATTGCATTCCGATAATTTTTGGAAAACTTAAAGATTAATGTGAATACAATAAATAAAGGAGAGTGTCATTAAACATACCTTGTTGAATTAAGTATGAAATTGTCATAATAATCATTGGCACTTAATTTTGAGAATAGTTGCAGAAATATGTTGATAACTAATCTATCTAAGTAGTAGTATAAATAGATATTTATTAATATGCAGTTTGATTGTGATTGTATAGCGTTCCGTGAGTCACAGACGGTGCTGGCTGAAAATCAGCGCAGCAGGTGTCTTACACCTCAGCATTATGCTGAGCCAGTGTCCCATTCACTGCCGCGCGGACACAGAGCATCATTTTATTTTGTATTATTTCCTTTTTTTATATAACTCTGTCAATGTAATGTAAATCTGATCAAAATAATCGACAACATTTTCATCGACTATCAACCCTTCACGTGCCTATATCAATTTATCTCATTTTACACAAGTAGCGCTTTCACGGCTAAATGTATTTCTTCATACATCTGCGACTTATATTACAGTACGACTTATATTACAGTAAGAGCAATGTAATGTAACGGTACTAATTTACGAGAGCGCAAATGGCGGCTTTTGGTTAAATTTAGGGGTAATAAAACAATAAGGGTGAGTGAAATTTGGGGTCTGTTTCGTGGTGAGAAAATATGAACATGTTTTTTATGCCAGCTGGACTTTGCCGTTAAGAATATTTCGTAAAATTTGCGTTTAACTGAAATTATCTTCTAATAACCTAACCTAACCATACTAGAAATGTTTTTTTTTAAATGTAAATTGACTGACAAACGAGCTGACGGCGCACCTGATGGTAATTGGTCACCGCCGCCCATGGACATCTGCAACACCAGAGGTGCTGCCAATGCGTTGCCAGTCTAGGGGGGATGGGGAATGGGTATGGGATGGGGATGAGGGAATAGGCCTCTGGATCTCGTCACTCACCGTACGAAACGCAATAGCAAGCTATTACTTTACGCCGATATTCTTAGAGAGTGTGGCACTACCCCGGTCGAGCCGGCCCATTCGAACAGTAATAATCTAGTGAGGATTACTGTTTGGCTCTACCATTACAATATATATTATATATTTGTGTGATGAGCACGAATGTTTGTTCCTGCGTCTGTTTCCTATGAATTTAAGTATTTATTTTATTTTATTTTATATGTATATCATCGTCTAGTCTAGTACCCATAACACAACCCTTTAGAGCTTACCTTGGGACTAGATTGAATTGTGTAAAAATTATCCCCTGATTTATTGTTATTTTATTTATTATTTAAATTAACATCACAAAATAACAGCTTAACTATATAATCCTTGACGACGTAATTTTGCAAATATCATGAAAATTACACCCATTATTGCATACATGCCTTTACCATTTATTAATTACCATCTGTCAAAAGTTGAATACATTTTTGAGTCAACCGTTAACGAGTTAACAGACGGTTTGAGATGAAGATATTTGAAATGACCATCGTAAATTAAAATAACTTCACAACTTATTTATTTATTTATTTATTCGAATCAATTATGTGCAACATTAGAGAAAATCCATGGCGTTACAGCGATTCAATAGAAATACTTAAGAATAACTTAAACTAGATTAAGACTAACTACCATAAGGTCCATCCATACTTCTCTCTAACACTCTCTTCCATTCAGTTATCAGCATCGCTATCCCTGTCTTACCAAACTTAACTTACTTATACTTAACTCTTTATGCCGCTCATAGTCATAAAATTATCCGCTTTACAGAAGCAACTTGTTTAAGTTTATTTGTATCGTATAGTGCTCTCGAATATTCTCCGGATAGTTAAGGTTCTACCCAAACAGCCCTATTGGGTAAGGCCACGTGTTGTTATAAACGAGAAGCGTGAGCGGATGAGATCGTAACTTTAAAATCCTCCCTCACTTGGAGCATTCGCCTGTAAAGTTACAGATTTGATTTCGAGCTTTAAAGGTACAGTACTGTCTCACTGATTTGACGAGCATTCGCCTGTAATGTAACATTTCAGATTAGATTTTAAGCAATAAATTACAGTAGGTACCTACTGTGCACTGTAATGCTCGGTTCTCTTCCCTCACCAATGTAATATTCGAATCTTTAACATTGCAGGTTGCACACTGATGTAATGCTCGACTCTGTAAAGTTATATTACAGGCGAATGCTCCAAGTGAGGGCACCTTTAGCTGTATACTGCTGCTAATTGATTTTGTAATGTGCAAAGCGCTTCGGTCGACAAACCACCACAGAAAAAAACAGAGAAATTGATTTGTATAACATTATAGGATTCCACGTTTCGCAGATCGCCAGGGAGTTGGGAAATAACACCCCTGGAAATAGATGTTTCCTTTTTAAATATTAAGACTACGAATGGTTTGTACTTGCCTATGTCTATCAAAGTCCGGCAGTGGACTTTTAAAAAACGAGATCAAAGCCTTGTTTTGCTACGCGTTTTTTATGAAAATTACATTTCAATTTATTAAGCTTCATCAGTTTAACTCAAAATATGGCGCTGATATTAGATAACTTGAAATTTGGAGTCATTCCAAGTCAAGCATTCAGAGAATTAACATTTTAATAATATTAAGGTGGTAATGACGCAATGATAATATCATCAAACTGAGGGATATAATAATATGGCCGAATTCAGAAACGCCACTGAAGCATTTGATTAGATATTAAATAGTTAACGTCCCTCAACTAGTTGTTAACCTATACCTACAGAAATTTCACCTTAATCAAAGATCAATTTGAGTGGCCTTTCTGAATTAGGCCAATAGGTGGTCATTTTTGTACATGTGTCAGAAGTCTCAAAGGTAGGTACCGTTAAAAAAGTAATGTCGAACGTAAGTAAAGTTTATTTTAATATTTTTTACTAATTGTTACTAAGTCGATTCGGGATGTAGATTGAAAATAACTTCAAGATTCCAGAATCATTTGGTAGCGAAGAAAGACGCTCCTCGCCCAGCTATCCTCTGGCCACAGCTTATCGTCACGCGTGACAAACGGCGACACATTCGTATTCATTCTAGGCGTTTTTGCTCGAAACCCTTTTTGCTCTGCCGTTTTGAGTGTATCTACTGTAGCACGGATATAGTGTGACAACTAGATGCGTCATCACTAAGGGGTCATCCATAATTTATGTCAAACAAATTTAATGACACTACCCAGTTGTGATGTCACATATTTTGCAATATTTTAAGATTTTCGATAGATTTGAAGTTAGCGTTTGAATACTTTAGATTTATACATGTGACCTCACGAAGCTTATGACTCTACCCCCCCCCTTGTCACACGATGTCACAGTTCGTTGACCCCCTCCCTCTCCTTTAACGCGTGACGAAATTTATGTATGGCCCCTAATTTGAAAAATACGGCCAGCGAAGCTCAGTACATCGGTCCCTGGGAACAGTTTATTATACGTCTTAATGGGGTAAGAAATACCATCCGAAAAAGGAAAGCGAATCGACACATTACATACACTGTTTTTTAAACGACTAGGCTTTCATCAGATGCGGTTATAAAATGCAAGATTCAAGAGAAAAGTCAGGATTCTGTTAAGGGGTGGGGGAGGGGGCAAACGAAGAAAAACCAAGAATATACCTAAGTTACCTGCTGCACGAGCAATGGGACAGCAGCTCAATTACGTTACCCAATTGGTATCGGTTTGGCTCGAAAAGTAAACCAATTTAGTCATCACTCGATATAAATAAGGATCCAATTGCTTTACTTTTCGCCAAAGCGATACCAATTGGTGATACGTAGTTGAACAGCAGGTTACGTTAAAAATGAAAAACATAATACATCAGTGACCAACTTTAATTTAGATTATTAAAGTAGCACAACTCTTAGGCGACCTTCATTTATAGTTGCCACAAAAGCTACCCAAGCCATAGACTCAATTAAGGAGCTTAAACAAAAACTAAATTATACAAAGCATTATGGTACTTAAGGTGAAATAATTCATCTTGTAACTACGCTCGCTCTTATTGGAGATCTACACCCAAACCACATCCATTCAACCTAATTCTCCAACTCCCAGACGCGTCCAACGCAAAGAGGGCAAAAACGAGTTATTACGTGAAAATTTCCGAAATCCCCAGTTAACTGTGACCCCATGTACCCTTTTTAGTGGCCCCAAGTGGGTCTTGATTGTGACGGATCTGCTCCTGAATGCTAAATTGAGTCTAGTCATTTTGGGGACGAATTTGTAATACATTGCTGTAAGTTATTCAGATGGATATTTCAATGCTTCCTTACAGTAAGTACTACAGCTATCAATAAAGTTGTCTAGATTCGATGATTTCAGGTATAGGGTGTCCCATTTGTAAGGGTGTCCCGATGTTAACGTGCATGGGGTGTACAAAATGGGCGCATTAAACTTTTGAACGTCACGGTTGAATGCGAGAAAGCGTGCCACGGACGCCGAGTGACGGCTGTAGCCGGTAAAATATATAGAAAATGGCATGTTGTGGCGTCAGGGGCCCGAAAATCTGCTGTCAGCTACTGTCGACTGTGGCGTTCAAAAGGATAAAAAAGCGGCCAACTGTGAGTCGGACTCGCCCATGAAGGGTTCTGTGATTTATGACGTATTAAAAAAAAACTACTTACTAGATCTTGTTCAAACCAATTTTCGGTGGAATTTTACATGTTAATGTACATCATATATTTTTTTCATTCTCTTATTTTATTATTTACAGTGGGGGACGGGACGACACACATTTTACCACTTTGGAAGTGTCTCTCGCGTATACTATTCAGTTTAGTATAAAATGATATTAGAAACCTCAATATAATTTTTGAAGGCCTATCCATAGATACCCCACACGAATGGGTTTGATGAAAAAAAAAATGTTTGAGTTTCTGTTCTAAGTATGGGGAACCCCCAAAATTTCTTGTTTTTTTTTTTCTACTTTTGTGTAGAAACCTTAATGCGGTTCACAGAATACATCTACTTACTAAGTTTCAACAGCATAGTTCTTATAGTTTCGGAAAAAAGTGACTGTGATATACGGACGGACAGACAGACAGACAGACATGACGAATCCATAAGGGTTCCGACCCTAAAAAGGACGCTCTTGCCTTGAGGGCAAACATCGATAGTAAACATAATCCAATTGGTTTAGTAACATCACTATGGTAAGAGGTCAGATGGCGTTCAGCAACCCAAGCTGCCAAATCTCTGATCAGGATCGCGTACCCCGAATGAGAAACAGGAAAAAAAGCGATAGGAATACGTCCACAGATGCCCGGGATCATCAATAACAAGACATACAGCCTAAAACATTTCAAGTAAGTAGATTACCGTTCTGTTTATCCTAAGCTCTATGAGCAAAGATTTCAGATGCACGTACGAATTTGTATGCAACGTGACCCGAATTCTTTGCTCGCATCCCGCAAACGGATTCACGGAAATTGTTTTATGATCCATTTCAACTGCGTAAAGTGTGGGTTTCCATTATTCCCACTTACATTCGAAAGGATTTGTTTTAAGAAAATTCCGCGTGCAAAATGTAAGATGAATGTAATATACAGATTAAATGTAGCATGACTGTACTTGTAAAAATATAAAGGCACTTACTTAAACAAATGGGAACGTCGGAATACAATTCCGTACGTACCTTTTATGTTACAAGGTTTTGTTTAACTTTAGGTACTTATTTGTTAGGTTATTAAACCTATGATGGTATGATGAACCGTATGGTGACACGTGATCAGCCCATCGCCCATACAGATAGTCCACCATGTTGGAGAGGACCCGTCCCTTAGTCGACTTTTACGACATGCCAGGATCCCATGGGTAACTCATGGCATCCCTACGGCTTTTCATACGAAAGGCGATAACAATTTCCACCTTAAATCTTAACCGTTTTTGACCAATTTTTGATAGGTTGTCAGTCAGAACAAAATCTAAGTCTATACGTTTTTTGAATATTGATTAAAGATCAACAAAGTCAAACAATCGCCGTAATTCATTCAGTATGAGCATACTAAAACAATAATAAAACTGAATTTATTAATTAAAGTGAAAAAAAAAAAGCAAAACGTGTAGACCTAGATTTCGTTCTGACTGACAACCTATCAAAAATTGGTCAATATCGGTTAAGATTTAAGGTGGAAATTGTTATCGCCTTTCGTATGAAAAGCCGTAGGTTCACACTCCTCATTTGGTTCCAGTGTTGTGAGATAGTAAGTAGCCTTTTTGGGAATAGCCCAAATTACAGCAATTGGTGGACTATCTGTATGGGCGATAGGCTGATCACCTGTCACTATACGGTTCATCATACCATCTTAGGTTTAACTAATCGAACATGGCCACAAGTAGTCTTGTTGCTCTGCCCACCCCATTAGGGATTTCGGGCGTGATGCTATGTATGTGTATGTATGTAGTTACCCAACCAGCAAAACAGTCGAATAAGAATTATTTTAATCAGCTCGTAGTCGAATATCAACTGATTTAACGTTGCCAGAACACCAACTTGTCGTATAAGCGTTATCATATCGACTATTAAGCAATTTTCATTTATTTTGGTATAGGTAATTATGTCCAATCAACGGTTACTGCTATTTTTAATAGCATTTTTACTCTACCTTCGTAAATATGCTGAGTTAAATTGTCCATATCACTTTTACTCAGCATCTTGGATGTTTCCTATGTATTTAAGTATTTATTTATCAATATAAGTATGTATATCGTCGTCTAGTACCCATAACACAAGCCTTTAGAGCTTACTTTGGGACTAGATCTATTTGTGTAAAGATTGTCCCATGATTTATTTTATTTATAGTAGAACCCGTTTATTATGACATCGAAAAGAATTGACAAACACGTCATAATAAGCGGAGTCATACAAAGCGTATGTGAAAAAAAAAAACATTTTTTATGTAAATAATGATAATAATGACACAGCGTGACCCTCAGGTGTCAATTAGTCACTGAGATTCAAAACAAAAACGAGCCACGTGCCGAACGTCGTCGGGAATTAACGAATATTACCGAAGGTGTAAAGAATCATGTTGGTCATTATAACCGGACATAATTTAATAAGCGACATGTCAGTGTAAGGGAAGTCATTATATCCGACTTTTTTATAAAGAATTTTATATGAAAACCAGACTTCGTAGTGTAATTACGTCATAATAATCGGTTGATCAATATAGGTGGAGTCATAATAAACGGATTCTACTGTATTTATTTAATAATTTTTGCTTTATAAAAGTTATGTAACAGCTATAGAATTGCTAATTCGCTAAATAGGGTGCTTTTATACGGCTATTACTCGACACTGTTATGTTTCTATAAAAGTTGAGTAATAGCAATATATTTACTATTATCAACATTTTTGCTATTACTCTGTAGGTACATAACTCCGCATAATGCGTACGAGCGCTCGGATCAATCAAAAATGATGACAATAGATGCAATATATACGACATTGGTCTAAGTTACACAGAAACCTACTATGGTAACGAAATTGTGTCTCTTTCTGATCAATATACATTTCGCAAAGTTAGATGAAGACAATACCATATCGCTTAACCGATGTTGAATAAAACCCTTTTCCATTGTTATCGCCGTAAAACCCGACAAAAAAATCACCGCTGTCGGATTTTCCCTTTAACTCATTCATTAGTCGATTAATACAGAGTGAAATCGCTCATTCTGTCACCTAAAAGGGTCGACGAAAGGGCATTACAGCAGAAACAAAAATTCACCCTTCAAAATCCTTATGGCATTGACATAAGAGCTATTTTATCATGATTCACGTAACTTATGAAGTGGTAGAACTGTCTCAGGTGAGTGTTGCGTCTCACTTAATTACTTAAGAGTGAGCGGGACGGAGATTGGAGCTGTCGCAGCTTTGTTGTTAGTTTTTCCGTGGCTGGGATGAGTTGGAGTAAGTTTTATTTGGGAGTATTATACAGGATGGTTTGTTTTAAAACTTCTGTTCCCTTTATCATTGTTATATAAAATACCGGACAAGTGCGAGTTAAACTCGCGTGGAGAGGGTTCTTCCGTACATGATTATCTGAAATGTACTGTTACTTAAATACCATAGACTTGTTATAGGTTTTCTTGTAATCTATAGATAAATAACTATTTTCTTTTTTTTTATTGTAGGCCCAGTAGTTTCGAAATAAGGGGAGGGATGGTCAACTGTCGCCTATTTTCCTAAATAACTTTAAAATTATTTGTTCTAAAATTAAAAAAAATATATATTTAAGATCCTCAGAATAAGACATTTCATTTGATATGTAACATAATATAGTTTACATAACTTTTTTTTAATTTTCTAATTTTCCCCCCAAAAGTGAAAGTTTAAAATTCATTTATTTACGTTACGCGCCCGTGTTGCGGTCACCGCCTTACATAAGTATACCAAATTTCAACTCAATCGTTTTATTCGTTTCAGAGCAAATTGGCTGTGACAGACGGACTGACAGACAGACACACGAGTGATCCTAAAAGGGTTCCGATTTTTCAATTTTTACAACTTATTCTACTATAGTTAAGTACGGAGGTCTTATATAAGTGAAGCATATTATTATTCAGAAACGGAACATGGACACAAAATTATCGGAAACTTGTGATTTTTTTATTTAATTTACTGAAAAACAGTCTCTTCTCGGTATAAATATTTTCACTAGAAATATTTGAGACCGCCATCTCGTCTTTGTTTCCCTTATTAAACCTGTAATTTAGACAATTGTTCTCTGAAAAGCTGCCTATTCATGATTGGATCAAAAATTGAAACAGGAAAACGTATATTATATTGTATATTTTGCTTGATTTTATGAAGATTCGTTGGTAAAATTATCGTCTCAAATATCAGTAAATCAATATAGTTTTTGACGTTACTGATCAGAAGTGATACACTTAGCAAATTCCGTCTCAACAATGATGTCGACAGTTTTATACAAATCTCAGTAACTATAGTATCTGTTCAGCCAGTACTTTGAGCATAAAATTTTAGACGGGGTAATCACAGTTCGATATGGCCGCCGACAAGTCCACATGTCGGCGGCCTACTTTGCGTCTTGCTTTGACCTACTTTGGCTACTTTGACCATAGTTTTTTTTTTCCAAAACAGTGCAATAATTAAGTTTATCTACACCCATATCATAAAACCTCCATAGTGTAATCAAAAACCGTAGGAAATGACCACCATTTTGACAACCAATTAGGTAAAACGAGTGCTGCAATGTTATTCCCGTATCGTTTTTAGTATAGAAATGAGATTAAATTTGGAACAGCTGTCAAAACTCAAGTGGGTCTCTATTCTAGTATCCATAGATATTAAAACAGTTATTGATACGAAACGTCAATTCAGTATGGTTTTTTAATATAAACTGCACAACATTTGATCTCGAGTGACATGAGAATAGAGACTTCATTCGTTTGTCTATGATTAAAAAACAAATGGTCTTGACGGAGGATCGAATTGCCGCCATTATGTTGGTGTTTTGCTGAACGAAAGTAGAATTGTTGTTGAATTGAATAGAAAAAGTTGTTTGTAATTTACATTTTAGTTGAAAATATGAATAGTAGTCTTCTCGGAGTGTGTGTGATGTGAAAATGTTCCGGATATCGGAAATATGCAGCCACGATTGCAACAAATAAATTGTTGTCAGAAAATATTGTTTCTGAACCCATCATGGAGGATTTATAATATGTGTGTAGATAAAGTTATGTATGCAACTCTGCATAATTTGGCCTTAAAACACACGTGCTATCTTATTATGAAACTCGCCTATCGGCTCGTTTCATGAAAACCGCACTAGTGTTTTAAGGCCTATCATTATGCAACCGTTGCATTAACTACTATTGTATGCAACTTTATTGCTCTAGAGCCAATAAGTGCTTTTTGTGCTGAGGGGTCATAATGATGAAATTAAAGCGTAGTTGGAAGAACAAACTTTTGACAAAGTTATCCTAAGTTAAACTAACAATGCGATAGAAATCTTAGTTGTACCTAGGGAGTTGACTCAGCTAGCCGAACTAATAACAAATATCAATAAATCTTCGGGGTTGTAATCAGCCCTTCAAGTTTAAAAGTTAGTCCAGAATCTGTAAACAATGGCACAGATGTTGGAACGGGTTAAGATTGGGGTAGTTAACTTTTCGTAATTTCGTGATTACTTTCTCCTCTACTAGTATCTGTGCCTCAGGGGGCATAGCTGGGCACCGTTAATCAAATAGTTAACTTCGTTAATCGCTAATCCGTTACTAAAAAAAGTTAACTTCGTTAAACGTTAAAGCGTTACATTTCGGAAGATCTAACGGAAGTTAACGTTAATCGTTAACTTGTGATAGAAATTTAATTTTTTATGTCGTTGCGTTAGTAATTTACTTTAAAAAAATGTTCGTATGTGCTATGGAAGTTTAAGCAGGACATGAAACGTTAGTAAAAATAGGGTATTACATTATAGTTTGTAATAAGTAATACGTATTATTTAGAGATCAAATTCAAATGATCAACAAAATCTAGGTCTATATCTAGATTTTGTTCTGACTGAAAATCTATCAAAAATTGGTCAAAATCGGTTAACGTTTAAGAGGTGGAAATCGTTATCCCCTTTTGTATGAACTGGGTGATTTTTGCCGTTGGTTCACAGTCCTCTTAAAACTGTTGGAATTTCTGCATTATACTGTTTCAGTTTGAAATTCTACAATGGCCCTTGGTTGTAGGACTTACCTCAAAACAACGGCCAACTCTAACCGTTGTCCAACTAAACAACCCATGTTGCCCATAGAAATATATACTAAGGAACTGCCCAACGTGATTTTCGCGATTCTCACTGTTTTGGTGTCAAATGACACCATCACACACTTGGTAAATATTGCCGACATCGGCGTTCTTATTACGTTGAGGAAAGGTCCATTAACGGCTGATTCATGCGTTTTGTTTTTGTGGTTCGTAGCTCCTAGCGAGCAATGAAAGAGCGATGAATCAGGCAAAATAAGACTCTATGTAAATGTCATAACATCTAAGACGTCGGCAATAGAGTTGAGTTTATAAAGTTGTAAATAGATGGCGTTATCATGACGAACTAAGTCAAGTTCAACGCAGTCATATTGAACGGCATTATCCTTCTTTTGAGATCGTTGATGTTGCCCGACCGAATGCCAACACTAAATGCTATTAGGGTTACCTTTTTGCTTTGCTGCAGTCGGGTAAAAGTAGCAGGTAATCGCAACATCAATGGTCAGCTTTATTTATAAACCAAGAAGCATTATCAAAACAAAACGCAAATCTCCTTATATTTTTCTTTTGTGTCGCTAATGAATGCCGGCCCCACGGTAAACTTCTCAATTGTTGCCCTTGCTTATTTAAAAACAATTTATTGTATACAAACGTTTAAGTATTCATGAATAATTGTATACAAAATCCCATTTGGCAGGGTTAATTGGCTTTTAGAACAAAAGAAATGCGAAATAAGTTTTGGACTAGATTGTGTTATTTAAGATTGTCGATTTAGTAATTTACTTTTTTGCAAATAGCTTAGTTTATTGATTTTGAAGAAAAATATAAAAAGCCTCCTAAAAACATGTAGTGTTTTCTGAAGAAAAAAAATCGGACAGGTGCGCCTGGAGAGCGTTTCGTTCGGTACATGATTATCTCAAATTTCCTACGTCTCATTAAATACCATAGACTTCTTGTAGGTTTTCCTGTAATCTACAGGTAAAGAATTATCTTTGTATTTTTTAATTTTCACCTATTTTCCTAAATAACTGCAAAACTATCTATATTAAAATTATAAAAAAAATTAAGATTCTCACAACAATTCTTTTCATTTAATATGTCACACTATATAGTTTGCAAAACTTTTCTTTTTAATTTTCTATGTTTAAAATTCATTTATTTACGTTACGCATCTGTGTTGCGGTCACCGACTTACATTTGTGTATCAAATTTCAACTCACTCGGTCCAGTAGTTTCGGAGCCTATTTGACAGACGGACAGACAGACACACGAGTGATCCTATAAGGGTTCCGTTTTTTCTTTTGAGGTACGGATCCCTAAAAAAATTAAATTACAGGTGAAATGAAAAACATACAGAGAATTTAGGAGTGTCAACGCTGCGCGGGCGCTGTCAAGACGCCGACGCTCTAAAGATGCTAGTGTGTGTAGGGGGGGGGGGGGGGGGTCCGTTAGATCTACTTAGGCACTTTTACAAGCTTGCAATGTTTGTATGTCACTATGTATGTTCGGGCAATGGGCAAAATAGCTTGCTATATGCCAAAACTATCTTTATACAATAGAAGAAAGAACCGCATGAAAATTTAAGTTAGCAAAGTAGATTAAAGTTTAATTAAATAAACTGACAAGTATCCCACAAAGTTTAAAACATGTTTCATTAAAACTTGAACCATTCTGTACTGGCGTAATTAGTGTGCGGCGAAATGCTCCAAATTATATTTTTTAAACTATCAAACGAAGGAGGGTTTAATTTAAATGTAGTTTTTAAGGGAACACGAAACATGTGGCTAATTAGATTGTTTTAATTTAATGTATAAGTTTATCTTTGCGTGGGTGAAAAGTGTTAAGCGAGACGCGGTACGAGGAACGGTGCGATAAGCGAAGCGATTTTAAGTAGGTAGTTATATCATAACCCTGATAAAAAGATTAACTTTATTAGTTCATGCATTTTTATGCTTTTATAAAAAACGCGATTTAAGCGTTTTAACGTTACTTTAGTTAAGTAAGTTTATGTTTATTTGATAATGCTCGTTCTTTGTTTGTATAATATATAAATTATGGACACTTTGATTCATGTCGAAATTTTTTGCATAATAATATAATCTGTATAGTATAGGTATTCTAATACGTATTCTAATTTGTATGTTTTTTATGTTAAGTGATGGTCAACAACATGGATATCTTTATTTATTTATTGAACAAAAATCCATAGCACTTACAATCTTATAAAGGTTACCTTGCTTACAAATCTTACTACTAATTAATTATTTTTTTACAACGTGTAGGAACACAAGGTATACCTAAAAAAAGTCCCATGGAATCTGATACGATCTACTGTCAACTCAAGCGAAGCCGCAAGCACACATCATAATATCCAAATGTTCTTATCATCTCTCAAAATAATATTCATCAAAATCAGTCCTTACGCCAGCCCCGTGCAGATTGGGGACTTCATAGACATCTTTGAATTACTTCACAAATATATGCAGGTTTTCTCACCATGTTTTCCTTTACCAAAATGCTCGTGTTAGATATAAATTCCGTACATGAGATCCGAAAGTCTCAAAGTAGGCGAGCCGTGCTTTGGAACCTGAGAGAGAGATCGGGTTACCCTTGTTTCATCGAAAAAATATTGACAAATTATCACTTACCAAACAATTTTTCGTTTAATTTCATTTGCCAAAATATTATTTAGCAAATGAACTCTTCACAAATAATTGTAACGCAAACCTAATGTTTGGCAAGTGAACGTTCCAACAATGACTCACTTGCCAACTGGTACTTATACCAAATGTCATGAAGTCAAATGTTTCAGTTGGCATAACATATTTTACGCAAACAAAATAAGGCAAAAGCATGTTTTATTAAGGGATGAAAAAAAAAACCTCGAAGGCTAAGGCGGGAGCAAAGCTCCCGCCGTAGCCTTCTAACCTAAATTTATCCGACTCGGTTCTGCTCTGACCTGTATTGCTCGCTCGCTTTGCTCGCTTGCCGCAACATATTATTACTTCGTATTTGCTGTTTTTGTCTATATAATTTTTATCATAACAATTAATTTGACTAAATGATTATTGTCTAATGATTTTTTGCTTTAATAAAACATTTGATAAAAGACAAAATGACTTAATGTCGTTTTCCGTAGATTCTGCTGAGTGAAAATTTGACCAAATGAAAATGTGGGTACTAAAATTATTCCAAAGATTGCGTTGGCAAAAAAAAAGGTTGCTAAACTTTGTTTGGGAAGTGATAATTTGTCAAAAGTTTTTCGATGAAACGGCTGGCTCCCGAGAGATCTGCTTCAGAGGCCGCACGTCAAACCACTAGCGTATAATGGAGTACCGTTACCATGTGTTTACGCAAACCGTTCTCGTTAGCGAAATCCATCGGAAATACTGATTGATGCCGATACAAGTAAAAGGGACCAAACGATAGTTTTCTATTACGAGAACGGTTCGCATAAACTCATGGTAATGCCACTGGCATTGCCGTTTACCAAGTCAGCTCATATCTAAGTGCGCACTTGAATATGAGCTGACGTAGCCACGCCAATGCCGGGACACAACGAGCCCGGAGAGCCAGTCCTTCCCCATTTGCCTTACGGTATTAACGTATTTCGTTAAGTAAATAATATTAAGAACCAAAGTAATATCCACTAAATTGGATCACATGATCATGTGATCACGAATGTTTGAATTCCTTCGCAGATGTATGCATCCTTACGATTTCTTTCACCGAAATACTTGCGGTCAATATCTAAGTAAATTCCCTAAATAAGATGCGAAAATCACGATTTCAACCCGCAAATTTCTGCACGGGAGGTCATCAGGCTACCATTACGCTCGTCTGATTATGGAAATTTCCGCTAGCTCTTATAAATTGCACCATCCTAGTAGCATGCATCGTGACAACCTAATAATACCGGGATGTATAAATAACCACATTAGCTCGGACGCTCCTAATTGTGATTATACGTTCATTTCGCGAAGCATGGCTTAAAGTTTAATACGAGTTCGTTGGTCAGTTTATTATAACTGTACATTACTTAATAAATTTTCACGTCCGAACTCAGCTGATGGGCGCTTTTTGTAGTTTATTGATTTTAGGTGTGATTTAATAATGATCCGAGTTTGAGATTGGCTTATTTTTGATACCAAATAAACCTTAAAGAATGTTTTTGTAAAACACTTTTATTTCCAAAGAAACATAATAGGTAATGATACAGATAATGTAATAAAATCCTAAAGTGTAATGTATTCTACAAGTCGAGCCCTTTCATTTGATACCCCTATTGACGGAGTTGTAATAAAATATGTGATCCGCCATTTTGTGGCGGCAGCCATTTTGGATTTATAATGATACTGAATATACATATTTGTATTGTCACCAAAACTAAAGATGTGTACTAAATTATAGACCAATTGGTCAACAGTAAGGGGGTAAAATTACAGTTACTAAATTTGACCCACACAAGACACAAACACGGTAAGCTAAATAAACCATTTAATAATAAAACAACGGGACGAGTGCGAGTTAAACTCGCGTGGAGAGGGTTCCGTTCCGTGCATGATTATCTGAAATTTACTGGTACGTTAAATACCATAGACTTCTTATAGGTTTTCCTGTAATCTATACGTAAAGAACTATTTTCTGTATTTTTTCCAAAATTTTAGGTCCCATAGCTTCGGAGATGATAGGGGGAGGGAATGGTCAATTTTCACCTATTATCCTCCATAATTGCCAAACTATTTAAATGAATGCAAAACTTTTTTTTAATTACGTAAATCAACCCCCGAAAATGGCCCCATGTCTGAAAATATTAGAGGTTCTAGTCAAGAACCCGCGTCCCTCTGTGCGAGACACCACGCGAGACCACTATCTATGCTCCCACTGAATTTTAGTTAAAGTTAATTCATTTACTAATAAAAATATTCCCTGCCAATTCCGATGCAATTTCTTAGCCAACCGTTGGAAGTGTGCCAAGTTTTTGAGGTGAATCGGTAGTTATTTATTACCACATCTAACTATGTTAGTGGAACAGTCTTTAACAAGTCTCACCCTTCGCCTCGGGCAGTATTTTCTCTAATTAAGCATCCTGTATGAAATTCTAATGCAACTAACTACCTTTCAAAGCAATTAGTTTGAGCCCTGAGTGAGTAGTTACAAGCGATCGAATTCATATCTGGTTCGCAGTTAGTAAAAAGTGATACGGGAATCTTTAAGGCATAATGCAAAATTCAAATTTAATGATATGTATTATATAAATCATATCACGTTAACTAATAAAACTAAAATTGAAAATATTTAGTTTTCCGGTATTAGTTAAGATAATTAGGTATATTATAATTTGTCTATTATCCGCGGATTGAATATCGAGCACCGCCATTACTCATATTAATTGATGAGTAACTTTTCCTCTTAAGTTAAGCGTTTAATACTGGCTGTTCGTGATTTTAAAGCCGTGTTATGTTTGAACCATTGAAATAAGAAGACCGGAAGTGCGAGTCGAACTCCGTGATTATCTGAAATTTCCTATGTTACTTTATGTACCATAGACTTCTCATAGGTTTTCCTGTAATCTATAGGTAAAGAACTATCTTCTGTATTTCTTTCAAAATGTTAGGCCCAGTAGTTTTGGAGATAAGAAAGTAATAGTTAATTTTCGCCTATTTCCCTAAATTACTTCAAAACCTTTTATCTTAAAATATATAAATAAGAAATTGAGATTTTCACGAGTGAGAATTCATTTATTTACGTATTGCATATCCGTATCCGTGTTGCGGTTAACGACTTACAAATTATATGTACCAAATTTCAACTCAATTGGTCCAGTAGTTTCGGAGCAAATTGGCTGTGACAGACGGACAGACAGACAGACCGACACACGAGTGATCCTATAAGGGTTCCATTTTTCCCTTTTGAGGTACGCAACCCTAAAAATGAGAAAATATTATGCCTCTTAACTATGTACGCAAATAAGGTTACATCCTCGGGCTATATACGTTCCACTGCTAGGCTCGACCTCTTTTCATAGGTCTACGTAATAAATCGCAACCAAAGACTGAAAAGTACATTTAACAGATAATATCACACATAGTTATTTCCGCGTCAGCTCTTCCCTTGTCCCACACTGCATTGTGCATGTTAGGTTAACAAATTTGCATATTACGCCGGTAAATGCAGCTTCAAAATAATCAGTCGAGTCTGCGTTCTGAATCTGAACTTATAATAAGTTGAGACCTGTTAAATTTGTGCTAATTTGTTTGGCACATAATTTGGGATAGCAGAATTGCATTACGTTAAACTAGCTTATACCCGGGACTTCATCTGCGTGGTTTCATTGCCAAACATGTCGAGGGAAGTTTTTATTTTATTTTATAGAAGATAGATGTGCATTTGACCTCTATCTCACCTGATGGAAAGTGACGATGAGGCCGACGATGGAGCATGCACACCTAGATAATGACTATTCACTCTCTCCATGAAAAGACCCAAGTTTTAGAGTTCGGGGAACAAGTCTGACGAACGAGTTCGAAACATGTTGGACTCATATGGAGTCCTTCTTCAGGGGTTGAGTGCGATCGCTGTCAGAGCAACCCGCGGACTATTCATATTAATATTCATAACGGAATAACCTTTGCAAGATCGTATCACACTCGACGGTTGCACAGAGATAGCAGCTTGCGAAAGCAATTTTTTGTCTTATTTCATGGGTAGATTGTAAATGGTTACCCGATTGTTAAAACCAATTTTTTTTAATTTAGAGGGTTCCGTACCTACAAGGTACTGTCTGTTTTTCATAGGTAAGTACGGGACCCTAGGCGCGCGAGTCAGACTCGCACCTGACCGCCTTTTTAGGGTTCCGTACCTAAAAAGAAAAAACGAAACCCTTATAAGATCACTCGTGTGTCTGTCTGCCTGTCTGTCTGTCTGTCTGTCTGTCTGTCCGTCTGTCACAGCAAATTTGCTCCGAAACTACTAGACCGATTGAGTTGAAATTTGGTATACATGTGTAAGTCGGTGACCGCAATACGGACGCGTGACGTAAATTTCTGAATTTTAAACACGGGGGCCAGTTTTGGGGGGTAAATTCGAATATTAAAAAAAAGTTATGCAACCTATATCGTGTGACATATCAAATGAAAGGGTTTATTGTGAGGATCTCAAAATATATTTTGTTTTGAATTTCAAGTAAAATAGTTTAGAAGTTATTTAGGAAAATAGGCGAAAATTGACCATTCCCCCCCCTTATTTCCGAAACTACTCGGGCTAAAATTTTGAAAAAGATACTGAACATAGTTCTATACCTATAGATTACAGGAAAACCTATAAGAAGTCTATGGTATATAAAGTAACCTAGTAAATTTCAGATAGTACGGAACGGAACTCTCTCCACGCGAGTTTAACTCGCAGTACTTGTCCGGTTTTTTTAAATTGTATTCTGGCCTAAACAAGGCCGTGTTTTGTTATTTAGAAAGGAGCGTAGCACGTTTGAGGAAATAACATTACCGATTAATTCAATATTATAGATATCATCTTTCTGTTTACAAAACAGTGACGTAACGACATAATAGTTGTTTACAAACATCGTATAACAATAAATAATAATGAATAAACACAAAACGATAAAGAAATTGTATTTGTCCGGTTCATTGAGATTGTTTTTTAGTGCATTGTGAACTGCGCAGTCTTTGCGATTTATTCAATAAAAGAGGTATTTTTTCCTTATTCTTTTTAGTCTGGGTAGTGTTTAAGTGTATCTTTTGGAGAGTTTTTAATTTTATGAGTTTATTCCGATAATGCGTTTGAATGAACCGAAATGATGATCGAATGATGATTTTAACCATATAATTGTTCAGACTCAATATACTTACCCGGGTTAGCAAGTTGAAGTGGCAGTGGGCAGGGCACATAGCACGCAGAACGGATGGCCGATGGGGCCGAAAAGTTCTCGAATGGAGACCACGGACCGGTAAGCGCAGCGTGGGACGTCCACCCACAAGATGGACAGACGACCTAAAAGAGAGGGCAGGAAAACGCTGGATGCAGGCCGCTTCCAACCGGCCCTTTTGGAAATCGATGGGGGAGACCTATGTCCAGCAGTGGATATCCTACGGCTGAAATGATGATGATGATGAATATACTTAGGTTTTTAATAAACACGTCAAGATCATTTTTTTTCTTGCTCCAAAAGTGTTAATGATAGCGTTGCGGTTATTACCAAAGCCCGGTTTGACTTTAATAATGCGAGGATAGTCCATAGAAATATATAGTAAGGAACTGCCCAACGCGATTTTCACGATTCTCACTTTTTTGGTGGCACACTCTGTAAATATTGCCGACATCGGCGTTCTTATTACGTTGAGGAAAGGTGCATTAACGGCTGATTCATTCGTTTCGTTTTTGTGGTTCGTAGCGAGCAATGAAAGACAGCGATGAATCAGGCAAAATAAGACTATGTAAATGTCATAAGATCTAAGACGACGGTCGGAGCTTCGTAGTTTAAAAAATTGTAAATAGATGGCGTTACCATGACGAACTAAGTCATTTTGAACACCGTATCCTTCTTTTGAGATCGTTGGGATAATCACATGATCTATTTTGTGGCAATAAAAAAAATTCGAAGTAAGAACCGTCATATATTGTGCGCATTTTTTGCGAGGCATTTCGACACGAAATCAATAAATACTTAACGTCTGAGAAATGTTATGCACTGATGTTTCTGAATGGAATTTCAAAGATTAAAACAGAGTAATTCGAGTCAATGTGAGTGTCGGTTGTTTATAATTGCGAAAGAATAAATAAAATAAGTTGTCTTACATTTGAGCCTCTTATGTAAAATTTGCTAATCAAAGAGAAACATATACAACCATGATCCAATTGGTCTGGTTCCCCTGTCACAAGGATTACGGAGGTCAGTCAGTCGCTCCACTGTAATAACGCGACCTGTCGAATCTTGGATCATGGTCAAAGCATACCTTAAATTAGAGACGGGAAAAAACGCTACGCTGATGACTGAATCTTTTTAAAGAATGTTTTAAATACTGTGAATTGCACTATTTCTAAATGCCAATTACCCAGGCGCTTTAGGACACTTCCAAGTTTTTCCTAAGTACAATTAAAAAATCATATAGCCCCTTTAACCAAAATTAAATTCTATTTGCGAGAGCTAGGGTCTACAATAGGACGCCATAATTCGGTTTCTCCATTACTGCTAAGTGCATAGACGTTTTCCAACCACTTAAACATGCGCAAGGAATTATCCTTCACCGAGTTCTGGGGAACGAAAAACGCTTTTGTGATAGCTACGCTAGTTCAACTGGGATGGTGTAGTGCTTTGTGAAATTTCAAATTATTGCGCAAATAGTCCTGATTTTTTGAACTTGCCTTAATATGCCTTTTTAAATTAAATTAAGGGTAGGTAACCAAAACGATATTTTAAACAGTTGGTTGTCTGATGCTACTTAAATGTTAATAGATCCATAACTATTTGAAAATAATTAGTACGATGAAGTAAAATCTTTGACAAAAAAAAACCTCTCAGAAAACTACTCGCATTATCTCTATATTCAAACTGCTTGGCGAAACTATATAAAATCCAAAAGAATGTCTTGAGAATACCCCACAGGAATTTTTAATAATATACGATCCGGACTTTATTGCTAATCTCATTTCCATTTCAGTATCGCCGGAACAGTCGCTACATAATGCATTTGTTGTTACTCCTCGCCTCAGTCGTTGTCGCAAGAGGAGACTACATCATCTCATGTGACGGGTTAATATTCCACGGGGTATATTTCGACAGGGAACCCGTTATCGAGAACCTCGGAAGGCCCTACAATTTGTTCTTGCATAAGTTCTCTGGCATGCTCTTTTTCAGTCACACCACACAGAATGGCAGCTTAGTAGATTTTAGCATCACAACTTGCCATGTGGATACGCGCCAGTGTAAAGAAGTGAATGGTATACCAGGTGGATACGCTGTCGCTTACGACCCTGGTAACGATGATGTTTATCTAGGAGGTCACGATGGCATCTATAAGTACAATTTTCTGACAGAAACAGCTGAGTTCTTTGGAGAAGAAGGCAGATCTATTTGGGGCATTTTTGTCGGAAAGAACTTTTACTACATTCGATATCCAACGCAAAAGCTATACGTGTATATAGGAGATGATTTCGTTGAAGTTGCAGAAGCTTTTTACATAGAAATAGATTATTTTCACATTTCCAGGGCTAAGGATTTATATTTCGCAAATAAAACTGCTTTGTATAAAGTTGAACCTACGGGTCGAAGAACTGTTACACTAAGTGATGAAATTGTTATAAAACAAATAGTCGAAGATAGCTTCGGTGACGTTTATTTTGTTGGGAGTGATGGCATTTACTTAGAAGAAAAGCCTTATAATACGATAAAGAAAATAGCTAGAATCGATCAAGCGTATGGGATGACGTTTGATGAAAACGAACACGTTATTTATTCTGACAAAGATACGATATACCGGCTTAAAGATAGTAAGTATAAAAATGAATGTTTTCACCTACTGGACAAACCTCTCGAAAAACAAGAAATGTCTGAATCAAGAAGATTTATGCTGAATGAATAATTGTTATCGTTACTTTCTTTATACATTAAAGAAAGTAACGATAAAATCAATGCAGAAAAAAATTTCAAGAGCGAGACAGGCTCGCGTAATCATCTGGCTTCCGTAACACGGTTTTATGCTGGATTAACACGCCTAGCAAAATGCATGTCGAATCATCTCCCGTTATATTGCCAGACTCTTGTTATAGGTTTTTCATATAGGTAACAAGAGTTATCATAATAGCAATAAATAGTCTAGAGCGGGTGTCTGGAAGAAACTGATCCACGTGACATTTCTAGTTTAGACTTTTATCAATATCTAGAAGCAAGAATTAAACAGTACTAGTCTATCGAACAGTTATTATAAAAAAAAGTTTAGTTTATCATGATTTGTTTTATATGAATGAAATTGAAAAAACTAAGTTTTTGTTATATTAATGTTAATCTTGTTATTATTATTATTATTTACCCAGGTGTTTTTATCGGACAAAGCTTTATTATTTTTTCTTTCGTAATATATTGATCATTGTTATCTCCTTTTACCATTAATGTTGTAACATCAGCAAACTGCATGCATTTCTCTGATGTAGCATGAAACCGATCATAAATTTATAGCAGGGATAATAGTGGTCCTAAGTTACTCCCTTCTGGTACCTCTGATTTATTTACACGAAACTATGACCTGCATTTATGTAAAGTGATTGATTATTTAAAAAAATATACCTTGTTGTAACTATATACATATTAAAATAAAGTATTCCTTCTGAAGGTAACATATAATAGGCACTAAATTGTTATTAAGATTTATATGATTCTTTAAATGTCAGTGGTCAGTGAGAATCTGGCTTCTGTGCATAATAAACATTACTGAAAATCTATCAAGACTTATTATTTAGTACATAAGACATAAAAATGTATTATTTATATATTGAATACTTGGGTATTTTTACTTCGAAATTAAACCCTGCATAATATTTCGAACCTGAATTGGGTAGCTTTGATTTTTTATATGAAATTGATCATCGCTATGCATGCAATAAAGAAGCAAAAAGGACGACATATCCTGGACTTATACAGTTACTACGAATTCTAAGCATTAATTCCATTTCATCGTCACCATCGATCGGCCATCAGCATTTGAACTCATGGAGTGAAAAATGTTTAACAAAAAAAGCCGACTTCAAAAACCCTTTGAAAATTTTACCTTTATCACTTATATCATATTTTTTATGCTAAGGAACCCTTAAACTAAACCACGTAGTACGTTGTGATGGAAATGAAGACCAAACGAAAACATCCATTATGACTGATTGTCCCAATATATATAATAACACAGTAATTTTAATAACAAACGGATTAAACACTGATCACTTTTGATACAGATCAGTCGGAGATGATTATTCAACCGGTACTTCGATACTTCAGTCATTTTAATGGGTCGCCAGATTATAATTATTTCAGTTTCATTGCTCTTCTATTAATTTGGTAAGTTTTACATCATAAATTGAGCCTAAAGTAAACTTTAAGATCTTTTAGAGTTACTTTTTATTGAAGTATTATCTCATTTCGTTTTTCAATTGTAAGGATTACTTCAATAGTGTAATAATAGTGTACAGCTAGAAGGCTGATAGGTGACGATGCATTGATGCAATTGAAGTCGTCGAAGAGTAGTCGCTTGCCTATCGGTCTTTAATAAGATATATTTTAGAGAGTGTGCCGTGGAGTTGCACGAGTCTACTACTTTTCATCGGAATACTAGGCGCACGAAGTCATTCCATCCCTACAGGACTAATTTTCCTTAGTCGAACGAAGCGTTTTGCTTCATCTTCCCTGTTACGAACATCTAAGAAATGAAATCACCTCCCTGCGTTGGTCTTTCCGGATAGTTATGATCTGAGCTCTTTCAAGATCTCAATATCTGACAATGATAAATTTATTTCAGAGTTCACTAATCATGACGGTGTTCCTCTTGATAATATCGTTCGTTATATCAATCCAAGGCATACCTAACAAAATTTGCAACCGCACCCGGATAGGCGACAAATTTTACGAGAAAGAAACAATTTGGGGAGACAAAGGAAGACCGTTCAATTTGAACGTTCTAAAAAGCACCAACACTCTGTACTTCAGTTACTCTGTCCTAGATCGGTTCTCAGACGTAGATTTCCAGTTGGCCTATATTGATATTGATACGAGAGATACACAGAGTATTCCTGGAATCAGAGGTGGGTGCGCTGTTGCTGTTAACCAAAATACCGACGACGTTTACCTCGGGGGCAGTGAAGGAATCTACAAATACAACATGCTTACTAAACTAGCAGATTTCTACGGAGCAAGGGGCAGAAATATATGGTCATTATTTTATAATAGAAATCTCTTTTACATCAGCTATCCGGAACAAAAGTTGTATATAGAAGTTGATGATAAATTTGCCCGTGTCAAAGAATTTAACGATTTTGAAATTGACCATTTTCTTGTAAATAAAGAGGGTCTTATTTACTTTTCTAATAAAAGTGGTTTGTATTGGTATGACAATTTGAAGATGCGTGTTAAAGTGGTCACTGAACTCATAACGGTGCGACAGATGGCTGAAGATAATGAGGGTAATGTGTATTTTTGCACGAATTTTGGTATTCACGTTATTTCCAGTGGAAGTGTTGATTTCAAGAAAATTGTAGATTTAAGAAATATTCACGGGCTAACGTTTGATAGAGACAACAATCTTATTTTTTCAGATGAAAAGAGTATTATTAAGATGCAATATACTAAAAAGGGTTGCATTACACATGGCAATTGGTAAAATATTGTTTTTCTTTTAAAATGTATTTTCGATTGAGTGCAATAAAGTTTTATCACTTCGACATTTTTACTTAATACGAAGATCCAAAATATTTTCAATTATAAATACTTAATGATAATTAATTCGTTACATTGTGCATTGCTTTGATATCATCCTTTACTTGTAATCTACCTGATATCACAGAATAGGTACCTAATAATACTAACGTACAGAAGAATCACTTTCTAAGAAAACCGGTGTTTAATTACAAAAATATCCCTAATCATGCCTTCGCATAAAACGTGCTCTTTCGTGTACGCTAGGGTTGTCAGTTTTTTATCCGCGTCACCCAACAACACCAAACATCTAGGTTACTTGATGACGCGTGAATCGGCCAGCAAGCGGCAACCTACTGCGATTTACAGTTCCGAGCTGCCGACAACCGAGCGTACCTAAAGTGCGGAGTGAGACTCCTCTGCTGATATGCCAAGCTTTGTTTGACACATTGTTTGTTTTTGTAGTCATTTAGATTTTAGGTAGGTAAGTAACACTCGAAAAACATTGCCTTCCTTCTTGCGTAATCGGGCCATAAAGACGAGGCCTTTCTCTGTTGGAGTATGTATCTAAGTTAGTTCAGACAGTTCAGACGTTTTGAATTCGGACGGTGATTTTTAGTCATCAATTATTAGAACAGATTCAAACTGTTGACATACTTGCGCATTCCGACTTTGTTGACTAAAGGTTCTATATACTACCTATCGATAGCTTCCGAAAGCCTATCGATAGGCAATCGACATCTATCGATTCGCTCGGTCAGTCACAGGCAACAAACGCAAATTGGGCTAAAGTAAGCTATTGAGGTGCTTTGTAATATTTGTAATATCGATATCGATAAAAAGATATCGACCTTAGTAGTTTTCCATATAACAGTCACCCTTAACAAAATGCGGATCAATATTATTATAACCAAAATAACTTGCCAATAGGCAAATTTTCTTATGATAGCAAACAGTAAGAAAGCAACAAGCTACTATCGAAATATAGCACTAAATAAATGCTGATTCAACAGGGAGTATGCAGACGATCAAATTACTAAAGTAAGAAAGATGATGGATGACTAATATTACATTTTTTTTTTCACCAAAAATTAACATTAATGGTCAAGCCTTACACGTCAATCCAATTTATAGATTATTCAGAACACGATACATTTATATAAACAAGATTACATAACGGAGTTGGGAGACAAATATGGTCTCTAAGTAAATTGGTTGGAGGCAAAAGGTTGGTACAGGGCTGTGAAAAATGTCCATACAACTGTCGCGGTCCAAGATATCGTCTAAAATAGCGATAAAAACAAATAAATTCATCGACAAACGCATCCCTACGGATTTAGAGACTGGCAATCCATCGATATTCCAGTGAGCCCGCAAAAAAACTAACGAACAGCATACAGAAAGATCATCAATTATGTACAATTTCACCTCTACCCAACAGAAATACCGCCCGTTTAGAAAATACGCAGAGAATTTACGCGGCAGTGCGAATCGAGTTTAACAATTTCGGAGGGCACCATTTTACCGCTCTCTAAATGTACGAGATATTTTGTTTTCGACATTTTAAAATGGCCGTCGGTTTCGGTGTTACTATGTTTACATAAGGATTCCCTCTGCGCCTCTATTCGGGAACGCTAAGTGATTCTGTAGCGACTCGTAAGCCAGATGTCTCATTCCACTCTTCCGAGTATATCGCCGATATATATCGCCGTGTGATGCTCTTAAATAAAAGTCCGTTCGTTAAGAGGACTGTGAACCAACGGTAAAACTCACCCATTTCATACAAAAGGCGATAACGATTTCCACCCTTTAAATGTTAATAAATTTTGACCAACTTTTGATAGGTTGTCAGTCAGAACAAAATCTAGGTATATACGTTTTTGTATTTTGATTAAAGATCAACAAAGTCAAATCATCGCCGAAATTAGTTTTGTATGAGATTACTGAAACGGCAATAAAATTTAATTTATTGATTATACTGAAAAAATAAAAAAAAACTGTTCTGACTGACAACCTATCAAAACTTTTGTTCTGACTGACAACCCATCAAAAATTGTTCGAAATTGGTTAACATTTAAGGGGTGGAAATCATTAACGCCTTTTGTATGAAAATCCGTAAATTCACACTCCTCTAACCGCCTCTAGCCTAATTTGACCCGTCAGTGCGTATAAACTACATGTTCGTGCGTGTCTTGAACTTTGGTTGTTTTACGACGCAAACGGCCACGGTACGTAACTCCGCGTAATGCGTACGAGCGCGAAGGTCAATTTATGATTGTCATGTGAAATTAGTGAGACACGAAATGAGCGACGAGATTTGTTAAAGAATAACTAACCATTAGTTTTTTTTAATGTCAAATGACTGACAAACGAGCTGACGGCCCACCTAATGGAAAGTGGTCACCCCCGCCCATGGACATCTGCAACACCAGAGGTGCTGCTAATGCGTTGCCAGTCTAGGGAGGATGGGGAAAGGGGATGGAATAGGGATGAGGGAATAGGCCTCCGGATCTCGTCACTCACCGTACGAAACGCAATAGCAAGCTATTACTTTACGCCGATATTCTGTGTTACCATCAGTTTATTCGAACCGTTCCCGTTATCGTCGCTTATCGCCGTGCGCACTGAGTTTCGTGGTACGAGGCACACAGTTTTTGTCATGCGCGGCGCCGCGCGGGCGGGCGGTACTATACGGTAAAACAAGATAAGTTTTTTTACAAATTCATGGCAGGGTAGACAAAGCAATTTAACGCTTCATAATATACGTCACCGACTCTGATTCATCCTCTGACTCTGAGATTTCGTCATGGTCGTCGCCCTATGATATGCCAGTAATGCATGGGACAAATACAGGCTATTTAATAAATCTATGAAAAAAATATAGTTTTTCCTTTTAATTTCTTATTGCCATCAGTAAAAATAATTAGCGGGCCGCTATTTGAAATGGGTTAAGAAGCCCTGATTTTTTTTTATCGACTTTTGACGTACAGACTTTACGTACCTACATCCGTGGCTGGCTGCGTCTAAATACGTCCAAGTTCGAAGACACCCATGAACATGAAGTTTATACGCACTGACGGGTCAAGTTACGCTCGCCGTTGAGTTCAAGACGAAGTGTTAATTTAGATAGTCACACCCCAACACCTAAAAATTCGTCGCTGCGCGTGCAATACCGCGGAAGAGCATTTTGTAAAAACCGCGTATCTGCGTTTTTTCCGATTTTGCAGGAACAAGAAAAAACTGAATATACATACATAGCATCACGCCCGAAATCCCTAATGGGGTGGGCGGACCCACAAGACTACTTGTTGCCACGTTCGATTAATTAGTCCTAAGATGGTATGATGAACCGTATGGCGACAGGTGATCAGCCCATCGCCCATACAGATAGTCCACCATGTTGGTGAGGACACTTTTACGACATGCCAAGATGATAAGCATCTGCACGCATTCTATGCTATTTCTTCATTCCCAGTGCAGCAGAGGAGGAGGAGGAAAAACTGAATATATCAGTCATTTAAGTCAGTCCTGTAAAATCGCAAAAAAACGCAGATACGCGGTTTTTACAAAGTGCTCTTCCGCGGTATTGCACGCGCAGCGACGAATTATTATGTAAATATAATATTCGACAAACGCTATCTTAACCGAAATCGCTTCTGTTACTCGATATTTTCAATTATATTATAAATTTGATTTAAAAAGGATGATTTATAGGCAAAATGAAAAACAACAAAAGAAAAACCAATTATATACGCGATCTCCGATCAAGGATAAATTAGAATCCGAACTGCTTTTGAAAGATTACAGAAAATCTTTGGGAATTTATAAAGAATTCAGGGAAAGTAATATGAATATTAATTGTTACGTTTGGAAATTCGCGTTAAGAAAACCTTACTGTAACTAGATAATAATAAGGTTCAATATTCGTCCGTCCCTAAAAATATGAGGGCATTACATAATGAAATATTGTGTATATTGTGCGCTTAAATTTATTATATACAATATAGCACGTTTTATTTGCTTGTATATTATTAGCAAGCTGTCCTCCGCGGTTTCACCCGCGTAGATCGAATTCAGTTCACAATTTAATGAGGCTTTTCTTGTGCGGAACCCTAATATTTTTTCCGAAATAATAGCCTAAGATTCTCCTTATAATATCAGCTATCTGCCAGTGAAAGTCCCGTCAAAATCAGTCCAGCAGTTTAGGAGATTCGGCGGAAAAAACAGATAGACAGAAAATATTTTAAAAAGTTGGTGTTTTGTTACTTGTGCCGTATATACTTTCATAATAATCCCTCCCCTCCCTCCCTCTGGGTACGGAACCCTACAAAACATCTATTATAGATACTAGTTGGCCTGTTTTATAGTAGGTACGTGTGCCAGCTTAAGTTTCTAAACCGGTAAATAATTTGGGATCGCAGAAAGCAAAACCCGGTTCAAGTTGTTTCTTTTTCATTAACTTGGTTTGCCTCACTCCGGTTAAGGGACAAAAATAATTACCCAATTTCAACAATGTACATTTGGGACCTACAGTAGGTGTTTTATGTAAATAATATTGAAGTTTATTTCGACAACAGCAATACAAAACTATCATAAAAACTATATCTAATCTAAACTAATATTATAAAGAGAAAATATTTGATATTTTTTATTTATGTTTGTGAATAAACTCAAAACGACTAAACCGATTGAAAAAATTCTTTGACTTATAGAAAGCTACGCTATTAACAAGTAACAAAAACTGTAGTTTATTTTCAAAAAATTAAGCGATACTACAAAAATTGCAATAATGTAACCCACGTAATTAAAAATTTGCCTCAATAAGTCATTATTTTGCGTGCGCTGCGAAAACTATTGATGATACATGAAATAATGTAGTATATGTTTATAGTACTTATCATTATGCACAAAAATGTTCGCCAGGATATATTTCTAAAGGTTGTACGTGGTTTCATAGAATTTTTTTTTATAGAATTTTGTTTCTCGTATTATCATTTCATAGAATAATCAATACGCGAAATCGTTACTTTGAAGAATTTTAAATCATCGATTTTTGATGAATGAAACCGAAATCATTGCATCGAAAAACAATGCGGGTAAATTCTAGTCAAGCAGGAAATCAATCTTGTTTTTCTGTAAAATTGGAGTCTTTCATTTTTTATTATGTATTTCATAAATGCTTAATTAATCTAACTGAATATTTGTAAGATATTTAATTATAAAATTATGGATAGCATAATGTCTATTTTTATATTTTCGTTGCGTTTTCTGGACTGTTACAAAAAAAGACCTAACATCGAGGGCTAAGGCGGGAGCGAAGCAAAGAAAAGCTCCCGCCTTATTCTTTGCTTCGCTCCCGCCTTAGCCTCCTGAACTTAACCTGTCCAAGTCGCTTGTGCTCCGACCCATTTTGCTCGCTCGCTTCGCTCGCTCACTCACAGGCATTTATCATTTTTATTCATTATACGTCAACCTCTTCAGCATAACATCGTACTTTCGAAATATTGAAACATTTTCGTTGAAAAAAACACCATGGAAAAATACACCAAACAAACAAAATTCGTTAAATCATAATTCTACTATTTGATAAGTTTGTTAATTAAAAAAATGACCTTATAAAATTCATTGAGATTGGATTTCTGTGAAACATGTTTCATGGAAGTAAATAGTTGTTGAAACAATAATATTCGAAATAAAAATACAAGGACCAAATATTACATGAAACATTTTTTGCGAAACGAAATTATATGAAATTTCTGTCTGGGAAACCAGGGGATACTATTTCTAACTATCTATATTATAGTTAAGTCACAATAAATGTTTTTGTTCAAATTAGTGAACCAAAACACGGGTAAGAATCGAAGGAGGATGACATTACTATCATGACTACATACACTGCTCTTGAAAACATTAGTTTCAAAGTAAATTATTGTTATATGCTGTTGGAAAATATAAGCCATTCGCTAGAATCTTAGCTTTAACATTCAATAAATAATTTGAGAATTATACAATTATTTTGATGCTTATAAAGAACGGGCGGAAGCACGATCGGCACGTGCCTCAAATTTTTTAGGGTTCCGTACCTCAAAAGGAAAAAAATGAAACCCTTATAGGATCACTCGTGCGTCTGTCTGTCTGTCTGTCTGTCCGTCTGTTACAGCCAATTTACTCCGAAACTACTGGACCGATTGAGCTGAAATTTGGTATATATATGTAAGTCGGTGACCGCAATACGGACGCGTGACGTAAATATATGAATTTTAAACATGGGGGCCACTTTTGGGGGGTAAATTAGAAATTAAAAAAAAAAAGTTATGCAATTTATATTGTGTGACATATCAAATGAAAGGGCTTATTGTGAGGACTTTAAATATATTTTTTTCTGAATTTTAAGTAAAATAGTTTGGAAGTTATTTAGGAAAACAGGTGAAAATTTACCATCCCCCCCCCCCCGGTTATTTCCGAAACTACTGGGGCAAAAATTTTGAAAAAAATACTGTAAATAGTTCTTTACCTATAGATTACAGAAAAACCTATAAGAAGTCTATGGTATTTAAAGTAACCTAGTAAATTGCAGATAATCATGTACGGAACGGAACCCTCTCCACGCGAGTTTAACTCGCACTTGTCCGGTTTTTTAACAGCGAGACCTCCTTTTTGTCGTCAATTCGATGAACGTCTAACTCCGAGGTACGGGAGTGATTTTTGACTTAATCGACGCCTCTTAGCCTGTTCTCTGTTTTTAACTTTATTTGCTTCGATTTCTGATGCCGTCTTAGTATTCTTCGATTTTATGCGTCATGGCTATAAGCGAAACTTCAACGACTCAAATTTTCAAAGTTCACGTTTTTTTTTAAATATAATATATCAATGGATTCACTATTAAACGCACTTTACAACAATACCTCATTTATAACTGTAGCATAATATGAAACAAAGTTATCTGCGTTTGAATTTTTTTCTAAAATGTCACTTGTATGAGATGACATAACTTCTGACGTCACTATCGTATACGAACTCAATAAGTCTAGCGATAGGCACCTGTGTCATGGTCCTCGGCCCGCGGGGGGTTGAAGGGGACGCGCTTGCGCGTATTCACATATTTAGTGTCGGTTTTCATCATTGGCCTGCTGTTACCCTGTCCGCTGCGTCTCCAGTGTGACGAAATTACAGAATAGCAATTGTTTTAATTAGCGGCCAGCTACGTAAATTGCCTGCTGGCCGAGTCGCTATCGGTGTGCTATGGTTTATACGAAAACGTGTTATGGTTCTTAAATGGTTGGAGAATTTATGGGATGGATTTTAGAATTTATTTTACAAGGAACTTGGAGGGAATGTTTAGGGAGTTTCAATTAGTTTAAAATTATTATGTTATAATATTATTATGTGTCATACCATCTTAGGACTAATTAATCGAACGTGGCCACAAGTAGTCTTGTGGCTCTGCCCACCCCATTTGGGATTTCGGGCGTGATGCTATGTATGTATGTAATAAATCTAATTATAAGGAAAGTATGTTTGTTGGTTTCTCCTCCAATCAAAAATCATTCACCTTTAAATTTTGTTTCTAAAGAGAATTTACAAGAGAAAAAAACCGGATAAGTGCAACTTAAACTCGCATGGAGAGGGTTCTGTACTGAAATTTTCTATGTTATTTTAAATACCACAGACTTCTTAAAGGTTTTTCTGTAATTTATAGGTAAAAGACTATTTTGTGTATATTTTTTTCCAAAATTTAAGACCCAATAGTTTCGGAAATACGGGAGAATGGTAAATTTTCGCCCGTTTTCCTAAATCACTTAAAAAATATTTATCTCTATAAATTATAAAAAATAATTAAGATCCCGGCAACGAGCCCTTTCTTTTGATATATCATACGATGAAGTTTAAAAAACTTTTTTTTCAATTTCCTAATTTACCCCCCAAAAGTGGTCCCCATGTTAAAAATCATTTATTTACACTACACGTCCGTGTTGTGGTCACCGCTTTACATATGTGTACCTTTCAACCCAATCGGTCCAGTAGTTTCTCAGTAAATTGGCTGTAACAGTCGGACGGACAGACACACGAGTGATACTATAAGGGTCCCGTTTTTTCCTTTTGAGGTACGGAGCCCTAAAAACCACAATAGATATCTTTTGAATAGAATCCTATCTACCGCTTTATCCTTCAAATCTTTTAATATAATATAATATTTACAAAACTATTCAGAATTGGACCTGTCGCGTCAGTCACAGGCTGCCGCGACACGCATAATACGATTCATTCTAATACCCAAACCTGTCTTCGGCATATCATAATAATATGCGAGCAATCATATTTTGACGGGTTATATTTGGTATCATTTATTTTCGATTTTTGTTGCTGACAGTATAGTATGAGAGGTGGTGTGACAAGGCGTTACCCCATCTATTGAATGAATTCGTTTTATAATCATAGTCATAGCTGGGCACAAGACCGGTAATTCGTTAATCGTTAATTAACGAAATTAACATTTCAAGTAACGGATTAACTTATAAGTTAACTTTAAAAATTGTTAACGGACTCATTAACTTCCTTTAAATCAATTAAAGTCCGTTAAACGTTAATAAAGTACCTACTATTTGCCAAAAGGACACCGCGCGTTTAATGTAAGATAGATATTGATTTGAATTTGCATACATACATACATATCATCACGCCCGAAATCCCTAATGTGGTGGGCAGAGCCACAAGACTACTTGTGGCCACGTTCGATTAATTAGACCTAAGATGGTATGATGAACCGTATGGTGACAGGTGATCAGCCCATCGCCCATACAGATAGTCCACCATGTTGGAGAGGACCCGTCCCTTAGTCGACCTTTACGACATGCCAGGATGATAAGCATCTGCACGCATTCTATGCTATTTATTCACTCCAGTGCAGCAGAGGAGTAAAGTCAGGCCTTAAAATACCAAAACTTTCAGGAGCAGGAGACTTATTTATAAATAAATAAGTAATTGACCCATTTAACAATACCTACCTCTTTATATCTCATATAAATGATCTGCATAATAATTTGAACTTGATCTCTAAATAATTAGGCATTATTACAAAGTCTAATGTGACACCTTTATTTTATACATTAAAATTTGTCATGTCTGCCCTAACTTCTATAGCCCATATCAACATTTTTTGTAAGTAAATCACTAACGCAACCACACATAAAATTCAATTTCTAACACGAGTTAACGATCAACGTTAACTTCCGTTAAATCTTCTGAAATGTAACGCTTCAACGTTTAACGAAGTTAACTTTTATTAGTAACGGATTAGCGATTAACGAAGCTAACTATTTGATTAACGGACTATGATCATAGTTGATTCAGTAAAGTGGTGTAGCCTAGTGGTCTGACGGACCTTTTGGTCTTCATAGAGTTTGTAATAGTAGTTTATGCAACGGTTGCATAATGATAGGCCTTAAAACACTAGTGCGGTTTTATGAAACGAGCTTTTAGCGAGTTTCATAATAAGATCGCACGTGTGTTTTAAGGCCAAATTATGCAGAGTTGCATACATAACTTTATCTACACACATATTATAAATCCTCCATGATGGGTTCAGAAACAATATTTTCTGGCAACAAGTTATTTGTTGCAATCGTGGCTGCATATTTTCGATATCCGGCGCATTTTCACATCACACACACTCCGAGAAGACTACTATTCATATTTTCAACTAAAATGTAAATTACAAATAACTTTTTCTATTCAATTCAACAACAATTCTACTTTCGTTCAGCAAAACACCAACATAATGGCGGCAATTCGATTCTCCGTCAAGACCATTTTTTTTTAATCATAGACAATGAATGAAGTCTCTATTCTCATATCACTCGAGATCAAATATTGTGCAGTTTATATTTAAAAAACATACTGAATTGACGTTTCGTATCAATAACTGTTTTAATATCTATGGATACTAGAATAGAGACCCACTTGAGTTTTGATATTGGGAATAACATTGCAGCACTGGTTTTTCCTAATTGGTTGTCAAAATGGTGGTCATTTCCTACGGTTTTTGATTACACTATGGAGGTTTTATGATATGGGTGTAAATAGAAGCTTAAATTGAATTAAGTATTGATATATGCATTGACTGACTTTGACGCCATTTTGAAACTCCAGCTTTATGGTAAATTTTAACATTCAAAGTAGAAGCATAACAGCGTTCCATTTGAAATAAAACGTATAAATCTTGAGCAAGCGCAGGTAGATCGTTAATGGGATTTCATATTTAGCAAACAGCGCTTTTGCATACTACGGTTTTTATGAGATGGCGTTTTGCGAACGGATACTACGCTCATAGGCGGAGCGGGGAGCGTTATAATTGTAGCTGCCCGAGGAGTGGACTGTGAATAAGCTAACATGAGCATAAAATGTAAGACAATACTAGCTTTAAAAAAAACGACTTTTTTATAAACATAACTTACTATGAAAATGATAATATTTATTTTGCAGTTAGGCCACATGGACTCTTTTTACATGTCTGAATCTACCAGCGCTTCGAAAGCTGACATCTGCTGAGAAGACACGCCGCAAGAAACTCAGCTATAAAGAGGATGTGTGTTCAGCATAATAATAATTTTAAAAAACCCAATAACTGTAATATAACAATAATTATAATTTATTTTAATGCCATCATGTCAAGTTTAAAAATAAAATTTCCTCGATCCATAGCAAATGAGAATGATTTTTATTAAAATATTTATCTAAAGGGGTATTTTTACTAAAGAAGTCTTTGTCTTTGTACATTTTAATGGAACTTTACCCTACCTTGGAAACATCCGAGTCAATATTGGACTACTTTGGATTTTATGAATAAGAATAAGAAATAATGAATTGCTAACTGTGTACAAGTAGATGGTCATTTACAAATTAAGTCTCAACAGTTGCCCATTACGGGCATACAATATTACTTAGAACTAAAATATGTTATAACTTGTTGAAAAATTCTTTTAAACTATAAAACTCTTTTTCCCTTAACCAATTTTTAAGGCTTTTCCTAAATATATTTCCCTCCAACATTTTTATTTGTAGAGGAAGATCGTTAAACACGCGTATTGCAGTGACAAAAGCACTCTTGAAAAACATCATGTTACTTGCTTTAGGACGTAATAAGTTAAATTTATGTTGACTGAACATTGACAGAATTTCCCCAGTAAACAATACCATAAGCTAATAATGAATACACATTTTCGAAGTAAGCACTTCTAGCAATTTGTTCAGAGCAAGTTCCATACAGGATTGATAAAGCATAACAATTGCTAGAAATGATTTTATTTATTTTTGCAATATGGGCCTTCCAGTTGAAATTTGCATCAACTGTTACTCCTAGAAAACTTATACTATTCACTTCCTGTATTGATACCCCGGTTTCAGTTATATTTAAGGGCACAGGTTGTGATTCTTAATTTCAAAATTGTACAATTTTGGTTTTGCTTAAATGAACACTTACATTATTTTTTTTAAGCCAGTCTATCACCTTTTTATGTGTGATTCTAATGCTGCTTTCAATCGAAAGAACTGATGACTTTTCTCCTGAAAATAATATTGTGGCATCATCAGCAAACATTACGCATAGATCTTCAAGAACCATCGGAAGTTCATTGATATAAATCAAGAATAAAAGAGGCCCTAGAGCACTTCCTTGAGGAAACCTTCTAGGAACCATCTCAATGTGCTTCTCACATTACTCCAATTTTTTACATTCCGCTTCCGCATCCGTTCATCTCAGCGCACAGTCTTAATGCAGCTGCAGGTTTATGTAAACAGGACGGTTAAAGTATTCACCAGCAATTGGTTTCGCGCGGATCCTGCTGATACAATTACAGCTTGACTTTGGATGCGGAGTTAATGTTGATATTTATTACGATTCGGAATGGAATGCGGAATGCCAACAGATATACGTTGGCACAGACCATATCCTAAAGACACCGACAAGTAAAAGTTAGGTTAAGCTCTTTACTAGCATATGAAAATATTAATATATGTCAACCCACAATAGTACATTATAGAACAGGGTGTATGTAAAAATAAATCAGGATTATTTAGAATTTAACAACTTTAAAACTTTAATTTTTCCTAAGTCACGTGATTTTAAACACTAGACGACGTTATGACGTTGCATAGGTCTGTTGTGTTCCGAATCCCACTGCTCACCTTAATCATCATCATCATCATCATCAGCCATAAAACATCCACTGCAGGACATAGGCCTCCCCCAAAAATGGGGGGATTTGCCATAGTCGCCACGCTTGGCAGGCGGGTTGGCGACCGCAGTTGGTCGTAATAGTGCTCGAAGGACGCTGCTGCCCATCCTTCAGTTGGTCCCTCTGTCGCCTTTTACGACACCCACGGGAGGAGATGGGGTGATGCAATTCTTAGCCGGCACCACACGGACCACCTTAATCGCTGGAGTGTTATTAGTACCGCACTCTCATACAGACCATGAAAATGAAAATGAAAATATTTATTTTGCAAGTAGGCCAAATGGGCTCTTTCATATGTCTGAGCTGCTTTTTTGACGTTTACGACCGGTTTTAGTAAGTTGACGTCACACGCGACAGCTGACAGTTAGATGGTGTTCTAGAGGCGAACAAATGAAAAATATTACTAGTGCATTTCCTTGAAAAATGTGAAAAATTTCATAACGGAAATATTTTTATCTACACCCATATCATAAAACCTCCATTGGTTAATCGAAAACTGTATAAAATGACCACCATTTTGACAACCAATTAGGAAAAACCAGTGCTGCGATAAAGAAATAACATGACTTCTTTATCGTTTTTAGTAAAGAAATGAGATTAAATTTGGAACAGCTGTCAAAACTCAAGTGGGTCTCTATTCTAGTATCCATAGATATTAAAAAGTTATTGATACGAAACGTCAATTCAGTATATTTTTTTAATATAAACTGCACAATATTTGATCTCGAGTGACGTGAGAATAGAGACTTCATCCATTTGTCTATGATTTAAAAAAAAAATGGTCTTGACGGAAGACCGTATTTGCCGCCATGTTGACGTTTTGCTGAACGAAAGTAGAATTGTTGTTGAATTGAATAGAAAAAGTTGTTTGTAATTTACATTTTACTTGAAAATATGAATAGTAAGTAGTCTTCTCGGAGCGTGTGTGATGTGAAAATGCGCCGGATATCGGAAATATGCAGCCACGATTGCAACAAATAACTTGTTGCCAGAAAATATTGTTTCTGAACCCATTATGGAGGATTTATAATATGTGTGTAGATAAAGTTATGTATGCAACTCTGCATAATTTGGCCTTAAAACACACGTGCGATCTTATTATGAAACTCGCCTATCGGCTCGTTTCATGAAAACCGCACTAGTGTTTTAAGGCCTATCATTATGCAACCGTTGCATAAACTACTATTAAAACACGGACAAGAACCGTATTCGTCTGACTAAAATTAAGTTTGTTAAATCGTAAATGTATTAACAGTGGGGCCAATTCGAAAGTGTTTTCGCTAAATTTAGAAGTCGCTAAATTTGAAATAAGAAACGTTCGACTCGATTTTGAACCTTGGAGCTAGACAAAATCGAGTTTGACGTTTCTTATTTTAAATTTAGGCAATCTTAAATTTGGCGGACACCGTTTCGAATTGGACCCAGTATATCACGAAAGCCATTTTGGATGATGATAGGTACTACCAAAAACGGGTCGCAAATCGCCCAAATTAAAAAGGTCGTTATATATTTTGTGGTATGTGGACTCTACATTCACACTGCGACGCCCCGTGAACACATACCTATCTGCTTCAGTTACCCTATGAGTAAAAGAGAAAAGTATACGCTTCACGGGGCTTCGCAGCGTCCAACACGGAACCTACGGTACTTGTCTAACTAGAAATACAATTGTGACATGATAAATAAACGATATACTTAATGCGTAATAGCAGGGGGTCTAACTCCGCACTTTAGCCGCTTGGCTGTCGGACAGCTCGGAGCTGTAAATCGCAGTAGGTTGCCGCTCGCTCGCTACTGGCCGACTCGCGCGTCAAGTAGCCTAGATGTTTGGTGTTGTTGGGTGACGCAGATAAAAACTTGACAACCCTAGCACGAAAGTGCTCGTTTTATGTGACAGAGAGAGAGAGAAGGCATGATTTGGCATATTTTCATACCTAAATACAGGTTTTGTTACACAGCGGCCCTAACATGCATGGCACAAAGATAAATTAGAACCATTTATCTCTAAGTGCGTCTCTCTCACACTAGTGCCGACGAAAGAGATAGTCATAGCGATAAACGGTTCTAATTTATCTTTGTGGCATACATGTTAGGGCCGCTGTGATTCTTGTATTCAGTGACATTAGTAGGTCTGTTCTGTGGTAATAGGAAGAATTTTCAGTGTATGCAATGCTTAGAAACATCGAGCAATTTGACTCGAAGTCTAGACCTTCCACTAAACTTAGTTACATGCAAAAACAACTCAGCAAGTCACACAAAACCTGTACGTCGAGACATCCAATTACAACTTATCGTTGAAATCAATCGGATCCCGTTTAATCAGATCGTTTATTTCCGCCTGTCATCGGTAGCGTTCGGTGATTCAATAATTTACGCACGCCGATTGGCTGCCGGCGGCCATGATTCATTTCTATTCGTTTGAAATAATTCATCACGAGTAATATGTTTTCGATTGTTGGTTTTAGGGGGAGTGGTTGAAAAAACAACAGTTTTTTGTAATTTTGGTGACGGAAAATTGTATTAAACGGAGTATAGATGTGTATTTGCTTAAAAAGACCAATCTAAATAACAGATTTACATGTAACTTATAAATATAGTAGTAATTCTTTTTTCTTGACCCGATCCCATTAACTACTTATCTGGAAAACAAAGCCATTGTCTTTCATTGTGAAGTGTAACCGCCAATCTCTATTTTGAAATAGCAGGTAGTAACTGCAAACACTATTTCACACAAAGGGCGTCTTTATGTCTAAGGTGAGAAGGTTCACATTAAAATACAGAGCATGTCAGGTCTTGAACATTTTGCATTTCCGCTTCCATGTGTACTTTGCTTTTGTTTTGAATACAAATGTTCCACACCTGACATGCTCTGTGTTTTAATGTGAACCTTCTTACCTTAGACATAAAGACCCCTCTGTGTGAAAGCGTTTGCAGTTACTACTTGCTATTTCAAAGTAGAGATTAGCGGTTACACTTCACACTGAAAGATAACGGATTTGTTTGCCAGATAAGTAGCTAATGGGATCGGGACAAGAAAAATAATGACTACTATACATACTTAAATTATTACACGACGTCACGACAACTTCGTTCGCGTGGATTCCGTCATAGTTATTCCCTCGGGAATATTTCAATTTTTCGGGATAAAAAGTAACCTATGTATTAATCCAGGATAAAAGCTATCTCCGTTACAAATTTCATTAAAATCCGGCCAGCCGTTGAAGTGTGACGGAGTAACAAACATAGTAACTCACACATACTCACAGACTTTCGCATTTATAATATGAGTGTGAATATTTACAGACTAGACTCATATGATTCGACTTAATTTAAGATTTAGACTTTATATTCCTTACTATTTCATTATTTATTTGGTTAGAATGTTAAGCTTTAAGCCCGTGTATAAGCTCTTTTTTATTGCCGTCTGGGCAGCGAGTGAAGGCGGCGTCACCCTGCGCCTCTATTCGGGAAAGTCTAAGTCATATTGTAGCGACTCGCGAGCGAGATTCTCAGCCCACTCTTCCCCACGATGCGTAATGCGTAAGAGCGGAATGCGAATCTCGCTTGCAAGTCGCTACAATATCACTTAGACGTTGCCGAATAGACGCCCTGTTCGCACATACAGATCGAAAAATTGACGGATACGCTCGAGAGCGATTGGATTGTCGACATTATTTCGCAAAAAGTGAACTATGAGGTACTAATAGGTGTGTATCTTAATGTGTCCAACTTGACCATACCCATTACAAAGAGAGAATTATACTCTTTCATACAAATACCGAGCCGTCCGCACCTTTTCCAGTAGAAGTGTGTACTTAGCTTCAATAAGATCCCAGATTAGGCAATTGTACCCCAGTTTACTCCAGACGAATGCATTAAATAAAGTCATTGTGACCTTTAATATATATCTATTAATTGAACAAATGGACCAGTCAATTACAATTAATATTAACAATTCAATAAAACCAATAGATAGCGTTGAAACGACCAATCTAACGCCTATCCGCGTTCAAATAATTTGGCCGAATCAATTATTTGAACAGTTCTAACTACCCGCCCGATTTCAATTAAGTTTGCCAAATTAATTGAATCAATTTGTTTATTTAGGCTCTTGTTTGTACCAATGAAATACGATATATTTTGGTTTCTTTACAATGAATAAGAAGGCGTTACAATAATATTTATGTAAATGAATAGTTGACACATTACTTTGACTATAAGATTTGTAATAGTTGATTTATTTTGTAGGACTGAGATTAACAGTGTAATTTACTTAAGTCCAGCATTAAAACCTTCCTTAAGTAGTTCATCAAGTGATGGTGAAAACTGCATCCAAACCCCTTTCAGTTGTTTAAAAGTTTTAACCTTGTACACAAAATTATCGACTTTGTATAAATGCAAAATTTCAGACTTCTAGCTAAAGTAGTTTAGGCTGTGCGTTGATGTCAGTCAGGCAGTTTTTAGGGTTTCGTACCTCAAAAGGAAAAAACGAAACCCTTATAGGATCACTCGTGCGTCTGTCTGTCTGTCTGTCCGTCTGTCACAGCCAATTTGCTCCGAAACTACTGAACCGATTGAGCTGAAATTTTGTATACATATGTAAGTCGGTGACCGCAACACGGACGCGTGACGTAAATATATGAATTTTAAACATGGGGGCCACTTTTGGGGGGTAAATTAGAATTTTTTTTAAAAAGTTATGCAATCTATATTGTTTGACATATTAAATGAAATGGCTTATTGTGAGGACTTTAAATATATTTTTTTCTGAATTTTAAGTAAAATAGTTTGGAAGTTATTTAGGAAAATAGGCGAAAAATTACCATTCCCCCTCTTATTTCCGAAACTACTGGGGCTAAAATTTTGAAAAAAATACAGAAAATAGTTCTTTACCTATAGATTACAGGAAAAACCTATAAGAAGTCTATGGTATTTAAAGTAACCTAGTAAATTGCAGATAATCATGTACGGAACGGAACCCTCTCCACGCGAGTTTAACTCGCACTTGTCCGGTTTTTTCTTTTATATATTTATAGATTTAAATAGCATACTTAATTGTACGCACAAATTTAAACAGTTTTCATAAAAAATCACTCAAAGCATTCTTGATTATCTCATGAACCTATTGCCAAGCTAACTGAGCTGAAATAATTAAGACCCACTTTGCGTAATGAAATTCTTCGCGAAAGAAAAAATCTAACTTAAGTAAAATAGTCTATGAAGATACTCCAGTTATATCTGACCTGTATTAACTTAACATGCGGGATCCTAGATCATATAAAAAGTCTTTGAATTCCAGTAGCATCGAATTCCATAAATAAAAAATATCTAAGTTATTTTTGTACCAGTCAGTGGCGCAGCCTGCCTACAAGCCGATTCCTGACGGCTTTACCAAGCTAGAAAGATACGGCTAGCTGTCAGTGAAGTCCATGTTACTCTAACTAAATGTCAGACTCGCACGTCCGGTTCTAATTCTTCCGGCTTCCCTTAGGAAATATTCCAAGCTTCGCCACTGGTACCACTACAATAGTACATTGTGCATCTACGGCCGTAAGAAGGGTATAACTAACGAGAGTCTGTTAGAAGCCCGACGCCGAAGGCGGGCGGGCCCTTAATGATTCGAGTTTCTTATCCCCTTACTGCCCGTGATACACACAATGTTTTTCATCACATTTGCGAGGAAATGAAATAAAAATGGATACTAAAAAATATTATTTATTTTATTCCCATTGTACACTGTGAATTACCATCAGGTGGGTAGAATAAACTGTATGTCGCGTTAGTTGCGTGCTACTTCTATAAGAAAACGATCACCGCCGGAGCCGGCGCGCGCCCCCGCCGGACCTGGCGCACGCCCCGCCGTCAGTGGAAGTTATAAACCATAGGCGTATAGAGCACCTAAATCGGCTGCTCTATACGCCTGCGTATAATAACACCCTTTCCGAACAAGTGTAACGAAAATTAAACTAATGTCACTTTTTGAGTTTAAATTTTGAATAGCATCTGTATCACTAAGCCATGTTGAAATTAGATCTAGATTTTATTTTCGTATAAGCAATCATCATCCTTATATAAACAATAAAGCATTTAAAGTGAACACGTCCGCCATCTTTGTATTTTGGTGCCGTGACCAGCAGTGCCCTGATTCTCTAATGTACACAGAGTTGCGTCAGCACCGAGTACACCGCTGACACTGGCACAAAGGGAGTTTCTATACGTCAGAGACCTCAGGACTCAGGACAGGTCTTGAACGAGAACACAATATTGCATATACAGGGTGACTTTGAACCGTAATGCAATACCAATATTTCCGGCTTAGTTAAAGACGCTTAATAGGCTTGTTTCCTGAAAAAAATAAACTAATTAGTCTGTCATTTACATAAAAAAAATTATTGAACACATATTTTTTCTTTTGTCAATTAAACAAAAAATTACGAAGATATAGTGCGTTGAAGTTCCGCGTGACGTCACGACTTTGTACAGTTTTTACCATTAAATGACGTCATTAGTCCCCAGTCCGGAACATTTATGCGCGTTACCTTTGTCAATTTTGATTGATTTGATACAATAAAAAATTCGTGTCCAATCTTTTTTGATAATCTAACTGATAGACTAATTAGAATTACTTTTTTACCCAGGAAACATCCCTATTGCCACGGCCACTGAAAATCAGCGCCGAGGCTCGCTACGGCATAACGCTGAGTGGCACCCTCTTTGGCACCGTTCGGCACAGCTTTTTATGTTCATTGTTTCTTTGTTATGTGCTTTTCTTGTTATTTGTTTGTGTCTAATGTGTGTTAAATAAATGTCTTTATTATTGGACGCAATCACTGAGACATTAAATACGTACCATTCAACTGTAGCAATTCACTTAATAAAATAAAGATAGTCCTATTATTGTTGGCGATCAGCGAAGTCTGAAGTGATGACCACGCCATCTATAGAGATTTGCTGGTACTACGGAAAGTGTTAACCTGTGTAACTTTGTACCTTGCATCTTGTATATTGATAATCATAATTCTTAATAGTATTGTTACTCTACAACCAGTAGGTACTTGATTGTCATACTTGCTAATAACCAATGTCGTCTGTCAAAGTTAATGATTCTACATGTCAATGAGCAAGAGTATCCATTTTTAAGGAAATAAATTAGGTAAATGTAAAATTAATAAAATGTATTAACTCTACATTACAGGAACGTGCAAGCGTCGTTTATCTAGTTGATATGTGTTTAAAACCATGTTTTTGTTTTAATAATAAATAAATCAGGGGACAATCTTTAAACAAATCGATCTAGTCCCAAAGTAAGCTCTAAGGCTTGTGTTATGGGTACTAGACGACGATATACATACTTATATAGATAAATAAATACTTAAATGCATAGGAAACATCCAAGACTCAGGGACAAACATTCGTGCTCATCACACAAATACTTGCCCTTACCGGGGATCGAACCTGGGACCGCTAGCTTCGGAGGCAGGGTCACTACCAACTAGGCCAACTGTGTTTTAAAGACACCCTGTGTACGTTAGGGACGCGCTCGTCGCTGACGCAGCGCTGAGTATTACAGAATCACACCACAGGACACGTCGATTTACATATATATCGAGATTTCCTTACAGATCCAGTCGACTGAGGGTATATTGGGTTGGCTCTAGCGATGTTATTATGTCGACTCAAACTTGAATAGGGGTGTACCATTTCAAAGCGGTAAACGGCTTAGTCGACGCTTGAGTCGACTGTATAGTTGGCATTCGATGCAATTGGTGCTTGCTCTATCAACCGGGGTCGTATTCTACATTGCTTCAGCACAGTATAACAGTCACCCGCCGACAGTCTTTCAGTTACGTATTTGATAATGCTATATTAAATTGTCTTAGCATCTTTTCATGAAATATAACTGCAAATCCTGTTAGTCTTAGTTTTAATCATTTCTACTTGGTTCTTATTTCTACTTTCAAAAGTGACTGTAAGTCAGTGTGGAGTAAAAAAATGCATTTTATTTATTTTGCTTTTAATATATCAAAAACATCAAATATTTCGTGCCATAATTTACGTGAATAAATTCGCGGGAGCGTCTCGCACTGTCCAAATACGTACCCAACCGCGGTGCACTCGCGACTGTTGTGTACCGAAGTTTACCGAGATTTCGAAGCGCGTCTTTTCGGCCGTTTGTATGAAGATGGAATACAGTATACTTGATTATACTGTGGCTTGAGGCAGTGTTTTTCAACCTTTTGAGTACGCGACCCTTTTAAGACGACTGTGAACCAAATGTAAAAATCACCCTTTTCATACAAAAGCCGATAACGAGTTTCACTCCTTAAATGTTAACCATTATGACTAATTTTTGTTAGGTTTTGTTCAGTCAGAACAAAATCTAGGTCTATAAGTTTTTGAATATTGATTAAAGATCAAGAGGGTCAAATAATGCCGAAATTAGTTTTGTATGTGAATACTGAAACCACAATAAAACTGAATTTATGGATTATATTGAAAAAAACTGAAAACGTGACAAAAATTGGTGAACATTGGTTAACATTCAAGGGGTGGAAATTGTTATCGCCTTTTGTATGAAAAACCGTAGGTTCACACTCCTCTTAAATAAAATAAGAAACATCTGGCAATCCACCATCCCATGGCCGTACTATATTGGCAGTTTCAATGACGAAGCATTTAAACACCTGGCTTGCGACCGTGACCCCCCTGGGGGTCGTGACCCACAGGTTGAAAAACAGGCTTTGGTGATTTTGTATATCGTATCGCTTGGCTCCATCTTCATTAGCAATCTTAGTATGCGAAGTTTACATTATGACAAACTTAGGAAATTTTACTAAGTTCCGAATATACAGTTTAAAAGTTAAAACTGTTGCTAACGGAACAGCCAATAATGAGTAAACCTCCCAAATATTTCGAACAACAGAGTTGTAAATAGTTAAGTTTTAAGCCCGGTGGCACGACAGTTAAACGAAGTTTATGTGTCATAGATTTTTGAAGTTATATTCGTTTCATCATGTAGAGCCGCTGACATCCAAAGAATTGTTAAATTTAATTGACAGTGGGCGGGGCACATTGCTCGTAGAACAAATGGCCGATGGGGCCAAAGAGTTCCTGAGTGGCAACCACGGGCCTCCGCTGGACGCGAGCAGCATGGAATCAGTCGTTGTGGCGATCATTGCGGGAGGCCTATGTCCAGCAGTGGACGTCTTTCATCTGAAATGATGATGATTATGATGATGACTTAATTTAGACATGGCTCTATGAAGAATCTTCATTGAACCATTTTTTATATAGATGTAATAGCAACAATCAAAAATTCTTTAATTCCTTATAAATGAATTAAAGTTTTTGATGTCAGGAAAATCACGCTGTAGTCAATTAATACAAAATATAAATAAGTATACTATAAGGGAACGACGTGATGTGTAAAAATATAGTCGTGAGAATTGAGAAAGGTATGCTTAGATGGTTTGGACATGTGGAGAGGATGAACGAAAGAAGACTAACGAAGCAGATTTAAGTGTAAGGCGAGTGTGCATGGTAGGGTTGGCAGGGGAAGACCTAGGCGAACGTACCAAAACCAGATCGAGGACGTTCCTAAGAAAAGCCACGTCTAGAGTACCCTAAACCGGCGAGCGTGCATGAAGACCTTAATGAGAGTAGACGAAACGAAAGGTGTGTCAGGATCGTAGCAGGTGGAAATCCATGGCCTCTGCTGACGGATTTCTCTTTGGGAAAGAGGCGTGTTATATGTATGTTTGTATGTATACTGTTCGCGCGCGAGTTCCGAGGAAACTTAACGCACGTTACAGAACTTGAAATTGGGGATAGATTAGCTTGATAGCGGTTAAAAATTGATAAAGCTTGTATGCCGTAAATGACAAATTTTTATACTGATTGGGAATGGCTATAATACATAACGGCGTCGATAACTATGAGCATGCCTGTAGGACAACACTCGAACAAGTAAAGTGCAGGGTATGAAAGGACGCGGACGGTTGGGCGCGGCGCTCCACCCCTTTTTCCAAGCCCCCGATTCCTCGGAGGTCGCGTGCGGACTGTACATAGTAACTACACTAATTATTATGAGTATTCAACTAATATCTCTTGCTAGATACCTAACCTAATTAGTTATGCATATTTATTTTTTCAAAGTAACACAAGTCTTGTTTGGGTTTTGGGTCGTCTTTTAATTCACTACAACCTTCTGACCGCAAATTTGTCTGCATGAAATTTAATATACTAGTGGACCCGCCACAGCTTTGCCCGCGGTATTTTCCATGCAAACTTTATCAACGCTTGTCACCCCTTTAGGGATGGAATTTCAAAAAAAACCTCCATAGTGCACCTCTAGGGTACTCAAGGAATATCTCCTCCAAATTTCAAACCTCTAGGACCACCCATTTAGACTGTGCGTTGTCTATAAGTGAGTCATGGTACTATTTATATGTATTGATTAAATTTTGTTTCCAAATTGCATTTTTAATATTTCCGAAAACCATGAAATAGTAGTTTATGCAACGGTTGCATAATGATAGGCCTTAAAACACTAGTGCGGTTTTCATGAAACGAGCCGATAGGCGAGTTTCATAATAAGATCGCACGTGTGTTTTAAGGCCAAATTATGCAGAGTTGCATACATAACTTTATCTACACACATATTATAAATCCTCCATGATGGGTTCAGAAACAATATTTTCTGGCAACAAGTTATTTGTTGAAATCGTGGCTGCATATTTCCGATATCCGGCGCATTTTCACATCACACACACTCCGAGAAGACTACTTACTATTCATATTTTCAACTAAAATGTAAATTAATAACAACTTTTTCTATTCAATTCAACAACAATTCTACTTTCGTTCAGCAAAACACCAACATGGCGATCATCCGTAAGACCATTTATTTTTAAATCATAGACAAACGGATGAAGTCTCTATTCTCACGTCACTCGAGATCAAATATTGTGCAGTTTATATTAAAAAAACATACTGAATTGACGTTTCGTATCAATAACTGTTTTAATATCTATGGATACTAGAATAGAGACCCACTTGAGTTTTGACAGCTGTTCAAAATTTAATCTCATTTCTTTACTAAAAACGATAAAGAAGTCATGTTATTTCTTTATCGCAGCACTGGTTTTTCCTAATTGGTTGTCAAAATGGTGGTCATTTCCTACGGTTTTTGATTAACCAATGGAGGTTTTATGATATGGGTGTAGATAAACTTATTTACAGTACGTGAAATAGAATATTCCTTGGAAGTATTCTAGATTTTTACTTGGATTTTGTATGTGCTTCAACAAGACATATTCTTAGGCCGCGGCCGCACTGGTAAGGCAACTGCGACGCGACAGCGATGTTATATGGTGGTTGCCGCATAAGCAGTGTGGCCACCACCAATATATTACAATACAGGTTGGGCCATAAGTTTTTGCACTTTTAGAAACATGATAGAGACATAACTACAAATGCTTTTTAATTAGGTATTTATTATAAGTAATTAGTAGAAATACATTTTTAATTTGTAAAAACACTGCCGTCTAAATAAGCTCCGTCTTGTTGCTGGCACTGCTGCACCCGACTACACAATTGTATGAAAAGATGCTGACAATCATCACTTCTGGTTTGTAACCGCCCTGTTTGCATCGGTTGTTGAACCAGTTTCCTTAAACTTTTCGACCCAAACTTTGATTAAATTGACGCTGGGACGCACTTTAGCGGCCCAATCCATATTCAATACTAAAAGGGCATCGCATAGTAAAGTAAGACTGGTTTTTTTAGGGTTCCGTACCTCAAAAGGAAAAAACGAAACCCTTATAGGATCACTCGTGCGTCTGTCTGTCTGTCTGTCCGTCTGTCACAGCCAATTTGCTCCGAAACTACTGGACCGATTGAGCTGAAATTTGGTATACATATGTAAGTCGGTGACCGCAACACGGACGCGTGACGTCAATATATGAATTTTAAACATGGGGGCCACTTTTGGGGGGTAAATTAGTTTTTTTTTTATGTTATGCAATCTATATTGTGTGACATATTAAATGAAAGGGCTTATTTTGAGGACTTTAAATATATTTTCTTCTGAATTTTAAGTAAAATAGTTTGGAAGTTATTTAGGAAAATAGGCGAAAATTTACCATTCCCCCCCCCTTATTTCCGAAACTACTGGGGCTAAAATTTTGAAAAAATTACAGAAAATAGTTCTTTACCTATAGATTACAGGAAAACCTATAAGAAGTCTATGGTAGTTAAAGTAACCTAGTAAATTGCAGAGAATCATGTACGGAACGGAACCCTCTCCACGCGAGTTTAACTCGCACTTGTCCGGCTTTTTTAAAGTGTTTAACACAATAACCACGTTGCTTTCCTCTGAAACGGTCCATCGTAGTAAAAAATTTACAAAATGGCGTATAATTTCCCGTCATCCTTTGTACCGCAAAATTAATAGTTTAGCCACTGTGTTCCTATTTGAAAAAGTTTATGGCCCAACCTTAGGTACTAGTGCGGCCGCAGCCTTAGTTATCTCATCTAACTAACCGTCAATTATCACCTAATTCCACCGGCTCCCGAACGTTTATCTTAAACAACAAGTGAAACTGTAACTTCTCGCCAAATTCTGTTAGGGATGTTCGCACTTAATTGACCTACTTTTGAATTAAATCGAATGAATTTCCAAAGGAAAAGTTTCTGCATGTACCTAAAAAGACAATGGAGTACTTTGTCACTTTAACTTGTTGAAAGCGTATTTGGGACGGAATAGAATTTGTTACAGCGACAAGGTAGCAAAATGAAGGTGGGAGAGATAAGGGCGATTTACACTTTACGTTTTGCTGAGAAAAACAGTTTACCAAAACACCAGATTGAATAACAAAAAAACCGAAGTGTGAGTTAAGCTCGCGTGGAAAGGGTTCCGTGGCTATATAAAATTTCCTATGTTTCTTAAAATACCATAGACTTCTTATAGGTTTTCCTGTAATCAATGCGTAAAGAACTATTTTTCTGTATTTTTTTCGAAATTTTAGGCCTTGTACTTTCGGAGATAAGGGGAATGGTACATTTTTGCCTAATTGCCTAAATAGCTTCAAAACAATTTATCTTAAGATTATAATAAAAAAACCACAACGAGACCTTTCATTTGATATGTCACACGCCAAGGTTCTAATTTATCCTCCAAAAGTCCAAAAGTGGCCTCCAAGTTTAAAATTCATTTAATTACGTTACACGTCCGTTATTACATGCGTGTACTAAATTTGAGGTCCAGTAGTTTCGGAGCAAATTGGCAGTGACAGACGGACAGACGGACAGACAGACAGACACACGAGTGATCCTATAACGGTTCCGTTTTTTTCATGTTGAGGTACGGAACCCTAAAAATAAAATAACATCCCATATTGTTCATCCCATATTAAAGCAATAAAAAATATCAAGAAATATTTCTTGTCCTGTAAAGACATAGAATATATATTGTAAATCCTTACCTCTATATGTATATCGTTAACTAGTTAATCTAAGTTAAATTTATGTATAAACTGTAACAACCAGGAACTCTCTGACTGCGCTTAAGCCACCCTGGCTTCTGCAGTCATAAATGCACTTAAAATATGCAAATAATGTAAAATGAATCTTTAAAATAAAAAAAATAAAAAGTTTAATAGTACTGGTATTTTGGAAGTGTGATATTATGAGGAGCCAGGAAATCTGATGTTTGGAAATCTGGTATTTCAGATATCTGGTGAAGCAGCTATCTGGTATACCTCACCACATGTAAAAAGAGCGCTGACGGCCGCACGTATTGTAGTTGGCATGGATTTAAGTATGACTTATTGCTAGCTATGGTTTCTCATTTGGCAAGTTGTTTGGCTGCGTATTGAACCTCAAGTTGTCTCCCTGTGCAAATGAATATTTTAAAAGTAAGCTAGCTAGCTAGTATAGCTTTATCTGACGCTGACTGTACTAATATCAACGACCGAGCGAGCGAAGCGTCTCCGTTTCAGCTTGGGCAAAAATGGCTTTGTATGTATGTCTGGCGGATGTCTAAATGATATTGTAGCGACTCGCGAGCGACATTCGCATCCCTCTCTTACGCATTACGTATCCTGCGGAAGAGTGGGATCAGAATCTCGTTCGCGAGTCGCTACAATATCACTTAGGCGTTCCCGAATAGAGGCGCAGGTCGCATTTCTCAACCGATTCTCGTGAAATTTTGTCAGTAGGTTCCAGAATTATATAGAAATTTGTAGTGATAGAGCCAAATAGTAATCGTCACTAGATGATTACTGTTCGAATGGGCCGGCTCGACCGGGGTAGTACCACACTCTCACAGAATATCGGCGTAAAGTAATAGCTTGCCATTGCGTTTCGTACGGTGAGTGACGAGATCCGGAGGCCTATTCCCTCATCCCCATCCCATCCCCATTCCCCACCCTCCATGGGCGGCGATGACCACTTTCCATCAGGTGGTTTGTCTGCCAGTTTGTCAGTCAATTGGCGTTACAAAAAATTTAATCTTTTGGTCGATTCAGTTCTTCGAACATTTTCAAAGCGGTTAGAGATATGGGAGTTTTTGCGTTTACAAAGTTATTTGCGGTGTTGGTAAACTAACCGCGATCTATTTAGATGTATGGGGATAACGCGGGTTTGTCGCGAGGTCTACAGCTCACGGAGCCACTGCTGGGTTTACATGTGGCGAGGTATATTTTGGGAATGAGCGCACTAGTTTAAGCAGGCCTTTATCAGCGTGGTCGTGTATCGATTATAGATTGTTTTAACGAACACGCCGCTGATTGGACGGACGGACGTGTTAGGCAGATAAGCGGGCCAATTTCAATCCAACATACACTGGTAACAGCGGTTTCAGTAATAGAGAGGGGAATTAATCTGGTATGTTATGATAATTAATCTACTTAATAAGATTCTCAACACTGATGGACAGACAACCGACCAAACCGGTGGGTCTAGAAGCATTTATATAACGTAAGCTTTAAGAAAGGATTTGTGAAAATTCATCTCCTCAAAGGATTAATTTGGGGAAAAAAGTATGTACGGAAGTTCGTCATTTTTAGGGTTGTGTAGTCAAACTAAACTTAATAGCTACGCCGTGTTCTTCTGTCCGTCCATCCGTATATCACAGTAGCTTTTAAAACAGACTTCGAAAAAATAAGGAGTTTTTTTAAACATTTAAAAATTATAATTTTTGTCGACATATTTTTGTGATTTATTTATATTTATCTTCGAAAAATGCCAACCAAAAATCTAAAATTAATCGTGTTGAGAGGAACTTAGGTGATTTTACGGGAAAAATAAAACGAAGAACCAAATATTTATGGCTTTTGAGATAACAAAATAAAGCAAAATATCTTTTGCAAAGTCGTATTATACTCGACGGTTGTATAGATATAGGAACTTCAGAAAGTTATTTCATGTTTTATTTTATAGGTAGGTTTTAATTTTTTACCCGGTTATTAGAAGCTATTTTATTAATTATTAGGGTTCCGTACCTATAAGGTACTGTCTTTTTGCACAACGCACTTGACCGGTTTTTTTATTTAATTTGGATCGCTTAGTCAAACTTATTTTCCACGAAAATATCAATAAATTAAGCAATAAACAATTTAAAAAGATAAAAATATATTCTACGGAACCAATTCCCTCATGCAAAATTCTTTTCACCTCGTAAAATATTTATATACTGTCGTTTTTCCCTTTATATGCCGTATTAGGAAATGTGTCCAGGATGGTGTTTGCCACATTTTCCAGTGCTTCCCTGTGAACATTTTCTAGAGACTGGAATTTTTCCATCACCATTATCTTGGGAGTTTTTACGGTACCAGTAAATAATATGTGAGGACATGAGGGAATTCATAGGTCATCCGTATACGGATAGATATTCAAGTTGGGTTTTTACACAGCGTTGCAAACTTTTTGACGGAAATTACGGAAAATGGTTTTAATTATGATGCTTGGAACGCACAACTTTTTTGGCAATTTGTTGCTGCAATTCGACTATCACGAAGAGTTTACAAATGATCTTTTTGAGCCCAAATTGCAGCAATTTCCTACAAACTTTCTACCCCCGAGTCGTGACTATTCTAAGCAACGATACATATAGTTCGACGCGTCAGATATTAAACGCAACCGCGGCCCAACGAAAGTAAATATGCGCATAACATTGAATAGCGAATGCCATGAAAGTTGCCGCAACCGGTAAGCGATAGCGGGAAGTTAAAATATATTAGAGAGAGAAAAAGAGACACGATTATTTTTGGCAGTTTACACCTAAATGGATGCCCGGCTCACAGAGCTAGCTAGAGTTGGATTCAAGGAATAGCAGCGGTTGTTATAGGTATTCAAAGTCAAAGTCAAACTATCTTTATTCAATTTAGGCTTTTACAAGCTCTTATGAAGGTCAAAGAATGAATCTACCACCGGTTCAGAAAAAAATCCTCTACTAAGAGCAGGCAAGAAACTTTGTGAGGTACTTATAATTTTTTTCAAAACAGTACACATATTAAGTTAACAATGATGTCTACAGTTTTATACAAATCTAAGTATTTACCAACAGTAGGTACGCCTATTGAGACCCAGGGATCGCCGGTGCAGGTCAGGATTTATCCCAAACATCCCTGTCCATGACGTAGTCTTTTAATGTGTAATATGCCCTAGATATTATAATACTATAAACAAATGCATTGGTAATTAATTTTAGGTAAGGCATTGCCCCACAATGCCCCCCTTCCCACCCCTACAGTCTGTTCGGCGAGAGTTGATAAATATTATGATATCGTTATGAAATAGCGACTGTCGCTTAACTATCGCAAACTGTATGACGGGCGTCGCTTATCGCCGCGCGCACTGAGTTTCGTGGTATGAGGGATGCAGAAGTTATAAAACGCGGTATATCACCGGGCGGACGGCGGCGAAAAAAATATATTTGTATTGTTCATATACACAATCGCCATATTGCAAATTAATGTCTTATATGTGCGCGTCAAATGTCACATAAATCTACACTGGCCGAAAAGAAACGAAATAGAAAAACAGTATCTATGACACGTGTTTAAAATGTGTTGAGTATGACGTGCGTGTGTCTTTCTATAGTATGTCACTGGTTTCGAGTGTGTCGTTTGGGTTTTCGCGTGTTGCTTTCTGTTTATACAGTTATATAATTGTTTAAAATTGTTGTTGTTATCGTTGTTTGTTAAGGCTCGGGCACACCGAGCGCGTGTGCGGCGCATCGCGTTTTTAACGCGGACCCGCGCTACTTTCTGCTGTGCCGTATTCAATTCGCTTTGCCGTTCTACAGATCGCGCGGGTCCGCGTCCGAGACACGAAGCGCCGCGCACGCGTTTGGTTTGCTCGAGCCTTTACTGTTACAATGTATTTTTTTCCTTTAATTTTTTATTATCATCAGTAAAAATAACTAGCGGGCCGCTATTTGTAGTGAGTTAAGAAGCCCTGACTTTGAACTTTTTTTATCAACTCTCGCCGAACAGACTATAGTTATAGTATTTAGCTTTATACAAAGTCAATACATTCTATACTTGCATGTAACATCCTGGTATTGTGGAATTTATGTAAATCTTTGGTGGAGCCTACATACAAACAATGGATTTCCTCTTGTGAAGATGATGGTGACTATGATGACGATAATGATGATCGTAATGGTGATGATACATTATGTTTGCAATGTTTTGTATAAGTACACCGAAAATGTCGTGGTATGTTTTTTTAAAACTATTTTGCTGTATATTCTTAACGTACCTACTAACCGTAATTTGACACGCCGACTAGGAGAGTCTCGAGAAATTTAAAAGGGATTACAACAGAAAAACGAGGTGTGCATACTCAGTGAAATGTAATTATACTTATTGATTTTTATTTCAAAATATAAACAACTCACGGCAGTACTCATAGTCAGATAATAAACAATTAAGAGGAGTGTGAACCTACGGCTTTTCATACAAAAGGCGATAACCATTTCCACTCATTAAATGTCAAACGATTTTAGCCAATTTTCGATAAGTTGCCAGTAAAAATAATATCTAGGTCTATACGTTTCGTTTTTTTCACTATAATCAATTCATTCACATTTATTGCTTGTTTCAGTATTCTCTGAAAAAAACGAATTTCGGCGATTATTTAAGTTTGTTGATGTTTAATCAATATTTAACAGACCTATAGACCTAGATTTTGTTCTGACTGAAAAACTATCAATAATTGGTCAGCATCGATTAAAATTTAAGGGGTTAAAATCGTTATCGCCTTTTGTATGAAAAGTGTGATTTTTGCCGTTGCTTCACATACATACATACATATTATCACGCCCGAAATCCCTAATTGGGGTGGGCAAAGCCACAAGACTACTTGTGGCCACGTTCGATTAATTAGTCCTAAGATGGTATGATGAACCGTATGGTGACAGGTGATCAGCCCATCGCCCATACAGATAGTCCACCATGTTGGAGAGGACCCGTCCCTTAGTCGACTTTTACGACATGCCAGGATGATAAGCATCTGCACACATTCTGTGCTATTTCTTTTTGTCCCAGTGCAGTAGAGGAGTTGCTTCACAGTTGTCTTAATATGTTCCCTTTTTCATTGCCATACAACATTTTCACTAAAGAACATGTTAATCGTTCATTATATGGCTCTGACTAGCGCCATCTATTAAACAGCTATCCCCTAAACTTCAATGGTGTCAAATCGCTTCCGCACATAACTTACTTATCTGACACCAAAAGGGTTCCAAGCTCTGACCAATAAATAACCTTTTATTATTGAAATTTCTTTGATAAATACATGAATTTATGAATGTAATGATAGAGACCTTCATTGTTTCTGGTTCTCATTATTCCCCACAGAGAAAGATGTTTCTATTGGTATTTTATATATATACCTACGTCTAGATATAAATTTAAGCTTAAAGGGAAATAAAAGCTAACAATACTAAATAAAGTTTCCTGTATGTATGTCCAAAGTACCAGTTTTTAGGGTTCCGTACCTCAAAAGGAAAAAAAGGAACCCTTATAGGATCACTCGTGTGTCTGTCTGTCTGTCTGTCTGTCCGTCTGTCACAGCCAATTTGCTCCGAAACTACTAGACCGATTGATTTGAAATTTGGTATACATATGTAAATTGGTGACCGCAACAGGGATGCGTAACGTAAATAAATTAATTTTGAACATAGGGCCCACTTTTGGGGGGCAAATTAGAAAATTAAAAAAAAAAGTTATACAAACTATATCATGTGACATATCAAATGAAAGGGCTCATTGTGAGGATCTTAAATATGTTTTTTTTTTTTAATTTTAAGGTAAATGGTTTGGAAGTTATTTAGGAAAATAGGCGAAAATTGACCATTCCCCCCTCCTTATCTCCGAAACTACCGGGCCTAAAATTTTGAAAAAAATACAAAAATAGTTTTTTATTCTATAGATTACAGAAAAACCTATAAGTAGTTTATAGTATTTAAAGTAACATGGGAAATTTCAGTTAATCATGTATGGAACGGAACCCTCTCCACGCGGGTTTCACTCGACCTTGTCCGGTTTTTGTTTGTTGGTCCTTATTTCACGCCAAATTGGAGCAACGATCCAATATATTTTCCCTATAAATATCGTTGGAGAGTCGGAGATGACATGACATGAGTTTCTGAGGAAATAACAATAAGCGAGTTCTACGTGACGAAGTCACGGGCAAAAGTTAGATTTATTGATACGTCATTTGTTTAGAAAGCTTTCCAATAATAGATATACAATATTTACTAAGCATCATATATCCTTACTTTATCTGATTCTTCAAACAAATCTGACTTTACACTGTCAGACGTTAAGAGGCGTGTGAACCTGCGGCTTTTCATACAAAAGGCGATAACGATTTCCATCCCTTAAAAGTTAACCGATGTTGACCAATTTTTGATAGGTTGTCAGACAGAACAAAATCTAGGTCTATACGTTTTGGTTTTTTCACTTTATTCAATAAATTCAGTTTTATTGTTGTAGAATACTAATCACATACAAAATTAATTTCGGCGATTTTTTGACTTTATTAATGTTTAATCAATATTCAAAAACGTATAGACCTAGATTTTGTTCTGACTGACAGTCTGTCAAGAATTTGTCAAAATCGGTTAACATTAAAAGAGTAGAAATCGTTATCGCCTTTTGTATGAAACAGGTGATTTTTGCCGTTGGTTCACAGTCCTCTTAACTTGGACAGGAATTAACTTTTTCATGACTATCTACACAGTGCGACTTTGTGAGCAAATTCCGAACAAACGACCAACTTAAAGTATGGTATGCTTCTGCATTTCAAATGACAGAGTCACTTTACGTTTAGCAAAACAGTCTTAAAAACTAAATTTGAATATGAAATTTGAACGGAGTCATACTTAAACGACTGAACTGTCAAAAACTGCAGCGAGCTTTCGAATCCCTATTTAACTCCTAAAAGAAACTCGGAGGAAAATGGCAAATGCATTTTCCTACCGAATGGGCGACCGTGGTGCGGAAAACTCTGTCCTCATAACTTTTTAAACAAAATGTAAGGACAATGTGGACAAGCCGGACTAGACCAAGTCATAAGAGAGTGGTTCAAATAATATTAACAGCTTTTTCTCACGATAACTGCTCGCTTTGTAAGAAAAATAATCTGTCAGTGTATTCAATGCCAATAAAGTAAGAATGAAAACTATATTGTTGAGAAATTAAGATTAATTTTGTTACAATTAAAGATATAATGATGGAGTACTTTGTGGATTGGAGATGCTTTACCAATTTGCATTCAATATTGTCTTAATTTTCCAAATCTGGATAACTTTTCGATAGAATTACCTACCTATCATTTTCCGTGTAAAGCGTAGTGAAATAAAATGTATTTATTTGCTTTAAATGTAGTAAAATTTCTGAAAATTACATTGAGTTTCATACATTTAGACTTAATTAAGTCATGCAAATTTTTGTAAGGAATCTGTAGTCCTTCATGTAACTTGTAACAGTGACAATAATCTAGTGTTTGGAATTTTGAATCAAAAATTCAAGATGCTCCATTTAGTAAATAGTAAGTAAACTCTCACCGCTTTGCAACACCCTAAATCTATTTAAATTTATAACGGCAACATTATATTTCAATCAAATTTTCAAAACCGCATGCATCATTACATTGCACCCAAACTATAAGTCATTGCACTCCCGTCCCCGCTCCCGCTCCCGCCCCCGCTCCCGCTCCCAACCCCGCTCCCGCTCCCGCCCCCGCTCCATCTTATGCCTTACCCCCAATGCCACCACGTTGCGGAAGAAACTAATTCCTTAACATGGCTGAACTTTATTCGTTAAACTTCTTGGCGCAGGCGCATATGTCTAGAGCTTCGAGCTTAAAGTTTTTCTCCAATCAAAAAGTTCGCCAACTATTTGAATTGATTCGCGTTGCACTCGGATGGGAAATTAATATTGTGGTTTTTTAGAAATAATAAGGGGATAAGAAAAAAAAAGTGTAATAAGAATTTGTACAACTTTGTACAAAAAACCGGAACAAGTGCAAACTCACGTGGAGAAGATTCCGTGATTATATAAAAACTGTTTTCTTGTAATCTATAGGTAAAGAACTATTATCTGTGTGTTTTTCAAAATTTAAGGTCCAGTAGTTTCTGACATAAGGGGGTGAATGGTAAATTTTCGCCTATATTCTTAACTAACTTCAAAACTATTTATGTTAATACCTATATTATAAAAAAAAAATTGAAGGTCCCAACAATGAACCCTTTCATTTGATATGTCACACGCTATACCTAGTAAGCAAAACTTTCTTTTTAATTTTCTAATTTACCGTCCAAAAGGGGCCCCCATGTTTAAAATTCATTTGTTTGTTACACGTCCGTGTTGCGGTCACCGACTTACATAATGAGTACTAAATTTCAACCCAATCGGCCCATTAGTTTCGGAGTAAATCGGCTGTGACCGACGGACGGAGAGACAGAAAGACACACGAGTGATCCTATGAGGGTTCCTTTTTTTCCTTTTGAGGTACAAACCTAAAATTTTGAAAAAATACAGAAAATACTTCTTTACCTATAGATTACAGGAAAACTTATAAGAAGTCCATGGTATTTAAAATAACATAGTACATTTCATATAATCACAGAACCCTCTCCACGCGAGTTTAACTTGCTTTTGTCCGGTCTTTTGTTAAGAAATCGTACAACATTTTTTTAAACTGCGTCATATTTTCTGTTTGCGTAATTGCTTTTTGTAATTTATTGTGTAATTTCGGTGCCATTCTAAATACACATAAATGTTTCATTTACACGTTGATCAGTCGCTGCGCACGTTACAGAATCACAGTATAGGTATTTTGGCGCAGAAAATCTCCAAGGACATTAGGAAAATAAATAAAGAATCCAGTTAGTGAGGGTAGGTACAATAGGGCCCCCGGGCCCCATACTATCGGAGAGCGTTCCGGAGGCGGACCGCGAGTTGTTATTGGGCCCTAATTGGGCCGAGATAAATAGTGCTTTAAATATTTATGATGCGGTCTGTTTTGATTTTCAAAGCGATAGTGGAGTAGGATTTTAAAAACTGTGGCGCAATAGGTTTTATACATGGTATAATTTATAAAAAAATAAGAATTCTTCTTCATCCCGTTCAATAAGTGTTCTTACCTGTATATCACAGCCATTTTTGGGTTCCGTATCCAAAGGGTAAAAACGGGATCATATTAGTAAGACTCGGCTGTCCGTCCGTCTGTCTGTCTGTCTATCAGTCTGTCACCAGGCTGTATCTCATGAACCGTGATAGACAGTTGAAATTTTCACAGATGATGTATGTCTGTGGCCGCTATAACAACAAATACTAAAAAACAGAGTAAAGTTAATATTTATGGGGGCTCCGATACAACAAACGTACAATTTTTTTTGCCGTTTTTCTAGATAATGGTACGGAACCCTTCGTGCGCGAGTCCGACTTGCACTTGGCCGGCTTTTTCTTATCTAAATCCTGTCGGGCCACCTTTATTTTTTGGTTCATATCAGAAAAATATTTATGACTAGCTGGTGCCCGCGACTTCGTCTGCGAAGAATAATAATTTAAGTAACCTATGTACTTTTAAACCTTCCCTAGACCTCCACGAACATTTCAAGACTAAGATAAGATAAATCCGTTCAGCCGTTCTCGAGTTTTAGTGAGACTAACGAACAGCAATTCATTTTTATATATATATATAGTTAATAGCAATGGATAACCTCTTCAAAACATGACCGTAAAAATGGGACTGTAACCCATGAGTGTAACGGTTCTTACACGTTTACTATTAAATAGTTGTATAAGTGCATATCACGGATCCCGATACATTTCGTTTTACAATCTGAATCCATACGAACGTTTAAAATAGGTCACATCCGCTTTTAGCTAGATTTATCGATATTTCAAGTGAATCACACTCTTTAAAATGATGAATGAAGAGTGCTTTCCTGCTTTTAAATTGATTTTCATAGCGAAAATAAGCTTTCGGTAAAAAGGAATTTCTATGCATCTGATGTCGATTAAATTTACAATAAGGCATAAATGTCAACAATATCATTATACATACATACATAGCATCACGCCCGAAATCCCTAATGGGGTAGGCAGAGCCACAAGACTACTTGTGGCCACGTTCGATTAATTAGTCCTAAGATGGTATGATGCACCGTATGGTGACAGGTGATCAGCCCATCGCCCATACAGATAGTCCACCATGTTGGAGAGGACCCGTCCCTTAGTCGACTTTTCCGACATGCCAGGATGATAAGCATCTGCACGCATTCTATGCTATTTCTTCACTCCCAGTGCAGCAGAGGAGCTTATCATTATAAATTATGGATAATTGATATTGCCTTAAGTATATTGTATTTTTCCCTATTACTATATGAGATGAGGCCTGTGCCTAGCAGTGCGACGAATTTGTTGTTATTTATAGGTTGATTCATAATGATTTTTTTTTAATTTAATTATTTTAATTATGGAGAAGAAAGGCTTATGACGTAAGATGAGATTGCCAATAGTAACCTTAGTACGTCAGCAAAAAAAAGACTATGATTCGTTAAAAACCACTCCAAAATACGTTTTTAACCAATTTCGACTTATAAATCATTCAATAGACTCTTGTTAGAAACGTGTACGCGCGAAATTAAATGGAGCAAAATTTCCTTTATATGCTCAATCTAATTTTAACTTTAAGGCTAGCGTTGTATGATTGAAAATTAATTGTTACTTACAGGCACATTATCCATTATCTAATAAACGAACTTCTCCTCTGCTGCACTGGGAGTGAGGAAATAGCATAGAATGCGTGCAGATGCTTATCATCCTGGCATGTCGTAAAAGTCGACTAAGGGACGGGTCCTCTCCAACATGGTGGACTATCTGTATGGGCGATGGGCTGATCACCTGTCACCATACGGTTCATCATACCATCTTAGGACGAATTAATCGAACGTGGCCACAAGTAGTCTTGTGGCTCTGCCCACCCCATTAGGGATTTCGGGCGTGATGCTATGTATGTATGTATGTAATAAACTATTGAGTCCATTTGCGGTTAACAATCGGGTTTGTGAAATATAATGCTTGTTAAGAGTAAAAATTTATAAAACACACTCTTTATATTCTGTAAGCCCTATGTATGATTTGAAAAGATGACTTTCTGCTGAGACTTCATAGTGTTCTCTATATTTGATAGTGGAGAGGCAGGGACAAATCTTTTTAGGGTTCCGTACCTCAAAAGGAAAAAAGGAACCCTTATAGGATCACTCGTGTGTCTGTCTGTCTGTCTGTCTGTCTGTCTGTCTGTCTGTCCTTCTGTCACAGCCAATTTGCTCCGAAACTACTGGACCGATTGATTTGAAATTTGGTATACATATGTAAGTCGGTGACCGCAACACGGATGCGTAACGTAAACAAATTAATTTTAAACATGGGGGCCACTTTTGGGGTTAAATTAGAAAATTAAAAAATAAAGTTACGCTAACTATATCACGTGACATATCAAATGAAAGGGCTTATTGTGAGGATCTTAAATATGTTTTTTTTTTGGAATTTTAAGATAAATGGTTTGGAAGTTATTCAGGAAAATAGGCAAAAATTGACCATTCCCCCCCTTATCTCCGAAACTACCGGGCCTAAAATTTTGAAAAAAATACAGAAAATAGTTCTTTACCTATAGATTACAGGAAAACTTATAAGAAGTCTATGATATTTAAAGTAACATAGGAAATTTCAGATAATCATGTATGGAACGGAACCCTCTCCACGCGGGTTTAACTCGCACTTGCCCGGTTTTTTTGAAGTTGACGCCGGTACTTATCCAATATTAAGTTCGTGTTTCAGCACACACGAAAGAAATGATAATGTTCAGTGTAACACTTGTAACTTGGGTATTACTGCAGTTATTTGCATGCACAGCACTTGAGTTTTTATAGTTTTTGGAGTCGTTTAGCAATTTTTGCTTTAGAGACTTGCGCGCGCGGCCGGTATCTTTTCGTGCACTTAGGTTTAGGGAGGGGGAAGGGATCAAGGTTGCCATATCTATATATATAAAAATGAATTGCTGTTCGTTAGTCTCACTAAAACTCGAGAACGGCTGAACGGATTTATCTTATCTTAGTCTTGAAATGTTCGTGGAGGTCTACGGAAGGTTTAAAAGTACATAGGTTACTTAAATTAGTATTCTTCGCAGACGAAGTCGCGGGCACCAGCTAGTATATAATAAAAAGATGCGTCCGAGGAGAGTGTTTGAGTTTAAACTAAATAATAAAGATAAAATAAAAAATGAGTTAAATAAATCTAAAATAATAATATCGGCGCAGCCAGATAGTTTTCTTTTTTGTTGATTACTTATTCAAAAACGTTTTATAATTTATTAGTTTTAACAATTATCATTTATTACTTTATTATGTTTTCATTTAATTATATTTAAGTTTTTATATTCTGTAAGCTCTCTATGATTTGTAAAAGATGACTTGAGTTTCGTGCGGCGCTTCTTCTCAGTCATGTTTATCCAGTCCGAAGCGCTGGTAGATTAATTTTGCGTAGGTAATATTATTATGTTAACAGTAAGATAGCCCACAGATGGCCAACTTGCTGAATAAACGATTTGGATTTGAACTTGAATCTGTAGGGCCGGAGAAGAACACTGATAACCGAATCCCACGCAGACGAAGTCGCGGGTATAAGCTAGTTTTTTTTAAGAGAAATAAGTTATCTATCGCCATAACGATATTTCGTTTCTACAGCTCCGCTCGCTCGTCTCACAGTCTCGTGGAGCAACCTAATCTCTTAATCCTAAGCTATACATTAAAATCCAGACTTCCAAGCTGTTATAAAGGCAATACTAAAGTGATTACGTAATCGTTTGGCACGGCTCCAGGCAGGTGGCACCTGTGGAGTCAGTATGTAATACGGATTAGTGGATTTTTGTTATCTGTAACGAAACGTGTTGCAGGCCGACACGGGAATATACCTTTTATTGTGGAATCCAGATTTGGCGACACAATACAGTTGTAACAAAAAACCGTTTTAAATAAAACTGTTTTCTAAAACAAACGCAGTGCAAAACTGTAAACTTGAAGTAACCGGTTTGTAAAAAACCGGACAAGTGCGAGTTAAACTCGCGTGGAGAGGGTTCCGTTCCGTACATGATTATCAGAAATTTACTAGGTTACCTTAAATACCATAGACTTCTTATAGGTTTTCCTGTAATCTATAGGCGAAGATCTATTCTCTGTATTTTTTTCAAAATTTTAGCCCCAGTAGTTTCGGAAATAAGGGGGGGTAATGATCATTTTTCGCCTATTTTCCTGAATAACTTCTCAACTATTTTACTTAAAATTCAAAAGAAAATATGTTTAAGATCCTCACAATAAGCCCTTTCATTTGATATGTCACACGATATAGGTGGCATAACTTTTTTTTTTAATTTTCTATTTTAACCTTCAAAAAGTGTTTAAAATTCATATATTTACGTCACGCGTTCGTGTTGCGGTCACCAACTTACATATGAATACCAAATTTCAACTCAATCGGTCCAGTAGTTGCAGAGCAAATTGGCTGTGACAGACGGACAGACAGACAGACAGACAGACAGACAGACAGACGGACAGACACACGAGTGATCCTATAAGGGTTCCTTTTTTCCTTTTGAGGTACGGAACCCTAAAAAACTAGTTTTTTAAAAACTGTGTTCCGAAACCGTTTTTCAGACAAAAATACCGGTTCCATTTCGTTCTACGGAAAACGCGTCCCATTTGATGTTTGTCGATAGACGCATATAGAGATGAGGCCGAGGCCAATGTGCATCGAAAGATACCAAATCCGATTTAAGAGGAGTGTGAACCTACGGCTTTCCATACAAAAGGCGATAACGATTTCCACCCCTTAAATGTTAACCGATTTTCACCAATTTTTGATACGTTGTCAGTCAGAACAAAATCTAGGTGTATACGTTTTGATTTTTTCACTTTAATCAATAAATTCAGTTTTATTTTGATTTCAGTATTCTCATACAAAACCAATTTTGGCATTATTTGGCTTTCTTGATCTTTAAACAATATTCAAGAAATGTATAGATCTAGATTTTGTTTTAACTGACAACCTATCAAAAATTGGTGAAAATCTTTTAACATTTAAGGGGTGGTAATCGTTATCGCCTTTTGCATGAAATCCGTTGGTTCACAAACTGGTCAAAATCGGTTAACATTTATAGGGGTGGAAATGCTTATCGCCTTTTGTATGGAAATGGTCGATTCTTACTTAAGAGGACTGTGAACTAACGGCAAAAGTTCACAGTACTCTTAAGTAAGAATCGACCTTAGGAATCGATTGTTCTAAAGTTTATGCAAAAATATAATTATGATTATCGAAATGTTTTACGCTTTGACAAAAATCAAGTGTACTAAATGCTTATACAGTTTCGATGGCTTCAAATAATATTATTTTGTAATGAAAACGATTAAACCAATCTAAAACCAACCTTACAAATAGGTTGTTTAATTTGGATCGTTTATTTTAGCGTCTTTACATTAACTTTATAAGTGGCAGTCTGCGTCGAAATACTACCAAGGTCTATGACACGCATGAACAGGTACTTTATACGCACTGACAGGTCAAGTTAGATTCGCCAGTGAGTTATTGAATGAAGAAGGGAATCACACCCCAGACCCTCAACTTAATTAATTACAAGCCTTCCCTGTTAAAATCTCGTTTTTCTTACACTTAATTGTATTTTCGAGGCAACAACAAGACAGACACTTTAATTGTCTAAAATGAATCCACCTGCTACCACTCACAAACTTTGTTAAAAAAAAACACAAGCGCACCAATAGCAACCCTACTCTCCTGTAAACAAGAAATAGATATCAGCATTATTATCTTGGTTAATTGGTGAAAAGGTTTCTTTTTGACGTGAATTTTACAGTGATTTTGTAAATTATTTTATCTACACCCTTATCATAAAACCTCCATTGGTTAATCAAAAACCGTATGAAATGACCACCATTTTGACAACCAATTAGGAAAAACCAGTGCTGCGATAAAGAAATAACATGACTTCTTTATCGTTTTTAGTAAAGAAATGAGATTAAATTTGGAACAGCTGTCAAAACTCAAGTGGGTCTCTATTCTAGTATCCATAGATATTAAAATAGTTATTGATACGAAACGTCAATTCAGTATGTTTTTTTAATATAAACTGCACAATATTTTATCTCGAGTGACGTGAGAATAGAGACTTCATCCGATTTTAAAAAAAAATGGTCTTGACGGACGGCCACCATTATGTTGACGTTTTGCTGAACAAAAGTAGAATTTTGTTGAATTGAATAGAAAAAGTTGTTTGTAATTTACATTTTAGTTGAAAATATGAATATCCGCCGGATATCGGTAATATGCAGCCACGATTGCAACAAATAACTTGTTGCCAGAAAATATTGTTTCTGAACCCATCATGGAGGATTTATAATATGTGTGTAGATAAAGTTATGTATGCAACTCTGCATAATTTGGCCTTAAAACACACGTGCGATCTTATTATGAAACTCGCTAAAAGCTCGTTTCATAAAACCGCACTAGTGTTTTAAGGCCTATCATTATGCAACCGTTGCATAAACTACTATGTCAGCTGCGAAAAAAGCGTTTTGGACTATTATTTCGCATTTTAAATGAAATATTGTGTCATTTATCTTTTACCAAAAAAAATGTTTATTGCTAATGACCTATACATATGCTACAATACTTTGTATTCTGTGTGATGGAAATCCTAGCATTTTAGTATAAATAAATAAATAAATAAATCTGGGGACAATCTTTACACAAATCGATCTAGTCCCAAAGTAAGTAAAGGCTTGTGTTATGAGTACTAGACGACGATATAAATACTTATATAGAGAAATGAATACTTAAATACATAGGAAACATCCAAGACTCAGGAACAAACATTCGTGCCCATCACACAAATATTTGCCCTTACCGGGGATCGAACCCGGGACGCTAGCTTCGGAGGCAGGGTCACTCCCAACTAGGCTATCCGCGTCGTCAAAGGTAGTAGTAGGTACTGTAGCACTACATATCAAAGAAAAACCATCTGAAGCAAAAACTAGTGAAAGTGCACTCGAGTCGCGGCGCAGAAAGTGTTTACAAAATCTTTTAACGTAAAAAACTGCATATTTTTGCGGGTAATTCTTAAAAATTTTGTAGCCAAGTTTAAAACGACAATGGGGCCAATTCAAAAGTGTGTTCGGTAATTTAAAAGTCTCTAAATTTGAAATACGACATATCAAAGTCAATTTTGACAGCTTGATGCTATACATAATTGAGTTTGCCATTTCTCATTTCAAGTTTAGGGGGCTTTCAATTTAGGCGACACCTTTTCGAATTGGACCCAATGTATGCTTTATTCGACTTATGTACGAGTATAGATTTCAATCCTTAGATTAGATTTTACAGCGATAATCTGTGGGCATTCATGAATGTGTGCTCTAACCGAGAGAAATAGTGTCATCATCTTTTCTCCTACATACTCTTTCACGCATCAGCCATTTTACGATTAATAATTTTAACAACGGGAGAAAATGAAAATCATATATTTTTTTAAATACCACTTACGAATGAAATTTCTTCCGGTTTAGTGGTGTTCTTTGAATTGTTCCTGCATTTTATAAACAAGCGATACGGCATAACGAGATGCTTTCGCTTAGTAAAAGTTAATACGCTGATTATGACATTTCACGTACACCCGTTACCGATTTCGGATGAGCACTAATTGCAGATTTGCGAATTTCGCTAACCTCACGAGTGACGTATTCCGGCACTCAGTGTATAGCATCTCTTATCTAACCATTTAAATCTAAGAGTACGAGTACGTCTGCAACACCTGGCCGGTATTAAATTCTGCGATCTATCCCTTTCTACCGGTGACCTAGGTCGTATTTGCATATCGCTTACAGGTCTAAACGTTCTAGCAATATCTGAGTCTAGTATTTTTGCTCAAAATTATAACACAGAACAAAATATCCTAGGGACAACGCTTAGCCTAACTTTTGCTAGCAAATAAATAATTTGGTCCGTTTGGTTTGGCCGTGGTCACTTGTCAAGAAACATGTTTGAAATCGCCGTAGGTACTAATAAAATACAGCCATCTTGTTTTTTCATTTGTGCGCTGGTGTTTGCGGCAGCAGCGTCGTACAATCGTAGGTTCAATTAATATACAGCGTGGGTCATACACACATTTAGGTTTAGAACTGTACCCTCCTGTTACCTAAAGTTAAGGACCCTGAGGCTTGATATTTTTTCTTCGACTATATCCGCATGTAGGACAATAGGCATAGTTTTGACCTGTATGCAGAAAGCGTTATATAAAGCAGTTGCTTTCGTTAACTTTTGGTCACAGGAGGGACACATTTTGTTTCTTGAAGTGAGTATTACCCGCGTATCTTTTACTCTATTCTATAATCTAAGGATCTAATCAAAACGGATGTCAGGTCAGCTGACCCGTCGGACTGTGACTGGGCGGGGTAGGTTCGCTCGTCGTGTAAAATTCTTTTTCAGCTGGCCACAGACGTAAGTCCGCATAATGCCTACGGCGCGTGAGTCAATTTATGATTGTCGTACATTGAAATGTATAGTCAGGAACTGCTCTAAGCAAATTTCGCGATGCTTACTTTTGAGGTGTCAGAACGCGAATCTGATACCATCGCAGGTTCAGTCGCATGTCAACCACCATACATGACACCCGTTTAAGTGACACTGTTATAATTGAAAAAATGCCCTCCCGCATCGTGCGGTGTGAGACCGCAGCACCACCGACCACACCGTCCACAATGATAATAATTATATTACGATAGCGTGTGAAGCAATATTAGACTTTTGTATGTAGATATGTCGTAAGAATTAAGACATCAGCAATAGGGTGTGGGTAAGCCATGGCGCTGGCGTTTGACAACCTTCTATGAGACTCGTTACACGAAATTGTACTGATAGGCATATCCTTCTTTTGAGATCTTTGTTTTCATATGAAATGAGTGACGAAATTTGTTAGAGAATTATATATAGCTGATATTTCTCATTTCTTATGTAAATACAGTCATGAATATTCACATAGCCGTATGAAATGTGACCTAGTTAATTCCTTGTACAAGCTTAATTTCTCCTTGAGAAAGTTCTCAACTTTTCGCGTCTTATCAAGCTCTGAATTGTACGTTCTCTTACAATCAGAATGATGGCTTCGCGGTGGCGAGTCACGTATATATAGTTTAATATCGCACAGTAGAGCGTTAAGAACAGTACGTATAAAAGATAAACTGCTTGGGTGTAATTGTCTTATGGCCAAATTCAGAGGCCACTCAAATTGATCTTTAATTAAAGTGCCGTTTGAGTGACGTTCATGTATAGGATGACAACTAGTTGATGGAAATTTAACAATTTAATCTCTATTCAAATGCTTAAGTGGAGTTTCTGAATTCGACCATTAAACAACCGAACTACCCGGCGAACCTACTTGACCCGTCAGTGCGTATAAACTACAACATGTCCGTGCATGCCTTTCAACTTGGTCTTATTTGACCAAGCTCGCTAAGGATGTAGACCTTTTTGTATTACAGTACCTAACTTTATGATTGTCGGACGAAATGAGAGACGGAATATTTTAAGAGAATAACATTATTATAGTTAGACTGCAGGAGCCACGTTTATCGTCTTTAATGTATATTTGTCCTTTGAGCTTGCCTAGAAAGCTTTTGATGGAGTGGATTTCAGTTAATAAGGTGTCGTTTTTGGACTATAATATCACTCATGTTATCGTATAGGACACTATAATAGGACATTAAATGATACGGAAATCGATTTTTGCCATGCTACACAGAAGGTTTTACAAAAAATTTTAAGGCTATGACATATACCAGCGCCTCTATTTGAGAACGCTAAGTGATATTGTAGCGACTCGCGAGCGAGACTCGCATCTCGCTGGCACTTTAATCACTAACTAATGTCACTGCGGTCCTAGCAAGGTTGACACAAGGATAAGTTAAACCGTCTTATCTCTAAGTGCGTTTCTCTCACACTAGTGCCGACGAAAGAGCTAGTGAGAGAGATAAACGGGCTTAACTTATCCCCATGTCTGCCTTGCTACAGCCGCTGTGGTGAGGATCCCATTATTTATTTATTTATTGGTTCACCAACAGTTGTTACAAAAAAGGCATTTCATTATATATAATAATAATAATAACAATAATAAATCAGGGGACAATCTTTACACAAATCAATCTAGCCCCAAAGTAAGCTCTAAAGGCTTGTGTTATGGGTACTAGACGATGATATACATACTTATATAGATAAATAAATACTTAAATACATAAGAAACATCCAAGACTCAGGAACAAACATTCGTGCTCATCACACAAATATTTGCCCTTACCGGGAATTGAACACGGGACCGCTGGCTTCGGAAGCAGAGTCACTACCAACTAGGCCAAACGTGTCGTCGTGTGTATACATTTAGGTCAAGTACAATTGCACAACTAATTAAAGGTAAATACTACATGTAAAGTGAACTTCTTATATAAAACTAATATAAAACATAAATCACAAACGTTTGATAAAAAGGTCAAGGTCAAGGCCAATAGACTCTTAATGCATGCCATGATTAGTTTAGTTTACTGATTGTGGTCTGTGTACTGTGCACTCGTTGGTTCTCGAATGCACCGCCAGAATGCAAGTTATAAGGTTCGCGAGTAAATTCTCAGTTTATCTTGATTTGCTACCGACGTGCGGATTAGTGCTGGATTCAATGAAGTTTTTATTAAATTTATAAGGTACGTGCGCTGCAAAATTAAGGCCTCTTCGTAGATAAATCTTATAAAGAATGGTAATAGTAGATTGGGTCCAATTCGAAACAGCGTCGCCTAAATTTAAAACTCCCTTAACGTAAAATAGGAAACGTCACACTCAATTTTGTATAGCACCAAGCTGTCAAAATGTTTGACGTTTCTTATTGCAAGTTTAGCGATGTTTTTAGCGAACACACTTTCGAATTGGCCCCATTGTTGCTCCAAGCAGAAAGTGATTCATTATCGCCTCGAGTGTTGGTTGGTAAAAACAAATAGATCACGATACGAGGTGCAAAATCGCCTTTCCTTTCAGCTTTAAAAAAACCTTGGAATACTTTCGTATGTTTGTTTCGTGTTCGCGGCATTTTTAGGGTTTCGTACCTCAAAAGGAAAAAAGGAACCCTTATAGGATCACTTGGTTGTCTGTCAAGATCTTTTTCTCAAGAACACGTGGAGGTATCAAGTTGAAATTAATATCAAATACTCAGGTCTGCAATCTCTTGAAGCTATGAAAAAATCAACCTTGTAAGTCACCGCAATCAAAAGATAGTCGTTTATGTCACATATTTTGATACTTTCAAGGGAATCCAAAGGGAATCAAAACCTATAGGGTACTTTCCGTTGACCTAGAATCATGAAATTTGGCAAGAAGCAGTGTTTTACAGCACAAGTAAAGGAAAAAGTTCGAAAACCGTGAATTTGTAATTACATCACATAAAAAAAGTTAAACGGAATAACCTTTGCAAAGTCGTATCACACTCTACGATTGAATGGAGATATGTAGGACCTTGCGAAAGTTATTTTTTGTCTTATTTCATAGGTAGGTTGTAAATGGTTACCCCATGGTACTTACAAGGTACTGTTTCTTTTTCATACGTGATTGCGGAACCCTCGGCGCGCGAGTCAGGCTCGCACTTGACCGGTTTTTCTTATTAATGGTACAGTCAGCGTCAGTGAAAGGTATCCCCGTTAGTTGACCTGCGCCATATCCAGGTGGGCAGGGGGGGCACGCTAGGCTGTACCAGAAATTAACAAAAAATAAGCGACTTTTTTTTGTTAATTTTTTTCATTTTATTTTATTAGCCCAAACAAATGCATTTGAAGAACTCTCTCAAAATGTATACAATCTAGAACAAGGATTACTAATGTATGGGCAAAAAACTTTTCCCAATGTATCAGATCCAAACTATTTTTTATTATTTGGCAAACAAACCATTAGTCAAATCAGGTTATCGCAATGTTACAGTTTGCAAAAGTATTTTTTGACAAATAAGTACTTACGTAAGGAACAAAAGTTAACCCTAACCTAACCTACCCCTGACAAAGCAAAATGATGCCAAATGATAAAATGCGAAATGTAAATATGCTAAAGATTCGTTTTGGAAATGAAACTGCTGGGATAAGTTTGTTGAGAAGTGAAATTTGGTGTAAAATATTTTGCGCAAAGGGCTCTACACCGTAGAGCAATATGCCGAAATAACCTCAGATATGCAATAGTAGTTTATGCAACGGTTGCATAATGATAGGCCTTAAAACACTAGTGCGGTTTTCATGAAACGAGCCGATAGGCGAGTTTCATAATAAGATCGCACGTGTGTTTTAAGGCCAAATTATGCAGAGTTGCATACATAACTTTATCTACACACATATTATAAATCCTCCATGATGGGTTCAGAAACAATATTTTCTGGCAACAAGTTATTTGTTGCAATCGTGGCTGCATTTACGATATCCGGCGCATTTTCACATCACACAGTCATTGATACTCCGAGGAGACTACTATTCATATTTTCAACTAAAATGTAAATTACAAACAACTTTTTACAATTCTACTTTCGTTCAGCAAAAAACCAACATGAATCAAATGATGAAAGCAGTAATGGCGGCAATTCGATCCTCCATCAAGACCATTTTTTTTTAAATCATAGACAAACGAATGAAGTCTCTATTCTCATGTCACTCGAGATCAAATGTCGTGCAGTTTATATTAAAAAAACATACTGAATTGATGTTTCGTATCTATAACTGTTTTAATATCTATGGATACTAGAATAGAGACCCCCTTGAGTTTTGACAGCTGTTCCAAATTTAATCTCATTACTATACTAAAATCGATACTGTAATAATATTACAGAACTGGCGCCTCATTCGGGAACGCTAAGTGATTCTGTAGCGACTTGTAAGTCAGATCTCTCATCTCGTTCTTACGCATTTGGCGTCGTGCGGAAGAGTGGAATGAGAAATCTGGCATACGAGTCGCTACCGAATCACTTAGCGTTCCCGAATGAGGCGCCTGGTTTTACCTAATTGGTTGTCATAATGCTGGTCATTTCGTACGGTTTTTGATTACATTGTGGAGGTTTTATGATATGGGTGTAGATAAAAGAATTTTTAGAATTGAAAACAAATATCAGAACGTTTTTTCAGCTAATTGGCCACCTGTGGGCCTATAGGAATCGGATCAGTTACTAGTTCCAGTACGCCCGTACGTAGATAAACTATATTAATAACCAGTCGTATTGCGACCCGCCGCACAACCTAGACACAATAAAGTGACGCATTAAATGCTATGCGATCCAATATTATGTTCTTTTCATCACACTTGCTCGGAAAGGGTGTATTATACGCAAGCGTATAGAGCAGCTATAGCCGATTTAACTTCTCTACGGGCCCCGCCGTCAGCGGGAGTTATAAAGTTAAGTGCGCCAGGTCGGCGGAGCTGCTCGGGAGCCGCAGCCGGCGGGGCGCGCGACCGCAAGCCGGCGGAGCTGCCCCGCGCTGATCGCAACGTACGCTCAGTTTATGAACACCCACCTGATGGTGATTCACGATGTAAAATGGTAATAAAATTAATATATATACTTTTTTTGTCTAATTTTTATTTCATTTCCTCGCAAATGTGATGAAAAACATTGTGTGTATCACGGGCAGTAAGGGGATAACAAATTCGAGTCATAAAAGCCCTCGCCTATCGGCGTCGGGCTTCTAACAGACTCTCGTTAGTTAACCCCTTCTTACGGCCCTAGATGAACAATGTACTATTGCACGATCGCAATACAACTTGGTTCAGCTATAAAGCGTAGCGAACTTCTAGCTCGTAGAGCCGTAGCACCTCTACGCAACGCTACGAAGCGTTGACGAGCATATCATAACAAATTGTATGCGAGTAAATTCATACTAGTAGTACGTAGGATAAGGTTGGGTTTGCTTTGGCTAGAATAAATACATAGAATTGCAGAAGTGCATGGAAATTATGAACGAATGAAGTAGGTATTTTATTACTAGCTGTACAGTCAACAGCAAAAGTATTGTGTATCGAATAAGTTCTTTTTAGGGTTCCGTACGCAAAGGGTGAGGTACCCTATTATTAAGACTCCGCTGTCCGTCTGTCCGTCTCTCTGTCCTTCTATCACCAGGCTGTATCTAATGAACAGTGATAGTTAGACAGTTGAAATTTTCACACATGATGTATTTCCGTTGCTGCTATAAAAAAATACTAAAAAACAGAATAAAATTAATATTTAATGTTGCTTTGTTACAACAAACGTGATTTTTCTGCTCGTTTTTGCTCGATATTGATAACGACAACAGGTAGACGCTTGAAAGATACACAGAATATTTAGTAATATATTCACTTTAAAAATGAATATTTAAATTAAAATAAAACAAATATTTAAGGGGGGATCCCATACAACAAACGTCTTTTTTTTTGATTGAATATAGATATTGGTATGGAACCCTTCGTGCGCGAGTCCGACTTGCACTTGGCCAGTTTATTTAAGAATTATGACTGTTGTTTTGTGTATCTTTGTGTTTTCACATACCCAGGCCGCATTATTTATTGATATTATTTTCTTTCTCATAAACATATTGAAATAAATATTAACTTTTCTTCTACCAATAAGTGAATTAAATTAATTTTAATTTCATTCTTATTCATAAAAAAGGATAAGTAACATTTAACATTACGCTTCTCAAAGATTTATTCATCACATACCTCTCGGGATCAGCGCTTGTCAAACTTTTTATTACCCACATTAAATTCATCGCTCTCAAGTTGCTGACTAAAGCGCACGTCAATATTGAAAGTTACCAACTCCGGTTTGACAACTAATGTAATAAAATTGTTTTTTTGTGACGTTAACTTTTTGAAATAGGAAAAATGATTGATTTTTTGTTATAACCGACCAAAACGCGGCAGATTCTAGAAACTATTGCAAAACTATTGCATTGAAAAAAGCACCTTATAAAATTCGATTCGAAATTTGAAAATTTTAAACAAAAATTTTTTTTTTTCTTTTTTATTTTAAAAAGGGGGCAAACGAGCAGGCGAGCCACTTGATGGGATTTTTTCTTCATTGCATTGCCACTTCTTTTTTGTCTACATCCTTTTGAACGCCACAATTGGCGACAGCAAACTATCGTGCCCCTGACGCCACGATGTGCCGTTTTCCATACATTTACGTCGGCTAATCTTGTCGTTGGTGTCCGTAGCTCGCTTTTACACATTTGGCTGTGGCGTTCAAAGAATTAAACTCAATCAAAAACCTAAGCTAAAGTACTAACCATAAATCATTCAAAAGAACATACCCGCAATTCAGAAACTTGCAGAAACAAACTTACAAAGTTCACGTTATACAAATAAAATAAACTTTAGCCGGCGAAAGCTCCAACTCATTTTTTACGGGTTCCATTGACGTGCTTCATTGCTGAACTTTTTAAATTACTCTATAAAAAAGTCAGTGGAAACTTTGAGATTCCTTGCTTTATAGCCCTGTTGCTATATTTGCTTAACAAAGTATAAATAAATGAATGAAATAAATAATACTTATTTTGTTTTTTAAAATTGTTTATTTTACAAGCCCCTTAGAGCATTTTCACATTATCCGATACGATATCGGTGTCGGATACTGAAAGCCGATATCCGATGTCTACTAATAATTAATTTATACACATTTGGTTTATTTATTGCACTTTTTATGTTACTTTTAGTTAGAACGGAAACAGTGTTAAAGTTGAAAAACCGGACAAGTGCGAGTTAAACTCGCGTGGAGAGGGTTCCGTTCCGTATATGATTATCTGATTTCCTATGTTACTTTAAATACCATAAAATTCTTATAGGTTTTCCTGTAATCTATGGGTAAAGAACTAAGAAATAAGGGGGGGAAATGGTAAATTTTCGCCTATTTTCCTAAATAACTTGCAAACTGCTTATCTTAAAATTTAAAAATATATATATTTAAGATTCACACAATGAGCCCTTTCATTTGATATGTCACATGATATACTTTGCAAAAATTTTTATATTCTAATTTACCCCCCAAAAGTGAACCCCATGTTTAAAATTCATTTATTTACGTTACGCGTTCCTGTTGCGGTCACTGACAATATGACTGTGTACAAAGTTTCAACTAAATCGGTCCAGTAGATTCGGAGCAAATTGGCTGTGACCGACGGACAGACAGAAAGACACACGAGTGATCCTATAAGGGTATCGTTTTTTCCTTTTGAGCTACGGATATACGAATTTTAAACATGGGGGCCACTAATGGCGAGTAAATTAGAAAATTAAAAAAAAAGTTATTCAACCTATATCGTATGACATATCAAAAGAAAGGGATTATTATGAGGATCTTAAATATATATTTTTTGAATTTTAAGTCAAGTAGTTGGTAGTTATTTAGGAAAATAGGCGAAAATTGACCACCCCCTTATTTCCGAAACAACGGGCTAAAATTTTGAAAAAAATACTGAAAATAGTCCTTTACCTATAGATTACAGGAAAACCTATAAGAAGTCTATGGTATTTAAAGTAACGTAGTAAATTTCAGATAATCATCTAAGGAACCGATCCCTCTCCACGCGAGTTCAACTCGCACTTGTCCGGTTTTTATCCTGTGTATTGGTTAACTAAAAAACAGTTAAGTTCTAGAAAAATCTAGTTTCATCACATAAAAAGTGCGTGAAAAGCAAACCGTCCTGAAATAATTTATTTACAAGTGAAAAGAACTCCGCGACACTTAATGGAAAATATGATAATTTTCTTATAGAGCATCTAGTTTACTATTTATCTAGTAAATTCTTAATTCAAGATCTTTTTAAAGACCTTATTATGCGAAAAGCAGTTTCTTTATACGTTTTGTCAAATTGACTTTGAAATAAATATTAAAGTTGTTTTTCTATTGGCACGTTTTTATTTGCATTAAAATGATTTACTTATTATATTTACTTTTAGATATTCGTATACTAATGCTATCCTACTAAGGATTTAACTGTGAAAGTTTCTGTGTATGTGCGTTTGTCACAACCCAGCTCCGTAACGGCTGAACGGATTTTCATAGAACTATGATATTTTTTATATTATAAAAAGTAGACTTTATCTGTCTCCGGTCTTTATAATATCGCTATGCGATAAAACCAAGCGAATCCATTGCACCATTTTAACGTGAGAGAGGAAAAAGAAAACAAGCACAATTTCGCAGTGATAACATTAAGTAAATAAAGAAATAAATCAGAGAACTATGTTTATATAAATCGATCTAGTCCCAAAGTAAGCTCTAAAGGGTGTTATGGGTACTCGACGACGGTATACATAGTTATATAGATAAATAAATACTTCAGAGCAGTGTGAATTTACGGCATTACATACAAATGGTGATAACGATTTCCACTCCTTAAATGTTAACCGATTTTGACCATTTTTGACAGTGTCAGTCAGAACAAAACCTAGGTCTACACGTTTTGGTACACACTCCTCTTAAATTCATAAGAAACATCCAAGACCCAGGAACAAACATTCGTGCTCATCACACACATTATTTGCTCATTACTGGCTTTACTCCTCTGCTGCACTGGGAGTGAAGAAATAGCATAGAATGCGTGCAGATGCTTATCATCCTGGCATGTCGTAAAAGTCGACTAAGGGACGGGTCCTCTCCAACATGTCTATCTGTATGGGCGATGGGCTGATCACCGGTCACCATACGGTTCATCATACCATCCTAGGACTAATTAAACGAACGTGGCCACAAGTAGTCTTGTGGCTCTGCCCACCCCATTAGGGATTTCGGGCGTGATGCTAAGGATGTATGTATATACTGGCTTTACTGACTGTTAATATGATTAAATTTTTAATTGCTAAATACACACCTTAAAACCTGATTGAATAAAAGTTCTTGACATACCTGTAACAAAACAAACAATCATTAAAATCATTAAAAAACCATCAAAAAGATATCCTGATTTCCATATGGCCCATCGTCGCAGAAACTGCTCTCTCTATGGCGTCAATAAAATACCTTCTAATTGTCCCCAAGGGTCACATTCCCATGCTTGAGAAGGATCCCGTACTCTGCGAAATCTGAATAATTCTGCAGGGGAAGATTAAGTCAGGGTTGCTAAGCTACGGTGTTGGATTAAAAGTAATAGAATTTTGATTTCATTGTTTAAATATAAATTCGAAAATGCGAATTTTTATCCGTTTCCTCCGGGAAATGGAGTTCTGCGCCTCTATTCGGGAACGCTAAGTGATTCTGTAGCGATTCGTAAGCGAGATTTCTCATCCCACTCTTCCGCACGACACGTAATGCGTAAGAGCGAGATGAGAAATCTCGCTCGCAAATCGCTACAGAATCACTTAGCGTTCCCGAATAGAGGCGCTGATGGTATAATATTTAAGATAAGACGACGCGGTTCGCCTAGTTGGTAGTGACCCTCCGAAGCTAGTCGCGGGTTCGATCCCCGGTAACGGAAAATAATTGTGTGATGAGCACGAATGTTTGTTCTTTAGTCTTGGATGGTTCTTATATTTAAGTATACATATAGAACAGTACCGTGACTCACTTATAGACAACGCACAGCCTAAACGGGTGGTCCCAGAGGTTTGAAATTTGGAGGAGATATTCCTCGAGTGATCTAAAGGTGCATTAAGGAAAGATTTTCTGAAATTCCATCCCTAAAGAGGTGAAAAGGGGTGATAAAATTTGTATGGAAAATACCGCGGGCGAAGCTGTGGTGGGTCCAGTAGTTTATCTATAAAAGTATGTACTCATATGTCATCATCCAGTAACCATAATACAAGCTTACTTTGGGACTAGATTGATTTGCGTAAAGATTCATCATTATCCCCTGATTATTGTTATTATGAAAATATTTGATAGTGGTTACGAATTCTACGCGAAATAAGTCGTGGGGGATAGCTAATAGTATTATAAATATTATCGTAATTTCTATACAAATGAACCAAATTAAAACAGTTCATTACAAACAGCCTTTATTAATGGCAGACCATCAAAACAAAATGGTTGAACTGAACTTTGACCAACTTCGAATTAATTTGATCGTCACAGTTAAACTTTGACCTCCCAAAGACGGCTGCCATACAAACATCTATTTATACTTGAAATATACACGGCTTTGCTCACGATTACTTTAGCCCGCGATATGGGGTGGGAATGTCTACGGATTCCGTAGACAAACGAAAGTTAACCGACATAGCCTCCCGGGTTAGCAAGTTGAAGTGGCAGTGGGCAGGGCGCATAGCACGCAGAACGGGTTACCCTTGTTTCATCAAAAAAAAAGACAAATTATCACTTCCCAAACAATTTTCCGTATAATTTAATTTGCCTAATTATTATTTGGCAAATGAACTCTTCACAAATAATTTGTATCGCAAACCTAATGTTTGGCAAGCGAACGTTTTAACAATGACTCACTTGCCAACTGGTACTTATACCAAATTTCATGAAGTCAAATGTTTCAGTTGGCATAACATATTTTACGCAAACAAAACAAGGCAACAGCATGTTTTATTAAGGGATGTAAAAATACCCCGAAGCAAAGCAAAGCTCATTTAATTCAATTTTTTTTTTACTTAATCTAAAATGATCTAGCAAGTAGCCAAAAATATTGTTTAAGAAATGGTCGAGAACCAAATAGTATGGGTAGCAGCGCCAAGCTTATTGAGACGAAATAAAAGTTTCCCCGTTGCTTCGGCCATTTTGTTCTACATAATGACCGGAGTTCACAGATGTCTAGATAAGCCTAATTAATCGCAGCCAGTCCATTGAAATCGGAGTCCATCTATTTTGAAGGCCCGATTTAATATACGATATATTTTCTAATTTGTTTGTAATATAAAAAAATAAAATAGCATAATATTGTACTTGTTAATATGTATGATATATAATAAAACCTGGCGAACTGCGAGTCGGACTCGCGCGCGAAGGGTTCCGTACTATTATCTATAATCAAGATAAAAAAAACACGTTTGTTGTATGGCAGCTCCCTTCAATATTTATTTTAGTATTTGTTGTTATAGCGGCAACAGAAATACATCATCTGTGAGAATTTCAATTGTCTGTCACGGTTCATGAGATACAGCCTGGTAACAGACGGACAGAAAGACGGACAGCGGAGTCTTAGTAATAGGGACCCTATTTTTATTTTACCCTTTGGGTACGGAACCCTAAAATTAATTACAAACATATCGTAAATATTATAACTATTGTTCTGTTGATTTCTTTACAAAACTAATTTGTGACTTCTTTTGCGGAATCCATACTAACATTATAATGCGAAAGTAACTGTCTGTTTGTACGTCTGTTGCGTTTTCACTGCTAAACCGCTGAGCCAATTTAATTAATGGAATGGAGATAATTTGGCAAAAGACTGTCACTGATGTATAATAATGTTGACAAATAAATAAAAAATAAGTATTTAAATTAATTCATATTTTATTAAGTTTCCAAGAGTTCCTATGTTATCTTATCTTTTAATAAAAATTGTAATGCTAAGTTCGACTCCATTAGTTCTGTGTCCGTATTAATAATAATTAATTATTATTATTCTAAGATTTAATCCAATCTCAATCATTATTTCATGCCACAATTTTAAAATAATAATTACTCAAAATTATTTTATATAAATATAATAAATTATGGGCCCTGTCGAGCATAGCAACACAGGGTGAGAGGGAGCTTATTATTGTACTTTTAATAATAATTCATTCAAGTAATCAAGTAAGTAAGTAGCAAGTGGCTCATACATAAATACTAGTCGTATCTTACAGAATAATAATTTTTTTAGAAACAATAAAGAAGAAGAAAGAAAGACATTTAGTCACTTCACAAGACACACGGAATAAAAAAAACCGGATAAGTGCGAGTTAAACTCGCGTGGAGAGGGTTCCGTTCCGTACATGATTACCATAATTAACATAACTACCATAGACTTCTTATAGGTTTTCCTGTAATCTATAGGTAAAGAACTATTTTCTGTATTATTTTCGCCTATTTTCCTAAATAACTTCCAAACTATTTTACTTAAAATTCAGAAGAAAATATATTTAAAGTCCTCACAATAAATTCATTCCTCCATCCTTTCATTTAATATGTCACACAATATAGATTGCATAACTTTTTAAAAAAAATATCTAATTTACCCCCCAAAAGTGGCCCCCATGTTAAAAATTAATTTGTTTACGTTACGCATCCGTGTTTCGGTTAACGTCTTACATATGTGTACCAAATTTCAAATCAATCGGTCCAGTAGTTTCGGAGCAAATTGGCTGTGACACACGGACAGACAGACAGACGCACGAGTGATCCTATAAGGGTTTCGTTTTTTCCTTTTGAGGTACGGAACCCTAAAAACAACAAAATAATAGAGAAAGAAAAACGACGGATGTGTGTCATCCCGGCAGTGAATCGGTCACTGGCTCAGCATAATGCTGAGGTGTCAGACACCCGCAGCGCTGATGTTCAGCCAGCACCGTCTGTAGCAATCGGAGCGCTATACAAACACACTAAACACTAATAACTACACAAAAACTACTTGGATAAATAATTGGTACATATAAGAAAAAATATTGATTATTGTGGCTGTTGAAAGAAAAATTTGAAAAAAAAAAAAATGCCGTACACGCAAATAATTTACATGAACATACTTACTGTACAATAATATACTTATTTTGTATACAGCATATATTTAAACCTAATTTCAATTTGTATGTTAGAAATTGATATATACCTTAAATCTCGTCCGCAACTTGTGGCTTTGCTGTGGCCGCTACCAGTGGCCCAGTAAGTGGGCACTCTTAAAGAGCCCACCGATGACCAACTTGCCGAATAAGTGCTCCCACACACCGGGCCACTTGTGGCTGTCACAGCAAAGCCACTAGTGGCGGCCAAATCAAAGCCACTAGTGCCACAAGTTGTGACATTTTGTATGACATCGGCACAAACTGAGTATTCGACTGGCCGCGTCCGAGCCACAAGCTACGGGAGTGGTCACCCCTCGCTACTTGTGGCCCATTTTGTCGGGTCGAAATGCGAATGGGATGGCCGCGTTTCTCGCTCGCCTTCCGCACACACTCCACCACAGTTCAATTTTGGTGCAAATGCAAAATGCACGAAGACCCGTTGGATTCGCACTTTGATGTTTTCATTTCTGACATTGAATGAGCTCCGCTATTTGGGAATTAATGAACCGTGGATTCCAGCCACTAGTGACAGCAACTGGTGGCCGCATACAGCCACTAGTGGTTAGGATTAGCGGCAGCGTCTATTGGCTCGACTTAACCACTAGCGGTCGCGTTTAGTAGCCGCCACTAGTTACCCAAAGCGATATGACACCAGTTGGTGTCTATATCAGAGGCGGCTCTTTTGATCTCGCATTCTATCGCGCCGTGTTCGCACCGAACACGGCGCTGTACGTGTCGCGCCTGCACTACTCGACCACAGAGGACGACGTGGTGGAGTATGTCCGCAAGAAGTCCGGCTACTCCCTGAGGGTATTCCAGCTGCGATCGCGCCAATACGTGCACTTCAGCTCGTTTGTGGTGCGCGTGCCGCGGCCGATGCTGGAGACAGTCACGTGTCCGGACTTCTGGCCGAAGGGTGTCGTGTTCAGGCGCTTCCGGGGCACCATGCCTGTCCAGGACACGACTCCAGATGGGACGACGCTAAGGAGCCACGCCTTTTCGTCTCCTAAATGATATTACTTTTAAGTTATTTTACTGTATAATATATGTATGTTAGTCTGTAAGGTATTTATGTATGGGCCACTGATGCCTGAAATAAATGGTTTATGATGTCGGAATCTTTCAAGTTTTAATTATTTTTTATATTGCTTTTTGTTCACCGACGCGCCTATTCCATTTTATTACGAAATTACTTTTTTGTTTTAAAACCCCAACTCATCAATGGGAGAAAATTAGTACCAGATAGCGTATTACCATAATTCTCATCAACCCTCGCCCCTTGAGTCTCCAGGGTTCAGACAAAAGCATACGGGCGAAGGGTTAAGTTATTCATTCACACGTACACTCACAGTTTTATTGGGTCAGTGGACGTCCAAATCGATTATGAGACGTGCACCGATGTCTTTGCAATGAGTGCACGAAAACAGCTCTAATTATCTAAATCTATGGGAAATAGTGCTTGTTGCCGTTATAAGTAAAAGCGACCGAACGATAGTTTTCTATTAGGAAACCAGTTTGCAGAAACTCATCATAGATACATGATTGGGATTGGGATGAAATAATCCTGTGCCAAATTCCATCCAAATCCATCAAGCTATTTGCGCATGATTGAGATACAAACATCAAAACATATTCAGTTACTTGTTTCGTATTAGTAGGATAGGATACCGGGTCCTTTTGAAATAGCCTCGTTCATATAAATATAATGTAATGATCTCAAAAGGGGTGTTTATATTCCGTCTAATTTGAAGTCCTCATTAGCATTGCCGGATCGCATAATTTCCGGTTAATTTCAAATTAACGCCACTAACGGAGACCGGTCCAGCAGGCCACGTACCTTCTGTTTACTATAATAATAAATAAGTGTCCACGTTTGTGACATTGTAACTGACCGGACTGCGTGACATCCCACAGCACTTGTACTAAATGTGTAAGATCCTGGCGTCGCTGACACGGGTATGAACATTCTCACGATGAGTCACGTCCAAATTTGTGACATTGTACGGGATCATGAACCATGTCACGATGAAATGTTACGTCCACGCTTGTGATATTGTACCGGACTGGACTATGCATGGGCTTCACGATACGATCCATCAATACCACGACATTAATAATGACACTGTGTCAACTGGTGTCATGTCACGCGTAGGCTTCTACGCCATTCTAACTTTCTAACCAACCATCAAAGACCAACTTTAATTGGATCGGTGCGTAACACGTGTATGACGGTACACAGACCAGCGTCCACACTTATAATCGGCCCGTTATTCCATATTCGGCCGTTTCTTCAGGTGCTCGGTCACATCGCGACAGTACGTTGTGACATTTGTTCGCGTGACAAAGTACCCTATACAATAACCAGTACCGCCACGCGTTACTGACACACTCTCCAAGTCGTGTCACCCATCTTTTAAAGGCCTCTGCGTGTTGCCTTCGGCCCCGTACGCCTTCCAAAGGTCCGAGACTCCCATAGGGAAAAAGATATACAAATAAAAGTAAAAAATTAAATATTTATACTGCTTTTGTATAAGAATACTGTAAAAATATATACCTTGGATTTTTAATGCGTTAGTTAACCTACTGACAGAGTGTCTTGTACCAAACATTTATTACCTGATTTACTTGAAGTGGGCCAAGCACTCGACCGAACATTTTGAGAACACCTCCATTCGCATTGATCATTGTCTGGCTAATTACAGGAACAATTAGGTCTTAATGAGAGAACAGGTTTAATTCTCATTTAAATCGACTTCAGAAATAAACATACATACATAGCATCACGCCCGAAATCCCTAATGGGGTGGGCAGAGCCACAAGACTACTTGTGGCCACGTTCGATTAATTAGTCCTAAGATGGTATGATGAACCGTATGGTGACAGGTGATCAGCCCATCGCCCATACAGATAGGCCACCATGTTGGAGAGGACCCGTCCCTTAGTCGACTTTTACGACATGCCAGGATGATAAGCATCTGCACGCATTCTATGCTATTTCTTCACTCCCAGTGCAGCAGAGGAGGGTCAGAAATAAAGGTTTTATACCAGCCTATTTGACATGGCTAGTTCCATTGACGAATTATTTGAAAGAGTGTAATTGGTATATAATATGCTACGAAATGTACCTAATCGTCATAAACAATAATATACGTCTAATAACCATGACTCGAAAGTGTCCTTACTACATCAATACACGATGCTAATTGTTTGCATTTTTAGGGTTCCGTACCTCAAAAGGAAAAAACGAAATCCTTATAGGATCACTCGTGCGTCTGTCTGTCTGTCTGTCTGTCTGTCCGTCTGTCACAGCCAATTTGCTGCGAAACTACCGGACCGATTGAGCTGAGATTTGGTATACATATGTAAGTCGGTGACCGCAACACGGACGCGTGACGTAAATATATGATATTTAAACACAGGGGACACTTTCGGGGGGTAAATCAGAAAATTAAAAAAAAAAAGTTTTGCAATGTATATTGTGTGACATATCAAATGAAAGGGCTTATTGTGAGGACTTTAAATATATTTTTTTCTGAATTTTAAGTAAAATAGTTTGGAAGTTATTTAGGAAAATAGGCGAAAATTGACCATTCCCCCCCCCCCCTTATTTCCGAAACTACTGGAGCTAAAATTTTGAAAACAATACAGAAAATAGTTCTTTACCTATAGATTACAGGAAAACCTATAAGAAGTCTATGGTATTTAAAGTAACATAGGAAATTTCAGTTTATCATGTATGGAACGGAACCCTCTCCACGCGGGTTTCACTCGCACTTGTCCGGTTTTTTTAATAAATACCAAAAATACGCCGACTTAAAAAAATTAAAAAACTAGTTTTACAATGCTTGAACAAAGCCCTTTCATGTGACATATCTTTTGACCCTACTGCTTGAGTTTCAAAGTTCGACCCACTTCATGGCTTTTTCAGGTAAATTTAAAATATATTCAACAATTTATTCCTGCATTATATGGGGCGCGCAAGTTCTCTAAGTATTCCAATTGTATGTTCATGACATTAGTAGTTGCTGAGATAAATGGCTGTGACATACAGATAGACAGACAGACAGACAATGAAGTCTCACCATAAGGGTTCCTTTTTTACCTCTTAGGTACGGAACCCGAAAAACCATACGCGATATTGCTTAGGCAATATCGAATAGATGCCCTAAGCTCGATTATTCCGATGGGCGTATTAACATTTTCGCCTGTCAAACTACATATATTGTTTGTTAATTTACGTGGTAAACGTCAAACACACGTTCAATTTATTCCATTGTCCGGGTAATAGGACGTATAGTGCTAATTCAGGCTGAATATCAAACAATTCATCCGTCGTTAGATTCACCTGCGTTTAAACTAGTGCTCTGAAATTAAATGGATTTCCGTTAAATGTTTTATATTTATTTCGAGCTAGATAATGCCTGCGACTTTGGGTATGTTCTATGTCTTTCTCTTGTCCTTCGACTATATATATGCGAACAATCACGTCGATCCATTGCTCCATTGTTGCCTAAAAGAAGGACAAACCAACAAAGCAACGCATTTGCATTAAGAGTAGGGATATGAGTAAAGATAAAACTAAGTACGTACAATAATTTATAAATTCAATGACCGGCATCTAAACTTGGATCTACTGTATCTAAGATCTGCGTATACCCTAAAAAGGTATGTGCAGAAAGCAAAAATGAGAAACGAACAGGAATCAAGTGCCTATTAAAACAATGTTAAATTCCTGGCATTATTTTAAGGCTTCGCAAAACTTTTATATTTTCACTTTTTCTTCTATTCCACAAAAATATTTGCCCTCCATTCCTCCATTAAAGCTTACAACGTCATTATTTCAGAACTTATGGGGCGTTGTTTGTGGAACGGCCTACGCGAAGCACATGGTCAATTTGTGCGATAGTATTATCAGAATGTAGTGCCGGCTTAAATGTAGTCGTAAATGTTAGGTTAATAGTGTAAGTAATAGGTGCCTTTTGCCATATTAACACGTTCTCTATTCCTGGGCAAAATGTTTCGAGCACAACAAATACAATTATATCATGCCAAATTGGACCAGAAATATATAATTTTAGAAATTACAGTGTAAATACTGAATAACATTAAAAACTTTGGCCTAATTTCCAATTCGCGCACTCCCTTTAGTGGGGCTCCGTTTTACTTTAAGTTTAACAAAATGAGAGCGTCTGCGTGAGTCCCATACGGATTTCGACGCTAAATACCTACTACTGGCGATTCTTACCTATCTTCAATCGTACCTAATTTTGGCCACAGGAAGGACAATTTTTTTTTCTGAAAGCGTACCCAGGCAGCATATGCTTAAAATAGAGTTATTAATGGCTTTATAAGCTCTTATAGGTAAAGCTTGTGTGCTGATTGGGCAGAAATCGTTTTGCCTTTCTAGGGTTCCGTACATCCAAAGAAAAAAACGGAACCCTTATAGGATCACTCGTGTGTCTTTCTGTCTGTCTGTCCATCTGTCACAGCCAATTTGCTTCAAAACTACTGGACTGATTGAGTTGAAAGGTACTCATATGTAGGTCGGTGACCGCAACACGTAAATAAATGAACTTCAAACATTGAGGTCGCTTTTGGGGGATAAATTAGAAAATTTAAAAAAAAGTTATGTAAACTATATCGTGTAGCATATTAAATCAAAGGGTTCGTTGTGACAATCACAAATCGTTAAAAAAATCAAGATAAATAGTTCTGAAGTTATTTAGCAAAATAGGCGAAAATTGACCACCCCCCTCCCCCCTCGTCTCCAAAACTACCGGGCTTCAAATTATGAAAAAAATACAAAAATTAGTTATTTACCTATAGATTACAGGAAAACCTATAAGAAGTCTATGATATTTAAAGTAACAAGAAATTTCAGATAATCATTTACGGAACCCGGTTACGGTTTTTTGTGAAAAGTGTGATTCTTGCCGTCGGCGTTCTGTCGTCTTGAGTCGTTTCGACATGTTTTCGGACGCCGTCGCTTTTTATCCTTGACTACACGTTCAAGTAAATACGAAGGGACGGTCGTGTAAGATAAATATTGACAGCTACATTTTATTCTATAAGCTATTGCTGACACGTTAAAAAACTGGACAAGTGCGAGTTAAACTCGCGTGGAGAGGGTTCCGTGACTGTATGAAATTTCCTATGTTACCTTAAATACCATAGACTTCTTATACGTTTTTCTGTAATCTATAGGTAAAGTACTATTTTCTGTATGTTTTTTTAGAAATTTTAAGCCCATTACTTTCGGAGATAAGAGGGTATGGTAAATTTTTGCCTATTTTCCTAAATTACTTCAAAATTATTTATCTTAAATTTATGACAAAAGTATATTTAAGATCCTCACATTTATTTACGTTACACTTCCGTATTGCGGTCACCGAGTTACATGTGTACCAAATTGTAACTCAATCGGTCCAGTAGTATCGGAGCACATTGGCTGAGACAGACAGACAGACAGACAGACACACGAGTGATAATAATAATAATCAGGGGATAATCTTTACGCAAATCGATCTAGTCCCAAAGTAAGCTCTAAAGGCTTGTGTTATGGGTACTAGATGACAATATACATACTTATATAGATAAATAAATACTTAAATGCACAGGAAACATCCAAGACTCGGGAAGAAACATTCGTGCTCATCACACAAATATTTTCACTTACCGGGGATCGAACCCGGGACGCTAGCTTCGGAGGCAGGGTCACTACCAACTAGGCTAACCGCGGTGTCTAAGATCCTATAAGGGTTTCGTTTTTTCTTTTGAGGTACGGAACCCTAAAAACGAACGTGGCCATTTTACCAATGGCCAGTGCCACAGGGGCAGTATTCGGGACTCCTAAGTGATTAACTATATCGCGACGAATAAAATGCCAAAACCTCGAATGTGAATGGCAAACACTTGTCGTACAGACCAATGACACATTCGCGGTTTTGGCATTTTAGTGACGATATAGTAAATCACTTGGTCTTTGACGGATTCGCAGAAGTTCAAGCTCGGAGTTTGTCAGCGAGCTATGGAGCGCAGCATTTTAGGTGTCAAATTGTTGGACCGTATAAACACCACCCTGCGCTCCAAGACGCAAATAGTCGATGTGGCTCGGAAGGCAGCCAAGCTGAAGTGGGACTGGGCTGGTCACGTCTGCCGCGTGCCGAATGAGTTATGGGCCAAGGTTACCAGAGAGTGGAAGCCAAACAACTCGAGAAGGAAGCGTGGCAGACCTCGTAAGCGATGGCGGGATGAGCTGGACTCCTTTTCCAGGCACTGGCCGGAGACGGCTAAACATCGCGAACACTGGAAGGAGAGGGGGGAGGCCTTTGCCCAGCAGTGGGACACAACGGGCTCATAATAATAATAATAATAATAGTAAATCACTTAGCATTTCGCGGCAATTTTGCTCTGAGCCACATAATTAGATTCATGTTGGTGTCAACCAGAAAAAGGTAATGTTTTTGACGACCATTCGACCGAGAGGGAAATGTTTCTCCCTGTTAATTATGTAACACAAGCGAAGTGATAAATATTTTTATTTTTTTCATGAACCCAACATGATGGCTAAGGCCGTCAAAAGGCACATTTTAAGGCGCTGACAAGACCTAAATCGGCTTTACTTAAACAGTTTTTTAACAAAATTATTTGATTCGGCAAAGCGAAATATATGTTCATATTCATTATATTATTGAAAAAATAACTATTTCCAAAACACGATTTGATGAAACCGATACGATGGAAAAAATCGTGAAGTTACGCCCGAAATCCTCTTTAAACAGTTCTGTCTTAATTTTTTAACTGGGTCTATAATTAATATACAACACTAACATCACGCCCAGACTAAAAAAAAACTAATTTTTATTTTACGCGTAGTTACTTATATAATTCATCCGTTTTTGATTTTCCTCATACAAAAAACCGCACAGTGCTTCTCGTTCACTCCGGTGCAAACAGACAGAGACCGATCACCAGGTCATTGGCTCTTGTCAGCGTCTTAATGATGAATTCTCTGTCAATAGCAGATTTCGAGATAGCTTGCAAATCTTGGCGTGCCAACGAACAAATGACTGGTAGACTCTAAGCGACTCGACACCCAGCCTACCTTCAGTGCGCCTACCGTGTCATCCTAGCAAGTGCGATCTTAGCCAAACGTGGGCAGCTGCTGATCAGCGATGCGACACATTCAAATATAGATCGAATAACTTTGACATTACAGTCTAAAATAATAGTTCCGTTTATCCACTGATCAGCTTCTACGCACATAAGAAAATTGCACCACAGGAACAAGCATGGACAGGGACTGAAAGATGTCAAAAAGTGTGCGTAGGTATTAATGTAACACTTAATTAATAGTACATTGTGCATCTAGGGCCGTAAGAAGGGGATAACTAACGAGAGTCTGTTAGAAGCCCGACGCCGATAGGCGAGGGCTTTTATAACTCGAGTTTGTTATCCCCTTACTGCCCGTGATACACACAATGTTTTTCATCACATTTGCGAGGAAATGAAATAAAAATTAGATAAAAAAAAGTATATATATTAATTTTATTCCCATTTTACATCGTGAATTACCATCAGGTGGGTGTTCATAAACTGAGCGTACGTTGCGATCAGCGCGGGGCAGATCCGCCGGCTGCGGCTCCCGAGCAGCTTCGCCGACCTGGCGCACTTAACTGCCCGCGGGAGTTCGATACCATACAAAATCCATAACTCCCTAGGGAGTTATGGATTTTGTATGGTTTATAACTCCCGCTGACGGCGTGGCCCGTAGAGGAGCTAAATCGGCTATAGCTGCTCTATACGCCTGCGTATAATAACACCCTTTCCGAGCAAGTGTGATGAAATAATACTTTGTCACTTGCTAAATATGAATATTAAATAACATAGTTATAAGTAAATTACTAATACAATTATGGATCTAGTTGTCTGAATAAATGAATTTAATTATTATTATTACTCTAAAATACTGTTTTTTACAACGAAAGCTATGAGAATACTGTAGAAGACGAAACTGATTATTTTGGCAATTTTTCATGCTAAGCTAATCTCAATAATTATTAAAATGTACAGTGTCGTATTGGTTAACTGGTACTTAAAGTTGCTCAATCTAGGCCATTTCTTTTAATAAATGTAACATTTATCCAAAAAACTAAATAAATAATAAGTTAAGCGAATATGTTTCTTTCGAATTCTATTGCTACGTTCCCGGCTATCCTTCGGGAATAAATAATAAATTCTCAGAGAGAAAAATAGAAAATTATACAGGATTCTGTACAGCACTAAATATTCAATAACGAAATAATCAAATTCTGAGAGTACGTGCTGCGAATAGTGCTGGCGCATAGACGAATTTATAACTGACTTTAAAAAAGGAGGAGTTATCAGTTCAATCCAAATCATTTAATTTATCACACTAATATTATAAATGGGAAAGTTTAATAGCTTGAGAAGTTATAATAATTTGAGATCACAGGTGAATATCGACCTTTCAACACAAAGATCTCTTATGGAATAATCTAATCTGAAACGAATTGATCCATAACGATTTAGGTTAAATTTCGAAATACGAAGTATTTTACGAGTTGGTGATAGCGCTTCATTACAACTTTGTGAGTATATGTTTGTTACTATTTCACCTAAACGGCTCAACGGATTTGAGTGAAATTTGGAATGGAGATAGCTTAAACCCTGGATTAACACATAGACTACTCTTTTATCTCGAAAAATTCAAAAGTTTCCAAGGATACTATAAGCGTAGTCGCGGGGAGAAGCTTATGTATTATATGTATGTATGTGCTCGTATATCTTTTGACCATGTGAACTGATTTCTTAAATTCTTCTTTTTATGAACGGGAGAACTACTGGAGGGATTTTGATAGGGCTTTCGGAATTAGATTTTGGAAGATCGAAGGTAGTATTAAATTTTTGTTCCATTGCAATGAAACTATACACAAGAACAAGTTTTTAACAAGGTAAACGAGTAGGCGAGTCAGCTGATGGTAAGTGATCATCACCGCCCATGAACATCACTAACCCCGATGAAGTCATTGAGCCATTGCCGACCTTTTAGGAAAACAAACTCTTCTCTCGAAGGCCCCAATGTCGAAACCATCGCTGGTGGAAGTTGGTTCCACGATTTCACCGTACGTGGCAGGAAGTGTCTTAAAAACGGACAGTAATAGATCGCCATTCATTAAGATGGTGTTGGTGAAATTATAGTTTTCGGCGAGAAGTACGGTGGAACAGCAGCAGGTATTAAATTTAATATAATAATATAATAATAAATAGTTTATTTCAGAATAAGTACAATTCCATAGATGGTTAGTAACATTAAAAGCTTAGCCTAAGTTAGTTTTATTTATTTATTTATTTATTGATTATTTTTACAATAACTTATTGAATATTCCCTGTGACTAACCCAACCAAATGTATTAGGTATGGGCAGTCTGGCCGGCTCTAATATAGCCTAAAGAGATGTGTCTACGTCAGAAAACGCAAGGCAGGCTTCGCTGTCTCAAGATGTTGATAGATGGCGTTGGGGTTAGGTTGAACACCCCTAATGATGCAAAACTCAACGGAGACAACAGGCGTGCATGCAAGCCATTGCGTTCTTACTTCGTAGTTCTATAGAACAATACCCGACTGCATGACCTCAAAATGAAAGAAACTTTCATCCCTTTACAGATATAGTGAATAATATGTTTCCATCGGTAAAACTCGGATCTCAATCGGAAGACGACGGGACCCGAAGTGTCAATTTATTATTGTATTAAATGAGTGACATGTTTATATTCATTAATATGTAACTTTATTATTTAGTGTCAAATGTCAAAACGAAAAATGACAGCATGGTATGAAGGGTACTGGCCCCCAATTCTCGATGCATTCGAGATAATGTCGATTGCGAGATTAAACGTCAGATTCATAGAGTTGTGTCAAGTGACTGTATACACTGACATTTAATCTTGATTGTGACATTATCTCGAGTGCACCGAGAATTGGGGGCCTGCTGAAGCTAATTGAGAGAGCACGATAATACGAACTTTTCCGATAAAACACGATGGAAACTAATTATGCACTACATCTGTAATAGGGATGTTTCCTGGGTAAAAAAATAATAATTCTAATTAGTCCGTCAGTTAGATTATCAAAAAATATTGAACACGTAATTTTTGCTATATCAAATCAATCAAAATTGTCAAACATAACGCGCATCAAATTTCGGGAGCCGCTCACGACGTCACTTCATGGTAAAAAGTGTGCAAAGTCGTGACGTCTCGTCTCGCGGAACTTCAACGCATTATTATCTTCGTCATTTTTTGTTTAATTAAATAAAGAAAAATATACTGCTTTTTATTTTTGTATAATGTAAATGACGGACTAATTAGAATTTTTCAGGAAACATGTTACTTTTTAAGTTGTTTTCACTATTTAAGTTGTGTTATGCTTATATGGACAGTTCGTTTAGAACGCTGAAAAAAAAATCTGACTATCGCTTCACCGTATTTTTCCTTACAATCTTTAAACACCTTTTTTCCCACAATAAAAATCGTTTAAGTCCTAATCGCGAATCCGTTACAAGAAAATAACCTCCAAGAGTTGGATCAAACGGCGTCAAGTAGCACTCGCCTTTCAAGTCTACGGGCGAGTAGCCGTTCAAGTGGGGCTTTACCTTCTGAAGTGTAGCAAAAAGGGTACTGGACAACAATTAGGTGAAAGGATAACACAGTAACGGTTTGAAAATGACACGGTATTCAACTTTTTGAAAATTATTTATTATTAGATTTGATTATTAATATTTACTCCGGTTACTTATATATATCCGCATAGAATGCGCATAACGAGAATATCAGATTAAATAATAAAAAATAAATAATATTTCAGATTAATTGAGGGTGACCTACGAATTTTCATACAAAAGGCGATAACGATTTCCACCCGTTAAATGTTAACCGATTTTGACAGATTTTTGATAGGTTGTCAGTCAGAACGAAATCTAGGTCTATTGGTTTTCATTTTTTCACTATAATCAATAAATGCAGTTTTATTATTATTTTAGTATTCTCATACAAAAAAAACGGCGATTATTGACTTTGTTGATCTTTAATCGTATATTAGTTATAACGTATAGACCTAGATTTTGTTCTGACTGACAACCTATCAAAAATTGGTCATAATCGATTAACATTTAAGAGGTGGAAATCATTATCGCCTTTTGTATGAAAAGGCTGATTTTTGCCGTTGGTTCAAAGTCCTCTAAAGTATTTTTAAATAATAATGCTAAAGGAAATTATTTATTTTGCATTTTAGGTCACACGGGCTCTTTCACATGTCTGAATCTACCGGCGCTTCGAAAGGACTTCTGCTGAGAAGAAACGCCGCAAGAAACTCAGGTATCACAATAGCTTTCCATTTGTTGCCTTACAATTCTACGATCATCATCACCATATTGGCCCGTGCGTCTATTACAGACGATTTATGGTGCAATGCTGGGGAGGCACCGTTTTTGGTGGCTGAATAGTCCGATGCGAGAGCGACATGTTCTACCGCAAGCCTGACAAGAGAAGCCTGCAGCCGATGGGACTGAGTCGCCTTGACGCTGTCTTTGTCTCTTGTCAGCGAGTGCCGCGAACCAGGTCCTATCGCATAACTTGCGACCCTCCACAATGCGCTTACGCCACTCCGTCCGTTTCTCTGCAAGCTTTTCCCAGTTTCGGTGGTCAATGTTAAAGGCAGACATGTCTCTCTTGGCGCAATCTTTAAAACGAAGCAATGGCCTCCCAACATCTCTTTTTGCATTCGCAACAGCACCTAGAATTACACGTCGTGGTAGTCGGGAGTGTTCCATCCTGTGCACATGTCCTAGCCAACGTAGGCGCCTCTATTTAAGAAACGCGGTCAGGCTAGGCAGCTGTGCAATTTCTAGAACCCTTTCGTTTGTTACCCTGTCTTGCCATGATATGCCCAAGATCTTACGAAGGCAGCGCATATAAAAGGAGTTTAAACGACGTTCTACTTTTGCGTACGTCGTCCAGGTTTCGGCTCCATACAAGAGTATGCTTAAAATGGAAGCTTGAAAGACCAACATCTTGGTCTTTGTCGTAAGATGTTTGTTTTGCCATACTCGAGTACTAAGCATACATACATACATACATATTATCACGCCCGAAATCCCTATTGGGGTGGGCAGAGTCACAAGAGTACTTGTGGCCACGTTCGATTAATTAGTCCTAAGATGGTATGATGAACCGTATGGTGACAGGTGATCAGCCCAACGCCCATACAGATAGTCCACCATGTTGGAGAGGACCCATCCCTTAGTCGACTTTTACGACATGCCAGGATGATAAGCATCTGCACGCATTCTATGCTATTTCTTCACTCCCAGTGCAGCAGAGGAGTACTAAGCCTCCCCAACAATTCTACGATATACTGTCAGCAAAGCCCACCGACGCCTGGCCATAACTCAGCGCAAACGCACTTAATTGCCAAAACGTGCTGCAAAATGAAAACACTTACACACCTTGGTATTAATCTTGACTTGGACGAGCCGCGTGTCACACCGTGATGTAACGTTAATCCTTTACGAATATTCCACTACAGCAATTTCAGTTGTGTTATTTTTTTCATTGATTTATAAAATTGATCGCATCATTTCAAAAGCGTTTATGAGTGCAGAAGCCAGGTTAAGCACAGTCGGAGGGTTGTTATAATATTTTAATTTTAAATATTAATTCAATTAAAAAGTTGACGTTATACATAATTATTGCTTTAATGTTACACGGGTATGGTGGTATGTAATGTGCGACAGCAGTATAAATACAATATAAATGTTCCTAAAATAAACACATCTCTTTATAAGAAGAGTTCTTTTATAATGGCTATCCGTGTGTTTAACCATCTTCCTCCGGATATAAAAGCTCTGGAAGGAATGATATTCAAACAACGGCTCAAAAATTGGCTTACGGATAAAGTATTTTATAATTTGAATGAATTTTATGCCTGCTAATTTTGTGCATTATTATTGTGTTTAGTTTTAAGTTTTCTAAATATTGTACGCCCGCAATGGGTAACTGTTGAAACAACAATATACACCACCTTATTTATACACAGTGATACAGAACATGTTTGTCTTTTGGGAGGCTGACTGAAGCAAAGAAGTGTATAGAAACAATATGTACCTCAAGTGATAATTGTCTTTCGTCGACTTCTATCCGACAACGTGAAAGCAAAGGAAGGGTTATTCTCCTAAAATATCCGTATTTACTTTGTTAAGTGCACTCACTACCGCAAGGACACATACATACAACTATTTCATTTCGTAATGTTTTCTTTATTTATATTACTCTTCCGTTCCGTACTCAAAGGATAAAACGGAACCCTATTAGTAAGACTCCGCTGTCCGTCCGTTCATCTGTCCGTCTGTCCGTCTGTCACCAGGCTGTATCTCATGAACCGTGATAGTTAGACAGTTGAAATTTTCACAGATGATGTCTTTCTATTGCCGCTATAACAATAAATAGAAAAAGCAGAATAAAATAAATATTTAAGGGGGCTCCCATACAACAAACGTGATTTTTTTGCTCCTTTTTGCTGGATATTGATAACGGCAACAGGTAGACGCTTGAAATATTCACAGAATATTGAGTTATATATTATTCATTTTAAAAATAAATAATTAAATTAAAATAAAACAAATATTTAAGAGAGGCTCCCATACAACAGACATGATTTTTTCGGCGTTTTTATAGATAATGGTACGGAACCCTTCGTGCGCGAGTCCGAATCGCACTTGGCGGGTTTTTTATCATTTTTTGTGCTAGCTTAGGAAGAGAAGCGCACGTACACACAAAACAAACATTTAAGCTTTTAAACTGTAAATTCTATATGGACTAATTTGTACTGTTACGCCACGGTGTCACCGACGGCCTCACGTCATAAATAACATTCCTTTGTATGTTGATATAATAATTTTAGGGCTCACAGAGTATGCTGCGCTTGCGTTCGCAAACACCGAGAGTTATTTTGAAAATTAAATGTGTTTTGACGTGATATTCTTAATTATGTAGAATATTATTCTTGTATGCAAAATGCTTACATATAAGAAAATCGAAAAGTGGAAAATGTCGGTACATTGACGATAATATTGTCAAAATGCTTCAGAATGAGCAATACTACATCCCAATAGTTTTTGATTTTCATGTCTTTTTGTCTGATTATAATCAGACAAAAAGACATATATGTCATACATGTCCACACATGTCAGACATACATGTCATACATGTCAGACATATATGTCCGCAATAAACAATTAAACTACATAACGGATTTCAATGCGATTTTCGATACTATAATAAGGACAACTTCTGGCTGGACATAGACTATAAAAACTTTTGGAACTAAAACTGGAAGGGGGTAAAAGAGGGGATTGAATTTATTATGGTCAAAAAGTAACCCTCAACTCTCTATTATGTATTTAAGCCATTTATCTATTATATTATTATTTGTTTGGTAGCTTATTTATTTCTTTGATCGTCTCCTATGCGTTGCTATATCATTTACCCGATTACGATGAATCTTTGGTGAGGCATTGTGTGCGCGCGTCGGAAGGTTTATGATCTAAAAAAAGTGCGAGTTAAACTCGCGTGGAGAGGGTTCCGTTGCGTAAATGGTTATCTGAAATTTCCTTTATAACTTTAAATATTATAGACTTCTTATAAGTTTTCCGGTAATCTGTAGGTAAAGAGCTATTTTCTGTATAATTTTTTTCACAATTTTAGGCTCAGTACTTCCGGAGATAAGTTGGGGTAATGGTAAATTTTCGCCTCGTTTCCGTAATATCTTCCAAAATATTTTTCTTAAACTTCTATAAAAATACACTTAAGAATCTCATAACGAGCCCTTTTATTTGATATGTCACACGATATAGTTTGCAAGACTTTTTGTTTACTTTTCTAATTTACTCCCCAAAAGTGGCCCCCATGTTTTAAATTCATTTATTTACGTTACGCGTCCGTTTTGTGGTCACCGACTTACATAATTATGTATAGGAAATTTCAACGCAATCGGTCCAGGAGTTTCGGAGCAAATTGGCTGTGACAGACGCACAGACAGACAGACAAACACACGACTGGTCCTATAAGGGTTCCGTTTTTTCTTTTTGAGGTACATAACCCTACCACCCATCCCCCACCACCGGCCACTTTTGGGGGGTAAATTAGAAAATTAAAAAAAAAAAGTTATGCAACCTATATTGTGTGACATATCAAAAGAAAGGGCTTATTGTGAGGATCCTAAATATATTTTTATTTTAATTTCAAGTAATAAAGTTTAGAAGTTATTTAGGAAAATAGGAGAAAATTGACCATTCCCCCCCCCTTATTTTCGAAACTACTGGGGCTAAAATTTTGAAAAAAATACAGAAAATAGTTCTTTACCTATAGATTACAGGAAAATCTATAACAAGTCTATGGTATTTAAAATAACGTAGTACATTTCAGATAATCATATACGGAACGGAACCCTCTCCACGCGAGTTTAACTCGCACTTGTCCGGTTTTTATACTGTTTTCAAAATGTCAGCTGCATTCTATAGTGTAAGGCAACCACAATACCTCCGGATATATTATCCTGGTATTCCGGTTATTTCCATTAGGTCAAACTGACGGTTTTTCAGCCTGTTTTATTGCATTCCGTAAACGATACACATACGTAAGGTAGGGTTCCGTAGCGGCAAGTTCTTTTACATAGAGTGCTCATTTATTTTGTGAAAGAAAGTAGGACTAAAACAAGATTTAGAAAAGCTGGTTTTTTGACTGCGAAGTCATGTATTTATTTTACAAGATTTTATTAACTTGCAATATTTGTATGTACATATGTATAACTAGTATCACAGAATAGATAATAGTACTCACGTACAGAACAATCACTCTCTAACCCAACCGGTGTTTAGGTACGAAAAAATGCCTAATCGTGCGTTTTCTCTCCGTCGCATAAAACGTGCTCTTTCGTGTACGCTAGGGTTGTCAGTTTTTACCGCGTCATCCAACGACAAAGACGCGCGAATCGCCTGGCGAGTGAGCGAGCGGCAACCTCCTGCAATTTACACCCTATTCACACGGCATCCAGTTTTGTCGGATCTACTGACTATCGGATCCAGCAAAACCGGATAGTGATTTCACACGGCTGCCAGGTTTTGTAGGATCCTCCGGTACTCTAAATCCGGACTGCGTGTGAACACACTATCCGTCGTCCGACCGCGACCGCGCCCGCCCCCGTCCGATTCACCGGATCCGGTTTTTACACGATTCTTGCCGAGCTTGTGTGAATACAAGTATTGAAATACTATTGCCACTTAATCGGATCCGGCACGGCCGGACCGATTTGTAGTCGCAAAATCGGATGACACATTTTGCAGGATCCGTTTTATTGCCGGACGCTGCAACCGTATGCTCGTGTGAACGCGTGCATTGAAATACTGTTGCCACCAAATCGGATCCTACAAAAATCAGTTTCCGCAAAATATCGGATGTCTCCGTGTGAACGGGCTCTTACAGCTCCGAGGAACGCGACGGCCGAGCGTATCTAAAGTGCGGAGAGAAACCCGCTTCTAGTATGTTCGGGTCAAATCTTCCAATCTGAATTAGAACTTCCTCTTATCCCATTTTAATAGAAACATTAAAGATTGTTATGCCGTAGAGATCTATCTAATGCACAAATAAAACACATACGTGCAAAACACATCACCTCCCTTGGTTTGCGTATTCGGGTAATAAAGTAAACTAATTAAGAAATAAGAAAAGGCATTTTGTTGATATAAACTCCTAAACGAATTCACAGGTGAATTGAATGCAATATCAATAGAGCCATATGGAGCCCGAGGCGAGTGCTTCGAACGTGCTAAATTGATTCAAACTCTGTACCACTCCACAGGGAGCGACAGAAAAACAAATCTATTTTTATACTTAAGGCGCTGACAACACCTAAATCGGCTTTACTTAAAACAGTTTTTTAACAAAACCTATTTGATTCGGCAAAGCGCAAAAAAATTATGTTCATATTCTTAATATTATTGAAAACTTAACTATATCCAAAACACGATTTGATGAAATCGATACTGTAGAAACAAATCGTGAACCTACGTCTGAAATCCTCTTTAGTTTAAAGATAGATAGATAGATAAATAAAAATAAGAAACGTCAAACTCCATTTTGTATTGCACAAACCTGTCAAAATTGAATTAGGCGTTCTTAGCGTTCTTAGGCGTTGACGACGTGGATAGCCCAGTTGGTAGTGACCCTGCCTCCGACGCAAGCGTCCCGGGTTCGATCCCCGGTAAGGGCAAATATTTGTGTGATGAGCACGAATGTTTGTTCCTGAGTCTTGGATGTCTCCTATGTATTTAAGTATTTATTTCTCTATATAAGTATGTATATCGTCGTCTAGTACCCATAACACAAGCCTTTAGAGCTTACGTTGGACGAGATCGATTTGTGTAAAGATTGTCCCCTGATTTATTATTTATTTATTTATTTATTTTAAGTTTAGTGACGTTTAAAATTAGGGAACAGACTTTCGAATTGGCCCCATTATAATGCTACGTCGAAATGGTATTAAAAAATATTTTTTCTGCTGACTGTATAGGCTTGTTGGGAGACAAAATGAAAGGTGTTTTACAGTAAAAGTATACTCCAAGCATCCCTTTCAGTGAAAAAGGGACGAAAACTCCGACCGCAGGGCAATAGAGCGAGAGAACTCGCTTATAATCAATACCAGTAGTACGTTGAAAAAAGACGTAATGGGATTGACTCACAATTAATTATGAGGCTTAAGGTTATAAAAACAGGGTTAAGATTTCATTGGTTCAGTTAAAAAATAAAATGAAACAGGGCCGGATTCGGAAAGTTTAATTATAGATAATATTTATGAATTTGTTTATTTTTTGTTTCACTCATTTCCCCGGCAATTAGGAGTTTTCGCTCGCGTATGATTTTTATTTATCTGGATCAGTATTTATTAAGGGTGCCTATTTTGTATTTGCAATCGTGCAATTTCAATGTTTTATCTCATTTGCGTATCTTTTTATGAGCTGTTAAAATGTTTGCCTACAAATTGAGCGTTTTTATTGAATGTTCGCAACTGAAAAAGTATTTGTTAAAAATATATATATTTAGAGCATGCTTCTGGAAATTATGCACCACTGGTAATTTTCCCTGATTCACCATTTTCGTTAATTCGTCAGTTTCCCTATTCGTCAATGCCATCAAAATCGTTAATTTGTCAATTTCCCTAATCCGTCATTTTGTCTAATAAGTCATTTTAACTAACTGGTCAATTCATGCAATGTATAGTCGGAGTAGATATTTTTGCATTATATTTGAATCTGACATTTTTATGCGAAAAATATTATGTTATTATCGAGTATTTGCGGGCCATATCACTTAATTAATGAATTAAAAACAACTTCATATATCAAGTATTATTCATGTATTGCTTAGACAAAAAACCGGACAAGTGCGAGTTAAACTCGCGTGGAGAGGGTTCCGTTCCGTACATGATTATCCGCAATTTACTAGGTTACTTTAAATACCATAGACTTCTTATAGGTTTTCCTGTAATCTACAGGTAAAGAACTATTTTCTGTATTTTTTTCAAAAATTTTGCCCCAGTAGTTTCGGAAATAAGGGGGGGGGAATGGTCAATTTTCGCCTATTTTCCTAAATAACTTCCAAACTATTTTATTTAAAATTCATAAAAAAATATATTTAAAGTTCTCACAATAAGCCCTTTCATTTGATATGTCACACAATATAGATTGCATATATTTTTTTTTTTAATTTTCTGGTTTACCCCCCAAAAGTGGCCCCCATGTTTAAAATTCATATATTTACGTCACGCGTCCGTGTTGCGGTCACCGACTTACATATGTATACCAAATTTCAGCTCAATCGGTCCAGTAGTTTCGGAGCAAATTGGCTGTGACAGACGGACAGACAGACAGACAGACGCACGAGTGATCCTATAAGGGTTTCGTTTTTTCCTTTTGAGGTACGGAACCCTAAAAACAAAAAAAAAACATGTCCTTATAATAAATGCAATATTTGAACACCCAATAACATCTAATATGAACTGTTGATAGATTACAATATTGGCAGTGACATTGATAGTCGCCTAAGACTTTTTAATCATTTTAATTACCAAGCAGTATTATAATAGAGGTGCAGGTCAAAGACTTATCATAAGAACAAAGTAAGTACATAGGTACTAAGCCGGGCGATATAGTGATATTGGTTCCCTTATTACGATTATCCAAGTAATATTATGTATACTATTATAAAGTTGTAAACAAAGATTTAAAAAAAATGTACATGACTTTACCGACAACGACAGGTGACGAGTCAAAGAAAATGACGAATTAGGGAAATTGACAAATTAACGATTTTTATGGCATTGACGAATTAGGGAAACTGACGAATTAACGAAAACGGTGAATAAGGGAAAATTACCAGTAGTGTACTAACCCCCTTTTGGCCCAGTGGACTTTTAATATTATGTTATTATTATAGGTATAAAGTTTTAGCCCATTCCAAAGTTAGGCTTAAACGGGAACCGGTTAAAAATCAAGTTTTGACAAGATCTGACTCAACACAAAAAAGGTTGCCAAATATATGTATATACGTTAGAATTATGCCGAAAAAATATACATTACGTAGAAGATATGAAGTAAACGCATTTCGAATAATTTTTACCTAATTTAAAATAACATATTTTTAAAGACCACTCTCCGTATTTTTTTGCAAAAATGGTGTTGTTTTAATTTTTTTTATGTTGTTAATGTTGGATGAGGATTAAATGAGAAATCTAAGTTTTAGACATAAATAATCTTGTTAATAAGATTGTATTTAAATATCATAAATTATCAAAAAAAAATACTTTAAATATTTGAAGAATTCTTATAGCCTTATTCGTAGCGGCCCGGCCTCCGAAGCTAGATGTCCCGGGTTCGATCCCCGGTAGGGGCAAAATATAATGTGTGATGCCCACGAATGGTTGTTCCTGAGTCTTGAATGTTTTCTATGTATTTAAGTTCTTATGTACCAATATAACTATGTATATCGCCGTAACACAAGCCTTTAGAGCTTACTTTGGGACTAGATCGATTTGTGTAAAGATAATCTCCTGATTTATTTATTTATTCGTTTGAGACATTGTTTACGAATTATGTTTTTAAATTGTTGAGTATATCAGTTAAGTATATCGTCGTGTATATTCTATGGTTTGCTTTGCACATTAAATGTGTCACCGCCATACCATTCGTGGACTTCATTCAATTATAACCATCAAAACATTAATTTTCGTTCCATTCGTCCCGACATGCCCCATGTGTCACATGTTAATAAATTTACGAAAAAGGTTTGGCGCCGCCGCCTCTAAATTATGACACCAGAGGTCGCCAACGGTTGCCCCGGGTAATTTATTTAGAATTATACTTTTTCTGCTACATAAAACCGGGTGTATCATTTCTCGTTGTTTATAATATATTCTATTCAATATTTATTATGTGTGGATTAATTTTTCAATGTTTCATGCGTGTTTTTGCAATGTATCTTGAGAGTCAGGTGTCGCTTAAAACGATTGATATGTTTCATAGCTGTCTGATTACTGACTAGAACATGACCGATTTTATGACGTAAACGTCAGTCGAAATAGCACTAAAATTCCTTAAATCAATAAATTTTTAGGGTTCCGTACCCTAGGGGTAAAACAGGACCCTATTACTAAGACTCCGCTGTCCGTCCGTCTGTCTGTATGTCTGTCTGTCTGTCTGTCTGTCCGTCTGTCACCAGGCTGTATCTCATGAACCGTGTTAGTTAGACAGTTGAAATTTTCACTGATGATGTACTTCTGTGCCGCCATAACAACAAATACTTAAAAAAAAAACAGAAAAATAAATATTTAAGGGCGCTCCCATACAACAAACTTGTTTTTCGTTGTTGCTTGATTATATAATGATACGGAACCCTGTGTGCGCGATTCCGACTCGCACCTAGCCGGTTTTTATTCGCAATTTTCACACACATATTTATGTCGTTGCGACATGGTGTTAGGGACAAAATGTCAAGTTGATTAATAGTCTTATTTATCTCCGTGGCATTCATTTAAGGCCTACTGCCTAAATTAGGCCTGAATAAGTCTACTCTAAAGACCGATACTTCTCAAGTGGACATTTTTGAGTTTACTCTTTAAGAATCGATTTTCATATAGGTATAAGCCCGGGGTATGAAAAATTATGGGGAGTAAAATCAAACTACGATATCACACAGTCACACGACGGAGTCACACGAAGTCACACGATGTTAGCCGAAGATGTGTCGGTCGCTTCGCATTGCATACAGACAGTGAAAAATATGTTTCCATCGGTAAAACTCGGATCTCAATCGGAAGACGACGGGACCCGAAGTGTCAATTAATTATTGTATTCAATGAGTGGCATGTTTATATTCATTAATATAAATATGTTATGTACTCCTTAATTGTCATGTATATCAGAAATGTGTCCTATATGGTAATGATTATTGTAACTGTTTTAATATATGTGATGTGGATGTACTTATTCAATAAATAAATAAATAAATAAATATGAAACTTTATTATTTACTGTCAAATGTCAAAATGAAAAATGACAGCATGGTATGATGGGTACTGGTTTATTTTATAATCGTTCGTAAGGAGTAAACTCCTGTCGTGCGTCGGAGCTGACACACACACACTTTTTTTTCACACTAAAAACCTATTAATATGGACAATAATGTCCAAAAGGTTTCTTCAACCCAAACGCCAAAATATTAGAATTAGAAGAACAAGAAGAAGAAGAAGAAAAACATTTATTCACTAACATAGAAGACACACAGAGTAACATAAATATAAATTAAAAACAATACAAAACAAAATGGTGGTGTGTGTGTCCTCGCGGCAGTGAATGGGACACTGGCTCAGCATAATGCTGAGGTGTAAGACACCTGCAGCACTGATTTTCAGCCAGCACCGTCTGTGACTCACGGAGCGCTATACAAATACACTACATGCTAATAATTATTTATCTGCTACTACTAAGATCGGACATACATACATAGCTTATATTGTGGCAATGTGTTCAGAATAATCAATACTAAATTACTTGTTACAGCAGCATTAAGCGTAAAATGTTAAAAAACCGGACAAGTGCGAGTTAAACTCGCGTGGAGAGGGTTCCGTTCCGTACATGATTATCTGCAATTTACTAGGTTACTTTAAATACCATAGACTTCTTATAGGTTTTCATGTAATCTATAGGTAAAGAACTATTTTCTGTATTTTTTTCAAAATTGTAGCCCCAGTAGTTTCGGAAATAAGGGGGGCGGAATGGTCAATTTTCGCCCATTTTCCTAAATAACTTCCAAACTATTTTATTTAAAATTCAGAAAAAAATATATTTAAAGTCCTCACAATAAGCCCTTTCATTTGATATGTCACACAATATAGATTGCATAACTTTTTTTTTTAATTTTCTGATTTACCCCCCAAATGTGGCCCCCATGTTTAAAATTCATATATTTACGTCACGCATCCGTGTTGCGGTCACCGACTTACATATGTATACCAAATTTCAGCTCAATCGGTCCAGTAGTTTCGGAGCAAATTGGCTGTGACAGACGGACAGACAGACAGACAGACAGACAGACGCACGAGTGATCCTATAAGGGTTTCGTTTTTTCCTTTTGAGGTACGGAACCCTAAAAACAGATAGAAAAATAGGAAAAGTTAACAAGTTGTAAAACTTAAAGTGCTGGAATAAAATTATTGTTTCTGGAGCGTCAACAAATGACCTTCAAGCTTTCGCTTGAATTACCGTCAGCCATATTCGATTATAGCTTAGTCCAGTGGCTCTCATCCTTACTCTGTCTAGTTAACCATCCAGTAGTTAAGCTAAACACAAATACTTCAGCTGCTTGAGCGCTAGCTATTCCTGTTGGCAGCATTAAGATTGGACCAAGTAATAAGCGGAAGCGATTTGCTTATGCGATGTTAAAGTTATATAATAAAGTAGCGGACCCGTCAGACGTTGTCCTGCAGCGCCATCTGCCGGGCTGATTTGTGAATCTAAACCATGCAGAGCGCCACCCAAAAGCATACAAAAAAAAAAACAAATCGGTCCAGCCGTATAGGAGTTCAGTGACATACACACGTACAGTAAAACATAAATAAATAAATAATAAATAAATCAGGGGACAATCTTTACACAAAACGATCTAGTCCCAAAGTAAGCTCTAAAGGCCTATTGTATACCGTGTTACCTATTTCTTTGTCGTTTTCCAATATGTTTCATGTGGTGATCAATAAAGAGTATTTGTATTGTATTGTATTGTAAAGGCTTGTGTTATGGGTACTAGACGACGATATACATAATTATATAGACAAATAAATACTTAAATACATAGGAAACATCCAAGACTCAGGAACACACATTCGTGCTTATCACACAAATATTTTCCCTTACCGGGGATCGAACCCGGGGCGCCAGCTTCGGAGGCAGGGTCACTACCAACTAGGCTAACCGCGTCGTCAAGAAGATAAGGTTCCGTACCATAAGGGCAAAACGGGACCCTATTACTGAGACTTCGCTTTCCGTCAGTCCATCTGTCACCAGGCTGTATCTCATGAACCGTGATAGATAGACAGTTGAAATTTTCACAGATGATGTATTTTTGTTGCCGCTATAACAAAAAATACTTAAAAACAGAATAAAATAAATATTTAAGGGAGCTCCCATACAACAAACGTGATTTTTCCCCTGTTTTTATAGATAAGTCACTTCGTGCGCGAGTCCGATTCGCACTTGGCCGGTTTTAGTTCGTTCTCGATATTTGTTCCGTGTGTTTGTGAAGTGTCATTGTATATCGACTTTATTATAAAAACTGTTTTCCGTTCCAGTAAGAATTAATATTAAAAAAACTGTTATTGAAACAAAAAAAAAAACGCCCAGGACTATTATTATGCGTGGGTAACCATGCGCAATAGATGACAACTGCAATTGGCATTCAAGCTCAGATACCATCATCATAATTATAAAAAAACAATGACACTGTTACTTTTTTTTTAATAAACCATTAAGCCCAAAGATCCCCTCATCTGATTTGGCTTAACGTTATTATTATCATCTCTTTCCATAGCTTCCTATTTCATTTGAGGTCGACTCTCCTTATCATTCATCGCCATACCCTTCGGTTCTGGGTCGTCGTGTCATTTACTTCGGCTTTCTTCAGTTCGTGTTTGACGAGCATCCAGGTTTGAAGGACTCTCCCTCGTTTCCTTAAAGCAGTATTTATGCACCATTTCTTGTCATATGATATTAGTATTACAGTGAAACTTGGTTAAGTGGGACCTGGATAAGTGAGAAACCTCCATAACCGGAACTCATGCTGAGGTCCCAACAGTTTGGCACTGAATTGCCTCTGTTAGTGGGAGAAGCAAATCTCTATATCTGGGATTCGTTCTTTCGATTTTATCATCATAGTTACCTCTATAACTGAGACAGCGAGTGAATTCTTCTTGAAGCAATGGTTCTGTATAACGTGTGTAACAATGTATTTGACTGCTGTGACTCGAACAACAAGCTGTGCTATAGGGTCCCTTTTAACAAACAACGCGAGGCGCGCCCTCACCGGCTGTTCGCCACCGGCCGCTGCCGGAGCGACGCCGGCGAGCGCGCCCGTCTGCGGAGGCTCGTACATTGTTATAACTCGCATTTCTACCACATTGATATATTTGCTCATAATATAAATATATATAGAAACTTCATTTTAAATAAACTAAAAGAGGCACAGGGCCAATCAAGATGATGTTATTTTATCTTGTCTTGTTATATGTACAACATGCTGTTGAATGGATATTAATCATGTGTATGTGTGTGTGTGTGTGTGTGTGTGTGTGTGTGTGCGTGCGCGCGCGCTTCGGCTTTTCGAGGACTCGCTATTTTGTTCATGTAATAGGTGGCTAACGGTGTTGGTCGCACATAATGTATTATTATTAAGTAAATTTGTTGTAACAACTGTTTTGTGCGACTGTTTGTTTGCCCAAATAAATGGAAAAAAAAAAAAAATATTATATGAATTAGCCAGAGAAGTTCCACTGGACTTTGTGTTTCTACACAATCCGTGCAACAAAAGTGTCGACCCCGGTCTCACTGTTGCTAAACTTAGCCTAATATTTTTTTATGCGGAATCTTGTTGTATACGCCATACAGCGACCCGACCACTAGAAGCAACTCATGAATATCGAAGCTAACATAGTTTAAGGAGTGAAGCTCATATTTGCTGACGACGCGGATGGGAAGTGGCCTTAACTCCTCATTACAGTTTACAAATACGTTAAAGCTTCGGTTAGAGTAAGGCTACTTTTGTAAGAAACCCGGCAAGGTTCTTTTGCATTTCGCTCGTTTTTATTAGGGTTCCGTACCTCAAAAGGACAAAACGAAACCCTTATAGGATCACTCGTGTGTCTGTCTGTCTGTCTGTCTGTCCGTCTGTTACAGCCAATTTGCTCCGAAACTACTGGACCGATTGAGTTGTAATTTGGTAACCATATGTAAGTCGGTGACCGCAACACGGACGCGTGACGTAAATATATGAATTTTAAACAATGGGACCACTTTTGGGGGGTAAACTAGAAAATTAAAAAAAAAGTTATGCAACCTATATTGTGTGACATATCAAATGAAATGAAGTGAAATGAAATGAGTGAGGATTTTAATTTTTTTTTTTTTTAATTTCAAGTAATAGGTATAGTTTAGAAGTTATTTAGGAAAATAGGCTAAAATTGACCATTCCCCCCCTTATTTCCGAAACTACTGGGGCCAAAATTTTGAAAAAAAAAAAAAGAAAATAGTCCTTTACCTATAGATTACAGGAAAACCTATAAGAAGTCTATGTTATTTAAAGTAACGTAGTAAATTTCAGACAATCATGTACGGAACGGAACCCTCTCCACGCGAGTTTAACTCGCACTTGTCCGGTTTTTTAAATTTAGATACAATTTTAAAACACTACATTAAGTTTGCTTAAAAAAAAAAGTTATGTAAAATGAAATGATGAAGTTTGTCATTCGTAGGCAAGTCTCTTTCTTTACCAAGTAAAAGGAGCTTATTTGAACACACATGAAAGTATACATAAACTTTCATGTGTGTTCAAGTGGTCTCCACAACATGTCTCTTTTCAAACGACTGATTAAACTAGTGTTCATTGTATGTGTTTATCTTTTCCACGAACTAATGTCCAATGAACTTATTTAGATTTATCTCATTGGTAATTATGTCTCATTAATCAATCATATTTTTGTCATATTTTATTTATTGAACGAGAATCCACAGCTTTTATGCTAAATATAAGTACATGGTTTTAATTTGCGGTCACAGAAGCCAATTACAGATTTCTACTATATCAGAACGCCATTTTATAAACGCTAATGGTCGCTTAATTTTGATTTAAAATTTAAAATCTTTAAGCAAAACAGAAACGGCAGAAATTTAAACAGTAATGATTAAACATTTTTTATTTTATTTTATACTTATTTTTGAACTCGATTGTGTGCGTGTGTTCTGGGGAAATTGTTTAAGAGTGTGATTAACTAATATTGTACGCCTGTTGTACGATGTGACGAAAATGTGTATACCAAGTTGTTTAAGAAAGGCTTACATGCCACACTGTACAATTAATTATGTAAATGTTATTTATATTTGACGACATGGATGCCGAGTAGTGACCCTGCCTCCGAAGCTAGCGTCCCGGGTTCGATATCCGGTAAGGGCAAATATTTGTGTGATGAGCACGAATTTTTGTTCCTGAGTCTTGGATGTCTCCTATGTATTTAAGTATTTATTTCTCTATATAAGTATGTATACCGGCGTCTAGTTCCCATAACACAAGCCTTTAGAGCTTATTGTGGGTCTAGATCGATTTGTGTAAAGATTGTCCCCTGATTTATTATTATTACTTTTATTTTTATTTTAATTTTTTACCTAACAAAACAGATCTTAACCAATCCAACTCCAATATTAATCACACCCGTTCTATATAGCAAGTCGACACATCCTTTCAACATGGGACGGAAACTTTCAGGTTGAACCCCGAAAATTTCAGTCATTAACAAAACGCCGAAAGTATTTGCGTAACCCGTGAACGCAATTATCGAGTTTCGAGACGCGGTGTATGCGATAAGCGATGCGCGATTGTTACGCTATGAGTGGAAAATGTATAGTCGACCAAGAAATTGGTTTATTTATATGCCGTTAAAGTTGAAAAGTGGTAAAGTATTTCTTAGTCGAATATGTATGGCTTATCGTCGGTGCGAATTACAAAATCGCTATGTGTTTTTGGTCTACTTTTCAGGTGACAGTTAAAACCGTTTTTTTCTTTAATAGTTACTTAAAATGCGTAGTTATATTTTTTTTATGATAACTAGGTAACTTTTACATCAATATAAATTAAATTTAATTAAATTTGTTTATAAGTTATTAGTAATACACGACGTAAACGGAAATATTGGTACATAGCGGGTTTAATCTGTAACATTAAAAATCGCTATGTAACTAGCGATCACATGACTATTTTCTAAAATGATGTTTTTAGGAATATTTTGCTACATAGCGGGTTTTACTTACTATATTTGAAGATATCTGACTACTAAAAATCGCCATATGTAAAAATATGACAACAATGCCGATGATAAAATATCGCTATGTGCATCAACGAACACATAGCGAAATAAAACGAGCACTTTCTTAAGTGTGCGTTATTATTTAAAATTCGCTAACTGTCTAATTTCACATAGCGAATTTATCAAGGCACATTTTTGCCTACTAACACATAAACCAGTACAGAAAACCAAAAATTTTTTTTTGTGGGCTGATGCAGAAATTAAAACTGAAACGTTTAGTGTTAAAATAAAAAAACCGCAAAAAAACACAGCGATTTTGGGATTCGCACCGACGTTATGGAGCTTTGGCTTGCGACTTAGTCCGCATGGAATTAGTTTATCACTCTTCTTGTAGAATTTTTTTTTGGGATAACACGAGAAGATATATTTGTCATGTCCTATATTTAACCACTCCTCTGCTGCACTGGGAGTGAAGAAATAGCATAGAATGCGTGCAGATGCTTATCATCCTGGCATGTCGTAAAAGTCGACTAAGGGACGGGTCCTCTCCAACATGGTGGACTATCTGTATGGGCGATGGGCTGATCACCTGTCACCATACGGTTCATCATACCATCTTAGGACTAATTAATCGAACGTGGCCACAAGTAGTCTTGTGGCTCTGCCCACCCCATTAGTGATTTCGGGCGTGATAATTATGTATGTATGTATGTCCTATATTTATAATGATTTCTGATAATTCTTTCATCTTACTAGGTATCTTTTGTCTAATAATCTATTAAGCCGTTTGTGTACGCGTAAAATAAAGAAACACACTTTCGCATTTATAAAATCAGGTTGAATGATAGCTCTAACATACCACGTACAAACATGTCAACAGTACCACAACATTTATTTAATTTTATTTACTCAGAAAACGTACTGGGTTTTGTTATTTTATACAGATTTCGCCAAACAAACAGTTGATTGACGAATAATCTATGTATAGGTACTTTCACTTAAAAATGTACCTGCCAATTTTTTATAACAATTAACCTAATTCTTAATAAATTAATAGATATTTCGGATTGAGACGGCTGTCTTCTACAGGGAAACAGGATGTCCTAAAATATATTAGGCAGCACTTTGCACTCACTACACACACATACACAAACTAACATGTCCACAAACAGAAACACACACACACACAATCAGAACTGAGCTTTTCTACGTATTAACATTAACGTTATCTAGACAAACGGCAGTACGTCAACGTCGAGCCAACTTCGCAAAGCAAATTTCGGACTATTTTCAACCCCCCCCCCCCCCCCCCCAAACTTAAAATCGAATTGACCGTCACACTTGCAAATTTGCATCCACTATATTAGATTAGGGTACTATATTTCTTAACATTACCTACAATCTTATTTAAATTCCATACCATTCAGTCTAGGGTTTTCCAAGTCTACAAACTGTTCACGCACATGATATTTTTTATTCTAGTAGTAAAACGCTTAAGTGGTTCTCACGACACAGACTCGACCTAGGGTGAGAACCGCTGATACTCAAATCCTAAACCCTAATGTTAAGATAATTGTTTGACCCTAAGAATAATAACAATAATAATAAATCAGGGGACAACCTTTACACAAATCAATCTAGCCCCAAAGTAAGCTCTAAAGGCTTGTGTTATGGGTACTAAACGACGATATACATACTTATATAGATAAATAAATACTTAAATACATAAGAAATGTATAAACTGTTTGGTAAATAAATAAAGAAATTGTAATTAATGCATTTTTGGTTATAATTAGACATTTCTTAACTTTTCTGGTCCAAAATGAAAAAGAAAGTCACCTACCCCTGAGTGACCTTCGAACGTATGAAATGTGGTTAATTATTTGAATTTTGTATGACCTCGGCAATGAGACAACTTCAGAATAATTAACAAGTTAAAAGTTGGGACATTTGCCCAGCAGTGGATCAAGATGAACATGCTAGTAACTGGAAAAAAATCGCAATTAAAAGTTCCTGAAGTTCTAGCTTAAAATTAGATAATAGAGAGCAACAAGCAGACTTTGTTAATAATAACATTTCATTTGTTAGCAAGCGTGGAAACTGTTTTCAAATTCGCGGCGCTTGTGAATGAGTTATTGAGTTTTAACAAGACGGCCAAGTTATAAGCGGTAGCGGGAAGTTGTTAATCGTGTGGTATAATAATACTACCTATAATAATAATAGTTATCTTTTTTTAGTGCTTTTTTGGCTAGGGTTGCTTTCATATTCATATTCATATTCATATTCAAATTCGTTTATTGCATTTATGTGTTACAAAAGTCTTAAAGCTACATTTAGGTCCAACATAAACCCTGTAAGGGCACAGCAATTTACTTATGTTTAATTTATTTACGTAACTTATAATTAACACTTGTAATCAAAGAACTCGTTCAGGCTATAAAAACTATTATCTAAGAGAAACTCTTTTAATTTCTTATAAAATAATATTCTTTATTTAGGTTAAAATAGCTGTTACACCCAAAAATTAGACGTTTTGAGGTTAGGCACTTGTTTACATAATAAGGCAAGTATGTATGAATCCACTGTACATTAATACTAACGAAAGATACTTCAAAAGAAGGATATGGCGTTCAATACAACTGCGTTGAACAAATGACTTAGTTCGTCATGGTAGCGCCATCTATTTACAAGTTTATAAACAACGAAGCTCTATTGCCAACATCTTAGTTCTTACGACATTTACACAGAGTCTTATTTTGCCTGATTCATCGCTGTCTTTCATTGCTCGCTAGGAGCTACACCACAAAAACAAAACGCATGAATCAGCCGTTAATGGACCTTTCCTCAATGTAATAAGAACGCCGATGTCAGCAATATTTACCGAGTGTGCGATGGTGTCATTTTCACCAAAAAAGTGAGCATCGCGACAATCGTATTGGGCAGCTCCTTACTATATATTTCGTAAGGAATTGCCTATATTCACAAAGCAATAGGATTGCGGTTGAAAAATAAAAATACGGTAATTCTCCAGGTAACGGATAACATTAATAAGACCGGGTTTTATAAAGGTCCATCTCATCAAATAAAGTAATTCTAGTAAGTCGACTGATCCAACATATAAACATTTTTCTTTCCCAGTTCCCTTGTAGCTTTACAATAAGTTGCAGACGTTTTGACACAACTCAACTTTAATGAATTACAGCTATTAATGATGAGATTATGCGGGCCGAATCAATAGATATTGTACTTTGAGTAATTATGGACGCCTCAACTTGATTTTTTGTAAAGCCTGTTGAGGCCAAATGGCACAAACGCCTATAAGACAACGATCACCGCCGGACGCGGCGCGCACGCCCGCTCCGTCATCAAGTGCTCGCTGTCATTTGTTTGAGATGTCTGTTCTAGTGTCACGTAATACTTCAATGATATTGTATGAATGTTTTTTAGTCAAAAGGAAAAAAGGAACCCTTATAGGATCACTCGGTTGTCCGTCTGTCTGTCTGTCTGTCTGTCTGTCTGTCTGTCTGTCTGTCTGTCAAGACCTTTTTCTCAGGAATGCGTAGAGGTATCAAGTTGAAATTAATATCAAATACTCAGGTCTGCAATCTCTTGAAGCTATGAAAAAATCAACCTTCTACGTCACCGCAATCAAAAAATATGGCCGTTTATGTCTCATATTTTGATACTTTCAAGGGAATCCAAAGGGAATCAAAACCTATAGGGTACTTCCCGTTGACCTAGAATCATGAAATTTGGCAAGAAACAGTGTCTTACAGCACAAGTAAAGGAAAAAGTCCGAAAACCGTGAATTTGTAATTACATCACATAAAAAAAAGTTACACGGAATAACCTTTGCAAAGTTGTATCACACTCTACGATTGAACGTAGATAGGAGCTTGCGAAAGTTATTTTTTTTCTTATTTCATAGGCAGGTTGTAAATGGTTACCCCGTTGTTAAAAGCTATTTAGGGTTCCGTACTTACAAGGTACTGTTTCTTTTTCATACGTAATTGCGGAATCCTCGGCGCGCGAGCTAGGCTCGCATTTAACCGTTTTTTTTATAGTATGCATTGATACACCAGTATCAAGCACCAATTAGATTGCTGGATTCATGACGCTTGCGTGCCGTGCTGCTATCATTTCACCCAATTGAATGACTGGCCTTCTTCGGAAGTCAATAACTAGTTGTGTTGGAGAGTTTATACTTAGTTTAATTAAAAAGTTCTTATTGCTATTGCACATCAATATTTGATAAAATAATAATTTAACAAATAAAAAAACCGACTCCAAAACCCCACTGAAAAGTAAGAAATAATAATTGGCTTTTGTAAGTCATTTACCTAGAAATGGGAGATATATTATTGGTTAAGTGACGTCATAAATTAAATATATCGAAGTCGGTGGCAAGTTGGTGGTTGGTGGTTGGTGGTGACTTGTCAAGTAAATGAACACAGTATGAGGGATGTATTGGAAAATCCATTTATTCCATGTACCTATTACCTTATTAACTTGCCACCGACTTCGATATATTTAATTTATGACGTCACTTAACCAATAATATATCTCCCATTTGTAGGTAAATGACTTACAAAAGCCAATTATTATTTCTTACTTTTCAGTAGGGTTTTGGAGTCGGTTTTTTTATTTGTTAAATTATTATTTTATTTTATACTTTTTAGTGCTTATCGTATAAAACACATTTATTACATCAAGCAACAACAGCATAATGCTAATTGCTAACGGAGTTCTGAAGTAACAAACATAAAAACAAAAACAAAAAAAATACAGCCGAATTCAGAACCTCCTCCTTTTTTTTAAGTCGTTTAAAAATGGCACAGTATAACCATGGTAATAGGAAATTATGTATTTGGATCTATGAATACATAGTATAAATGAAGTCGTTTATTTTTGTCGGCGTATTCGCTTAATAGTTCTTCAATACTGAACTGAATTTTAATGCAGTTTTTACCATCATTTAGAAAATTTCTAGCGAAAGGTTTTTTTTTTTAACATAACACTGACGCAAGCCTTTACTTAGAGCTTACTTTGGGACTAGATCGATTTGAATAAATATTGTCCCCTTACAAAAATACAACCAAAAATGCATTAAATTCAATTTCTTTATTTATTTACCAAATAGTTTTTAGGGTTCCATACCGAAAGGTAAAACGGGACACTATTACTAAGACTCCGCTGTCGTTCTGTCCGTCTGTCACCAGACTGTATCTCATGAACCGTGATAGGTAGACAGTTGAAATTTTCACAGATGATGTATTTCTGTTGCCACTATAATAACGAATAGTAAAAAATAAAATAAAATAAATATTTAAGGGGGTTCCCATACAACAAACGTAATTTTTTTGTTCGTGTTTGCTCGATGTTGATAACCGCAACAGGTAAACGCTTGAAATATTCACAGAATATTTAGTTATATATTCCATAAAAACAAATAATTAAATTATAATAAAACAAAAATTTAAGGGGGGGCTCCCATACAACACACATGGTTTTTTTTTTTGCCCTTTTTATATAGTCCGACTCGCACTTGGCCGGTTTTTTTAAAAACCCGTGCGAAGGGCGCTAGTTCTGAAAGAAACCCGCGACTCGTTCCACTTGCACCAAACCCCCCTTTAAAGGCTTATTGAAACAAACTTGGAAATAATAAACAGAGTAAATTATGAAAACGTTAATTGTATCCCGCGGGAATGTGGACGAAGTTTCGCAAAAACATTATTCTTGAGTTCAGAGTTTGTTTTGTCAGCTTGAGTGTCGTTTATGGGAATATTATTATGGTTAGATCTGTTGGGTTCCATTGTTCGCCTTCATATTGCTTAAGTCTTTGACCTAGTTTTCGTTTTGTTCAGCTATCCTTAAATAAGTTTGTACTGAACATTATAAGAGGGCGGGATGTCTAGTCCGCCCGACGGGAAAAAACCCTTTTAATTCAAATGTCCAAAACTAAATGTTAACGATTTCGACAATTTTGTAAACAACTATCCACATAACGGGGATGTTTCCTTGGTAAAAATATATTTACTTTATTCTAATTAGTCTGTCAGTTAGATTATCAAAAAATATTGAACACGTATTTTTGTTTTATCAAATCAATCAAAATTTACAAAGATAACGTGCATCAAAGCTCGGGAGTGAGCTCATGACGTCACTAAATGGTAAAAAGTGTGCAAAGTCGTGACGTCACGCGGAACTTCAACGCACTATATCTTCGTAATTTTTTCATTAGTTGACAAAAGAAAAAATGTGTAGAATATTTTTTTTATAATGTAAATGACGGACAAATTAGAATTTTTCAGGAACACGCCTATTCTACAAGTTGACGTAAATAACAAAATAACAAAAAAGAATACTGTTAATTATGGTTGGTTGATTTGTAATAGTATATTGTGCATCTAGGGCCGTAAGAAGGGGATAACTAACGAGAGTCTGTTAGAAGCCCGACGCCGATAGGCGAGGGCTTTTATGACTCGAGTTTGATATCCCATTACTGCCCGTGATACACACAATGTTTTTCATCACATTTGCGAGGAAATGAAATAAAAATTAGACAAAAAAAAAGTATATATATTAATTTTATTTCCATTTTACATCGTGAATTACCATCAGGTGGCTGTTCATAAACTGTAAGTACGTCGCGATCAGCGCGGGGCAGCTCCGCCGGCTTGCGGGTCGCGCGCCCCGCCGGCTGCGGCTTCCGAGCAGCTCCGCTGACCTGGCGCACTTAACTGCCCGCGGGAGTTCTAAACCATACAAAATCCATAACTCCCTAGGGAGTTATCGATTTTGTATGGTTTATAACTCCCGCTGACGGCGGGGCCCGTAGAGGAGTTAAATCGGCTATAGTTGCTCTATACGCTTGCGTATAATAACACCCTTTCCGAGCAAGTGTGATGAAAATCTATGAAATAGTATGGAAGCTAAATTAAAATGACGGTATTTTATTAACTTAATTTTGCCAGTTGTCCAAGAGACGTTATGCCGCCAGAATTTGTATGAAAATAGTGTTTATATCCCCTGGGTAAACTATATTTTTTTACGGAAATGCGCGTGAATGCCTCATACATGTTCTGTTTATTATTGTTATGAATATATAAAAACTTTTGTAATGTTTCATGGCAGCTTATAATGAAGTAAAAACAAGAGGACAAAAAAGTAGATTCACCCATCATGTTGTCAGGTAGATCAAAATATAATTTAACAGGTTGTATATTGTTTATATTGATTATCCACTCCTCTGCTGCACTGGGTGTGAAGAAATAGCATAGAATGCGTGCAGATGCTTATCATCCTGGCCATCCTCTCCAACATGGTGGACTATCTGTATGGGCGATGGGCTGATCACCTGTCACCATACGGTTCATCATACCATCTTAGGACTAATTAATCGAACGTGGCCACCGGTAGTCTTGTGGCTCTGCCCACCCTATTAGGGATTTCGGGCGTGATAATATGTATGTATGTATGTATTGATTATAGATAAAAATATTATTTTGTATAAATACTTTGAAACCTAGATATAATTTAGGTTGATGATTGTTAAATCGGGCTAATCATCTATGACAAAAATAAACAGTTATTTATACATAAAGTCACTTTCGTATTTATGTTGTTAGCAAAGATTTGTTCAATTTCAATCTACTGACAGATTATGGGTTTTTTTACAAGACCTCGACTCCAATTTATCGATATTAAAAACAGAACCAAAATGTCAAGCAATTTGTACCCGAATTGGGTTTTCTCTAATATATCGGCGGTTATCGTATACTTATCGCGCGATAAAGTATCCAATTTGGGTGAGAAATGTAGCCAATTGAACTTGTAATCTTCTTTCGACGTATTAGGGTTCTCGGGGTTTATGAGAACCCTTTAAATTCGTCTACAGAAGTTTTACATGTTCCCGGGACCTGCTTAGTTTTCCGTGACCGATCGGTTAGGCCACTGGCTCCAATGTTGGACTACGAAGATTGGGGATGCGATACTCAAATCATAACGTACTCCTATTTATGGAGAAACATGTATTAAGCGCATAGTACAACGAGTACAGATGAGTAAACATAATTTTTTAGGGGTTCGTGACCTTCGCCATTCTCACCTGATGGAAAGTGATGACGCAGTTCAAGTTGGAACGCGATTGTCCAGGAAACTCCTATTTAGGTACTCTACGGGTATATAGGCAAGGAAATGAAGTTGGAGTTGGCACCGAAAGTGGAACTGAAAGGTCGTTCACTTCTTCGCCGCAAGTGTCCAGACCCCACCTCTCCAAATGGCTACCCACCCAAGGCATATACCGGAACTCGATTGGAGTCGCTAAGCGGTATAACTTTGTCAAGGGGGTGGTCACTAGCCGCGGTCGAGTCTACCACTGGTAGTTGTTGTTCGTTTTGCACCACCCGAAACACGAGAGTAAAATCTACGGACGCGAGCCACTTCAATCCCAAATAAAGAAGACAAGGTTGAAAAAAAAAGTCTTAGAAGATAACTAATAGAGTTAAAGTGGTCAGGCACTAAAAGTCACTACTTTGTGGTTGTGGTGCTCTGAAGAATAATCCTAAGCTTAAACCGCACCGTCGTGGATGAGGAGGGATTCACGCTGGTGCAGAAAAAGAGCAAGGCAGGCAGGAAGTCTTGCAAGAGCCTGTGCGGTACTGCAGAGCCGGAATCCAACTCCGGCCTGCGAGCCGCCACACCGAACACGGCGTTGTACGTGTCGCGCCTGCACTACTCTACCACAGAGGACGACGTGGTGGAGTATGTCCGCAAGAAGTCCGGCTACTCCCTGAGGGTATTCCAGCTGCGATCGCGCCAATACGTGCACTTCAGCTCGTTTGTGGTGCGCGTGCCGCGGCCGATGCTGGAGACGGTCACGTGTCCGGACTTTTGGCCGAAGGGTGTCGTGTTCAGGCGCTTCCGGGGCACCATGCCTGTCCAGGACACGACTCCAGATGGGATGACGCTAAGGAGCCACGCCTTTTCGTCTCCTAAATGATATTACTTTTAAGTTATTTTACTGTATAATATATGTATGTTAGTCTGTAAGGTATTTATGTATGGGCCACTGATGCCTGAAATAAATGGTTTATTATTATTATTATTAAAACTATCAGTCACCTTCCTATTCAACTATAAGAAAAACAGCAAAAATAAGAATAATTACGACCTGCAGGAGGCCTATTCCCTCATCCCCATCCCATCCCCATTCGCCATCCTCCCTAGACTGGCAACGCATTGGCAGCACCTCTGGAGTTGCAGATGTCCATGGGCGGCGGTGACCACTTTCCATCAGGTCGTCTGCCGGTTTGTCAGTCAATTGACATTAAAAAACCGTGCTCGGAAACCGGTTAATTTTTCAAACCGGTGTACGACCACAACCTGATTTGATTCCAGTTTAAGTGGGGGTTATCGTTATTTAAACCGGTTACATGATAAAGCGGTTTTTTCAAAGCGGTCGTTAAAATTAGTGCGTTGGAGCTCTCGCTCTAAGCCAACGAATACGCACCCAAAACCGGTAATTATTGGTTACCGCGAGTCTTAATTAACCGGTTAATTGATGAACAAAATTTAACCGCTACTTTAAAACCGGTTTCGAGTCCTGATACATACGAGTATAAGTATGCCGGCCATTTTTTTACTTTATATAATTATGGTCGTCTCTGTGTCTTTGTGTGGTGTTCACGGACCCAAGCTATAGGTTAGCCTAGTTTCGATTGTCGAATGTGACTTTGTTTTTTTATATACGGAGCCCTAGGACCCTTTGTGAGTGCTCACAAACGTGTTATGACGTCTCGAGGCATTATTTTTGCCGGAACGACCGCGTAAGCCGAATTCTGCGGTAATTTGTCATTGATGAGTGAATCTCCGAGATTTCTCCCCTGGATACGGTATGTGGAATAATTCATTAATCATTTTGTGTGCTGATGATATAAATTTATCATCTATTATGATCTATTATAGCAAAGCGTTGTGTTTTCTGCAAAAAAGCCAATTACATTAGCTTTGATTGCTAAAAAAATAGAATTCAAACCTCAGAAAAAAGAAAACGACGAATAAGATTAAAGAAGATTGTTCGATTTGAAGCAGTTCAAATTTGCCTTATAAAAGACAAAACTAGCATTTTGCCCGCGACTTCGTCCACGCGGAATTCGGTTATCGCTGCTCCCTTGGGAACCGTGAATTTTTCTGAGATAAATAGTTACTTTTGGCACTCATGGATAGTGTGTAGCTTTCTATTCGTGAAAGAATGTTTAGAATTGAAATCAAAAATCAAAACGTTTATTCAGCAAATTGGCCACCTGTGGGCCTATAGGAATCGGTTCAGTCAGGAGTTCCAGTACGCCCTACGTACAAACCACTCACTCACTGACTAATCACAATATCTCAGGAACCCTTTTTACGGTTCTGTACCCAAAGTGAAAAAACGGGACCTTGTTACTAAGGCTCCGCTGTCCGTCTGTCCGTCTGTCCGTCTGTCCGTCACCAGGCTGTATCTCATGAACCGTGATAGTTAGACAGTTGAAATTTTCACAGATGATGTATTTTTGTTGCTGTTATAACAAAAAATACTAGAAAACAGAATAACATAAATATTTAAGGGGGCTCCCATACAACCAACGTGATTTTTTTGCTCGTTTTTGCTCGATATTGATAACTGCAACGGGTAGACGCTTGAAATATTCACAGAATATTGAGATATATAATAACTTTAAAAACAAGTAAATTAATTAAAATAAAATAAATATTTAAGGGGGGCTCCCATACAACAGACCTGTTTTTTTTTTGCTTGATTATAGATAATGGTAGGGAACCCTTCGTGCGCGAGTCTGACTCGCATTTGGCCGGGTTTTTATTTAATCATTTAATAGAAATAAAAAGTACAGTTTTGGTTATAAATATGTTAGAAACCTCTTAGAGAGTAGCTATACGGGCGCTTCATCCGCAAGAAACGCTCGAAAAAGCTGTCGCAGACCATCACACAACACAGATTGCGGCTCACGCTATCTTCAGTTGGAAATAGATCTACCAATGAAGACACTACTCTTGCAGCTCTTACGTATAGTTTGAACGAGTGGTGATCAGCAGCGGTTTGATTACGATTTTCTCTCCCTGTAAACCGCGATAGGAAACCGCGCAGTGTAGTCTGTGTTAAGGTTCATATTAAATTGTGTCTGTGGTCGTTTACGAGTGGTTTCCGGCGGCGGGAGAACCGCCCGTGAAGCATGCGCCTTAAATATTATTAAAGCGAGATGACCTGAACAGCTAGCACGGTCCACCCTACACTTGACACCAGGATAGGTTAAACCATCTTATCTCTAAGTGCGTCTTTCACACTAGTGCAGACGAAAGAGATAAGCAGAGAGATAAACGGGTAAAACTTATCCCCGTGCCTGGTATGATAAGGCTGCAGCCCGTGAGTAATTTGTGACTCTTTATCCCTAATATAATTTGACTAGTTTGACAGTGACGAACTGAGCGATAAACGACTCACGGGCATGTCGTGGCAGCCCCCCTGCGGCCCTAACATGCATGCCACAAAGATAAATTTGTACCGTTTATCTCTAAATGCGTCTCTCTCACACTAGTGCCGACGAAAGAGATAGTCATAGAGATAAACGGTCCTAATTTATCTTTGTGGCATGCATATTAGGGCCGTTGGTACGATAGTTTTCTTTAGGGCGTATAGATATCTGCTTAAAAGGATTATTAAGGAAGGAAGGATACGAAAAACCACCCCTGAGGGGATGTAACTGGGTTCAAAAAACTATTCGTGAAATGAAATTAGTAAAAAAGTCGATAAAAGGCTCAAAAAATCAAGATACAAAATGAATTATGTATGTTCTGCCATATCCTCGACGCCGATTACATCGGCGTCCGCAGTAATTTGTCACAGCACCTGTTATCCGAACAAACAGCCTAGCGACGGCGTGAGGGAAGCATTATCGCTTGATTTATGCTTTTGTCTCGCTTTAATTGTTCCATCAGAAGCGATGGAAAATATTATCATACGCAGAATGTGCGGCGCGGCGCCCTGTCGAACATACCACTACCACAAAGTAATACAATAAAATACTGGTAACTTTTGTAAGTAATAGACCTAGCAACATTGGTTCTTTAAGAGTAGTGTCAAACTATGACTTACCCATGTTGACCAATTTTTGAGAGGTTGTCATTCAGAACAAAATCTTGGTCTATTTTGACTTTGTTGATCTTTTTTCAATATTAAAAAAAACGTATAGACAGATTTTGTTCTGCCTGACAATCTATTGTATGAAAGAGCTGATTCACAGCCCTCTTAACCGAACCGATTTCCTGTCTCCACAACTACTTCCTTTCCATCAATGAGCAATGGCGCATACCAATCTCCTATCCGGTAATACGAGAAGAATTATAAAGTGAGTTATAACCAAGTGAAACTCATAGAGTGTGTGAGGGTCAACGCTATATTTGATTCATCCATACCTTGTCTTATTTGGTAAACAAGTTTCAAACCTCAGAAGGTGCAATTTTTGGGTGAAACAGAAATTTTATCCTAAATAAAGCAAACCTAGGCAAAAAACCGGACAAGTGCGAGTTAAACTCGCGTGGAGAGGGTTCCGTTCCGTACATGATTATCTGAAATTTACTAGGTTACCTTAAATACCATAGAATTTTTATAGGTTTTCCTGTAATCTGTAGGCAAAGATCTATTTTCTATATTTTTTTCAAAATTTTCGCCCCAGTAGTTTCGGAAATAAGGGGGGGGGGGGGAATGTTCATTTTTCGCCTATTTTCCTGAATAACTTCTCAACTATTTTACTTAAAATTAAAAAATATATATATTTAAAATCCTTACAATAAGCCTACCCCTTATTCCTTCCTTATTTGATATGTCACACGATATAGGTGGCATAACTTTTTTTTTTAATTTTCTAGCTTCCCCCCAAAAAGTGGCCCCTATGTTTAAAATTCATATATTTACGTCACGCGTCCGTATTGCGGTCACCAACTTACATATGAATACCAAATTTCAACTCAATCGGTCCAGTAGTTTCGGAGCCAATTGGCTGTGACAGACGGACAGACAGACAGACAGACAGACAGACAGACACACGAGTGATCCTATAAGGGTTCCTTTTTTCCTTTTGAGGTACGGAACCCTAAAAATTGGCAAAGTGACGTCTACAACATTGTCCCTTCCTTTATTTGCAAGGAAACAGCTGTTGTATCCAGAAAAGGTGCATTTTGAGGTTAGAAACTTGTTTACCAAACGAGCAAGTATTTTATTTAATTCACTGTACGTGTGTGCATAAAACAGTACCATAAAATCGCTGCTGTAAGAACTTGGACTATATCCACGTTACCTGACACCAACAAAGCAAGAAAGGCTTGTGAGTGCACTGACTTTCTATTATCACTTATTTGCCAAGTTAAACTTACTAACACAAATACTCTTTTCATCACACTTGCTCGGAAAGGGTGTTATTATACGCAAGCGTATAGAGTAACTATAGCCGATTTAACTCCTCTATGGGCCCCGCCGTCAGCGGGAGTTATAAACCATACAAAATCCATAACTCCCTAGGGAGTTATGGATTTTGTATGGTTTCCAACTCCCGCGGGCAATTAAGTGCGCCAGGTCGGCGGAGCTGCTCTGGAGCCGCAGCCGGCGGCGCGCGCGACCGCAAGCCGGCGGAGCTGCCCCGCGCTGATCGCAACGTACGCTCAGTTTATGAACACCCACCTGATGGTAATTCACGATGTAAAATGGAAATAAAATTAATATATATACTTTTTTTTGTCTAATTTTTATTTCATTTCCTCGCTAATGTGATGAAAAACATTGTGTGTATCACGGGCAGTAAGGGGATAATAAACTCGAGTCATAAAAGCCCTCGCCTATCGGCGTCGGGTTTCTAACAGACTCTCGTTAGTTATCCCCTTCTTAAGGCCCTAGGTGCACAATGTACTATTATTTCACCACTTTGAACATTAGAAACAGACAAAGAAATAAATATCGCTAATTAGTGACAACTCCAGACAACTTTCGAAAGAATGGATGACATAAAAGAGTCTAATAGTACCTACTCCATACAGACTGCAGAATCTCCGCCCCGCGCTGAAGTCAGCCGTCAAAGTCAAACTATCTTTATTCAATTTAGGCTTTTACAAGCTCTTATGAAGGTCAAGGAATGAATCTACCACCGGTTCGGAAAAAATCCTCTACTGAGAAGAGCCGGCAAGAAACTCGGTGAAGTATAATTTTTTCAAAACAGTACACATATTAATTAACAATGATGCCTACAGTTTTATACAAATCTAAGTATATACCACAGTAGGTACGCCCATTGAGACCCAGGGATCTCCGGTGCAGATCAGGATTTCACCCTCGTCCCTATCCGTGACGTAGTCTTTTACTGTGTAATTATGCCCTAGATATAAGAATTCCCTTTACAGTAGATTTGAACATTCTTCACCTCAGCCCTGGAGAATTTTGTCAGACAAACGGGTTTGAAATTATAACACCCTTCTTTTTCAGGGGTTATAACACACACACACACACACACACACACACATACACACACACAAACACGCAAATACAATATGGAGCACATAGCAATAGAATAGATAGCCTATGTGGAGTGTTTAAGTGGCGATCGCGTACTGAAAGTGGGCAGACCACCCATGGTGAACTGACGATCTGGTGAAGGTTGCGGGACTCCGCTGGATGCGGCCAGATCGGGAGGCCTATGTCCAGCAGTGGACACCTATCGGTTGAAATGATGATTATGATGATGAGTTAACCTACAGTTCCTTAAGAGGACTGTGAAGCAACGGCAAAACTCACCCTTTTCACACAAAAAGGGATAATGATTTTCACCCCTTAAATGTTAACCGATTTCGAGCAATTTTTGATAGGTTGTCAGTGAGAAAAAAATCTAGGTCTATGCGTTTTTTGAATATTGATCAACAATATGATTAAAGATCAACAAAGTCAATAAATGCCGAAATCAGTTTTGTATGACAATACTGAAACAACAATAAAACTGAAGTTATTGATTATAGTGAAAAAACCAAAACGTGTAGACCTAGATTTTGTTCTGACTGACAACCTATAAAAAACTGATCAAAATCGGTAAATGTTTAAGGGTGGAAATCGTTATCGCCTTTTGTATGAAAAGCTATGGGTTCGGTTCACACTTCTCTTAAGTTATTGAATTCTGGGAACCCAGAGCAGAAAGCGGTCAAGCTTAAAATTCTTATATATTACTACTTTAAAAAAAACCTCGAAGTCAAACAGCAGCAAACTCAGCCTTGCGACAAGCACGTAGAGTAGATTTTTCCATGAATCAATTCTGAGATACGATAATTTTCAAATACGTTCCGGTATTTAACAAATAACCGTACATGTAGGTACCTGCATGTTACGGTGAGTGCCGCGGGACAAACACGCCTGCTCATTAGTGCCGCGACTTGCGTTGTGCCGCGGTTTTGGTTAAGTATTCTTATAGGGTCTCTTTCAACCTTCTCGAGTACGCCATATCTATACAATTAAAAAAATTATCGACCCCCCCCCACGAGTCCCATGACCGTATTTATATGTCAGTGGTTTCAACGTCGAGGTATTTAACCTGGCTTGCATCGCGACCCCCTAAGAAAGTATTTGCGACCCCGACTATTAATCAAATCGTATGTTGCTATTGGATAAGGGTCTTAGTGCGTATATTGACGATGTTTATACAATTCAGGTCGTATCTAGTCGGTTGATTCTCAGGTGGCCCGTCTGTCTGTCTGCCTGTATATGACAATAAAAAAGATACAATTTCTTAAAAAAATTATCTGATTCTTCGGTCTTTCCTTAACATTCATAAGTGGCAGAATTTTGATATACCTATATATTTTTTCTTAAGCTACGTGACATAAAGTATACCTGCATATTTCGTATCTAGTACATTATTTAAACCATCAGACGCGCACAACACCTCGCCAAAATTTCATTGTAACTGAATGCATAGGGGATGAACAAATAAAAATCAAACGAACATTTATTAGTATAATAGATAATTTTAATCCATAATTTCAAGGATTTAGGGAAAGTTAGTTTTTTCCCATACTAACGTCCCCTTTTTTACCCCCTTCCAGTTTTATTTTTAAACGTTTCTATAGCCTTAGTCCTACTTGAAGTTACCCTTAATATATTATTGAAAACCACATTGAAATGCAACCAGCGCCTCTATTCGGGAACGCTAAGCGATTCTGTAGCGACTCATAAGCCAGATTTCTCATCCCACTCTTCCGCACGACGCGTAATGCGTAAGACCGAGATGAGAAATCTGGCTTACGAGTCGCTACAGAATCACTTAGCGTTCCCGAATGAGGCGCCAGTAGTTTTAATGTTTATCGCGCACATACATGCAGACAAACCGACAGACACTAAATTCAAAAACCATTGGGATGTGTTGTGTTGCTCATTACATTTCTTTATTGTTATCTTCAATGTACAGACTTTTCATTTCACGTTTTTATAATTTGTGTAGATTATAGATAAGGATATTAAATAAATTAAATAATATTCATAATCATCACATTAATTGCATTTACATTGAATCATGGTATAGTTGAAAAACCGGCCACGTGCGAGTCGGACTCGTGCACTAAGGGTTCCGTACAACCAAAAAAAAATACGTTTGTTGTATGGGGGCCCCCTTAAATATTTATCTTATTTTAATTTAATTATTTATTTTTGAAGTTAATATATCTAAGAATTCTGTGAATATTTCAAGCGTCTACCTGTTGCCGTTATCAATATCGAGCAAAAAGTAGTATTTGTTGTTATAGCGGCAGCAGAAATACTTACATTATCTGTGAAAATTTCAACTGTCTTATTACCACGGTCCATGAGATACAGCCTGGAGACAGACGGACAGACGGACAGCGGAGCCTTAATAATAGGCTTCCGTTTTTACGTATTATTGGTGTAAAAAAACGTTTATATAGAGTGCATAACTCAAATATCCATGCAGGCAAAGCCGCGTCTCAGCTAATGCATAGAGTCACAGCTTTAGCACGCGAGAGGGCCCTCAGCAGCCCTCATTAGCACTAGTGCCTCTTAGCTGACGACAACGATATAGAAAACCATAGACAACACTAAAAGAAACAGACGGTTTTTGAAATCCATAATAGTGATGAGCAACATTATCTATAGGTATAATAAAATACTCTCCTCTGCTGCACTGGGAGTGAAGAAATAGCATAGAATGTGTGCAGATGCTTGTCATCCTGGCATGTCGTAAAAGTCGACTAAGGGACGGGTCCTCTCCAACATGGTGGACTATCTGTATGGGCGATGTGCTGATCACCTGTCACCATACGGTTCATCATACCATCTTAGGACTCATTAATCGAACGTGGCCACAAGTAGTCTTGTGGCTCTGCCCACCCCATTAGGGATTTTGGGCGTGATGCTATGTATGTATGTATGTATAATAAAATCGCAAAGTGAAAAAAATCTCTCCTTGTGCTTCAGAATAAGCAACTCAACGCGTCTAAATGGTTTTTGAATTTCATGTCAGTTTCTCTGATTGTATGTACGCGATTAACTTTTAAACTACTAGATGGATTATAATGTTATGCATATTAAGGGCAACTTCAGACAGGTCATATGCCATAGAAACGTTTGGAAATAAAACAGGAGGTAAAGAGGGGGCTTGAAATTAGTATGGGGAAAACGTAACTAAATCCCTGCCTCCAAGGCTAGCAGTCCCGGGTTCGATCCCCGATACAGGCAAATATTTGAGTGATGAGCACGAATGTTATGGAAATACAGCTGGAACAAGATTGGTCTAAAATCAGTCAATTTTTAGGATATCAATGTATCGGGAGTTTTTCAGGCTTAAAACTTTTAGATATTTTTATTATTTGTTAGTAATTATGCCATAACAATATATATTCTGTGAAAATTCCAACGTTCTAGCTCTGGGCTAGAGGTCTCTGACAGACGGATGGACGGACGGACGTTGTAGGCTCAGTAATAGGGTCCCGTTGATCCCTTCGGATACGGAACTCTAACAAGACAAACGCCTAGTCCTTAGATGAAACAGAAATATATATACGTACGTATAATTTTTGTTTTTTGCTAACTGGTTGACGATGTCGAATATCAGACCAGTAGCTGGAGATGGACCCAGATTTGTTAGCTGTTAGAATTGTCCAAGGTGGATTCTGTTAAAGTAATAACGGCCCATTCACAATCTCCAATTGGTTCTTGGATGTTGCCTGTTTTATCTTTTAAGTATTTATTTATCTATACCAGTATGTATATCGTCATCTAGTTACCATAATAGAGAGGTTACTTTAGAGCCTCCTCTCCAACTCCTCTGCTGCACTGGGAGTGAAGAAATAGCATAGAATGCGTGCAGATGCTTATCATCCTGGCATGTCGTAAAAGTCGACTAAGGGACGGGTCCTCTTCTACATGATGGACTATCTGTATGGGCGATGGGCTGATCACCTGTCACCATACGGTTCATCATACCATCTTAGGACTAATTAATCGAATGTGGCCACAAGTAGTCTTGTGGCTCTGCCCACCCCATCAGGGATTTCGGGCGTGATGCTATGTATGTATGTATGTATGTACTTTAGAGCGTACTTTGGGTGTAGATCGATTTGTTTAAAGATTTTCCCCTGATTTATTATTATTATTTATAAAGCCAATGATCATTGTTAAGGCTCAAAAGAAACGAAAAATCCCTAAAAAACTGCCAAGTGTGAATTCCTTTGAAAGGACCCGATGTTTCGCGAATACCTTTTCAGCTATAGACTTTCATTAACCTTTTTTCAAGGGAAATCCTATTCTTAAACACATCAAAGGTCCATGATAGGTATTTTTTCCAAAGCCCTTTGAATTCCCTCGCACTTTATTGAATACAACAATAAATGATTATACAGTATTGCCTTTGAATTTAAATATATATTATGCGTCAAGGATCTTAATGAGAAAGAAAATTCAATAACGTATCGTAACAAAATGTAGCATTATTTTCGGAATTTTATCCGACTACAACAAAGCTATATATATGTTTGTATCCTGTATAAATCACTCGATTTGAAACCACAAAAAACCAAAACAACTAAATTAATTGTAATAGAAGCGGTGTCAAACGCGTTATAATTATGTATTATTATCATAGTTTGACATATGATTTTTTATAAAATAACTAGCTGGTGCCCGCGACTTCGTCTGCGAAGAATAATAATTTAAGTAACCTATGTACTTTTAAACCTTCCCTAGACCTCCACGAACATTTCAAGACTAAGATAAGATAAATCCGTTCAGCCGTTCTCGAGTTTTAGTGAGACTAACGAACAGCAATTCATTTTTATATATATAGATAGATATAGATGGTAGGCAATAAGTAATATTATGACATGAAATTTTAATTTTAATAAAATAATTGTAATTAATTATGTGAATTCGTTATATTCTAAGCTACCAATTAATTGTATACCTCTTTGGTGAAATAATGAACTATTGATTACACATTAAGACCTTGTTACACATTACCACAGAATAGATAATAGTACTAACGTACAGAAGAATCACTCTCTAACAAAACCGGTGTTTGGGCACGAGAATATGCCTAATCATGCCTTTTCTCTCAGTCGCATAAAACGTGCTCTTTCGTTTTGTCAGTTTCTATCCGTGTCATCCAACAAAAACAACGCGCGAATCGCCCAGCGAGTGAGCGAGCGGCAACCTGCTGCGATTTACACCTCCGAGCAACGCGACGGCCGAGCGTACCTAAAGTGCGGAGTGAAACCCGCCGGACATTACTTCATGCAATAAATAAGAGTATTTATGATTTTGATTATGAACGAACTGGTGAAATTTCAGGCGGCGTATGACGCCTGAAATCCAAAATGGCGGTTGCTAGAAGATATTGTGTTTCTACAGATTTCGCTATTAGCGATAAGACTTTTGTTCCCTAACTTTATTTTGTTAGTGTATGCTTTTCTGTTCTATTTGTGGTGTTCAATAAAGGGTATTGTACTGTATTGTATGAAATGAAAGTGGTTGACGAGACCATTCGAAGAACTTTCTACATACAAAGATGTGAAATACTGTAGGAATCATTTCTCGGTAGGTACCCAAACTGTCCATATAAAGGGCATCGTAAACGTGTTGTTTTTCGGCAATTTATTGCTGCAATTCGGGCTATTCGAAAAAGATTACACATTACATCACTAATGGGGACAAAAAGTTTGCATGTAAACTTTTGAGGATAGCCCGAATTGCAGCAATAAATTGCTGAAAAACTAGCGCGTTTACGAGCCCCTTAAAGCATAACATAACTTAAACTTACAAAAAAAAACATATAAATTGGTAATTATAGAAAACAAAAAGAGAAACAAGAAATCGATTCTGCCGTGCCCATTGCGGTCGATATTGCAATAGCCATCGGTGATTCTTGAGAAAAACCTACAATATTAGCTACTAGCTTATCGTCGGTGCGAATCCCAAAATCGCTGTGTTTTTTTGCGGCTTTTTTTTTATTTTTACACTAAGCGCTTCGGTATTAATTTCTGCATCAGCCCACAAAAAAAAAATGTTTTCAGTACTGGTTTATGTGTTAAAAGGCAAAAATGTACCTTGATAAATTCGCTATGTGAAATTAGGCAGTTAGCGAATTTTAAATAATAACGCACATTTAAGAAATTGGTCGTTTTATTTCGCTATGTGTTCGTTGATGCACATAGCGATATTTTATCATCGGCATTGTTGTCATATTTTTACACATGGCGATTTTTAGTAGTCAGCTATCTTCAAATATAGTGAGTAAAACCCGCTATGTAGCAAAATATTCTTAAAAATATCATTTAAGAAAATCGCCATGTGACCGCTAGTTACATAGCGATTTTTAATGTTACAAATTAAACCCGCTATGTACCAATATTTCCGTTTAGGTCACGTATTACTAATAACTTATTAACAAATTTACTTTAATTTTATTTAGGTATATTGATGTAAAAGTTACCTAGTTATCATAAAAAAATTACAACTACGCATGTTAAGTAACTATTAAAGAAACAAACGGTTTTAACCGTCTCCTGAAAAGTAGGCTTAACTTCGGCGCGCGGAATCCGTATATCGTTATTCTCTCGGGAACTTCCAAATTGTCCTGGCGCACAGAGAAATTTCGAAGAGCCTGATGGAAAAAACCGGCCATGTGCGAGTCGGACCCGCGCACGAAGGGTTCCGTACCATTATCTATAAAAAAGGCAAAAAATTACGTTTGTTCTATAGGAGCCCCCTTAAATATTTATTTTATTCTGTTTTTTAGTATTTTTTGTTATAGCGGCAACAGAAATACATCATCTGTGAAAATTTCAACGGTCTTACTATCACGGTTCATGAGATACAGCCTAGTGACAGACGGACGGACGGACAGACGGACAGCGTAGCCTTAGGGTCGCGTTTTTACCCTTTGGGTACGGAACCCTAAAAACTAGAGACCGGAGAGCTGGCAGCTTCCTCGCACAACGCATTAGCATTGGATACAGCGAGGAAACGCTGCCAGCATCTTCGGCACAATACCACGGGGACCTTTCTTAGATTTAAAATAGTTTTTTTTTATTTACTTATTTTTATTTAGTATTATTCATTATTACGTTCTTGTACAATAAAGTTTAGGTAATCTTTCTTTTTAATTCCAGGACCTAAATACATATTATATTCCCTAAACTAAACCCAGTCCATAGTCTGCTAACACTTTTATTGCCAGCTCAAAATTAAAGTTATATCCCAGGGGCTAAAGAATTACCCCAATACAAAATTTGTTAGAATATGATCCACGGGCGGTTCTGAATACCCGTGAGTCAAGTGCTTGATACTGAGTGTTCATTAGCTATAAACGTGTCCTTTAAAAAATAAACAATATAAAATATTTATTAAGGAATATGTTATTTGTTAATTGACGTACATGGGTTTTGCCCGTGACCTTTTACGCGTGGAATTCGACTAGCATTTTCCCTCGGGAACTGCTTTTTACCGGGATAAAAAGTAGCCTATGTCACTTACCGACCCATAAAATATTTTTCTGAAATAAATCATATCGATCTGTTGCGGCATTGCTGCGTAAATGAAGGACAACTCACACATTTATAATGAAGGTACATATTAGCCATAGAAATTAATTGCTCCATTAATCTACTTGTAGGTACCATTAAAACATAATCAATAAACCAATTCTAAATTCAATTAATATCAACAGATATAAACCGGATGTATTATCCTGATCGAGCCCCCACCGGAAATGCGGCGGTCGGCGGCAACTGTCCGCCATTACGACAACTGTCGCGTTAGCCCGGCCACTTCCGGTGTGAAACGATGGAGTGCTAAGCGTTTCCGGTGGCCATTTTGATTATTTGAGGGTTTTTTTAGTTTAGTTGCAAGCTCTTAGCTTTATGGATCTTTTTGATCGACGGAAAAGGCGAACACAGATATAGTGAATAATATGTTTCCATCGGTAAAACTCGGATCTCAATCGGAAGACGACGGGACCCGAAGTGTCAATATTCATTTTTATGAAACTTTATTATTTAGTGTCAAATGAAAAATGACAGCATGGTTTGATGCGTACTGGCCCCCAATTCTCGATGCATTCGAGATAATGTCGATTGCGAGATTAAACGTCAGATTCATACAGTTGTGTCAAATGACTGTATGCACTGACGTTTAATCTCGATCGTGGGATTATCTCGAATGTACCGAGAATTGGGGGCCTGCTGAAGCTAATTGAGAGAGCACGATAAATACGAACTTTTCCGATAAAACACGATGGAAACTAATTATGCACTACATCTGTACAACGTTTGATTACTATTTTTTCTCACTTTTATTTTTTATTACAAATAGCCTCTGTAAGTAAGGTTTGGATTTGTGTACATATGATAGTATTTTTGTGTTCAATATGTTTTTACAACGGCTGTTTTTACCAAGTATCTTTTTCTACACTTCTCAAAAACTCCCCTAGATTTTTGATTCGCCGTTTCTGGAAAACACTGAACGAATGAATATTACCACAATTTAATAATCATGCATAACTAGTAGATTAATTATATTCTGCTACATACCTACTTAATCGGTGTATCTACTTTATAAATTCATTAATTAATTGTATTCGAATCCCAAAGTTAAACAACTCAAATTTTACAAATTCACGTCCATATTGAAACTCTGATAACGTTTATTATTTAATAATACTAACATATATTTCAATTTATATCATCATGATTTTCATTTCATCCCCAGTGATCGACAACACGATCGATGCTGTGCAGTTCGCATCCAGCAGAGTCCCGCAATCTTCAACAGGTCAGTCCACCGTGTGGGTGGTCTGCCCACGTTGCGCCTTCCAGTACGTTGTCACCACTCAAGAACTCTTCGGCACCATCGGCCATCTGGTCTATGAGCATTGTGCCCCGCCCTTTGGCTATTTCCACGCTATGTCAGTTACTCCAGATCTTTTGTGGATCACTTCGTCTAATTCGATCTCATAGTGATATTCCTAGCTAGCCTTTTTATCGCCCATTGGGTGACCTTTAGCCTTCTTAGGCCCATAGTTAGTGACCACGTCTTTGTGTCGTAAGTCATCGTCATCACTGGCAACTCGCACTGATCAAAGACTTTCGCCTTGAAACACTGGTGTATGTTGGACGAGAAGATGGGTCATACACACGTTTAGGTTCAGAACTGTCCCCTCCTGTTCAGGACCCTGGGCCCTGATTTTGTTGCTTGGACTATATCCGCATGTAGGACATCAGGCATAGTTTTGGCCTTTATGAAGAAAACGTAAGGGTGTACTTCCGAAAAGCGCATACCGCCGATCGATCTGAAATTTGGTATAATAACGTATTTTGACCTCCTAATTACGAATATCATAACGAAAATTGGCGCTAACGCCATTTTGAATATGAAAATCGAACAAACTTCTCTCGGGTTCGGTGTGCATAATCGTGCATTTCTGACCAATGACTATTCGGATAATTGTACACACACACACATACATACACACTTTCTGGGGTAAGCTAAAATAGTCTAAATCGGTTAGAAATGCGCGATTATGCATACCGAACAAAAAGAGGTTTTTTTCGATTTTCATGTTCATAATGGCGTTTGCGCCAATTTCCGTTATGATATTCGTGATTAGGGCGTCAAAATACGTTTGTATACCAAATTTCAGATCGATCGGCGGTATGCGCTTTTTGGAAGTTTATCCAAACGTAAAATTAGGCAGTCGTCGGAAGGACAATTTTTGTTTCTTAAAGTACTGCGTATTACCCATATATGGTGTAACTACGCGAACGCTGCCCAGCAGAGTCGGATGCGATGATGGGTCTCTTTCTCGAAGTTAGCTCTACCTTACTGAATGCGAGCAGCACAGAATCTACATATCGATAGGTGAAAGTCCCGATAGGGACATTAAACTGTTATTTATTCCAGAAAATGCGAGTATCGCAGCGGACGAAGCCGCAGGCAAAATCTAGTCGGGAATAAAATTTTAAAATATCTTCCTCATGAACCAAATATTGCTCCATGAAATATGAATACAATCTGTCACCGACATTGTTGTAAAATATATCGACCGACGTAATGGATGTTCCATGTTATCGATAAATTATGCCGCGATATGTACATCAGATGACGCGGCGGCACATACAGCTACGGTAAAGCGTGTCTAGTGATGTGATAACATCGATATCTGTACTATTATAAATACGAATGTAACTCTGCCTGTCTGTTCGTCTGTTACATTTTCACGGCTAAGCCACTCAATCGATTTTGAGAATATTTCGTATGGGGATAGTTTGAGCCCTGGGTAATAGCCAACTTTTTCTTAGGTAACTAACCCCTAATAAAGAGGCAGGAAAATAATTTAACAGTAATTTGAGGGGAAGAATCTTAATTAAAAAAGTCAGTAACAAGAAAATTCCTATATTATAGAAAATACATTTCCACACAGACGAAGTTGCCGGTGAAAAATAGTAATCTATACATGAAAAGGTGAAATAACTACCATTCACGGAAGAGTCACAAAATCTCAGGTACTAGGTATAAGGTCTAGGAACTTGAAATTTGGCGGGTAGGTTCCGTTTCGTGTTTAGATATATCCTTTGCGAAAGATTTTTACGTGAATCAACCCTAAAGATATGAACTACCAATTTTTTTGGGAACTGTCAAGGACTCAAGGTTCATACCAAGCAAAGTCAAATTTCATTCTAATTTAATAACTTTGAAAGTCCGCTGGCCACAGAAAGTTCTGTGATCAAGGTAGGGATAATGGATAACATACTTATATATAGATAATTGAGAGAGGAAAGATACCTAATATTTATAAGAAAGTAGTAGATAAGTATTGTGTGTGATTAATAAAGTAATATGTTTAAATCATTTAAATTTTCATAAAACAGGTACAAATGACTTTTATAATAATAATAATGTTTATTTCAATAACAAAAAACATTAGGTAACAGTGCTTGGAACCATCTCTTTAAGTGTGCAAAGACACCTGTGTCCTGTTATATTATGGTTTTTAATTTAAATTAGAGATTTATACAGTAGATGGATCATGATATACTGTGACCGCGCATATATACGTCACTCGTAAAATGAGCTAAGTCGCTCATTAGCAATGAGTGCTAGTCATAGTAAGTCTAAACTCTTCCTAAGCAAGTGTCGCAAAGAGGTGTTGCTCTTTGAGAAAACGCAGGAAGCATTCAAAGAACTAATAAACCGAAATGCTTAACATTTGATTCGTAGTACAACTTTTAAACAATATAATGGATACTTGAAAAACACACGGCCTTACTCACGATTTATTGTCAGAAATAGTCCGACATGTTTCGAACTCTATTGGAGTCCTTCTTCAGGGTTTGAGTGCGGTCCCGGTCAGACCAACCCGCGAACTCAGTTTTAATTTGACTAATATAATGGATTTTCGTTTTATCCTGTTGCCAGAATTATTGATAGAAACATGTGGGATGCCTGAAAGAGAACGCAACTGTAACAGTAGGAGAAAAGAAGATGACACTATTCTCTCGGTTCGCGTGCACATTCATTAATATGGCGACAGATAATCGCTGTAAAATCTAATTTGATTATTTTAATCTTTGTATACAACATCTTGGAACGGTATTATTATAGAAAATTAAATTATGGGAAACCAGGGGCAATCCCGCTGTATATCAAGAGCAAGACCTAGTTTATTATTAAACTCCTACTTCATTAGTTGGCCATTAAATTAAGCGGAATAAAGCGAACAGTTACTTCGTATCTCGCGGTCGGCAAATGGGACATTAGCTGGATTTAATTGTTTAATCCGGGAATAGAATTAATATTGAGATATGTTTGTTTATTTACATAAACACTATCTTTCACCCACAACTGTGCGTGGAAATATATCTTTAACATATGACGAACTTTCATGTAACTGACTTTTTAGATTTAGAATTTTCAAATTAAGGGCTTGCATCTTAACGATTGTTTTAAATATAAAGTAGGCTATTTCCTTCCCGAAGGCTCAAACTATCTCCATACAAAATTTCATCAAAATCGGTTCAGCGTTTAGCCGTGAAAACTTAACAGACAGACAAAGTTACTTTCGTCTTCTGTGTGTATACTACACACAGAAGACAAAATGGAATACTATAATTATCTTTTGAGTTATTAGAATTTTTAGATTAAGTTTTTAAACCATTACTCATTATAAAATCGATTGAAATCATTTGAATAACGATGAAATAAATGTAAGGATCGCTTTTGTGCTTTTTAAGCAAAGGTTTCATCAATATAAAATCGACAGAAATAGAAATGGACCTGATAGCCATGCAAAACAAATACCTACAATATTCCTTAATATCTATTTAAAAGCAAGTTTAAGATAAACATTTATTTTTTATCGACATTCCCTCACCCTTATTTAACATCATAAACTATGACGTCTTAACTCTATGAATACAAAGTGCATGTGAATGCATTTAACGGGCGTTGGTTTCAGATCACATTGACATACTTTTCTGACTAGAAAACAAAAAATATAAAGACATTTTCATAATTTTCTAACGCAGAATGGTATGTAACATTTAAGGGCCTATGTTGTCTTCTATAGAATTAGATTTTTATATTCCATAACTTTTTTATCATAATTAGTGTTAGTTATAATTTGAAAGTCATAATATTAAAAGGCATAATTTTGGGTTCCGTTTTCTGCTGGTCATATTTGTTGATAGTCGTAAAAATATATTCATAACTTTTTATGTCATAATGTTTTACACTTAATAGTATTACGTTTAAATATAACAGTTATAGAACTTAACTTTATGAACCTAACAAAGTCGGTGTTTCATTGGGAAGACTTGTTCACTCGCTGTGCCTGCTCACTTTAAAGAAGTTTAGGCAGTGAAATGGTATGAATAATTTGTACGCCTTTGGATGTTATTGATATAAGTTGTATTATAATCTTTACCATTATAATTAACGTTATAATAATGAAGCGTTGTGATTTACAATTTGTATGACTACCGATAATTATAGGCATAATGTATATGGGAAACAATTTCTGACTTTTAAATTAAGAAACAATAACTGTATGAGTGAAAAAGGGATTTCAACATGACATCCCGTAATATGGGAGAAAAAAATCTAAATTTAAGAAGTCACTAACATGAGAATTCGTGATATTATTATTTTAAAGATACATTTCCACGTAAACGAAGTAGCGGGTAAAAGCTATTTAAAGTAAATGGATCCAATCGTACCCAACTGTAGGTAGGTCCAAAGCGAAACTAACCAGTAACCTGATTGGATTCCAAGTATTTAATCAAACCGGCGTAGGTCTGCGGTACATTTGTTACAATACTGGGAAATAGCCCATGGGAAGATAGCAATGTAACAAGGTTGAGAGGTTCAGTGCAATTAATTATTAACAATAAATAGATTTGATCAAGATCTGCACTAAAATAATAATAACTTAAAACGCAGATCTTGATTAAATCTAAAGTCTATCTATATATATCAATACGTCTAAAACAGTACCGTTTAGGCTGTGCGTTGTCTATAAGTGAGTCACACTTATAGACAACGCACAGCCTAAATGGGTGGTCCTAGAGGTTTGAAATTTGGAGGAGACATTTCTTGAGTACCCTTAAGGAAATAGCCAAATAGCGAATAGCGAAATTGCCGTCAAGTAAATGAACACAGTCTGAGGGATTTATAGATACTTAATGTACTTGCCACCGACATCAATATAATATTTATCTACACCCATATCATAAAACCTCCATTGGTTAATCAAAAACCGTAGGAAATGACCACCATTTTGACAACCAATTAGGAAAAACCAGTGCTGCGATGAAGAAATAACATGACTTCTTTATCGTTTTTAGTAAAGAAATGAGATTAAATTTGGAACAGCTGTCAAACTCAAGTGGGTCTCTATTCTAGTATCCATAGATATTAAAACAGTTATTGATACGAAACGTCAACTCAGTATGTTTTTTTAATATAAACTGCACAATATTTGATCTCGAGTGACGTGAGAATAGAGACTTCATCCGTTTGTCTATGATTTTAAAAAAAATGGTCTTGACGGACGGCCGCCATTATGGTGACGTTTTGCTGAACGAAAGTAGAATTTTGTTGAATTGAATAGAAAAAGTTGTTTGTAATTTACATTTTAGTTGAAAATATGAATAGTAAGTAGTCGTCTCGGAGTGTGTGTGATGTGAAAATGCGCCGGATATCGGAAATATGCAGCCACGATTGCAACAAACAACTTGTTGCCAGAAAATATTGTTTCTGAACCCATCATGGAGGATTTATAATATGTGTGTAGATAAAGTTATGTATGCAACTCTGCATAATTTGGCCTTAAAACACACGTGCGATCTTATTATGAACCTCGCTAAAAGCTCGTTTCATAAAACCGCACTAGTGTTTTAAGGCCTATCATTATACAACCGTTGCATAAACTACTATTTATTTATAACTTAATTAATAAGATTCTAACTGGACACTAAATGAACTAGGTATAACAATATTGCTTAATGATGATTTAGTTGAGGTGAAGATACCGCTGATTTTCAGCCAGCAGCATCTGTGACTCGCGGAGCGCTATATAAACAGACTAGTGGACCCGCGACAGCTTCGCCCGCGGTATTTTCCATACAAACTTTATCACCCCCTTTCACCCCTTTAGGGATGAAATTTCAAAAAATCCCTCCTTAATGCACGTCTAGGGTACTCGAGGAATGTCTCCTCCAAATTTCAAACCTCTAGACTACCCGTTTAGGCTTTGCCACGGTACTGTTTTGTATGTACCGTAAAATGGGGTGAATAGGGATCGCGGGGGGAATAGGGATGCCAATCCAGAATTTCTTTTTTCAGTAGCTAGTTTAATTTTCGGGCTCATATTGCTCTTAAAATAGTTTGTTTATATTTTTAGACATATTTTTTCTTCTTTTAGCAACACTAAGTTGCCAAATCATACAATTTTAAAACACAAATTCCCTGTCAAAGTTAATGCTCGAAAGCGGCGGATTTTTTATTGAATTTAACTTCGTTTTTATATGAAATTTGCCAAACTAAGTGTTCATTAACCTTTCGGATATCGTTTATATACTTAATAGGCTTATTAGAAATAGGAAAAACATACGTTATATTTTCTTTATTTATAATGGTTTTAAACATAGAAAACGATTCAACCGCATTTGACAGTTGGGTCGTGAATGGGGAGAGTTGGTGTTACGAACGGGGTGTACCGGGATGATAGAGGGGGGAGTTGGTGTTCTTAGTTCAGGGTTATCAATTTACATGAGTAGTCATAAGTGTCTTACGTTATGATAAAACGGTAAATATTATTTAAAAAAATATTGAAGTATCGGAGGAGTTGAAGTATTTCAAATTAAATAAACATGTTAAATTAAAATAAAGATCACAACTTACAAAAAACATCAAATCGGTTTATGTAGGAGCATAAATAAAACATTATTTTGCAACATAAATAAAATAATCTCTTGACAAGTCAAACTATTATCATAATCCGAAAGTGCCAACCCTAGCAATTTTCTCATTGCTATCCCTTCTAACCCCAACTACGGGGTGAGCTGGGATTGCCTACTATTACGTATTTTTCGTTGAAACTATGAAATGAAACAACAAATTATCATTGACAAACTAAAGTTCATACCTCCGGACCACTTTTTTGTATATAAATCAGTGTGTTTATATGTAGATATAAAAATAAACTTTTATCCAGGTTTGAACTTCGATTTCGTCCCTATTCACCCCATTTTACGGTATAGATGAGTTTGCGTTTTATCTCAGTCCCACCTGATGTTAAGTAACGACGAGGTCGAAGGTTGTACACGCTTACCCAGGAAATGAATGACGCAGCAACCCTATCGTGCGAATCAATGAAAATTGAACCATATGATAATGAAAATGAAAAAAAAATGAAAATATTTATTTTGCAAGTAGGCCACCTGGGCTCTTTTACATGTCTGAATCTACCAGCGCTTCGAAAGGTGACATCTGCTGAGAAGAAACGCCGCAAGAAACTCAGCAGTAGGTCTTTTTTCAACTTTGGCAGTACAGTTTTATCTAGAAACTAACACAAAATGTGCAATATAAAAACCTAATGGTTACAAATTAATTCTAATAAATAACTAATAAGGGAGACGTATAGTCTCAAGTTAAGTAACTTAGAGATGTACGTATAAAGTCTCTAAGGGTCATAATATTACTAAAAATAAAAATTTAAACAAAGAAACATCTAAATCGATTAATCTAGGTTAAATGGAGGTGTAGACAGTCTCCACGGTCAAGTATAAAGATGGAGATATGTCGATGGAAGCCCTCCAACCACAAAAGTCCTCCTCCTCCGAGGTCGGGAAGACCGGTGGGAGAAAGTGGACGGTGGGATGAGGTCGTATAGTTCCTGAGCACACTCTCCATAATAATTTAAATCGGAACGACTGTTAATAATAGTCTTAAGAGTTAATATATTATATCATGGTACACGTCAATCCTTAAAGTAGAACAAAGAAGCTTAGGATAATATAAGTATGTTTAATTGTTCCTTAAAAGCAAGTTGGCAAAACTTAAAAGCTAAAGCTAAACATTAATTGGACTCGTCCGTCATGCTTGGCATTAATTTCAGAGCCGTTTTTGCGTACGCTTGTAGGTGAGACTGACAAGGGTGCAAGGGTATAGCTGACAGCGAGTACTATATACTATACGGAGAATAAATTACTTTGAATGTGTGAGTGTACAGTCAAAAAGAGTGTACAGTCAAATGTGTGTGTCAACGAAAGTTAACACGATGCACCTTTCTTTACCAGGGCTCTGACCTGGTTTTGAAATATCGCGTAATTTTGTTCATCAATTAGCCGGTTAAAGGATCCTCTCACCGGAGCTTAAAAAACGCTGACGCTGCGTTTACGCCGTGACGCGCCAGACGAACGTCGTGAGAACGCCATATAATTACTTTTTGCGATTTTGACGTAGCTCAATTCATGCAACGACAGCGTATTTTCAGCTCCGGTGTTGAAGGCAAACGTCAAAACCGCGACGCAACAGACGCGCGACGGCGTAACCGCAGTGTTGGCTTATTTCAAGCTCTGGTGAGGGGATCCTTTAACCGGTTAATTGATGAACAAAATATGGGATCCCCTCACCGGAGCTTAAAATAAGCCGACACTGTAGTGCGCTTTAATGCGTCTGTTGCGTCGTGTTTTTGACGCTTGCCTTCAACACCGGAGCTGAAAATACGCCGGCGTTGCATGAATTGAGCTGCGTCAAAATCGCAAGTAATAACATGGCGTTCTTACGACGTTCGTCTGACGGGTCATGGCGTAATCGCCGTATTTTAAGCTCCGGTGAGGGGAAATTCAAATAATAGAACGGTTTTAAACAAACATAAATCATTTAGGTTAATAAACCTCGCGGTAAAATCGTGTATTTTTTGGCGTACAGTGGAGCGATAGTGTGTTTAAAAGAGCATGTAACTCAGTTTAATTTAACCGAGAAATAAAATTGACGGGTTAATTTTGTTCCACAGAAACAGAATGTGTAAAAAATCGGTTTACCAATTAACCGGTTAAAATAACAGTAACCGCAACCGGAATCATTTCTAAACTTACCTGATTGCCAGGCCCAAGTTTTTCAAAACCAAATGGAGTGCCCTCTGTTACTTTTATACATTCTCCAACCTTTCGGGAGTACCACGTAGCACGTACCATGTAGGTACATGCATTATTTGCGTAAGAAAATTTGATAAAAGATTTTTTTTTTTAATTCCTTTTCTTTACCACTCACACCACGCACCCGCTAAAATTAATTACATTTCTGATGGAGCAGTAATTAGCTATTATGTATTTCCCTGACTGGGAACTAGGGAGTTGCTCGCCTAATCCCAGATGGTTAATGGTAACGGTGAGTGATCGCCCGGGCTTGTGAAGATTACGGCTTGTTTTGCAATAAACTAGGGTGGTAGAATGGTTAGAAAACTGTCACATAGACCAATTCCGCACATGACTTCCGAAGCTCACAGATACGATCTGAAATTTAATTCATTTATATCGAACAGACACGAAAATTGTAGTCTATTAATAGTAGTTTATGCAACGGTTGCATAATGATAGGCCTTAAAACACTAGTGCGGTTTTCATGAAACGAGCCGTAGGCGAGTTTCATAATAAGATCGCACGTGTGTTTTAAGGCCAAATTATGCAGAGTTGCATACATATCTTTATCTACACACATATTATAAATCCTCCATGATGGGTTCAGTCAGAAACAATATTTTCTGGCAACAAGTTATTTGTTGAAATCGTGGCTGCATATTTCCGATATCCGGCGCATTTTCACATCACACACACTCCGAGAAGACTACTTACTATTCATATTTTCAACTAAAATGTAAATTACAAACAACTTTTTCTATTCAATTCAACAACAATTCTACTTTCGTTCAGCAAAACGTCAACATGGCGGCAAATACGATCTTCCGTCAAGACCATTTTTTTTTAAATCATAGACTAACGGATGAAGTCTCTATTCTCACGTCACTCGAGACCAAATATTGTGCAGTTTATATTAAAAAAATATACTGAATTGACGTTTCGTATCAATAACTTTTTAATATCTATGGATACTAGAATAGAGACCCACTTGAGTTTTGACAGCTGTTCCAAATTTAATCTCATTTCTTTACTCAAAACGATAAAGAAGTCATGTTATTTCTTTATCGTAGCACTGGTTTTTCCTAATTGGTTGTCAAAATGGTGGTCATTTCATACGGTTTTTGATTAACCAATGGAGGTTTTATGATATGGGTGTATATAAAATAGCTTGCGATATTGCTTAAGCAATGTCAAATAGAGATCCTGAGTTTTTAAAAAAATCGCTTTAATTATTACTTAATTTTACTTCTTTAAGTACCAAGTTTGAATGTAATCGGTCTTCCATTAGAATCGGAGTATTTGCGCAGTCGCTTGGAAATGATTAATGAAGTAGAGGCAATACACTAATGTCTGTTTGGTAATAACATTTATTTCCATTTGTATCAAGTTTCGAATTGTTCTCTTACAAACCTTGGAAAGTCCGACTCGACTCGAGTCGACTAGTCCGATAAAGGCGCGGACCAGCTATGTTATTGTCTTAACAAATTTCATCGCTCAATTCGTGGCGCAAACCGGCTAGGTATATACTCTTATCAAATTCCATCGCTCATTTCGTGGCGCAGACCAGCTAGGTATGTTATACTCTTAACAAATTTCAAAGCTCATTTCGTGGCGCAGACCGGCTAGGTATGTTATACTCTTAACAAATTTCATCGCTCAATTCGTGGCGCAGATCGGCTAGGTATGTTATACTCTTAATAAATTTCATCGCTCATTTCGTGGCGCAGACCGGCTAGGTATGTTATACTCTTAATAAATTTCATCGCTCATTTCGTGGCGCGGACCGGCTAGATACTCTCACTACTAGGTACTCGTACTACTCAAATTTCTTCTTAACAGATTGTCAAAATTCAACCCCTAAGGGGATGAAATGGGGGTTCAAAGTTTCTATGGAAAATACTGGCTAAGCCACGACGAGGCGGATAGTTAATAGGACACACGTTACGCATTGCGACATCACAAGGCTATTTAAATCAATCTTTGAAAAAAACTAATTATATCTCCGTTAAATCTAGACGATCCTCTCAAAGTAATTGAAATTAGTCTTAGAAGGCTGTCACACAAAAACACGGCGTACCAATTCGAGTAGCATTTGTAATTAGTTTTAAGACCCGAGAGACCGGTGATGGATCTCCCTTCAAAACCTAGAATTACAAACTTTTTTACGCGTAACATCGCGACGGACAGAAGGCTCGTTGATTGATGACAATATGTCGTTACTTCTAACAGGAGGCACAACATGCCCGCGAGTTGTGTGTCGCTCAGTGCATCTGTCAAAAAAAAATTAAGGGACGCACTGAGCGATAAATGACTCGCGGGCATATCGTGCTAAGTGTGTTCGCCGAGTTTATAAAAAAAAACAGGGCTTCTTACTCATTACAAATAATTATTTTTACGCATGATAATAAAAAATTAAAGGGGATAACTATATTTTCTTTTTTTAAATATTATTTTTGAATAGCCTGTATAATAGGTATGTCCAATTGCTGGAATATCATCGGACGACGACCATGACGAAGTCTCACAGTCGGAAGAAGAATCAGAGTCGGTGACGTTTATTATGAAACGTTCAATTGCTTCGTCTAAAACAACACACGAACACCCAAACGACACACTCAAAGCGTATTCCAGAACTGAATGGCTATATATGGCGTAAACTCGCCCGGCGCGATGTCGCACTTGACAACAACGGCGTCCCTCGTACCACAAAACTCAATGCGCGCGGCGATAAGCGACGCCCGTCATACAGTTTGCGATAGGTAAGCTACAGTCGCTATTTGGAGACGATGTCATAATATTTATCAACTCTCGGCGAACAGAATTAGATGCAGACCGGATGCAAACTCAGAGGCATCAGGCAGGGACAACAGGCCTAGTGCGTTGTGCTTGAGCGTCCTTTCATACCCTTTACACTAACATTACGAGTGTTGTCCTAAACGACTGATCTGATTTAATCGATACTGTTGCAGGTTTAGTAATTTAGGTACTGTACTAAATCTTAACTTCAGTGTAAGTTACGATTCCTCAAAGCTCGCGCGCGAACCGTAGTCGACTGGTTTTTACTGGAATACTTTTCAATCTGTCTACATTTTTGTAATCCTTACTAATATTGCTTTGGATATTATTCCCTTCAAATCTGAGCATTGGATTGAGTATTTTTTTCATAGCTATAGTTGTAGTTCACTGAATTTTCTCGAAACTAATTCCACAAGCGGACGAAGTCTTAGAAAAAACCTAGTACTTTATAAACATATTACATCAAATATTTCTACGGGTTTACATAAAAAAAATATTAACATACACACACATCTGAGTCAATTTTATAGTTCTTCATCAACGAGATTATCTAAAAATACCAAAGTAAAATTCTTTTTAATAATAATACAGGTATTAGGTCTAAATGAACAACATACTGAAAACATTTTAGAACCTTTTAACCGGTACCCGTGATTAGGGTTGAAGTTTAAACGGGATAAAAATATCCCGTACGCCTGTCAATCATTCTGATGGGGATAATGTATGATAAATGATTATTTAAACGATGCAGTAACGTGTATGTTTCACATTTTTTCCACTTTACTGCTCGCAGCTGGGTTCGCATGGAGTTCAATATTTGGAAACTGGAACTGTGCATATTGTACGATAAAAAGTAGCCGAAGTGGCCCTGGACCTATAGCTATCGCTGTGCAAAAACATTGTTTCGGTGTGTAAGTGAAACAAACGACAATTGACTAGCTTAGAATAATAACGCAATAGACACCAAGTCCACGCGCACAATTTGAAGCAACAAAATCGGGGCCATTTATGGCACCAAACGCCGGGACGCTCCGTAGTGTCAAATGTCAAAGCGCAACGAACGCATCTCGGTTTATTGCTTCACTTATGTCAGGGCGGTTGTATGTAAACTATCAGGGCTTCTTAACTCATTACAAATAGCGGCCCGCTAATTATTTTTACCGATGATAATAAGAAATTAAAAGGAAAAACTATATTCTTTTCATAGAATATTATTATTGAATAGCCTGTATAATGACCATGCCGAAATCTCAGAGTCAGAGGAAGAATTATTATGAAACGGTTAAATTGCTTGGTCTAAGCTGCCATCAATTTGTAAAAATATAACATCTTCTCTTACCGTATAGTACCGCCCGCCCGATGCGGCACTGCGCTGGACAACAACTGCGTGCCTCGTACCACGAAACTCAATGCGCGCAGGGATAAGTGACGTCCGTCATACAGTTTGCGATAGTTAAGAGACAGTCGCTGTTTCGAGACGATATCATAATATTGTATCAACTCTCGGCGAACAGACTTTACGCTATGCTTACTACACTATGAAAGTTAGTAGGTAGTTTTTGAATCAAATCGAATTTGTAATACTCGTGTAGGTACTAAAAAATCTCTAAAATCCTTTAAAGACGTAGAGCTATATTAACGACCCCTTTTAGTCTTTATATAAGTCGTTACAGTTCCTTTACGACCATAATCTTCATTTTCCCTTTCTGCACACCCCATTTATTTGGATAACAACCTTGAAGATAGCTCGTGTTAGAACAAAAAGTGTTTACTAAGTGAACACTTAATCAACTAAAGTGTGCTTAACTTAGGTCACAGTTTAAAACGGCTGCTTTAAAATTTAAATCCATATATTTATTTCGCAAGCCACTCGGGTTCTTTCACATGTCTGAGTTAATCTAGCAGCGCTTTATTCTCATCATCATCAGTTTATTATCGCCCCACTGTCGGGCAGAGGGGTGTGATTCTCAAACGTACGCAGCGGCTCATCAGCGGATAAACTATTAATTAAGACTGTAAGGACAAAGTCATTCAGTATAAATTTGAATGTATCCGTCAACTCTCATCAGCCGCTGTGCATGTAAGAGAATCACATGGCAGGCCTTTTTTCATAGATAGTGAGAGGGACTATGCAGGTTTCCATCAGATGGTGATATTTCTCCACCAAAACGCTCGTGGTAATTACTATGACTTAAACTGCGTCCGGGTGGAATTTGGTTATAGCTGATCCCCTGGGAGTTGCCACATGGTTGAGGGAGACGATGGCTGAGATACGCGCCATACTCGTGAACGGGTGCTGTCTGTGAGTTCCGGGCGGTTCATTGTCGCAAGTACCAATTAAATTTGTTATTTATTCGTTTTGTGTGAAGTAAGAGAAGTCTCTTGTTCTCAGTACTATATTTTATAATTTATCATATTTGTTGATTATTTAACAATCGTTTTTTTATTAGTGTTAATAATTATAATTTATTGTTTTATTACTTTGTAATGTTTCTACTTAATTTCTTTATCTTTTTATATTATGATGATGATCAACGTTTTAACTTGAAAATATGACTTTCTGCTGAGCTTCTGTCCGAACCGGTGGTAGATTCAACCCATTTTAATATATTAATGTGACAACTAAAAGAGCCCACAGGTGGCCAACTTCCTTAATAAATGATTTGAATTTGAATTTGAACTGTGATTTTTCCGGTATAAAAAGTAGGTAGGTCTTTACCCGCCTCCGGACTTTCAACTATCTCCATGCAAACAATTAAGTCAAGCCGTTGCTCCCTTTAGACGTACAAGAGGAATAAATAAGCAAACTTTCACATGTATAAAAATTATTAGCTTCTATCTGCGACTTTATCCACGTGTCATTCGATTATAGTTTATTCCCTCAGGATTTTTTTTAATTTTCCGTCATTAAAAGTCGCCTATGTTACTCTTAGGATAAATGTCTGTACAAATCATCAAGTCAGTCCATTGATCCGTTACTGCGTGAAAGAAGGACAAATCAACAAACCAAGAAACTGACAAACACATTTTCATATTTATAGTACTTATTAGTGGGGATTATTCTACCACAACTTTGACATTTCAATTATAGACTTGTCAATGCGAATTGACAAGTCTGTTTTCGTTGAATCTGCGAAAGACCTAACTTCCTACACAATTATCCTACAGCGGGTTACTCTAAAGTCTAGAATAAAAATGGATCTAGGGATTGAGTTCCTCCACGCTGTTGAAAAATGGCGCAGCTCTGTATAATCTTAAAGAGAAAAATTAGAAGAGAAATCAGTTTTATGACAATAAAAATCCTGGGATATTTATCTGGTTACCACGATCTTACTTGAGGTTTTTTCCGAGATAATCCGTTTCTTCGTTTTATTGTGAAAGAAAACACACTTCCCCAAGTATAATACAAGTATAGAAATCCAGTGAGCTTTATTCGTGGCTTTTTAACGGGTTTTATTTTCTATATTTTTAATAAAGTTGGTTATTATGTGCGGATAAACGTATTTGTTTTAAACTTCTAAACTACTTAAAGGATTTTGATGCAGTTTTCACTAGAATTTAGATAATATCACGAAGCAAGTTGAAGTATAAATAAAACACCTCAACAACATTATCTTAACTTTTCTCATAAATTCACTTAATACAATATCATTTGCCATAATTTCCATTCTCCATAACGCTTCTTTTCCATAATTTTTATTTGGCCTAAGTTTATAAACGACCCACTTTTTGTGACATAATGATAGGTATGCACTCCGCGGGGCATCTTTTTCTGCTCTGAGGGACAAAAGCTAACTAACGAACCTACCTGAGTTGAACATTATTACTATCTCTTGTGCATAGTGTGGTTTTTCTCAGTCATATTTTAGCAGATAAGCTAGATTAATGTGCTCAAATAATAAATTAATGTATACATAACAAATTTCATAAATAATCGAGGAATACTCGTACACGATTCACGCTAATGAACTAGAAACGTTAAGACACACGTATTACTTTTATATTAGGTTTAGTTAAAGGCTAGATATTGTTGTTGTTACAAAATAAATATTCCTTATTCTATTCTTGTTTAGTAAATAAAATAATGTATTGGATCATCTAGAGTGAATAGATCCGGAAGCTAAAAGGGGGAGGTCAATCAATCTACGTCAATAATGGTAAACATGTTTTGCTTTGCCGACTCTTATTTGTACATCATTGACGAGTATAATCTAATGTACAATATCATCAATTGTTTTTTGGCTGCAAAATTACTATGTAAACTACATGTCAATTTATTTTTCACAATAATTTAATGAAGACATGATTACTTACGAATTATTGTTGTTTATGACAATCGTTTCATTCGTTCAACGAAATAAGGGCAGTAAAATCTCAGAAAATTTACATTTTGAACGGCTTTGTCTTCCAAATGTTCGGTTTAAATTATCCATTTATTTTCAGCTCAATTTCTTATGTTTAAATCCTCAATAACTTTTAAGATTAAGCCTTAGATCCTAACATTTTAATAATCCCGTGCATTAAGCTGACGTAAATATAAATAGCGGCAGAACAATATTTCATACGACCAAATTTGTGACATCTTATACCTATATTATACAAATTAATATTTATCTGAACTTCAATCGATGTTTTTAGCGATTGACATGTTCTTAGAAAACCGTCCATAGCCAAATTTTATCAACAAACAAGGGAACAGTTACTTTTAGTCACAAGTATTAAATATAATGTTTAAATTAAAGTACACTTCAGACAAACGATCCATTCAACAATAAAACGGTCTACATAAATTACTAGCGATAAGATGAATCGTAAAGGTGCTTTCATACGGCGCGAAAACTTTTCCGCCTGGCACTGACAAATAACTCTGAGTGATAATGATATTAAAAATAAAAACCGGACAAATGCGAGTGAAACCCGCGTGGAGAGGGTTACGTTCCATACATGATTAACTGAAATTTCCTATGTTACTTTAAATACCATAGACTTCTTATAGGTTTTCCTGTAATCTATAGGTAAAGGACTATTTTTTGTACTTATTTCAAAATTTTAGGCCCGGTAGTTTCGGAGATAAGGGGGGGAATGGTAAATTTTCGCCTATTTTCCTAAATAACTTCCAAACTATTTATTTTAAAATTCCAAAATAAACATATTTAAGATCCTCACAATAAACCCTTTCATTTGATATGTCACATGATATAGATTGCGTAACTTTTTTTTTAATTTTCTAATTTGCCCCCCAAAAGTGGGCCCCATGTTCAAAATTAATTTATTTACGTTACGCATCCCTGTTGCGGTCACCAATTTACATATGTATACCAAACTTTAAATCAATCTGTCCTGTAGTTTCGGAGCAAATTGGCTGTGACAGACGGACAGACAGACAGACAGACAGACAGACAGACAGACACACGAGTGATCCTATAAGGGTTCCTTTTTTCCTTTTGCGGTACGGAACCCTAACGTACTTTCTTATTTGTCTTTATTTCTACCCGACTGCATCGAAGCAAAAAGGACGCGTAGTCGCGTATTATGTTTTCCATATTATTCTGTATTGTCCCATACGCTGGCAAATAATTCCATTGTAAAAACAGACATTTGTTATAACTTTTTAAATGACCTGCTCCTTTCGGCTGTTCTTATCAATGCTGAATTTCGTGTCAGTGTGACGGAGCCTTAACTTTAAATATATTCCGTCGATCCATCAGTTTGTTGACAACAGCTTCCGAACATTGCAATTCCGATATCGATCGCTTCAAACAAAGCGTTACCTTGAAATGGTCTCAGATAGATCTTAAGGTGTTAGGGTTGAGCTATACATGTAACTAAAGCACGCGTAACATAAAAAATCATAAACATAAACATAATTTATTTGAACTAGTAAAAATTACAAGTCGGGTTAATAAGTATTGATCGATTATATACTTTTAGGGTTCCGTTCCTCAAAAGGAAAAAACGAAACCCTTATAGGATCACTCGTGTGTCTGTCTGTCTGTCTGTCTGTCTGTCCGTCTGTCACAGCCAATTTGCTCCGAAACTATTGAACCGATTGAGTTGAAATTTGGTATTCATATGTAAGTTGGTGACCGCAACACGGACGCGTGACGTAAATATATGAATTTTAAACATAGGGGCCACTTTTTGGGGGTAAACTAGAAAATTAAAAAAAAAAGTTATGCCACCTATATCGTGTGACATACCAAATGAAAGGGCTAATTGTGAGGATCTTAAATTATTATTTTTTTTAATTTTAAGTGATATAGTTTAGAAGTTATTCAGGAAAATAGGCGAAAAATGACCATTCCCCCCCTTATTTCCGAAACTACTGGGGCAAAAATTTTGAAAAAAATACAGAAAATAGATCTTTGCCTATAGATTACAGGAAAAGAAGTCTATGGTATTTAAGGTAACCTAGTAAATTTCAGATAATCATGTACGGAACGGAACCCTCTCCACGCGAGTTTAACTCGCACTTGTCCGTTTTTTTTTTTTATATAAAGAGGGGGCAAACGATGCCCATGGACACCCGCAACACGAGGGGAATCAAGGATGCGATGCCGGCCCTTTGAGAAAGGAATAGGCTCGTTCTTTGAAGAAGCTCGTTGCAAATTCTTACCGTACCCTAACGGCCCCTCTACAACTTCGCCTGCGCTATTTCCCGTGCAAACTTTAAACCCTCATTTTTTTTTTCACCAGTATTTTTACAAATATAGTAATAAATAGTAATTGTAATAAAATTTATTTATCCGCAACAACAAAAGTAATTACAGGATGCACACAAGCACAAAAGAATGGAACATATAATTTTTAAACTTATTGCTATCTGTAGAGAGACATGCGATATTGCGAAACAGGTTGTTATCTGGTTCCTACACTAGGCTACGCCTGTAGTTTGAGGGTGTAGATATACCCTAAAAGAAACCTACTTGCTAAATTACTATTTTGTAGCTGTTATGGTTCCTAAGACTACTTGATTAGTCAGTTAGTGAGTGTTATTTCACTTTTATAATATAGATTATATTGGTAAAATATCTATATATTATGAAGAAAATAATTAATGCTATATTATGATTCAACCTATATAATGATTTGACCTATAATTGTTCAATTAGTGCATATTAAATTAAATTTATTAAAAACGTAATTAAGAACAACAAACCCGAAAAAAGAAGCAAATAATATGAATGCTAGTAAGTAATAATTAGATTTGTTTTAATTTATTGTCATCCAATCTGGTTACAACATTTTTGTATTTTTTGGTAAATATGTTTTTGTAAGTAGTTGATTGACACAATTTTTTCGTATAAGTAGGACCTACGAGTCGTATAGGTCGTATTATAATCATTATTAATCATTTCTGAACAGTCTAGTCGTCGGTAGCCTAAAAAAAACCAGAATTATATCAGTTTATGTTTGTATATGATTATATATAAACATAAACTGATATAATTCTGTTTTTGAAGAATATAATAGCTAAATCAAACAGCCGTCAAAATTCTTTTTTCTTACTATCAATCAACTCAAACGACCGTTTCCACCCCAAAAAATCCCACAAAATTCTTCTAGAACACGTTTAAATGATAAAGATCACGTTGCACATTCCCTTCTAAGGCGCCATTTACATTGAAAATTAAATTTCCCCGCAGTAGACCCTGGCCCTAAGACGATGTTAGCAGAAGGAAGGAACAAAGGGTTAGCTTTATTTCGAAATTGATAAAACGCGAGATAGCGCCTTTTGTACAAGCCGTCTTTGTCTGCTGATTGAAATACTTTCTGTTTACAAAGTTTAAATTAAAATAATTATTTCTGTGACATTGTTTTTGGCTTTCCTTGATTTTGGTTCTTTCCTTTGTATAACTTCCATACAAATGATTATTCTGACTTCCCTGACTGTGCAATGTACCTATGGCTTTTGGGATCCCTTCAAATTCCCCAAGTAATGTTATTTGCCCAAATTGTTCATTTGCTATAAAGTTTAATTTGCCATAATGCTATTTTTCAATGAAATTGTAATGAGCTTTGATATGAGTATGCTTCATTTTTACCGCAAATTTCCTGAAAAATTAAAATTGTACTATGGCAAGTAAATAATTACGGCTAATAAGTAGAATTATGAAATACAGAAGTCAACCATATTTGTGTGTTTCTTTGTTCCCACCAATGTCGCCTATCTTACGTTAAATCAATCAAATAAACAAACGTCTTCTTAACGATTCCTCTCAGTGTGAGTGGAGGCTTTTTCAGTCTCAATTATAAAATGATTGATCTTCAGAAAGCCTAAATTGTTTATAAATATTTTGATTTTGACCTCGCTGATAATTTATATTCTCTACGTGTAAAATTATGTGCTGTTAGGAACCTTTTTCTTAAAGAGATCATTTTATATAATATTCCACGCTCTGGGGAGCGTGAGGGTAAAATATAGTCAAGTCCGAATCGTAAAGAATCACTTTGTATAACTGTTGTATACCTACGACTTACTAATGACTTGTATAAATATATTTTTCATAATGTTTTCATTTGTCATAATGAAATATTTATGCAATTTTCCGTATCCTTCATAAGTAAATTACTCTATCCTTACCCAACCTTTCTTAAACAATTATTTGATATTGTCATTGTTGTGTTTATGTCAGTTAAATTATAACAAATGAACGATTATGTCCTATGAAATTGACCCGAGTGTTCCCGTTTTATAAATACATACTTGTACGACTTTACGGTATTATTATAAAGAAAATATTTATTGTATTAAATGATAAGCTTCCTTTTATTCATTACGTAAAGGTAGACAACTGATTGACGCTTAACTTGATCTCGGATTAAATGCTTAAGTGACGTTTGTGAATTTGGCAGCAGTGTAAATCACTTTCATCTATAATTTTATTTTATAGACTTTACTGTTGCAATAGGTACCTAATTTTTTTGTAATGTTGTTTATCCAGCCTATAAACATTAAGCCCTTTATTTCAAAATGGTGCAGCATAGTAGTTTATGCAACGGTTGCATAATGATAGTTGCAGAAAGTTATGTATGCAACTCTGCATAATTTGGCCTTAAAACACACGTGCGATCTTATTATGAAACTCGCCTATCGGCTCGTTTCATGAAAACCGCACTAGTGTTTTAAGGCCAAATTATGCAGAGTTGCATACATAACTTTATCTACACACATATTATATATCCTCCATGATGGGTTCAGAAACAATATTTTCTGGCAACAAATTATTTGTTGCAATCGTGGCTGCATATTTCCGATATCCGGCGCATTTTCACATCACACACACTCCGAGAAGACTACTTACTATTCATATTTTCAACTAAAATGTAAATTACAAACAACTTTTTCTATTCAATTCAACAAAATTCTACTTTCGTTCAGCAAAACGTCAACATAATGGCGGCGAATCGTTTTTTTTTTTAAATCATAGACAAACGGATGAAGTCTCTATTCTCACGTCACTCGAGATCAAATATTGTGCAGTTTATATTAAAAAAACATACTGAATTGACGTTTCGTATCAATAACTGTTTTATTATATATGGATACTAGAATAGAGACCCACTTGAGTTTTGACAACTGTTCCAAATTTAATCTCATTTCTTTACTAAAAACGATAAAGAAGTCATGTTATTTCTTTATCGCAGCACTGGTTTTTCCTAATTGGTTGTCAAAATGGTGGTCATTCCCTACGGTTTTTGATTAACCAATGGAGGTTTTATGATATGGGTGTAGATAAACGTAATTTAACAAACTCAAATTCTGCAAAAGTCGAAATGAGGGGCTCCGTTTTATGGAAGACAGCTAGAACACCTCGTAAAACCAACATGTAGACACATTATCACACCCGACGGAACCCAAAAAAAAATTAACAAGCACTCCACGTAAAAAGGTCATAAGGTAAACTGCTAGTCGATTTCCCCGTCGACGCCAGGGGATTTGCATTAACCAATATCCGGAGTGGTACTACCGTCGAGGCGAGAAACGAGTGAGAATAAAAATAAGAAACGAGCGAGCCTTACAGTAGTCGCATATGATGTGTCACCATAGCAGGGCACAAGACCGTTAATGCGTTAATCGAAGTTAACATTCCGAGTAACGGATTAACTTTTAAGTGAACTTAAAACGATTTAAGTCCGTAATCGTTACTTAAACTTTCATATATTGATGTTTATAAAGGGGAATATGCACCTTATATAATATAGCCATAGGTTTTGATCTGAATTTAATCTCTAAATAATTAGGTATTATTACAAACTCTAATGCTACACCCTTCTTTTATAAATTTTTCATGTCCTGTCTAAACTTCCATAGCTCATACCAACATTTTTTTATAAGTAAATCACTAGTCACCCAATGATATAAAATGCAATTTCTATCACGAGTAAACTATTCACGATTAACGTTTACTTACGTTAAATCTTCCAAAATGTAATGCTTAAACGTTTAACAAAGTTAATATTTTTACTAACGGGTTAGCGATTAACGAAGTTAACTATTTGATTAACGGTGCCCAGCTATGTGTGTAACATCTGACATTTCACCGCGCGCGCTCATTGGTCAAATCAAGTAACGTGCGCGTCCCGGCTTCCTTACGCACTTCCACACAGATTGCAGGAAAGCGAGAGGAAAGATGTTACACGACAAAACATTAAAGAAAGAAGAAGAAAGAAAGATAAGACATTTATTCACCCCGCAAGACACACGATAATAAAAACAATATAGAAAAACAAGATGTGTGTCATCGAGTCAGTGAATCGGTCTCTGGCTCAGCATAATGCTGAGGTGTCCGACACCCGCAGCGCTGATGTTCAGCCAGCACCGTCTGTAGCAATCGAAGCGCTACACAAACACACCAAACACTAATAACTACACAAAACTACTTGGATAAATAAATAGTATCTATATACAGAACAACAGGAGAAAGAAAGTCAGGGGAAAATCTTTAACACAAATCGATCTAGTCCCAAAATGAGCTCTAAAGGCTTGTGTTATGGGTACTAGACGACGATATACATACATACATACATAGATAAATAAATACTTAAATAGATAGAAATCATCCAAGACTCAGTCACAAACATTCATGCTAATCACACTAATATTTCCGGGAATAAAACCCGGGACCGCTAGCCTCGCAGGCAAGGTCGCTGTCAACTAGGCTAACCGCGTCGTCAAAATTTAATGGTGAGAGGCGACATTTTAAAAATAAAAGCGAAGTTTAAATATTTTATCCGCACTCACGTCATGAATTCATTTTACGTATTCAAAAATCCTACAATGACCTACATTACCTTTTTTTAGGAGGACGGAATTGGTAACGGATTTTTTTTTTTTTATTAAACTAATAGCAAGAGGATGACAGCGCGGAGCATTATTAAATGTTTTTCTTTATAATGAAAAACGTCACGAGCATTTCGGGCCATGCTGAGTATAGGGTTCCGTAGCTATTTTAAATCCGAAAACCATAACTTTAGCTTGGTGCCATTTTGGATGATTTCAGTAGGCATAATATATCTTGCAATGTAATCATGACTGTGATCAAAACGATCGTAACATCGTCGGAAATATCGGGCCCTCTCTATAAACTTCAAACTTCTGCATTTTCATAGAATACTCAAAAGATGGTAAATTAAAGTTACTTAGATAAAAGTACTTATTCTGCTATTTATATAGCACGCAAAAGTTAAAACTTATCCAATAAGAACATACCACAGCATAATAAATCCAAGCTATAGTAAGAGATCATGTATAAGCAATAGTGTTATAAATTGAAAACGCCACTGTTTAAAAAAGTATACCTATACAAGCTAGTCACCTATAACTCATGAACCAATGAATGAAACCCCCCTATTCATAGGAATGAACGATTATAACTTGTGAAATTATAACAAACGAAGTGTTTCAATTGAAGCGATCGCGAACCAATAGTAGTGCTCGAATATTGGGTTAGAGTCGGTTGCCACTTGTGAACTGCATAAGGGGTTCTCAGACGAGTTTACATACTTCATGGATTCACACAATCATTACTTTGCGGTGTGATGGGGTGCTAACTCGTATCATTAGGTCTACTTTTTGACACTTTAAAGATTTAAAGATTTTGATATTGCCATGTATCTTCATCTATGAAATTGCCGTCTTTGTCACAACGAACCCAACCTTATTTAGGACAGTGTCTGAGGTCTTCAACAGAAGCACAACAGAAGTTTCAGACACGGCCAGAATCTCAGTACCAAATGTTCAAAGACTGCATTGATGCGTCAAACCGTATTTTGCCTAGCGATTAAAAAAATGATGGGCAAAAATGTATGGAACCCAGCCCAATCACCAATAGAATTATAACGTATGTAGGCTTATTGATCCCACTATTTCCTGTAATTACTGAATTTATTGATTACTAGCTTCCGCCCGCGACTTCATCCGCGTGGAATTCGGTTGTAATTATACTCTCGACAACTTTTGAGTTATTTGGGACAAAAATGACCCTATTTTCTATTCCAGAAGCTAAGGTCTAACTATATACGACGTTTCATGAAAATACGTCCAGCCATATGGAGCTAAGTTGTAACAAACATACACAAACACACACACACACAATAATTTATTTTAGAAACGGTTACCTACCTAATTGTTTGTTTTGCATATATACCAAGTTTCAAGTCGATAAACAAATGGAATCGGTTTTTCCAATACAAAATTTAACACCCCAAGGCCCCCTTGTAAGTTTCATATTGTCTTATACCGCATACCTATTTTTCTATTTTAAAGAGTATTTATACCAAGTTTTAAGTTAATAAACTCATCCAAACAGTTTTTCGCATACTAACTTCCACCCCCTCTTTTAGCCCCTTCCACTTTTATTTCCAAAAGTTTCTATAGCCTATGGCCTGCCTGAAGTGTTTCTGGATATATTATCGAAAACCGCATTCAAATCCATCCAGTAGTTTTAAAGTTTATCGCGAACATACAATCAGACAAACAGACAAACAGACATGAAATTCAAAAACCATTGGGATTTGTTCTGCTGCTCATTCTGAAGCCCCCCATAGCATTTTTTCATTGTTATCTTCAATGTACAGACTTTTTCCACTTTAAGATTTTATTATATGTATAGATATAGCTGTAAATATAGTGAAAATACCAAAACGTATAGATCTAGATTTTGTTAACAACCTATAAAAAATTGGTCAACATCGGTTAACACGTTAAGGGGTGGAAATCTGAAGGTATCTATCAAACGCAACTTCAATTTGTTTTTAAAAATTTATTTCAATATACATTCCTCTTCCGAAAAAAGGCAGTAACAGTATGTCACTGTTTATAACAGTATGTCACTATTGTGTAGGAGTACCATCGCAAATTTTAATATTTTCTTATCCAATGAAACTGTCAAATACCTTACTGTAATTGACTTTTTATACACTTACTGTTATATTTGTTTAATTGAATAAATTCACAAAATATCCATTTACTACTTAACTTTAATTGTACTCAGATAAACCGAAAGCAGTTTAACCGTAGAGTTAGTTAAAACTAGACAAGTTCATTCTAGAACTTGCAGTAAAGGATAATGGTCTTCGTTTAACTATCTACTTAGTTGGTGAGATAACTCCAGCTATCCCAAGTTGGGATGCAATCCAAAAACCGTCTATTGAGATAATATTAATGTATTAGAGCATTAATGTATTAGATAATTAATTACCTAGTAGTTTATATTCATAAAATAATAAATAAATATCAGATGACAATCTTTAAACAAATCGATCTAGTCCCAAAGTAAATTCTAAAAGCTTGTGTTATGGGTACTAGACGACAATATACGCTTATATACATAAATAAATACTTTAATATATAGGAAACATCCAAGAATCAGTAACAATTCGTGTTCATCACACAAATGTTTGCCCTTACCGGGAATCGAACCGGGGACCGCTAGCTTCGGAAGCAGGGCTACTACCAACTAGGCTAACCGCAAATCCGCATGGATTAGGATGGTACATTTGTAGTGGTAGAGCCAAACAGTAATCCTCACTATATGATTACTGTTCGAATGGGCCGGCTCGACCGGGGTAGTACCACACTCTCACAGAATATCGGCGTAAAGTAATAGCTTGCTATTGCGTTTCGTACGGTGAGTGACGAGATCCGGAGGCCTATTCCCATATCCCTATCCCATCCCCATTCCCCATCCTCCTTAGACTGGCAACGCATTGGCAGCACCTCTGGTGTTGCAGATGTCCATGGGTGGCGGTGACCACTTTCCATCAGATGGGCCGTCGTCTCGTTTGCCAGTCAATTGACGTAAAAAAAATCCCTGTCCCTGGCAACGTCATCACTGTCTTACAAAACCGGTGTTTAGGTACGAAAATATCTCTAATCATGGCTTCTCATTCCGTCGCATAAGACGTTCTCTTTCGTTTACGCTAGAGTTGTCAGTTTTTATCCGCGTCACGTAACAACACCAAACACTACTTGATGACGCGGGAATCGGGCAGCGAGCGAGCGAGCGGCAGCCTACTGCCACCTAAGTTTATCTTCGCAAATACGAACACCCGATAATAATATTAATCTAGAGCTGTTAGCGCGCTTACGCACTACATCTGATCCATATCCGATCTGAACCCCTGAAAATACGGATCTAGAAATCTTGGAATGTATTCTGATATTGCTTACGCACTAGTCCGAACAATACGGATCTAGAAATCTCGGACCGAATTCGGATATTGCTTACGCACTAGTCCGATCTCTGATCCAACTGCCACCTTGAACTAAACTGGATGCCTGCCGCACCCCCCGGCCACATACCCCGCCGCACCGCTGCCACACTGCTCGTACGCAGCTCGGATCGGACCCAGTGTGTACTGCGGTCCGGCAATAATCTTCTCCAGAATGGAGATTCACGGTGACGGAGAGAAATCGGATGACGGAATCCGGACCTGGTGCGTAAACTACCATTGAAATAGTTCTATGACTACCTATTCCGGACCATATTTCCACGGGTTCGGATCGGATACGGATCGGACGTAGTACGTAAGCGCTCTAAGCGCTCTTACAACAATTATGTATTTAGTACGAATATGCAACGAATGTACGACCGGAATGATTGCGTACTCGTACTTATTCGGAAACACGAAAACTGGGCGTCTATTCGGGAACTAAGTGATACTGCAGCGACCCACAAACGAGACTCGCATCTCACTTTTACGCATTACGCGTCGTGAGGAAGAGTGGGATGAGAAATCTCACTCGCGAGTCGCTACAAAATCACTTAGCGTTCCCGAATACTTTATGTACAGTCGAGGTCATAAATATATATACGAATATATTACCAAAGAGACAAAACTTAACTGAGCGCTCTAACACCCTTGACAATAAAGTCGTGTTAAAACATTTTAGTTCACTCTATCCGCGTTGATATTTTTATCGTCGACTGTACGTGATACATATTACATCTTCTATATCAGCTCCTTTAACGTTTAAACATATGTACCTATGAAAGTATGTATAAACCACTTAAACTGGATAAGTTCTTTCCCCGTACAGATTACACCTTCCACCGTCACTCCACCACCATAAATCATACTCCAATATCATATAATAACGTAATATAGGAAGTTTTTCTACCAATTTAGCCCTTTTCAACGCCAACAAGCGATATTAACCCTTCGGGTAATAAATTTAAAGCCTATAACTCCACACCTGCGGATAATGGATAGAAGTTAGAAGCAATTTAAGATAGGGGAAATAACTTTATTTTGATAAACTAACGGTTATAGTGATTTCGAGGCGCGAAATCTATTGGGGGTTCGGGGATTTCAATTGATTTCTGGCAGTTTGTTACCTCACGGGAAAACGTTGAGACGGTAAGTAACCATTATACTTTTGCTAGCAAAGAGAAATGCCGTACCCTCGTGGTACAGTCGAGGTCATAAATATATACGTCAAGAGGGAAAAAAATATCTAAGCATCTTATTACTCGACTGCAATTAGAATACTATTTGAAAGCACTGTTAGCACAACAGTATTTATAATTAATATAAAAATAAGTCGGGTTTTCCTTCCTGACGCTATAATTCCAGAACGCACGAACCGATTTCCACGGTTTTGCATTCGTTGGAAAGGTCTCGGGCTCCGTGAGGTTTATAGGAAAGAAAATTCAGGAAAAATTTCAACAGAAAAGCGGGAAAATCTTTTTTCACATACAGCGCCATCTCTGATACATAGCTACACCAAACATGATACATGTTACATAAAACGAAGCCATCTGGTGGCGAAACGGAGTTCGCCGGGTTTGCTAGTAATTAATAAATATAATCCACTCTATAATAATTTCATACATTAAGTGCAGACACTTATAGATAAGTAACACACACACATTCCCATCACACCGTACAACAGACGCATAAAACTTCGCCCACTCCTACCGCCTATCCTCGCGTCTCAATTTTTTTTTTTTATTAATCACTCTCCTAACCAAACACCTTTTTTCTTTTGAGGTACGGAACCCTAAAAATTTGCGTTTCCGGTTCACTTGCATTTCCAAATATATATAATGGATAGACTGTAATATACCTACGTATATAAAATGTGTAAGAATCGGTATACAATATAACGCACAATAGGTATCCACATTAAGTAATGATTAATTGAAGCATGGACTCAAGTTTGATATTTATTCATGTGTTCCGTAAATTGCTCAGTCGTATTAACACCAAGGGTCCATTTAAAGGGTTTTTGGGTTCCAAAGGTATCGCTAATTTACTTGGGTTTCTCAAATAATCAGATTAAGGGATTTCAAGGGGTGCCTTTTTATGAAAAACCGCCCGTGTGAGAGGGATTTTCTTTTAGCAGCGGTATGGTGAGATTTTTTACAGTATTACCAAAGTAACTTGACGTTATTCTATAAAAACGAATACATCATGGTTAATTTTTAAATCACGAAAGAAAATAACACGATAATTAACCCTCATCCGGGTAGAGGCGATTTATCGACCATAATACTTTGTATTTAGAATTTCCACCGTAGTAATTATGTGAAAAAAATAATATATAACTTACAAAAAGAATCTTGAAAATATTTTTACTAAAACATTAAAGAAGGTTCGGACCAGATTATTCACAATTACATACATACATACATAGCATCACGCCCGAAATCCCTAATAGGGTGGGCAGAGCCCATTATTCACAATTAAGTACTTATTCAAATATTGTAATTTCGTACAAAGTAAGACAAAAAGTGATATATTACTTACAACATTGAAAAAATGGGAGGGCTAGAAATAAAGGAATTATTGCTAATATTGACTAAGCGACTTATTTCGGACAGAGCTTGCAAAGCTTTTTGCTAAAATCAAACAAGTCAAATTTGTTATAATTGTTTAACAAACAACGTTTAATTGTTAAACAAAGTATTGACTTACGTAAAATTATCAGTCTAATGGCCGACTTCAGAAAGGCCACTCAAATTGATCTATAATAATTTATCCGGCTTGTCCGGGTTAGGCACCATTCCTGGCTGGGTGTGGTACCTATTCGTGTTCTATACCTATAAAGGTGATGTGCTACGCAATTTTTCAGCCTGGGCTTAGCCATATGGCCACGGTACGGCGCCGTGCCGTGAAAAATTGCGTAGCACATCACCTTTATAGGTATAGAACACGAATAGGTACCACACCCAGCCAGGAATGGTGCCTAACCCAGACAAGCCGGATCAACCAGGGGGCACAGATTTTTTAGGAATGACACGGTCTAGGATGGGAGAGGACGGCCGACTAGCCGCTACCGGTCGACCACAATCACCCGGCTATGCAGTCTAGGCAATATAGGAAATGAGGTTTTCATCACACTTGCTCGGAAAGGGTGTTATTATACGCAAGCGTATAGAGCAACTATAGCCGATTTAACTCCTCTATGGGCTCCGCCGTCAGCGGGAGTTATAAACCATACAAAATCCATAACTCCCTAGGGAGTTATGAATTTTGTATGGTTTTGAACTCCCGCGGGCAGTTAAGTGCGCCAAGTCGGCGGAGCTGCTAGGGAGCCGCAGCCAGCGGCGCGCGACCGCAAGCCGGCGGAGCTGCTCCGCGCTGATCGCAACGTACGCACAGTTTATGAACACCCACCTGATCTTAATTCGCGATGTAAAATGGGAATAAAATTAATATATATACTTTTTTTGTCTAATTTTTATTTAATTTCCTCGCAAATGTGATGAAAAACATTGTGTGTATCACGGGCAGTAAGGGGATAACAAACTCGAGTCATAAAAGCCCTCGCCTAACGGCGTCGGGCTTCTAACAGACTCTCGTTAGTTATCCCCTTCTTACGGCCCTAGATGCACAATGTACTATAACACGCGCTTATATCGTAGAAGGATGAGCGTCATGTGTTTCCGCTTGATTGTCGTTCTAGTTCACCTATTCGTCTGTTCGATATAGGTTAAAATTGACTTCTTAGATTTTATTACATTGTTTCTTAGTTGATTACAAGTGAAGCCAATAAAAGCGTGTTAATGATGGTTAACGATGTCAAAATACGAAGTAAACTAACTATTTAAAATGAAAATCATTTTTGCCTAAAAGTGGTCTGGGCAAGGCACTAGAACATATTAGAGTTTTCACTGCCAAGACAAAATAAACTTAGACTAGTAAAAAATAGAAAACGTTAAGCTATCCTTTTTACTCTCCGGTTACGGATGAATAGTGAAAAAGAGACGGAGCTAACCGAATTTTCAGATTTCGTGGAGCCTTGTGAATGTCACCGATAAGATATTAACTCACGCATTGCAGATTCCGCTTGGACCAGTGCCAAGGAAACGGTTTTTAGGGATCCGTACCTCAAAAAAAGCGGAACCCTTATAGGAGCACTCGTGTGTCTTTCTGTATGTCTGTCTGTCTGGTTTGGGAAACAGATAGGCAATATCTTGGAGTAAAACATAGGACCCTTTCATCGTAATTTCACGCGAAAAGTCGATTTTATAATTACAATTAAACTGACATTGAAGTGCGTCAGTGGCCTATATAGTGACTTAGGATAACGACTCGTGATCGTGAGGTACCGGGTTCGAATCCAAGCGATTGCTATGTACCGATGAGTTTTTTTTTTAACTTAGGTAGGTTAATTTCCTGCACGTGAAGTGCGGTAACCGATGCTTTAACAGTGAGGGCACATTGGGTAGAAACCTGAATACTTAGGTACTAAAATATGCAACCATGATCCAATTGGTCTGGTGCCTCTTTCACAAGGCTTTAGGGGATCAGAAGGCAGCCACTCGTCTGTTATAACCCAACCTGGAAATCTAGGATCATGGTCGAAGTGTACCCCAAATATAATACGGGAAAAATCGCTAAAATTATTATAATTAAACTGTAAATTGAGATACATTATCAACACAGACAGTCGAATTAGTCCTATAAACATAATCAAAATTATCACCGGAAATGTGAAAGTAAGAAATCAAAATGGCGGTCCTGCTGCTCAATTACGTAACACCAATTGGTATCGCTTTCGTGAAAAGTAAACCAATTGTACCCTTATTCACACAGAGTTAAGACTAAATTGGTTTGCATTTCGAGCCAAACCGATACCAATTGTGCTGCGTAATTGAGCTGCTGATCGATACCAATTACCACCATTATAAAGTCGTTAGTTAAATCGTATAATAATCGGGCTGGTAATGTATTGTCGCAACACGAACACACACAATTGGACATTCGATATTTAAAAATGGTCATATTTAATGCTTATAAAAATGCCTAATGGCGCTACTTAGAGTCGGATTGTGAACGATTGTATGTACATTTTGAAAATGGAATAAGTACTTTAATGGTTAATTGGGGCCAATTCAAAAGCGTGTTCGCTAAGAAACATCAAATTTGATTTTGATAGCTTTGTGCTATACAAAATGTAGGGGCACCGTTTGAAATTGGAGACTTTAAGTATGCACATTTTGAAAAACGAATACTTTAATGGTTCATTAAATGACACGACTAAGGGACGGGTCCTCTGCAACATGGTGAACTATCTGTATGGGCGATGGGCTGATCACCTGTCACCATACGGTTCATCATACCATCTTAGGACTAATTAATCGAACGTGGCCACAAGTAGTCTTGTGGCTCTGCCCACCCCATTAGGGATTTCGGGCGTGATGCTATGTATGTATGTATGTATGTATTAAATGACTGAGTGCGGCCATAAGACTCACTTGGGTGTGTGCCTAAGCTATCAAAGCTGCATAAAGATTTCGTTAAACAAAATAACAACAAATTTACATTAAATAAATTAACAATATAATAAAGTAATACAACAAAATAATAATACAAAATAAAATCAATTATTTATATTCATATTCATATTCTTCATTGAGTATTGTTCATACATTGTCGTGAATTTTATAAAAAAAAAAAAATTTTTATGTCAATTGACTGACAAACGAGCTGACGGCCCACCTGATGGAAAGTGGTCACCGCCGCCCATGGACATCTGCAACACCAGAGGTGCTGCCAATGCGTTGCCAGTCAATGGAGGATGGGGAATGGGGATGGGATGGGGATGAGGGAATAGGCATTGAGGGAAACAATTGATTATATTCTAAAATTACATATGATTAAAAATACGTTAGAACTTATGTAATAAAAAATCCTCAACCCTAATATAGGCCTTTTGTAGTAAAAATGGTAAAACCCCGCCGGGATCTGGAATCCTTAATATGGTCAGGGATTTTTTTGTAAATTTTTGGGCATATTGTATGCAGGAGATTACCTACTAATTAATAAATAAATAAATAATCTACAAACAAGAGCGTTCCCTTTATTAAGTTTTCAATTAACACGCTCCTCTGCTGCACTGGGAGTGAAGAAATAGCATAGAATGCGTGCAGATGCTTATCATCCTGGCATGTCGTAAAAGTCGACTAAGGGACGGGTCCTCTCCAACATGGTGGACTATCTGTATGGGCGACTGGCTGATCACCTGTCACCATACGGTTCATCATACCATCTTAGGACTAATTAATCGAACGTGGCCACAAGTAGTCTTGTGGCTCTGCCCACCCCATTAGGGATTTCGGGCGTGATGCTATGTATGTATGTATGTATAATTTATCGTCTCGGTGTGTTGTGAAAAAGACAAATCTTAGCATGAACGATTCACAAAATAAAAATAGTCATCGATAAAATTCAATGCTAACAAAAGATCTTTACAATCATCGGCAAATTAATATTTTTTGTGCCTCCATATTGAATTTGGCTGACGTCACGCTTAGTATATTCAATACAATTCAAATTCAATTAAAAAATTGTATACAGACTCTTTCAGCGCCACGATTCTATTTTCTTTTATAAGAACATATTAGAGCTAAAACAGATTCATTTCAAATTAAAATGTAGCACCAATTTAATCGGTATACACTTAGTTAATGATTCGTTTACGGCTGTACAATTTATGACTTGTTAATTAGAACCGCTGGATTGTTCTGATTATTTTTAGGGTTTCGTACCCCGTCTGGCCGTCTGTCACTGCCAATTTGCTCCGAAACTACTGGACCGATTGAGTTGAAATTTGGTACACATAATAATATGTAGGTAAGGCATAATACGGATGTGTAATGTAAATAAATTAATTTTAAACATGGGGATAGGCTAGGGATAGGGATATTTTAAATAGGTGAAAATTGATCAGTCCCCCGCACTTAACTCCGTAACTACCTAACAAAAAATGTTGAAAAAAAAAAACCGCAAACTAGCTCTTTACCTATCTACCTATAGATTACTGGAAAACCTATAAGAGGTCTATGGTATATAAAGCAACATAGGATATTTCATATAAACACGGAACTCTCTCCACGCGAGTTTAACTTGCAGATGTCCGGTTTTTTTTTTTAATTGATTGGTTTCATGCAATTTTCGCATGCGACATTGAAATCTCCGTACAAATGTTCGCTACGGCAATACGCTATTCATAATAACATCACGCCCGAAATCCCTAATGGGGTGGGCAGAGCCACAAGACTACTTGTGGCCACGTTCGATTAATTAACACGCTATTCATTCTTATGCGAATAGTTTTTTTAAAGTACTAACAGAACAAGTTACGGCGCTAACGTATTTTCTTTGGTGTTTTCTGGCTTTCCATGTACCACCTTCGACCTCGTCGTCACTTAACCTCAGGTGAGACTGAGATCGAACGCAAACCCATTTTTGATAAAAAAAAAGTTCCCGTGCGGGCCTGAGCGAGAGAAGCAAATATAACTCTTAAAAGGGCCGGACTTGAACTAACTTTGTTCTTAAATTGAAAATGAAAATGAAAATGAAAATAAAAATATTTATTTTGCAAGTAGGCCACCTGGGCTCTTTCACATGTCTGTATCTACCAGCGCTTCGAAAGGTGACATCTGCTGAGAAGAAATGCCGCAAGAAACTCAGCAGTAGGTCTTTTTTTGGCAGTACAGTTTTATCTAAAAACCAACACAAACTGTGCAACATAAAAACCTAATGGGTACAAATTAATTCTAATAAATAACTAATAAGGGAGATGTATAGTCTCCGCGTCTGGACAAGTTAAGTAACTTAGAGATGTATAAAGTCTCTAAGGGTCATAATAATAAGAATAATAATTGAAACAAAGAAACATCTAAATCGATTAATCTAGGTTAAATGGAGGTGCAGACGGTCTCCACGGTCAAATTACAAAGTGGTACTAGATATAACTAACTCATGTCATTGCGAAGCTCCGTAATACTCTAGTTTAACTCCAATTCAATTCTAAGCGAAGTATTTTAAGCGACTTTAGTATTTTTGAGCGAACTGAGCGGAACGACGCAGTCTTCGTCTGGCAAATCGAGTTAAAGCTGGATCCTAATAGAGCTGTGGACGCCAATTTATTCCGGGAAAAAAGATTGAATTTTAGTGCCAGTGAATAAAACTTAAATTGGCGTAATACTTTCAGTAAGTTGGGAGTTTTACTGGTATTTCCATGCGATTCTCTTTGCTAATAACCGCCATTTTGGATTGCCATTTCTTTTTCCAAAATGGATGGTATCATCGTCTCCTCTAATTAAAGTAACCAATACCTTATTAACTTAAGAACTGTGAAAATAATAGCTGAAGTGTAATAGTGAATTTGGTTTTATCTTTCATGTGAAAATTTAATGTGAAAGAAAAGGACAAAGTAAATTAAACAGTCGGCAGAAGTCAGTTAGAAGTAATTTAAGTGAATGGTTTCAGTGGAATGACTTCAATGTTTAAAATGTAGTCAGCGGAAAAATATACAGGGTATGCCAGAAAATAGTGTCAAGGAGAAGTCAAGAGGTAGAGACCTTCAAGGAATATCAGATTCATTTAGTTTTACGACTTTTAGGGTTCTGTACCTCAAAAGGTAAAACGGAACCCTTATAGGATCACTCTTGTGTCTGTCTGTCCGTCTGTCACAGCCAATTTGCTCGGAAACTATTGAACCGATTGCAATGAAATTTGGTACACATAATGTAACTCGCTGACCGCAACACGGACGTGTAATTTAAACATGGGGGCCACTTTTGGAGGGTATATTATTAAAAAAAAAAGTTTTACGAAATATGGCGTGTAATATATCAAATGGAAGTTAAAATAACGTAGGAAATTTCATATAATCACGAAACCCCTTCCACGCGAGTTTAACTCGCACCTGTCCAGGTTTTTTTATGGTGCGAGAAGATGAAATGCAGTTGAGAATTTGGAGCGCGATTTAAAATTAAAAATACTTTCCTTGGGTGAATCTGTTACTCCTTTAGGTCCTCTGGACTTCCGTTTTAAACAATTTCCAGGTACGTCTGTATACTTCACAGTTCGATAGAAAACTTGTTCCGTCAAAAATAGAGCCATAAATTACTAATAAAATACATTACCATATGGTTATCTAAGTTCTGGTTGTATTACCTGAAACAAAGAAAATAATTTAGTAGAAGGTTGATTGGTACTGACAAGCGAGTTGAATTCAATGCGGAGAGATCACGAACACATGATGAAAAAAGGTGTTAATTATAAACTTGGATGAACCTCAGATCAATTTATTTATTTATCTATAGGCCTTCATTTGACCACAGTCTCACCTGATCGGAAGGTCGAGCGGCCAAGAAGGTGAAACGCGATTGCCCGGGACATGCCTATTCCTAATGGCCGAATTCAGAAACGCCACTTCAGCATTTGACTGGATATTAAGTAGCTAAATGTCCCTCAAACGTCACTAAAACGTCACTTTAATTAAAGCTTAATTTGAGTGGCCTTTCTGAATTCGGCTATAAGGCTTTAGAAACCAAGTCCGCGTGCACATTTTGAAGCAACAAAATCGGAGCCATTTATGGCTCCAAATTCATACAAACGCCGGGGATCTCCCATAGTGCCGAATGTCAAAGCGCACCGGTTTATTGCTTCACTTTTGTCAGGGCAGTTGTATGTAATCTATACTTCAATGGTCTGTACTTCTATGCTCTTAGGGTAAATATCTCCACAGAGAAGGTATACATAGATAATCAGTATTAAATAAGTAATGTTTAAAACACTGGCCGTGATTATTTCTCTATCGTTTCACTTCCAAACCCTTTTCCAAATGTAATCCAATAAGAAAAACCTTTTCTGCAACGCCATATTGCTTTGAAACAACCACGAATGGAATGAACGAGCGAATGGACTGAACGGATGGAATGATGGATCGTTCTGAGTTCCATTCTGTATTGTTTGCAACAGATGAAAATGGGTTTTCTCCGCGATATTTCAGTTAGGTCGGAAGTTGGTAAGATTTTTGTGTTTGTTTTTAACACGTTGGCTGCCCACCATACTTTACTGATCCCACCGGTGATGCTCAAAGCATCGCTCTATTACCGAGTCGACATGAGCATCACCAGTGACACATTAATCTAACACACTAGTTCACACTACATAGCCTATACTCAGTTCTAAAAACTACCCTCAGTTGACACATTCAGTTTGTATCTGACCCAAAAAAATCCGCTAAACAATACCCTGAAAAATTTGCTTTTGATCCCACCGGTGATGACCGGCGACGACTCGGCGCATTCGAGATAATCTAACAATCGAGATTAAACGTCAGTGCATACAGTCATTTGACGCAACTGTATGAATCTGACGTTTAATCTTGCAAACGACATTATCTCGAAAACACCGAGAATTGGGGGCCAGTAGCCATCATACCATGCTGTAATTTTTCGTTTTGACATTTGGCAGTAAATAATAAAGTTTCATATTAATGAATATAAACATGCCACTCATTTAATACAATAATTATTTGACACTTCGGGTCCCGTCGTTTTCCGATTGAGATCCGAGTTTTACCGATGGAAACATATTATTCACTATGTCTGTATTAACCTTTTGACCGCCAAGCACGTCAGAGAAGTAACATGAATTTCAACTTTAAGTCAAGGTAATGCAGGACTTTTTTACCCTGTGTGCGTTGACGGCTGCAGCCGACTGTGGCGGTCAAAAGGTAAAATAATTTTAGGGAATCTGTTTATAAATAGATGAGAAGTTGAATGTAATATACCAAAATATAAAAGACGCATTCCTTGCATTCTTAAAAGAATGCAAGGATTCAAATATATATAATGTTAATATGTTATAATGTTGCTCCGCTTTGACGTCAAAAATCATATACTTTGGAAAATAAAAAATCGGCCAAGTGCGAGTCGGACTCGCGCACGAAGGGTTCCGTACCATTTTCTATAAAAATAGCAAAAAAATCATGTCTGTTGTATGGGAGCCCCGCTTAAATATTTATTTTATTCTGTTTTTTAGTATTTATTTTTAGAGCGGCAATAGAAATACATCATCCGTGAAAATTTGAACTAACTATTACGGTTCACGAGATACAGACGTACAGACGGACAGCGGAGTCTTAGTAATAGGGTTCCGTTTTACCCTTTGGGTACGGAACCCTAAAAACCGACTTCAGATAGCCTTTGATAAGTAAGTTTTCTTTTTCACATTTGAGTTATTATCACGTGATTTAACGACACACATTTACTACATGTTACAATAGCGTAATGTCAATTGCTCATCACCATTTATAAACCGTTGCTATCCAAGGTGGAAGGATGTCAATCGTTGGGGAGTTTTCTCCTGGTTCTTCACAACCGGTTCTATTTTACCACATGGATTTTCATGAGCATAAGTTGCATCCGAACCTTACACATCATACATCAATCTAATCGCCACCCGTGAAATACTTATCGTTTAGGAGTTCCGGTGATCATCTATGGTCTTCATCAACAGTTCCACTTCACCAAATAATGCTTTTGGAACGTAACTGCATTTGTTATTATAGAAAATACCAAAATAGTTATATGCGTGCCTATAATATTTGAGGAGTTCCATCGATTCCTCATAGATCCTCTCATCAGACCTTATCATTGACTACAACGGGACCCATTTGGAGGTATACCTTATCAATTAAAAAAAAAACATGCAATTCAGTCCAGCCATCTCTGAGTCATCGGAGATCATACATAAAACGACCACGACCAAACGCGAAAAAGCGTACCACGGACGCCAACGATGACCGACGCAAATGGATGGAAAACTCCATATCATGGCGACAGTGGCACGCAAATAGTGTCGTAAATAGCCGACCGTGGTGTTCAAAAGGTATAAACTTATCCATGTCAAACATTGAATACGTATCCATGTCTTACGTATTTGGGATTACATTAACCCCACGGACAGTGGATACCACTACAAGCTGTCAATGCTGTAAGGTGCTGAAAGGGTCCAGAAATTAGCCTGTTTTATATTCTAGGCGGCAGGTCCTTTGGGATGCGTGTAACGTGGGCTGGGAGAGTAACTTGCGCGAGTTACTAAATAGAATTTGACGACGGTAACCGCTGCATAGTTCGCATGATTTTGAGTAACTTGCGCGAGTTGCTAAATCAAAATTTCAAAGGCAAATACTACTCCGAATGAGCTCATATCAACGTAATGCAGATTTAAAAGTTTACTGATTCTATGTGAATTTGGATGCCTGACCGAATTTCTGGCTGATCATTAGAAAATAAGGACTTTATTCTATTCCCAACATAATGTTGTGAAACAAAACGGGGAGAGTGAAAACATAGGTGCTTTAATAAATCGCAGAAAGTGCGCTCATTATCGCGTATGCGTAAAATGAGATTTTCTACGTTGCAATAAGTCATTATCAGATCTCGTCCATAGTGAGTGGAGCTAGGCAGTAGTGCCCATGCGAGCCCAGTGCCGATAAGGGATTTCACACACATCTTTTATAGATTAAATTATTAGAAGCGCAAATATTCTTACACAACATACTACGCGCGATTGTCAGATGAAAATGAGAGACGAAAAGAACATATAATTGTTATAGGTTGATCGCTTAAATGAGTCGTCACCCGCGCGGCACAGGGGCGCGGGGCATGACGACAAAGGGGCCTGAGAGAGGTGCGGGCGGCGTGAAATGAATGAAAACAAAAATGCGCTCGCCGCCCGCACCTCTCTCGGTCCCCTGCCCCCGCGCCCCTGTGCCGCGCGGGCGACGACTCATTTAAGTGGTCAACCTATAGAAAACATAGCTTGACTAAACTACTTGCTTCAATCTAAAGGCAGCACAAGACTCGTGCGTATCGGCAGGTAGTCTCCGATTTGTAAAAGGAACGTGACGGTCATCTGCCCGAAATGTGTCGGCCTAATAGCGGGTTCATACTGTAAGGCTATACTTAGCGAAGGCACGTGTCTTACACGTATTCGATAGATTTATATGACTGTCGATTGCCTTCAAATCAAGCGCAATCTATCGGCGAATTTCTTAAATTACGGCTGCAATAAGGAACATGATGATTTATTCTATATTTCTTTGAAAAGTACTGAGTACTAGAAACCGAATTGTGTACGCAAAACATTATTATGTTGTTTATTGGAAGATATTGAAGCTTTGAAAAGCTGTAGTTCGTACCCCTTGAAAAAGCGCTCTATACAAATTGGACATAAACTATGACGTCACAGCATACGTTAGAGTGTACATACATACATACATACATAGCATCACGCCCGAAATCCCTAATGGGGTGGGCAGAGCCACAAGACTACTTGTGGCCACGTTCGATTAATTAATTAATTAGTCCTAAGATGGTATGATGGTTAGAGTGTACATAACTAAGAAATTGGCAATTATTTCCGAAAATGCGGTTTCAGGCAAATTTTGTAGAAATAAAACATGATATAAATTTGAAGAGGTCCTCGAAAAAGTAAATACAGAACTAGAAAAATTATTGGCGTTATCTTATCGCACCGTCAACGCGTTCCATACGAAACGCGACACGGTAATATGCCGCCCTGTGAAAGGGCCCTTTGTCCAGCAGTGGACAGACACACAACCTTCGAAATTAAGTGTTTTTAATGTCAATTCCAAAAACACATTTGATTCATCCATAGGTACTTCTTATTTGGTAAACAAGTTTCTAACCTCAAAATGCACATTTATTGGCTAAAACAGCGGTTTCTTTGCAAATAAAGCAACCGGTGACAATAAATTAAGACGTCACTTTGCCAATTTTTAGGCTAGGTTTGTTTTATTTAGGATAAAATTGCTGTTTCACCCAAAAATTGCACATTTTGAGGTTAGAAACTTGTTTACCAAATAAGACAAGTATGGATGAATTGACTGTAGTTTAAAAATAAAAGATTTTTGCTGTCGGGTTTTTACCTTCACTTATTTTTTTTACGAAAAGAAACCTGTCAAGTCACAAAGCCACTAATAAAAGCCTTGGTTATGTTACGCCAGTTAGGTACTTACGGTCAGTTGTTTACACCTCAATAATTTACCGACAGCTCGTAAACCTTTAGTAATAGGCTAAAGGATTTGTCTTGGGACGTAATAGGGCAAGCAGTATTGTTGGAAAATAACTATTTCATCACACTTGCTCGGAAAGGCTGTTATTATACGCAGGCGTACAGAGCAGCTGTAGCCTACTTACCTCCCAAGGGCAGTTATGGATTTTGCATGGGTTATAACTCCCGCTGATGGCGGGGCGAGCCGCAGCCAGCGGGGCGCGCGACCGCAAGCCGGCGGAGCTGCCCCGCGCTGATCGCAACGTACGCTCAGTTTATGAACACCCACCTGATGGTAATTCACCATGTAAAATGGAAATAAAATTAATATATATACTTTTTTTTGTCTAATTTTTATTTCATTTCCTCGCAAATATGATGAAAAACATTGTGTGTGTATCACGGGCAGTAAGGGGATAACAAACTCGAGTCATAAAAGCCCTCGCCTATCGGCGTCGGGCTTCTAACAGACTCTCGTTACTTATCCCCTTCTTACGGCCCTAGATGCACAATGTACTATTTCGCACACTTGCTCGGAAAGGAAGTTATTATACGCAGGCGTATAATAACTATAGCCGATTCAACTCCTCTATACGCCCCGCCGTCAGCGGGAGTTATGGATTTTGTATGGTTTATAACTCACACGGGCGGGGTGCGCCCCAGGTCCGGTGGGTTGCGCGCGGCGCCGGGTCCGGCGGGTTGCACGCGGTGCCGCGGTGATCGCGACATACTTACGGTTTATTCTACCCACCTGATGGTAATTCACGGTGTACAATGGGAATAAAATAAATATATATATATTTTATTCCCATTGCCTCGTCTACGGCATCGGGTATCTAACAGACTCTCGTTAGTTATCCCCCTTCTTACGGCCCTAGACGCACAATGTACTATAATTAAATGATTTGTCTTGGTTGAAACAAACATTTCTTGGGTCTGTGGAAACGATTGCACACATGATTATGATTTTAATAACATTTTATCCATTCTTCATTTTCAACTAGCCCTCTCTATAGGTATATATTTATTTAGTATTCTCAAGCTCAATTGCTATCTAGAACTAGGTTAGTCCAAACAGATTTTTTATTCTTTTTTGGCTTTTTATGCATCAATGTTTTGACTTGAACTTTTGCTGAGTTTTTTTGCAGCGTGTATTCTCAGTAATGATGGTCCTGTCGGAAGCGCTGGTAGATTCAACGCATTCTTCCGTACCTCAAAAGAAAAAAAGAACCCTTATTAGACCACTTCAGTGTCCGTCTGTCTGTCTGGCCAGTGCCAACCCCATTTTCTCAGGAACGCGTGAAGGTATCAAGTTTAAATTAATATCAAGTATTAATCTCTTGGAGCCGTGAAAAAAAATCAACCTTCTAAGTCACCGCAATCAAAAGATACAGCCGTTTATGCCACATATTTTGATACTCGCAAGGGAATCCAAAGGGAATCAAAACCTATAGGGTACTTCCCGTTGACGTAGAATCCTGAAATTTTTGAAATGTGTGTGTGTGTGTTTTGAAATTTTGTATCTAGCACAAGTAAAAGTCCGAAAACTGTAAATTAGTAGTTAGATCACAAAAACCGGACAAGTGCGAGTTAAACTCGCGTGGAGAGGGTTCCGTAAGATTATCTGAAATTTCCTATGTTACTTTAAATACCATAGACTTCTTATAGGTTTTCCTGTAATCTATAGGTAAAGAGCTATTTTCTGTATTTTTTTCAAAATTGTAGGCCCAGTAGTTTCGCAGATAAGGGGGGGGGGGGGGGGGGAATGGTCAATTATCGCCTATTTTCTTAAATAACTTCTAAAATATTTTACTTAAAATTCAAAAGAAAATACATTTAACATCTTCACAATAAGCCCTTTCATTTGATATGTCACACGAAGTAGGTTGCAAAACTTTTTTTTTTAATTTTCTAATTTAACCCCCAAAAGTGGCCCCCATGTTTTAAATTCATATATTTACGTCACGCGGCCGTGTTGCGGTCACCGACTTACATATGAATACCAAATTTCAACTCAATCGGTCTAGTAGTTTCGGAGCAAATCGGCTGTGACAGACGGACAGACAGACAGACAGACAGACAGACACACGAGTGATCCTATAAGGGTTTCGTTTTTTCCTATTGAGGTACGGAACCCTAAAAAATTGTTTAACGGAATAATCTTTGCAAAGTCGTATCACACTCGACGACTGCACAAAGATAGAAACTTGTGAAAGTTATTCTTTGTATTATTTCATAGGTAGGTTGTAAATCGTTACCCGGTTGTTAAAAGCTATTTTTAGGGTTCCGTACCTACGAGGTACTGTCTGTTTTTCATAAGTAAGTACGGGACTCTCGGCGCGCGAGTCAGGCTCACCCTTGACCGGCTTTTATTCATTCTTGTGACAAGTAGAGTCCACAGGTGGCCAATTTGCTAAATAAATAATTTGAATTGATTTGATTTGGAGATTAAAATCATACTGCTATATATGTTATTTTCTAACAAATCTAGTCGCTCATTTCAACCGACAATCATAAATTGAGCTACGCGCTCTTCGGCATTATGCGGAGCGAGGTACTTACCTACGTCTGTGGCCGGCTGCGTCTAAATACGACCAATGTCGTGGACACGCACGAACATGTAGTTTATACGCACTGGCGGGTCAAGTTAAACTCGCCGTTGAGTTCATGAATGAAGTTTTATTAGAGAATCACACCCCTAAACCACTCCTTTCCAAGTTAACGGTATATTAAATGCTCGGTTTACGACCGGCTAGTAAACGAGCCGGTTAATGTTAACCGGGATTTAATTATAATCGTAATTGATGTTCCATTCAGTGGTATAGCTTGCCTAAGACGGGCCCAGCATAAAAGTTCTTTAGGGGGCCCCAAATGAAGGGTTAAGATTTTTTCATAAAAAAGCCTAGTCCGGGGACCCTGTATCATTGATATTATTAGTAAATAAACACAGTATGAGGGATGTGTTACCTAATTTACTTGCCACTGACTTCCATATATTTAATTTATCGCTTAATCTATAATTTATCTGACGTTTCTAGGTATTAGGTAAGTAATTGACTTAGGAAAGCCAATCATTACTTCTTACTTTTCAAAGGAGTTTTTTAAGTCGGTTTTTTTTTATTTGTAATTTTTTTTTTTATTATGTAGTGATTATAGTACGTGATTTAACGATGCCAATTGCTTATCACCCTTTACAAAATGTTGCCAGGTGCAAGGACACTAATCTTTGAGGAGTTCTCCTGGTTCTTTACCACCGGTTATATTTTAACTAGAGATGCAACGGATAGTGGTTTGGCCGGATACCGGATATCCGGCATGGTCGTTGGCCGGATAGCCGGATATCCGGCAACCGGATATCCGGCTGCACATTAGCTATCTCTAAAGTCGTGTTAGCTGGCGCGGCCTTCACGCGGCGAGCAAGTTTCAACTTGTTACAAATTGTAAGTGTGCGGGGAAGCCCTTTGAGGTTCAATACGCGCTCTATTACGTCAGTTGGGAATATTCAAACGTGCACGTCCTGATGTTAAGTGAAGTTGTATGTTTAAATAACAAGAAACTAAGCTTTAATTTGATAACTGACGTGAATTTCGTTTATTTCTGATGGTTTTTATTGGTTTTATCCTATTTCTGATGCAAGCTTTAACTATCCGGTATCCGGCCGGATAGTAAAATCATGGCCGGATAGGCCGGATACCGGATAGTAACCGGATATCCGTTGCATCTCTAATTTTAACACATGAATTTTCACGAGTATTTATAAGTTGCTTCCCAACCTTATAAGTACAGACATGTAATCGCCACCCGTGAAATACTATTCATTGAATTGTTCCGGTGGTCATCCGTGGTCTTCATCATCAGTTCCACTTCCCCAAATAATGATTTTGAAACGGAACTGGTTGAGTTATTACAGAAACATCAAAAATTTCTATATGCGTGCCCATAATATTTGAGGAATTCCTTCGATTCCTCATAGATCCCCTCATCAGACCTCGACTATAATCACAACGGGTCAAACTTAGAGAAATACCCTACCGATTAAAAAAAAACACGCAAATCGGTCCAACCACCTACGAGTAATCGGTGAACATACATAATACAAAAAATATACTCGTCGAATTGAGAACCTTCTCCTTTGATTTATTTGAAGTTTTTAAAAAAGTAATGGCTACCTATAGTCTGTACGGCGAGAGTTGATAAAAAAGTTAAAAGTCAGGGCTTCTTAACTCATTACAAATAGCGGCCCGCTAGTTATTTTTACTGATGATAATAAAAAATTAAAGGAAAAAAATACATTGTAACAGTAAAGGCTCGAGCAAACCAAACGCGTGCGCGGCGCTTCGCGTCTCGGACGCGGACCCGCGCGATCTGTAGAACGGCAAAGTGAATTGAACACGGCACAGCAGAAAGTAGCGCGGGTCCGCGTTACAAACGCGATGCGCCGCACACGCGCTCGGTTTGCCCGAGCCTTAACAAACAACGATAAAAACAACAATTTATACAATTATTTAACTGTATAAACAGAAAGCAACACGCGAAAACCCAAACGACACACTCGAAACCAATGACATATTATAGAAAGACACAAGCACGTCATACTCGACGCATTTTAAACACGTGTCATACATACTGTTTTTCTATTTCGTTTCTTTTCGGCCAGTGCAGATTTATGTGACGTTTGACGCGCACATATAAGACATTAATTTGCAATATGGCGATGGTGTATATGAACAATACAAACATATTTTTTTCGCCGCCGTCCGCCCGGTGATATACCGCGTTTTATAACATCTTCATCCCTCATACCACGAAACTCAGTGCGCGCGGCGATAAGCGACGCCCGTCATACAGTTTGACATAGTTAAGCGACAGTCGCTATTTCATAACGATATCATTATATTTATCAACTCTCGCCGAACAGACTGTATCTAAAAAGTTGAATATTAATAATTTCCTGTTCGACACCTCCCATACCAATAAACATCAGTTCGCCAATATCATGAAAGCCCATCAAAAACAAACAACCCTTGCTTATCCCTTGTAATCCTTCAACCCAAAACAACGGGAAGAACGTATCAAAACAACGGGCAGAACGTATGAAAACGTCCGTCAATCACGCTCCATCCAAGATGGCGGCTTCGTTTCTATCTTTAAGGTTTTCACCGAATGTTACAAAAATGTGTTATTAAAACCTTAAAACCTTTTAACATAACTCATATTATCTTTTTCTGACATAGGTTAGGATAATCTTTATCCTTACTAAGAAAGGTGAGTGTTTGTCCGTAAGCTGATGTTTTCAGATAAAGAAATGTTGTTATTCGACGGAGCAATAGAGTCACCGGCACTATAATGCTGCAGGCGCTTCGCTAAGTTCATACAATTGTATTTGTTTAAATAAAGTATTATTTTTATTAATTACATAATGCATAAGCTTCATCTACGAGTATATGAGCACCTAAACAACGTCACAAATCAGTTGAAGATAGTTTTTCATTACATTTGCTCTTTCATTATTAGGATTATATTCTAGAAAAATGGATCGTACGGCTAAAACACGAGCCGCAGGCGTAATGTATTGTGTAGATAAAACATTGCATTAAATGCGCGTGCCGCCCCCGCCCCCCGACGGCACCATTCAGAAACTGCTAATAAAATAGTAAGATGTACCTTTTTTTTGATTTTATTCGTAAGTGTTCTGAAAATCATTATGTGTGTAAATCTAGCGGCATTATGAACGTAGTTCTCGCTGTTCACTCAGGCTTTTAATGTCCCTTTGTTCATAATTGCTTGTTTACTGCCCTTAATACACAATATTCTATTACGTACTTGTTGTGCTTTTAGAAAGTGAACAGTAAATGCCAATACTCTTTTTAGTCCATTGTGGCTAATAATGGGTTATTACCGCCTCCTAAATATTAGATTTGCATACAAAATAACTATAGTACATTGTGCATCTAGGGCCGTAAGAAGGGGATAACTAACGAGAGTCTGTTAGAAGCCCGACGCCGATAGTCGAGGGCTTTTATGACTCGAGTTTGTTATCCCCTTACTGCCCGTGATACACACAATGTTTTTCATCACATTTGCGAGGAAATGAAATAAAAATTAGACAAAAAAAGTATATATATTAATTTTATTTCCATTTTACATGGTGAATTACCATCAGGTGGGTGTTCATAAACTGAGCGTACGTTGCGATCAGCGCGGGGCAGCTCCGCCGGCTGCGGCTCCCGAGCAGCTCCGCCGACCAGGCGCACTTAACTGCCCGCGGGAGTTCGAAACCATACAAAATCCATAACTCCCTAGGGAGTTATGGATTTTGTATGGTTTATAACTCCCGCTGACGGCGGGGCGCATAGAGGAGTTAAATCGGCTATAGTTGCTCTATACGCTTGCGTATAATTACACCCTTTCCGAGCAAGTGTGATGAAATAGTACTGTAATGAACTGATACCAATACATTGAGGTTATTGTTTGACCCATATCCGAGTGGAGGCGTTTTATCGACATGAAGTTAAAATTTCACCCTTAGTCTCTTCACAGTACGATTCAAATTTGATTGTATTTACATGAAAAATCTCTAACAAATCTCTTCGCTCATGTCGTCTGGCATTTCGTCCGACAATCATAAATTGACACGCGCGCTGGTAGGCATTATACGGAGCGAGGTGCCTACGTTCGTGGCCGGTTGCGTCGAAATACGACCAAGGTTGAAGATACGTACGAACATGTCGTTTATAAGCATTGAAGTATCAAATTGGACTCGCCGATGAGTTGCCGTACGAAGTGCTATTTTAGAGAATCACAACCCAGATTTCACGCTTATTCTTATTTCGATTTTAACGTGTCGGGTAATGCTCGGAGTCGAGTTGGTACGTACTTCATATCGGAGTCTATAATCGATTCTGCGCTCCATCTGATGTTAAAGATGTATTGAGTATAAAATCGATTATTACTTGTTCAGCCATGTACGTCTCTGTGACTTTTGTATTAAAAGGATTTACCTGGAGATCGTACTATCCTTTATTAATATCTTGTTCGCGTGGGATTGGGAAGAAAAAGATCGTAAGTTTTATTCCAAGATATATTTTGGAATAAAACGATCTTTACTATTGAGCGTTTGTGGCCTAGTGGCTAAGGATTTGGAATCGTGATTCTGAGGTACCGGGTTCAAATCAAAGCGGTTGCAACGCACTTAAGAGAACTGTGAACCAACGGCAAAAATCATCCTTTTCATACAAAAGGTGATAACGATTTCCACCCCTTAAATTTTAACCTATTTTGACCAATTTTTGACAGATTTCCGTCGGCACAAAATCTAGGTCCATACGTTTTTTGAATTTTGATTAAAGATCAACAAAGTCAAATGGTCACCGAAATTTGTTTTGTATGAGAATACTGAAACAACAATAAAACTGAATTTATTGATTATAGTGAAAGAAGCAAAACGTATAGACCTAAATTTTGTCCTGATTGACGACCTATCAAAAATTGGTCAACATCGGTTAACATTTTTAAAGATTGGAAATCGTTTTCGCCTTTTGTATGAAAAGCCGTAGGTCCACATTCCTCTTAATGATTTTTTCTAACTTTTGTAGATAGATGCTCTTACGGAGAGGGAAAACATCGTATGGAAACCTGCACATTTGAGTAACTAAATGTGTAATCGTGATCCAATTGGTCTGGTTCCCTTGTCACAAGGGTTACTGAGTTCAGACGGCAGTCTCTCCACTGTACCCGACTTTCCAGATCTGGGATCATGGTCAAAGCGTACCCCGAATAAGAGACGGGGTAAAGCGCTAGGAAGCTGATGATATATATATGGTCTATCAGTCTACCAAATTTCATTAAAATCCGTCCAGCCGATAGCGCGTGTGATTGAAGAACAAACATCCAAAAGTCTACAACAGTAAGGTTAATAAAATTGAAACTATAAATAACTTTATCTACACCCATATCATAAAACCTCCATTGGTTAATCAAAAACCTTAGGAAATGACCACCATTTTGACAACCAATTAGGAAAAACCAGTGCTGCGATAAAGAAATAACATGACTTCTTTATCATTTTTAGTACGGAAAAGAGATTAAATTTGGAACAGCTGTCAAAACTCAAGTGGTCTCTATTCTAGTATCCATAGATATTAAAACAGTTATTGATACGAAACGTCAATTCAGTATGTTTTTTTAATATAAACTGCACAATATTTGATCTCGAGTGACGTGAGAATAGAGACTTCATCCGTTTGTCTACGATTTAAAAAAAAAATGGTCTTGACGGAGGATCGCCATGTTGGCGTTTTGCTTAACGAAAGTAGAATTGTTGTTGAATTGAATAGAAAAAGTTGTTTGTAATTTACATTTTAGTTGAAAATATGAATAGTAAGTAGTCTTCTCGGAGTGTGTGTGATGTGAAAATGCGCCGGATATCGGAAATATGCAGCCACGATTGCAACAAATAACTTGTTGCCAGAAAATATTGTTTCTGAACCCATCATGGAGGATTTATAATATGTGTGTAGATAAAGTTATGTATGCAACTCTGCATAATTTGGCCTTAAAACACACGTGCGATCTTATTATGAAACTCGCTAAAAGCTCGTTTCATAAAACCGCACTAGTGTTTTAAGGCCTATTATTATGCAACCGTTGCATAAACTACTATTACCTTTTCCTATTTTTCTTTGTAAAGAGATGGATGGAAACGTTGCTGCTTTATCCTGAAAATACACATTTCCCGAACGAAGTGATGCGCAAAAGTTAGCTAGCTCGTCATAACTAGATATGGGATCCGTAAGCAAATTAGTCGATTCCCATCAGAAAGCGATTAATCGAATTAAACTTGGATTACCTTAACGACTCGAGTTGGTATCGACATTACGTGTGACTTTATCTGAGCGCTGTAAATTATGAATTAAGTTGTGGAAGCAAAACGATTTAAGTCGAGCGAATATTGGTAATCGAATTATTACAGTTCGCTTTAAAATGTATCAAGGCTGAGGAATATAATATTATCCATTATATACCTCTCACATCTACATGAGTAAATTTGTACACATGTGTAGCCATAGCTGGGCACCGTTAGTCAAATAGTCAAAGTCCTTAATCCCTAATCCGTTAATAAAAAACCGGACAAGTGCGAGTTAAACTCGCGTGGAGAGGGTTCCGTTCCGTACATGATTATCTGAAATTTACTAGGTTATTTTAAATACCATAGACTTCTAATAGGTTTTCCTGTAATTTATAGGTGAAGAACTATTTTCTGTATTTTTTTCAAAATTTTAGCCCCAGTAGTTTCGGAAATAAGGAGGGGGAATGGTAAATTCTCGCCTATTTTCCTAAATAACTTCCAAACTGTTTTATTTAAAATTCTAAAGAAAATATATGTAAGGTCCTCACTATAAGCCCTTTCATTTAATATATCACACGATATAGGTAGCAAAACTTTTTGTTAAATTTTCTATTTTACCCCCCAAAAAGGGCCCCCATGTTTAAAATTCATATATTTACGTTACGCGTCCGTGTTGCGGTCACCGACTTACATATGTATACTAAATTTCAACTCAATCGGTCCAGTATTTTCGGAGCAAATTGGCTGTGACAGACCGACAGACTGACAGACAGACGCACGAGTGATCCTATAAGGGTTTGGTTTTTTCTTTTGAGGTACGGAACCCTAAAAAGTTAAATTCGTTAAACTTTAAGTGCTACATTTTGGAACATTTAACGGAAGTTAACGTAAATCGTTAATCGTTAACTAATGATAGAAATTGCATTTTATATGTCGTTGAGTTTGTGATTTACTCGTATTTATAAAATAATGATATGGGCTATGGAAGTTTAAAGTAGGACGTGAAAAATTTATAAAATAATGGTAAGTATAACATTAGAGTTTGTAATAACACCTTTTATTTAGAGATCAAATTCAAACCAAAAGCAGTTTTTTGATAGTTCGCTCTGTCTGACAACCTGTCAAAAATTGGTCAAAATCGGTCCACATTTAAGGGGTGTCAATCGTTATCGCCTTTTGTATGAAAAGGGTGATTTTTGCCGCTGGTTCCCTCTGAAACTTTTCAACTGTTTATCTTAACGATAACGTATCTGATATACAATGATCAACAAACAATGAAATTATAGATATACTCAAATACATTCAGAATTACTTACCTCGAAGATACACAGAGGTATGTCCAGTAAGCGGAATACTAAAAATTTAATTATCAGTGTTGATTAAACCTTTAGATATCTTAGTAAGTATTATTTCTAAATTACTATTCTTTCCAACGCAAATTTCAAACCCAACATATCAAAAGATCTTTATCAATGTGCAAAAACCTCGCTTCCAAATAATTACAAATGAAAAAACGTCTAAGATTGGATCGCGAACAGCTTGGCAAATTAATTTGGAAGCCGGGGCAAAGGAACGTCACATTCTTGTCTCTGGTATCTGACACTCTTTGTGGTGTGTATTTCTTCCAATTTTTCTTTGCAAGTGTATTGTCAAAGCCCTTAATATTATTGGAATAAAGTATTGTTTTGCTTGAATAAGAACTTCTCTCGCAAAAAGCTGGTAGATCGGTATCTGTGGAAGGTTTTCGATTGTGATAGCATTTGATCATATTTGATGTGTTTCTATTGTGCCTATTTGACCTATTGACCTGTCTATTTCCTCGTGTTGTTATTTTAAAATAAATTGTTTTTGGAGTTTACTCCTTAAGAATCGATTTTCACATATAAGCCCGGGGTATGAAAAATTATGGGGAGTAAAATCAAACTACGATGTCACACTGTCACACGGTACGGAGTCACACGAATCACACGATGTTAGCCGAAGATGCGTCGGTCGCTTCGCTTTGCATATAGATATAGTGAATAATATGTTTCCATCGGTAAAACTCGGATCTCAATCGGAAGACGACGGGACCCGAAGTGTCAATTAATTATTGTATTCAATGAGTGACATGTTTATATTCATTAATATGAAATAGTCAAATTGAAACTTTCGTGAGACATTATGAATAAGTACTTGAAAAACACACGGCTTTACATGTCAAAACATGTCGGACTATTTCTGACAATAAATCATGAGTAAAGCCGTGTGTTTTTCAAGTATTAATATGAAACTTTATTATTTACTGTCAAATGTCAAAATGAAAAATGACAGCATGGTATGATGGGTACTGGTTTATTTTATAATCGTTCGTAAGGAGTTAACTCCTGTCGTGCGTCGGAGCTAACACACACACACTTTTTTATTTCTCATGATTGAGAAATGCCATTGCAATTACTTGCAGAGGAAAAAAGTCAAAGGATTTTTTTAAACCCCAGTAGGTAAGTTTTTAATATTTTTATTCCTAATTTTATTTTAAATTAAGAAAACTTTAAACAAACGAAGTAAATGTATACTTATAAAATTATTTGAGAATAAGTTTAAAGCCGCTTTAATTGTTTTATTGTAAATGTTTTTTATTATTATTCTCAAGCAGAGGAAATGAAAAGTAATGAATCTAAATATGTACAATATGGCTCGTTGTACACCTATGGATTCTTGTTTATAACATACATATTTCCTAATTGTTTTTAAAGAGTTCATATATAGCTTTTTTACGTTGCATAATAATCTTACATTGAAGCCATAATTAAAATAAGTTATCATAAAAATTAAGCTAAAATCTTTAAACAATTACCTCCATTAACTACATAGTTCCCGGCGGCAGGGGTTCAAAACATTTGTGTTAAACAATACAATGGGCCACCCCTGTAATAATTATGTCAATAAGCAGCCGCCAACCTTTGGTAAACCGTAGTTACCTCGTTATTGTGAACAGTACAATAGTTTCATATTTGATATTGAAAAGATATTTGATGAGGCATAATAAAACTATTTGATCGTTTGCTATTGATTCTCCCTTCAAATGGATTTAATAAAAGACAAAACAAAAATAGAAATAAAACAGTATACACATAGTTTGTCAACATTACTAGTTATCATAATTCACATCTATCATTCATCATATCATCTATCTGACGATAAATAGACTAATTTCATGTTTTGAAAAGCGATATTTACATTTCAGTTTGAAATACTGATCATTTTCACTTGATGAATAAAATTCACCGAAAAATGGTGGATAAAAAAAATGCATGTATGTAGAACTTGAATAAAATTGTGTATAAATACAGCAATAGCTATTAAAAATTTCACTTTCACCTAGAAGACCCCATATTCCAACGTAATATATATCTAATTTGTCGTTTTAATGTATTTTTCATATGAGGTCCATAAAAATGCCTAAACCTGTATGATGAATTTTGTTTTATAGAAAAATGATTTTGAAATACGTCAATTTTGTTAAAATCCCGAACGTTAAAATTTTTGTGGAACAATAAATTATAGGTTTTACAAATAAAAATATAATATGTAATGTCATTACGTATATATTTTTTACCACTTCAATTAGTTTTGCGATAATAACCATATACATATTATAACACATTTAAAATAAAACTGAGAAGTTTATTTATTCTACAAATAACAACATAATTTTGTACCCACGAAACTAAAATAATCAAATAGGTGTACACTAAATGAGAAACGTGATTTTAAAAACATTTTTTCACCAAATTCCAACACAAAACACATAGCTGTTTTGCATATTGCGATGGACTGTACAAACTTTCCTGGCTTTTACGGTAAAAGCATAATGAAATAAAACTTTTTTGTACAAGAGTTGGCACGTTCCCACAAATGAGCTGCATTTGGATAAAATAATAGAGCGCGGTATTGTGTTGGTTGCGCAGCCCTGATATTCGATTTATTAGAAAATAAAAGCTGTTCTTAAAAAATATATGACAGGAAAATATGTTTATTACGTGTATAATAGTAGTTTATGCAACGGTTGCATAATGATAGGCCTTAAAACACTAGTGCGGTTTTCATGAAACGAGCCGATAGGCGAGTTTCATAATAAGATCGCACGTGTGTTTTAAGGCCAAATTATGCAGAGTTGCATACATAACTTTATCTACACACATATTATAAATCCTCCATGATGGGTTCAGAAACAATATTTTCTGGCAACAAGTTATTTGTTGCAATCGTGGCTGCATATTTCCGATATTCGGCGCATTTTCACATCACACACACTCCGAGAAGACTACTTACTATTCATATTTTCAACTAAAATGTAAATTACAATCAACTTTTTCTATTCAATTCAACAACAATTCTACTTTCGTTCAGCAAAACACCAACATGGCGGCAATTCGATCCTCCGTCAAGACCATTTTTTTTTTAAATCATAGACAAGCGAATGAAGTCTCTATTCTCATGTCACTCGAGATCAAATGTCGTTCGGTTTATATTAAAAAAAACATACTGAATTGATGTTTCGTATTAATAACTGTTTAATATCTATGGATACTAGAATAGAGACCCACTTGAGTTTTGACAGCTGTTCCAATTTTAATCTCATTTCTTTACTAAAAACGATAAAGAAATAACATTGCAGCACTGGTTTTTCCTAATTGGTTGTCAAAATGGTGGTCATTTCCTATGGTTTTTGATTAAACAATGGAGGTTTTATGATATGGGTGTAGATAAATATGTTTATTACGTGTATAAAAGTATTTTTAGCCAACACTGAAAAAGAAAACGGAGCCTGTAAGCGAAAGTTAGGAAGCTTGTTAAAATCTTTTTAGACCACACAATTGTGTTTTACATTAAACCCGAACTGTGACAACATTTTAAGTTATTCCGGGTGTTCGGAACTTGGCCCGTTTTGTCCCAGCTTTTTAAGCAATTTAAATGAGACAACTTTTGAGTTATTTTTGAAGTGCTTTATTGGAGGGCCTTCGTGGAAGCTGGCGGTAAACTTGATTAATATGGTTTTTCTTAACTGTGGGATGGTTGAGGTTTTAACAGATGCTAGGCAGATACTAGCAAGTCTGAAACAGATTCTACTAGTGAAACTAATAGTTGTTTTTGCAATACAATAATTACAGTGTTTCAAAAACTCAAATAATTGTTCGTAACTATATATACAGGCACCGTGGCAGCGCCAACAGGATCCTGGGTGCATTCACGGACCGCTGGGACTCCGCGCTGTTAAACCGGTGGACACTGCTTCATGCTCTCCGCGACCTTTAGACTTAAGTTATTTTATTTGTAATTCTTACTAACATAGAATAAGACTTTATTATAACTAACCCTATGGATGCTTTTATCTCAAATAAATTTTTTATTATTATTATTATATATAAAATACATATCATTTTCAAATAATGGACAGAAAACAGCCTTTATATAGTGTTTAAATTGAATATCATTTACTGACACGAAAATACCAAAACATTTTCGTATTTCAAAAGTATTTAACATACAAATTGCCCAATCATTTAAAAACTTTTGTACCTAGCTGAAAACGTTTAAAAAGTCTTTCAAAAGATGACAGTTCAAAGGAGGTTTAATTTTTTGTGCGGTTCGTTTCAATAACTCAATCATTTATCTAAATAATTTTGCGCAAAAAAGCTGTTTTTACTTTAAGCCCAAGCGGAAATGACGTTGGAATGGGACGGCCTAGAGACACGCTTTGTATTCAGCGGAGCGATTACGAGCATTTTATAGATTACTAGTGGACCGGCCACAGCTTCGCCAACAATATTTTCCATACAATCGTTATCACATTTTTTCACTCCTTTAGGAATGGAATAACAAAAAATTCCTCCTTAGTGCACCTCTGGGGTAGTCGAGGAATGTCTCCACCAAACTTCAAACCTCTAGGACCATCCGTTTAGGCTGTGCGTTGTCTATAAGTGAGTCACGGTACTGTTTTATTTGTATTGATTGTTTTTGAGATGTTATAGGCGGGGTGTTTTAAACCATCTGTCAACATAACTTTACAAAGTATAGAAGTTGATGTAGTTATTCATACATGTGAAAAAACGAATCCAGCATTAATTTGTCATTTCCCATCATAATTTCGCCTTATTTTGTACGCCTTATTTTAGTTCAGTTTATCACTGAAAGGATCTTTTTGCTCTGTCTAGCAAACTCATTATCTTTAAGATCTCTTAAACATTTTTAGTGACGTACCCAACCTTTTAAAGTTTTTAAAAGGTTGGGCAATTTCTATGATAAATAATTTTGAAATACGAAAACGTCTTTATGTTTTCGTGTCAGCAAATGGCATTCAATTCAAGCACTACATAAAGTTTATTTTAGTCCATGATTTAAACATTCTATTTGTTTTGTTATACACTAAGCCTTGGTGAATATATTTATAAAATATATTGATATATGGTATCGATATTTGTATAATAACAATGTGACGGCTGCGGTAACGACGATTTCAATGTAGATCACGCTCTTTGCTGCAAAACGGGGGGCCTCATCACAAGACGTCAGAACGAAATAAGATACCACTTTTGCGAACTTTGTCAATATGCATGGGGAAACGTAGTCAAAGAACCAATCCTCACCGAAGGAGACTGTGGGTTGCGAAGAGACCTAGCCTGTCGTGGCGTATGGAATGCCCAGAGGGAGGCGTATGGAATGCCCAGAGGGAGGCGTTATTCGATATCCGTGTTGTAGACACCGACGCTCCTTCTTACATCTCGCGGCCCGTCGCTGCCATCCTCAAATCTGCTGAACACGAAAAACAAAAGAAATACTCCGATGCCTGCGAAATTCGTCACGCCACCTTTACCCCTCTCGTAACATCCGTTGACGGTGTATTTGCACCACAAATGCGCAGATTTATAAAGCATATTGGTGAAACCATCGCCGATCGCTGGAACCGCTCGCTAAGCACCGTAATGGGATGGCTAAGAGCCCGCGTCATAATATCAGTAATTCGAGCCACAAGCATGTGCATTCGCGGCACCCGCCATAAATGGAAGCGCGCAGGACTGCTGGGGTTCGACGATGGGGCGGCCCTCCCGCTCAACCAATAACCGCAGTTGTTGCAGCTTAATTTTTTCTAGATAAATGTCATGTAATCAATAGAATAGAAAACAATACTGTTGTGTACGTTTTGTTAAATAAAGTTTATGTCCATTCTTCTCTATACTATAACAATGTTGCTATTAAGTTATTAAGAGCTACTGTATTGTAGGAATATAATTTGCTATAAGTATTGCTAAGGCAATGTCGAATACAGACCCTGATTATTTGTATATCTCTGTTTCTGTTCACAGACCCAAGATACCGGGTCATCCTAGTTTGGACGGTTGTGTGACGTAATTGATTATTTTATTTTTTTATTTCAGCCGCTTATGGCAAGACGTGCCCTTACCGGACATTTCCGCCGTCAATCTGCGCGCAGACAGCTGAAGGCACCGTTTCCGGTTATCTTAGTTGACGCTTTTTAAAATGTTCTTTCTTTGAACGCCGCATCTACATCTATTACGGTATAATACATCTATTCTTTGGTGAAAAATTGCGGGTGTTTTAGATGGTGCTTTGTTTAGAATTGGGAAAAGGTTTTTATCTACACCCATATCATAAAACCTCCATTGTTTAATCAAAAACCATAGGAAATGACCACCATTTTGACAACCAATTAGGAAAAACCAGTGCTGCAATGTTATTTCTTTATCGTTGTTAGTAAAGAAATGAGATTAAATTTGGAACAGCTGTCAAAACTCAAGTGGGTCTCTATTCTAGTATCATCATTCACACATCAATTCAGTATGTTTTTTTAATATAAACCGAACGACATTTGATCTCAAGTGACATGAGAATAGAGACTTCATTCGCTTGTCTACGATTTAAAAAAAAATGGTCTTGACGGAGGATCGAATTGCCGCCATGTTGGTGTTTTGCTGAACGAAAGTAGAATTGTTGTTGAATTGAATAGAAAAAGTTGTTTGTAATTTACATTTTAGTTGAAAATATGAATAGTAGTCTTCTCGGAATGTGTGTGATGTGAAAATGCGCCGGATATCGGAAATATGCAGCCACGATTGCAACAAATAACTTGTTGCCAGAAAATATTGTTTCTGAACCCATCATGGAGGATTTATAATATGTGTGTAGATAAAGTTCTGTATGCAACTCTGCATAATTTGGCCTTAAAACACACGTGCGATCTTATTATGAAACTCGCCTATCGGCTCGTTTCATGAAAACCGCACTAGTGTTTTAAGGCCTATCATTATGCAACCGTTGCATAAAGTACTATAATTTGGATGTTCGTAGGATGAAATGGTTTTTGATATATTCGATTCACTTGTATGAAACTCACTAACTAACTAACTAACTATGTTAATAAATCTACGAAGTCGATTTTAACCTACTTATAATCGTGTATGTAATCCAGCTGATCTGACCATGGAGCCGGGAGGTGGATAGTGGAACTCTTCAATGGCTACTAGTAAATCCCTTGAGTTTGGGCTCATTTGGTTTGTTTTGACGAGTCCAATGCATGACGAGGTTCTGATGATGGAGCCGGGAGATGGAAAATGGAACTCATGCGTTACTGACAAAAGTGGGTTTTTAAGTTCTTGTAAACTATAATTATTATTTTATCATTATTTAGAGTCATATATGCCAGTGTGTGTGTTGCCAGTGATGACATACGGCACTGAAACGTGGTCTCTCACTATGGGCCTTATAAGCAAGCTCAAGGTCGCACAACGAGCTATGGAGAGGGCTATGCTCGGGGTTTCTCTGCAAGATCGAATCAGAAATGAGGAGATCCGTAGACAAACGAAAGTTACCGACATAGCCCACCGGGTTAGCAAGTTGAAGTTGCAGTGGGCAGGGCACAGCAAGCAGAACGGATGGCCGATGGGGCCGAAAAGTTCTCGAATGGAGACCACGGACCGGTAAGCGCAGCGTGGGACGTCCACCCACAAGATGGACAGACGACCTAAAAGAGAGGGCAGGAAAACGCTGGGTGCAGGCCGCTTCCAACCGGACCTTTTGGAAATCGATGGGGGAGGCCTATGTCCAGCAGTGGATGTCCTACGGCTGAAATGATGATGATGATGATGAAACTCATATCACTATCATCACTATCACTACATAGTATAAAACAAAGTCGCTGTCGCTGTCTGTCTGTCCCTTTGTATGCTTAAATCTTTAAAACTACGCAACGGATTTTGAAGCAGTTTTTTTTAATAGATAGAGTGATTCAAGAGGAAGGTTTATGTGTATAATATATGCATAATATTGTAGAGAAACACTGATAAATTTAGAGGTTTCTAATGTGATGTTGTAAATAAACTAATTTTTTTGCGCTTACATTGCAAACGCTGGCTGTACCCCACGAGATAAATCAAAATAATGTACTACAGTATTGTACACCTTAAAAAGGTGAACAAAAAAGTCCGCGATGGTATATGTCTATCTCTTAAGGATAACCCACAATAACCATTTTTTATCCTTAACATTTTACGGGAAAAAATGGCTTATTTACGAAGTGTTTTAAAGCAATACAGCATTAATCCTTATCCAATTTAGTACCTTAAATACATTGTCCATTTAATATAGATCAATATGGCCCTTTACAGCATGTCATTCAAATGAATATTTCCGAAGATATTACAGATTTAAAATGCAGGGACATAGCACTTCATGATTAACAGCGATCGGACGCGCGTTTATCGGAGCTCTCTGGAACATAAGCTGTAAACGTTTGTTTATAAGGACATTCTGTAGTAGGTAGGTATATTTAGTATCAGCATTGCACCCGTCTGAAGCCGGGGCGGGTCACTAGTATAATATAAATGATCGTCACCGACTGGTCAAGTGGTCCTAATATTAGACTTCGAAGCCCAATTAAAATATTTTGTCGTTTGTGACAATAAAATGACCGTTGCGTGTGTCGTCAATACTTTTCCGGTAATCGCCTTCATATAAATATGCGTTACTCCTCTGCTGCACTGGGAGTGAATAAATTGCATAGAATGCGTGCAGATGCTTATCATCCTAGCATGTCGTAAAAGTCGACTAAGGGACGGGTCCTCTCCAACATGGTGGACTATCTGTATGGGCGATGGGCTGATCACCTGTCACCATACGGTTCATCATACCATCTTAGGACTAATTAATCGAACGTGGCCACAAGTAGGCTTGTGGCTCTGCCCACCCCATTAGGGATTTCGGGCGTGATGCTATGTATGTATGTATGTATAAATATGCGTTAACGCATTCACTGCCGGCGACGCATATATGCGTTCACCCGACTATCACCCAGTGCCGCCGTCAGAATTCTGCACACATTTGAACGCACATGTGCGTTTGCGGCACTTAGCTTAAGCTCGAAAAACAATGCCGGCAGTGAATGCGTTAAAATGAGCTGGCGACCCACCTTAATTTCATAATTTTACGATTATAATAACAATTGAGTTTTTTTTTAAAGATAATTAAAGCAGCCATTTAAGTTTTTTAGCACCTTCTGTTAGCAACGTTTATAATGTTTAGCAACTTTTTGGCATCTTCTAGGCGTACCTAGTAGCTTATTAATTAAAAAGTTGACAACACCGGGGCCGTTAAATATGACGATAATTGTATATTTTATTAATCTCTAGCCATGCTTATAATAAGTAAAAAATATAATACTCAATTTCACAAGGTCGTTTCTATGTGTAGGTACCTACATTTATACGACAGTTGTGTTTAGGTAATTCAGAGTTCTTCCGTTTGGCACAACGCCTAGTTTCATCAAGGACACGGCTAAGAGTGGTCTAAATTTCCTTTTGGGTATAGGGAAAAACATGATAAAAAAAAACCGAGTGCGAATTGAACTCACGTGGAGAGGATTCCGTTCCGTACATGATTATCTGAAATTTGCTATGTTACTTTAAATACCATATACTTCTCATTCGTTTTCCTGTAATCTATAGATAAACAACTATTTTCTGTATTTTTTCAAAATTGTACGCGTAGTGGTTTCGGAGAAAACGGGGGAATGGTCAATTTTCGCCTATTTTCCTAAATAAGTTCCAAATCGTTAATCTTAAAAAAATCTAAAAAGTACATTTAAGATTCTCAAAACAAGACCTTTCATTTGATATGTCACACGATATAGTATGCAAATTTTTTTCATCAAAGTCGTGTTGCAGTCACCGATTTACAAATGTGTACCAAATTTGAACTCAATGGCTCCAGTAGTTTCAGAGAAAATTGGCTGTGACAGACTGACAGACAGACACACGAGTGATCCTATAAGGGATCAGCTTTTTCCTTTTGAGGTACGTTATCCTAAAAAGCACCAAATGTTAGGATGTACAAAAAACTGTATGTACGAGTACTCTTATAATCTGAACGCATTCCATGGCGAGGAAGTTGCGAGTAAAGCCAGGAACATGAAGAATAAAACGAGATGACTTTACCTCGGAAATAAGACAAAGCTGCTAAAATACAGTTAAAATAGATGGCGCCACAATCGTAGCCAGCGAGCTGTTCAATGAAATACAACGAAATGAAACAATTTATTTAGCACAATGGCACGTCTAGTGCTTTTTTACACTTCGTTTGCGAAAACTGGCAGCTTTTCAAAGAAAACCATTATTATTTTAAGGCTAGGAACATCGAGAATAAAACAAGATGACTGCTTCTCGGAGATAAGCCGAAGCTGCTAAAATACAGTTAAAATAGATGGCGCCACAATCGTAGCCAGCGAACTATTCAATGAAATACAACGAAATAAAATATTTTATTTAGCAATATGGCACGTCTAGTGCTTCTTTACACATTGTTTGTGAAAACTGGCAGATTTTCAAAGAAAGCCATTATTGTTGTGCCTCCGAAATAAGTCGAAGCTGCTAACAGTTAAACTAGATGGCGCCCCAATCGTAGCTAACAAGCTATCCAATGAAATACAATGAAATAAAACAATTTATTTAGCAAAATGGCACGTCTAGTGCTTCTTTACACATCGTTTGCGAAAATTGGCAGCTTTTCAAAGAAAACCATTATTTTATATTATTTTAAGGATGTGTAGCCGCAGTTTAAGACATTCACCGATAGATGGAGCGTTACACCATCCGAGCAACGCTTGATTGGAAGACTATTGACATTCTTCTTGGTTAATTGGCTCATGCTAGGAAGTATAGCTTAACATATGTTAGTATCATAATCATAAGTATGCTCGAAATAGGTAGTATGCTAACCTCGCTCTTGAATCATAAATGAAACCCATATATAGATACTTAGATTAAGTTCGACTCACGACTCTAGTTTGCGCTATCATTATGGGCCCGTCTCAAAGAACACGCCTCCCAAAAGTGCTTTCTAAACATCATGCCTCTCGGTTCCTAAATACATCTTTGTCTATAAAGAAAATAATAGTCCTATACTAGTTTATGTTTGTGTATTTTCTAAAAAAACAATTATTCAACGAATTTCCATGGAGTTTTTACCATCATTTAGAAAAATTCTCAAGGAAGATTTGAAGTGTATAAAAACTGTGCGGAGCCAGGGCAGGTCGTCATAACTATACTTAGTCAAATACATCAAGATAACCTTCCGCACAAGAAAATAGTAAAAGAAACGATAAACATATCCACCATAACACTAAGGCTAAGGCCGCACAGGCAGGTGGCTTGCTTAGCTCCTAGAGCCTAGCGAAAAACAAACGTTCTAGATTTCTCGGCACCGGCCGCACTGCGCGCTTGACGCCTTCAGTAGTCCCCTGACTCGCTAGGCTCTAGGCGCTAAGCAAGCCAGCCTATGCGGCCTTAGCCTAAAAACAAACCTAACTGGATAGTCGGTCCCCTCTATTACGTAAAGCGCCATAATTTGCAAAGGTCATTTCCAAGGTCACGATTTCTGGAACGTAGCCAATCGTACAAATGTTAGGGACGCTTCCCTCGGAGCAATAAATTAGGATTGTTATATAATATTAGTAAGTTAAGTCAGTTTATTTCGTTGTGTAGGGAACTTAGAACTTTGTCTATAATAGGAGGCTCATTGGTAACTCAGTGGTGTGATTCTCGCAGCGGCTGATCAGCGGATAAACGAAGCTTTGGAATGTAAGAACAAAATTTGGTGTCGTAACTAGCTACAGAATGAGAACCAAGGTTCCCGGTTTATAACTGGTTACGTAAAAGGCCTGCGTGGGTCCCTTTTGTAACTAAATTTTGAAACCAGCTACAGAATGGGAAATCAAGACTCCCGGTTTGTAACTGGTTATGTATAAGTCCTAAATTGTAGTTAGTTACAACATGAGACTTTTTTCACATTTCGAAGCTGGTTACCAATCACGGTTACATAACGGAAATAGAAAATTCCCTATTTGTAGCTAGTTACAACATGGGATTTTTTCCCCATTTCGAAGCTGGTTACCAATCACGGTTACATAACGGAAATAGAAAATTCCCTATTTGTAGCTTGTTACGGCATGGGATTTTTTCCCCGTTTCGAAGCTGGTTACAAAATTTTAGTTACCAAACGGCGGACGTTATATAATTAAATTGCTGGACTGGTGGAGGCAAAGCTGCAGAAAGAACCTTAAATAGCGTTTTACTCTCGCGTCCACGTGGTTAGCATAGAATCCGTGCAGATGCTTATCATCCTGGCATGTCGTAAAAGTCGACTAAGGGACGGGTCCTCTCCAACATGGTGGACCATCTGTATGGGCGATGGGCTGATCACCTGTCACCATACGTTTCATCATACCATCTTAGGACTAATTAATCGAACGTGGCCACAAGTAGTCTTGTGGCTCTGCCCACCCCATTAGGGATTTGGGGCGTGATACTATGTATGTATGTGTCCACGTGATTCCTGGGTGGCGTAAAACGAGCGACACACTACCTCTGTTAGGTTTCGACCGCAGCTGGTCACCACCCCCCAAAGTCAAGCTGTCAAGCGACTCACATCGTGTTCCGACATGATGTCTTGGGTAGCCATTTAGACAGATGAGGTCTGTAAATTTGCACCGAACAAGCGATCGACCTCCAACTTTCTTCCATTCCATGTGTGGTTCCATGCGTATTTAAAGTCCTGTACCATGAGATGCAAACCATTCTCGTAATAGAAAACAATCGCTCGGTCCCTTTTGCTTGTATCGACAACAAGCAGTAACTCCGATAGATTTCGGTAGCGAGAACGGTTTGCGTAAACTCATGGTAATAGTACTGGACACTAGAGTGTTAACAACACTTGAGTCTATTAACATCGTGTAAATGAGCCTAGCACAGCTCGCTCGCTTCACATTCCATTCCACTTTGTAAATAAGGCACGGAATACATCCACTTATTCTCCACCGTTGTAACTCATTTGATAAGATACGGGCCAAGTTTTGGGCTCAGAATCGCAATCCCTAGCGTAACGTCGATCTTTCCAACTTTTTTTCTCTAAAAACTTAATTTCATACTAAAACAGTTATAAATAAACTTGAACTCTGTTTTGTGGGGGCTAAGGTTGTTTGCGTCAGGCAGTTTTTCGTCTGTTAGGTCGTTGTGTTTATTGTGGAACTGTGTGCTTGTGAAGCGGAATTGCGGGAAATGCGAAACTTACAAAATGTTGATACAAGTATATACAATGGGTTCGTAGTTTTTATTATAGGTAAAGAGAGCATGGTCAAGTTTATAAAGTTGTTAGCAAGGCCAAGCCTAAAAATAGTTCCCAAATTATTAATTTTGCGTTGAACTATTAAGAAATTACTATTTCCATTATATGTATATTTTTTTTGGAATTTAAAGACAAATAATTTGGAAGTTACTTAGGAAAATAGGCGAAAATTTACCATTCCCCCCCTTATTTCCGAAACTACTGGGCCTGAAAATTTGAAAAAATATTTATTTACCGATAGATTACAGGAAAACCTATGAGAAATCCATGGTATTTAAAGTAACATAGGAGAACATGTACGGACGTTTCGGCTAATCATGTACGGAACGGAACCCTCTCCACGCGAGTTTAACTCGCACTTATTATTGGTTATTTGTGATGTAACTACAAATTTATGGCTTTCGGATTTTTTTCTTTACATATGCTACAAGATTCTTGCCAAACATGATTCTAGGTCAACGGGACGACTTGAGACTTTTGACGACTTTTTATGATGCACATTCCGATATTGGTTATATGTAGGTACTCAGCAAATAAATAGCAACAAATAAATAAACAGGAGCAGCCGGTATTACTTCGTTGTCGTCGCTGAGTTTCTTGCGGCGTTTCTTCTCAGCAGATGTCACCTTTCGAAGCGCTGGTAGCTTCAGACTTGTAAAAAAGCCCATGTGGCCTACTTGCAAAATAAATATTTATCTACACCCATATCATAAAACCTCCATTGGTTAATCAAAAACCGTAGGAAATGACCACCATTTTGACAACCAATTAGGAAAAACCAGTGCTGCGATAAAGAAATAACATGACTTCTTTATCGTTTTTAGTAAAGAAATGAGATTAAATTTGGAACAGCTGTCAAAACTCAAGTGGGTCTCTATTCTAGTATCCATAGATATTAAAACAGTTATTGATACGAAACGTCAATTCAGTATGTTTTTTTAATATAAACTGCACAATATTTAATCTCGAGTGACGTGAGAATAGAGACTTCATCCGTTTGTCTATGATTTAAAAAAAAAATGGTCGCGCCGCCATGTTGGTGTTTTGCTGAACGAAAGTAGAATTATTGTTGAATTGAATAGAAAAAGTTGTTTGTAATTTACATTTTAGTTGAAAATATGAATAGTAAGTAGTTTTCTCGGAGTGTGTGTGATGTAAAAATGAGCCGGATATCGGAAATATGCAGCCACGATTGCAACAAATAACTCGTTGCCAGAAAATATTGTTTCTGAACCCATCATGGATAGAGGATTTATAATATGTGTGTAGATAAAGTTATGTATGCAACTCTGCATAATTTGGCCTTAAAACACACGTGCGATCTTATTATGAAACTCGCTAAAAGCTCGTTTCATAAAACCGCACTAGTGTTTTAAGGCCTATCATTATGCAACCGTTGCATAAACTACTATTTCATTTTCATTTTCGTCTATCTTCAAAATATGCCTGTCAGTAAATGAGTAAATTGCTGTCTACACAATCGGACGAACTGCGATATGGACGAACTGCGTAATGGATTAAAAAATACCCGATGGACGAACTGCGAAATGGACGAACTGCGTATTAGACCAACGGCTAACAAATCCGTGCATGCACGATTGTGTAGACAGCAATCCGATGCGTGGCCAAGATCGCGCCGATGTTGGCCACCATGTTGACAGCCCATGTTGGCCCAATGACGGCCCATGGTGAAGAGCTGCCATAAAACTCCAAGCGCTTTCTCGGCAACATCTACTTTTTGCCCAACTACGTCCGAGTGAAAATTTGATTACTTACTTTCTTTATGTCAATTCACTGACAAACAGGCAGACGGCCCACCTGATGGAAAGTGGCCACCGCCGCCTGTGGACATCTGCAACACCGGAGGTGCTGCCAATGCGTTGCCAGTCTATGGAGGATGGGGAATAATACTTATTGCTTTCTCTGAAAATAATCCCAGGTAAAACGTTCCAGCCCTCGAACTATCCCTTGTAAAAAATGACGGAATACGACCATAATTTTGCCATTTATTGAAGCAATCAGAAATCAAAATAATATGGCGTTACGTAAAAGAACAAAAGTTTATAGATTTTCGTAAATAGCTAACTCAAACCATCCCTCATTTCAGCATGAACGGAACCCATGTAACGAAAACCAAAAGTTTCCCCATAACTACGGAACCCCGCGGGTTCAACGGAGCATAAGGTTTTCAATCAACGTCTCTATAAAGCGGGGTCGATGACACTGCAAAAAAAAAACATGTTAACCTAGTTACGATAAAATAGCAGTATTGTGTTTTTCAGAAGTATTTTATTAATAGCCTAGCTGTCCCCCGCGGTTCCACCCGCGTAGATCGAATTTTGTTCACAATTTCATGGGTTTAATTTTTTTACGCGGAACTCTAATTCTGTTTCTAAAATAAAAGTAGCCTGATGGCTGAATTCAGACGCCACTTAAGCATTTGATTAGATATTTAATAGTTAAATGTCCCTCTAGTTGTCAAGCTATAGAGTAACGTCACTTTAATTAAAGATCCTTTCTGAATTCGGCCATAAGTTACTCTTTTTAACATCAGCTATCTTCCAGTGAAAGCCCCGTAAATCGGTCCAGCCGTTTTGGAGATTAGCCGGAACAAACAGACAGACCAACAGTCGGAAAAAATATAAAAAAATATTTTTTGTTACTTTCATGATATGTATTTAACAAAAAGTTGTTATTTTGACATTACAAACAGACACTTAAATTTTATTTATTTGTATAGATATATTGACGTCACTTTCCTTACAATCTAAATCATAGACCACTATATCGTCAGCTGTAATATGAATCAATGTAACCGTCAAAATGACGAAATATATACAGTTAGACTGCAAATTTTCCGTTCTGTCGTTTGGTGTCTTTAAATTCTTGGTATTTTGAAAAAAAAAATGGCGGTTACGTTAACGAAAATCCAGTTTTTTTTTCTTCATTTCAACTCGATTTTGTGATGTTAGTTATCTTATATATAAAATTCTCGTGTCACAATGTTCGTTCCCATACTCCTCCGAAACGGCTTGACCGATTCTCATGAAATTTTGTGAGCATATTGAGTAGGTCTGACAATCGGCCAACATCTATTTTTCATACCCCTAAATGATAAGGGTGACGCACCGGGCAGGACGACGTCTGCTGGGTCCGCTAGTATTTTATGAAAATCAGCCCTTTGTAGGTTAATGTAATGACAGATTTGTAAATACATTGTAATGTATTGACCGGATTGACCTAAGGCGAAACAAAGTAGGTTATGTCTGTGAGTTACGTTATGGCTGTTATTAGTTAGGATATTACCCAATAGACTTCCCATAGCCGGACAACTCCCGCTGCCAGTATAAATGGCAAAAAGTCATAAGTGCCGGGGCTAGGGGCAGGCGTGGGGAGCCAATAACCTCGAACGCACCAATCGCAGCGCTCTAAAAAACCCCCGCGCGCCCCGCAACTTCGGCAACTTTAGTTGCGAGTAAAAGTTAGGCTTAGCGGTATCTTTGTAATGTAAACTTCGATAAGAAAGACAAAGCAATATACGAAACGCCACAAGAAACTCAGCAGTAAGTCTTGTTTCAACTTTGACATTAGAATTTTATCTAAAAATTAACACAAAAGTGCAACAAAGAAACCTAATGACCCATTAGGTTGAATTCATTCTAATAAATAACTAATAGGGATGTGAATATGAAATAGGGACCCATATTCTATTTGTTATCGCATCAGTTATCATTAATTTATCTGAATTTGATTAGACTTGCTGTGACGTCATGATGAGTCAAATCTAGACCTGTTATCAGTATTAGTTTACAAAAGCAAATTTCACACTCACTCATGTCGGGGATATAGCTCAGTGGTAGAGCATTCGACTGCAGATCGAGAGGTCCCCGGTTCAAACCCGGGTGTCCCCTGACTCGATGTCTTTTTTTTTTTTTTCTTGTAGCCTTGGTGTACTTTTATATTGATTAAATTAAAGTTAAGGAGGCATCAAATTTTTGTTGAACTGTAACAAACGGGTTTTATTGTTATGACTTTTATTTCAAACCATTACGCACACCCAAATCCGGTTCTTGAGAGAGTTCTCGGAGGGGGCCTATACCCAGCAGTGGGACTTATATAAGCTAAAGTTCCAGAAGGACCGTAACTGGCTAGATTAGTATTAATTGCAAATTGCTATGATAGAAAATCTCGTTCATCTGTGGATCTACATTATATCCTTCGAAAATAAATAGCAAACAAATTCAAATTCAAATCATTTATTCAGCAAATTGGCCACCTGTAGGCTCATTTACTTGTCACTTGAATAAATTAAAATGGGTTTAATCTACCAGCGCTTCGGACAGGACCATCATTACTGAGAAGCGCCGCAAGAAGCTCAGCAGAAAGTTTTTCAAGTCAAAACATTGATTTTACATCCATTTTAAAAACCCAAATAAAATTGAATAGAAATATTACAAAGTAATACAGCAATAAATGATACGACGACTAATAAAAATATAATAAAATCAATTGTTGAATAATCAACGAATATGAAAAGCTATAAAGTATAGAGAACACTATAAAGTATCTCAAGTCAGATTCAGATATCGCACAAAACTAATAAATTAAAAACTAACTTCATCTCGCACGCTGACTGTACTTACATATACGTAACTACGTACTTAACGTAAAATATCATGTACGATCTCGATTTTTTGTAGTTAGGAAGTTATAGAATGTTTTCAAAGTCAATTCCATATAGGTAGTACGAGAAGAACGCGGTTGAGACTTTAATAGAGATTTAAAAATTACATAAGTTTTTTTGGGTCAAAATGATACCACTTGATGCGCTTCACTTCTGGACTACCCTGTATATCCAGGGTCAGTGGTTGTTAATTTATCGCGTCTTTTGAAAAACTTGCTTAGATTAAAATAAAAAACCGGACAAGTGCGAGTTAAACTCGTGTGGAGAGAGTTCCGTGATTATTTGAAATTTCCTATGTTACTTTAAATGTCATAGACTTATTATAGTTTTTCCTGTAATCTATAGATAAAGAACAATTTTTTGGTTTTTTTTTTCAAAATTTTAGGCCTAGTAGTTTCGGAGATGAAGCGAGAGAATGGTCAATCTTTGCCTATTTTCCTAAATAACTTCAAAACATTTATATTAAAATTATTAAAAAAAATTAAGATCTTCACAACAAGACCTTTCATTTGATATGCCACACGTTATAGTTCGCAAGACTTCTTTTTAAATTTTCTAATTTACCCCCAAAAGTGGCCCCCGTGTTTAAAATTTATGTATTTACTTTACACGTCCGTGTTGCGGTCACCATAATATAATATATTATATTATAGGTTATATTATAGGTATGTGTATCAACTTTCAACTTATGAAGTCCAGTACTTCTGGGGCAAAATTGCTGTGACAGACGGACAGACAGACAGACACTGATTGATTGAGGGCAATGATTCTATAAGGGTTCCGTTGTTTCCTTGTTAGGTACGGAATCCTAAAAAGTCTAAAGTGTTAGCAAAATGGGGCCCTATTTACAAGAGACAAATTATTCCGACGTAGATATTAGAAATTATCAAATAATTTTTCTCATCTTTGAAAACTGAAAATTTAATCTATTCCAAGATTTAAAAAATCTTTATCTATTTCAACTCATTACGAAACCAATTACACTGAAATAGCCTCATCCAAATTCGCGAGGGAAACATTAGAGAGAGTTTAATTACGCTAACGCTCGATATATTTATTGCATTAATTATCGAGCTGGTTTGATAATACCCGCTTTTAGGTTAGATATTTGGTACGCTTTCCCTTTATTATTGGTAATCGAAGGAAATTTATTCGTCAAATTACTATTTCGAAGAGCAACGATTGGTACACTTTAGCGAGTATTTCCACAGTAGACATTGAATGTTGACGGTGACAAAGAGATCATTTATATGAAAAAATCGTTTTAATGTAGAATAATAAGTCCAATTTATAAAACCGGCCAAGTGCGAATTAAACTCGCGTAGAAATAAAGAACTATTTTATGTAAGTGTCGGAGGTAAGGGTTTGGGGAAAAGTCAATTTTCGCCTATTTTCCTAAATTTCCTAAATACCTTCCAAACTATTTATCATAAAATTTAAAAAAAACTATATTTAAGATTCTCACATCGAGCTCTTTCATTTGATATGTCACATGGTATAGTATGCATACTTTTTTTTAATATTCTAATTTATCCCGAATTGTGGCATCCATGTTTAAAATTATTTGTTTACGTCACGCGTCCATGTTGCGGTAATCAACTTACATAATTATGTGTACAAATTCAAACTCAATCGGTCGAGGAGTTACTGAGTAAATTGGCTTTGACAAACGGACAGACAGACAGACAGACAGATTCACCAGTGATCCTATAAGGGTTCCGTTTTTCCTTTGGAGGTACGGAGACCTAAAAACATCCTACCATTGTTTTACATGTTTACCTAACTGTAAATATAAATACAATATATATAAACTCACTCACACATTGACTAAACTCGAAGTTTAGTTCATCTAGGGCGTAGACATTTTTATATAATTAATAGGACGCTATGACTAGAAAAAACATAGCAGGCTTGCGTACGCGAAAAGCTAGGTCGACCTCATAAAATGGCATTCCACATAACTAAACCGTGCAGTAATGAAGCATTATTGTCTGCAGTTAATAATATTTTCACATACGACGGAATATTTCACATACAAACCAGGCTGTAAGGCCAACCTTCCACTGAAAGCTAGACAGTTGAAATTACTATTCAAATAGCCGATATACTTGATTTTGTTTTGTTTCACTTTCAGTGTGTTAATTTGATTTTAAACAGCAGGAATAAATCAAAATGCCATAAAAATTACATGTGATGGCAAAAAAATTGTACGTAATTAAGGCGTAGTTAAGAAAAAGTTTAAATAGTTCTTCTGTGTGTCTCCTCTGCTGCACTGGGAGTGAAGAAATAGCATAACTAGAATGCGTGCAGATGCTTATCATCCTGGCATGTCGTAAAAGTCGACTAAGGGACGGGTCCTCTCCAACATGGTGGACTATGTATGGGCGATGGGCTGATCACCTGTCACCATACGGTTTATCATACCATTTTAGGACTAATTAATCGAACGTGCCCTCAAGTATTCTTGTGGCTCTGCCCACCCCATTAGGGATTTCGGGCGTGATGCTATGTATGTATGTGTGTGACGAAAATTCCATACAATTGTATGGCTAATTTTTTTAAATTCACCCTTCAATTAAAAACTGTTCCTTTGTTCCTTAGAAAACAATAAATGCAACTAATTATAGCACTAGCAAATACAATATGTCAGAGCCATTAGCGCCTTAATTGACAATAACTACATATACGTAAAAACATTAATTCTTTCCTACTAACAATGCTGATTATGTTGACGCCACAAGCAAAAACCGTAGGAAATTATACAATCATTTATAATAGGAAGTCGCACACTGCCTCGTCGACAAGCATCCGCTCGATAAATTAACGAGCGCTCGACAATTTATCACGTGTCTTTCTAACTTCATTCTGATTGCATTTTATATCGAGTCATTAGGGATAATGTAGCGTCACTGCAGGACAAAAATGATTTATAAAAAGATATGATATAATTTACCTGTGGATTATCAATTGACACATCGTCACTTGAGAAAATATCTGTAGATCTGCATAGATGTACTTTTAAAATATAACGGAATTTCATGTTACTCAAATTTTAAGACCTTTCTCAAATTACGGGCTGTCATCGGGTACGCACGAACTTGGGTAGATTAATTTTTCAGCATCTCGTTTACCTTTTTAAGGGTTGGTTATTTTAAATCTATGTCCTTCCCTAGGGGTCAAAGTATCTCCATATTTACCAAATTTCATCAACATCGCTTCCGCGGTTTATCCGTGAAAGCGTAACAGACAGACACACAGACTTATTTCCGCATTTATAATATTTTTGTCATTTCCAAAATAACAACATCAACATTTTCATTTGCCTTTAACCTATTTACTTATATTATGTAAAACTGATAACAAAATTGAAGTTACATTCAAAATTATAATGAATACGTCTGCAATAACAAAACTCATGTTTTTTTTTAGGATGGATTTTTCCAAAATTCTAAATCTCCCCCTTTATAATAATGCGGCTGAGCAACTCAAGCGGCGAAGATATGCAACTATCGACAGTGGCTACATGTTTTCGCCGTTTGGGGTTGAAACCCCCGGGCCATGGGGTCAGAGCGCTTAGCAAATCTTTTTTGAGCTGTCGAAGCGCCTTGCCGAATCGACCGGTGACCAGCGCCTCTATCGAATGAGGCGCCAGGGTCATATTTGGCGCAACGAATCAGCTTAGCCATACAGCGTGGCATCGCTGCCAGCCTTCTGGGCACCCTGCTGCCTGGCACTGATTTGGAACCAATATTTTATCTATAGATAGTTTTAAATTAGTCTTAGTTTATTTTGTATATTTTTAGTTTAAGAGCTGTACCCTTATTTAAACTGATATTTACAAATAAATATATATATATATATATATATATATATATATATTTATATTAAGAGGGGGGCAAACGAGCAGGGTTGCCTGATGGTAAGCAATCACCGCCACCCATGGACACCCGCAACACCAGGGGAATCACGGATGCGTTGCCGGCCCTTTGAGAAAGGAGTAGGCTCTTTTTTTGAGGATCCCTAGGTTGTAACGGTCCTGGAACGTTCCGCTGCAAGCTCATTCCAAATTCCTACCGTACGTGGCAAAAACTGCCGCAAAAAACGTACGGTAGTTGACTGCCACCGATCTAGGTGGTGAAGGTGAAAGGTCAGTTTGTTGCGAGTAGTTCGATGGTGGAACTTGGCAGCAGGTAATAACCCGAACAATTCCTCGGAACACTCCCCATAATAAATGCGGTACAGGATGCAAAGAGATGCACTCATATTGGGCCTCTGTTCGATATTACCTAAGCGATTATGCGTATGGTCTTTTTTATACGACGCGGCCGCTTTTGTCTTCAAATATAACCAGGGCGTCTATTCGGGAACGTCTTAATAATACTGCAGCGACCCACGAGCGAGACTCGCATCTCTCTCCTACGCATTACGCGTCTTGCGGAAGAGTGGGATGACAAATCTCGCTCGCGAGTCGCTACAATATCACTTAGCGTTCCCGAATAGAGGCGCCTCCCACCATATCGTAGCAAATTAAATAATTTGCCATCGAGAGACAAAAGATATTTGACGCAAAATTCAAAATTGTTTCAACGGTTTTCATATTTTTTTAAAAACGACGTCATGATAGTGTTCGTAAAAGATGATATTTTTCCTAATCATAGGAAGTGTCACGAAACCGCCTCACCGACGTCGGCTCGATAAAATAACGTGTAACAATTTGTCATACGTCGCTTTTATCTACATTTTGATTGGATTTTAGACTAGCCACTCGAATAATCGACTTTATATGGGTTTTATTAGCAATATTGTCTGGGCAAAAATTAGAACTTTACATTAAAACGGTTTATCATTGCCCCACCAAAGTATTTAATTTAAACTCAACGCAAACGGAACGCGTGCGCAGGTCAGGCGCGGGTGTTTCTATAGAATTTCACCGACCCGCGCACGCGTTCTGTGTGTTGTCGTTCATATAAATACATTCGACAGAATACAACCGCGCCCGACCCGCGCGCGCGTTCTGTGTCCGTTGAGCTTTAATATGGCAGTTTTCTTTAGCGTCTCATTAAAGTTTGAGTTGTTTGTTATTTTAAAATTGTATTTGTTTTTTTTTTAATTCGGAGATGTTTATTTTAGCCGACCATATAGCAGACCTTGACGGCTCGTTATCTCTACCATTAAGTCAAATAAAAATTTATAGTCGTTAGTGTATAGCGAGGTGCGTTATTGCAGCATCGCTAGCAGTGTTTCCGTCCCTTACGCGCGAGGGCAACACCCTACATATTAAACCGAGACGCGGCATTAAGCCCCCGATGAGTCGCGGACTGGTTTTTACTTATGTTTCCCTGAATAGCCTAGTTGGAGTTCGTGTTAGTTGCGAGTCTCTTTCTGACGTGATAAATAGCTGTTCAAAAGTTTAACATACGGGCAATTTTTCAAAAACCCGACCGCGAGAATGGACGATACATATATTTTTGGAATTGTCATTAAAAGCCGTTTATTTTGATACCTAACTCGATGGGTTTTGAATAATGTTTATTTTTAATATTATTACGTCTTTAGTCACAATATTTGCCAAAATGCACCCAGCCGAGCAGGTGTGGATACAGGAATGATTAGGGACAAATATGTGTGTGACTTTTACCTATCTTCCAGAAAAGGTTCTTCGTTCGTGAATCAGAGAGGGGGGTAATTTCCCCTATTCCCCCCCTCCCTTTTGTAAATACGCATAAAACGTACTCGGATAAACGAAATATCAGTTGCGTGTCAATTGCAAACAATTCCTCTCAATACCCATCCACAATTAAGCTTAAACACCTTCATAAACTCATAATGACATGAGCAATCGGAAACCGCCATTAGGGTGGACACGCGAGTTCCCGTCGCAACCGGAAACTGGCGTTGCTGCCATTTCCGGTTGCGTTTTTCCACCGGAAAACCTGATAAATTGAGTTTTAATTGTTTTGCTGCTAAAGCTTTTCCTGTGGATAAACAAATAGTTTGATAATTGGAGCGGGATTGGTCTGTAATGAGCGCTGGTAGATTCAGACATGTGAAAGAAATTTCAAATAAATATATATATATATTTTTACCGACTTCAAAAAAGGAAGAGGTTATGTATTTGACCCGTATAAATATTTTATTTTTATGTATGTTCTCGCATAACTTTTTACCCCGTGAACCGGTTTGGATAATTCTTCTTTTGTTGAGATGGTCATAGTTTAGAATTAGTCCCATAAAAAAATTGGTGGGATCTTTTGATGGGATCCCTGGGGAATCAACTGAATTTCTCAAAATTTGTAAGCAAGCATATACTGTTTTTTACCATTTTCTAAGATACCTGATGTATTTGCAGAAGAAGAGTATCATTTGGTCAAGCGTGGTGATGATGTAGTCCACGGATCGCTACTTGGAACTCTTCAATGATAGTCAGTTAACGGATAATGATGATGTTTCCTTTCCTCTGTCGCTAAGCAACATGATCTCGTTAAAGCGCATCTGGTAAATTGGAACTGATAGTGGGGTATGCAAAAGAACTCCTTAACGGTCAACAGTCCTTGCATTCTGAACGCAATATTTTACAAAGATCGATGAGCAGTTGACAAAATGCTATCGTCTTTTTTTATTTAAAAACAATAATGAATGACGTCACATATAATAGCCCAAAATAGGAACCGTTAATACGCTAACGACGAGGGCCTCTATTCGAGTTGCGTAAGCGATATTGCGTATGATTTTACAATGCGGGCTTAGCTGTCAAGTTAATAAGAGCTACAATATCGTAGCAAAATAATTAGCGACATTGTTAAGCGAGCCTTTTTGGACACTTTTTGACTCTCCATAAACGCATGCAAAGATCCATTCACTTGATTTCCAGCATTCGCTCTCTTTTCAATATCACACTTTCCGAAGCTAGCATCCCGGGTTCGATCCCCGGTAAGGGCAAATATATGTGTGATGAGCACGAATGTTTGTTCCTGAGTCTTGGATGTTCCCTATGTATTTAAGTATTTTTTTTCTATATAAGTATGTATATCATCGTCTAGTACCCATAACACAAGCCTTTAGAGCTTACTTTGGGACTAGATCGATTTGTGTAAAAATTGTACCCTGATTTATTTATTTATTTCCATATCTTGTAAATAGTGACCACCAAATATAAAAATTCTCGAACTTGCTCCACGTTTTTCCTTGCATTTAAAATTTCGCATTCTGTCAAATTATATGTAGGACTTATAGTTTAAGTAAATAGCTTTTTTCCACCTTAGAGCATAATCTCATAATATCCCGACCAAATCTATTACATCACAAGAATCCCTAATTCTTTATGGTCCTGTCCATATGTGTTTCATCTCGGGAAAGTTTTTATTGCTTTCACCAACTTTTATTACCCCCCCCCCCCCCATCCTACCTTCCACTTATCCCCTCCAAATTAACGCTACGTACTTGCAAAGTTATAACGACATTATGCTCTTGGATAAGCCTGTTACCGTATTTTGTGATGAATAACTTTTTTTGAAGCTGTTTTCTAATCTGGGAAAGTTGTATGGGCAATTTTTTATACAGAATGTATATGGTGACAAGCGGAGGTTAAGAGGTGGAGCACCTCAAGGCGTATCAGATACACCTCAATGAAAGTGTTGTCATTTTTTAGGGTTCCGTACCTGAAAAGGAAAAAGGAACTCTTATAGGATCTCTGTCTGTCCATCTGTGTGTCAAAACCTTTTTCTCAGAAACTACTACTACTCAAGTCTGCAATCTCTCGAAGCTGTGAAAAAATAAACCTTCTAAGTCACCGCAATCAAAAGACACGGCCGTTTATGCCACATATTTTGATACTTTCAAGGGAATCCAAAGGGAATCAAAACCTATAGGGTACTTCCCATTGACCTAGAATCATGAAATTAGATCGGTTTTTTAAATCCCCGTCTAAAGTCTCACCTCGCAATTCATTTTCTCGCGCTGAATTTGGAATAAATCTCATAAGTCCTAAACTACGAAAAACCGTAGAACATACATGGGGGTGCATCTGATACGCATTGAGGTGATCTATCTCTGGACCTCTATTTAACACTATTTCCTAGGACACCCTGTGCATGCTATTATAAACTAAGCTCACCTTGCTTTTCATCACTGAAGATTCATCTATTAGATCCCGTAGTATTTTTATTGATACATGTGATCAAATTCGAGACGTCAAATGGATCCCTTGAATAAAGCTTCAAAAACTTCAATGTAACACCTATGTCATTTTATTTACATAATTTCCTTCATCATTCGTCCCTTTTATCCGCATTTCTTGTTTAAATATGCGCCAACGCGTAAATATTTATCCCCAAAAAGTTACAATGTTACCCAATGCCCATTTCCGTCCGACATTTGCATTGTGTTTTTCTGAAGGGAAATATCGACTACTTTCTTTCACAAACTCGTTTGACTAATATATTGTCTCGAAATTTGCACTTTACTGTCGCGTTGTCAAGGTTATTTTTGCAAGTTCAGGTTCGAGCAAGATAGGAATTTTTGAAAGTAAGCAGACGATAATACTAAAACGCAGAACGCAAAACTGGGTCACAGGCTTCACAGAGTATGCGTTCTACAGAGAGCCTCTTAGGCTTAGAAATATTTTAGAACTGACATGATTATTTTAGGTTAATGTGTTATTAAGAAAAACTTACCGAGGGCATATAAACGTTTAGGAGGAGTTCAGTGACATACAAACGTACAATAGAATTATATATATAAAGATATAGTATAAGAATCAGTAGACATCCTAGACATTAGTCGTAAAAAGGATCCAACCGATAAGGCATGCCGTGTGGATCGGATCCTTTTTGCGTAACAACGTCCATTTGTTTTCTATGAACTTAGAGTTGAAATTGATATTTGTCCTTTATTATAAGAGGCATGCAGCAGTGGAGCTAGGTGAATATAGAGAGAACTATGCTCAAAATTTTAGGTCATAAAATTAGAGATCATGAAGTTTGACGCCATCGATTGACAGAAGAAACCAGTCGACGTAGATCGATCACATTCCACTATACAACAACCTCGATTGATTTTCTTTTCTGCATACGTAGAAGATACGTTTGCACATAAGGTGTAAAAAACAAGGGTGAGAGCCGAGATTTCAACCGAGCTTCCATTCCACTTATTTTTACCCATTAATTAATATACTTAGGTACTTTAAAAATATGTTCTAAATACAGTACGCAAATTTATTTAAATACGCCACCTCGTCCGTTTTGAAGTCTACCCTCGTTTCGGGTAAATATTGCGAATCGATAGCCCTTATCAGGGGTGCGACTATTAAATTACGGTTCGTATCCCGCCTTTTATACTTTTTAATTCTCACTGAATTTTCGAAGGCTTTGAGAATTTAAGTAGACAGTTATTATACAGTACGCGGTAGGTAGAAAACATCTCAAAAACATTTGAATTTATATGAAATTTGTACATATTTGTTTTAACAAATAGTTTTAATCAACTCTTCATCATCTTTTCAGCCGATAAACGTCCAGCCGTCCACTGTTGGACATAGGCCTCCGCCAAAGATCGCCACAACGATCGATTCTGTGCTGCTCGTATCCAGCGGAGACCCGCAATCTTCACTAGGTTGTCAGTCCACCGCGTGGTCGACCCACGCTGTGCATTCCAGTACGCAGCCACCACTCAAGAGCTATTGGGCCCCATCAGCCATCTGTTCTACGAGCAATGTGCCCCGCCCACTGCCACTTGAGTTTAGCAATTCTTTGAACTATCTCGGTTACTCGATCTCTTTTGCGGATCTCCGCATTGCCAGAAACAGACATGTAAAAGAGCCCGTGAGGCCTACTTGCAAAATAAATATTTTCATTTTCATTTTCATTTTCATTAATTCGACCTTTTTTTACCAACTAGCTGATGGTATTTAAAACCACAAGAGATGGGGACGGTAAATACTGTGTTTGGTATGCTAACTTAAGTTCTTAAATAAGTTTCTTAGTATGTACTATCAAATTTCGTACGAGCAAAATATAAACCGACAAAGCTTTTACCATTATCTCACTCAAAACCAGCCGACGATAAAAATAAAACTCGGATAAAACGTATCCGAAATAACTCGCAGCTTACAATCGGGAGCAATTCAATTTTAAGAATACAAATGTAATGGCATCTCGATGGTGCGAGAGAGACGCTTAGAGGGGGATGAAAAACAATTTTTCCCACGTCATTTAAGACGCGAACGTTTGGAGGCGGCTGCCATAGAAATAATATGAAAATATTCGCTAAAAGGTTTCAAAAAGTAAACAGAAGGATCATCGTTGCAAATATTTATCACTGAATGTCCTTACTATACCTACTTATAATTTTTACTAAAATCACGAAACCAAATACTCGAATGTAAACAGAGATAATTTTCAATTTGCTAATTATTATCTATCTATCTAACGGACGTGGTAATTTATTATACTTAACGTTGATGTCATTTGAGAATGGAACTTGAAATATTATTCGCATAAACTACACTTCAACATAACTAATCTTGTGAAACTTACATCAAGAAGAAAAAGAAAGAAACTTACAATATCCCAGTTATCGAGATCTCTAGATTTTAAAATATAACATCATTGACATTTTTCTATTTTATTTCATTTTGCTTTAATTTATTTTATTAATTAATAAATGAATAATAAGTTATAATGTAAATAGTTATTTTAATGTAATTAGGTATAAATATTGTGTAAATAGTATTAACTAATTTTAATATTTCTACGCCAAAATCGGCAGAATACCTATGCAGTACACAAAAGTATTTTTTCAACTGTACCATATTCGAAGAAATAAATACTATATTCTATTCTATTCAAAACACACCTAAAAATATGCAAAATGAAAAGTGAAACGTACTTTATTATTTTCTCTGTATGAGTTGAAAGCATATACCGGATTCCTTATCAATCTACACCTGGGTACAGTGGCAGCCGACAACGTAGGCCGCGCGCCTCACATGCACCGTCACGGGTTCAAACTTATGGAGTAAGCAGTTTTCGAAACGTATGTGCGTATATTTGATATATACTATACAAGCATATCGTGAAGGAATACATCTTGATGAAACCTGCGAATATCTGCGAAATAATTCAAGGATGTGTAAGTCCTCAATTCGCATTGGGCCCGCTTGGGGACTGCCCAGTGCCTGACTATGAGATAATTTCCCGTGCTCAGCAGCGGCCCTAACATGCATGGCACTAAGATAAATTAGAACCGTTTATCTCTAAGTGCGTCTCTCTCACACTAGTGCCGACGTAAGAGATAGTCAGAGATAAACGGTTCTAATTTATCTTTGCGGCATGCATGTTAGGGCCGCAGTGGTGTATAGTCTATACTTAATAATAATGATGGATACCTGACGCTTTGTTCCTGATTCATCATATTCCTAATTGGTCATATTCCTAATTTGACACTTTCCCAACTGGTCATATTCCTAACTCATCATATTCCTGATTCGTCATATTCCTAACTCGTCAATGTACAGTCAAATGAAATCGCGAACACGTGCTTACAGGATTAATAAGTATTAAGACAGATTGTACTAAGTAGTTTTATTCTGTACTACGGTTATTAGACAAAAATTTACTTAAGGGCGGAGTCCGTTATTTATCTTAAGAGGTTCTTATCATTTACCACAGAGGATTTCTATAATGTACATGGTATGACGAGTAAGGAATATGACGAATCAGGAATATGACGAGTTAAGAATATGACCAGAGTTTTGATTCCTCGGGAAGTTGAATATTGGACTATAGTTATACTCAACGTCTTGGTTTATTTATTTTATTAATTGAATACTTGATTATAACTTAATTACTTGATTGTAGAGTCACTAGCAATACTGAGCTGATGACTGCTACCGAAGTTTAAACTGAACACTGTCGGAGTCTGATGTGAACTGCCTGCTGTTGCAGGGACTTGTCCTTATATTGCAGCCGATAAGGGTGGTTGCGTGGGGTGGCGTGGTGTCCGTCACGTAGGCACGCGGAAGTTACTGGAGTTTGTCAGGGTGCAGGAATGCATGAGCTACCCTGATAACATAGCTGATAAGCCATTGTCAAGTATCCCTTAGCTGGCTTTAAATTATCGGTGATGACGTATCAAGGGTTTGTAACAGGAATGCGGCCGGCGCCGTTGCTTGAGTCATGATGACGGGATGGTATCTCTTAACTCCAGTTAGGAAAGCGTCGAATTAGGAATATAACGAATCAGGAACAAATCTACCTGACTTGTATGGCAACCGTCCTACTGAGCCCTTCATGGCGCGCAGCGATTCTGAGGCATCGCGAAAATACATTAGGGAAACGGCTGATACTCACACCGAATGAAATTTGTATCAAACATGGCGGTGATTACGTTGTAAAGAAAATATCCGGTGAGGGGCGCGTGATCCACCAATAAGAATGGAGGAAATAGTGGAATCCTATTGGTTGATGATCTTGATTTCCTATACGCAGATTCCTGGGTGGGATCTCGGTTGTTGGATATACGAGTAATAAATTTGTACGCTTTTGCGTGTTTTTAGGACAATACTTGACAGCTGTCATTTGCATAAAATTGGTTAAATACAGTTATTTCTGAAATACGAAATGTTTTTTTTGTGAGTTTTGACGTGAAAGAAGGAGAAGAAACTAAAAGAAGAGAGAACCGAATTCAGTGCGGGCGAAGCCGCGGGAAAATGCTAGTCAATAAGGAAGTTTAATTCAATTGTTACTTTTATATATTAACCTGAACTTCACCCACATTTTTTTCCAAATGATTTCACACCAAAAACAAAACAGAACTTGGCCGTACGTTACCCCTTCAGAAAGTCGTTCCAGTCAAATTGCTTGGACCTAAGCAAACATAACAAGACCTTGGTTACGTATAAACTTTTCATAATACCGCTGCTTGAATTTGTACCTTTTTCTAGACAACTAAAGGTTCAGTTTTTATTGGTAGGTCTTGTGGAGTTATTACAAACCAATATTTATGCAATATCGTCACTTTGTGTCCTGTTCGGGTTAAGAATATTATTAAGGACGTTTTGCTCGCAAAATATCGAATCTCCTATACTGGGATTCTATTCAAGATTTCCTAAGCGATATCGCAAATTATCTTGCTTATTGATATGAGAGCTTTCATCGTTATCATCATCGGTCTATATAAGTCCCTCTTCTCATAATCAAAATAAAAATATTTATTTTGCAAGTAGGCCAAACGGGCTCTTTCATGTGTCTGAATCTACCAGCGCTTCGAAAGGTGACGTTTGCTGAAGAAGAGCAAGAAGCTAGAAGAATATTACATTACATAACAATAAAAAGTGCAACAAACCTAATGGGCAAAAATCAACTAACTATAATAAATAACTAATAAGGGAGATGTATTCGCGTCAGTAGAAATGATTAAACTAAAAGTTACAGAGATAAACAATGTCCCTGGATGAGTAATCATAAAAATTAAATGAGATATTAAAGAGATGACAACCCCGGACAAGTTTTTTTAAGTGACTTAGAGATGTATAAAGGCTTTAAGTGTCAGAATAATACAAAAAATTATTAAAACAAAGAAACATACAAATGGATTAATCTAGGTTAAATGGATATTTTTAATTTAACATCTGTATTTTTTTCTTAATTTAACATCTGTAATTTTACATTGCGGAATAGCAATAAAAAATTGAGTATTGAGTATTGAGATGACATGTAGACAGTCTCCATAGTGAGAAGTACCTATTCAACAATTCCTAAGCGATAGGTACCGCAAAATATTTTGCTTATCAATATGGTAGCTATTATCATCATTATCGGTCTATAATCGTCCCACTGCTGGGAACAGGTATCCTCTCATAATGAGCACTGGGTAGTTAAACTGAGTAGTCGGAGCCTCTTCTGCAAAGGATGGAGGATTGAAACCCTGGATCATACCTCTGTGTTTTATAGAGCTTATATGCGGAATTCAATTTGTTATTTACCGGGCGGGTTTCATTTTTAGGGTTCTGTACCTCAAAAGGAAAAAAGGAACCCTTATAGGATTAATTCGTTGTCCGTTTGTCTTTCTATCAAAATCTTTTTTCTGAGGAACGCGTAGAGGTATCAAGTTGGAATTAATATTAAATACTCAGGTCTGCAATTCCTTAGAGCTGTAAAAAAATTAAACTTCTAAGTCAACGCAATCAAAAGATACGGCCGTTTATACTGCATGTTTTGACACGCAAATTTTGCAGGGAATCAAAACCTATAGGGTACTTCACGTTGACATAGAATCATGAAAGGCAAGAAGCAATGTCCTATAGCACAAGTAAAGGGAAAAAATCGAAAACCACTTTATAGTTACATCACAAAAATAATAGTTAAACGGAATAACCTATTTATATCAAATTTCAAATCCTACATCCATCCACCTTTTAAGGCGTTAAGGAGTAACAAACATCCATGCCCACAAACTTTTATAATATTAGTGGGATTAATCGCAACGGTGTGTACGGTTGCCACATTAAAATGTAGAAACGCCGGGAAGCCCGGATGAGATTTAATTTCCTAAAGCCCGATCCTGATCCACAGTTACAAATATACAGCGGAATAATTCGGAAATGTGGCTTATGCCTAAATAACCTGAACGTTCATTTGAGAGAACGTTCCAGAAATTATTGAATAAGTTAAAAAGTAGTACAGATATAGTGAATAATAAGTTTCATTTCAGAAATTATTCAGAAATTATTGAATAAGTTAAAAAGTAGTACAGATATAGTGAATAATAAGTTTCCATCGGTAACACTCGGACCTCAATCGGATTACGACGGGACCCGAAGTGTCAATTAATTATTATATTAAATGAGTGACATGTTTATATTCGTTAATATGAATCTTTATTATTTAGTGTCAAATGTCAAAATGAAAAATGACAGCATGGTATGACGGGTACTGCCCCCCAATTCTCGATTCATTCGAGATAACGTCGATTGCGATATTAAACGTCAGATTCATACGGTTGTGTTAAATGACTGTACGCACTGACGTTTAATCTCGATTGTGAGATTATCTCGAATGCACCGAGAATTGGGGGCCTGCTGAAGCTAATTAAGAGAGCACGATAAATACGAACTGTTCCGATAAAATATGATGGAAACTAATTATGCACTACACCTGTAGCAGTTTTTACCTGTCTGCCATCAATCATCAATACATATAAAACAGTACCGTGACTCACTTATAGAGAACCCACAGCCTAAGCGGGTGGTCCTAATGGTTTTAAATTCTGAGGAGCCATTCCTCGAGTACCCTAGAGGTGCACTAAGGAGGGATTCTTGGAAATTCCATCCCTAAAGGGCTGATAAAATTTGTATGGGAAATAAAATATAATAAAATTTCCGCACAACACGCATAATATATTAAGTATGGTACGTCTCAATACAGTAAAATACCAAAAGAAATAAGGGGTATGGATATAAATATTTTTAAGCGGCATTGAATTAAACTGTTTTTTTTTTTATTAAACTATAAGTGATTTTTTAAATGACGCTATTTTTAAGATAATTATTATTTTATTGAATAACGTGTACGCCGAAAGGCAACAAAATTTAACTCATGTTGGCAAATAAATTATCTAACCATTATCTTCTCACGAAAATGCTTCACTCACTTCGCCTACTGTGTGTGCTTTCACAATGTCCTGGTCGTTAAAAGTTAAAATTTTGGGGACACATTCCCCTGTCAACTTAACTGGTTATGTTACCTCATATCCCAAACTAGATCCGGGGTCTTACCTGAAATGAGAAAAGCATTTTATAATTAGGGTTTTGTTTGATAAAGTGCGTCCCCGAGCAGAAAGAATTTTGTACAATGACCCTTCATTTTCACAGGCATGTGATTCTCGTGCGCAGTGGCTGATAAACGACGAGGGCTACATTAAAATTTAGACCGAATGTCTTTATACTTACAGTCTAAATTAATAGTTTCATTAATCCGCTGATCAGCCGGTACGATAGGTGAACACCACAGACTGTGCAAGCGGGTTATTTTGAGAGTGTTTGCGCGAGAGAGAAAAGTAGTGAGGTATCACTTTAGTAATAAGTGGAATCAAATTGTTCAGTGTTAGCGTAGTGCAACAATTTTTTAATGGGCGATTATTTATTTTTCTGCAAAAGGTTCAACTTAACTTTGGATATTACTAAAATCCGAGTGGCATCCCCATCCACACTAAGCCCTACTTAATATTTTAAATGACGATATACAAAAAAAAAAACTTACACATAAAATGCAACAGACAAACTAAATTGCACAAATTGATAATAATTAATTAGCAATAATAATGGAGAAGTACTGTTCTTTTCTCTTATTATTACTAATTATTATTAATTATTTATTATTGTGTCTTGTTTTGAGAATAAATGTTTTCGCTTTCATTATTTCAACTACTAGTAACGGCAAGTCACACTTTTTATGCAAACGGGGAAAAAGGTTGAACCCCGTTTAATTGTTAACCGATTTGAATAATTATGATCAGGTAATATCGATTTTAAATCATTACTTATTGATGATTACTTGTCCAAGGACCCTACATCTCTGTGACTAAGCATTTTTATTGAGCATTTTTACTGGAGACTATTATGGTCCGCGCGCGAGTTAAGTGCCGTCGGGGCCTGAAGTTACAGGCGGGTGCAGCTCCCCCCGCCGCCCGCACGCCTCGCCTATCATACCCACATTGTATTGGTCTCATAGCATTGCATATGGGCAGGATAGACGAGGTGTGCGAGCGGCGGGGGGAGCTGCAGTCGCCTTTTACTTCAGGCCCCGACGAATCTCCATGGACCATATAGTCTCCGCGTCAGTAAAAATGCTTAAACTAAAAGTCACAGTTTCAGTCACATCATCAATAATAAATGAGAAGTAATGATCTAAATTCGATATTATAATTATATAATTAATAACCCTAAATTTCTACTTACCTGGTCATAATTATATTATCGAAATCAGTTAATATTTAAACGGGGTTCAACCTTTTCGGCGTTTGCATAAAATGTATTACTTGCCGTTAGTAGTTGAAATAATGAAAGAAAAAATATTAATTCACAAAAAAAGAGACAATAATAAAAACAAAACAATACAGAAAAACGAGGGATGTGTGTCATCGGGCAGTGAACCGCGGTCACTGGCTCAGCATAATGCTGAGGTGTCAGACACCCGCAGCGATTTTCAGCCGGCATCGCATTTCAGTTGCAAGACCTTTCTGCGCCTGTATTCGGGAACGCTAAGTGATTCTGTAGCGACGCGTAAGCCAGATTTCTCATCTCGCTCTTACGCATTACGCCTCGTGCGGAAGAGAGAGATGAGAAATCAGGCGTACGAATCGCTACAGAATCACTTAGCGTTCCCGAATAGAGGCGCTGATGGTAACAGCAAATCGCTTTAACTGGCTCATGTTATCATAATTCAATATCTAACTCAGCTGAAGCTTCAGATATTCAGTGAATAACTCAATTACTTATTAAATGAAGCGAAAATTTGTTGGGATCAACCGTCTAAGCGCCTTTGATCTCGATTGGTACAATTATATAGCTTTATGATTGACTTCATTTGCGAAACGTTGAGAGGGATACTAATAATTACGTCGGTAACATTCGAGTAAGGATATTCTGTATCTTGGAATTTGGTAATAATGTTCCATTAGGTATAAATAACTACCTTTGGTTATAGTTTCTCGGGAACATTAAAATTTTCCGGGATAAAAATTAGCCTTCAGAGATAAAAAGGAGGTTGGAATATGATTTAAAATGGTTTAATTTTGTTATGCGCGTTTATTAAAACTACTACTCAAAATTATTATTCTATTTGAGTTTCATTTCTTTTTCCAATTTTTGTTTAAAATATAAAAAAATATGACAACAAACACACGTGGCAAATTTCTTAATTTGTTTTTTTTCGCGTTTGTAGTTTTTAACCAGACTCTATATACTTAATACTTGAAATAAAATAATTTTGGGTATAAAAAGATTAGGTGGATTCCAATTTGGCTGTTTTAGAGCTGGTAGTGATGATATTTATATAAATAAAAATTATGTTTATTAATTATTAACTTAATTGAAATCAACAATCAGCTAAATTGACTTCATTAAGTTTATTGCGTCTCAAATAATCACTGTAATTAATTATTACGTTAAGATTTAATTGCCAAAATAATTGTTCATTACTTTGACGTAATTTAGCAAATGGCTTCGAAAATATCGAGTCGTTTGTTTTCCCAAAGATATTTAACAACAATGCCGTGCTGTAAAATTGGAATGAAAGGGGGAGACAGAACAGTCAAAATAATATGAGACGCCTGTAGATAAGAGCTAGGTGTCAAATATTTAAAGGGCCGCTCCATTGGTGATAAACACGATCTCTTTACAGGGGAAGAAAAATAGAGAGAATGGCTGAAAATGTAAAAAACCGGAGTGCGGACCGGAGAAAATAATTATATTCTGTATTTCTTTCAAAATTTTAGTGCCAGTAGTTTCGGAGATAAGAGTAATAGTAAATTTTCGCCTATTTTCTTTAATAACTTCAAAACTATTCATTATAAAATTATTAAAAATATATATTTAAGATCCCAACAATGAGCCCTTTTATTTTATTAGTTACACGCCATAGTTTGCAAAACTTTTTATTAAGTTTCCAATTTGCCCCCAAAAGTTTAAAATTATTTTATTTACGTTACGTCCGTGTTGCGGCCACTGGCTTATGCGTGTAGCACATTTCAACTCAATCGGTCCAGTAGTTTCGGAGCAAATTGGCTGCGACAGACGGACAGACCGACAGACAGACAGACACACGATCCTATAAGGGTTCCGTCTTTTCCTTTTGAGGTACGGAACCCTTAAAAGGCTGGGAGTATAAAAACTCCTCGTTTACAACACTATTATTAATAGGTATTATTACTGCGTGCTCTTAGATGATTGTACAATTTGCACCACGTAAGTTTGCCACTGTGAAGTTAGCCGCAAGGCGTGTTCGGCGCAGGTACACTAATGCCGCTGCGCAATTCTAACCCCTTTGACATCTAAAAACGTTCACTGCGACGCTACTAAAGTCTGTTCGCCGAGAGTTGATAAATATTATATGATATCGTCTCGAAATAGCGACTGTCGCTTAACTATAGCAAACTGTATGACGGGCGCCGCTTATCGCCGCGCGAGTTTCGTGGTACGAGGCACGCAGTTGTTGTCAAACGCGGCGCCGCGCTGTGCAGGCGGTACTATACAGTAAAAGAAAATGATAGATTTTTATAAATTGATGGCAGGGTAGACGAAGCAATGAACGTTTCATAATAAACGTGATCGACTCTGATTCTTCCTTCGACTCGGAGGCTTCGTCATGGTCGTCGTCCAATGATATGCCAGCAATGGGACAGGCTATTCAATTTTAATATACATCCATACATACATACATATTATCACGCCCGAAATCCCTATTGGGGTGGGCAGAGCCACAAGAGTACTTGTGGCCACGTTCGATTAATTAGTCCTAAGATGGTATGATGAACCGTATGGTGACAGGTGATCAGCCCATCGCCCATACAGATAGTCCACCATGTTGGAGAGGACCCGTCCCTTAGTCGACTTTTACGACATGCCAGGATGATAAGCATCTGCACGCATTCTATGCTATTTCTTCACTCCCAGTGCAGCAGAGGAGTATTTTAATATACTATGAATAACTATATTTTATTCATAGTATATTAAAATACTTTTCCTTTTAATTTCTTAATATCATCGGTAAAAATAATTAGCGGTCCGCTATTTGTAATGAGTTGTTTAATAACAGAGTTTAGTCGCTTTACTTCACAAAGTTGCCTGGTGAATATTGTACTGTGTTATTGTTAAGTGTAAGAAAAATTGCAAATACTTAAAGAAGATATAATTAAGTGAACTAGAACAACCACGAAGCGGACATACATCAACACTCATCCTTCTACGATATAAACGCGTCTTAACCTCATTTCATATATTGCCTAAAGGCTGTATAGCCGGGTGATTGTGGTGGACCGGTTGCGGCTAGTCGGCCGCCCTCTCCCATCACGTGTGTCACTCCTAAAAAATCTGTGCCCCCTGGTTTATCCGGCTTGTCCGCTGCCGTCAAATGGCAATACGCTGCAAGTCAAAAATCGTAGTTTTGAGAAAATCGTGTTTAAAGGTTTATATTTTATGCTTGAAATCACCCATTATTTATTGTCCTCGAAGGTTGTGGTTTACCTCAAATATGGGCAATTATGCATTCGTAGTGTCCGAATAATCAAAAAGTAATTAATTAACTTAATTAATAAAATATAAGCAATAAAGTGGTTTGCCACAAGACATTTTTAAAAAAGGATGCTATAATAGGCCTTAGCAAAACGCTACAAGTTATGAGTTACAGCGTTGTGCCGTGCTCATTGGCTACTTATCATGTTATTCAGTCAGTAGTAGTGTAGCCATGTTAGCCAAAACGCTACAAATGAAGTAAACGCGTTTTGACTTGTCCGTTTCTCATACCGGAGCAGCGACTACTTCCTACCTGCAGCGTTCTGCTGTGATCAGCTGGTGTAACAGTTTCGGTAAAATAATATACTTACCAAGAACATCACAACTGGAGTCGTGATGTTTAGCCTAGTCCCTGATAGAGTTACCGCGTTTTGATATTTTTGTACAGCCTAAACTAAAACAGATATTTTTATTTCAATGTGGTATGGAGAGGGACCCGATAAGGAATCGTTTGGGCGAAGTTAACGCAAAACGCTGTAACTCGAGTTGCAGCGTTCTGCCATTTGACGGCAGTCCGGGTCAGGTCCGTTCCTGGCTAGGTGTGGCCTATATGTTCATGTTCAGAAATCCTAGCTAATACTGTCTCGATAAAGTCAATTATGAAGCACCTTACCTAGCTAACACAATTATACCATTTTCGGGGTAATTACCTCGGCTCGTGGTAATTTCCCGAGGGTTTGGTATCCACGTTAATTATAACCTTTGCCTATTGTATTGTAATAAGGATGTATGTTTCTTCTTGTAACATTGTTGAAACAGGACTTTATTCCTTTGAGAAAAGATTTATTTCAATTTAAAGTTTCTGGCAAAAGTTGTTGAACAATGACAAAAGAAAATTAACGTCACCGTGGTCGTAATGTTAAGAGGACTGTGAACCAACGACAAAGATCACCCTTTTCATAGAAAAGGCGATAACGGTTTCCACCAAAGATCAATAAAATCAAATAATCCCCGAAATTAATTTTGTATGACAATATTAAAACGACATTAAAACTGAATTTATTAATTATAGTGAAAAAACTAAAACGTATAGACCTAGATTTTGTTCTGACTAAAACCTATCAAAAATTGGTCAACATCGCTTAACATTTAAGGGGTGGAAATCGTTATCGCCTTTTGTATGAAAAGCCGTAGGTAGGCGTATATTATCAAAAACTAAGATAATACCAAAAAAATAAAAGTATAAAGTCAAATCAAGGACCGGAAACCCCTTCATTTGATTGCGCCTATCGTTAGGGAAACCCTATCATTTGATTACTCAATCGTTGGGTAAACCCTATCATTTAGTCACCCAATCATTAGGTAAACCCTATCATTTGGTTACCCAATTTTTATGGTAACCTTATCGATAATGTTACCGTAACTTAATGGAAATCTTTTCGAAATAGTTAACAGCTACCATTATTACGCTTATAAGTCGAATACCCTATCCCCTACCCCTTACCCTATCGATTGCTTCTTTTTTTTCCTCGCCGCTTTCTTTGACGTGGCGGCTCTATGACAAAACTGTAATCACCATCTACCTCTTAGGTAGTTAAGAAGTGGTAAATCGAAGGAACTGCACGCAGTGATTAAAATAGGTCCTACATGTACCCGACTTTACAGGGAAACCCAAACAAAGGTTCTCAGTTTGGGTAAATTTTTTGTTGAATGAAATCTATCGAATGGGTAAGCCTATCATTACGGTAAGGCAACGATATGCTAACCGAATCGTTAGTGTTTGAGGAATAACACTATTAAATCTCACACCTATACTAAAAAAATTACTGATTTATATTATACGTGTAGTGTGTTTACTTATACAGGGTGTCAGGAAACCCTTGCACCAAATTTCGTCAGAGGGTTCTTTTAAAGTTACTGATGAACACGAACAAAGAAAAAAAAATTTAAAAAAATGTTTGGCCATTTGGTGACCTGATGTTCCTATCGGATTATTAGAGATGCTACTCGTCTACACTGTGCTTAATTTGCGAAATTCATTAAGTATGGTCACGTGACTTTAATTCATGCATCAATTCGACGTGAAATTATTTTCTAGGTTAAAAAGATTGACTACTACCGAGACTCCTCTGCTGCACTGGGAGTGAAGAAATAGCATAGAATGCGTGCAGATGCTTATCATCCTGGCATGTCGTAAAAGTCGACTAAGGGACGGGTCCTTTCCAACATGGTGGACTATCTGTATGGGCGATAGGCTGATCACCTGTCACCATACGGTTCATCATACCATCTTAGGACTAATTGATCGAATGCGGCCACAAGTAGTCTTGTGGCTCTGCCCACCCCATCAGGGATTTCGGGCGTGATAATATGTATGTACTACTACCGAGAACTTAATTTTAATTTAATTTTACTGTAAAGGTCTTGACTCATTTACTCATTTATTTATAATTATTCAATTACATGTCAGTCACTCATTTACAATAATAATAATAATAATAATTTATTTATACTTTATTATAATTAGATAAATTCATGTCAATTTCAGGACATAAATTCGTCAAAGCTATAAAATGTCTGCCCGATAAGCCATTTTTTTAATTGCGCTCCGAAGGATGCGCGATGGATCTTGTTGGGTTAGGGAGATTAGGATTAGTATGTATTCAACATTTCAAAATACTTACTGTTTATCTTGGATCTGTCGCGGGTCTGGTTCGAATGAAACCCACACGGTATTACACGCTACACAATGTTTTACACATAACGTAACTTTTTTACTCATTTACAAGTACTTTCTATATAACTGCTTATTTATTTATTAATCACAATTAAAATATCCGCAACACGCTTCGTTAATAAATACATATAACATCCGCAACATGCTTCGTCAAATCAAATATCATTGGGTAATAAATTCCGCCACAAGCTTCGTCATACATATACAAACCAAAATCCACAACATGCTTCGTCAAAATAGTAAAAAAACATGGCTCATGGATATTCCCCTCCTGCCCGATTAGTACCCGGCCCAAAAGTACCAAATATACAATGATTTCAAACATTGTTTGCCAACATTTTTTCCACGACAAATTCAACGAACAGCAAAAACGGTTCAATGTAGTCCAGGAGGCTGTGAAAAAACCCGATATCCTTTGGTTATCAAACTATTTTTTCAGCCTCCTTTATTGCCAAAAATGGTAAGTCTGTTAATGTCATACTACTCTTTCCCAAGCAGAATTGGAGGTTAGACGAAGGTGCTTTTTGCATTTGTCGTGTGACGTCACCAGGCACCCTCAGGATTTAGTCTATAAGGAGAATACTTGTTCGCATTCCGTATTTTATTACACCCTGCCCTACGTCATAGGTGGTAGCGTTTTTCAATTTCAACAGATATAAGCACAAAAAAGACAAATCGATATTACCCTTAAACTCGTATGTCGAAAATAACCTTGAACAAAATAACCCAATGTGAACGTGTAAGATTTCATTTTTCTTTAACTGACATAAAAATACAGCTTATTTCAAAATGGTGACGAAATGAAAGAGTGCTTCAAATAGTTTTTTCTTATTGCAATAGACAGGCAAACAGATAGACAGCCTATTATAAAAAAAATGTCATCGTCGGTTTTATGGATATTTGCAACACCAGCGGCCCTATAAAACCGTCTTATCTCTTAGTGCATCTCTCTCACACTAGTGCCGACGAATGAGATAGTCAGAGAGATAAACAGGTTTACTTATCCCTGTGTGTGGCATGCTAGGACCGCAGCAGAGAAGTCAATGCTTTGACGGCCTTTTCTCAGCACAAAACGACACAGATAATGTCTGATGATTTATCCGAAGATATTCTTACTCTCACTGATTCCACGGAGATGACAGCTTCTACCCGTTTGCCGGAAATTTCGATCTTTCTTTATTGAACGACTTCACGCACCATTACTAAAACTTCAATTCTCTCATAACCACCGCTCTTTTATATGTATATTAAAGTTTTTACGCTATTTCATAACAATAAATAATCAAGTCTTCTCTAACTTAAACCCTACCATCCCCTTAAATAAAAGGCGCCGTGCGTTCCGGGCGTGCTTCGCCTTAAACGACCGTTCTTAATATTCCGCGCTCTGTGGCTATTGTCCGTATTACCATAGTTCCAACCTTATTTCTAGCAATGTACAGTTTAAAATGGAACGATGAAAAGGGACTGGCTAATGTATGCTTCTTTCAATGTAAAAGTCGTATGACACGCTTATGGTTGTAACCCGAGATGAGGCTGTATTTTACTGATATACAGGGTGGGCCATAAGTTTTTGCACTTTTAGAAACATGATAGAGGCAAAACTACAAATGCTTTTTTATTAGGTTGTTATTATAATTAGATTAATAAAAAAACGTAAAGACAACCGACTACGCAGTAGGCTAGTTTCCTGAAAAAAAAAAAACTATTTAGTCCTTCATTTATGTTTTCATGTCAATGTATTTTTTCCTTTGTAAATTAAACAAAAAAATACGAAGTTATAATGCGTTGAAGTTCCGCGTGATGTCACGACTTTGCACACTTTTACCATTGAGTGACGTCATGAGCCCCCACTCCCGTACTTTGATGCGCATTATCTTTGCCAATTTTGACTGATTTTATAAAGCAAAAAATACGTGTTCAATACTTTTTGATAATCTAACTGACGAACTAATTAGTTTTTTTTTTTACCCAGCAAACATCCCTTGTTGAAAAGAAGTAGACAATCATCAATTCTGGTAAGTAACCGCCCTCTTTGAATATTAATTCATTGTTGTGCCAGTTTCTTTAAACCTATTGACCACAACTTTGATTAAATTGATGCTGGAACACTCACTTATACGGCGTAATCCATATTCAATCCTTAAAAGGAATCGCATAGTAACCTAAGACAGGTTTTTCCGAAAAGTGTTTAACACAATAACCACGTTGCTTTCCTGTAAAATGGTCATCGTAATCAAAATTGTACAAAATGGCGTTTAATTTCCCGTCATCGTTTGTACCGCACAATAAATAATTCACAAAAAATCTGTGTTGCTATTTTGCAAAAACTTATGGCCCACCCTGTATGTCACAGAAACAGAAGTAATGGCAGGTACACTTTATAAGGGTTAAACCGTTGGATTTTAACCCTTTCTGTTCTTCGTAGATAGCAAAGTTAGCTAACCAGTAGCAGAAAAACAGATAGTACCTTGTAGGTACGGAACCCTAAAAATTGTAATTTTAAAAATGAAAAAACCGACTTCAAATAGCCTTTGAAAAGAAAGATATTGTTTTTTCACATTTAAGTTATTATCATGTGATTTAACGACACACTTTATTACATCAAGCAACAATAGCGTAATGCCAATTGCTCATCATCATTTATAAACCGTTGCTATCCAAGGTGCAAGGACGTCAATCGTTGAGGAGTTCTCCTGGTTCTTCACCACCGGTTCTATTTTACGCTTTCGAACTTTATATAGAAATCTTATCGCCACCCGTGAAATACTTATCATTTAGGCGTTCCGGTGATCATCTATCGTCTTCATCAACAGTTCCACTTCATCAAATAATGCTTTTGGAACGGAACTGCTTGAGTTATTGCAGAAAATACTAAAATTGTTATATGCGTGCCTATAATATTTGAGGAGTTTCATCGATTCCTCATAGATCTTCGCATCATACCTCGACTTTGACTACAACGGGACCAAATTGGAGGTTTATAAATGACAGACTTCTGAGGTATAAAACATTAAAAAAATATACAACCGAATAGAGAACCTACTCGTTTTTAGAAGTCGGTTGAAAAAATAGCTACTAACAACCGGGGAAGTAACCATTTACAACCTACCTATGAAATAAGACAAGAAATAACTTTCGCAAGCTCCTATCTATGTGCAACCGTCGAGTGTGATACGATTTTTGAAAGGTTATTCCGTTAAACTAATATTTTTATCTACACCGATATCATAAAACCTCCATTGGTTAATCAAAAACCGTATGAAATGACCACCATTTTGACAACAAATTAGGAAAAACCAGTGCTGCGATAAAGAAATATCATGACTTCTTTATCGTTTTTAGTAAAGAAATGAGATTAAATTTGGAACAGCTGTCAAAACTCAAGTGGGTCTCTATTCTAGTATCCATAGATATTAAAAAGTTATTGATACGAAACGTCAATTCAGTATATTTTTTTAATATAAACTGCACAATATTTGATCTCTAGTGACGTGAGAATAGAGACTTCATCCGTTTGTCTATGATTAAAAAAAAATGGTCTTGACGGAAGACCGTATTTGCCGCCATGTTGACGTTTTGCTGAACGAAAGTAGAATTGTTGTTGAATTGAATAGAAAAAGTTGTTTGTAATTTACATTTTAGTTGAAAATATGAATAGTAAGTAGTCTTCTCGGAGTGTGTGTGATGTGAAAATGCGCCGGATATCGGAAATATGCAGCCACGATTGCAACAAATAACTTGTTGCCAGAAAATATTGTTTCTGAACCCATCATGGAGGATTTATAATATGTGTGTAGATAAAGTTATGTATGCAACTCTGCATAATTTGGCCTTAAAACACACGTGCGATCTTATTATGAAACTCGCCTGTCGGCTCGTTTCATGAAAACCGCACTAGTGTTTTAAGGCCTATCATTATGCAATCGTTGCATAAACTAGGTACTTTTTTGTTATCTAACTACAAATTTAATGTTTTTTAACATTTTCCATTACTTGTGGTTTAAGACATTGCTTCTTGCCAAATTTCGCCTGTTCCATCTATCCCTACCGCCATATCCCCCCTAATAGAGATATGTGGAATAATTTTCCATTCTTCTCCACCGGTAGGGATACATGGAAATAATATGTCCATTTATCCACCCTAGCCCCCAGTGAGTAGGGACAAGTGGAATATTTTCCAACGATCCATACTAGCTTGCCCCCTGGTGGGGATAAGTGGAACTTATACCACCTATCCATACTAGCTTGCCCCCTGGTTGGAATAGATGGAACTTGTTCCACATAGCCCTACTACCTTGTTGACTTGGTGGGGATAGATGGAACTTATTCCGCATAGCCTAACTAGCTTGTTCACTTGGTGGGGATAGATGGAACTTATTCCACATAGCCTAACTAGCTTGTCCCCGGGTGGGGATAGATGGAACTTATTCCACATAGCCCTACTAGCTTGCCCTTTAGTAGGGATAAATGGAATTTATTCCACCTATCCATACTAGTTTGCCCCCTGGTTGGAATAGATGGAACTTGTTCCACATAGCCCTACTACCTTGTTGACTTGGTGGGGATAGATGGAACTTGTTCCACATAGCCCTACTAGCTTGTTCTCTTAGTAGGAACTTGTTGGCTTTTTCCAAACACCCAAACCGACTTCCAGCTGACTCGCGATTTCCAGAACACACCAATATTGTAAATGAGAGTGTTTGCGTTAAGAGTGTGTGGTTTACTAGGCGTTTGTAGGCGTGTGTATACAGTAATAATGACATTCTGAAACAATTAATCCTAGCTTGTAAGGATAATATGGAAAAAATATCCTTGTCTCTACTAAGAGAACAACCTAGTATGGATAGCTGGAATAAATTCCAGCTATTCCTACCAAAGAGCAAGCTAGTATGGATAGGTGGAATATATTCCAGCTATCCCTACCAAAGAGCAAGCTAGCATGGATAAGTGGAATAAATTCCAGCTGTACCTACCAAAGAGCAAGCTAGTATGGATAGGTGGAGTAAGTTCCACTTATCCCCACCAGGGGGCAAGCTGGTATGGATAAATGGAAAAAATTCCACTTATCCCCACCAGGGGGCAAGCTGGTATGGATAGATGGAAAAAACTCCACAAGTCCCTACCGCAGTGGATTTTAGTAGGGATATATGGAATAATATCCCTACCGGTGGAGAAGAATGGAAAATTATTCCACATATCTCTATTAGGGGGGATATGGCGGTAGGGATAGATGGAACAGGCGCCAAATTTCATGATTCTAGATCAACACACACCTATAGGTTTGGATTTCCTTTCGAGTATCAGAAAACCATCCATCCGTCCATCTTAGGACTAATTAATCGAACGTGGCCACAAGTAGTCTTGTGGCTCTGCCCACCCCATTAGGGATTTCGGGCGTGATGCTATGTATGTATGTATCACAAAATATGTGGTATAAACAGCCGTATGTTTTGATTGCGTTGACTTAGAAGTTTGATTTTTTCACAGCTCTAAGGGATTGCAAAGGTGTCTATTCAGGAACGTCTAACTGTTAAGTATTATAGCGACTCGCGAGCGAGATTCGCTTCCCGCTCTTACGCATTACGCATCGTGCGGAAGAGTGGGGTGAGAATCTCGCTCGCAAGTCGCTACAATATCACTTAGACGTTCCCGAATAGCAGCGCCGGTCTGATTAGTTCCAGAGAAAAAGGTTCTTGACAGACAGACACACTGACAGACAGACAGACGGACAACTAGGTGATCCCATAAGGGTTCCTTTTTCCTTTTGAAGTACGGAACCCTAAAAAGGAAGAAAGTGTTTTTCCCAGATAACTGTTTTAGCTCAAAAATATATCCAGAGCCTATCCTAAAAGTTCACATAACCTTAACGACCTCCGCTTAATCGGCTAAAGCTTAAATCTAAACGGCCTAAGAAAAGATAACATAAGATAAAATATGATAATGTTCCTATTGTTTCGCTGCCAAAACGATGATGCTAATTGAAATAAGGCGGGGATGCCATTTGTTATAATTATGTCTCGTTTGTTATAATTATCATGGAATTTGCTTACCTAATAACAGTAATGACCTAGGGATAATAAATACCGGAGAAAATGACTCTTATTAAGATGTACTTACAAGGTTTTTGGAGAAAAGTTCTTTGAGAGTTTCTTCAAGGTCGAAGAGATCTTACTAGTAGTACTCCCAATGTAAACTCTAAATAAAGGCTTGTGTTATGGGTACTAGATGATGATATAGATACTTATATACATAAATAAATACATAAATAAATACTTAAGAGGATTGTGAAGCAAAGAAAAAATCACCCTTTTCATACAAAAGGCGATAACGATTTCCACCCCTTAAATGTTAACCGATTTTGACCAATTTTTGAATAATATTGATTAAAGATCCAGAAACTGAAAAATTCGACGAAATTAGTTTTGTATGAGAATACTACTGAAACAACAATAAACGTAGGTATAGACCTAGATTTGGTTCTGTCTGACAATCTATCAAAAGTTGGTCAACATCGGTTAACATTTAAGGGGTGGAAATCGTTATTGCTATTCGTATGAAAAACCTTAGGTTCACACTCCTCTTAAATACATAAGAAACATCCAAAACTCAGGAACAAACATTCGTGCTCATCACTCAAATATTTGACCTTACCGGGGATCGAGCCCGGGACGCTAGCTTCGGAGGCAGGGTCACTACCAACTGGGCTAACCGCGTCGTTAATACAGAAGATTAATATCTTGTTGCAAAGTAATAGCATAGAATGCGTGCAGATGCTTATCATCCTGGCATGTCGTAAAAGTCGACTAAGGGACGGGTCCTCTCCAACATGGTGGACTATCTGTATGGGCGATGGGCTGATCACCTGTCACCATACGGTTCATCATACCATCTTAGGACTAATTAATCGAACGTGGCCACAAGTAGTCTTGTGGCTCTGCCCACCCCATTAGGGATTTCGGGCGTGATAATATGTATGTATGTATGTATGCAAAGTAATTTGAACGCTTTTGGTTAAAATTTTAGGCACCTCAAGTCGCCTAAGGGAAGGGTTTTACGTTTAAAATATTTAATTGAAGCACGTTTTCGACATATTTAGGTTAATAGGACATCTTTTATGTAGAAACCGCGGTAATAACAACATTGCTTATCTATCTGTAAAATATTAAAATTGTAGTAGGAAACGTCTGTACATTGAAGATAATAAAGAAAAAATGCTATGTGGGGTTTCAGAATGAGCAACACAACATAATTATCCCAATGGTTTTTGAATTTTATATGGGTTAACCTGGTTAGGTATATGGGCGCGATCAACTTTTAAACTACTGCACGGATTTCAATGCGGTTTTCGATATTATAAGGCAACTCAGGACATAGGCTATAGAAGCTTTTGTAAATACAACTAGAAGGGAGAAGGTTGAAGTTAGTATAGAAAAAAGTAACAAATTTCCCTAAACTCCTGAAATTATGCATTTAATTAACCCTTTATGTATATACTATATAAAAGTTTGTTTGTTTGTCCTCTATGCGTTCCTATAGCATAATTTTCACCAAACGGCCCGCATCAGTGGACGCTGCGACGCGCGGCTAGATAATTATAGACTATACTTGCATGATTTAATATCGTTTAAAGATTGTAAAATCCGTTCTCATCCGATGCGATGCGAGCCGTTTGGTGGAAATTAAGCTTATACCTACCATGCACATGATTAGGTACTATGAAACTTTGATGATCTTTCGTGTTCGGATAGTTTAGATCAAGAATTAACAGAGCATTGCATCGCATACAGAACAAAGCTAGTAAAATGTATATACTTATTTATCTACAAGTGAAATACAGTAACTCACTATAAAACCTAAAAGCTGATTTAGCAGGTAAGTAAACATCCGCTGAGAATACATTTTACAGATATAGTGAATAATATATTTCCATCGGTAAAACTCGGATCTCAATCGGAAGACGACGGGACCCGAAGTGTCAATTAATTATTGTATTCAATGAGTGACATGCTTATATTCATTAATATGAAACTCTATTATTTACTGTCAAATGTCAAAATGAAAAATGACAGCATGGTATGATGGATACTGGCCCCCAATTTTCGATGCATTCGAGATAATGTCGATTGCGAGATTAAACGTCAGATTCATACAGTTGTGTCAAATGACTGTATGCACTGACGTTTAATCTCGATTGTGAGATTATCTCGAATGCACCGAGAATTGAGGGCCTGCTGAAGCTAATTGAGAGAGCACGATAAATACGAACTTTTCCGATAAAACACGATGGAAACTAATTATGCACTACATCTGTACGAAAATCCACCCCTAAGATAGAAATAGGGGTACAACGTTTGGAGCGAAATTAGAGCAAGCGAAGATGCGACAGGGCCACTAGTTTATTATAAAAACCGGACAAGTGCGAGTTAAACTCGCGTGGAAAGGGTTCCGTTCTCTACATGTTACCTATCTGAAATGTCCTATGTTACTTTAAATACCATAAACTTCATATAGGCTTTCCTGTAATCTGTAAGCTCCTCTGCTGCACTGGGAGTGAAGAAATAGCATAGAATGCGTGCAGATGCTTATCATCCTGGCATGTCGTAAAAGTCGACTAAGGGACGGGTCCTCTCCAACATGGTGGACTATCTGTATGGGCGATGGGCTGATCACCTGTCACCATACGGTTCATCATACCATCTTAGGACTAATTAATCGAACGTGGCCACGAGTAGTCTTGTGGCTTGTGTGTGGCTCTGCCCAACCCATTAGGGATTACGGGCGTGATGATATGTATGTATGTAATCTATAGGTAAATAACTATTTTCTGTATTTTTTCAAAATTTTCCTAAATAACTTCCAAACTATTTATTTTAAAATTTTCAAAAAATATATTTAATATCCTCACAATTAGTCCTTTAATTTGATATGTCACACGATATAATATGTTTTTTTTTTTAATTTTCGGATTTACCCCCAAAAGTGGCCCCCATTTTTAAAATTAATTTATTTACGTTGCGCATCCGTGTTGCGGTCACTGACTTACATGTGTATACCAAATTTCAACTCAATGGGTCCAGTAGGTTCGGAGCAAATTGGCTAGTTTCCTAAAAAAATCTAATAAGTCTGTCATTTATATTATAAAAAAATATTGAACACATATTTTTTCTTTTGTTAATTAAACAAAAAATTACGGAGATATAGTACATTGAAGTTCCGCGTGACGTCACGACTTTGTAAACTTCTTACCATTAGGACGTCATGAGCCCCCACTCCCGAACTTTGACGCGCGTTATCTTTGTCAATTTTGATTGATTTGATAAAGCAAAAAATATGTATTCAATATTTTTTGATAATCTAACTGACGAACTAATTAGAATAACTATTTGGGTAAAAACCAAGGACATATCCGTATTGGCTGTAACAGACGGACAGACAAACAGACACACGAGTGATCCTATAAGGTACGGAACCCTAAAAAAAAGGAAATTATAGAAGTCCATATTTTTTTTTAAACAATACCCACCTTTTGAGCTCCGCCGCAGTCGGGTGAAAAGGTGTAAGTAGCGAACCGTAATGTCATCAAAAGCAATCTGAAGTTCAGTAGAAACGTACTCAGAACTGACGACAAAGTTGCCGACATAATATTTTATCTCGAAATATACGTAAGTCGACTTAAGCCTGGCCCAAACTAATCTGCGACTAGTCCTAATGCTATAATATTATGTCTTTAAGAGGCTACATCCCAAAATTGACGAATTTTCATAGATATATCGGGCCTATATTTGGTAACGTCCAAGCGATATTGGTGCGACTCGCGAGCGAAATTCGCATCCCGCTCTTACGCATTACGGATTGTGCGGAAGAGTGGGATGAGAATTTCGCTAGCGTGTCGCTACAATATCGCTTGGACGTTTCCGAATAGAGGCGCAGGTCAATTTTTCGTAATAACGCCTCTTTGTATAGCCACGTGAATCACAAACGGTGCTGGCTGAAAATCAGCGCTGCAGCGGCCATAACATGCAATAAAGAGATATAATAACGTGCACTTATTAGAGATAAGTCGGCTTAACTTATTTATGTTTCTTGCATGTTAGGGCCGCAGGCACAGAACTATATCGAGATAGAAGGAAAGAGTTCGTGGATTTGTATGGAAACTGAGCGTGTAACATTTATGCGTAGTTACTTTGATATCAAGAGTATAATTTAGTGACGGGAAGCGTACTTAAGTCGCGCGTAAACGATTCAAAAGCATCGATTAGCACGCGGCACCGAGTCTAGGCACCGCCACTCCCGCCCCCCTCGCCGCGCCGCCGCCACTCCCGCCCCCCTCGCCGCGCCGCCGCCGTTGTTACACACAAAGATGATCTCACGACATCTTTTTGGCACGCGGGAACAGACACTCTTTCCTTCTATCTCGATATAGTTCTGTTGCTGCAGGTGTCTTACACCTCAGCATTATTCTGAGCCAGTGTCCCATTCACTACCGCGACACTTACCAACATTTTGTTTGGTATTGTTTTCTTAATTTATCATCATCATCATCATCAGCATTTCAACCGCAGGACATCCCCATCGATTTCCAAAAGGGCCGGTTGGAAGTGGCCTGCATCCACCGTTTTCCTGCGGTCTCTTTTAGATCGTCTGTCCATCTTGTGGTCCGTGGTCTCCATTCGAGAACTTTTCGACCCCATCGGCCATCCGTTCTGCGTACTATATGCCCTGCCCACTGCTACTTCAACTTGCTAACCCGGTGGGCTATGTCGGAAACTTCGTTTGTCTACGGATCTCCTCATTTCTGATTCGATCTCGCAGAGAAACCCTGAGCATAGCCCTCTCCATAGCTCGCTTAGCTAATTTATACCTATGTAGTGTGTCTTCTGTGTTATAGTGAATAAATAAATGTATTTCGTTCTTCTTTCTTTCTTTTCGAAAACCCTCATATTGTAGCGTAGTGAAATAAATCCCTCGCTGGAGTTATTTGAACTCACTAATTGTCATTCACAATAACCTTTTTGTATTACAGCTGGAATTCTTTTAACAATACAAATGATTCAATTTACGGGGCTTAATTCTAACGTGCTTCTAATCTCACAATTATAGAATCCGTCACGATTCCTCTGTGCGTAATGTTAAGAGGCGGTCACACTGCAACATAACGGGGTACAATTATTAACCGACTTCAAGAAAACCGAACGAGGAGGTTATCAATTCAACACGTATATTTTTTTTTATATATGTTCACCGATTACTCGTTTTAACGGAACAGATTACCTATGAAATATTGAAAAAAAGCTATCTGCTTTTTCCACTGTTTTTTTTTTTAATAAATGAAACCTTAGTACTCATGACAATGACCGTAGTAATAAGATCGACGTCGAGGAAAATAAAGATTTATCAACACGTTTAAGTCACGTTTTTCTCATAAGTAAATGAGTTTAAATCATGAGATTTTAAAATTATAGTGTACAATGTTCATTTTTAGGATTCCGTACCCACGGGAGCGGGACCCTATTTACTAAGCCTACGCCTTCTTTTTTCCATTGACATAGATTTATGTATTAGAACAAGTCTTAAGGCTATGAGTAATGTAATTTTATTAGATTCACGAAATTTATAAAAATAAGAATATTATTCATTCACCGAGTTAAAATTAATGCCAAAATTTAATAATCTTTTACATTATATAAAGCATTTTCACCTAGTATGTATGCAGCTTTTTTTTTTCGCCAATCTTACTTTTGGAAGTCAGAGCTTATACTCATACTTACTCCTATTCTTCTTTCTTTAAAGGGCCAATGGTTTTTTTAACCGTAATAGGTAGCCAGTTTTCACAGAATATTGCGTTTTTATGGTGAATATTCAAATAATTAATAACAAAACAAAAAGTTAAAAATTGCAGGAGAATACAAGAAAAGTGTTTTTATTCAACTTTTTTGTTTTTGTTCTATCGTAAAAACCGTAATATTTACAAGCTTCTAACTTGTGATTATTATGCAATCTGTAAATTAAAATAACAAATAATCAAAACCAGTCAAGTGTGAATCGAGCTCGCACTTAGAATACCGAACTGAATAACACCCATTTATTGTGTGGTACGGAACCTCGGTGCGCAAGTCAGACTCGGTCTCGGTTTTTCTCGACTCATTCCACAATGCAAGCAGGTGAACCACATCAACGTTCCCAGCATCTCTGATAAGGCATGTTCTGGCGCGGTGCCACCTAAAAATGGAATTCACCTGTCCACGTGTCAGATTTCGTCGCGGTTTTCAATTTGATAAAATTTTCGAGTGTCAGATTGTGACTGGGTATTGCTGAAAGAGAATTATTAAATCGACAGCCAAATGTGGCGCATGCTGTGCATGGAGACGTGGTTTTGGATGATTTCATCTGTTTACGCTTAAGACCTAGCTTCGCGTTTGTATCAATATGTACGTGACATTACCCAAAGCTACGTGTCCGTGTACAGCGTGCGCCGCAGTCAGTTGTCGTTTTTAGGTTTCTTTGTCAGGTGTAGTCTTTTTTGCCTGTTTACGGAAAAGTGCATTTCGTGCAATAACACATACAATTGCATGCCTCATCATAACAAAATTGGATTTTCAATGAATTTCAGGTAAATAATCGAGAAAAACGCGAAATATTCCGATTCATTTATCATAAGTGTGGTATATATGATAAGTTTAAGTGGAATTAGGAAGTCCTATATTCCAAATTAGTGTTACACAAAATGTTCGTTACTCCCATAATGAAATTCCGTTATTTTGACAATTCTTTTTTAATGTAAAGTCCGCAAAGTAAAACACAAAGAAAAGCTATATTATCACGTTATTATATTTATATATTAGCTTCACTTGTAAATAACTAACTAATAAACAATGTAATAATATCTTAGAAGTCAATTTTAACTTACTTCTAATTGTCGTAACGATTTGAAACTTGCCAAATGTATGCAGTTCGGATGACAATACAGTAATTTGGTACCATCGAGCTGGTTTGACCATGGAGCCAGGAGGTGCATAGTGGAACTCTTCAATGAGTACTAGTAAATCCGTGGATTTTGGGCTTATTTGGTTTGTCCTGACGAGTCCAATACATTACCTGGTTGATGAGGGTCTTTTGTACTCTTTAGTGCGTTACTGACAAAAATTATTATGTACGATATTGCTGAGAGGCTCTGCACATACGATATGCTAAAAATTGTCACAGCCACAGGCTATTCAAACCGAAGGGCTTTCCTAAGGTCCCATTACGCGGAAAAAATACATGATAACTGCCCCTTAACGCACGATATTATTCATAACGGCTCATGTTACGAGTAAATGGATTGGGCAGTGCGAGCTATGTGACATGCTGTTCATATAGCTTAATTAAAAAGAGAAACATTTAAACTGCCAGCAATAAATGTTAAAGCTTCTCAAATGAAGACAACTGGCACAAAACTTTTGTGCCAGTTGTCTTGTGACAAAAGGGATGTTGCCTGTGTAAAAACATAGTAATTCTAATTAGTCCGTCAGTTAGATTATCAAAAAATATTGAACACGTATTTTTTGCTTTATCAAATCAATTAAAATTGACAAAGATAACGCGTATCAAAGTTTGGGAGTGGGGGGGCTACTGACGTCACTTAATGGTAAAAGTGTACTAAGTTACGCGGAACTTCAACGTACTATATCTTCGTCATTTTTTGTTTAATTGACAAAAGAAAAAATACCTATGTGTTCAATATTTTTTTATTATGTAAATATCGGACTAATTTGGCTTTTTCAGGAAACTAGCCTATTCGTAAAAAGTTTGTGTTTAAGATTAAGTAACTTGCATGTAAAATAACGAAATGAAAACGAAACGAATAGACAGAATGACGTTCGCAAATCCGACATTGCGTAATCGGGCTAGTTTTTCGGCAATTTGTTGCTGCAATTCGGGCTATTCTCAAAAGTTTACAATTTAACCTTTTTGTCCCCATTAGTGCTGTTATATGTAATCTTTTTGGTGATAGCCCGAATTGCAGCAATATATTGACGAAAAACTAGCATGGTCTCCGAGCCCCTCTAGAAATATCGTGTTTGGTTTTTCCAAAATGGCCGCTTATACCGTCAAGTTAATAAGAGCTTAGGAAATGTCAAATAAAGTTCCAGCTCCTCTATTCGGGAACGCTAAATGATTCTGTAGCGACTTGTTAGCGAGATTTCTCATCCCACTCTTCCGCACGACGCGTAATGATAAAAGAGTGGGATGAGAAATCTCGCTCACGAGTCGCTACAGAATCACTTAGCGTTCCCGAATAGAGGCGCAGTTCTAGTAATACAGGAAACGATCGTTGCTATGGTAACAAAATGCCGCCTTACTTTGTCACTATCCTTGCAAAGTAATAGGATAGCAATATGATATATCCCAGGATATTAAAAACATGGCTAGTGTAAACTAACCCTTACGAGCAACCTGGCGTTTGATTGATTACGACTCCGCAATAACAGATTTCCTAACCACTTAGCAGTAATTGACTATAATTTTGTATTTCTATGAAATTACAATTCCAAGGTAAGGGAGTTTTGCAATGCCACAGTTTAAAGAAAATAGTAGTTCTCGGGCACTTTAGGAGTCTAGTTACCTGTGGTGTAATAGTAGTTTATGCAACGGTTGCATAATGATAGGCCTTAAAACACTAGTGCGGTTTCAGCAAAAAACCAACATGAATGAAAGCATTAATGGCGGCAATTCGATCCTCCGTCAAGACCATTTTTTTTAAATCATAGACAAATGAATGAAGTCTCTATTCTCATGTCACTCGAGATCAAATGTCGTGCAGTTTATATTAAAAAAACATACTGAATTGATGTTTCGTATCAGTAACTGTTTTAATATCTATGGATACTAGAATAGAGACCCACTTGAGTTTTGACAGCTGTTCCAAATTTAATCTCATTACGATACATTCTCGAGTGACATGAGAATAGAGACTTCATTCGTTTGTCTACGATTTAAAAAAAGAAATGGTCTTGACGGAGGATCGAATTGCCGCCATTATGTTGGTGTTTTGCTGAACGACAGTAGAATTGTTGTTGAATTGAATAGAAAAAGTTGTTTGTAATTTACATTTTAGTTGAAAATATGAATAGTAGTCTTCTCGGAGTGTGTGTGATGTGAAAATGCGCCGGATATCGGAAATATGCAGCCACGATTGCAATAAATAACTTGTTGCCGGAAAATATTGTTTCTGAACCCATCATGGAGGATTTATAATATGTGTGTAGATAAAGTTATATATGCAACTCTGCATAATTTGGCCTTAAAACACACGTGCGATCTTATCATGAAACTCGCTAAAGCTCGTTTCATGAAAACCGCACTAGTGTTTTACGGCCTATCATTATGCAACCGTTGCATAAACTACTATTAAATCATATTGGATATATCTAGAATATTCCTTTGTACATTGAATATACAGTGACTTTGAAGACGCAAACACATATATAACGCAGCAAACCCGACGTTTAAACTACGTAATCGTTAAAAATGTATAATGAAATTTCACATCGACCCGTTCATTATTATGATCACGAGCCCCATACCGCACTTTACTGTCCGACTTCAATAACTGGGTTATTTTTACAACCATTTAATGTGTGCCCACCTTTATATCCAGTGTGCGATCACCCTAAGTATAATCTTTATGAATAATAAACCGCGAGGGAAGTTTTACGACGGTGCACGTATGTAATAAACGTGGTTCAAATATACCCAAAAACTTGCTAAAATTAAAATAAAATACATACATACATAGCTTCACGCCCGAATTCCCTAATGGGCTGGGCAGAGCCACAAGGCTACTTGTGGCCACGTTCGATTAATTAATTAGTCCTAAGATGGTATGATGAACCGTACGGTGACAGGTGATCAGCCCATCGCCCATACAGATTGTCCACCATGTTGGAGAGGAGTAAGGGACGGGCCCTTAGTCGACTTTTACGACATGCCAGGATGATAAGCATCTGCACGCATTTTATGCTATTTCTTCACTCCCAGTGCAGCAGAGGAGCATTAAAATAAGTGGAGTGAAAATGAAAATGTTTAAATTTAGTTATTCGTCATCAAATTTTCATCCTCTACTTAAACCACACAATAGATAATAGTACTAACGTACAGAGGCAATGAAACACATCATGTGGGAATGCGACGCCCTCGCCAGACTAAGAATGAAAATCCTTGGCAATGGTTATCCAGAACCAGGGGAATTCAAGGCACTACCACTGCGCTCCACAAGTCACTTCATTGAAGTGGTGGAGAATGCTATGGATAGGGCTTAGGAAAAAGGGGTAATTACACAAAAGATCCCATAGGGTCGAAGTGTATCCGCAAGGACCCCACCCTCTAAGATAAGATAAGATAAGAACGTACAGAGGAATCATTATTTAACGAAAACGGTGTTTAGCTACAAAAATATGCCTTACCATGCCTTCTCTCTCCGTCGCATAAAACGTGCTCTTTCGTGTACGCTAGGGTTTTCAGTTTTTATCTGCGTCAACCAACGTTAACGACGCGCGAATCGCCCAGCGAGCGAGCGAGCGGCAACCTCCTGCGATCCACAGCTCCGAGCAACGCGACGGCCGAGCGTACCTTAAGTTTTAAACTAGTTTTTTTTTTTATTAGGCCAGTCGCTGAATCATCGTCATCGCTTTAAGGGCGAAGGGCCCTCTCGATATCAACTTTGAGCTCGCATACACTCGTCGAGCATATTTTTAGGGTTCCGTACCTCAAAATTAAAAAAGGAACCCTTATAGGATCACTCGTGTGTCTGTCTGTCTGTCTGTCAGTCTGTCTGTCTGTCTGTCCGTCTGTCACAGCCAATTTGCTCCGAAACTACTGGACCGATTGATTTGAAATTTGGTATACATATGTAAATTGGTGACCGCAACAGGGATGCGTAACGTAAATTAATTAATTTTGAACATGGGGCCCACTTTTGGCGGATAAACAAGAAAATTAAAAAAAAAAGTTGTGCAACTGAAATCGTGTGACATATCAAATGAAAGGGCTTATTGTGAGGATCTTAAAGTTATATTTTTGTTTAATTTTTAAGTAAAATAATTTAGAAGTTATTTAGGAAAATAGGTGAAAATTGACCACTCCCCCCCCTTATCTCCGAAACTATCGGGGCTAAAATTTTGAAAAAAATAGAGAGAATAGTTCTTTACCTATAGATTACAGGAAAACCTATAAAAAGTCTATGGTATTTAAAGTAACATAGGAAATTTCAGTTTATCATGTATGGAACGGAACCCTCTCCACGCGGGTTTCACTCGCACTTGACCGGTTTTTTTTCTATCTTAGCTTTCGCACTAGAGAGGTGTTTTTATACTACTTATTTTTAACATGCTTTTATTAACTTCACTTGTAACTTACTAAGAAAAAACTTCTAAACTGTTTTACTTAAAATTCAAAAAAAATTATATTTAAGATTTTCACAATAAGCCCTTTCATTTGATATGTCACACGATATAGGTAGGTGGCATATCTTTTTTTTTTAAATTTTCTAGTTTACCCCCAAAAAGTGGCCCCTATGTTTAAAATTAATATATTTACGTCACGCGTCCGTGTTGCGGTCACCAACTTACATATGAATACCAAATTTCAACTGAATCGGTCCAGTAGTTTCGGAGCAAATTGGCTGTGACAGACGGACAGACAGACAGACAGATAGACAGACACACGAGTGATCCTATAAGGGTTCCTTTTTTCCTTTTGAGGTACGGACCCCTAAAAATGTAATAAAATCTCAGAAGTCATTTTTAACCTACTTTTAATTGTCGTAACGATTTGAAATTGTAAGTGTATGCAATAAGATAAACAATACAATAATTTGGTATCGAGCTGATCTGACCATGGAGCTATGAGGTGGATAGTGGAACTCTTCAATAACTACTAGTATAGGTACCCCTCGAGATTGGGCTCATTTGGTTTGTTTTGACGAGTCCAATACATTACCTTGGTGATGAGAGTCTTTTGTATTTTTTAGTGCGTTCCTGACAAGAGCGTGTTTTTTTTGTTTTTGCGAAATATACTTAGTTATTACGGAGTGTCTCAACTTAAAAAAATGCATTAAACAAAATAGTAAAATAAATAATAATTAGTGAAAATCTAGTTAGGTTACTTCCTTTTATAAACAAAAGTAGACAAAAAAAAATCTCCATTGCAAAAACTCAGAAAAAAAACTGGCAAGTTTAGCACTTGCATTAGATTGATTGGAGTCTGCGGTTTGCGAACGGACGATGTGAAATGTTTTATTTGAGCTATAGATCTTCCCTGCGTTTGCTAGGTTTTTATTTATTTATTTATTAGCCACCTGCCCTAGCCCGGAGTTGCGTTTTTTTTTCGTTCACAAACCTTCCCGGGCTTGCGGACAAATACCTCACCAAAGTTCCATCGTAATGGGTAGAATTGTATAAGAACGCATAGGAGACGAACAAACAAACACCCAGTCAAACATTTTTCCAATTTTATTTCCCAGAGTTTATATACTCTATTCTCTGCCTGAACATACAATCAGACAAACATACCAACTGACCTTTGCAATCGTACAACAAATGAACTAGATAACCATTTTGTTTTACCAAAATAGTCGGATTATTCGACGTTTATGCCATTATTGTTTCTTCCTATTCGTAATTCTGCACAATGTGAATTCTACACATATGCATTTGACCACATTCTCAAGTCATTATTTTTATACAATCCCGTTTCTTCCTATTCGTGATCCTGCACAATATGAATTCCACACAACTGCATTTGACCATATTTACTTTTCTGTAATACAGTTTTCATTTATACACAATCGCGTTTATTCCCATTTGGACTATTTCCCCTTCTCTAACAATTCAAAACAGAATTGAAAAGTAGCAGGCAATTTACGGATCCTCGGAAGAGACCAGTTTCAGTAACAGATGTAAAGGTGTTAGAGAAACTTTTCTCGTTGTTTACTTTGTTTTTAAATAAATGAAAATAAATAGTTAGTAAAACAAATAACACAAAAATAACACATATATTTTTTAAGATTATATAAAAATAAAGACTGAAAAATACCGAATTTGATTAAATGCAGTGTGGAATTCATATTGTGCAGAATTGCGAAAAGGAAGAAACGGGGTTATATAAAAACAATGACTGTGAAGAATAGCGAATGTGGTCAAATGCAGATGTGTAGAATTCACATTCACATTGTGCAGAATTACGAATAGGAAGAAACAATAACGGCATAAACGTCCAATAATCCGTAATTTCGTATTCTTGTACTATAAAAGCTGTCTCAATCATCCGCGTCTTCAAGTCATGTCCATCAGTGCCTGTGAATCCTAGACCAAGCAAAAATATCAAATAAATATATTTCTTCAGAGGGAAACGTCTCGAATGAAACCTCTTATTTAATAGCAGAACAATCTCATAATAAAATAATGCCTAAACCAACACGCGGTGTTTGTGTTGGCTCATCGTTGGTACGATCAGGGTCTATTATTTGCTTAGACTTGCCAATATGTTTTTTTATTGGGTAGAATAATACGTTAGAATTACTATAAATGGTGCAGGGTAAACTGTACCTAATAACTACCTATAATTTGAGCAAGTTTTGATAATTTTTAGGATTGTGACCGAACCCTTGTACAACCACTTTATTGTCCGTCTGTCTATCACGACTCTTTGTTCACGAGCGGCTTAACATTCGAGTCAAATTTGGCATAGCTGTAGTATTGAAATGGCCGCACAGAATGAAATACCATTTACCATTTGCAAAGACATCAATGGGATTGTATTACCATCTTAGAGGTCCGTACACAACAAGGGTAGAGCTGGTTACAGTAAAGTAGTATGGAAGTACAATGGTACGGAACCCTTTGGGTGCGAGTACGACTCGCACATGACCGGCGTTTTTTAACTGCCCTTCGGCCTAGTTCTTAATTAAATCGACGATTCCCTAATTTATTATGTCCGTTTTTAAAAATATTGTCTTATAATGTGAGTGGCATTTTTGAATATTGCGCAATATAATAAAATGCAAATGGCGAACTTAATACCGTAATGTATGTAAAGAAATGTATGTATGTAAGAAATCTGAAAGGGGCCTGAAACGTCGGGAAATATTTTTGAACCCGAGTTGATCTGAAAAATCGTTATTATTACCATAATAAGTACCTTGTAAAACCAAATTAAAGGAGGAGACGATTATGATCTGCTCTTGAATAGGTCGTCTATTGGACATTGCCTAAGCGATATCGCAAATAATTTTACAACTATATGTTAGCGCTTATTGACTTTACAGCAAAGGCGGCCGCACCGTTAGAAAAAATCATATGTGATATCGCTAAGGAAATTTACATACATACATACATAGCGTCACGCCCGAAATCCCTAATGGGGTGGGCAGAGTCACAAGACTTTTTGTGGCCACGTTCGATTAATTAGTCCTAAGATGGTATGAATATGATGATATGATGGTATGATGGTATGGAAATTTCGAATATTATAGTAATACTTTCCGCTAAAGCAATAAGAAATGGATAAACGGACGATATCGCGACACTCCAAGCGATTACGACAATGATATAAGGAACATGTTTCTACCCTTCATCGTCGTAGCTGTAAATCACGACTTAGCAGCCTTAAAAATGAACCTCACAGTTCGCAAAATCAATCCTTCCCGACCTTTTTTATCGTAAAATCAGCGGAGTGGAATATTAAAGGTTTTTTATCCCTCCCTTTCGTTTTACGACAGGGCTCAGGGCCCATTAGGGGATTTTTAATTTTTACTTAAAGACCTTTTGGACTGAGATTTGATTGTTGTTTGGATTGCGTTTTGTACAAGGAATTTGTGAATAAATCGATCTGAAAAACGTACAAGTACACAAACAGTTAGTTATCCTTGGAAAAACAAAGTTATGATTCCCCCTCCAAGCAGCACACGAGTTGTACAAGAGCTGCTTATACAGCCATTATAACTAGTTTGAGCGTTATAATGGCTGTATGTGCTGTTATTCAAGTTGGGGGAGTAATGGGACAATGCATGTCTAAAAATTATGAATTCTATACCAGGTGATAAAAAGTATATAATCATGTGCAAATGTAAGAAATATTATTACCTACTACCTCGCAAGGCCCTTTGAAGTATCTGTTCACAAGGTTGAAACCTATCTCGATAACACTCATAATTTGGACTGTATATCTAACACGATAAGGTCTCAATTAGAAGAGTCCCTTGAAAGGACATAGGTCCTTTTGAACGTACACTCTTCTTTTGAAGTGCCACATTAAGCAAACACGAGCAAGCCATGTCAAGTTAACGCTTTTTATTTGACTCAGTAACCTTTAACCTACTGCACGTAACCATATTATATGCCGCATAATATATTACTTTGAAATGTTTTAATTTAAATAGTACATTGTGCATCTAGGGCCGTAAGAAGCCCTTACTGCCCGTGATACACACAATGTTTTTCATCACACTTGCGAGGAAATGAAATAAAAATTAGACAAAAAAAGTATATATATTAATTTTATTCCCATTTTACATCGTGAATTACCATCAGGTGGGTGTTCAATGTTCATAAACTGTGTGTACGGTGCGATCAGCGCGGGGCAGCTCCGCCGGCTTGCGGTCGCGCGCGCCGCCGGCTGCGGCTCCCGAGCTGCTCCGCCGACCTGGCGCACTTAACTGCCCGCGGGAGTTCGAAACCATACAAAATCTTGTATGGTTTATAACTCCCGCTGACGGCGGGGCCCATAGAGGAGTTAAATCGGCTATAGTTGCTCTATACGCTTGCGTATAATAACACCCTTTCCGAGCAAGTGTGATGAAAATGTAAGATTTACTGAATATCTAGAAAACCGAGTCTAACTCTTAAATTTTGTATGTATTTAGGACCATGATCACATTTCGCATTTTATTCATTTGGTCAAATTATCATTTGGCATCATTTTACTGTGCCATTAGTAAGTTAGGTTGGGGTTAACTTGTGTCCCTTACGTAAGTACTTATTTGTCAAAAACCGCTTTTGCTAACTGTAAAATTACGATAAGCTGTTTTGACTAATGTTTTTTCGTCAAATGATAATTTGAGTATATTAGTTTGGGATGTGATACTTAGTGATCCCTTTTAATTACTTCGAGTTGCTCTGAAAGCGGCTAAACCGATGAACCGATTTTGATAAAATTTGGTACCAGTTAGCTTGATCCCTGGGAAAGAACATAGGCTACCTTTTTTGACGAAAAACCACCCCGAAAAGGATGAAATAGGGGTTTGGAAAATTATTTACAGGAATACATGCGTTGAAATTGGAGCCCGTTGATTTGTGTATTTGCGCGATTCATGGCTAAACCGCTGTATCGATTTTAATGAAATTTTAATGGTATAGAGATAGTTTGAACCCTGGGAAAGGACCTAGGCTACTTTTCTATAAGACAGTCGATCCCTAAAAGGGTGAAATAGGGGTTGGAAAAAGTTAGTAACATGAATATTCGCTATATTTTAAAAACAAAGGCGTAGAAGTATCAGTCAAGTAAAATTACCGATTTTTCCAGCATGTAGCCAATCTCCAAACCATTAACCATCTATAACTTATAAACCTGCGAAGTCGGTCAAACGCAGAGGTAATAAATAAGCCAAATGAGATTATTCCCTTACCCTAAGCTGTGACAAAGTACCATTTTTATAAGTCACATGGTACATGCAAAAGTGGCCTCTAAACATACACCATAAGAACTTTGCCAAGTGAGTTATTTTAACTGTTCTGCTATGCCTTCTCAAATGGAAAATATAAATCTCATAAGAAATTTGTCGGAGTCTTACTGTGTTTTCTTCAGACATTTAACTTTAGTCAAAGTCAAAGTCGTATCGTTATTTAATTAAGCCAGTGGTTCCTTTATTGATGAGGTACCATTTTTGTTTTTTTTTGTCTTGCGATAGACCACTTACTGTTTGGAAGTAAATACAGTAAATGAAAGTAAATAAAGGATTGTTCTATCGATTGTTCATTCGTTATTTCGTCGTATTTAATATTTTTCCGATGGCTTCGCGGATCACTTCGGGTGTTTCTACCACTAGTGCCCCTAGTGGTCCGCAGACCACAAGTTAAGAACCACTAATTTAAACCATTCGGTTGACTCGATAGTGCAGTGGTAGGACATCTGCCTGCTGTGCCAACGGTAGGGGTTCGGGGTATAAACTTAGATTTTGTTCTGATTGGCAACCCCTCAAAAGTTGGTCAAAATCGGTTAATATGAGGGGTGGAAATCGTTATCACCTTTTGGATGCAATGGATTTTTGCTGTTGATTCACAGTCCTCTTAATAGATGAAGTTGGGGCTGGAAAATTTATTTAAGGACGCAAAGTTCGGGCATGCCCGATGAGAGGCCGTAATTGGAGTATATGAACGATTGTCATACATTCACTGAGAAAATTTTTGATGCTATACCTGCATTACCGTAATGTATTCGCAGCCAAGTCCAAATAATGTCGAAGCATCCGAAATAATGTGGATTGTTACGTGGTAATGTAAAAACATATACAGGCGTTTGTAGTCCGCAACATTATCTATGTAGCCCGCAACATTATCTATGTAGCAGAGTCTCTACTTACGTTAGGTACGTTTTTCTCCAGAATTACGTACGTGGCATCCAGAATTACGTATGTCGGTACAGTATTTTTTTCTCAGTGAAAGATACTTTTCCACGCGGACGAAGTAGCGGATATAGGTTTAGCAGGTAATATATTTTGTATGGAAACCGAACCGTCAGTTTCCCCCTTAGACTGTGCATATAAGTTTCCCTATTAGAGCTAGAACAACGATGTTGTCTTTTACCTCCACGCATAATGTTAAGTAGATTACGCAAAAGACCGTAACTGCCATCCTGCCCCAGTTTTTAACAAAAAACAAGCTTAAACCCGGTAAGTGATGTTTTACCACAAGTGGCTGAGCAAAGTGGCTTAAGGCTGCTTGGGAACACTTTATACTTTCAACGATAACATATCGCCGTTTTAAAAGAAAAGCGTAGTGGTTACAAGTTTAGTAAAATCATTTTTTTTTACGACGAAAATGTTTGAACCCTTAGCAAAGTAAATGAGAAAGTGTTTTCTTCTTTTATCACTACGGAATTAAGTAACAAGGGATTTTCCTGGGGATTGAAGTTATATACTCTCTACAGGTAATGCCCAGGTGATCCAAAACGGTCAAGACACTACCGGGTGGCAAAGCTCTTTATAGGGAGCGTAGACTCAAGCTGGACCAATAAACTTTGGAAACTCAGCCGTAAACAGCTCAGATACATAATCGGAGTATTCACGGGTCACTTCGGGGTTAAGTATATCTTAGCCAAGATGGGACTCTCTGACAACACAAGCTGTAGAATGTGTGGCGAAGAGAAAGAAACAATGAAGCACCTCATGTGTGAATGCGACACCCTCGCCAGACTAAGAATGAAAATCCTTGGCAATGGATATCGAGAACCAGGGGAATTGAAGGCACTACCACTGCGCTCCACAAGTCACTTCATTGAAGTGGTGGAGAATGGTATGGAATAGTGCTTAGGGATAATTACACAAAAGATCCCATAGGGTCGAAGTGTATCCGCAAGGACCCCACCCTCTAAGATACGATAAGACCGGGTGGCCACCATGCCCTTGGCATCCATGCCACCAAGCGGCTTCAATCGTCTAACCTATTTACCCTTGGAGTAAAAGTGGTCAGCTGTCCCGTCGGACTGTGAATGGTCGGATTGGGTAGCTGGTGGAGTAAACTTCTTGATCAACTAACCAAATAAAAAAAAATAAAAAAACGTTGCAATAATGAATTTTGTATGCAACTTTATTGCTCTACAGCAAATATTAAGGGCTGCTACCCAATCCGATCATTCACAGTCCGACGGGACAGCTGACCACTTTTCTGTGGACTTTCTGTTAGCAAGACAGTCCACAGGTCGGCGGCCATATCGAACTGTGATTGCTCTGAATAAAATGTTATGCTCAAAGTATTGGCTGATAAGATATTAATTATGTAACTAAAAGAATTTAAAAAAATTGGCGTTATATTAAACAGATACAAGTTTTCTGTGAACACTTTTTGGATATTCTACTTTACCTCCTGAGCCACTGGACCGATTTTAATAAATAGGGTATCTTAAGATTCGGGAAGAACGTGCGAGTACTATAGGCTATATAAAAATTCTAAGGGTGCGTCATACCATGTGCAGAAATCCTTTTAACCTCGCTAGTCGGATTTAATTATACTTTTATTTACTTCTTTACCAAGTTTTTGCAGTAGTTAAAAGAAAAGCAGATTATGCACCTCGCATCGAGTGATGTATTATTGCGCTCGTATTTTTAGAGCCCTCTCTTACGTTCGGGCTCAAAACTAATACTCGGCGCAATAATTGATCACTAACAACCAAAAAGGTTACTCGAGAGAAAGCAGTACCTTAACTTATACAAAACAATGGGTTGGAACGTGGATAGGTTGCCGGTGTAGGTGAGGGTGGATGATGCAGGTAAAACAGGTAACAGGGTGGAGGTAATTTATTTTATAAATACGAGGCACTCTGGAACAACATTATAAAACTTATGAATATAGGTAGGCGAGGCTATGGAATGAGATGATTTGGAGGCTTTGTGTGACACTCTACTTACGATTAAGTGCCTCACTGGTAATTCTTAGTGACAGGATAACGGGTACAATTGTGCTTCTTTTGTAATTCACACTGCACTTTTTAACTGCGGTTACTATGATTCTAATTATATAGGTATTTTACCGTATGTATGTATTAAAATAAAGCTATAATTCTTTATAATTCTAAGACCTTTCTAGGCCGAGCTCTCTTATGAAGTGAAGTCAATTTTCTAAATCGGTCTATCGATCTAACGTTTGCGTCTCGAATTTGGAATTGGAAAATAATTTGAAGGAAGAAGAAGAAGAAGATGAAGGAGTCAGTCGAAGGAGTTTTGTACGAGTCGCGATGGCGCCTCGTTACAGGGTTGGTTATGGATTCGATTTTGGTAACTTTAAAAAGCATCAACATTTTTTTGTGTAAAAAGCATCTTTTTCTTGGGTCTACGTAATTTTTAACGTAGCACCTTTACTAAGCCGTGTATTGATTAGTTTTTGCTCCAGTAGAATCAACAAAACGATTTAGGTCCATCAAATTTTGCATGTAATTTTGTTAGCAAATTGACCTTAAAGTTGGGACTTGTGTCGACGGCTGTGCGCGATATTGCCTTAAAGTTGTCATCGTTTTCCTTAATTTGTTCAAGTTGGCGCTCAAGTGTTATGGCGTTGAACAATACTTCTGACGCTCGGAGAACGCTTCGAGCGAGTTAAGTTCGTATAGAACTAAATATTTATTTATATTAGTTGAGTTATTTGGCAAAGTAAATTAAAAATTACTGCTAAATATCTTAATAATACATGAATACCTACTTGAAAAACACAAGATTTATTGTCAGAAATAGTCCGACATGTTAGGAACTCGAGTGGAGTCCTTCTTCAGGGTTTGAGTGCGGTCACGGTCAGAGCAACCCGCGCACTGCCCTCCGCGCAGCGCGTTGTCGTGAGTAAAGCCGTGTGTTTTTCAAGTATTCATAATGTCTCGCGAAAGTTTTAATTTGACTATTAATAATACATATTATTAAATTAGTAAGTTTGCGCGTGTTTGGGTATTTTTAATTACGCAAAATAATTTCTCGAATGAAAAACTATAACCTGCGCCTCTATTCGGGAACGCTAAGTGATGTTGTAGCGAGTCGCAAGCGAGATTTCTCATCCCACTCTTCCGCACGATGCGTAATGCGTAAGAGCAAGATGCGAGTCTCGCTCGCGGCTCGCTGCAGTATCACTTAGACGTTCCTGAATAGACGCCTTGTATTTTCTGTTTGTCCGTTTGTTTGAACCAGGTATCACGGGAAAACTACTAAAGGCATTTTGATGAAATATCAACAAGTGTATGAAGGGAGTTCCCAAGTACAATCAAATCTTTGTGTCATTGACATACTGCGAAATAGATATAGTTATTTTAAAGTTAAGGTGACAGTAAAGACGGGTGGTGTATACATAAACACATCTATATATAAGTACATACGTGCAAATAACACAACCCATTTTTTGCTTCGCTGCAGTCGGGTAAAAATAAAGCACAATATTATGTGGACACAAATCGAGTGGATTGATGCAAATAATATCGTGCAGAATTTCACAAAATAACTGCCGAAAATCTTACACCGATGAAAAAATGTCCCCTGAATTTCACCGTTGTAAATTGGCGGGAAAAATTCGCCACTCGCAATACTTAATTCTCGATAATGAACGCATTTTCTGAATCGCGAGCGCTCGTTTGCGTTCGCGGCATTTAATTAATTTGGTGACCAAATTCTTCAAAATAACTATTTATAGAAGATTTGATCCCCAGCCAACTAGGTAGCATAAAATGAAGCTGCTATTTCTACCTGTTGGTTTGTCCGCTTGAAACTCTAAATTATAACAGATTTTAATACGGCTTTCAGTATCATTAAAGGTGGAATCAGACGGTTCACTTTTTGTTCATTTATCTCTTGCATTCAGCATCTTTCACTCGAAATTAAACATCTGAACACAAAATGAAACGAAAGTGACGAATGCGTTCATTAATGAACCGATCGATGTTGGATATTGGCACTCGGTATCATTCATTCGCGCTCCAAATGAACGAAAAATGAAACATCTGAACATACAGAGAACATTATATCGGCATAGGCCATTTTGTCACGCGTTCTGTAGGGGACAGATGAGAATTATTTCTGTTTAAATTATGTACTTAGATATATTATTAATCCTTAAGTGGAAAAAAATCTGTCAATTAGAGATAACAATGAAAAAACTATGGGGGCATTAGAATGAAACTGTTTGATTGTATGTGCGCGATAAACTTTTAATCCACTGGACGGATTGAAATTCGGATATAAATTTATATTATGGGCAGCTTTAGGCAAAGTTTGTATAATCTTTATTCAAAACAAACAAATTATTGTCGAAACAGTGTTACAAATCGTTTGCATAGAGTCTACAATGAGGGTTTTCAAAATACCAACCTGTTAGACTCTAGTAAACTTGCGTTCAAACGACAAACGTGTTTGGCAATAAAAGAGAGTCAGTAGTATGGAAACAAAAATAAATAATTAAATTAAACAAATAAATAACTTACATACAAACACAAACACACACATACATACACACATACACACACACACACACACACACACGCACACGCACACACACACTGGTTATTTGCTTATTAATGTAATTTTAGTTCCGGATTGTCTCATGTATTCACTTAAGTTTGGTCTAAAAAATGTAAATCCGTAATTGGCAGTAAGTTTTATAAGCAAGACAACCTGTTTAAGATTTTAAAGTGCTGTGGATTTTTGTTCAATAAATAAATAAATAAATAAACTTTTGGATACAAAACTGGAAGAGGGAATATCTAAATCCTTGAAATTATAACTTTAAACCCTTTACTTACTACTGTGTAAATTTTTGTTCGTTTGTTCGTCTCCTATACATTCCTATACCATTCAACCGTTACGATGAAACTTTGGTGAGACGTAGTGCGCATGCTCGGGAAGATTTATGACCCATTTTTAGGGTTCCGTACCTCAAAGGGAAAAAACGGAACCCTTATAGGATCACTCGTGTGTATGTCTGTCTGACTGTCCGTCTGTCACAGCCAATTTGCTCCGAAACTACTGGACCGATTGAGTTGAAAGGTACACATTATGTAAATTAGTGACTTCAACACGGGCGCGTAACGTAAATAAATGAATTTTCAACCCGGGGGCCACTTTTGGGGGGTAAATTAGAAAATTAAAATAAAAGTTTTGCAAACTGTATTGTGTGACATATCAAATGAAGGGGAATGAGAATCTTAAATATTTTTTTTTTAATTTCAAGATAAATGGTGTGGAAGTTATTTAGGAAAATAGGCGAAAATTTACCATTCTCCTTCCCTTATCTCTGAAACTACTAGGCTTAAAATTTGGAAAAAATACAGAAAGCAGTTTTTAGCTATAGATTTCAGGAAAACCTATAAGAAGTCTATGGTATTTAAAGTAACATAAGTAATTTCAGATAATTGTACGGAACGGAACCCTCTCCACGCGAGTTTAACTCGCATTGTCCGGTTCTTTTTAAAACAGAGTATTGCAACATGCTACTTACCTGTGCAAAGTTCAAAGCAAAGCTCGCTAGGTTCGAATATAAATTATCCTGTGTTTATTGATTGACCATTTATATTTCCTGTGACTTTAACTGACATTCTCTCCGTAGAGAAATTTTATATAAGAATTGTACACTGACTGTTCCATTTTACTTTACTCAAGACAGCATTATAGTACATTGTGCATCTAGGGCCGTAAGAAGGGGATAACTAACGAGAGTCTGTTAGAAGCCCGACGCCGATAGGCGAGGGCTTTTATGACTCGAGTTTGTTATCCTCTTACTGCCCGTGATACACACAATGTTTTTCATCACATTTGCGAGGAAATAAAATAAAAATTAGACAAAAAAAAGTATATATATTAATTTTATTCCCATTTTACATCGTGAATTACCATCAGGTGGGTGTTCATAAACTGAGCGTACGTTGCGATCAGCGCGGGGCAGCTCCGCCGGCTTGCGGGTCGCGCGCGCCGCCGGCACTTAACTGCCCGCGGGAGTTCGAAACTATACAAAATCCATAACTCCCTAGGGAGTTATGGATTTTGTATGGTTTATAGCTCCCGCTGACGGCGGGGCCCGTAGAGGAGCTAAATCGGCTATAGCTGCTCTATACGCCTGCGTATAATAACACCCTTTCCGAGCAAGTGTGATGAAAAAGCAATACTGCTCAAGATTTAGAGTGTGTTTATGTTTCTTTTGAACTGTATCTTTGTTCTATATCCTTACTAAGCTTTTAAAGACTTGGGAATAGAACATTACTACAGAGACCAGTCAGTAGGACCCTGGAAGAGTAATTTAGGAATCCGAGCTCGCAGAGCAAGGCCTTATATAGTAAAATGCCAGAATGGTTAATTAAGCTCGAAGTATAGTGCTTTTCTCAACAAAAAAAAACCGCACATGAGATGCGAAAATCTCGTAGCGCAGTGGGAAAATTGTAACAGTTCTAATTGATAATGGACTAATGATGTAAGTGTATACATACCTTGCACTGAGGGAACTGCTCCTCGGGCCTGGTGACGCGCCAGCCCAGCAGTGGGGGGATGCAGACCAACGCCGACATCAGCCACACCGCGGCTATCATCACCGCCGCGCGCGCAGGTGTCCGCGTCTTTAGGTAGTCCACGGCCTGAAAACAAAGAAACAAGTTTAGTTGTAGTTATTAAGAATTATATTAAGTTGATCCAACCGTAGTTTTTTTTTTTTTAATTTGCGGAAATTATCTAAGTAATTTTTTGTTGTGAAGAGTATTTATACCAAGTTTCAAGTTTATAAAATCACCGAATTAGTATTTTCCATAGGTGCTAATTTCAACCCACTTTTTTATCCCCTTCCAGTTTCATTTCCAAAAGTTTCTATAGCCTATGTTCTGCCTGAAATTTCCCTTAATACATTATCGAAAACCGCATTGAAATCCACCTCGTAGTTATTAAAGTTTATCGTCCACATACAATCAGACAAACAGACAAACAGACATGAAATTCAAAAACTATTGGGATTTGTTCTGTTGCTTATTCCCCTCATATGTAGCATTTTTTCATTGTTATCTTCAATGTGCAGACTTTTTCCCTTTTACGATTTTAATATATGTATAGATTTAAATACACATTTCAAATTCACGAAACAACAGTCTTAGCCATTGATCCAAATAGACAAGTAATCATGATTCATATGCTGAATAATTTCAATGACTCATCGAGCTGAATACCAACAAAGTTGCATTCACGCGTATCATAAGTGCAGTCACAGTGCAGTGTATAAATACGATGCGTTCCGTTTAATATTAAAACGTCATATTTCCACAAAGTATACATTTGAATGCGTACCTTACTGCATGTTTCTACGGGTCGATTTTGTTTGAAGCTTTGTGTACTTAGTATAATTGATTTTATGTAAAATAACTGATCCGTTTTACTTATGTAGGTTATGATTTTGATCTGTTCTGTCGTTAAACTTGTGTTTACTGCCGGAACATTAGTAACTGCGAATTTCATGCCGTCGGTTTTATGTTTATGCAATGATTTGCATCATCCCAGAGTTTGTAGCAAAATGAGAATTACAAATAAGTATTTTATTTATTTATTTATTGAACACAAAATACACACATCAAGTAATCAAGTAATCAAGTATTTAAGTCAGGTGATAAGTCATTCAATTCCACAAATCGACCGAGCTAAAAGGACATATAGTAGCCACGTATTGAGATCTATTTGCGACGATTTCATTCAACAAGAATATGGAGGGTATTATAAACTTTTTACAGATGGTTCAAAAGATAATCATGTGGGTGGCGCGGCTTTCTTGGACCCCCAAACAGGATGTAGTATGGGGTTTGGAATTGATTCTGATATTTCCATTATGCACATTGAATTGATTGCCATAGCAGAAGCCCTATCATATGTCAATTCAATAAATTTAGATAAATTCGTCATTTTGACGGACTCATAAAGTTCCCTACAACATTTGGCTCGTTGCACCTCTCAAATGCGAGGATCACCGATTGCCTATCGTATATTAGAATCTATTCTAAAATCTCAATCTCTCAGCAAAAGGATTACACTGCAATGGATTCCATCCCATATACAGATAAAAGAAAATGAGGAAGTAGATTTACTGGCAAAACAAGCAACGGAACATGGGATCTCACTGTCGGTTCTTCCTCTTTACTCTGATCATGTCAAACACATTAGGACGCAATGCAAAATAACATGGCAGGAATATTTTGATAAAAGATCTAAGGAAAAAGGTATTTGGTTCCGTACAATTCAGCCACAAATCTCTCAGTACCCATGGATTCATCAAGTACCGTTTGACAGAGATAGGCTGAAAACTGCTCTCAGACTACGCTCTGGACATATTCCATTGAACAAGTTTGCATTCCTGATGAAAAAAGTCACATCGCCAAATTGTATTGACTGTGGAGTAGTGGAGGATGTTGAACATGTATTGATGGAGTGTGTCCGGAGCGAAACTTTGAGGAGATCCTGTTTCCGTGGCGACAGAAAGGTGCAGGTTGGCTTTGTTAATAGCATCTTGGCTTTACCCATGTCGGAGGAGGCCGACAGGTTGTTTAGGATAGCTAAATTAAGCTTAGATAAGAGATGAATTTGTAACTTTGTAAGCCTTCACGGGGCGGTGTGGTCGCTTTGCGACAAAGCCCTTTCAATAAAAAAAAAAAAAAGTAATTAGTAAGTTCGTAAACAGCTGCAGTAGTTAAAAACTGTGTCGCAGTTGTTTACGCCCACCTTGGGACATGGAGGAATTATGTTCTAATCTAAAGTAAACTATATCTAATGTATACTATAATTGGAGCTAAATTGCACAGGTAAGTATGTTAGCTTGAGGTAAGCAGTGCATTGCATGCCTATTATACAAATTGAAGGCAAGTGGTACAATTTAATTTAATTTTTTATAGTAAATTAGGGTAAGTGTTACAGTGAATGCATTTATTACTAATTTAAGGTAAGTGGTTATTTATATATATGTATATACTTATTGCAGGTAAGTTGTACAGAATATCTTTATACTAATTTACAGGCAGTGGTACAATGGATATCTTTAACTAATAAGGTTAGTGGTACAATTTGAGTATGTTTTAATTTCAACTACTAGTATAAATACAACTTAAAATTCATAGTGACACGACAAAAACAGATTACTCAAAAGAAATTACTATGCATTAAGAGACTAGGTTAGGTATTAAGAAGTAGGTTAGCGGTTAGCTTAGTTGTACCATACGCTGGCAAGAAAACAGTCTACATATAAGTTAACAATGAAGTCTACAGTTTTATACAAATCTAAGTATATATCTAAGTAGGTATGCCTATCGGGACCCAGGGATCGCCGGTGCAGGTCAGAATTTATCCCAAACATCCCTGTCCATGGCGTAGTCTTTTACTGCGTAATATGCCCTAGAAATAAGAATTCGCTGCTCGTAGACAACGGATACTTTACGACAATTTATAGAGAAACAAATTGAACTCTTGAACTGTATACAGTTTTCAACCAGATCATTCCGCTCACCGCTCCCAACACCGACTGGTAATCCTAAATCCAGCCCAAATGCAAGTGCATCATAATGCTCGTAAACCTGACGTATCGGACGGATCATGGGAACGATACTCGTGTGATCCAATGCCGCTATTATCGGGTTATGGGATTTGCGAGAGGGATACCGTTCCCACTGGATTGTGTGTCTTGGATGATTTACAACTTTCTTTGTAGTTGTAGCTCGATATTATAAGGCATTGGTAGCGATCAGTTTCCGAGAGATACGAGATGCGATAATCGGATTCTATAACCAGCGCCTCTATTCGGGAACGCTAAGTGATTCTGTAGCGACGCGTAAGCCAGATTTCTTATCCCACTCTGCCGCATGACGCGTTATGCGTAAGAGCGAGATGAGAAATCTGGCTTACGAGTCGCTACAGAATCACTTAGCGTTCCCGAATGAGGCGCCTGAGTTGTAGCTAGCTAGGCGGGTGGCTGCTAGCAACCCTTAAGGCAGATTTAGATAGGGTCAGTGACTGACTTCGAATTCGAGACAAGTCAGCGCTGACCCGAGAAAAACGAAATGTAAATTGATTTGAAGTCAGTACAGCGGTGGGAGGTCAGCGCTGACTTGTATATTCGCATACGAATATTTTGAGGTCAGTCGGTTCGGCGCCGATACTGACTTGTGCACTGACCCTGTCTAAACCTGGCTTTAGGCTAAGGCCTCACGCAGGCAGTTGGCTTGCTTCACGCCTAAAGCCTGGCGAGTCAGGTAACTATTGAAGGCGCCAAGAATGCAGTGTGGCCAGTGCCCAGAAAGCTAGAACTTTTGTTTATAGCCAAGGCTCTAGGCACTAAGCAAGCTACCTGCCTGTGCGGCCTTAGTCTTAGACGGGCGCACTTTGCACAACCACACACAGCGCTGTGTCTCTCCTAGAAAATAAGTTAAATTCAAGGTCAAAATATGTATATTCAATTTAGGCTTTTACAAACTCTTATGAAGACAAGCCATGAATCTACCACCGGTTTGGAAAAAAAACCTCTTCGGAGCAGAGCCGGCAAGAAACTCTGTGAGGTATAATTTTTTTCAAAACAGTAGGTACATATATAAGTTACCGATGGTGTATACAGTTTTATACAAATTTAAGTATAAACGACAGTAGAAACGCCCTTCGACCCAGGGATCGCCGGTTGACCGCACCGGCGATCCCTGGGTCGAAGGGTTCATTCCAAACATCCCAAATTGGATTGGTTGCAAAATTGGCGCTGATTATCCCTACGAAGTTGTCTAAACCTTCGATCATATAAACTAGGATACAAGGTACCTACTGGCCACTACTGGGCATTCGGGCCGCTCCGCAAAATATGGCTCACATCTGCTTCAGTTGTCCGGAAAGCGTCGACCGATCTACACGTGCGTGTCAGGTCCCCGTTTAAAATGCCACCGTACACGTTCAATACGTTTTAAAAATAATCATCATCATCATCATCATCATTTCAGCCGTAGGACATCCACTGCTGGACATAGGCCTCCCCCATCGATTTCCAAAAGGGCCGGTTGGAAGCGGCCTGCATCCAGCGTTTTCCTGCCATATCTTTTAGGTCGTCTGTCCATCTTGTGGGTGGACGTCTCACGCTGCGTTTACCGGTCCGTGGTCTCCATTCGAGAACTTTTCTGCCCCATCGGCCATCCGTTCTGCGTGCTTTGTGCCCTGCCCACTGCCACTTCAACTTGCTAACCCGGTAGGCTATGTCGGTAACTTTCGTTTGTCTACGGATATCCTCATTTCTGATTCGATCTCGCTGAGAAACCCCGAGCATAGCCCTCTCCATAGCTCGTTGTGCGACCTTGAGCTTGCTTATAAGGCCCATAGTGAGAGACCACGTTTCAGTGCCGTATGTCATCACTGGCAACACACACTGATTGAAGACTTTCGTCTTAAGGCACTGAGGTATTTTGGACGAGAAGACGTTGCGAAGTTTACCGAACGCTGCCCAGCCGAGTTGGATTCGTCGATTGACCTCTTTCTTGAAGTCGGACCTGCCTAGTTGGACTGTTTGATAAAAATTGTTTAAAAATAATAAATCTATTAAATTTGGCAAAATAAATTCACAATACATGGAATCAGAAATTAACATACCAAAGTCAGTTGAGTCTGCGCTAGCAACACCATTCGCTGTACCAGCACGTCTAGCACGACATGCCCGCGAGTCGTTTGTCGCTCAGTGCGTCTCTGTCAGACTAGTCAAGTATGTAAAGGATGCACTGAGCGACAAACGACTCGCGGGCAGGTCGTGCTAGACGTGCAGGCAAAGCAGAAAGAAAACGACCTGTTTTGAGAGGGAAGCTGCGATCATTTTTTCATCTCTCTTGCACCACAGTATTTGTCGTTAAGCTGTCTCTTTTAATCGAAAAATTGTTATCTCACTCTCACATCACTGATTCTCCGTCAGTTTATCCCTGTAGAAAAGGGCGTACGTATGACTAACTTACATCAGTGTAAGTGAATGGAGAGAATATTTATAGATATGCATTTGGTTAATATCCGGTATCCGGTTATGACCTACCACGGCTCGTGTGCGGCCGGTTATCCGGCCAATGGCCATGCCGGATATCCGGTATCTGGGCAAACCACTATCCGTGGCACCTCTGATTAATTGTGTGCAGTGGTCATGGACTAGATTATCTTATATATAAAATTCTCGTGTCACAATGTTCGTTCCCGTACTCCTCCGAAACGGCTTGACCGATTCTCATGAAATTTTGTGAGCATATTGAGTAGGTCTGACAATCGGCCAACATCTATTTTTCATACCCCTAAATGATAAGAGTGACTCACCGGGCAGGACGACGTCTGCTGGGTCCGCTAGTTTTAGTAGAATATTTGAGCGCACCTTATTTCGCTTTCATATGATCGAAATTCTACACGAACAAAGTCGCAAGCAAAAACTGGACTATATAATTTGAGCTTGACTGAACAACATGTTACCAGTATTACGGCCACATCGTTAATTAAACCCAGCGATTCGTTTACATACAAAAAGCCGCAATCAACTGTTTTACGTACAATTTACAGACCGCAGTGATTCCGCTGTTTTAAACAATTCCATTGTTACTATTAATACTTACTCATTGGTCACATTTGGTATGAACATGTTTTAAATATAATTCTGAAGTTTGGTGCAAACCTCGAGTTGTAGTTCAATGAATAATTTTTAAATGGTTCATTGTAAAAAATCATATTTTGGGTTTGATTATCGTTAATAATTTAATTAATAAGTATGTGTTATTATTGTTAAAGAGAATAAGGAGTAGATTAGCATATTCAGATAAATTTGATGTTGTTAATCGATAAATTTATTTATAAAGACTTTACTAGGGATAAATAGAAATAAATGAATTTATTATTACTAATCGCTACGTGATCGCTAGACCTCGCGACAAAAACTTTGTCGTTGGAAAACTGTTATCTCGATACATCGATATAGATCGCAGTCTGTTTACCAATACCGCAAATAACTTTGTAATCGCACAAACCCCCATATCTCCGCCATTTTTTAAAATTTCGAAAAACCAAATCAATTAAAAAAATTCCATATTATTACAAAACCTGTTCACAAATTTTCACGAGAACAAATGGACATACGAAAGCATTTTTACCCAAGCTGAAACGGAGACGCTTCGCTCGCTCGGTCAATTATTATAAATTAAAAAACCGGACAAGTGCGAGTTAAACTCGCGTGGAGAGGGTTCCGTGCCGTACATGATTATCTGAAATTTACTAGGTTACTGTAAATACCATAGACTTCTAATAGGTTTTCCTGTAATCTATAGGTAAAGATCTGTTTTCTGTATTTTTTTCAAAATGTTATCCCCAGTAGTTTCGGAAATATTCAATCAATCAATCTTCGCCTATATTCCTAAATAACTTCTAAACTATTTTACTTGAAATTCAAAAGAAAATATATTTAAGACCCTCACAATAAGCCCTTTCATTTGATATGTCACACGATATATGTTGCATAACTTTAAAAAAAAAAATCTAATTAACCCCCCAAAAGTGGCCCCCATGTTAAAAATTCATATATTTACGTCACGCGTCCGTGTTGCGGTCACCAACTTACATATGTATACCAAATTTCAACTCAATCAGTCCAGTAGTTTCGGAGCAAATTGACTGTGACAGACGGACAGACAGACAGACACACGAGTGATCCTATAAGGGTTTCGTTTTTTCCTTTTGAGGTACGGAACCCTAAAAATTATAACCAAATGAATCTAAACAATTATTATTAATGTCATTCAATCCCTTTTTCCAAATAGAATAAATCAAAGTGTAATTGAAATAAAGTTTGCAAAACTTAAACAAAAACTCACCGCATTATAAAGTTATTTGTTTTTATTATTGATTGCTTTTTAACTCAAACAAAACGAAACAAAACCCTCGTCAAAAACTACTACATCGAAATATTGTTTTACTTAACAGACTACAAATGAAATGAAACTTTAGCAGTTAGCGAAATTATTATTTACCTGTACAAAACACACATAAATTGAGTTACTTAAGTAGTAAAATTCTTACGTGTTTGCATGAAATATTGGGCTATAAACAAAGATTTCAAAACAATTTCGTGCGAGATATGTCTTAGAAGGTTGTTTAACGCGAGCGCCATGGCTTACGCACACCCTATTGCAGATGTCTTAGTTCTTACGACATACACACAAAAGTCTAATATTGCTTGATTCACACGCTATCATATCGTTGTGGACGGTGTGGTCGGTGCTGCGGTCTCACACCGCACGATGCGGAGGACATTTTTAGGGATCCGTAGACAAATGGCAAAAAACGGAACACTTATGGATTCGTCATGTCTGTCTGTCTTTCTGTCTGTCCGTCCGTCCGTCCGTATGTCACAGCCACTTTTTTCCGAAACTATAAGAACTATGCTGTTGAAACATTAAGACTTTCACACAAAACCGGAAAAAAAAAACCAATAAATTTTCGGGATTCCCCATACTTAAAACTGAAAATCAAAAAAAAAATTTTTTTATTCAAACCCAAACGTTTGGTGTATCTGTGGATAGGTCTTCAAAAATGATATTGAGGTTTCTAATATCATTTTTTTCTAAACTGAATAGTTTGCGCGAGAGACACTTCCAAATAGGTAAAATGTCCCCCCCCCCCTGTAACTTCTAAAATAATGCGATGGTGCGTAATAATAAATGCGATGGTGTCAGATTCGCGTTCTGACAACTCAAAAGTAAGCATCGCGAAAATTGCTTTGAGCACTTCCTTACTATATATTTCAATGGTTATAAATATTTTTTCATCACACTTGCTCGGAAAGGGTGTTATTATACGCAAGCGTATAGAGCAACTATAGCCGATTTAACTCCTCTATGGGCCCCGCCGTCAGCGGAAGTTATAAACCATACAAAATCCATAACTCCCTAGGGAGTTATGGATTTTGTATGGTTTCGAACTCCCGCGGGCAGTTAAGTGCGCCAGATCGGCGGAGCTGCTCGGGAGCCGCAGCCGGCGGGGCGCGCGACCGCAAGCCGGCGGAGCTGCCCCGCGCTGATCGCAACGTACGCTCAGTTTATGAACACCCACCTGATGGTAATTCACGATGTAAAATGGAAATAAAATTAATTTATATACTTTTTTTGTCTAATTTTTGTTTCATTTCCTCGCAAATGTGATGAAAAACATTGTGTGTATCACGGGCATTAAGGGGATAACAAACTCGAGTCATAAAAGCCCTCGCCTATCGGCGTCGGGCTTCTAACAGACACTCGTTAGTTATCCCCTTCTTACGGCCCTAGATGCACAATGTACTATTACATGGAACACAATTTGACTTGGATATTCACACTTACTTAAATTGATATCGTGACTAAGCTCCGAAAATTGTTTTAAAAAATGTGAGCTGTATAATAGGAAAAAATCTGTTGTGTATGTGCCTGCAACATCTTGATTTATACCACGAGTATGTCTAGAATAATTTATATTACAGTCGTAAATAACATGAGAGTATTATTGTATCTATATTTTATTTTCACTGCATGCCCGTGCGTGATTTTGTCGTCAGTAGTAATTTTTCAGTCTATTGTATTTTTTAGGGTTCCGTACATCAAAATAAAAAATGGAACCCTTATAAGATCACGCGTGTGTCTGTCTGTCTGGCCGTCTGTCTCAGCCAATTTTCACCGAAACTACTGGACCGATTGAGTTGAAATTTGATACACATTATGTAAGTCGGTGACCACAACATGGACGCGTAACGTTAATAAATGGATTTTAAACATAAACGTCAATAAACTATTAAACATGGGGGCCACTTTTACAATAAATAGTTTGGAAGTAATTTATGAAAATAGGCGAAAATTGAAAATCCCCCACTTATTTCCGAAACTACTGGGCCTAAAAATTTGAAAAAGGAATACGAGAAATAGTTCTTTACCCATAGATTACAAGAAAACCTATAAGAAGTCTATGGTATTTAAAGTTCTTCATATCCCTCGTATTATAATGCATCAATCACAGCAAAGTGACTTATCGGGACTTCGTGTAATTTGTCTATTCGTCTTAAACTTATTAACTGCGAAACGGATTTCATAAATGTTATTTATCCCGCAAGCTTAATATACTTCAGCAATATGGCAAATAAAAATGCACCTTATCGACACTTGGCAAGCTAAATTTCTTTTATCCATTACGTTACAGTGTTAATCGGTGCAGTAATATCAGCTGAGCAATAACTGTGAGAGCCTGAGTGTTTCGGGACCAATGCTGAAAGGACTTATGTTCAGTAAACACCTAATGCACTAACGTTGTTAGGGTTCCGTACCCAAAGGGTAAAACGGGACCCTATTACTAAGACTCCGATGTCCGTCCGTCTGTCTGTCCTTCTGTCACCAGGCTGTATCTCATGAACCGTGATAGTTAGACAGTTGAAATTTTCACAGATGATGTATTTCTGTTGCCGCTATAATACTAAAAAAACAGAATAAAATAAATAAGTATTTTAAGGGGCTCCCATACAACTAACGTGTTTTTTTTGCCGTTTTTTATAGTTAATGGTACGGAACCCTTTGTACACGAGACCGACTCGCACTTGACCGGTTTTTTATTCATACAATTTGGCGTCGTAAAGACTAATGATTTATTTTATCTTAGCGCTTAACGGAGATACATTTTCATAAAAAATAAAAATGATTTTGGCATTACGCCGTGGCGTACCACGGCTTATGCCAAAATCATTTTGGTCTCGATTAAAGATTTATTATATCATTGTATGTTCGAAAGTATTTATAACAACCAATCTCGATTTATTATAAGTACTTAATTAAATAAATAATAATAATAAATCTTTATTTAAGACCACATGAGTCCATAGAAGTGGTTAGTACATTAATACCGTAAAATGAGGTTAATAGGGACGAAATCGAAGTTCAAACCTGGATAAAAATTTATTTTTATATGTGGCAAATTGATTTATATACAAAAAAGTGGTCCGGAGGTATACATTTTAGTTTGACGATTATAATTTGTTGATTCATTTCATAGTTTCAACGAAAAGCACATAATAGGAGGCAATCCCAGCTCACCCCGTAGTTGGGGTTGGAAGGGATAGCAATGGGGTGTGATGGGAAAATTGACTTGTCAAGAGAATATTTTATTTATGTTGCCAAATTATGTTTTATTTATGCTCCTAGATAAACCGATTTAATGTTTTACGGTAGGCTTAAAAATAGTGTTACTTTATTGTCAAATTTACCTAGTTGCTCTAACAACTGAAATTGCTTTCCTTATTGCAGGAAAAGAAGTATTTTTTTTAAACATTTCAAAAGCGCATGTCGGACCAACCAATCACATCGACGGGAACTAGCTCGTACATACTTCATGGAAGTGTTTTAATTTGGAAGCCTTTCAGACGTATTGGATTGAAGCCAAAGGTGTTTCGAATAAATGTTACAAATTCAGAGAGCTAAAAGGATTCGGGTTAAAATTCGAGGATTTACGACTTTAACTTAATCGACATACACGTTGATTGAAGTGGATGGATTATAATATGATGGTCTTATCTTATATTGAGATTGAGAACTAGCAAACCCACCACAGCTTCGTCCGCAGTATTTTCCATACAAACTTTATCACCCCTTTTCACCCCTTTAGGGATGGAATTTAAAAAAATCCCTCGTTAGTGCACCTCTAGGGTACGCATAGAATTAAGTTAAAGTTATTCGGGAACGTTTACAACTTATAAGCTATCTCCATTCCAAATTTTATCCAAATCCTTCCACCCATTCAAGCAAACACGCACAAAGTTTCGCATTTATAATACTAGTGGACCCACCACAGCTTTGCCCGCAGTTTTTCCATACAAACTTTATCATTTTCATCCCTTTAGGGATGGACTTTCAAAAAATCCCTCTTCAGTGCACCTCTAGGGTCCTCGAGGAATGTCTCCTCCAAAGTTCAAACCTCTAAGACCACCCGTTAAGGCTGTGCGTTGTCTATAAGTGAGTCACAGTACTGTTTTATAAGTATAGATTGCAGTTGATGTCTTTATTTTGAAAATGGCTTGTATTTCAAAATCAGTTTACACCAAATTCAACGCTGCTTCAAGCAAATTAAGTTTATTTTTCTAGTGTCCGATTTTGAGTGACGACTTTTTACGGTCAATCCTTCGCACGTAACTTTATTTTTTCGTTGTATTCGCGTGAATTGAAATTTATTTGACGCGGCTAACTCGAGTCGATTTTGACTCTCGATATTGTCGACATCTTTATCGATATCGACAAGCTTATTTATTCATTTTATAAATGTGGCTTATTTATTCATTTTGAAATCTTACTAATGTAAAACGATTTCAGTAACATTTATTCTTAAATTGCCTAAAGTGTTAAGTAATTCGTGGCCCAAAGGAAAACATTTGTAAGAAAAATACCATTTACAGGAATCCCTCCAGTCCCAGTGGGCCTCAATCCGTATCGTCACTCTATTTCTTCGTTTTTTCCACGATTGAAATTTATTTGACGCCCTATCTTCCGAGTGATGTTCCGACGTCGACATTTTTTATCGATGAAATAGGCGTATTTCTGCATCCATTCTCGTTAAGCCGTTTGACGGCCGAGCATTAATGTTTTTGCATTTTATTCCTGGAATGTTTTTTAGAGTTGAATCGTGATGAAAATAAAATGAAAGTAGTGTATTGTGTTATGACCTTTAGCTGGTTGCGGCAACATATTTGCCGTCATGCGATTGTTAATTTAATCTATGGTAGGAAACTAAATTTAAGCTTTGGTACATAAGACAGGATTTCATATATATACTGTTTCAAGGTTTCTCTTTTAAGAAAATGCCATATTCACTCCTACTTTGAAGATACCAACTAACATACATTAGATAGACAAAAAATAGACCCAAGGAGAGGTTCCAAATGTATGAAGGGTTATTTTTAGGCTTCCGCACTTCAAAAGGAAAGAACGGAACCCTTATAGCATCAGTCGTGTTTCTGTCTGTCTGACCGTCTGTCACAGCCAATTTTCTCCGAAACTACTGGACCGATTGAGTTGAAATTTGGTAAACATATGTAAGTCGGTAACCGCAACACGGACGTGTAACGTAAATAAATGGATTTTAAATATGGGGGCCACTTTTAATTAGAAAACAAAAATGATAGTTTTGCAAACTATGACATTTGACATATCAAATGAATGGGCTCATTGTGAGGATCTTATATTTTTATAATTTAAACATAAATTGTTTTGAAATTATTTAGGAAAATAGGCGAAAATTGATCATTCTCTTATTTCCGAAACTACTGGGCATAAAAATTTGAAAAAATACATAAAATGGTTTTTTACCAATAGATTACAGGAAAATCTATAAGAAGTCTCTTGTATTTAAAGTAACATAGGAAATTTCATATAATCACGGAACCTCTCCACGCGAGTCCGATTTTTTTATTGCCTTCAAACTTATCCGACATATTCTTCTATGATTATACACGTACAAGCTTGTTTCCCTGACTTTGTCTGCGAGGAATTCGTTTATCGTACGCAGGGCTGTAGATAGCGTCAAGAAGAATTTCTCATATTTTCTGTTTTTATAAAGATTCCTGAAAATGCTAGGATATTGAGATATTAATTATCCTGTATCCATCTTCATAAAACGCGCTACATGCGTTTATTATATTGTTTACTTAAATGTTATTATGAACCTTGGAGCTGGGTACCATTTTGGTGTATGATTTGTTCGTCTTTCATATTGATAGGGATGCAAGTTTATGTCAAAACGAATCGATTTGGTCCAGTAAATGAAAGTCGTATGTCCCTGCGTTTTTGAATTACAACTTAAAAAAATCGAGTACACAAAAACACCGACCTAGACGTCTGCCAACTTTTTTTCTATTCTGGGAGTCCTAATGAATCGAATGGACGCAACGAGAACGACAAACAAATGATTTAGTATAGCTTTTTTCATTTACATTTTTGCTACTACGTCCCGTTATAAAACAGAGCCATGCACGTCTGCCTCTAAGATGTTCATTGTTTTGAGGATGATTCTGAACATCAGTCCAAGAGGCAACCACGAACAAATGATTTTGATTAAAACGCTGTCAATTGAAAACGCAGCGCTACCATGGTGGCAGACTATTTTTCTGTGGTTCTTTATATTGTAATTAATCGAACAATTCAGATCTGCCAAGCGAACAAATCATATAGAAATTTTGGCACCCAACTCCCTAGCTAAAAATGGCGGCTGTCCGCGCAGGTATAACTAGAGTTACTAAGCAGCACGTAAGTTGAACTATGACTTTGAATGCGCAGAACGCAATTTCGGGTCTCAATTGAAGTGGACGTTTGGTGAATCAGTTTTTATGAGATTCAGTCCATTTGGAATTGAGTCTAATTAAGAACAGTATTATATCAACAGCTCTTTTCGGTAATAAGTCAATTCGGATTTCACTCTTCATGAGAAAAGTTCTTTTTGAAATTAAGTCGTATTTAGTAATAGGGTATTTTGATTTTTAGTTCCGAATGCACCGGAAGGCGCGTAATTGATGTAAAACAATCGAAGTCGAAATTCATTCTATCGTCGTAACTAGTATACTACTATTTTTTTTCCGACTGTATACCGCGCCCAATTTAAAAAGAGCGCTGATGGCCATACATTTTATATCGCCGTCAGCGCTTTTTTTACATTGGACGAGAATTAATCATGTCTGGCCAGGAATTTGGGGTTAATCACAGGTTGTCCAGGTCGCAAAATGACTAGATAGGTCGATTGACTACATCGCATAATGACTAGGTCGCACAATGCCCAGATCTTTATTTTACCACATCGCACAATGACTAGGTCGCAAAATGCCCATATCTTTATTCGACTACATCGCACAATGACTAGGTCGCAAAATGCCCAGATTTTTCAATCTATGTATTATGTATTTTGCATAATTTATTAAACCTCGCATAGAAAAGGCGTCTCAAACTCTCATACTCGTACCACTATAGGGCCGAATTACGATGAATTTTTTTATTTTATTATTTTATTAAAAAATAACAAACAGCAACACCTGAAATGTTACAGACAGGGTAATTAGTATTTTACGATTGACTGTACTGGTGTTATGCGATGTGGTCAAATAAAGATCTGAGCATTTTGTGACATAGTTATTGTGCGATGTGGTCAAATAAAGATCTGGGCATTTTGCGACCTAGTCATTATACGATGTGGTCAACTAAAGATCTGGGCATTTTGCGACCTAGTCATTATACGATGTGTTCAAATGAAGATATGGGCATTTTGCGACCTAGTCATTATACGATGTGTTCAAATAAAGATATTGGCATTTTGCGACCTAGTCATTACACGATGTGGTCAAATAAAGATCTGGACATTTTGCGACCAAGTCATTATGCGACCTGGACAACCTGAGATCATCCCAAACAGATGGGTGAAGGTAGTTTCTAAGAATCTTAGACTATAAACTATAAACAGAAATGATATACAAGGACGAGAATGACGTTTAACTTCAGCTATCTAACTCCAATTTTGTATAAATGCAAGATATATTTAAATTCCATACATTCCCAGTTTATGATCGTTCAGTCCCCGATTGGTAGTTCCGAAAGGTCGATGCCCACTTGATCTGGCTCAATGGAAAGACTAGGACCGTCAGCAAACAAATTGCCAAGAAACATTTGCGTCACAAACTTACGTCATATCGTAAGACTACGAAAAAGAGGCATAAAAACCGGGCAAGTGCGAGTTAAACCCGCGTGGAGAGGGTTCCGTTCCATACATGATTATCGGCAATTTCCTATGTTACTTTAAATACCATAGACTTCTCATAGGTTTTCCTGTAATCTATAGGTAAATAACTAATTTCTGTATTTTTTTCAAAATTTTAGGTCCGGTAGTAGTAAGTAGAGATAAGGGGGGAGAATGGTAAATTTTCGCCTATTTTCATAAATAACTTCCGAACCATTCATCAAAAATTCCAAAAAATATATATTTAAGGTCCTCACAATAAGCCCTTTCATTTGATATGTCACATGATATAGTTAGCGTAACTTTATTTTTTAATTTTCTAATATACCCCTCCAAAAGTGGCCCCCATGTTTAAACTTAATTTGTTAACGTTACGCATCCGTGTTGCGGTCAACGACTTACATATGTATACCAAATTTCAAATCAATCGGTTCAGTAGTTTCGGAGCAAATTGGCTGTGACAGACGGACAGACAGACAGACACACGAGTGATCCTATAAGGGTTCCTTTTTTCCTTTTAAGATACGGAACCCTAAAAAACAGTACCTTGTAGGTACGGAACCAAAAGCTTTTAACAAGGGGGTAACCATTTACAACGTACCTATGAAATAAGACAAAAAATTACTTTCGCAAGCTCCTATCTCCGTGCAATCGTCGAGTGTGATATGAATTTGCAAAGGTTATACCGTATTTTTTCTTTTTTTTTTGTTTTGTAACTACTTATTTGCAGTTTTTTGGACCTCTTTCTTTACTTATACACTAAGACCCAAATTTCATGATTTTAGGTCAACGGGAAAGTACCCTATAGGTTTTGATTTCCTTTGGAGTCCCATGAAAGTATCAAAATATGTGGCATAAACGGCTGTATCTTGTGATTGCGGTGACTTAGAAGGTTCATTTTTTCACAGCTTCAGGAGATTGCAGACTTGAGTATTTCATATAAATTTCAACTTAATATCTTCACGCGTTCTTGAGAAAAAGGTCTTGACACACAGACAGACAGACAGACGGTCAAACAAGTGATCCTATAAGGGTTCCTTTTTTCCTTTTGAGGTACGGAATCCTAAAAATACCGTATTTTAGGTACTTACAAGAAAATAATCAAAATTGAGATTTTTGAAGAACAGTTCAAATAGTTCATGAGGTTTTTTTTTTGCAGTGGGTTTTTAAAGCCTCGTTAGTCTTTAACAACGTGGGTGCTCATAGTTTATAATGACACGATCAATATTTCTATCGCAGGTACTGAATGATATTTTTAATTAAGTACATCCTCAATCAAAATATTGTCTTATACTTTAATGGTTTTTTTTTCGAAGGGACTTACGCTGTTAGCCTCAGCCGGCTTTGACAGCTTCACCGGACAGGACTTAATGTCTAGGATGGAAATACTTTATATTTACCTACAAAAATAATTAGCAAACCCTTTTGGGTGACGATCGTTGTTTCTATATATATATATATATATATATATATATATATATATATATATATATATATATATATATATAGTAGTGTCACGGTGTTTGTAATCGCACTCCTCCGAAACGGCTCGACCGATTATTATAAAATATTTTTAAGTATATTTGGTAGGTATTATGCGAATAGGTCGTTAAGCATTATTTCATACCGCTAGTTGATAAGAGTGTACACGCGGACGAAACCGGGGGCGGAAGCTAGTAACTTTTAAAATTAAAAATAAAACTCTTAAATAAGTTTCGCGGTTTCCAATAACAATCCGCGAAAACGACGGGATACGACTCCTTCGGCCCGAATTCCCGCTTCGTGAACGCCGCAAGTTGGTCGGTCGATAAAGTGTAGTGTCATTATTTTATTGTACATATTAAATATGTATATTTATACGTATAATAAGTACCAGTATATTAGTCAAAGTTAAACTATCTTTATTCAATTTAGGCTTTTACAAGCTCTTATGAAGGTCAAAGAATGAATCTAAGTACCACTGGTTCGGAAAAAAATCCTCTACTGAGAAGAGCCGGCAAGAAACTCGGTGAGGGATAATTTTTTCAAATCAGTACACATATAAGTCAACAATGATGTCTGTGTACTCTACAGTTTTATATAAGTCTAAGTATATACCACAGTAGGTACGCCCATTGAGACCCAGGGATCGCCGGTGCAGATCACGATTTAAGCCAAACGTCCCTGTCCATGACGTAGTCTTTTACTGAGTAATATGCCCTAGAAATAAGAATTCGCTTTACAGTAGATTTGAACATTGTGTTTGTTCTATAATGTTTTTAGGTATGTTATTGTAAAAACGTGTACAATTTCCTATAAATGATTTTTTAGTTTTAGCCAGTCTATAAGTTGGTACCTTAAGCTTTCCGATATTTTTTGTAGCCTTTGGCTTATCTACATTTGTAGGAAAATTCTATATTAATATCATCGCAGCTCAGAGTTCAGTCATTTTAGGCTTTTTGGCACACTTTAAAAATAATTTATAATAATAGACATTGAGTTTTAACGACCTTTGCTGCATTTGAGCATAAAATTCACACACACATACACATAGCATCACGCCCGAAATCCCTAATGGGGTGGGCAGAGCCACAAGACTACTTGTGGCCACGTTCGATTAATTAGTCCTAAGATGGTATGATGAACCGTATGGTGACAGGTGATCAGCCCATCGCCCATACAGATAGTCCACCATGTTGGAGAGGACCCGTCCCTTAGTCGACTTTTACGACATGCCAGGATGATAAGCATCTGCACGCATTCTATGCTATTCCTTCACTCCCAGTGCAGCAGAGGAGCGACACCCACGTTCATAAAATGCAACACCGCTGCTTATCCTCTTAACCTTTTGACCACCGAGCATGTTGCGATGCGAGCTGAGAAGTAACACGAATTTCAACTTTAAGTCAAGGTATTGAAGATCCTTTACCCCGTATAGCCTGTCAGGCATAGTCGAAAGCGGCGGCCAAAAGGTTAATAAATTAAAGGACAAAACGTATGACTTCCTTTGAAATATTATAACAAGAGCCATATCATTTATATGCCACATTTTCCTGGAGCGTTAGCAACTTCCGTTAGGTGCCGACTAATAGCCGCCATTTGTTCTGCTGACGGTATCCGACAAGAGCGTATTTCAATATTCTGTTGGGCGCTTCATTGCCTGGTCGGGTTGTATATTGCAACCTGGACGGATAATTTAGGGGATTCACCCATTGTAGTTGAACAAATTCATGAAATAGGACTTTACTTTAAACATAAATATGTTTTCGAGGAGTTAAAGTGCCGAAAATGACTGCTGTAAACATGAATGTTAAAAACTATTTTATCTACACCCATATCCTAAAACCTCCATAGTGTAATCAAAAACCGTAGGAAATGACCACCATTTTCACAACCAATTAGGTAAAACGAGTGCTGCAATGTTATTCCCGTATCGATTTTAGTATAGAAATGAGATTAAATTTGGAACAGCTGTCAAAACTCAAGTGGGTCTCTATTCTAGTATCCATAGATATTAAAACAGTGATTGATACGAAATGTCAATTCACTATGTTTTTTTAATATAAACTGCACAACATTTGATCTCGAGTGACATGAGAATAGAGACTTCATTCGTATGTCTATGATTTAAAAAAAAATGCTCTTGACTGAGGATCGAGTCGCCGCCATTATGTTTATTTATTTATTTATTTATTTATTTATTTATTTATTTATAATTTGCACTATCAGTTACATTTCACTTATGATCTAGGTCTTAAAGTAAGGAACTGATACCCTGGAAGGGCATGGCAAATTGAAGTATACTAAACTTACTACAATAAATTCAGATACTTATAATTATTTCTAACATACACGCGAATAGTTTCATTGCAAGTAATTCTTACTAATAATACAAATTTACATTCAAATTTTCCAAATTGCAGAATTAATAATATCCATGTCATATTTTAACGGACTTGGTCAGTTAAAAATTCTCCAATGGTATAATAGCATTTCTTAATTAAAAATGATTTTAATCGCTTTTTAAAAATGTTGTTCTTAAGTTCTATTTTAATATTTTCCGGGATTCTATTAAAAATATCGACACACCTTGAGTGTGGGCTTTGCCCACATGTTGGTGTTTTGCTGAACGAAAGTAGAATTGTTGTTGAATTGAATAGAAAAAGTTGTTTGTAATTTACATTTTAGTTGAAAATATGAATAGTAAGTAGTCTTCTCGGAGTGTGTGTGATGTGAAAATGCGCCGGATATCGAAAATATGCAGCCACGATTGCAACAAATAACTTGTTGCCAGAAAATATTGTTTCTGAACCCATCACGAAGGATTTATAATATGTGTGTAGAAAGTTATGTATGCAACTCTGCATAATTTGGCTCGCTAAAAGCTCGTTTCATAAAACCGCACTAGTGTTTTAAGGCCTATCATTATGCAACCGTTGCATAAACTACTATTAAAGCACTTTTCTCAGAAAATACCACTTTACGGATGCATCGAATGTAACGTCAAAATGACTGAATAACTTTCCATCAGATAAAGTATTGCCAGGCATCAAAAAATGCGTCTATCTACTATTGCAAGTATAAAAAATATTTGCCCTGAAACCTTTTTTTAGTCCAAAATAAACTCCATTATTCAAATAGACCCACAGTACTTAAATAATGCGTTACACCATAACCCCTTTGCGAAACAGATTTGAATAATGATTGTTGTTAATTTGTTACAGCTATTAAAGGTACTAACATTTACATGTTCGTCGTTTGTCTGTATGTAAATACAGTGCAAGTCGTAACTTGTTTAACCGACTGTTACTATGTAGTTTTGCTGTTTTGTCGTTTGCAAGCGGCCATCCGTGCCCCGCAATCAAGTAACTTTGTGTCATACGAATATGATACACTTACAGCAGACAGTCAAAGAATATTTTATTCTCAAAATCGGTTATTGGAAAATAAACGTAACACGCTCAAGGATGAGTTTTTTAGAAATAGAAATAGAAATAGATTATATTTATTTCGTTAAATGAAGTTAATAAAGATCAATGCATACTATTTGTTATTAATTTAATAAAGATCAATGCATATTTAATATTTTAAAATGCAAAAGTATACATCTGTCCGTCACGGCTAAACCGCTGAGCCTGATATGACAACAAATACTAAAAAACCTGACAAGTGCGAGTTAAACTCGCGTGGAGAGGGTTTCGTTCCGTACATGATTATCTGAAATTTACTAGGTTACCTTAAATACCATAGACTTCTTATAGGTTTTCCTGTAATCTATAGGCAAAGATCTATTTTCTGTATTTTTTTCAAAAAGTTTGCCCCAGTAGTTTTGGAAATAAGGGGGGGGAATGGTCATTTTTCGCCTATTTTCCTGAATAACTTCTAAATTATTTTACTTAAAATTAAAAGAAAAAATTTGTAAGATCCTCACAATAAGCCTTTTTATTTGATATGTCACACGATATAGGTGGCATAACTTTTTTTTTTAATTTTCTAGTTTACCCCCAAAAACGTGGCCCCTATGTTTAAAATTCATATATTTACGTCACGCGTCCGTGTTGCGGTCCCCAACTTACATATGAATACCAAATTTCAACTCAATCGGTCCAGTAGTTTCGGAGCAAATTGGCTGTGACAGACGGACAGACAGACAGACAGACACACGAGTGATCCTATAAGGCTTCCTTTTTTCGGAACCCTAAAAACAGAATAAAGTAAATATTTAAGGGGGCTCCCATACAACATTTTATAGATAATGGTATGGAAGCCTTCGTGCGCTTCGCACTTAGCCGGTTTTTTTTTACTTGTAAAGGAGTCCCTTACTCAAAAAACGATGAAAAACTCTGGTGTACCTTGTTAGTAAATACTTTATCTTTACCATATGTGTTTCATGTGGTGTTCAATAAAGAGTATTTGTATTGTATTGTATTATTAGTATAATACTCGTATCTCAATCCCAAAGTGAGCCTACTGGAAACGTCTCCCGTTTGCGACTAACATTGTTGCCCGTACGCACTGAATCACAACCTCTAGGTCGCGTTCCACAAATATTCGACGTAATTTCTGACACAAAGCATTTGTGATTCAGTACCATGTTTTGAACGGAAAAATACGCGTGATTTAGCGAGACTTTTTCTAAGGCCAAAATACCACCATGAATTTCCTAAGTTATATCCTAACTTAATGTTATAAATGCGAAATTAACTCTGTTTGTTACGTTTTCACACCTAAACCGCTGAACCAATTTTGATGAATTTCAGTATAGACATAGATTGGACCTTGGAGATGGACATAGGCTATTTAAATAATTATTATACGCAGATAAAGTCGCGCGCATCAGCTAGTAATATTATAAATGCGAAAGTAGCTTTGTCTCTCTGCCTGTATCGTTTTCACGGCTAAACCACTGAAACAATTTTGATGAAATTTTGTGTGGAGATAGATTGAGCACTAGGAAAGCACATAGGCTAAGTAAATCAACCCGTAATACGTTGAATTAGGGGCTTGACAATGTATTTATGGGAAGTTCATGCGACCCAATTAAGACTCATACTCTACATAAACAGACATCATGTTTATGTAGCTGTGCGATGTACGACTAAACTCCTGAACCGATTTTGATGAAGTTTGGTATGGAGATAGCAAACGAAGGTGCGGGTTCATCAACAATTATATCTCATGTATTTAGGTAATTTAATAACGAAGGACAACTATTATTTCTTACTTTTTAAAGGGTTTTTGGTGTTCGATTTAGTTTTAGTCAATGACATATTATAGAAAAACACGTTATATCCATACTCAACGCGTTTTAAAAACGTGACTTAGATGATTTTCTTCTTTTTAGGGTTCCGTACCTCAAAAGGAAAAAAGGAACCCTTATAGGATCACTCGTGTGTCTGTCTGTCTGTCTGTCTGTCCGTCTGTCACAGCCAAAAAACTCGCACTTGTCGGTTTTTATTTGAGAATATTTTCAATAGAGCACGACATGTCGCACGTTTAAAAATAAAAGGAAATAAGTCCAAATGAAATTCACTTTTGTTTTAAACTATACTCAACCGCGTTAGAATTGAATTTGGAATGGATTTGTATTTCACATTATTTCTTTTTAATTTAAAGCGAGCGAGTGTCACTCGGCCAAAAGTCCGCGCATGACTCATTGAAATGATCATAATTGGGTTGCTTTCGGGGTTTAAATGAGCTTGAAAGACGCATCTTTGGTTTTTTAATATCATTGGTTTTAGTTAAATTTATTTTTGGAGATTTAGTCCGAACGACGAACTATACTTGTCTTAAATCTATAAGTATAGCGAAATATCAAGTCACTTTATTTTCAATGAAACAACGAAACAACTCAAAACATCAACATAATTAATTATTAAACAAAAGGCGATAGATATTCAATAACGATAAAATTATACAAGAGCAACAAATTTTCCTTATCACGCATATATTATGAAGATAAAAGCAAAGTTGGGCTAATAAAATTCGCCATTCAGCTATCTCTACTGTAACAATAAAATAAGGGTTGTCGTCCATTAGAATAATATTGCAATACGACTTCGTCTCGACAAAAATCTACTACGAGAATCAACGTAAGTCCTCAGTTTAGCTGATATCATTACTGCACGTGTTTTGCTGCTGTTTTTTTTTTAAGTCATCATCATCATTTCAGCCCAAAAACTTCAACTGCTGGACAAAGGCCCCCCCCCATGATTCATTTATTTAAAAATAATCTCACAGCATAACAGCATACACTACAGTACTGTGAATAAATTACATACTAAACAAACGCAGAAAATAACAAGGACAATGAAAATAAATAAAACAAACATATACATTTAGATTTAGAACATTTAGATCGACGAAAGGCATCCATCATACACCATCTTCAATCTACTAGCAAGTAAACACATCACAATCCTGGGGCAGACTCCAGAAGTGAATTTAGTGAGTGCAAGACACGAACCAGCGGCCGTAGCTTGCCAGACATGGGGTTAAGTTAAACCGTCTTATCTCTAAGTGCGTCTCTCTCACGCTAGTGCTCGCATCCAGCGGAGACCGCGCAGTACGTGGTACGTGGTTCCGACATAGCGCAAAGAATTGGTAAAATTAAGTAATAATGGGCGCGGCACATTGCTCGTAGAAGAGATGGCCGATATGGGGCTGAAGAGGTCTTGAGTGGCGACCACTTTTTTTTAATATATAGTATATTTTTGAAGCAGTTCACTGATGGTGCACTAATGCCAGTTTCTGAGAGTGTTCCACAACTTTACCTCGCGATTTGACTAGAAGTGTGTTCTGGGTTTGCCAGCACGTGGGGGCTTTTCTCATTTCATAGAGTTCCCTCTTACCTAACCTTGTTTTTTGGCTTTTTTTGAACATACTGCCTATACAATAGGTCTGACTTCATTTCATTCTGGCACTCGGGCAACTGGACGTTTTCCAAAACGATGCCATGCTGCTTTTGCTGCTAGTGGGCGACAACCCTAACTCTGATCGGTATCGGTGTCTGCCATTTTGTAAGTTTGTATATAAATCCGACAGTGTTTAGGGTGCCCTAAACATTGCAACTATAAAATCTGAGAGTGTAGTTAGAACTTATTTATAAAGGTGAACAACTTTTCACGGCAATTCATTGACCATTAATCCAATAGACCTCTGCATAGGTGGGCGATTCCCAAGCCACAGCCGACAGCCAAGGAAACTATAAGCAACGGGGTTACATGTAGGCAAAGTGCTGCATAACCTTGAATGCACTAATCATAGTCTGGCACCTTTATTTGCTAGTAAAATTTAGGCTAAGGGGTGTCTTTAACCTTTTGGCTGCCGTTGTCGACTACGCGTGATAGTAGCCTATCACAGGCTAAAAAAAACCTTCAACACCTTGACTTAAGGTTGAAATTGATGTTACTTCTCAGACATGCTTGGCGGCCAAAAGATTCAGATAATATGGTTTTTGCAGCAGTTTATAGCTGGCAACTTCGTACGTTAGAGGGAGACACCATAGTTGCCAGCCACACATTGTCGTGAAAATGTTGCTCGTTTACCGGCCTTTACGTTTGTTTTGGGGTGTTATTCTGAATCTCGTTTAAATCATATTTTCAGCCCCACTCCACTGTGGTATATACTTACATTTTTATAAAGCTGTAGACATCATTGCTAACTTACTTATATGCGTACTGTTTTGAAAAAATTATACCTCACCGAGTTTATTGCCAGCTCCGTAGAGGGATTTTTTTCCGAACCGGTGGTAGATTTATTCCTTGACCTTCATAAGAGCTTGTAAAAGCCTAAATTGAATAAAGATAGAAATATATTTATTTCGCAAAATTTGTAATGTAAGCAATTGTGAACAATTTGTGTAATCTAATCTAAATAAAAGTTACAAACTGCGAAAATGGTATCCACTCAGCTATGTGTCGTACCACCTGTTGGGGGAATACGACGCTGGTCTTCAGTGGACCCATGGACTGGTTCAGCTAGACAGCATACATTGTGTTCGCTTCAACAACATACGTAAAACTATAATAATAAACTTCGTTGCAATAGTAAATAAGTGACTGAATTAAAATAGTTTGACTTTGACTTTGACTGCGGCCCTAACATGCATGACACAAAGATAAATTAAACCCGTTTATCTCTATGACTGTCTCTTTCGTCGGCACTAATGTGAGAGATACGCACTTAGAGATAAGATGGATATCATATCTTTGTGTCATTCATGTCAGAGCCGTTGCTGGACATAAGCCTCCTCCAATGATCGCCGCAATGAGATCCTGTGCTGCTAGCATCCAGCGGAATCCCCCAATTTTCACTAGGTCGTCAGTCTACCGTGTGGTTAGTCTGCCCTCGCTACGCCTTCCAGTAGGTACGTGGTCACCACTCAGGAACGTGAGCTCCATCGACCATCTGTTCTTTGAGCAACATGCCTCGCTCACTGCCACTCAAGTTTAGAAATTTTCAAAAATCAAAGTCAAACTATCTTTATTCAATTTAGGCTTTTACAGGCTCTTATAAAGGTCAAGGAATGAATCTACCACCGGTTCGGAAAAAATCCTCTACTGAGAAGAGCCGGCAAGAAACTCGGTGAGGTATTACTTTTTCAAAACAGTACACATATCATATAAGTTAAGAATGATATCTACAGTTTTATAGAAATCTATGTATATACCGGCCGGTGCAGTTCAGGGTTGAAGCCAAACGTCCCTGTCCATCACGTAGTCTTTTACTGTGTAATATGCCCTAGAAATTAGAATTCGCTTTACAGTAGATTTGAACATTGTGCCTGTTTCTTGTTTAATGTTTTTAGGTATTTTATTGTAAAAAGGTGTACAGTTTCATAGAAATTATTTTATAGTTTTAGCCAGTCTAAGTTGGTACTTTAAGCTTTCCGGTATTTCTAGTAGCCTTTGGCTTATCTACATTTGTAGGAAAATAGGTATTTTTTTTCTGACCTGCATTTTTATTTCAAATACGTATAGCGAAGGCAGGGTTAGTATTTCTATTTCCTTGAAAATTTTGATCTATATCTGTTAATTTAGTTCTTTTGCGACGTTCCGTTCTCTAAAATAGGTTCATTTTAAATCGAAGAAGGTTGAAATCCATTTGAAAATCTACAAATATAAGTTGCAATAGGAATCTATCCGATTGAATAAGAGTCATTTAGAATTGAGAAGTTGGAATTTTCTCAAAGCCACACACACGTCCACACACTCCCGAAGAGCAGCGGATTTGTTATATGAAAAGCTCGGAGAAAGGAAATCCTGATGTAAAGTACTAGAAACGACAAAAAGTCTGCATTTGCTCGTCATCACCATTTCAGCCGAAAGACATCCATAGGCCAATGACGCCATAACGACCGATTCTGTGCTGCTCGCATCCAGCGGAATCTTCACAAGGTTGTCAGTCCACCATGTGGGTCTTGCCACGCTGCGCCTTCCGGCACTTGCTCGTATTGGTAGTTATTAACGCCCACTCTTCCTATACGCTACGTCACATTAACCAGGCCTTTCGCCAAAAATTTGGTATTGAACTGCACCTTGTAGGTGTGATGAGCTTTGTATATCAGATGGGCGATACGGCCATGGCAGCCCTCGCCTTCGGGTCAACCGAGTGATTCTCTAAACGAAGTGTCATTATGATACCTCCCACACTAGCGTCTTTCGAGCGTCGGCGTTTTGTCAGCGTCCGTGCAGCGTCGACGCGACGTTCGCACTGCGGCGCCGCGACGCCAGCGGCGCCTTTCGAACTTCAGCATCTTGCCAGCGTCCATGCAGCTGGCATGAGTAGTTATACGCTGGCAAGACGCCGCTGGCGTCGCGGCGCCGCCGCGCGAGGATTGCGTCAACAGCGTTGACAAGACGCCAACGGTCAAAAGACGCCGGTGGCGTCACATCGCCGCGGCGTGAGCATCGCATCAACGCTGCGCGGGCGCTGTCAAGACGCTGACGTTTGAAAGACGATAGTGTGTTGGATCCTTTAAGAGAATAACACCCTTGTGGCCGAATTCAGAAAGGCCACTCAAATTGAGTTTTAATTAAAGTGACATTTCAGTGTTTTTTCTGTATACGTTGACAACTACATAGTTGAGGGACATTTAACTACTTAATATCTAGTCAAATGCTTAAGTGGCGTTTCTGAATTCGGCCATTGGACATGAAGATTAAACCAGCGCTTCTATTCGGGAACGCTAAGTGATATTGTAGCGACTCGTGATCGAGAATCTCATCCTACTCTTCCGCACGATGCGTAATGCGTAAGAGCGAGACGCGAAATTCGCTCCCGAGTCGCTACAATACTACTTAGATGTTCCCAAATAGACGCCCAGGCCCATATTCGACATTGATCTTGGTGATACGGAAACCGTTAACGTAAGGAAATATCGTTTTTTTGTCACAAAGTAAGATAAATACAAAGCGATATGATATAGGTACCATATCATTTAACCAGTTTCGAATAGATGCCCTATTTTCTCTTCCAGTGAAACCTTTTCTTGGAGCAGCGAGCGACGTCACAGACTCGTTCAGCCGCCTCTAACTGGAAATGCATAGAGACGTCACTTCGCACCCGACGATATGCGACGTTCAAGAAATTACTTTCCGAACGTTGAGTCTAGGGTTGCCAGGGTTGTCAAATTCAAAATAACTCGGTTTGCCTTGAAGACACTTTTGTAAGTAGAAAATTTCAAAGTAGAATTTTGGGTTAATACATTAAACTGACGGACTACTTTAGCGGATATCGCAAATTATTTTGCTACGATATGGTAGCTCTTATTTACTGGACAGCAAATGCAGCCGCGTCGTTTGGTTTAGCGTTGTTTTTGTCTTTATCTTTCTTTGTCATGAAGAAAGAGAGAAAAAAAGCGACACTCAAACCGCCAGTTTACACTAACGCTTAGATAATGTACCGAATATAGGTCTTCAACGTAGTTAGTATTGTATCATATAAAATCTAACGCAATAATAATTCAAAGCAAAACACATTCCCTATATACAATATATATACGTATATACAATATATATATATAATACCCTAACGCATTAAAAACCTTGACAAATGATAATAGAGTTCAAAATCCCTCGCTATGGTTTCATTGTAAATCGCCTCGAAATGAAGCTTTATGTTTCGTTACTTGAATAATGGTAAGGCTACACACATCGCGATAGAATTATCGCGATAAAACTTCGTCTTCGGCCTACGGCGAATGGCCACACTGCTATAGAGAGCAATGCCGCAGAGTTTATCGCGGAAAAATGGACGAAGCTGTCGCTGTATTTTATGGCGCTTAACAATTATTTTTTAGTGTTCCATAGTATAGGCTCATCCTCGTAATTGGAAATAAATCGTAAACAACCATGAAATCGTAAACAATACGTCGCCGCTTGCAGTTGACAGTACGTCCGCTACGCACGATGAAGTTGAGCCGACTGAAGTGTGGCCGCGCAAGCGAAGTTCATCGCGATAAAAGCCTTTGATGTGCGCAAATTTACCGACAGCGGGGCGAAGGGTCTTCGGCTTCGGGCGAAGTGCCGAAGTATTCGCGAATATTCGGCTACACACATCGCGATAATGCGAATATTCGCGTTATCGCGATGTGTGTAGCCGTAGCATAATAAAAATTAACCATAATACTTCGACAATGATAGTTCAATTTTAAATGCGCTACCAAATAAAACTGCTTGTAATAGTGAGCTGGCCGCTAACAAACGTATTCGAAATTCGAAATTCAAAACCCGGTTCAAAATGCACTCGCCCGCTGGATCAGACAAAATAATTGATTCACTGACAATCGATTCCAAATTTAAATTCGAATAAAGCGATTGCGCAATTTCCAGCGATGCATTGGAAAGGCAGCTTTAATTCCAAACGACAGAGCTGAATTTTTATTGTTCGGATTAAGTGGATTTTCAATTTGTGAGTAAAAATTAAACTGATATTGAAGTCGGCAGCTGGTTTTCAGTTGAATGTTATTATTTGGTTATAAACAAATTACCTAAAGTGTCAGCAATGTATTTGTAGAGTAAGTGGAAAATGTAACTAAACATTATTCATAGTATTTCTTTTTGCCAATAGCAAAGCGTATCGTGGACTGATATTAGTAGTTTATGCAACGGTTGCATAATGATAGGCCTTAAAACACTAGTGCGGTTTTCATGAAACGAGCCGATAGGCGAGTTTCATAATAAGATCGCACGTGTGTTTTAAGGCCAAATTATGCAGAGTTGCGTACATAACTTTATCTACACACATATTATAAATCCTCCATGATGGGTTCAGAAACAATATTTTCTGGCAACAAGTTATTTGTTGCAATCGTGGCTGCATATTTCCGATATCCGGCGCATTTTCACATCACACGCACTCCGAGAAAACTACTTACTATTCATATTTTCAACTAAAATGTAAATTACAAACAACTTTTTCTATTCAATTCAAAAACAATTCTACTTTCGTTCAGCAAAACGCCAACATGGCGATCCTCCGTCAAGACCATTTTTTTTTTAAATCATAGACAAATGGATGAAGTCTCTATTCTCACGTCACTCGAGATCAAATATTGTGCAGTTTATATTAAAAAAACATACTGAATTGACGTTTCGTATCAATAACTGTTTTAATATCTATGGATACTAGAATAGAGACCACTTGAGTTTTGACAGCTGTTCCAAATTTAATCTCTTTTCTTTACTAAAAACGATAAAGAAGTCATGTTATTTCTTTATCGCAGCACTGGTTTTTCCTAATTGGTTGTCAAAATGGTGGTCATTTCATACGGTTTTTGATTAACCAATGGAGGTTTTATGATATGGGTGTAGATAAAATTATTATCGATATGCTTTACCTACTACTTTTTTACGTGACTCTATAAAGTAAGATAGCAGCGAGCAAACTGTCGCCCTCTAGTATAGAAAGAAGGGAAAATAAAATAGCTCGATGAACAGCCCGACTTATGCAGGTGCCATTTTCTTGTATGAGATCGTGTATCTGAGTATTATGTTATCTGTGTTTACGTAAATTCATTACAAATGGAGTTCATTCACATTTGTTTACATAATAACATCGGTCATGAGCGTCGAAGCCATGCTCAGTGTAGGGTTCCGTAGCCATTATAACTACGAAAACCATAACATTAACTAGTTTTCTATTGAAAGTTTTTCGGTGCGGTTTTTCTATGATTTTCAGTGGGTATAAATAAGTTAGTCGCCTATAACTCTACCAATGAGTTTGATTTCAGATTATTTTAATTCGGTCCTTAAACATTTTTTAAACAAAATTTTTGGCTGCTTTTAAGCTCATTTTAGATTATTTAAAAACAGTTTCGTGATGAATTTTTCACATTTTCAAGGAACAAGCACTACTTAATAATACTTTTCATTTTTAGGGTTCCGTACCCAAAGGGTAAAAACGGGACCCTATTACTAAGGCTCCGCTGTCCGTCTGTCCGTCTGTCCGTCTGTCCGTCTGTCCGTCTGTCCGTCTGTCTCCCGGCTGTATCTCATGAACCGTGATAGTTAGACAGTTGAAATTTTCACAAATGATGTATTTCTGTTGCCGCTATAACAACAAATACTAAAAAACAGGATACAATAAATATTTAAGGGGGCTTCCATACAACAAACGTGATTTTTAAAGATAATGGTACGGAACCCTTCGTGCGCGAATCCGACTCGCACTTTGTAAAATTTGCCGCTAAGACGCTATCTTACTGTCAGCCGCTATCAAATAAACTGAAACCGGCCGTAAAAGTCAAAAAACGAGCGAGCCTTATAATAGTCGGATATAAGTAAGCGATACATGGCAAGACAAAAAAAACAAATGGTTCCTCCTCATATAGACTCACTGATATAGAAAAACATACACAAAAATCCTCGATATATTTTCACCAATTTTCATTTTCGGTGACCTGACTGTACCTGAAACAAATAAGAAAATATGTTTTATTTATTTTAAGATAAGACACAAGACACAAAAATAACGATTCTGTTTCCAACAATTATGAGTATAAAAATTATAATTAAGCTGTATAACCGCAATAAAACCCCCTGTAGTAATCAGACGTGCCATCAACGTCACATAAAGATCACAGGTCGGGAAAATTACATTCCTATCAGATCTGAGCAACATGTGTAGTCGAATCGCCTGTTTAATTCATCAAAATCGTATCTTACTCAAATCAGAAGTAGGAAAAACAACCCTGACTGCTTTAAAACAAAGATGCAATTGCCGGGCGTAAAACTCACAACATACGATGGAGAAAGTTATAAGTTGACACGTAATTAAACAACCTACTCGCTGCAGGTGCGATGGTTTTATTTTAATTGCGTTAAGGTTCTTTTTACCCGAATGCGCAAGCAAAAGATAATCTGCTTTGCGCGTATGCATGTATGTTTCTTGGGGCCTGCCTAGAGGTCTTTTTACTGGATTGATTTCAATAGGTAAATGAGGTATCGCGAGAATCGTGAGAAAATGACGCAATAATCGTCGTAATGTTTGTTAATAGTAGTTTATGCAACGGTTGCATAATGATAGGCCTTAAAACACTAGTGCGGTTTTCATGAAACGAGCCGATAGGCGAGTTTCATAATAAGATCGCACGTGTGTTTTAAGGCCAAATTATGCAGAGTTGCATACATAACTTTATCTACACACATATTATAAATCCGCCATGATGGGTTCAGAAACAATATTTTCTGGCAACAAGTTATTTGTTGCAATCGTGGCTGCATATTTCCGATATCCGGCGCATTTTCACATCACTGACGGACCAATTGGCTACTTGACAATAGTAACAAACATTAATATATTTCTGTGGAACGGTAGCTAAACATAAATAAATGCATGTCAAAGAAACAAAAAGATCATTTTGACTGTTACTTATTTTTCTATTAAGGGTCAAAAATTGTCAAAATAAGTGAAAAATAAATATATGCTTTTTAGGTCTGTATTACTAGTTTTTGAGATCCTCATCAAATATCTATTATTTTTTAATTCTACGATATTGGCCTAAAAACAGTATTTTCGGAAATAATTGCGAATATCATATATTTTACCAATGTAAAAAGAGCCCTGACAGCGATATAAAACGTATGACCGTCAGGGCTCTTCTTACATTGGTCATTGGTATACACTCTAACTGAACTGTGACGCCATTTTGTATGGAGCGTTTTTGTGAGTGGTATGAACTAGGAATTTTCAAAGCAACGTATCGCGAAAAAAAAAAACAACACAATAATGTTTTGCGAACACAGTTCGGTTTCTATGACTCAACATTTTCCAAAATAAGAGGAAATAAAAATCATGCCAGTTGCCAATTATAATTACTATTTTTTTACCCAAGGAACATCCCTATTGCAGCAATAAATTGCCGAAAAAACCGGTTTATAGCACCTTGAAATCTACTCCCAATGCATCGTTATCTAGACATCGCTCATCAATCCTATTATGGATGCAGTTTAGCTCGGCGGGCAAACACGGCTAATTTCCAGATATCGCTAGTCAAGCCAAACTCGATTCCAGCAGAATCGACTATTGGCAGTGTTACTAGGCGTTCTCGAGTCGTAATCGAGTTGGGAATCGATCAAATCGCAGATCAACTATCACAAGGGCGGGCAGTTATAAATAAATAAATAAATAAATAAATAAATAAATAAATCAGTGGACAATCTTTACACAAATCGATCTAGTCCCAAAGTAAGCTCTAAAGGGTTGTGTTATGGATACTGGACGACGATATACATACTTATATAGAGAAATAAATACTTAAATACATAGGAAACATCCAAGACTCAGGAACAAACATTCGTGCTTATCACACAAATATTAGCCCTTACCGGGGATCGAACCCGGGACGCTTGCGTCGGAGGCAGGGTCACTCCCAACTAGGCTAACCGCGTCGTTAGATGGTAACAATAAAATATTCAGAGTATATCTATCTGGGCGTCTATTCGGGAACGTCTAAGTGATACTGCAGCGACCCGCTAGCGAGACTCGCATCTCGCTCTTACGCATTACGCGTCGTGCAGAAGAGTGGGATGAGAAATCTTGATCGCGAGTCGCTACAACATCACTTAGCGTTCCCGAAGGGAGGCGCAGTTCTATAAATATTATTTTTGAGATCCATATGCAAGAACGTGTTGGAAAAAAAACTCAGTAGTTCCATGTGGAGCTATTGGTACATTTTCATATGTAACATTACCTTTTTACAAGGACCAGAAATTGTATATATTATTTATGGAAACTGTCATCGGGGAAAATTAAAAGTTGTAGCTTCATGAAGATCTACGGAAAATTTGTCGGGAACAATTCATCGAACAACATTTTAAGTTCATTCATCTCATCTCCATTTGATCTTTTCCCCAAAACAATGCCTATTGGAAAGTTAAATACTTTTCATCAAACTTGCTCGGAAAGGGTGTTATTATACGCAGGCGTATAGAGCAGCTATAGCCGATTTAGCTCCTCTACGGGCCCCGCCGTCAGCGGGAGTTATAAACCATACAAAATCCATAACTCCCTAGGGAGTTATGGATTTTTGTATGGCCCTGATCGCAACGTACGCTCAGTTTATGAACACCCACCTGATGGTAATTCACGACGTAAAATGGGAATACAATTAATATATATACTTTTTTTGTCTAATTTTTATTTTATTTCCTCGCAAATGTGATAAAAAACATTGTGTGTATCACGGGCAGTAAGGGGATAACAAACTCGAGTCATAAAAGCCCTCGCCTATCGGCGTCGGGCTTCTAACAGACTCTCGTTAGTTATCCCCTTCTTACGGCCCTAGATGCACAATGTACTATAATTGATTTTTCTGGAGCTCCCATTTTGTGTAACATCTCTACACAATCTGTACAATTTGTATCTATAAAGCTGGACGATGGTGATAGACGGAGGGACAAACGAGCAAAAACAACAGGTTTCTGAATGTAGTTCCTTTTTCCACAAAATCTTCGTTATATAATTTAAACCATACACTATGTTCCTAAAAAGGCGCATCATTATTTCACAAGTTAACAATACGTATTTTACCGCCCTGTGTGTTATCTTTGTGTTAGGGAGAAACAATGGTAGCGGCTTTTTGCTTTTGATGTGCTGACTTTATAATACTTCACTGAACCAGCAAAGCTTTAGACCTGTTGCTGTATAAACCGACACACTGAAACTATGTGGCTTGTAGGTAAGCAAATGACGAATTAAAACTGATTTGACAGAAACCTTAATTTAAAAAAAAAAACAAAATTATATCAACAATGGGGCCAATTCAAAAGTGTGTCCGCTAAACTTTAAATAAGAAACGTCAAACTCGATTTTGACAGGTTGTTGCCATACTAAATCGAAATTGACGTTTATTTTTTATGGTTCCGTACCAAAAGGGAAAAACGGGACTCTATTACTAAGGCTCCGCTGTCCGTCTGTCTGTCTGTCACCAGGCTGTATCTTATGAACCGTGATAGTTAGACAGTTGAAATTTTCACAGATGCTGTATTTCTGTGGCCGCTATAATAACAAATACTAAAAAACAGAATAAAATAAATATTTAAGGGGGCTCCCATACAACAAACGTGTTTTTTTTGCCGTTTTATCGACTCGCTTTTTTTAAGTTTAGGCAGTTTTTTTAGGTGACAATGTTTCGAATTGGGCCCAATATACCATTATTATAAAGTTTTCGGATATAATAATGCTCACTCATCGATTCATCGCAGGATCAGTGCGAAGTTGGTACTAAACACAAACACGTTCTCTCTCTCTCACACACACACACACACAGACATACACACACACACACACACACACACACACACATATTGTAGATGTGTGCGGGTAAATATCGAAATTAAATCTCATATCCGAAAAACTCCAAGCCAAAACACCAAGCCACTGCACTCTATTGCTTTGATCGTATAATAATGTTCTTAGAAGCGTATAATTTGCGCTTTATTCTCATGCCAAGAGAAAACAATGGTAGAGGTATTATGAGGATTTCAGAGCGCTGCTGACGCGGATAGTTCATAAGCTAACCGTGTGCTTTTGACGCACCGGCTTTTATACTACCGCTATCCCGTTAATCGTTAATTAACGAAGTTAACATTCACTTTAAGAGGAGTGTGGACAGCTTTTCATAGAAAAGGCAATAACGATTTCCATCCCGCAAATGTTAACCGATGTTGACCAATTTTTAGGGTTCCGTACCTCAAAAGGAAAAAAGGAACCCTTATAGGATCACTCGTGTGTCTGTCTGTCTGTCTGTCTGTCCGTCTGTCACAGCCAATTTGCTCCGAAACTACTGGACCGATTGAGTTGAAATTTGGTATTCATATGTAAGTTGATGACCGCAACACGGACGCGTGACGTAAATATATGAATTTTAAACATAGGGGCCACTTTTTGGGGGTAAACTAGAAAATTAAAAAAAAAAAGTTATGCCACCTATATCGTGTGACATATCAAATGAAAGGGCTTATTATGAGGATCTTAAATATTTTTTTTTTTGAATTTTAACTAAAACAGTTTAGAAGTTATTCAGGAAAATAGGCGAAAATGTACCATTCCCCCCTTATCTCCGAAACTACCGGGCCTAAAATTTTGGAAAAAATACAAAATATAGTTCTTTACCTATAAATTACAGGAAAACCTATAAGAAGTCTATGGTATTTAAAGTAACAGGAAATTTCAGTTAATCATGTATGGAACGGAACCCTCTCCACGCGGGTTTCACTCGCACTTGTCCGGTTTTCACTATAGGTAATCAATAAATTCAGTTTTATTGTTGTTTTAGCATTCCCGTTCAAAACTAATTTCGGCGCATATTTGACTTTGTTGATGTTTAATGAATATTCAAAAAACGTATAAACCTAGATTTTGTTCTAATTGACAACCTATCAAAAATTTGTCAAAATCGGTTGACATTTAAGGGGTGGAAATCGTTATCGCCTTTTGTATGAATAATGTGATTTTTGCCGTTGGTTCACAGCCCTCTTAAGTTAACATTAAAAAGCGTTAACGGACTCATTAACTTCCGTTAAAACAAATTAATGTCCGTTCATCGTTAATTAAGTACCTACTATTTGCCAAAAGGACACCGCGGGGCAATCCCGCGCCGCCGCCGAAAACACGTTCTGATCTGACAAGTATATTCGGGCTGGTGGGCGCCTCGGCGGTCATCGCGCGCAGACCCTTCTTTTATTTTATTTCATGTCTTGCCTCAACTTCCATAGCCCATACCAACATTTTTGTATAAGTAAATCACAAACACTTACATACATATATCACGCCTGTTTCTCAAAGGGGTAGGCAGAGACCACGGATTTCCACCTGCTACGATCCTGACACCGTTCGCTTCGTCTACTTTCATTAAGTTCTTCATGCACGCTCGCCGGTTTAGGGTAATCTTGACCTGGCGCCTCATTCGGGAACGCTAAGTGATTCTGTAGCGACTCGTAAGCCAGATTTCTCATTCCACTCTTCCGCACGACGCCAAATGCGTAAGAGCGAGATGAGAGATCTGGCTTACGAGTCGCTACAGAATCACTTAGCGTTCCCGAATGAAGCGCCTGGCCTTTTTTAAGAACGTCCTCGATCTGGTTTCGATACAACACAACACAAAAATCACTAACATGACATACAAAATGCAATTTCGAACTACAGATCCAAATGCGTCGATTGAACTACTGAACTAAACTGAACTACTGAACTAAGTGAGTGATACAGTTAACGGCGATTTAAAGAAAATTATCTGTATTTTCTTTTAAGTGACACATTTTGCGCATGTCTACTTCAACTCTCGTGCCCTTGCCTTCAATTAGATAGTCATGTTGTCTAGATGCTGAAAAGCTACAAGACCTAATAAAAATTGATAAAGGCGATGAAGGTGAAAATGATGTTTCAGACGTTTTTTTTATAGTAAGAGGTAGGGGAACGAGCAGGCGGGTTACCTGACGGTAAGCAATCGACGCCGGCCATGGACACCCGCAACACCAGGGCCACCAGGGGAATCACGGATGCGTTGCCGGCCCTTAGAGAAAGGAGTAGACTGACAAACAGGCAGACGGCCCTGATGGAAAGTGGTCACCGCCGCCTATGGACATCTGCACCAGAGGTGATGCCAATGCGTTGCCAGTCTAGGGAGGATGAGGAATGGGCAGGGGATGGGGATGAGGGAATAGGCCACCGGATCTACGTCAAGTGATAGTGGAAAAGCCAGTTTCATTTTATATGTGCTCGTAAGCCTGCATATACGCGAAGTAAATATTACAATGTAACGTAAATAGTACATTACTGCCGAGACCAGTAAAGTGCGCCGTCCTGGACAAGTTATTTAGAATTCTGAGGCCAGGCGCCTCATTCGGGAACGCTAAGTGATTCTGTAGCGACTCGTAAGCCAGATTTCTCATTCCACTCTTCCGCACGACGCCAAATGCGTAAGAGCGAGATGAGTGATCTGGCTTACGAGTCACTACAGAATCACTTAGCGTTCCCGAATGAGGCGCCTGGATGATTAATTGCGGTCGAAGCATGAAAAGTGCTTTTCTCCAAAATAAAACAAAAAAAATGGATGTTAATAAAGTAAAAATAAATCTGAAACAACCTAACCAAATGCACGGCATGATTCACATTTTTACTTTTACTTGAAACATTATTTTACCACATTCAGTGCGGAGAACCCGATAGTTGGGTTCACCGTTCGTAGCGCATTTTCGCTACAAAGCGGAAAAACGCTGCTACGCGCTACGTGCGTAGCCCGTCGCGTTTGTCGGCAGTGAAAGTGTTAAAATAATTTTAAAATAATTTTTAATTAACAGTTGTCTTTTGGTCGAAAGACTAAAAAAACCTTTGGCTATATATTGTTTTAACATATTCCGTATTGTGCTAATGGGTCCAAATTGAAACGGCGTCGCCTAAATTTAAATTATTCTAAACTTAAAATAAGAAACGTCAAACTCAATTTTGTATAGCTCTAAGCTGTCAAAATCGAGCTTGACGTTTCTTATTTCAAGTTTGGCGACTCTTAAATTTAGCGAACACACTTTCGTTTCTTTTTTAAATTATATGCAGCGCATAGTATTCGCCACATTTCAATGCATTTTTCAGAAAAATAGGTTTTTCCTTTGACCTTAACATAATGATAAATATTAAATAAACGGTACGGTACGGTCTCAAGAAATATCATTAAAAAGACCGGCCAAGTGCGGATCGGACTCGCGCACGAAGGCTGCCGTACCATTCTCTATAAAAACGACAAAAAAATCACGTTTGTTGTATGGGAGCCCCCTTCAATATTTATTTTATTCTGGTTTTTAGTACTTTTTGTTATAGCGGACAGATGAACAGACGGACGGACAAATGTTAGGTTTTGTGACAAGGTCAGCTAAGGTTTTTAAAAATTCCTCTACTTACCTATTGCTTTATAAAGCACTAATCAAACCACATCTTGAGTACGCCTCAGTAGTATGGAACCCCTTATATGCAAAATATATAAACTCCATTGAAATGGTACAAAAAAAGTTCTTAAGGATAACGCACCGGCGGTTGACGGGAAAAAAAATGTCATACAATAACTTACTTAAACATTATAAAGTTTCTTCATTGGCAGTAAGACGTAAAACTTCAGATGCAATGGCACTATTCAATATTTGTAGGGGTGGGTACGACTGTAGTGAACTGCTGCATTTGGTCCGGTTTAGGGTGCCGCCCCCGAGCCGCTGCCGTGCGCGCGCGCCGGCCTTGTTCGCCGTGCCGCGGTGCGCGAGCAACGCGGGCGCGCGCGCGCCGTTGCGCCGCATGTGTCAAGCGTACAATAAGAGCCTCGTCTCGGTCGATATTTTTAACACGTCTAAAAATCAATTTAAAAAACAATGTTCTAAAGTTATCCCCGAGGAAGAGTGGTAGATCGTTTTATATATACCTATACGTTATATTTAACTATAATTAGTAGTATACTATTTGATATCCGTGCTGTGAAACCTTGCGCTTGCTATGTTATTTTACTATCGTTGTCTTATTTTATATTCTATAAGAGCATTATTGTTCTATTATGTCTTAGTGGGAGCTGTTGAGGAGCTATGTGCTTGTTCTTTTTTACTTTAAGGTCTTTATCATTATGTATCCTTATGTACATTTAAACTTTGTTTTTTCCCCAAATAAAAAACATAAAACATAAAACATAAAACGGACAGACAGACAGCAGAGCCTTAGTAATAGGGTCCCGTTTTTACCCTTTAGGTACAGAACCCTAAAAATTTACCTATTGAAACCTTATCATTTCGCATTGCATTAATTTACATAAAAGTTATTTTTAACCAGAATACCCATTAAATTAATCGGCCAACAATCTGCATAGTCAAATCACGATGTTCAAAAATCCACTTTTCCATCCACCTGTACTAACAAAGTTTGTGTAAGTGAAAAGTACAGTCAGCGAACAAAGTGCAAAAACGTTCCACCATTTACCATGCCCACTAGGGTTGACACGCAAACGAGGTGGGAATTTGAACACGTTAAATTGGTCGAGAGTGAGGTGAAAATTCGGTTTTATTAATAATGTTTTGATTAATTTACACAAATATAAAAAGAAATCGATTCGTGATTATATGAAATTTCTTATGTTATTTTAAATACCATAGACTTCTTATAGGTTTTCCTGTAATCTATAAGTAAAGAATTATTTCCTGTATTTTGTTCAAAATTTCGGAGGCAAGTTGTTTTTCCTAAATAACTTCAAAACCATTTACCTTTAAAATAATGAAAAAATATATTTAAGATTCTCATAGGGAGCCCTTTTATTTGATGTTACATGCCATAGTTAGCATTTGTCTGGGACTTTACCAGATGGTTCCAATGGAAGACCAGCGCTTGCCCCCAAGCCAGCATTATGCTGAGTTGGGACCTTTTTGTAACAGTTGGCACTCTACTTCTACTTTTTTCTGTTTTTTCGTGTTATGATGTTTTTGTGCGCCTCTTTTATGAATAAATATTTTTTCTTTCTTTTTTCATACAAAGCTTTTTTTTTTAATTTTCTAATTAGCCCCCAAAAGTGGTCCCCATGTTTAAAAATTATTTATTTACGTTACATGTTCGTGTTCCGGTCACCGACTCACATATGTGTACCAAATTTTAACTCAATCGGTCCAGTAGTTTCGGAGCAAATTGGCTGTGACAGACGGACAGACAGACAGACACACAATTGATCCTATAAGAAATATAGAAAATAGGCGGATGAACTTACTTTGTTTCGATTTACACTAGCCTTTAGAGCTTACTTTGGGGCTAGATTGATTTGTGTAAAAGGTTGTCCCCTGATTTATTATTATTCTCTTTATTAATCTTGAATCTTAAGCTAGGTTTTATAATATTTGTATAAAAAGTAAAATACAATATCACTATAAAAATACAGACACTATAAAAACCTAGCCTAGGGTGCCGCCGGTAGCGGGGCGGGGCTCAAGCTACCGGCGGTTAGGGCCGCAGAGAGAGGAACCTCCTGACGATGCGCGCCGTGTCCAGGAGTACCGCCTTCTGTATCCGACGATTGATCCAGCCATCAAGCGAGAGTCTCTTGAGGTGTTGGTCGAGACTCTTCGCTATGAGCCCGTTCGCAGAAACAACTATCGGCACAATGATCGTCGAGTCAACATCCCACATGGCGGTCACCTCGTGAGCCAAGTCAAGGTACTTGCTGAGTTTGTCCTTCTCGGCCTTCACGAGGTTCTCGTCATGGGGGATGGTGATGTCGACGAGCACTGCCCGGCGCTGCGATCTATCTGTCAGCACGATATCAGGCTTATTGGTAATAATAGTCCTGTCCGTGATGACAGATCGATCCCAGTAGAGCGTGGCACGACCATTTTCGAGAACCGGCGCCGGTGCGTACTTGTAGTACGGCACTTCCGACGCCACAAGGCCGTATCGAAGAGCAAGTTGCTGGTGAATAATTCTGGCTACGAGGTTATGTCTGTGCAAGTACTCGCCGTTAGCAAGATGAGAACAACCGGAGATAATATGCCTGAGTGACTCTCCGGGACGGCGGCATGCCCGACAGATGTCGACCGTACCATCCTTCAGGATATATCTCCGGTAGTTATTCGTCTTGATAACTTCGTCGGCAATTGCACAGACAAAACCTTCGGTTTCCCCAAACAGGTCACCGAAGCGTAGCCAGTTCACCGACGCGAGCAGATCCACATCGGGCCCTGTTAGGGCCTTGTAGAACCGCCCGTGTAGCTCCTTGCTCTTCCATACGTCCCTGCGGTCATCGGTGCTCAGCACCTTTGGTCTGCGCCAGTTCTCGCTTGCCAAGGAGAGTGGGGTGAGGCCCCTGTCTGCTGCCACCACGTCACGATGCATCCCACACTCGTTGTTAAGGAAATACTCCCTAAGACTGCACACCTCGCGGTTGTGTAGGTTTTTGGCATTTAAAAAGCCACGGCCTCCACACTTCCGCGGGATGTACAGTCTCATAACAGACGAGCGCGGGTGTAGCATGCGATGTTTCGTGAGCAGGAGACGGACCCTCCTGTCCAGGGCGTCCAGCTCAGTCTGAGTCCACCTTAGTATGCCAAAGGAGTATGTGAGTAGGGGCATCACCCAGGCGTTGAAGGCGCGCACCTTGTTTCCACCCGACAAAAGACTATTAAGTACTTTTGTCAGGCGACAGCAGAAGCGCTCCTTCACCGCCCGCTTTATGTCCCCGTCCACAATACCCAAAGCCTGTGACATACCAAGGTATTTGTATGTTTCTGCTTCGGAGAGAGATCTGAGGGATATTGTCTCAGAAAGCTATAAATTCATCGAATTTACGACTTTCCCCCGCTGTACATGCATGACCGCACACTTGTCTAAACCGAACTCCATTTTGATGGCACTACTGAAAACCTCTGTTGTTTTCAGTAGCTCCATCAATTCTGGACGTTTTGGTGCAAACAACTTCAGGTCATCCATGTACAGCAGGTGAGAAATTATCTCACCCTCTCTTCGAAGTCGGCAGCCTAGCCCTGAATCCTTCAGCAGAGTGCTGAGCGGATTCAGAGCTAAGCAGAACCACAAAGGACTCAAACTGTCACCCTGGAAAATTCCCCGCTCAATCCTTATAAAGTCCTGCGGGCCTGGGGGGCCATCCCCGCCACCTGGTTGACGAAGGACTGTGGTCCACTGCCTCACACACGCACCTAAGAAGGATCTTAAAGTTGCATCTACTTTGTACAGCTCCAAGACCCTCCCCAGCCATGAGTGAGGCACCGAATCATAGGCCTTCTTGTAGTCAATCCAGGCAGCCGAGAGAGACCCCCTGTTCCGCCGGACCTGTTGGCAAATGGTCATGTCCATGAGGAGGAGCTCTTTAGTACCACGGGACCCAACACTACATCCATTTTGAGAGGAGGCCAAGATGTTGTTCGCAACTATGTGCGTATTAATTTTTGCTCTCAAAATAGATGTAAGGAGCTTGTACAGCGTGGGCAAGCACGTGATGGGTCGGTAGTTTTTCGCTTCCGTGGTACTACCGGATTTGAAGAGCAGGAAGGTAACACCAGTTGTTAAGAAAGTAGGTAGGGAACCAAGCTCGAGGGCTTGTTGAAATTGTGTTGCCAGCCGTTCATGTGAGCATCGAAACCACTTTATCCAGAAGTTGTGTAATCCATCCGGTCCAGGGCTTTTCCAGTTCTGGGCCGCATGGATCGCACAACTTATGTCATCGCGGCTGATAGTAACTGCCCCCATGGCCTCGATAGACACACACTCGCGTTCGACAACACTCATCCACTCACCCTCAGTGTGCTCGACGGGCACCGACCAGATACTACGCCAGAAATTAATCATGGCATCAGTATCCGGCAGCCGCCCGTCAGGCTCACGTTGGTCAGTTCCCTCCCATTTTCGGTATACCTTCCTCTGGTCGCTCTGGAAGAGGCGATTCTGGTGGAATCGATCCACACGCTCTCTGTAGCGGCGAATACGGCTTGCCCACGTACCCTACCGTACGTCACCTTCTGCTTCAGAAAGTCAATGCGCTCCGTGACACAGGCCATGTAGTCGCCGGGTCTGATGCCAGTCCCCGCGAAGGCACGGTTCACGAAGCGCATGACTCGGGGGCGCTCGTTACCCCCTCTGAAGCAGATCAGCTTTGCAATGAGAGTCCTGAACGTGTTGATACGCCGCTCGATCCGCACTTGCCATGCGGGGACATCCCCGGCGGTCCGCGGTGCTCGGTCAGCATCGAGGAGCTTGACACGAGCAACGCGGCACGCCGCGATGGCCCCACAGTACATAATCGAGTGAGTATCAACTAAATCTTCACTAGCCCGTATATACGGGTCTAGCAAAGCGTTCAGGGCTCCCATTAGCGCTAGGTTGTGTCTATTAGTGGGCAAACGTGGTAATCTCGGCCTAGAGTTTGGTGCGGACCGATACCGCACAATCGCCTCCTCCAGAGCCCTCCTCATTTGCTCATTAGTCTGGGGACTCACACTCATGTTCACACTGTCCCCCTCGTCGACACTGGGATCCACCCGCGGCGCCCTCGGTGCCAGATCGGGTGCCGGCACCGAAGCCGGCGACGTGACGGGTGGATACCGCGCCGAAGTTGAGGCAGCGCGAACAGGCAGAGCCTCCAGACGTAGCCGATCAAGTATCGAGTCATCCAGGCGTTTGAGGCGCTGAATGGCCCGCACCTGATCCGATAGTCGCTGCGCAGTCACATTGATGGCTGGCTCAAGGATCCGAAACAGAGGCAGCATCCGGTCACGGTACGCGGACAGGTTGGTTCCCCCCTCTGTAGCCCCGTAGTAGGCGCGCATGCAGTTCTCGTTCATAGTTTGAGTCCATCGCATGCGGCGCACTACACCACCGGTAGCGGGAGCCGAGGGCGGGGCGGATTGCCCCGCAGGCCCCAAGCGTGCCGGCAGCGGTCGCCTTCCTCGTCGCGCAGGTGGTCGTGGCGGCGGGGGCGAAGGCCCGCGCTCGTCGCTGCTCGACTCGCTGCTAGAGTCAGCTGCGGTGGCGGTATTATTATTATTATTATTATTATTATTACACTATTGGTCAGTATGTTTCCTGAGGAACTTTTAACTGTTTATTATTTCATGTAACTTCGACGATTTACGATCGATGAAGATACATTTCATATCACCATATTATGTGTATCGTCGGCTAATACCGATAACACAAGCCTTTAGAGCTTACTTTGGGTCTAGATCGATTATTATTATTATTATAGATGATCAAACGAACTTGCAAAGTGAAGTTCGATCGTTATAATATGAGTTGCTTCTTTCGAAGATATACGATATTATTATTATCATTATATATTATTATTATCATTTCATACAAAAGGCGATAACAATTTTCCACCCTTTAAATGTTAACCGATGTTGACCAATTTTTGATAGGTTGTCAGTCAGACAAAATCTAGGTCTATACGTTTTGTTTTTTCACAATAATCAATAAATTCAGTTTTATTGTTGTTTTAGTATCATCATACAAAACCAATATCGGCGATTATTTGACTTTGTGATATTTAATCAATATTCAAAAACGTATAGACCTAGATTTTGTACTGACTAACAACCTATCAAAAATTGGTCAAGATCGGTTAACATTTTAAGGGGTGGAAATTGTTATCGCCTTCTATTTGAAAAGGGTGATTTTTGCCGTTTCAAACTGTCATCATACCAAATCTCATCAAAATTGGTTCAGCGGTTTAGTTGTGAAAACGTAACAGACAGACAGGGTAGACTAGACAGAAAGATACTTTTCAATTTATTAATATGAATAGAATAAAGAATTTTACACATCTTGCGACCCACGTCGCTTTTCTATAAGTGGATATTCTTTTCTTACGCATCGAATGTGTTAATCAGTATTCCTTTCCATTGCCATTCCACCGTCGCCCTATAGTTGATACCGTGAACTAGAGTATGATTCTCTTAAATATCACTTCGTTCTTAAACTCGCCAGCGAGCCTAACTTGACCCGTCAGTGCATATAAACTACAAGTTCGCGCGTGTCTCCGACCCTGATCTTATTTCGACGCACCGGCCGCGGACGTAGGTGCCTAACTCAGCGCAGTGCGTACGAGCGCGCAGGTCAATTTATGATTGTCGAATGAAATGAGGGACGAAATGAGCTGTGGACGCGGTGACAGCCATGGAAACCGCGGTGGAAAAAATCGATTTTTAGGTGAAAGTATAGGGTCGACGTTGAAAATGTTCAAGAAACTAAATATGCATGTATTTGGCATCGATTTTTTTGTCTGTCGTTTGTAAAGTATTTAAATACAATGAATGTTGTGACATGCCCGTTTTGGTAGATTTCGATGCCATGAAAAAATAGGGCGGTAAATGGCACTCAAAATATTTATTTAAACAGTATATTTTGTGTTAATCTTTCTCCTTCCTGTGCAAGACGTCGATAAATAATAATTGATATGTGTATTGTGTGAAGTCTACAATCCGCACAGGGGGCCGCGTGTGGACTGGCCCAATCCCTCTCAATATGAGCCGTTTGATGAGTTCCTGTTCAAATGAACTTATTTCGATTCGAGAAATACATTGGATTCAAACCTAACTTCTTTGGACCTATAGTTTAAATTAATAGTGTTACCGAGAAGGAGATAGGCCTCTTTTAACATGCACTTGTTATAGAATACCAGCTGCCAACCCTGACGTCACTTAAAAACGTGTGCATTTATTATTTGAGTGGCGATGCAGAGTTTTAATTTAGACGCGGTGAGCGTTTACGTACACATCACGCTGTATTTATTTAAACCGAAACAGAGCAAAGGTGTCGGTTTTTTTTTTCATTTGTCGCAACGTTCTGTCATTTTTAGGGTTCCGTACCTCAAAAAGAAAAAACGGAACCCTTATAGGATTACTCGTGTGTCTGTCTGTCCGTCGGTCTCTCTGGCTGTCTGTCTGTCTGTCCGTCTGTCCGTCTGTCTGTCTGTCTGTGTGTCAGGACCTTTTTCTCAAGAACGCGTTGAGCTATCAAGTTGAAATTAATCTCAAAAACTCAGGTCTGCAATGTCCTGTCATACTATCTCAATACCAAATTTCATCAAAATCGGTTTAGCAATTTAACCGTGAAAATGTAACAGACGGACAGACAGAGTTACGTTCACATTTGTAATATTAGTAATATTAGTTATTTTAAAACTTTCGCGATTTGTAACATTTTTATATGTTTTGTTAGGGTCATAACGCGACAGACATATTTTCGGCGAAAACATCGGAAAAAATAACCACTTGTGAGGTTTTTTTTACCTACCTTTTGTAAGTTTCTTTCGCGTCCAGACCCTTAGCAAACACATAATTATATATAATATATGTTACTTTACACAAAGTAAAAGCCTACTGTTCTGTACATACATACATAGCATCACGCCCAAAATCCCTAATGGGGTGGGCAGAGCCACAAGACTACTTGTGGCCACGTTCGATTAATTAGTCCTAAGATGGTATGATGAACCGTACGGTGACAGGTGATCAGCCCATCGCCCATACAGATAGTCCACCATGTTGGAGAGGACCCGTCCCTTAGTCGACTTTTACGACATGCCAGGATGATAAGCATCTGCACGCATTCTATGCTATTTCTTCACTCCCAGTGCAGCAGAGGAGCTGTTCTGTATCAACTATAATAAAACATTTTCCCCAAACAAATACAACGCAAACAGAATTTGATTATCCATTTCTATTCAAAAATCTGAATCCAATTTTCCCGTAGCAATATAAATCATAATAATATATTGGATATTGGTCCAAATGATCCTATTTGTGAGTGATATAAAAATATCTACGCATCAATCATCATTGATATATGGTGCCGTAAAATAGTGGTGTAAGTGACACTTAAGCAAATAGTGTAGGTGTTAAGGATAAATGAGAAATGATATAATAACGAAAACGTAATACAATAATAATAATAGATAATCAGGGGACAATCTTTACACAAATAGATCTCCAAAGTAAGCTCAAAAGGCTTGCGTTCTGGGTACTAGACGACGATATACATACTCAGGTACATAAATATATACTTAAATACATAGAAAACATCCAAGAGTTAGGAACAAACTTTCGTGCTCTTCACACAAATATTTGGCCTAACTACGTTAAAAAACCGGTCAAGTCGAGTGATACCCGCGTGGAGAGGGTTCCGTTCCATACATGATAAACTGAAATTTCCTATGTTACTTTAAATACCATAGACTTCTTATAGATTTTCCTGTAATCTATAGGTAAAGAACTATTTTCTGTATTTTTGTAAAAATTTTAGGCCCCGTAGTTTCGCAGATAAGGGGGGGAATGGTCAATTTTCACCTATTTTCCTAAATAACTTCTAAACTATTTTACTTAAAAAAAAATACATTTAAGATCCTCACAATAAGCCCTTTCATTTGATATGTCACACGATTTCAGATGCACAACTTTTTTTTTTAATTTTCTAATTTATCCCCCAAAAGTGGGCCCCATGTTGAAAATTAATTTATTTACGTTACGCATCCCTGTCACCAATTTACATATGTATACCAAATTTCAAATCAATCGGTCCAGTAGTTTAGGAGCAAATTGGCTGTGACGGACGGACAGACAGACAGACAGACAGACAGACAGACAGACACACACGAGTGATCCTATAAGGGTTCCTTTTTTCCCTAAAAACGAAGAAATATCACAAGTCAAAAATAAAATTGATACTCACAGATAGATTTTCAACTATAGTTACAAGTTTTGGACCATGCGGTGGTGTACTGCCCTTTCGGTAAAGGGTTAGGTTAGGTTTTGACTAAATAATACTTGGTAAAATGAAATGACCAAGTATTTATTTGTTAAACAATAATTTACCAAAAAATACTTTGCTAACTGTAAAATTGCGATAAGCTGTTTTTTCTTGTGTTTTTTTTAAATATATAAATATATATTAATAATTAAATTACAAACCGTCAAACCGTGAAACTGCATGGGGATTACTAATGTATGGCCAAAAAAACTTTTCCCAAAGGATCGCATCCCAAACTATTTTACTCAAATTATCATTTGGCAAAAAATCACAAGTCAAAGTCACAGTTTAATATATTATATTTACCGTCTGAAGAATTACACAGCCCATTTGTTTAGAATAATATATACTTCCTTTTCTGCTTTCTTTTGTTTTCGATGTTTATTATTTTACTTTATTATATTGCTTGTGTGTTATTATTATTATTTAAATCTTTATTAAATCCCCTTTTTAGTGTGTATTATCAAAATCCCTCGATCACTTCTCATCATGACAGATATAACCAAGAAAATAATCTGAAACAGTGGCGGCACTTAAAGATAATGCCGGCCCATACTTACATTATGAACAAGCTTTATACCATTGGCAGGAATTAGAGCAAACGTATATATATTGGGGATTATGTGCAGTTGTCCATTTAGAAAATGTGTCGGACGTCGACTGCGAGTTATTTGGGTCAGCCATTTTGCTTTCTGTTTGTTGTGGAGCGAACTAATAAGTGTTGCAGTTGTCGGGATAATGTGGATTGCATTTAAAGATGCGAATAAAAGGAGAAACCATTAATGGCTTTAACTTGAAGCTTGTCTTCTAAACTTGTATGCATTTTAGACTCGAAAGGCCATAGTCGCGTTTCCATAATAAGTCGGCCCTTACATCATATCGGCTCGGGTTTTTTGTGAGTACCTCTTATAGTGAATATTTATGCTGAGTATGAACTTCCTGCTTGAGACAGTTTTTGATTTATGATTATTTTAAGTTTTTCTTTTAATGTATTGTTTTTCGGGATGTATTCAAGCGATTTGCTTCAAATTTTGAAGTCGTGGTTTGCATCGCCTCCCAAAAAACGAATACTAGTTATCATATAAAAAAGATAAAAAGAACAAATTAATCGATACATTTTTTTTATGGGTTGTGAAGTAGTGACACCTCTAGATATTTTTCTCAGAATAGACCATACATTGGCCTACTATGTCTAAATTATCATTCTGTGGCAAAAATAAATAAATAATGATACATTTATTGTTAAACGGTATTGATCAAGCTAAATCTGGAATCGTGGTCAAAGCGTACTTCGAATTAGACGAAAACGCCTTCGAAGATGTTGAAAGTTTCAGATGATTCAGGATCAAAAGCAAAAGGATAGGCATTGACATATTTTATATATCACGGGGCTAATATAAAAAGAGATCAAAATGACGTTAAAGATTCACATCACGAAATCATGGCAAAAAATTAAATCAATATAATTGAAACGAGCAAAACAAAAACAGTTCGTGTTTTGTGTCGGCACAAATGTGAAAACGGTCGATGAATGTGTGCCATCGATAAGTCGTCTGCGAAATTAAGGAGAATGCGGAGATCGGACCCCTCACTCGTTATTGGAGTGTTTTCCCCAAGACCCCTATTCTATAGTTCATGTGGGGCTCGCTCATATTGTTTGTGTGACTTCTGAATGAGACAGACTTGACTCAATAACTCTGATGTGGATTTTTCGTGGATATCTTTGAGAGGGTTGGAATTTTTATTGAATCTTATACCAGTTTTAGAAGTTGAACAAATTATAATTTACGCAGGATAAAAATTAAATGTCCTTTCATGAAAGTTGTCTAAATGCGTTAGGCACATCAGTAAATAATTACAAAAAATGTTTGATTGATGTCATATGAATGAATGAATCGTTCATTCACAAGAAATATTCGTTATTTTGAACAGCCTCCATGATTGTAACCCCATATAATAAAATATTCATAGCAAAGAACTACAAATCAAATTTAAGTCTACATTCATACACAAGAGCATCTGGTCTTAACTCAATCCGAAATGTATGTGAATATAATTATCAAATCAAATGCGGCCTTGTTAGTGGGAATCTTATTAAACTGTACAAGTTGGGTTAATGTTATTATGGTTGGGTCCGCTAGTTTGGGGCGGTAGTATCGTCAAACAATCTGATTTACATCTGTGAATACGCAGTTTTTGATAAATGAATGAATGAACGAATAAATGAATGAATGAATGAATGAAAGAATGAATGAATATTTATTGCCACACAAGAATTATACGAAAAATAATAATGTGTTGGGTGCACGGATCGGTTTCTATTACTCAGCACTTTCCAATACAAGATGAAAAAAAAAATATATGCATCTTCCCTATTCTATGGTGTGTGCGGCTGTTGTGAATTTAAACATAATGACTTCGTCCTTACAGTCTAAATTAATAATTTTGTTTATCCCTAATCAGTAGAATCATCTGAGAACTACACCCCAGTTCGTCTTTTCTACGATTATTTAATGGCATTGTTAGTTTAAAACGTTGTAAAGATAGCTTAGTGGTACTGGAGATGCCGATATGAATATAACAGTCAATGTCTCTCCATTAAGTCCTATAACAGCTATTCGAAGGCACAGACTGCTATTTCCACTTCGAACTCACGGGTAGAATCAATATCTGGTGCCTCTGTTTTTAGAATGTATGCAGGCGGTTCATGTGCGCTTTGTTGTAATCAATAATATATACATATAAAACAGTACCGTGACTCACTTATAGACAACGTACAGCCTAAACGGGTGGTCCTAGAGGTTTGAACTTTGGAGGAGACATTCCTCGAGTACCCTAGAAGTACACTAAAGAGGGATTTTTTGAAATTCCATCCCTAAAATACTGCGGGCGAAGCTGTGGTGGGTCCACTAGTATTATAAATGCGAAACTTTGTGTTTGTTTGCTTGAATGGGTGGATGGATTTGGATGAAATTTGGAATGGAGATAGCTTATAAGTTGTAAAAGTTCCCGAATAACTTTTACCTAATTCTATGCGGACGAATTCGCGGCAGATGCGTGTAGATAATAATTTCTAGTCCTCTTTTTAATTTACACCAGTATATCAACAAACCCACAAACTCTAAAATATATTATAACCATCCGCTATCAATCTTCCATTGTGGAGATATGACGGGATCGGTGGAAATATGATTTGGGATCGTGGATGGTTGGACAATTCTTTTTGTGGTCCCGTAACGACTTTTGAAGATTTAAAGAGATGGAAGCGACTTCGAGTATTTAATATCCAAGTCATAAAAAAACAAACGTGTCAGTTAAAAACCACGAGTTTTCAATCAAGCAGAGGCGAAGCGTGAGAGTAAACCGGTACATAATTTCTTAACTCAAACATTATTATTATTATTACTTACTTCTTGTATTGATATAAAAATTGCATATTACATATTTTTTTATGTAAATACAAAATTTAATGAGTAATAATATTATGTTTAGAACGAGAAATGATACACCGGCTTACCCTCACGCTTCGCCTCTGCAATCAAGACCGCATTTCTAGTAGGTTATTGGAAACTACTGTGGTGTATATTTTTATAAAGCAATCTTTTATTTCTAGACTAATCAATACATTATAAATAATAAATAAATCAGGGGACAATCTTTACACAAATCGATCTAGTCCCAAAGTAAGCTCTAAAGGATTGTGTTATGTTTACTAGACGACGATATAAATACTTAAATAGAGAAATAAATACTTAAATACATAGGAAACATCCAAGACTCATGAACAAACATTCGTGCTCATCACACAAATATTTGCCCTTACCGGGGATCGAACCCGGGACGCTTGCGTCGGAGGCAGGGTCACTACCAACTAGGCTATCCGCGTCGTCGAAATTATAAAACAGTACCGTGACTCACTTATAGACCACGCACATCCTAAACGGGTTGTCCTAGAGGTTTGTAAGGAGACATTCCTCGTCCTCGAGAACCCTAGAGGTGCACTCAGGAGGGATTTTTTTGAAATGGTTGAAAAGATTGTAGGTATGGAAAATACAACAGCGAAGCTGTGGCGGGTCCACTAGTTATATATGTATGTATAATAGAATTAACAGGTTCTAACCTCGTAAGTCCTAGCATTTTTAATGTGATTCCGTCCCAGTGTACTTAAATTAAGAATAAATTACGGAATTAGTTTTTAATCTTAAATCAATTACGACAAAGTTGAAATTAGAACCAAATCAAGCAAAATACCAGGTCTTAATGAAGTACAATAATTAGTACTAAATAAAGTACAAGGGGACTTACGAGGCTAAAAAACATCTTTGGTTTTATTGAACATTGATTAATTGACACCTATCTACCTATGTACATTCCAAATAGAAGCGTGAAGGCGTTACATAACAAACATACTAATCATACACACACTCATAAACGGTTACATTTATAATATTACTAGCTTTTGCCTGCCGAGGAACAACATTTCTCATATTTCCTGTGTTTATTAACCCTCTTGAAAATCCTTCCAGGATATCGGGATGTAATTGACCTATGTTCATCTCCATGTAACAGGCTACATTTGTGCCAATTTTTATGGAATTCTGTTAAGCCGTTGGGCCGTGAAAATGGAACAAACAGACACACTTTCGCATTTATAATCGACCGAGCGAGCGAAGCGTCTCCGTTTCAGCGTGGGCAAAAATGCTTTCGTATGTCCGCCTCTATTCGGGAACGCTAAGTGATTCTGTAGCGACTCGTGAGCGAGATTTCTCATCCCACTCTTACGCATTACGCGCGGAAGAGTGGGATGAGAAATCTCGCTCACGAGTCGCTACAGAATCACTTAGCGTTCCCGAATAGAGGCGCAGGTCGCATTTCTCAACGGGTTCTCGTGACATTTTGTGAGCAGGTTAGATAATTATATATATATTTTTTTTGTCTATTGAATTTTTCGAAAGTTTTGCAAAATGGTGGAGATATGGGGGTTTTTACGATTTGCGGTGTTGATAAACTGGCCGCGACCTATGTCGATGTATCGCGAGATCTACAGCATACGGAGCGGAGAGGATGATGTTATTATGATCAATAATTAACACGTTGAAATAAAATGATATTGTATGTTTTACAGTGACCTACAAAACCGCTCTTCTAGTATCATATATCCGGGGCAGACATATGCCGAATACCCTGATTCTGGTAATACTTCCTATTAGGGAACCAGCGGCTGATATTTGTTACGACCCTTTCTCTTTTTGCTCGCCTCTGATTCAAACCAATTGATTCCTACATAGGCACAAGCGATTGGGCTTACAATATTACTGTTATTTATTGGAGTTTTACCCGAAAGAAGAACACAAGCACAGAACTATATCGAGATAGAAGGAAAGAGTTCGTCGGTTTGTATGGAAACTGAGCGTGAAACATTAATGCTTAGTTACTTTGATATCACGAGTGTAATTTAGTGACGGGAAGCATTAGTCGCGCGAAAACGATTCAAGTCAAGGCACCGCCGTTCTTACACACAAAGATGATCTCAAGGCCTCCTTTTGCATGCGGGAAAATACATTATTTCCTTCTATCTCGATATAGTTCTGTGAACGCAAGCACCTAATAAATAAATACAATAAATCAGGGGACAATCTTTACACAAATCGATCTAGTCCCAAACTAAGCTCTAAAGGCTTGTGTTATGGGTATTAGACGTCGATATACATACGTATATAGAGAAATAAATACTTAAATACATAGGAAACATCCAAGACTCAGGAACAAACATTCGTGCTTATCACACATCGAACCTGGGACGCTAGCTTCGGAGGCAGGGTCACTACCAACTAGGCTATCCGCGTCGTCACGAAATAAAACTTAACTAAATGTACATTGTAAGGACATATTCATTCGGTATAAATTTTAATGTATAGGCATCGCTGATCAGCCGCTGCATATAATATGTTAGATGGCTGTGTTTTTTTAATTAATAGAAAATACAAGCTGATTTTTAATTTAAAGTTAAGCCTTATAATTCAGCGAATATAAACAACTAGTGTGACACTAACATGTCGGCACATGACAAAATAATCTACGTCACACACAACGGTTATCAGAGCGTAAGCCTGTCGCGGACAGGCAGTTGAATTATGTACTTAGTTGCGTGAGGTTAGGTTTAGCAACTGTATACGTCGCACGTTTAAAATTAAAAGGAAACAAGTCCACATGAAATTCACTTTTATTTTAAAGCTTACTTAACCGCGTTAAAATTGAATTTGGAATGGATTTGTATTTCACGTTATTTCTTTTTAATTTGAAACGAGCGACGTGTTTCATTTTATGTCGAACAGCCAGGGACACGTATAGTAAAAGAATAGTCTAGTTTCCCGAAAAATTCTAATTAGTTTTACATCATAAAAAATATTGAACAAATATGTTTTCTTTCGGCAATTAAACAAAAAATTAAGAAGATTATAACGCGTTGAAGTTCCGCGTGACGTCACGACTTTGTACACTTTTACCATTAAGTGACGTCATTAGCCCCAACTCCCGGACTTTGATGCGCGTTATCTTTGTCAATTTTGATTGATTTGATAAGGCAAAAAATACATGTTCAATATTTTTTGATAATCTAACTGACGGACTAATTAGAATTACTATTTATTTACTCAGGAAACATTCCTATTCCATAACATAAATATAAAAATAATCCTCGAAATTACAAATTTCTAGCACCACCATTTCAGGCTCTGCATTGTCTGTCAGTTAGTCACGGTACTGTATTATAGGTATAGATTTACACGGTTTTTGTGGTCGAAACACGGAAAAAACGAAGTGACACAGTGAGTACCAATTGGCTTGGCTAAAATTTTACGGCTACATACATACATATTATCACGCCCGAAATCCCAACATGATTATGGGGTGGGCAGAGCCACAAGACTACTTGTGGCCACGTTCGATTAATTAGTCCTAAGATGGTATGATGAACCATATGGTGACAGGTGATCAGCCCATCGCCCATACAGATAGTCCACCATGTTGGAGAGGACCCGTCCCTTAGTCGACTTTTACGACATGCCAGGATGATAAGCATCTGCACTCATTCTATGCTATTTCTTCACTCCCAGTGCAGCAGAGGAGGGCTACATACAACCGAGACTTATTTAAAAATAAATAACAGTTTTGTACATTATAGATATTTGATTGCTTTGACTTGCTTGATTTTAGCAAACAACTTTGCAAGCTCTGACGAAATAAGTCGCTTGGTTGATATTAGCTATAATTTGTTTATTTCTAGCACTCCCATTTTTTCAATGATTTTATCCTGTATTTACTTTATATGACGAGATAAGAGCCCTGAATTGAATTCACTGTTTTTTTGTTCAAAGTCAAAGTTGCCCCCTCCTCCTCCCCGCCTATATCCGCGCCTGACTGTAATCTCCATTGGTTAGAGCCGTGTGTCCCAAGAGCGTCAGCCCAATACATAATGCATGTAGACTTAATCTTCGCCGGAGCTCAAAGTCGAGCTGATATTAAAGCCCAACCTGTGGCTTACGGAATACGATCCATTCTATATTTTACAAAAAGATCTCCGATTTCAGGAAACATGCGACCCGTAATAACTAGGAGTCAACTTGCATCTGATTTTATGGAAATTCGTTTGAATACACATACATAACTAGCTGTGCCTGCGACCTTGTTCGTGTGGAATTGGGATGAAAATTATATTATCTTTTATTTCAAGATATGGTCTATCTGTCTGCTAGATTTCTTTCAAATCCATCTAGCCGTTTGCGCGTGATTGAGCAACAAAAATCCAACAATCTTGACTTACTTTCAAACTTATAATATTAGTAAGATTAATGCTGTCATACGAACACCCTCTATAAACATTACTAGGCATTTCGCGCGACTTCTTCCTTGTGGAAATCGTTAATCACTGTTTCCCTGGTAAATGTAATTTTTTTATGGAATTAAGTACCCTCTGCTACTTTCCAACCCTATAACTATTATACCTATGTGCAAAAATAACTTGGATCCCTTGCTCTATTGTTTTGACCCAAAAGAACGATAATATAAACAAACAAACATTTTCGTCATTGAAAATGAAAATGAAAATGAAAATGAAAATGAAAATGAAAATGAAAATGAAAATATTTATTTTGCAAGTAGGCCACACGGGCTCTTTTACATGTCTGAATCTACCAGCGCTTCGAAAGGTGACATGTACTGAGAAGAAACGCCGCAAGAAACTCAGCAGTAAGTCTTTTTTCCACTTTAAAATTACATATAACTAAAACTAACATAAAAAGTGCAACAAATAAACCTAATGGGCACAAATTAATTATCGTATACAACTAATAAGGGAGATGTATAGTATCCGCGTCTGAACAAGTAAATTTAAGTGTCTTAGAGATGTATAAAGTCTCTAAGGGTCATAATAATAAGAATAATATTAAAACAGAGTTAACATTGTAATATTGATATTTGGGATCGCACTATTATTTAAGTAATGTTAAAATATAACTACCTATACCAATTAGCAATCCGTTAGGTGCATTAATAAAAAATCCTTAAATAATTATCTAAAACACTGATTATGCTTATTTTCTTCTTTATAGTTTCTTAATTGTTTAGCACTTAGGTTGCTTTCCCTATAAAAACCTATACACTCTGACCTCAGCTGTGGTTATAATTAACATGTAGGTTGACTTAGTGGGATAAGCGCGGAGCTTCGCGCCTCAATAGCCAATCAGAGGCCTGACAATTGGTGTTGATTGGCGATGTGACATGTTTGTCTTCAAACCGAAACGGTTGAATGGAGATCGCTTTGAGCAATAAGCGATGTTTAATAGGGATTATTGTACACTCGGGTGCATAATGTATGCTTGTTAGGTAATTTTCTTTTGTTAAAATTGTAGCGCTATGCGTGTCGGTGTGGAATATTGGCTTAAATTCGGTTTCGAACTCGAATCGTTGCAGTACACATAAGAAAGTTCCCTATAAGGCATTCCAACCGCACTTTATCTTTTACCACAAATATTTATTATTAAAATTCGTAGACGATTGTGATTGGCCATTATAATATACATTATATATTATATTATTGTACATAATACGTTTACATTATTTTAAGATAAATAAATAAAATGGTGACATGTTATATTAATTATTATTAATAAAAAAATACTATGAACACTTTAAATAAATACGATTTTACTCACTATTTATTGTCAGGAATGGCCCGACATGTTTCGGACTCATATGGAGTCCTACGTCAGGGTTTGAGTGCAGTTGCGGTCAAAGCAACTAGCGCACTGTCCACCGCGCGGCCCGCTACGCCCGGGCTAAGAGTTGTTTTCACCACGACCGCACTCAACCCTTGAAGAAGGACTTCATATGAGTCCGAAACATGTCGGGCCATTCCTGACCATAAACCGTGAGTAAAGCCGTGTTTATTTCAAGTGTTCATAATGTCTCACGGAAGCTTTAATTTAACAAAAAAAGTACTATGATTATGATCAGATTAGCCATGTTAAATCATAACTATATCTAACAGGTTAACGGGTAACGGTTACAGACCATAATATCCAATAGACTCCTCATAGCCGGACGACCCCCACTGCCAACATTAGAGGCAAAAATCCATAAGCGGCGGGGCTACAAGCAGGCGCGCAAAACATCAATCACAGCTCTCTAAACCCCGCGCGCCCCGCAAGTTAGGCAGCTTCATTTGCTAGTAAAAGTTAGGCACAGCGGCGTCTTTAGGGTATTTGGTCTGTGTTTCAAGAGGAGTGTTTGAACCAGCGGCAAAAATAACCCTTTTCATATGAAAGGCGATAAAGATTTCCACGTCTTTAAATGTTAACCGATTGTTTACCAGTTTTTGATAGGTTGTCAGTCAGAACAAAATCTAGGTCTATACGTTTTTGAATTTTGATTAAAGATCAACAAAGTCAATAATCGCCGAAATTAGTTTTGTATGATAATACAGAAACAGCGATAAAACTGAATTTATTGATTAAAGTGAAAAAACAAAACGTATAGACCTAGATTTTGTTTTGACTGACAACCTATCAAAAATTGGTCAACATCGGTTAACGTTTAAGGGGTGGAAATCGTTATCGCCTTTTGTATGAAAAACCGTAGGTTCACACTCCTTTTAACGATACAACTATATTCAGTTGCCAGTTGAAGCATGCGCATGCACACACTGAAAGGGGTTAATCATGTAGAATATACTGGTTGACTGCAAACAGACATATGTACGTAAATATAAATTTGCCCTTTAAGTGACCCGGTTATCCAGTGATAATCTTGAGTGTGAAATTAGTAAGTACTAGCTGTGCCTGTGACTTTGTTTGGATTGAATGAGGATGATTTTTCATACAATTTGCAATATGTCAAATCGCTGAAATTTTCTAGACATCAATATAAAATAAATGCCTAAGTTAAAATTAAATTAAATAGCCCTGAAAGTTTCAGAGTTTTGCAGCCTTTTCAAAAGAAAAGTTTCTTTTTAAGACAAATCTTCTAAAACACGGAATTGATACTAAGGCATCATCTAAATAACATTTTCCACTTAAATTTTTGTATTAATTTTGAAGTCATATTTCAATTTTATTTATTGGTATAGATTTATATTTATTCAATAATCTATAAATAATATTCACTAGTAATGTAAATGTAACCACGTAACCATGTAACCTAGATTAATCAATTTAGATGTTTTCTCTGTTTTAATATTATTCTTATTATTATGACCCTTAGAGACTTTATACATCTCTAAGGCACTTAAATTTACTTGTTCAGACGCGGAGACTATACATCTCCCTTATTAGTTGTATAAGATAATTAATTTGTGCCCATTAGGTTTATTTGTTGCACTTTTTATGTTAGTTTTAGTTATATGTAATTTTAAAGTGGAAAAAAGACTTACTGCTGAGTTTCTTGCGGCGTTTCTTCTCAGCAAATGTCACCTTTCGAAGCGCTGGTAGATTCAGACATGTAAAAGAGCCCGTGAGGCCTACTTGCAAAATAAATATTTTCATTTTCATTTTCATTTTCATTTTCAAATATTAAAGTGTTTTTTATTCCTCTTCCACTTCGAAAAGGAGCGATTTTTGTGACGCTCTGAATTTCCAAATACGCCAAATTTAATTAATTAGTATTAAATATCGGTGCTCAAAAGGCATCTCAATGTCTCAAAGTAACCAGTAATAAGTCTGAAATTGAATAAATTAATTCCACTTAAATTTTAATTTATTTAGCGTCGAGCCTTCAATAAATTCAGTGGGAAGGATTATAACGACTTCATCCCATTGAGGGTTACCACGACAGCGTTAAGCGATTCAAAGTTTCGTCTTAAAATTTGCTGAGTCGCTATTTCGTAACTACATGTAATTTTTTTATATCGAGGGATATTTTTACTGTCATTGGTTACTTCCGCAAGGAACTACTTTAGGACACAGTTTGTTTCTAATGAGAAAATCACTTCAGTTTATATTTATTTTCTATAATACATTTAAGCTGATACGCACTAACATTTTTTATAATACTCTAATACAGTTCATAACAGTGAGTTCTATAGACAACACTTTGCGGGATTTAGTGTTCAGGCATAATCCGTAGGAAATTTCGTGACAAAAGTTCAGTTTGATGTAACCTTAGAAAATGTTGTTTTTTCAAGGCGCAATAAAATAATAAATAAATAACGTGACACTCACCGGCCCATAATATATTTTATTGTACTACCCGTGATCAAATGTCTGCTATACCCAAAATGCGTGAAGATATTAAGATTGTTACAGTGCAATAAAGTTTGAATAAATAAATATAGACTTTAATTATATATATAATGTATCATAATTTGAATGTCAGATGACCAGTCAATACGCACAACGAAGAGAACTACGATAAAAATAACCAGTATCCTAGATCCGTAAACATACAAAGATACAGACACAGATAAACAATTATTTTATGATACGATACCTGCAACCTCAGACTTTGTCCAACAGAAACCACTGAGCCAATCAGTCAGTAAAAACAGAAACATTACAAAGACTAGCTTTAAGTCAGCGTTAGCGTATAACCGGAGTGAGTAAGAGCCTTGCCCGTGCTATAATGAGAATTTATCGGTCGCTTACTGCCCTCGTATATCTCTGCTAGGAGTTCACGAGATACTGGGGTAAGTTTAACATTCGTGACCTTTTACGAGAAAGAAACTTACCTTCAGCTCAGTGTATGTCATATGAATTTAAAATAAATAACGCAAATAAGATCCGACCAGTGGGATCCCGACTTCAGTAAGACCACAAAAAAACGACCAACGACCAGAAATGAACATAAAATGACACGTTTACGAATCAAATGAAAACAGATTAAGTATTAAAAAAAAACCGGTCAAGTGCGAGTGAAACCCGCGTGGAGAGGGTTCCGTTCCATACATGATAAACTGAAATTTCCTATGTTACTTTAAATACCATAGACTTCTTATAGGTTTTTCTGTAATCTACAGGTAAAGACCTATTTTCTGTATTTTTTCCAAAATTTTAGGCCTGGTAGTTTCGGAGATAAGGGGGGGCATAATGGTCAATTTTCACCTATTTTCATAAATAACTTCTAAACTATTTTAATTAAAATTAAAAAAAAAAATACATTTAAGATCCTCACAATAAGCCCTTTCATTTGATATGTCACACGATTTCAGTTGCACAACTTTTTTTTTTAATTTTCTAATTTATCCCCCAAAAGTGGGCCCCATGTTCAAAATTAATTAATTTACGCTACGCATCCCTGTTGCGGTCACCAATTTACATATGTATACCAAATTTCAAATCAATCAGTCCAGTAATTTCGGAGCAAATTGGCTGTGACAGACGGACAGACAGACAGACAGACAGCCAGACAGACAGACACACGAGTGATCCTATAAGGGTTCCTTTTTTCCTTTTGAGGTACGGAACCCTAAAAACTAAGAAAAGAATGAAACACCACCACCAAGACATACAATAATAGACAAAAACAATACAGAAAAAAAGGGATGTGTGTCATTGCGGCAGTGAATCGGTCACTGCCTCAGCAAAATTTATTTATTTATTTCCACATTACATCTATCCTTACATGCTAAGATGTCAGACACTTATAGTTTAACACTTTTGTTTTGCTGTAGATCTGCCACATCGTCTTACTTTTAAAATATAATTAATATTTATGATATCTTGGGTCCATTTAAAACTTTATATTTGATTGATCGGAGCTCAGCTGCGCTCTAGTTCATATTCCAAGCATATTTCAAACGTGGCATGCGTCATAAATCTGGAAATCTATAAAAACACTGCGCATAAAACCAAATAGCAATAAATATTTGATAAAATCACAGACGGCTTATATCATAAGTCAATGGGTCCAGTCCCAATACGTCTGTCGGAAACTTGGCTGGAATTATTGACTTCCACAGTACAGTCAATGGACAGGGTTGAGCCTATCCGACATTGTTTTGCGCCTCTATTCGGAAACGTCCAAGCGATATTATAGCGACGCGCTAGCGAGATTCTCATCCAACTTTTGCGCACGATGCGTAACGCGTAAGAGGGACGCGATTCTCGCTCGCAAGCCGCAACAATATCGCTTGGACGTTCCCGAATACAGGCCCTGTATGATATATATTAGAATAATTTTTGACCATCTCGGTGTGTTTTATCACAATTTTGCAAAATTTGCACTGAAAAGACACCGTTCTTTGTCACTTAAACCAATATCAAATAGAAACTCAGGTTAATTTAAAACGTACGTAAATGGTGGACTATCTGTATGGGCGATGGGCTGATCACCTGTCACCGTACGGTTCATCATACCATCTTAGGACTAATTAATCGAACGTGGCCACAAGTAGTCTTGTGGCTCTGCCCACCCCATTAGGGATTTCGGGCGTGATAATATGTATGTATGTATGTATTAATTTAAAACGTTAAGCATACGGAAAGAAGACGAGGTAGAAATGATTTCAGTTATCATCGTCATCATTTCAGCCAAAAGACGTCCACTAATGGACACAGGCCTCCCCCAATGATGGCGATCATTGCTGTGCAACGACCCATTCAGTGCTGCTCACATCCAGCGGAGTCCCGCAATTTTAACCAGGTCGTCAGTCCACCGTGTGGGTGGTCAGCCCTCGCTGCACCTTCCAGTACGCGTTCGCCACTCAAGAACTCTTCGGCGCCATCAGTCATCTGTTCTACGAGCAATGTGCCGCCCACTGCCACTTAAGTTTAGCGATTCTTTGGGCTATGTCGGTTACTCTAGATCTTTTACAAGTTATATTTCTTCTCTTCCTAGCGCTTTTTCCCGTCTACGCTTATACCAAGGGGGACGGTTTGACCATGATCCCGAATTCGGCAGGTCGGGTTATTATCGGTCGGGTAGGGGAACCAGACTCCATTGGATCATGGTTACACATTTAGTTACCCAAATGTGCAGGTTTCCTCACGATGTTTTCCCTCACCGTTAGAGCATCGACTACCGCAATTCGCAGGCAGATAATGTGCGTAAGTTAGAAAAACTCATTGGTACATGGCAACCGCTTGGATTCGATCCCGGACCTCACGATCACGAGTCAACATCCATAGCCATTAGGCCACCGACGCTCTTTTTAACCGACTTCAAAAAATCCGAAGGAGGAGGTTCTCAATTCGACGCGTATATCTGTTTTTTTTTAGGAATTCTATTAGTCTAATACAAATCTAATACCATCGCCCTCACACAGACGATCCGTGCGCACGCGATTCTTTCTGCTTTCTTCTTTTCTGAGCGACCACATTTTATCTTAACTTCGCTTTAAATTATGAAAGTTATAATGTTGTTCGCTCTTCCGTTAAACTTGCACTAATCCTAAGTTATACTTCCTATGTTCGCTCAAGCTATAGACTAAAGTTTGCGACACAGTCCCCGATTGCTAGGCTTAGTTTGAAAGGAACCATTCGGACGGAAACTCAGACGGACGGATTAACATTTCTATAGGTAACTATATATTGATAATGGACAAAATCCAATGGACAGCTAAGATATTTTTAGGATTTCTTAGGTTATAGCTAAGCTAGGTTAAACTGATGACATTGAATGAAAATGATTTCCAATAGTTCAGGACGTGTAAGTCTTTTACAATTAAACTCACCCTAAAGTGAATAATAGTAGATTGTTGCACCAAGCAGAAAGTGATTCATTATTGCGCCGAGTGTTGGTTTGGAGCCCGAACGCTAGTGAGGGCTCTAAAAACACGAGCGCAATAACAAATCACTTGATGCGAGGTGCATAATTTGCTTTTCTTTCTACTACTGCTAAAAGCTGGTAAAAAAAGTAAAGGTACAGTTAAACCCAACTAGCGAAGTAAAAAGGATATTGGCACCTGTTATGACGCACCCTTAGAATTTTTATATAGCCTATGACACTCGCACGTTCTCCTCGAATCTTAAGATAGCCTATTTATTAAAATCGGTTTATTGGTTCTGAAGCTAAAGTCGAAAATCCGAAAATTTTCACAGAAATCTTGTATCTAGTCAATTAATTGTCATATTATGCCAATTTTTTTTTAAATCTTTTTGTAACCCATACTATCTTATCAGCCAGTACTTTGAGCATAACATTTTAGACGAGACAATCACAGTTCGATATGGCCGCCGACATGTGGCCTATTTTTTTTTTTTTTTTGCTTACTGTCAGTCCACAGAAGAGTAGAGTGGTCGGCTGTCTCGTCGGACTGTGAATGGGCGGATTGGGTAGCTGTTGGTGTAAACTTCTTGATCAACCAACCAAATAAAAAAAAAAAAAACAAAACAGTGCAATAATGAAATTTGTATGCAACTTTATTTGCTCTAGAGCAAATAAGGGCTGCTTTGTGCTGAGTATTTAAGGCCATTATGATGAAATTAAAGCGTAGTAGGAAGAAAAGTAAATTTGTTTTACTTTTACATTATATAAACAAAGCACTCAAAACCGAACCGCACTCAGGACACAATGACATATTACCCATTGCAATGCAAATATACTTACAACTTTTCTAAATACAGACAAAAGTTTTATCCAAAACAGTACTTTATTCCAATCCAATAAAAGCGTTTATTGTTCACAGGAGTGGCCAGAAAGTTGGTAGACCCATATCATCAGAGATTCTAAACAAATTCCCTTCATCAATATGAAAAAGGCAAAATAACTGAATTACGCATTCCATCGGTTTGTTGTATCCGAAGTTCTGGTTAAATTGAGGGAAACATAATCCTGGCTAAAGGTGGGGGTGCACAGAGAGAAATGTAGAATAAGCAAGACAAAAAATAAAGAAAACTTCCTTATTTATTCAGACAAACTAACATAATAATTCAGATTAACAAACAACATAAAATACTAGCGGCGCAACACAGTTTCGCTGCTGTAATTTCCCATAAAAACTTCGAATCCCCATTTCACCCTCTTAGGGATGGATTTTCATAAAATGCTTTCTAAGCAGAAGTATACAACCTAAAAATAAACTAACTGCTGAACAAGGTTTTGTAGTTGCTGAGATTTCGCGATTAGCCAGTATTTCGAAAATATATATAACAAATTTGAATTTATTCATCATCGTCATCAGCCCATAGCAGTCCACTGGACAAAGGCTTCTCCAAACGCTTGCCTTATCATAGAAAAACTTATTAACTACAGTAAATTAAAAAAATACTTTGCCCTCATCATTTGCCTTTGCATCTTATACAGACAATCGGAGACATTTTATTTTGATATCTGAATAGTCCGATGCGATATGAAGTCCAAATGATAAAGTATGCTTGATTGAATGCCTACATAGTATTTATAATGATGCTATGTCGCTGATTCTAGTAATACGCAAGCAAGTTTTTCATTACCACTTTATCTTAGGGGCTTTGTAAACGAACAACTTTTTTGGCAATTTTTTGCTGCAATTTGGGCTATCTCAACAGTTTTTTGTTCACATTAGTGATGTAATATGTAATCCTTTTGGAAATAGCCCGAATTTCGGCAATAAATTTCCGAAAAACTAGAACGTTTACGAGGCCCTTTAGGTAGTAATAATTAAGAGGATTGTGCAGCATTCATACAAACTACCTAGGTTTAAGAATGTGAAGATTGTTTTGCATATTGTTTGAATTATATCGTTTGGTTTGTAATTAATTACTGACGATCTCAATTTAAATTCATTTAATCTTGACATGTGTGCAATTTATAGTGTAATCTTATATTGAGAAATAAATAAATCTAATCTAAACTAATCTATGCGTATGATACAGTCTTCAAATCAATTTGGCTCCTCTCGTTTTTCTCCCGGTACGCCTCCAGCTTAATCCAGTACCAAAGGCATACCGCTACCCTACGCCGAATACCAAACAGGCCCCACTCAACTTGGTACATTCTATTTCAGTAAACAAAGTGGCATTAATTAATGAACATTTTCGCAACTTTTTAAAGTAACTTTTTAATATAACCGAATACCAAATACATTGGGAGAGAAATCCATTTTCATCGCACTCAATTTTAACCGATTATTAGCGTTCTCTTTTGTTGATTAAGTTAGAAAATTATTTATTAACAGTGTTATTTATTAACTTTCGTGAAACATTATGAATACTTGACAAACACACGGCTTTACTCACGATTTATTGTCAGAAATAGTACGACATGTTTCGAACTCGAATGGAGTCCTTCTTCAGGGTTTGAGTGCGGTCGCGGTCAAAGAAACCCGCGTACTAAGTATTCATAATGTCTCACGAAAGTTCCATAAAGTGTTAATCTCAAACCCTGAAGGACTCCATTCGAGTTACATGTCGTACTATTTCTGACAATAAATCGTGTGTTTTTCAAGTATTCATAATGTCTCACGAAAGTTTTAATTTGACTATCTAAGATTTAATTACATTGTTTGTTACCTAGTTAGTTAGTTACAGATATAGTGAATAATATGTTTCCATCGGTAAAACTCGGATCTCAATCGGAAGACGACGGGACCCGAAGTGCCAATTAATTATTGTATTCAATGAGTGACATGTTTATGCTCATTAATATGATACTTTATTATTTACTGTCAAATGACAAAATGAAAAATGACAGCATGGTATGATGGCTAATGGCCCCCAATTCTCGGTGTTTACGAGATAATGTCGATTGCAAGATTAAACGTAAGATTCATACAGTTGTGTCAAATGACTGTATGCACTGACGTTTAATCTCGATTTTTAGATTATTTCGAATGCGCCGAGAATTGGAGACCTGCTGAAGCTAATTGAGAGAGCACGATAAATACGAACTTTTCCGATAAAACACGATGGAAACTAATTATGCACTACATCTGTAGTTAGTTACATTACAAGTAAAGCTAATAAAGTCTCGATGAAGCAAAATTTCCTATCTACAATATTTAAAGTACTCTCCCTTCGTGTAGCATAGCTGTCGGACGTCCTGTATATGGACGGTATGAACTACCGTATTTTCGTACGACGCGGCCACCGTGCCCGCTCCATTTTCACTATGCGAGCTAATATTTATCCAGTAACAAATTATTTAGGAAGTCATTTAAGTAGGGGGAAGCTGCCCCTCTCTGGCTATCGGAGCTGACTCAGCACTCTTGTGTTGACGTGGGCCTGACGAGTCTCCACCGTAATGAAGACAAGTCCAGGATAGTTTGGGGTCCTTTTGATAATTTGGGGAAATTGTTAATATTTCAATGAGTTTGAGGCAAAACTAAAATATTTAACTAGCATTAGCGTTTTGAACTAGAATTATTATAATATCTCGGACACTTGTTTTTAAAAGAAGAAAAAAGAAAGAAAGAAAAAAACCGGCCAAGTGCGAGTTGGACTCGCGCACGAAGGGTTCCGTACCATTATCTGTATTCACGCAAAAAAAAAACACGTTTGTTGTATGGGAGCCCCCCTTAAATATTTGTTTTATTTTAATTTAATTATTTATTTTTAAAGTGAATATAATATCTAAATATTCTGTAAGGCTTTCAAGCGTCAACCTGTTGCCGTTATCAATATCGAGCAAAAACGAGCAAAAAAATCACGTTTGTTATATGGGAGCCCACTTAAATATTTCTTATTCTGTTTTTTAGTATTTGTTGTTATAGCGGCAACAGAAATACATCATCTGTGAAAATTTCAACTGTCTAACTATCACGGTTCATGAGATATAGCCTGGTGACAGACGGACGGCTAGACAGACGGACATCGGAACCTTAGTAATAGGGTCCCGTTTTTACCCATTGGGTGTGGGACCCTAAAAACAACAAAACAATACAGGATCACGACGGATGTGTGTCATCGCGGCAGTGAATCGGTCACTGGCTCAGCACAATGCTGAGGCGTCAGATACCTGCAGCGCTGATGCTCAGCCAGCACCGTCTGTAGCAATCGGAGCACTATACGAACACACTAAACATTAATAACTACACAAAAACTACTTGGATAAATAAGTGGTATATATAAGAATAAATATTGTTATTGTGGAATTTGAAAGAAAGTCATTTTAACCAGTGTTTGTTGCCATGTCAGTGATGACTTACGGCACTGAGACGTGGTCGCTCACTTTGGGCATCAAAAGAAGGCTCAAGGTCGCCCAAAGGGCGATGGAGAGGGCTATTCTCTGAGTATCACTGCGATATTGAACTAGAAATGAGATTCGAAAAAGATCTAGACTAACCGACATTGCCCAAACTCATACGTCCGTGGACCGTTGCATCGATATTGACCAAGATCGAAGGCACGCACACACGTGTAGTTTATACGCACGAATGGGTCAAGTTACGCTCGTCGATAAGTTCATAATCGAAGTATTAAAGAGGTATCAGCTGTCCAACTAGCTAGACTAAATAATAAATTCAGCGCTATTCATACTTCGTATTAACTACCTAATTAGTACTCAAAACAGTGCTTCCTTGTACCAACATTCTAGTTACAGCTCCGATTCTTCAACGCCCCGTTTCTTTCACGTTAATGTCTAAATACTCAAGAGTAAGAGAGATGCGCATAGCAGTGTATAGTCGGCTAGTAGGTCAACACCATAATTAACCAAAGTGTCAGGCGATGCTGGAACTTCTTTATGTCCGGGCAAAGTTTTTCAGCTTCATTTATCTGTATCAAATTGACGGGCTTGTGAATCTTTTAGTTTGAAAGCGTGTTCTTTTAAAGTTGTTCTTAATTGGTATTATTGATTACATCAGCAAAATTGTTAAGTTCGTTATTTTCAGGGGACTTGGCTTAAATAATTTGTATTAAAATGCTCTTGTTCGTATAGGAGCACGTAAGCGCTCGCAAGACAACTACGCCTGTATTCGGGAACGTCCAAGCGATATTGTGGCGATGTGCTAGCGAGATTCTCATCCCACTCTTCCGCACGATGTGTAATGATTAATCAATTTAGATGTTTTCTTTGTTTTAATTATTATTCTTTTTATTATGACCCTTAGAGACTTTATACATCTCTAAGACACTTAATTTATTAGTTGTTTACTTTAATTAATTTGTGCCCATTAGGTTTATTTGTTGCACTTTTTATGTGTTAAGTAGTTTTAGTTAAACTGACCACGGTCGAAGACACGGACGAGCATGAACAGTCCGGGCGCGAGTTACTACGATATGGGTATGATAGGTGAGGCGTGCGGGCGGCGGGGGGAGCTACACCCAACTTTTACTTCAGGCCCCGACGGCACTCAAGTCGCGCGTGGACTGCGCCTCTATTCGGGAACGCTAAGTGATGTTGTAGCGACTCGCGAGCGAGATTTCTTTTCCCACTCTTCCGCACGACGCGTAATGCGTAAGAGCGAGATTTGAGTCTGGCTCGCCGGTCGTTGCAGTATCACTTAGACATTTCCGAATAGACGCCCTGTAGTTTATACAGTAGGGTCAAGTTAGGCCCGCCGTTGAGTTCATAAACGATTTTTTATTGAAGAGAATCACACCCCAGTACGCGGGACGTACATGGCTAATATCCAATTATTCCTTAAGCTGCGCTAACGTTGGTATTTATTATTCATTAAACTGAACCGCACAGTGTCCTATGGGTAAACAAGAAATTTAAATAAATTTAGATCGCGCTGTCGGGACCCACTACTTATGTAGGATGTAATTGTAAATCTTTATTAATAGCACTAATGGGAACCCACTACTCAATGTAAATGTATGTAATATTATGATTGGCTTAACACGAACTTGCTCGTAAGAGATACGTACGTACATGCTTACGGAAGTAACCTTATACTGCAGACGGTGCTGGCTGAAAATCAGCGCTGCGAGTATTTGACACCTCAGCATTATGGTGAGCCTGTGACGAATTCAATACCACGCTAACACGCATCCCTCGTTTTTAGGGTTCCGTACCTCAAAAACGAAAAACGGCACCCTTATAGGATCATTCGTATGTCTGTCTGTCGGTCTGTCCGTCTGTCACAGCCAATTTGCTGCGACACTAATGGACCGAATGAGTTGATATTTGGAACACATATGTAAGTCGGTGACCGCAATACGGACGTGTAACAAAAATAAATAAATTTTAAACATGGGGGCAACTTTTAGGGGTAAATAAGAAAATAGAAAAAAAATGCAAACTATGGCATGTGACATATCAAATGAAAGGGCTCATTGTCAGAATTTTAAGAATATATTTTTTTGAATTTTAATATAAATTTTTTTGTAGTTATTTAGGAAAATATGCGAAAATTGACCTTTACCCAACTTATTTCCGAAACTACTGGGCCTAAAATTTAATAAAAGATTACAGAATAGTAAAAGTTTAACACGCACTCGTCCGGCTTTTTCTGTATTGTTTTATTTTAATTGTGTGTCTTGTGCGGTGAATTAATAATGTATTTTCTACGTTTCTTCTTTCTTTCTTATGTCATTATCATGCGACACCATTTTCATTACCCTGTCATATCGGACAAAAATCCAAGTTGCTACAAATAAAATTAGTTATCATCAAGTCACATACATTTATAATATAGATGATTATGTATAATTAAATATTTTTTGTATATTTTACATACAAATTATACATATTTGGAACGTGCTCTATAACACCTTTCATCTGATACTACACAAGATATATTTGCGTATTTAAATTTGTATCTCGTTTTATTTTGACAATGGCAATACCACCATATTTTTTTATACTGACGTAGCTTATTAAACCGCGCAATAAATACGCATCGATTGCAGTATCATTTGTCAAAATTTGATTATCATTTTGGGATTTATGAGGGAACATAGAAACTGACATAATTCAGAAAGACAGAAGGAAACAAGAATATTTTATTAGTAACACACCACAACTTAAGCTATCATTTAACAAAAACATTGAACTGGAACTAATAAAATATTGGTGCAGTGTGATACCAAATAAGGATCTTCACAGCATAGACTGCAGCACTAAGTGCTGCGCTGATATTCTGTGAAACCATAAAGATCGCATGCAACAGCAAGCGGTATGAACTGTCTTTTCGAATTGAGATGCACGCATACCGGCTAAAAACATAACTCTCTTTTTACAGTAAGAGGGGTGCATACGAGCAGGCGGGTTACCTGATGGTAAGCAATCACCGCCGCCCATGGACACCCGCAACACCAGGGCCACCAGGGGAATCACGGATGCGTTGCCGGCCCTTAGAGAAAGGAGTAGGCTGACAAACAGGCAGACGGCCCACCTGATGGAAAGTGGTCACCAGCGCATATGGACATTTGCAACACCAGAGGTGCTGCCAATGCGTTGCCAGTCTAGGAAGGATGGGGAATGGGGATGGGATGGGAATGAGGGAATAGGCCTCCGGATCTCGTCACTCACCGTACGAAACGCAATAGCAAGCTATTACTTTACGCCGATATTCTGTGAGAGTGTGGTACTACCCCGGTCGAGCCGGCCCATTCGAACAGTAATCATCTAGTGAGGATTACTGTTTGGCTCTACTACTACAAGAACCCTCCTATGGGCTCTGCCACAGTCGGGTAAAAAGAGAGTGAAACTGAAAATTTCCTAATAGATACACAAAGCAAATTCTCCAGGGTATTTTATTAGTGGCCTCATTCAATTTTCGACGCTCCATTTTAAATTGACAACTTTTTCCATTACACAGTTTGTTTATTTTGGAGTTTATCGGCGTTTTTAAACCACGGAGTCTCGTGCTTATTTGTAATTAAATTTGAAGGGTTTAAAGTCTTGGAAAAAATTATACCGTTGTTTTCAGGGTTCCGTTCCTCAAAAGGAAAAACGAAACCCTTATAGGATCACTCGTGTGTCTGTCTGTCTGTCTGTCTGTCTGTCTGTCTGTCTGTCTGTCTGTCTGTCTGTCCGTCTGTCACAGCCAATTTGCTCCGAAACTACTGGATGGATTGAGTTGAAATTTGGGATACATATGTAAGTCGGTGACCGCAACACGGACGCGTGACGTAAATATATGAATTATAAACATAGGGGCCACTTTTGGGGGGTAAATTAGAAAATTTAAAAAGAAAGTTCTGCATCCTATATCGTGTGACATATCAAATGAAAGGGCTTATTGTATGGATTTTAAATATATTTTCTTTTGAATTTTTAGTAAAATAGTTTAGAATTTATTTAAAAATTGACCATTCCTCCCCCCTTATTTCCGAAACTACTGGGGCTAAAATTTTGAAACAAGTACAGAAAATAGTTCTTTACCTATAGATTACAGGAAAACCTATAAGAAGTCTATGGTATTTAAAATAACGTAGTAAATTTCAGATAATCATGTACGGAACGGAACCCTCTCCACGCGAGTTTAACTCGCACTTGTTTTGGATTGAGTTATTTACAAATAATACTTAAGTGTGCTTGGCTTATTGGGTTTTGGAGTGGACAATGTACAGTGCTTAAAAACTAGACAAGTGCAAGTTAAACTCGCGTGGAGAGGGTTCTGTTTTGTACATGATTATCTGAAATTTCCTACGTTACATTAAATACCATAGACTTCTTATAGATTTTCCTGTAATCTATAGGTAAAGAACTATGATCTGATTTTTTTCCAAAATTTTAGGCCCAATAATTTTGGAGATGGAGGGGATGGTAAATTTTCGCCTATTTTCCTAAATAAGTTCCAAACTATTCATCTTAAATTTCTAAAATTAATATATTTAAGATTTTCACAATAAGCCCTTTCATTTCATATATTACACCATATAGTTTGCAAAACTTTTTTTTTTATTTTCTAATTTACCCCACAAAAGTGGCATGTTTAAAATTCATTTATTTACGTTACGCGTCCATGTTGTGGTCACCGACTTTCATATAATGTACTAAATTTCAACTCAATCGGTCCAGTAGTTTCGGAGTAAATTGGCTGTGACAGAAGAACAGACAGACAGACAGACACATGAGTGATCATATAAGGGTTCCGTTTTTTCATTTTGAGGTATGGAACCCAGAAAAATGAGCCTGAGTAGGTATAAGTGTTTTAATTACTAAAACAAGTGGCACGTAAAAGCAATTTTGATAACGACCGAGTGCAGTAAATCGTACTTTACGTGTTAAGAGTGTCGACTTCCATATACTTTCCAAACAAAAAGAGTTAATTGGTTTTTCCTTTCCCATGTTACTAGAGATTTTGATTATTTAACATATTATCTATCTGAATCATATCTAGGTTAGGTTCAAAGAACCAGCAAAGTAGGTACTAAATGCACGGCAATGAGACTAGAGGCTAATGACGATGTCGACGACGACGAAGCATATTTTTTTTCTTATTTCATGCCATAGTTACATAACATTATATAAAGACATACATTTATAAATACACATTAAACACATTACCCTCCATTGCTTGTACACTCGGGTAAATAATAGTAGTTTATGCAACGGTTGCATAATGATAGGCCTTAAAACACTAGTGCGGTTTTATGAAACGAGCTTTTAGCGAGTTTCATAATAAGATCGCACGTGTGTTTTAAGGCCAAATTATGCAGAGTTGCATACATAACTTTATCTACACACGTATTATAAATCCTCCATGATGGGTTCAGAAACAATATTTTCTGGCAACAAGTTGTTTGTTGCAATCGTGGCTGCATATTTCCGATATCCGGCGCATTTTCACATCACACACACTCCGAGAAGACTACTTACTATTCATATTTTCAACTAAAATGTAAATTACAAACAACTTTTTCTATTCAATTCAACAAAATTCTACTTTCGTTCAGCAAAACGTCAACATAATGGCGGCCGTCCGTCAAGACCATTTTTTTTTAAATCATAGACAAACGGATGAAGTCTCTATTCTTACGTCACTCGAGATCAAATATTGTGCAGTTTATATTAAAAAAACATACTGAATTGACGTTTCGTATCAATAACGGTTTTAATATCTATGGATACTAGAATAGAGACCCACTTGAGTTTGACAGCTGTTCCAAATTTAATCTCATTTCTTTACTAAAAACGATAAAGAAGTCATGTTATTTCTTCATCGCAGCACTGGTTTTTCCTAATTGGTTGTCAAAATGGTGGTCATTTCCTACGGTTTTTGATTAACCAATGGAGGTTTTATGATATGGGTGTAGATAAATCATTATGCTAACGCATCATCAATCATTAAACGCCCAAATTCAATGACTAGCTTTTTTCTTCTTTAGCTACATGATGCTTGCCATTTATCATAGACTTTGCCGTTACAATGTGACATTGGATGCACGAAATCGCATTATGACGCTTATGAATTTAATTTCAACCAATCAACGCCTCGAATGATAATTACCGTTGTTTGGAACCAATGGCGACCGCGAGCGATTTGATTTGAATTTGGAACTAGGGATGTAGCGATGCTGGCACTGTTCTTTATAATGAACACTTATGGCCGAATTCAGAAAGGACACTCAAATTGAGCTTTAATTAAAGTGACGTTTCGGTGACGTTTCTGTATAGGTTGACAACTAGTTGAGGGACATTTACATGCATACATACATACATAGCATCACGCCCGAAATCCCTAATGGGGTGGGCAGAGCCACAAGACTACTTGTGGCCACGTTCGATTAATTAGTCCTAAGATGGTGTGATGAACCGTATGGGACAGGTGATCAGCCCATCGCCCATACAGATAGTCCACCATGTTGGAAAGGACCCGTCCCTTAGTCGACTTTTACGACATGCCAGGATGATAAGCATCTGCACGCATTCTATGCTATTTCTTCACTCCCAGTGCAGCAGAGGAGGATATTTGACTACTTAATATCTAGTAAAATGCTTAAGTGACGTTTCTGGATTCGACCATTAGATAATTACTCTGATGTTATCGAACTCTTTTTATTTCATTCCAAATTTACACGTTACAAACGTGCAACAAATCTATTTACTTGACAATTTTTCCATTAAAATTTTCAACAATTATGCTACATTGTAGCACAGATCACAATTAAGTGTAATATTATGTAATTTAACTCAGTCGCTTGCATGTGAAATGCATATTTGTAGTTAAAGAATTTTCAAGAATGCGAAATATTTTACTAGCAGTGCTCATCTTGTCTCCAGTTTCCATTTCATTATATTAAGAGGAGTGTGGAAGAGACCAGGCGCCTCATTCGGGAACGCTAAGTGATTCTGTAGCGACTCGTAAGCCAGATTTCTCATCTCGCTCTTACGCATTACGCGTCGTGCGGAAGAGTGGGATGAGAAATCTGGCTTATGAGTCGCTACAGAATCACTTAGCGTTCCCGAATGAGGCGCCAGGATGCTTGAGTAATTTAGCCATTACGAACACTAAAACGTATTTCAAATTGTCACATCACTACCTTTAGTGCACTGCACTAATTCAACCAATACAACGTTGCATAACAACATCGTAAATTTGAAAATCAGAACGCCCCTAGCGAGAACAATGTCCGTTAAATTTTGAATTTGGAGAGAAAATTTAGGCGATGCACTGTGACTGTGAAGTTCGCGCGAGAATTGGTTATGGAATAACTAGGCGTGCTTTGGATGCACACGAAGTTCGTTTTTAGTTTTTAGCTTTTTTTTCTATTAAGTATAAAGTACTTTTTCTGCATGAAATTGTATTTTTTTCCCCCTCAAATAAAGAACTTTCATCGGGCACACACGAACTTGTCGTTAATTAATATACCGGACCCTATTTTAGGGGTTGGCTGTCGCAAAAACAGTAGCCTTTGTCCTTCCCCAAGGCTAAAACTATCTCCATACCAAATTTCATCAAAATTGGTTCAGCGGTTTAACCACACGTAACTGATGTACAGACAGATTCCTTCACATATGGATGGATTGGGAAGGCGTTTGCGTCGATTATCGGCATAGTTATTAGCCAAGCTCAATTTATAGAGTCTCAACTCCCAAACGAAACCATATATGTATGAAAATATACCCTTGTCGAAATAAAAAATAAAGAAACATTAAAAAATTAAAAGTCTATAAATAACGATTTGCACGTTATCCTGGACCGCTCTATAGTGGTAGAACTACTTTAACGAAACATGTCGACAACATAAAAATCGCTTATAAAATTCGAAATGACAGTCTTCTCGGCCTTGGTCGTAAAATGAACATTACGGCCCGGATTTTATCCTTCGATAGCAATTTTAGAGTCTTAACCCTTTAAGTCTTTTCAAGGATTTTGTGAAGAATTTGCTCCAATTTTGACGTTTCAGTTATTTTCCGGTCTTCGAGTATGGAAGGAAATTGAGAGGAAACGCTTTCTTCGTATGTGAAGCGCATTTGATAGCGATTGCACTTCCTCTACAAATTACTTGTATGGAAGCTTTAGGGTGACTTTAAAATCATTACGTAAGTACCAACTTCTCTTGAATTGTAATACTTAGATTAGTTTTTGAAATTTTAAATGTACAACTCTGCTATAAATCCCGTTTTTACTTCGTAACTATAGCTAAATATCTCGGTAGAAACAGCTATTTTTGTGCCCTTGTTGTACAATCTACTATTACTAATGTATAAGGCATCAGCAATCTCTAAAATTCAAAAAACCAACCAAACTTCAGGTCGACACCCTTAAATTAACCATAAAATCTTCCAGGCCCAATGCTTATCGTGTTGGCTTAACCTTTACAAATCGATTGGCCCTTGGGCGGGAATTTCGAGATTACATTTAGCCCTTACGTAACCATTGAGTTAATCTTTATGGTGGAGGACGATGACGGCCATCGCTGCCAAAATGGCTGGTGGATATTTTGTAAGTTCTTAAGAGGAGTGCACCTACGGTTTTTCATACAAAAGGCGATATAGATTTCCACCCTTTAAATGTTAACCGATTTTAATCAATTTTTGATTTGAGTCAATGAGTCACAACAAAATCTAGGTTTGTAAGTTTTGTTTTTTCGCTATTATTATTAAATTCAGTTTTATTGTTGTTCTAGTATTCTTATACAAAACTAATTTCGGCGATTATTTTCAATATTCAAAAACGTATAGACCTACATTTTGTTCTGACTGACAACCTATCAAAAATTGGTCAAAAACGGTTAAGATTTAAGGGGTGGAAATCATTATCGCCTTTTGTATGAAAAGGGTGTTTTTAGGGTTCCGTACCTCAAAAGGAAAAAACGAAAGCCTTATAGGATCACTCGTGCGTCTGTCTGTATATGTAATATATGAATTTTAAACATGGGGGCCCTTTTTGGGGGGTAAATTAGAAAATTGAAAAAAAAGTTTTGCTATCTCTATCGTGTGACATATCAAATGAAAGGGTGAGGATCTTAAATATATATTTTTTAGAATTTAAAATAAAACAGTTTCGTAGTTATTTAGGAAAATAGGCGAGAATTGACCATTCCGCCCCCTTATTTCCGAATCTACTGGGGCTAAAATTTTGAAAAAATACAAAAACTAGTTCTTCACCTATAGATTACAGGAAAACCTGTGGTATTTAAAGTAACGTAGTAAATTTCAGATAATCATGTACGGAACGGAACCCTCTCCACGCGAGTTTAACTCGCACTTGTCCGGTTTTTTTTTAAACGAACAGCGAAGACGTTCGTACCATTTTACCCGGCAGCACTCGCTACTAGGTAAAATAATACCACAGAGTCGTCATCGATGATGAGCCAGCGGGGGATCGAATTAGAAATGAGGAGATTTGAAGTAACCGACATAGCCCAAAGAATTGCTAACTTAAGTAGCAGTGGGCCGAGCACATTGCTCGTAGAACAGATGGCCGATGGAGGCGAAGAGTTCTTGAGTGGCGACCGCGTACTGGAAGGCGCTGCGCGGGGAGACCACCCACATAGTGAACTGACGACCGACCTGGTGAAATTACCACAGAGCCTTCTAGCAACTCGGAATTCTAGGTACCTTCTTACCGATACCCGGCAGGGCAGCCAGTGCACGTGCGACGGCTGGCGACCACAGACGTATTAAGTAAGAATGGGTGAAAAATTCTTAAGTATAAAATTGTATTTGCATTGAGCCACTCAGCATTATGCGAGACTTTGCAGCGGGGATGAGGGTTTTCAGGGCAACCGCAGACAGAGAAAGAGAGAAAGAGTGGGATGCGTTGGTTTCCTGTGATACTGCTCACGCGGATCCGCTTCTGGGGAGTGATTTTCTTAAATAAGACTTCGATCATGAACTCACTGACGAACCTAACTTGACCCGTCAGTGCGTATAGACTACATATTCGTGCGGTCTTCGACCTTGGTAATTTTTCGAATAACCGGCTAAGATAGGTACCTAACTCCACATAATGCCTATGGTTAGATTAGATTAGATTAGATTTATTTATTTCATAGTATGACATTACAATTAAATATTACAGCGAGCGAGATTATGAGCGTTGAGGTCAATTTATGATTGTCAGATGAAAATGAGAGACGAGATTTCTTAGAGAATAACAAAACTGATCTGCCCCGCTTTCATATTACACGTGGCCCGAATTCACTGCTTGTGAATTTATTCGATAGACATGAAGTGTCATGGTCGACCTTCAGGCACGCAAAGTTCGTATTATAGATAATTTTATTCGATTTATTGGTCTTTTGTATCGGTTTTGAATGCGAATGGAGATCGGTATCGTTGAAGTTTCGGGATATTTTATTTAGGAATAATAGTTTTGATTTGGAATTTGATATTTCATGAATTGGTGCGTTTTAAGTGAATTTAACTTTATGATTAGACATAATTGGAATATAGATGGGGCGGGGATGGCCTATAATAAAAATCACATAGTAAATGCGAAAGTTTGCCAGTGTGTGAGTTAGTGTGTTTGTCACTGCTTCACGCTTCAACGGCTGGACGGATTTGGATAGAATTTGGAATGGAGATAGCTTATGCCTTGAAATGAACAATACTTTTTATACTAGATAATTCAACAGTTAGGGAATAATTATAACCGAAATATGCTTAATTTAAAAGTTGCAAAAGTAGTAATAGTATAATAGTAAAAAGTTTAGTAATACCTTTCTATTATAAATATGAAAGTGTATTTGTCAGCTTGTTGCTTTGTTTTCCTTTCACGAATCGACGTGATTGTCGTATAGAGGTAGATCGGTTGGAGAGTGACCGGCTACTTTTTATTCGACGCAGATGAAGTCGCGGGCAAAACTTGGTGCTGCAATAAGAACATTCCTCGTAAAAACAACAAAGAAATTATCTTGACCCTTCTGTTCCCCAAAGACAAGCATTGGCTGTACATAAATAAAGAAAAGAATGCAGGACAATTTCCCATCCCAACACGGTCAGAACCTATCTTCCAATATGCATCCTTGTAATTTTTTCCTAAACCCTTTAAACTAAGACTTTAATTGCGATGAACATGAACGGTGGATAGGATGTTTTTCGTTGACGCACAGCAAGGCAGAGGTGTATTCCCGTAAGAGCCAAACTTGAATAAGATAAAAGTCCCAATCGAATCAAGGGCATTCTACTCAGGGACCACTCATCACTGAGCTCTCTTATAAACTATTCACCACCAAGTGATAGAATGCTGCTAACTTAGGGGAAAGTGGAGGAAATACGAACACCTAAGGGAAAACTTAAATAAAACAGTGGAATTTGATCACAGAGTTTCTTTATTGTTTAATTATTAAAGTTTACTCATCTGTCTAACGAATTCACTAATGAACATTTATATCTTTTTAATAAATGGTAACAATATGAAAAAAAAATCAAAACCCTTAGTGTTCGGCTTTACCCGACATTAGTCGGGTAAACACGAACACCAAGTTTAGCTCATGAATATGTGAGTATTCCACTATGTAGAAGTTAAAAAACTATGTAAAAGTTTGTCATTTAGCTGATTAATATGTGAGTATTCCACTATGTAAAAGATAAATTACTATTGTAGATAGAAATAAATCAACACCAACTTGAATTTACCAAAAACCTTACATCAAAAACATGCAAAATATTGAAAAATGCATACCTTGACAAGTACGTGCGTCCGCGTCTCCCGTGTTGTTGACTGGCACTAGTGGTGGAGTGATCTCCGAAATGGCGGCAAGTAAAATATGGCTATCTCTTTCTAACACATTAGAACCATTGGATTCGGGATTACCCCGCGTTCGCGTTTCCCCCACTTTCCCCTACTAATGCCGGTGGATGAAAACGGAACAAGTGTTTACGTTCGACTTCGAAGGAGTTAGTGAAGACAGTGGCGCCAGTGAGATGTGCATTATTGTATTGGTTTTTATTTATTGACGGTGCAGTTATTCTGGTAGCGTCATTAGCAAGAGGTTGTTAAGTAAGTGACGAAAATATGATTAACCAGCTTCTGCCCGCGACTTCGTTCAAGAACTGTACAGTACATTTTTCCGGGATAAAAAGTACCTTCGTCGATCCGTTGATCCGTTGCTGCGTGAAAGGAGAAAAACTAAGAAATTGACAAACACACTTTCGTATTAAAATTGCAGGGGGTTTCACTCCACACTTTAGGTACGCTCGGCCATCGGGCAGCTCGGATGTGTTGTTGGGTGACGCGGTTAAAAAATTGACAACCCTAGTGTACGCGAAAGAGCACGTTTTATGTGACGGAGAGAGAAGGCATGGTTCGGCATATTTTTGTGCTTAAACACCGGTTTTTTTAGACACTGATTCTCCTGTATCTTTTCTGTAATTCTGTGTAAGGAATTACTAATCCACGGACCTTGTACATCTCTGCGACTTTTAGATCAAGCGTATTTTGATTATGATTATTCCCTAGAAAAAATTTGCATTTTCTGGGATAAATATTTGCTTTTGTGAAAATCCAGGGTGTAAGCTATATCCATTCTAAATTTCATCCAAATCCGTCGAGCCGTTGAAACGTGAATGAGTAACAAGCTAAATCAAATCTTTTATTTGCGTAAAACATAAATACATGCAAAGTTTTGTACCTGCCTGCTGCATGAGTACCTGCTTTAATTTATGTAGAATATTATTATTTAATGTTAATATCATGGTGTAAGTAATGCACGTTGCATGCTTATCTCATAGAACATTTGTATGCCTAATGGCTAAATATAGTGATAAATAATTTTAAGACTGTACTATCCTTACTACCTATGTTTCACAAATAAATTTGATTGATTGATTGATTGTAGTCTTAAAACTAAAATAAAATAGCATTGCAAATCTTTCCTTAACCTTTTGGCCGCCGTTGTCGACTATGCGTGACAGGCTATACAGGGTAAAAAAGACCTTCACTACCTTGACTTAAAGTAAAAAATCGTGTTACTTCTCGGACATGCTTGGCGGCCAAAAGGTTAAGGTACAGTCCGCGTGCGAGTCGAGGGCCGTCGGGGCCTGAAGTAAAAGGGGGGAGCTCCCCCCGCCTCCCGCACGCCTCTCTCATGCCAACATCGTAGTCTTGTGACAGTATGACAATGTGGGCATGATAGGCATGCGGGCGGCGGGGGGAGCTGCACCCAACTTGCACACGGTATGCACATGCTTCTACCTTAGTTTATATGATATCATTTCCTAGATTTCCTTTTCCAATTAACCTGAAAACTAGAGATCTTTCGGTTTAAATAAACAATCAGTAGTTGTGGCCATGCTATTTTATTCATGGGCACAAAACAGTAATGTCTGCCTGCTGGTCACGTTGTACTGAGTTTTGGGAGCAATTGATCTAGCACGTGACCTCAGAGTTAAGTATTATATAACGGGTTCGAATCCCCCTAAGGGAAATTTTTGTGTCAACTCTTTTATAAACAACTAGCTATTGCCCGCGACTTCGTCCACGTTGTTTAAGGATTTAAAATACGCCCCCCCAACAATCGCTTTAAAAAAGATCAAGTCACCATTGCTCCGTTTTCACTTTAAAGAGGAACAATCATACAAACAGACACACATTCGCAAAATAGACGAATGTGTTTTTTAGGTTTCCGTACCTCAAAGGGAAAAAACGGAACCCTTATAGGATCGCTCGTGTGTTTCTCTGTCTGTCTATCCGTCTGTCACAGCGAATTTGATCTAAAACTACTGGACGATTGAGTTGAAATTTGATACACATAATATATGTAAGTCGGTGACCGCAGCACGGACGTGTAGGTAACCTAACGTAAATAAATGAAGTTTAAACATGGAAGCCACTTTAGGGCACACTATAGCCTGTGATATAATCAAATAAAAGGGATCATTATTGGAATCTTAAATATATTTATCTACGCCTTATTATAAAACCTCCATAGTGTAATCAAAAACCGTAGGAAATGACCAGCATTTTGACAACCAATTAGGTAAAACGAGTGCTGCAATGTTATTCCCGTATCGTTTTTAGTCTAGAAATGAGATTAAATTTGGAACAGCTGTCAAAACTCAAGTGGGTCTCTATTCTAGTATCCATAGATATTAAAACAGTTATTGATACGAAACGTCAATTCAGTATGTTTTTTTTAATATAAACTGCACAATATTTGATCTCGAGTGACGTGAGAATAGAGACTTCATCCGTTTGTCTATGATTTAAAAAAAAATGGTCTTGACGGAGGATCGCCATGTTGGCGTTTTGCTGAACGAAAGTAGAATTGTTTTTGAATTGAATAGAAAAAGTTGTTTGTAATTTACATTTTAGTTAAAAATATGAATAGTAAGTAGTCTTCTCGGAGTATGTGTGATGTGAAAATGCGCCGGATATCGGAAATATGCAGCCAAGATTGCAACAAATAACTTGTTGCCAGAAAATATTGTTTCTGAACCCATCATGGAGGATTTATAATATGTGTGTAGATAAAGTTATGTATGCAACTCTGCATAATTTGGCCTTAAAACACACGTGCGATCTTATTATGAAACTCGCCTATCGGCTCGTTTCATGAAAACCGCACTAGTGTTTAAGGCCTATCATTATGCAACCGTTGCATAAACTACTATTGTAATTTACATTTTAGTTGAAAATATGAATAGTAGTCCTCTCGGAGTGTGTGTGATGTGAAAATGCGCCGGATATCGGAAATATGCAGCCACGATTGCAACAAATAACTTGTTGCCAGAAAATATTGTTTCTGAACCCATCATGGAGGATTTATAATATGTGTGTAGATAAAGTTATGTATGCAACTCTGCATAATTTCGCCTTAAAACACACGTGCGATCTTATTATGAAACTCGCTAAAGCTCGTTTCATGAAAACCGCACTAGTGTTTTAAGGCCTATCATTATGCAACCGTTGCATAAACTACTATTTTTTTATAATTTTAAAATAAATAGTTTTGAAATTATTTAAAAAAATAGGCGAAAATTGACCACCCCCCTTATCTCCAAAACGATTGGGCGTTATATTTTGAAAATATCTATAAGAAGTCTATGGTATTATGGCATTTAAAGTAACAGGAAATTTCATAAAATCACGCAACCCTCTCTACGCGAGTTTAACTCGCACTTGCGTAGCATTGGCTACTTTTTACACATACATACATACATAGCATCACGCCCGAAATCCCTAATGGGGTGGGCAGAGCCACAATACTACTTGTGGCCACGTTCGATGAATTAGTCCTAAGATGGTATGATGAACCGTATGGTGACAATTGATCAGCCCATCGCCCATACAGATAGTCCACCATGTTGGAGAGGACCCGTCCCTTAGTCGACTTTTACGACATGCCAGGATGATAAGCATCTGCACGCATTCTATGCTATTTCTTCACTCCCAGTGCAGCAGAGGAGTTACTTTTACAAGCTTGTATTAAGTTGCAATATTTCTGTTATCTTGTTTAGGTCAAATCTTGCAAGCTGAATTAGAACCTCTTATCCTACGGAGCCGAATTTTTACATATTGGTTCAGTTCCGATGACAACGAATTTTTAACCGACTTCAAAAAAGGAGGAGGCATATAACTTTTTAGCCCGTGAACGGATTTCGATAATTCTTTTTTTTATTGGGATCGTCATAGTTCAGAAATGGTTCCATAGAAAAATTGGCGGGATCTGATGACGGGATCCATGAGGAATCAACAGAACTCCTCGAATTTTGTAAGCAAGCATATACCGTTTTTGCCATTTTCTAAGATAACTGATGGATTTGCATAAGAATAGCTTCAATTGGTAAAGCGGAGTGATGATGGAGTCCACGGATTACTACTTGGAACTCTTCAGTGATAGATAATTAACGGATAATGATAACATTTATTTGTCTCTGTCGCTAAGCAACTTGATCTCGTTAAAGCGCATCTGGTAAATCGGAACTGATAGTGGGGTTCGCAACAGAACTCCTTAACGGTCAACAGTCCTTGCATTCTGAACGCAAAACTTTATAAAGATCGATGAGCAGTTTACGTAGACCTATCGTCATCTGGTACTTGTGGATATAATGAAACTATAATATTACATCATATTCAACAAGAAGCTAAAAATAAAATTAATTTTAACAAAAAACAAAACCGACTCCAAAAACCCTTTGAAAACTAAGAAATAAAGACTGGCCGTTAGTAATTACCTAGAAATATCAGATATATTTGTTAATTCAGTAATACATTAAATATATAGAAGTCGGTGGCAAGTAGTACTGGTAGGCATACAACTATACATCTTTCATACTGTGTTCATTTACTGTCGACCGACTTCGATATATTTAATTTATTACTGAATTAACAAATATATCTGATATTTCTAGGTAATTACTAACGGCCAGTATTTATTTCTTAGTTTTCAAAGGGTTTCTGGAGTCGGTTTTGTTTTATGTTAAAATTAATTTTATTACGGTAAGCCAGACCTGAATCGACATCCAGGGTTAGCTCGAGATAAAGGAACTGTTCAACGTTCAACAGTACACGCGAAGTTTTGTGCACGCATTTTATTGCAATAGGCCTAGAAGCTTATTATAAAAACACCGTTTTTTAAAACTTATTATCCCAGAAAATATGAAAATTCAAGGGAAAATGGCGTAAATGAATACCTAGCGGAGAAATTGGAATAATAACCAGGTTAGTTTTTCAAGTCTTGTTTGCTTCACTTCTAAAGATAATGCATTCAACACCACTGCGTTTCGACGTTAATTAATTGTGATGCTGACGTTACTTGGCAAGGCTCCAAAAATCTTTCTCTTCCACCCTCCAAGGGAAGGCTGAAGCTGACAGCTGTCATCTTAAGTTACTACATTTACGCGAGAAAAGTACAGTCGAATAAATTTGTAAGAGCGAAAATCAGTTGCAAAATAAAATTCTCGTTGATGTTACTTCTTTTTTGTTTGTTTTATTGTATTTATATGACTTAGTGGTTTCTTGGTGTGAACTGGTCGCTGGTTCCATTTTTAGGCACGTATTTATTATATTCTTACTTAGTTGTAGTGGGAGAGCCAAACAGTAATCCTCACTAGATGATTACTGTTCGAATGGGCCGGCTCGACCGGGGTAGTACCACACTCTCACAGAATATCGGCGTAAAGTAATAGCTTGCTATTGCGTTTCATACGGTGAGCGACGAGATCCGGAGGCCTATTCCCTCGTCCCCCATCCTCCCTAGATTGGCAACGCATTGGCAGTACTTCTGGTGTTGCAGATGTCCATGGGCGGCTGTGACCACTTTCCATAGTGGGCCGTCTGCCGGTTTGTCAGACAATTGACAAAAAAAATTGTTATTTTGTAGTATGCGCTACGCCTCACTCACACTCCTATCCATGTTACATATATATATATATATATATATATATATATCCATGTACCGCTCCTTCCGAACATCAAATATTAGTCGCATCACAATTTGTCTTTGTGTGTTCTTTACGAATTCAAGATAAAAGTTAGCCTAGTTTGGGCCGTTAATTCTGTATTAAATTAATCAACGATAAAGCGACTTTTAAGGGTCACGGTTTCAATCATCGACTCACATGTTATCTTAATTCTAACACTTTCATTGCCAAAAACACGGTTCCCATGTCCTCTATGAAGTTGACCTCTATGAAGGAGCCGTGTCGTTGGTATACTAGCTAGTAATATTTTGCTTACAGCTGATGGCTTTTTGTGCCTCGCAATAAAAGTGATAATTAACCGTGCTGTTTCCAATCTGAAACTCAGACACGTCTCTACCAAGAAGTTAAACTATACTTATAATTAAGCATAACCCTAATAGCATTTAGTGTTGGCATCTGGTCGGGCCACATGGGTCTCGTTAGTTGGATAACGGTTAGATTTAGTCATCGTTTTGAGGTAAGGGCCATTGTAGAATTTCCAATGGACACCATATAATGTAGAAATGCCAACAGTTTTAAAGCAACGGTAGCAGAAGTTGCATTGGCCCAACGTTGGTGAGTGGATGGACGTAATGATAATATTTCACTGCATTGGGCCAACGTACTTAATATCTAATAGGGCCTTCGTTGTATACAACCTAGAAATGCCAACCGTTTTTAAACAATGGTAGCGGTATTCACAATAGCCCAACTTTGGTAATTGGTTGGGCGTAATAATATAATAATATTTTCTCCTGCTCCTCTGCTGCACTGGGAGTGAAGAAATAGCATAGAATGCGTGCAGATGCTTATCATCCTGGCATGTCGTAAAAGTCGACTAAGGGACGGGTCCTCTCCAACATGGTGGACTATCTGTATGGGCGATGGGCTGATCACCTGTTACCATACGGTGCATCATACCATCTTAGGACTAATTACACGAACGTGGCCACAAGTAGTCTTGTGGCTCTGCCCACCCCATTAGGGATTTCGGGCGTGATGCTATGTATGTATGTATTGGTCTAATATTAGTTTTATGGGCAAACTACTGACTATATCCCTACGGATTCCCTCCTGTTGGCCAATGGATGCTAACGGAAAATGCTACTCGGGAAAGTCGAAAATATTTGATATTCAGAAACCACATAAGTGCTAAGAAAAAACAATTTTCATTACCTCTGTATATGAAGGAAACCTGTTTGGGCGTGGCATTAACCGTCAGCCTCATTTATTATGAACACTCAAACATAGCCACAAATATTACCTCTTTTACTACCACGTGTAAAAGTCCCAAGATATTTCACGTTTTATAACGAAACCTTGTACCTACAGTACATAGTGTTTTGGGCCAATATTATCATCGCGTGTCATGTCTGATAACACGGTTTATCCGACTGTGCGAAAGCTCCCGGGTTATTAGCACGTATCGTTTTATGTGTGTGCGTGCGCTGGAATACGTCACTCGTGAGGTTAGCGAAATTCGCAAAGCTTATAAATAGTAATTCTAATCATACCGTCAGTTAGATTATCAAAAAATATGGAACACGTATTTTTGGCTATATCAAATCAATCGAAATTGACAAAGATAACGCGCATCAAAGTTAGGCAGTGGGGGCTAATGACGTCACTTAATGGTAAAAAGTGTACAAAGTCGTGACGTCACGCGAAACTTCAACGCACTGTATCTTCGTCATATTTTGTTTAATTGACAAAAGAAAAATATGTGTTCAATATTTTTTTTTGACTGACTAATTAGGGTTTTTTAGGAAACTAGCCTGTTAGTGCTGATCCGACAGCGGTAACAACTGCACGTGGAATGACATAAATAGCGTATTAACTTTTCCTGAGAAAAAGTGTCTCATTATGTCGTGTTGCTAAAGAACACTAAAGGCATATTTCATTCGTAAGTGGTATTTCTTACAAAATAGTTGATTTTCGTTTTCGCCTATTGTTAAAAGGATTGATCATAAAATGAAATGCGTGAAAGAGAACGCTACCGTTACAGTAGGAGAAAAGGAGATGACACAATTTCTCTCGGTTCACGCACACATTCATGAATGCGGCTACAGATTATCGCAGTAAAGTCTAATCTAACGATTTAAAACTACATGGAAACCACGCACGCATTTTACGGCTACATACAACCGAGACTTATTTGAATAGTATATTTTGCATCTAGGGCCGTAAGAAGGGGATAACTAACGAGAGTCTGTTAGAAACCCGACGCTGAAGGCGGGAGGGCTTTTAACGATTCGAGTTTGTTATCGCCTTACTGCCCGTTATACACACAATGTTTTTCATCACATTTGCGAGGAAATGAAATAAAAATTAGACACAGACACATTCCCATTTAACACAGTGAATTATCATCAGGTGGGTAGAATAAAGTGTATTTCGCGTCGGTTGCGCGCTACTTGTATAAGAAAAGGATCACCGCCGGATCCGGCGCCGCGCGCACCTCGCCGAACTCCTTCTGACGGCGGGGCGTATTATTTATTTATTTAATTATAACACCCTTTCCGAGCAAGTGTGATTAAAAATAAATAACAGCTTTGTATAAATTATAGACATTTGATTGCTTTGATTTGTTGTTTGATTTCGTTTGCAAGCTCTGTCAGAAATAAGTCGCTTGGTTGATTACTTTGCAATAATTTGTTTATTTCTAGCCCTCCCAGTCTTTCCCAACAGATTTGCGATCTTGAATAACATTTTTCAGCATAATCTTAACATTATACTTGAAACATGTTGTCGTAGATAAATTTGACATTCCACGGAACCACGACAAAGCAAGTGACGTTATATATTCACGACAGCTGTAACGATATGAAAGCGCCTATTCGTCTACGTCACAGCGAATGTATCCGTATAGGGCAATATTCTTTGTACGAGTCTGTTTTACGGGTGTACTTCAGAAAGTTTTGGTTACGTACGATTTAGGTGACGCGTTTTAGTATGTTATTTTTCTTTATTGCATGGAAAGATGGAAATAATGAAATCTTTTTGGAGTATCGAATACCTTGATGTTTAACAGTTACAATCGCCTCGCAACGCGCCGCGCGGCGGGCAGTGCGTGAGTTACTTTGACCGCGACCGCACTCAACCCCTGAAGAAGGACTCCATATGAGTCCGCAACATGTCAGACTATTTCTGACAATAAATCGTGAATAAAGCGGTGCTTATTTCTAGTCTTAGTAGTGTCTCACGAAAGTTTTAATCTGACTAGTTAGAATTGTATTGAGAAACAATTATTACATGTTATAAATACGAAAGCACTCTGTCTGTTACGTTTACACGGTTAAACCTATGAGCTTTGGCAAACATGTACTGGGATTAGGACATATAAATACATTTATATAAAGTACCGGGAATCTGTCTGTCAGTCCTTGACACAGCCGAGATTCTCCAAATCTACAGGACGAAAAAAGTTGAAATTTGGTATATACATAATACAGAGTTAGGTGACCAAAACACGAATTAAGAAACTATCCTCTAGCAAATGGTGTGAATGTCAAATTCGCGTTATCACAGACGGATTTGTGTTCCAACTACTCTACAAGTTAGAACTGTTTTAGAAAAGAACATGAAAGCTTTTGTATCAATTTTACTGTTCTTCAATAAACACTGTTATCGTATTGTGCAATATTTTCTCGAGACTTTTATTTCTAAAGCGCGAAAGGCGGCGTCCCTATTGCGCTATCACAGTTCTGTTTTCAAGAACAGCCAGAGTTATTCTATACTTTATTAGCTCTGTTTGTTACCCTTCAGTGGTATTATTGTGCTTTTCGTATTGTAACCTCCCAGTTGCAGCACGATGTAATATTAGACAGCTACCTTATTCTTTAAGGATTTTTGCTAGTGGTATATGAGACGTTTTCTTTTACTATTGGACTGGGAGTGCTTTAAGCGAACTAAGTACATTAATAATTATTGATTGTTGATTATTAACCGGCATTAATTGGTTTCGATTAAAACCCACAGTTCCGAGTAAGAATATTTATAAGAATATTAATAGTGGTAGAACCAAACAGTAATCCTCACTAGATGATTACTGTTCGAATGGGCCGGCTCGACAGGGGTAGTACCACACTCTCACAGAATATCGGCGTAAAGTAGTAGCTTGCTATTGCGTTTCGTACGGTGAGCGACGAGATCCGGAGCCCTATTCCCTCGTCCCCATCCTATCCCCATTCCCCATCCTCCCTAGACTGGCAACGCATTGGCAGCACCTCTGGTGTTGCAGATGTCCATGCGCGGCGGAGACCACTTTCCATCAGGTGGGCCGTCAACTCGTTTGCCAGTCAATTGACATAAAAAAAATATATATATTTAAATTAACTTTTTTTATTACTAACAATCTCTAATTTTAAACGCATTGGTGCCAATTCGAAACGTTGTCTACTTAATTTAAAATGTCCTAAACGATTTTGTACATATAACACAAAGCTGTCAAAGTTGAGTTTGACGTTTCTTATTACAAGTTTGGTGACTTTTAACTTTAGCGAACACATTTTCGAGTTGCCCCCATTATCTAACTAAAAAGAGATAGGTAAAATAGAAATAAGACAAGACCATTATCTTATTACCAACCTAGATCATCCGCCACCGCTGCAAAGGAAGGATTTGGCAGGTTATTTTTCAAATAAGTTATCTAGACATGCGACTGACACTGACATTAATAAATTACGAAAACATTTCTAGTTAATTTATTAGTTTTATAAAAAAGAAAAACAGGGTAAATACCAAAACTTGGGTTGATTTCGATTTCAACCGGAAAAGAGCTGATACTCGATTTTCGGTCGTAGATGCAAACCAGTAAATGATAATAATGAATATTGATGAACAGATCGTGGCCGGGGATCCATTACTTAACAACGAATTTCATTAAATGGTACTACATGGAAAGATTGCAATAGCACACGAGTAATATAATCATAATTACCTACCTACGAATAAAATTATTTGAATCCGGAACAAATTGATATGAGGCGTCGCGTTCGTCGCGTTATTGACGCACCGAAGTAGCCATAGTATTATTTGTATGAACGCTCGCGCACTACGTCCGAACCGAATCCAAGGTGCGTACGAGCAGTGAGGCAGCGGGGCGGCGGGGTATGTGGCCAGGGGGCGCGGCAGGCATCCAGTTTATTTGAGCGTGGCATTTGGATCAGAGATTGGACTAGTGCGTGATCAATATCCGAATTTGTTTCGAGATTTCTAGATCTGTACTTTCACGGGTTCGGATCGGATTTGGATCGCACATATTGCGAAAGCGCTCCCAGAGGACACTCTTGAATGATGTGCTGCATGGTCTGCACCAAATTAATGCTTCGCAATAGAGAGTTGTCGGTGAACCAAGGCTTCGCAGTATCGATGTACCATTTTCTATGTAATAGAATTCGATGAACTGACATTCGATGATAACTAGTTGACCCTGTTTTGTTTGACTAATTTCTAGTCATTTGTGGGTCGTTGTGTGGTGTTCAACTACACCCAAGCTACAAGCTGATTATCTGAATCGACCGTTAAGTGTGACGCAATTTAAAAGCAATATCGATAACGATTAACGATTAATAATAAGGCCCGTGGTTCCGTTGCAATTAACGGCCTTGTCTATGATTAATTACTTTTTTATCCGAAGATATTGGTTATTTTTTAATCCCTTGAAATATTGCTTAAGTAATTGGTAAGTTTCTGGTAGAAAATGCGTAGGAGTGGTTCTGCACATTGTATAGAAAGTTTCAGTAATTGCATGCGGGCTACAGAAAGAATGATATAAAAATATCTTTATCTACTCGGTTAATAGTGACCCTACCTCCAAAGCTAGCGGTCCCGGGTTCGATCCCCGGTAAAGGCAAATATTTGTGTGATGAGCACGAATGTTCCAGGGTCTTAGATTTTTCCTATGTATATAATTATGTATATATATCGTTGTATAGTACCCATAACACAAGCCTTTAGAGCTTAGATCGATTTGTGTAAAGTTTGCCCATATTTTATTTAATTCTTGTTCGTGTAGAGCTGCCATAAAATATATTTTATAACAATTATTACAGTGGAAAGCATTTGACCCACCGTGTGTGTGGTCTGCTTACTCTGCTCCTTCTATTTCCTGGTCGCCAGTCGGGAACTCTTCGGCCCCATCGGCCGTCTGTTCTACGAGCAATGTGCCACCCACTGCCACTTAAGTTTACCAATTCTTTGGGCTATGTCGGTTACTCATCTTTTGCGGATACTCTGAGCATAGCACTCTTCATCTCCTTTGGGTAACCTACAGTCTTCTTATGAGGCCCAATACTTATAATATAATCAGATTAAAACTTTCGTGAGACATTACTAAGACTAGAAATAAGCACGGCTTTACTCACGATTTAATTGTCAGAAATAGTCCGACATGTTTCGGGCTCATATGGAGTCACGCCACCAGCGTGGAAGCCCGTCGTCCCAGCGATTCGGAATAATGGACGTGTTGACATTCTTGTGAATACTGTGAGTTCGGCATGTTTGCTACCGTTCACCACCAACAACGAGCCGCAGCCTGCTGCTTCGGCAACACCGGTGCAGCCCCCCGTCGCCCCCGCACCCTCGGCTCAGGCGCAACGCGCCGCGCGGAGGGCGGCAGTGCGTGGGTTGCAGTGAGCACGACCGCACTCGACCTCTGAAGAAGGACTCCATATGAGCCCGAAACATATCGGACTATTTCTGACAATAAATTGTGAATGAAGGCGTGCTTATTTCTAGACTTATAATATAATAGATAAATCCTATTAATATTACATACATACATATTATCACGCCCTAAATCCCTAATGGGGTGGGCAGAGCCACAAGACTACTTGTGGCCACGTTCGATTTATTAGTCCTAAGATGGTATGATGAACCGTATGGTGACAGGTGATCAGCCCATCGCCCATACAGATAGTCCACCATGTTGGAGAGGACCCGTCCCTTAGTCGACTTTTACGACATGCCAGGATGATAAGCATCTGCACGCATTCTATGCTATTTCTTCACTCCCAGTGCAGCAGAGGAGGATTAGAGGAGGAGGCTATTAATATTATAAACGCGAAAGTTTGTGGGGATGGATGTTTGTTCGTTACTCCTTCACGCTAGAACGGCTAGACGGATCTGCAGCTCAATTACGCAGCACAATTGGTATCGGTTTGGCTCGAAATGCAAACCAATTTAGTCTTAACTCTGTGTAAATAAGGGTACAATTAGTTTACATTTCGCGAAAGCGATACCAATTGGTGTTACGTAATTGAGCAGCTGGATGTAATTTGAAATGGAGATAGATTATTCCCTGGATTATACAACATCATTGACTCTGGTACAACCATTCGCGCTCATCACGCAAAGTTCGCCCGCGGCTTCGAACCCGTAATTTCCTGCACAGGTGGTAGTTGCGCAAGCCATCGGCTCACCTTAATCAAAGGTTTTATATAAAGGGGAACCCTATAATTAAAATTCTCCGCGTAATCCCGTGTCAATGGAAATTTATGGGTTCAAGGAAAAAGGGCTTAATTGGTAGTCATGGCCATTGCTGATCGGTCTTTTATAATGAAAATCCAATAAAGAAATTGCTTTCAACGGAGCAAACAAAGATGATATGTATCACGGAAATTTTAAAATTTTATGTTATTTCTACTCAGAATCATTAACGAATTCAAAGTATTTTGCACATCACCCGTCAAAAAGCTTACAATGCTCTGCGTCTCCAATATAAGAAAGCTTTCAGTGCGTCTATTCGGGAACGTCTAAGTGGTACTGCAGCGACCCGCGAGCGAGACTCGCATCTCGCTCTTACGCATTACGCGTCGTGCGGAAGAGTGGGATGAGAAATCTCGCACGAGAGTCGCTACAACCTTACTTAGAGTTCCCGAATAGAGGCGCAGGGTGCTGTTGCGGCTTCCGCGCTTTTGTAGTGCGTTGAATATGTTCGCGGAGGCGCGCACAGACAGTTTCGACGCTGTCTGTTGCAAGAAAACTGCCTCGCTAATCAACAGAGTGCGCGGCAGCAGTAACAGCAACCTGGGAAAGTTACTTATTACTAGTAGGTTTGATTATCCTCGTATGCAGCAACTCATTGAGTATTGAGAAAACTGCCTCGCTAATCAACAGAGTGCGCGGCAGCAGTAACAGCAACCTGCGAAAGTTATTGCTAGTAGGTTTGATTATCCTCGTATGCAGCAACTCATTCAGTATTGAGTATTGAGAAAACTGCCTCGCTAATCAACAGAGTGCGCGGCAGCAGTAACAGCAACCTGCGAAAGTTATTGCTAGTAGGTTTGATTATCCTCTTATGAGGCAACTCATTCAGAGGACAAAGTGACAGCTAGATATAAAGTACTAATCTAGGCTAATTATCACTGACATAAGATGGCCCTTTTTCGTTGTCTGAAGATTCATTTATTATTATTACCATTTTCATTATCATTTTCAGTAAAAATAATGTATTTATTTATTCCTTATTGAGTATTAAAAAATTGATTGTGTATTGGATTGAATTTATTGATTATTATTTAATGATTATTATTCTCTATCATGTGCTAATATAGTTAATAAGTTTACTAACACATTTATGGATCACTTGTTATCTGATATAAATAAATAAATAAAATATTATGAATAGGTACTATTGTTTTTAACAGAAAAAAAATGTTTGAATGAAATGAAAATGTTCTAATTTTGTGACCTTCGCTTTGTGACTCTATGAAAGTTTGCTCGCGTCCGTAGGTTTGATCCTTGCATCCATATACGTAATCCCCGGGTGGTGTAGAACGAGCAGCACACTACTGGTGGTAGGTTTCGACTGCGGCTGGTCACCACCCCTTTGGGAAAGCCATGCCAAGTGACTTCAATCGTGTTCGGGCATAATGCCTTGGGAAGGTCTGGACAGTTGCACCGAACTAGCGATCGGTTTCAGTTTAAATGGTGCCTGGCAGTGGCGAAGCGTCAAATATTTCCTAAGGGAAGCCGGAAGTATTAGAACTGTACGTGCGAGTTTGACGTTTAGTTAAAGTAACATGGACTTCACTGACATGCTGTCAGTGACAGCCAGCCGTAGCTTTCTAGCTTGGTAAAGTCGGTTTGTAGGCAGGCTGCGTCACTGGTGCCTCGTCCAACTTCCTTAAACTCCATGCCTATTTACCCTTACAGTAAATAGTCCTCCTCTGCTGCACTGGGAGTGAAGAAATAGCATAGAATGCGTGCAGATGCTTATCATCCTGGCATGTCGTAAAAGTCGACTAAGGGACGGGTCCTCTCCAACATGGTGGACTATCTGTATGGGCGATGGGCTGATCACCTGTCACCATACGGTTCATCATACCATCTTAGGACTAATTAATCAAACGTGGCCACAAGTAGTCTTGTGGCTCTGCCCACCCCATTAGGGATTTCGGGCGTGATGTGTATGTGTATGTGTGTAAATAGTTATTTCCTGGACAATCGCGTTGCACCTTCAGCCGCGTCATAACTTTCTATCAGACGTGAGACTATGGTCAAGTGAAAACTCATCAAAAATAAAGATACAATGTTAAAACCAAGCCAAGTCTGAGAAACCACGACAAACAACCATTAATTAATTCTCCCAGCCTATTTAAATGAAAATTAATATTCTTTAAGCGTTTCATTTTAACGGTTGTAGATTTGTTGGATTTCTTACAGCTTAGTTGAACTGTATTCAGGGATTTTGGTTGTAATTTCCTGAATGTTAAAGTCTAATTTCGACTGTCATGTTTCAAGGTCTTGTCTTTTTCAGGTAGGACATTTATTTTACCTTGATTTAGTGGTTAGTACGTGATGAATATTACCAAGTGGGGAAGAAAGTTAAACACCTGACCCCTATTTTTCAAATGTGCAAATCCCCTAGCATTTTATTTAAATATACCCGATAAAATGTCACCTGTAACAATTGCCATCAAAACAAGACTTAAAATACAACTATTGGGAGTACGAACCTTGTCAGAAACAGAACGCTTCGACAATTTTAACATACACAATCCAACGGAAAAATTAACATTCCTAAAGTATACAATTAAATTCCTCAAATGCACCTTATCTTACCTTATCTTAGAGGGTGGGATCCTTGCGGATACACTTCGACCCTATGGGATCTTTTGTGTAATTACCCCTTTTTCCTAAGCACTATCCATAGCATTCTCCACCACTTCAATGAAGTGACTTGTGGAGCGCAGTGGTAGTGCCTTGAATTCCCCTGGTTCTGGATAACCATTGCCAAGTATTTTCATTCTTAGTCTGGCGAGGGCGTCGCATTCGCACATGATGTGTTTCATTGTTTCTTCCTCTGCGCCACACATTCTACAGCTTGTGTTGTCAGACAGTCCCATCTTGGCTAAGATATACTTGAACCCGAAGTGACCCGTGAATACTCCGATTATGTATCTGAGCTGTTTACGGCTGAGTTTCCATAGTTTATTGGTCCAGCTTGAGTCTACGCTCCCTGTAAAGAGCTTTGAATGCCTTAGGCCAGCCAAGAAATTCCACTCTAGGTGGTGGATGTCCCTGGCAAATCCCCTAGCATTTTATTTAAATATACCCGATAAAATGTCACCTGTAACAATTGCCATCAAAACAAGACTTAAAATACAACTATTGGGAGTACGAACCTTGTCAGAAACAGAACGCTTCGACAATTTTAACATACACAATCCAACGGAAAAATTAACATTCCTAAAGTATACAATTAAATTCCTCAAATGCACCTCATTTGACTTTCATTCCGTTCTTTCCATATTTGCGCGGACGCCTCGTAACAAAGTTTTTCCTCAAGAAAACTACCGTTTCCCTTTACGCTTTATTATATTTTCGTCTAAAACACAGAGCCGCCTCATTTGAACTCGACAAAGGAGCAGCGGAATAAAAAAGAAACCGGAGCCCTTCGTTTTGACATCCCTTAAAAATGGGCCAATATATCAGTACAAGGAGCTGCAAAAATTGCAGGAGGCAAATAAAAGATGGCGTGGTAATAAGTACGTTTAGAAATAGAGGAGATAATGAAAATTTATAATTGAAACTGAACCTAAAAGGGCTCGAATTGCAGGAATAAATTGTTGAAAAACTAGCACGTTTACGAGCCATACCAAATGTAAAGAGAGCCAATGCAAGGTCATTAGCCAATACAGAGGTTCAAAGCTTTTTTCAAAATTTTATTGTTTATTTTAGTAGATAAGTATTTTTGAAGTTTAGTTTCAGAGAAAAACAAGTGCGAGTGAAACCCGCGTGGAGAGGGTTCCGTTCCATACATGATTATCTGAAATTTCCTATGTTACTTTAAATACCATAGACTTCTCATAGGTTTTCCTGTAATCTATAGGTAAAGAACATTTTTTTGTATTTTTTTCAAAATTTTAGGCCCTGTAGTTTTGGCGATGAGGGGGGGGGGGGGGGAATGGTCAATTTTCGCATATTTTCCTAAATAACTTCCAAACCATTTATTTTATAATTAAAAAAAAAACATATTTAAGATCCTCACAATAAGTTCTTTCATTTGATATGTCACATGATATAGTTTGCGTAACTTTTTTTTTAATTTTCTAATTTGCTCCCCAAAAGTGGTCCCCATGTTCAAAATTAATTTATTTACGTTACGCATCCCTGTTGCGGTCACCAATTTACATATTTATACCAAATTTCAAATCAATCGGTCCAGTAGTTTCGGAGCAAATTGGCTGTGACAGACGGACAAACAGACAGACAGACACACGAGTGATCCTATAAGGGTTTCTTTTTTCCTTTTAAGGTACGGATCCCTAAAAAGCAATTATATGTGACGTATAACTTATGAAAATGGTAACACTTTCGATACCTACTCTAACAATTTAAATATACTTTCAATGTTTGAAATATTTTTTACGAGAATGTATGTATACCGATATATTATCACAATTTTTTTCGACACTACATTTTTACTACATTTTTTTTTGTTTCACTTAAATAAATAGATAACAATAACATAATAATTTCATTTAATATAGCACAGTAATACAGGAAGTTTTAAAACAATAATCCTCTTACCAGGCTGGGCCTGTTCCAAGGGAGTCAAAAACAGAGAGAAATATCCGTACAATATGCGGCTTATGAATAATAAATAAAAGAACATAGGTATATAACAAAAAATACACATATGATACGAGTATTTTTTAACACAAACTTATTTCAATAAACCTTTAACGCAGCCAATTCGAAAGTGTGTTTGCTAAATTTAAAAGCCGCTAAACTTGAAACTCGATTTTCACAGCTTAGTGCTGAACAAATTCGAGTTTGACGTTTATTATTTAAAGTTTAGGTCATTTTAAATTTAGGCGACACCGTTTCGAATTGGACCAAATATACTACCAAGAGTGGTCATTCATTTGTCGTTAAATAGCTATGCTTAATATCTAAGACATATATCTAATATATAAGACAATAAAGTATCTTTAACACCGTATCAACATTTTCTCACATCCTCCAACCAGTATAAAGACGGGAGCTCAATGTATAATTCAAAATCGTGTCCTGTATATCATTGCGCCAAATACTCTACTGAATAAGAGAATGCTTTTTTGTGAAGCCAATGGACTTTGGGAAAAACACGAAAACTAGTGAATATCCTCGTAAATCCATCAGCACTGTTTTTATTATAGCAGTGTCAATGGCTAAGTGGGTTAGGGTGTCGAGTCAAGATGGTAAGGTACCCATCACTTACCTTATATTGGCGGGTTGGGTCCCGTTGGCCGTACTTGCATTTAGCCTTGGCGAGCAGAACGGCTCAGTAGTACACTGACCAAGTATGCAATAGTAGTTTATGCAACGGTTGCATAGTGATAAGCCTTAAACCACTAGTGCGGTTTTCATGAAACGAGCTTTAGCGAGTTTCATAATAAGATCGCACGTGTGTTTTAAGGCCAAATTATGCAGAGTTGCATACATAACTTTATCTACACACATATTATAAATCCTCCATGATGGGTTCAGAAACAATATTTTCTGGCAACAAATTATTTGTTGCAATCGTGGCTGCATATTTCCGATATCCGGCGCATTTTCACATCACACACACTCCGAGAAGACTACTATTCATATTTTCAACTAAAATGTAAGTTACAAACAACTTTTTCTATTCAATTCAACAACAATTCTACTTTCGTTCAACAAAACACCAACATAATGGCGGCAATTCGATCCTCCATCAAGACCATTTTTTTTTAAATCATAGACAAACGAATGAAGTCTCTATTCTCATGACACTCGAGATCAATTTGCAATTTGCAATTTGCAATGTTGTGCAGTTTATATTAAAAAAACATACTGAACTGACGTTTCGTATCAATAACTGTTTTAATATCTATGGATACTAGAATAAAGACCCACTAGAGTTTTGACAGCTGTTCCAAATTTAATCTCATTTCTATACTAAAAACGATACGGGAATAACATTGCAGCACTCGTTTTACCTAATTGGTTGTCAAAATGGTGGTCATTTCCTACGGTTTTTGATTACACTATGGAGGTTTTATGATATGGGTGTAGATAAAATGACTTTGTTATATAATGCCATTATTATTGTTAATTCAGTAATAAATTAAATATATAGAAGTCGGTGGCAAGTAAATTAGGTATACAACTATACACCTCTCATACTGTGTTCGTTATGTCCATAGATTTTAGTTACAATTATTTAGAAACTATGTTAGTTTAGAGACCAAGGCATTTTGCTACCCGGACAAAAGCAAGCGGCAAGTGAGGCCAACGGGACCCAACCCAGATTGGGTTAAGTATTTGCTTCGAGATGGTAAGGTACCGGTCATTACTGCATCTATTATGGCCAAGTAGCTAAGAATTTCGAGACGAGATGGTAAGGTACTGTAACGCAACCTGAAGCTTCGGTAGGTGTAGCTCGAATATGGATATGTTTCACAATGTTCGAGTAAAATGTATCTGTCGAGTAACTCATACAAAATTCGCCGCTATCTGCAAAATAACGCCTTACTTGGACATTGTGAAACAGGCCCTTATATTATTATATTTATAAGGAATCTTAAAAAAAAGAAGAATTGTTAAGTACCTATTAACTGGACTGGACTCAAACACTTGAACTTATAAATAACTTGCTTTAAGATCATAAAAAAAAAGTAGTATATACTATTATCTTCAAGCCTCAGGCAGTAATTGTGACACCTCTGATTCTCCATCGTGCTACACCTACCGCAGCTGCAGGTTGCGTTACAGTACCTTACCATCTAACATTCAAAATCCTTAGCCACTTATTTAGTCACTAACACTTAGCCATCATAGACGCAGTAGTGACGGGTACCTTAGCATCTTGCGTTACAGTACCCATCACTGCTGCATCTTTTATGGCTGAGTGTCAGTGGCTGTAGGTTAGGGTGTCGAATCGAGATGGTAAGGTACCATCATCGACAGTGTGAGGGTCTATTAGTAAGAGTGCTTGTGACGGTACAAATACCTAAAAGGTAAATCGGGTACAACTAGAAAAATACTGTGATGTGTCCAATTCCACTTTGAATAAAAGTATTAATAGAGCACAGTCCTTGACGTAGTGGCAACACTACACAATTTTTAGTTTTTTAATAATTATTTAAATAACAATTCTCCGGCATTTCCACTCTGAAAAGCAAAGGTGAGCCTCAAATAAAATTCAGGTTACTGGTTGAAACCGAAAAAATAAAGACAACGCACATAATTTCCTCCATAATTTCCCCGCAAAACATACACTTTTCGTAAAATGTTGCCACATCAACGACTTAATTCGTCCCACAAATGTGTGGAAAATTACGCCAAAGACTTTTTGCACCCTTTTTTTGCGAGACCGTGGTAATACGTTATAACTCTATTTAGGGTAATTTCTGTAAGTGTTGCCGGGGTAAAAAATGGCGAATCTGTGTCGAGCTGTAGGGCAGAGACAAATTATGCAACTTTTATTACCGCGGGGAGACGTCACTTCGTCAAGACGGGTCTTGATTAAATTGATTTATGACTGAGATATTTTATAATTACGGAAGAAAAAGTGTCCAAATTTAAGGATTTTTTTATGTATAATCACCAAAATACAAAGTAATAAAAGTTATAAGGTAAACTCAAACAATAGACTCATAACGAAAGTCACTCTTATGGCGATAACAATAGATATCTTATCTTAGAGGGTGGGGTCCTTGCGGATACACTTCGACCCCATGGGATCTTTCGTGTAATTACCCCTTTTTCCTAAGCACTATCCATAGCATTCTCCACCACTTCAATAAAGTGACTTGTGGAGCGCAGTGGTATTGCCTTGAATTCCCCTGGTTCTGGATATCCATTACTAAGGATTTTCATTCTTAGTGTAGCGAGGGCGTCACATTCCCACATGATGTGTTTCATTGTTTCTTCCTCTTCGCCACACATTCTACAGCTTGTGTTGTCAGAGAGTCCCATCTTGGCTAAGATGTACTTCACCCCGAAGTGACCCGTGAGTACTCCGATTATGTATCTGAGCTGTTTACGGCTGAGTTTCCAAAGTTTATTGGTCCAGCTTGAGTCTACGCTCCCCGTAAAGAGCTTTGAATGCCTTAGGCCAGCCAAGGATTTCCACTCTCGGTGGTGGTTGTTCTTGGCTAACTTAAATAGATAACTTAAATGAATGCAGAATACAATACATTAAATTAGCGTTATTAATGGATTCTGCCATTAAACTATTACTGAAATAAAATTCTTTTCAGATTTATCTTTTGAATCTGTTACCACACCCCACTGCGTGTTTGTATCTACATAATGGTCGTCACATAATCACTCTCCTGTTTTATAAAAGTTACCAAACTAAAACTATTAGTTTTCGGGTTAGACCTTTTTGCACCATGCCTTGTTTTAGACGCGGCCGGAGTTAGGAACTTTTTGTTTTTATTCGATCGGAGGAATCAGTTTGATGCGAAAAAGGTTGTGTTGGGAATTTTTATAAAAATGTTAGCTGTATTTTTTGTTGGTCAAGAAATACTTGTTGAGATTTTGTACGTTGTAGTTTTTGATAGTGACTTTTTGCTGTGCGTCGATATAAAGATTATAGATTAGATATTAAAAATTGTCTTCACCGCAAGCACATGGAAACTTTTAGGGTTCGAACTCGGTACCTACCAATCTTGAGTCACCGACTCGAGCCACTAAGCCACTGAGACTCATCTGCTTACTCAGGAAAATCACGTCATTGCTCATCCTTGGAAAAAGGATGAGCAATGACATCCCTCAAAAAAGGAAATTATAATTTCAAACCCCGTTATTTAAGTCGGTTGTCTGAAACTCCGGGTATTTATATCCGGTCATTTTTCACTTTCAACCGGGTGATCATTCATCCGGGGATCCATTTTAAAACACCTATTTTTTCTCTTAAGTTTTATCCGGGCAATATAATTAGGTATAAAACGGTTTTTTCGATCGTAAATTGTAATTGACATGACGGTAATTAAAATTTAATTAAATATAAATAAATTATATTGTTTTTGTTAAACGGAAATAGAAATATAATAATTATAAATACGCGGAAATATTTTACGTTGATTAAAGGCTGAATAATGCATGCAAATTAAAAATTGGTGGGTAAAAGTGTATCTCTAGAACCTTGCCACAGAAATTCAACATTTAATTTAAACGTAATCTACACGATATATGTTGATTATGTTACTTTGGAATGGTGTTCCAAATAGGTCGATTGTACAAAACAAAATTGTATAACGTCCTTCTAAGCACAATTAGGAATGTCACGTAACTAGATTTCATTAGGAAACTGAAAGAATTGCTAATGAGTGTGACTTGTTACGCCGTCAAGGAATTTGAGATCATTCTCGCTAGTCTGGCCTTTTAAATAATTATAATTACATTCTAATTAGAATAAAGTTTCGGATAACCTAATATTTCTACAGAATAATAATTTGTAAACACTGTCTCAAACGAATTAGGATATAATTTATTATATTTAAATAATATTTTATTAACATTATTTTATTATGTCAAATATTAAATAAAGGAAGAAAATATATTATTCTGACCTGCACTTAAATGCTTTATTTTACTAATAGACGAATCAATCAATCAATCAAATCTGTTCCACTATTTTTAATAAATAGAAAAATAGTGGAACTGGCTTGATTTATTGATTCGTCTATTGGTAAAATAAAGTATTTAAGTATAGGTCATAATAATATATTTTTCATCACACTTGCTCGGAAAGGGTGTTATTATACGCAAGCGTATTGAGCAACTATAGCCGATTTAACTCCTCTATGGGCCCCGCCGTCTGCGGGAGTTATAAACCATACAAAATCCATAACTCCCTAGGGAGTTATGGATTTTGTATGGTTTCGAACTCCCGCGGGCAGTTAAGTGCGCCAGGTCGGCGGAGCTGCTCGGGAGCCGCAGCCGGCGGAGCTTCCCCGCGCTGATTGCAACGTACTTACAGTTTATGAACACCCACATGATGGTAATTCACGATGTAAAATGGAAATAAAATTAATATATTTACTTTTTTTTGTCTAATTTTTATTTCATTTCCTCGCAAATGTGATGAAAAACATTGTGTGTATCACGGGCAGTAAGGGGATAACAAACTCGAGTCATAAAAGCCCTCGCCTATCGGCGTCGGGCTTCTAACAGACTCTCGTTAGTTATCCCCTTCTTACGGCACTAGATGCACAATGTACTATTCTTCCTTTACCTACCTCTTGGTAGATAAATAGAAAAATAATGGAACAGGTTTGATTGATTGATTGATTCGTCTATTAGTAAAATAAAGCATTTCATTTTTAACAAAAACTGCTTTCCGTTTTTGTCTACCGCATAAAACCCTCGTGCCCAAGTTAAAGAGTGTTTTGCGTTTAACAAACGAGGCCGTTACCGGGAACTGCATCGTATTACTGAAATGTGCGTGGAAGTCCGCCATTCCTCTGTTTTTATAAGGACACAGGTAATATTCGAACAGTACTGTAACGGGCACGGTGTGGTGCGAGCGGGGAGGCGCGAGGGGTTACTCGAAGAGAAACACACTTGGTAGAAACGATCAGCGTATATTTGTAACGCTACAATTACTGGGGGGGGGAAGTGACGGGTAGGAAACGTCGCCCGATTCAGGGACCGCCGAGGCGATGCCGCTGATTCGTACTAACGCTTGGTATATCCTAACTATTGTACCTTGAGGCCCGATAACGTGCGCTGGCAAGGTACAGTAGCTAATACTACCCTAGGATTAGGATTACTGTACATTTGTTAGTTAATTCGTCTTATGGTTTCTAAGGCGAACAGTCGTTAGCGCGATCTAAACAACAGGTCGCGCCATCTACCGGTCCCGCGCGCCAACTCAGTTTCCCATTGATTAGTTGTCTTGGCTCATCCGACGGGTGGCTAATGCCATCTATCGAGGAGTAGCGCGAACGTAATGCTACAGTACGATATATTTTAGCTGTAAATATTTAACCTTGCTACCAGGCATTATCAACGCAGAATACCACCAACACCAAGCGATAGAAAATACGTCAGGTTAAATCCTTGATTTTAATTTTGTCATGTATCTGTACAGGTTGTTATCTTATATGACACTGGCATTGAAAAGGTTAACAGACAGTTTTTTGAAAGTAACGGTGAGCAGATAACGCTGTCTGCCGTGTGCCGTGTTACGACGAAACACTGTAAGTATATCAAAGTATATGAAATAGTTCTTTATTATTAAGGGGACACAGTCTTAATTGTTGTGATGTTACTCTGTAGTTTTAAAATATTATAGAATAGAATAGAATAGATATTTTTATTTCGGACCTTGATCCGTATCGGGACTTGGACTAGACTTTATGTACTTGTAAATATGATTCTACAAATATAACATATTACCTTATAAAGGCTCAACTTTTTATACTAACTGAAAACACTATCTGCTAGATGGCATCGTGGCTTCACCATAAGATTAATTACATTTAATATTATTACTTATGAATGAATATCTCCACGGCAAAGGAAATTCAGGTAAAAATAAACACAACTTTCCTAATTTTTATACTGTTTTAGTTTAAAATGTCATAACAAGCTGCACTTTAATATTGCAATGTCGTCAGATTTACATTTCTGTACAAAACTCAACCTATTTCGATCACGGGAACTAGTTTAATATTAACTTCCAAGATTTAACCCAAAACATACTAGGTACCTAACAAGTGAAGTTAAATATTAAAAAGCTTGCAAAACTTTTACCCATACTGTTATTTATCTGTTGACTGCGATAGGACAGTACTATTTACGGCCCTAATGAAGGCACTCTGTCTCCGCTAAAAAGTTTTGCACCATGATAACGTTATTCGTTTTTACACGATTTTCCAACAGGTAATAGAATTTAACGGCGCTCTTTGTAATTTTTCTGACTAGACCCCAAAATAAAAAGCGTTTATAAGTTGTTTCTGTCATCTAAAACCAGGATCCATGACTATGGTATAAACATTTGTTCCCATTACACGGGTTGCCCCCAGTGGGACTGTACCCCTGACCGCCATCCGGCACAGTAACCAGTGACACGACCGGACGACCAGTGCACCATCCACCACCACCCACCCAGCCACCAGCCACCACCTTGATCAATGGCAGTCAACTGCTGCATTACTCGTATTTGCGGAATTTTTTGCCACGTACGGTAAGAATTTGGAACGAGCTTGCTGCAGCAACGTTCCTGGACCGATACAACATAGGGATCTTCAAAAAACGAGCCTACTTCTTTCTCAAAGAGCCGCACGCATCCGTGATTCCCCTGGTGTTGCGGGTGTCTATAGGCGGCGGTGATTGCTTACCATCAGGTAACACGCCTGCCCATTTGCTACCCCTGCCAATAAAAAAAATTTATAATCCAGTCCAAAATTCCCAGAATGATCGCTAAAATGGTTCCTTTCTTCAAATGTACTTTAGACATATGTCATCAAAAATCAAGATCAAAGATTTCAAAAGGGGCTCGGAGACGGGCTAGGGTTTCGGCAATTTATAGCTATAATTCCGGCTATCCTCAAAAGTTTACATTCAAACTTTTTGTCCCCATTAGTGATGTAATGTGTAATCTTTTTGAGGATAGCCCGAATTGCAGCAATAAATTAACCCGTTCACGAGCCCCGAAACCAATTCAAAACTCAGTTTAATCTATTCATTGATCTTACAACTAACTTAAGTTCCCCATTGTCTTCCTTATCATTTCAAATACTTTACAACTAATTTCCTAAGTCCGCTTAGTCAACAATATTGGCAACCTAACTTGGCGCTGTTTCATTCACAACTATCCCTAAGACGACCCTGGGGTATTACAAATTTCCAATCCGAGTCCAATTTCAAGTCCGATGTCCCAAAGGTAAACATTTTTAATACATGAATTTGGAAAGACACCTATATAGGGGTGAGACACTATGCAGACCACAGAAGAATAGAATGAAAGATTGGCGATTTGTATGGAAACTGAGCGTGTAACATTTATCCGTAGTTACTTTGATATAGCGAGTGTAATTTAGTGACGGGAAGCATAAGTCGCGCTAAAACGATTCAAAAGCATCGATTCGCACGCGGTCCACGCAAACCGATAGCTAGGGAGCTGGGTGCCAAAATTTCTATATCATTTGTTCGCTTGGCAGACCTGAATTGTTCGATTAATGACAATGTAAAGAACCACAGACAAATAGTCTGCCACCATGGTAGCGCTGCGTTTTCAATTGACAGCGTTTCAAAGGATTAAAAAAGAAAACGGTGTGCTAAATCATTTGTTCGTGACTGCCTCTTCAACTGGTGGTCAGAATCAACCTCAAAACGATGAACATCTTAGAGACAGACGTGCAGGGCTCTGTTTTATAGCGGGACGAAGTTTCAAAAATGTAAATGAAAACAGCTTTACTAAATCATTTGTTCGTCATTCTGAATGCTTCCATTCGATTCATTAGGACTCCCAGAATAGAAAAAAAAGTTGCCAGACGTCTAGGTTGCTGATTTTTTTATGTGCGATTTTTGTAAGTTGTAATCACAAACGCAGGGACATATGACTTTCATTTACTGGACCAAATCGATTTGTTTTGACATAAACTTGCATCCCTATAATTATGAACGACGAATAAATCATATACCAAAATGGCACCCAGCTCCCTAACTATGAGTCTAGGCACCGCCACTCTCACCATTCCGCACCTTGCCACCGCCGTTGTTACACACAAAGAGGTTTTCAGCACTTCTTTTAGGCACGCGGGAATACACTCTTTCCTTCTATATGGACGTAGTGCGTAAGCGCTCTAAGGCCTAGTGCATAAGTGTAATGACTCTGATTGTATAACCCAAATAAATAAATATTTGGGTTGGTATCAATCATAACGACTACATTGTCAAAACGACCAAATCATCATAAGGCTTTCTACGGAGATGTTTCTTCTGAGATCTGGATCTCAGAAGAAACATCTCCGTAGAAAGCCTATATCTCCGAATTACTTGGTATCAAAATGACTGGTTCTCGAAAAGACCACATCTTTAATTGACCACATCGCAAAAAAACCAGGTAGCAAATTAACTTACTGAATTTGTTTCTGTGCAAGTTCATAGGAATCTTTTGATCTGTACACATCTATGCGAAGGCGTGGGTAAAGTAGTCTAGTACGTATTATATCTAGATGTTAAAATGTTACGCAGAAAATAGTTCTGATTATACCAACATTTTGCGATCTAGTTGTTTTGCTTCCTGGTCTTTTTGAGATATAGTCTATTAACAATGTGGTCTTTTCGAGAACCAGTCGTTTTGCTAACAAGTCATTCGGAGATATAGGCTTTCTACGGAGATGGTCCTTTTGAGATCTGGACCTTATGACGATTTGGTCGTTTTGACAATGTAGTCGTTATGATACCAACCCAAATATTTGAGTGAAGCGAGAGATAAGATTCATACAGACTTTACTCGTACAAGCTAATTCGCTCTGACATCATTCAAGATAGACGTAATGTCGTTTTCTCCAAAAGCTCCAAAGTAAGTTTCTAAAATGAGCAACTTGATAAGTAAATTTGGAATTTCATGTCGTTCATTTAGCTTCAAATGAAAGGGGTGCTAGTGTAAATGATATTTGAAGGGTTTGACATTTCAATTCAATTTTATACCACCCCGGAGTTAAAATTAGAACGGGTTAAAATGTGTCACGCATTGGCAACTTTAGAATTTTCGAAACGGCCGCATTTGAAAGCCATTGCCGTAGATTTTAGAACATAAAGAATTTATAAAGAAATGTCAATGTTTTCATGAATTAACAAACTCACTTATGGATTACGTATTCAAGAGAGATATGGCATGTCTAAATGGCTATTAATTTATAGAGCGAATTAAACATTTAACTGGGCATTCTTTTTGTGGTGTTCATACAATTTATTTATTTAATTACTATATGATAATTCGGCCAACATTGAAAATCCGGCCAGTAATTTAAAAAAAAAAACAGTTAAAGGTACTGGTGACGCGCCGGCTACAGGCTGGACTGAAAATCGACCCTATAGTGGCCTTAGAGATTATTTTTTTAAGAGTCCTTTTAAATGTTATCTCATTGAACGGAACAAGATGTTTTTTTAGATTAAATCATTTATTAAAAAAAATGTGATAAGTTCTCTCAAAGACTATGCCAAATTGTAGTTAGATTAATAAGACATTATACTATAAGTAAAAAAGAACAATAAATGTCATTATTATGTTGTATTTTTGGTATTTCCCTTCGATACTCCCTCATGTCGCACCTCCGCCACACAGTTTTTAACCTCAGACTAATACCTACTTTTGCTTTCATCATTCTCAGTCCCGTCTCGTTGACTTTAAAACTATAGGTAGAAACTCAAATAAATCCTTGTTACTAAGACCGACCAACTTCACTGTCTTGACGAAGACTGATGTCAGACGGCCGAGAGCTGACATTTGTGACCTTTGGATGACCAAGTATCACATTGGGGCCAATTTGAAAGTGTGTTCGCTAAATTTAAAATAAAGAACGTCAATCTTGAATTTGACAGCTTTGTGCTATCCAAAATCTTAGGAAATTTTAAACTAAGAAGACACAGTTTCGAATTTGACCCAATGTAAGACAAACAAAACCAACTGTTAATAATGATATCTAGGGCGTTACCACGTTCTCTAAATGTGATTCTCTTAAGGCCTTAAACTGAACTGCATCGCTATTTTATACCGCGACATTGTATACATAATGTAAAATATATAGAGTGGTATGAAATAGCAACGCAGAGTTTATAATTTACAAAGAACCACATTTACAGATCGCGGTAACACCCCAGTTCATCCCTTTTGACGCTTTATGCCAAAAATGCAGAAGGTCAGATTAACATAATGCCAAATTATCAAAATGCCACACATGCAGAATGCCAAATTAGCAGAATGCCAAAATTAGCAGAATGCCAGATTAGCAGAATGCCATTTAGCAGAATACCACATTAGCAGAATGCCAGTTAGGAGAATGCCAGCACAGGAAGGGTTAATGTAATTTTGGTAAAATTGGGTAAGTATTAGCATATTTTTTCTGTTTCTCATCTAAAACCAATTTCCGACCTCAATTTGAGTCAACTCCTTTTATTAACAAAGTTTGATTTAACTCCAATACTGTTTGTATATACTAGTTAACGGGCGACATAGTATTACCTATAATTGCAGCTATTGTGACGTCACCATGGGAATCATTCATCGACAATGATTTAACATGACATTGATGGTGTTTCCTGTTAACATGCTTATAAACACCTAATAAATTGTCAAGTAGAACATTACATTGAGGAAAATTATGAAAATATTATCTACTATTTATTATGTTGCGTCGAATGAGTTTATCGCCACTGAGAACTGTTCTTCCGTTCAATATCGCCTAAGCGATAGCGTGTATGTTCTTTTACGATGCGGCCGCCTTTGCTGTCAGGGTAATAAGAGCTTCCATCACGTAGCAAAATATAACCCTATGCATTTTCCAGGGTAAAAAATACTTTTCATCACACTTGCTCGGAAAGGTTATTATTATATGCAAGCGTATAGATCAACTATAGCCGATTTAACTCCTCTATGCGCCCCGCCGTCAGCGGGAGTTATAAACTCAACTTTCGAACTCCCTCGGGCAGATAAGTGCGCCAGGTCAGCGGAGCTGCCCCGCGCTGATCGCAACGTACGCTCAGTTTATGAACACCCACCTGATGGTAATTCACGATGTAAAATGGAAATAAAATTAATATATATACTTTTTTTGTCTAATTTTTATTTCATTTCCTCGCAAATGTGATGAAAAACATTGTGTGTATCACGGGCAGTAAGGTGATAACAAACTCGAGTCATAAAAGCCCTCGCCTATCGGCGTCGGGCTTCTAACTGACTCTCGTTAGTTATCCCCTTCTTACGGCCGTAGATGCACAATGTACTATTATTAAAGTAAGGCTGGCAACCCTACCAAAGCCAATGTTGTCAGACTACGTATGTTCGAGTTATACAACCAGAAGTAAATTTGAAAATGGCATACGTTGGTTTTCACAATATTGTACATTTCTCACCAAGTTAGTTCCATCTCAAACTTAGCAGCGCGCTGAACAAGTTTTAACTCCAGAACTTCAGAAGTGGTTTGAAACTTAAATCCGTGCATATCTACATTTTTATAACTATTTTAATCATCATTAAGTATTAGTTATATTAATAAGTTATATTAAGTATCCTTATATTATCAGGTTGTTCGCTTATTTTGTTTTTTGATTGAAAAACTTGTTTTCCTTTGTTATTTGTTTGTTGTTGAAGGAGATACCGCAGGGCAGCGATGTTGGACACCTTTCCTTCATTCTATCTTATTTCTTTTTTGTTTATTTTCTTATTCAATTAATTTGGTAAATTCCCATCAGTCTTAATCAATGTATATTGTATATTGAAATGCTAGAGACACAGCGAGCTACATAATTGAATAATCCAACAGGTAAAAATCATGAAGAAAGGATTTTGTTTGGTAGCGCTTGATACGAAATTAATTTAAATTTTCCATTCACAAACGACTTCATCAAAATGGAAATAGATTTTAAAATATATCCATAAATTTTACCTAATCTGGATATTTCGTACACATTTTTAAACACAGCGACTCCATCATTTATCTAATTTTGAATACCAAGGCCCTATTTCACATTGTATTTTAATTTAAGAGAAAAATCTCTAATATTATTATGGCCAAATTCACAAATGCCACTTAAGCATTTGAGTAGATATTAAATAGTTCAATGTCCCGCAACTAGTTGTCAACATATTCATAAACGTCAATCAAACGTCACTTTAATTAAATATCAATTTGAGTGGCCTTCGTGAATTTGGCCATTAGATTAGTATTATTTGAGAAACGGTGTTTTTTGGTTAAGTGACCGGTTACCCTCTATTCGTCATTGATGTCAGTGATATAGTCGTAGCTTGCTGCATTTCGTACGTACGGTGAGGGAGATCAGTACCATTACCATGAGTTGCGCACACCACTCTCGCTAGCGTAAAGTATCGCTCGGTCCCTTTTACTTCTATCGGCAAGAAGCAGCATTTCCGATAGATTTCGATAGCGAAAACAGTTTGCGCAAACTCATGGTAAGGGCTCTGATGTGATTCCCTAACGTGTGCAGCGGCTGACACCTTGAAATTTGGACCGAATGACTTTCTCCTTACAGTCTAAATTAATAGTTTCGTTTATCCGCTGAGCATTTCATTTTTAGGGTTCCGTGCCCGAAGGGATCAACGGGACCCTACTTCTAAGCCAACAACGTCCGTCCGTCCGGCCGTCTGTCAGAAGCCTCTAGCTCAGCAACGGTAAGAGCTAGAAGGTTGGTATTTTCACAGAATATGTGTTGTTATGGCTTTAATATTAAATAATAATAAAACTATCACAATGTTTAAAGCCCGAGAAGCTCCCTATACATTGATACCTGATTGCTGTATTTCCGAATATATAAACGTTATTCTAGGTTCTTATATTGACGACTCACCTGCGTGATACTCCAGTAGCGGTCCAGCGAGATGAGGCACAAGTTCATAATCGACGCAGTACACAAAAGCACATCCATCGCCGAGTGTATCTCGCACCACCAAAACCCAAAAATCCAGTAACCCATCAGTTCATTCGCCAGCGAAAATGGCATTATTATCAGTCCAAGGAAAAAGTCCGACACCGCCAAAGACGCTATGAACCAATTTTGGATATTCTTCAGAGCCTTCTCCGTCACTATTGCGATTATCACTAGCATATTACCTACCACCACCATTATCATTAGAATTGTCACAACCACTGAAGCTAATATTATGTGGGCTGCTGAATACCCACTTGGATACCAGGTTTTCAATACCATTGGGTACAGAGTGGAGTTGGATAATGTTACGTTATCCGTAACATTCGACATCTGCAGCGCCAAGAATTCTTCTTGACTGATGTAAGTCGGTACCATAAATGTTGAATTGAGAAACGTCCCATTGAACTGAGTGGGGACGGTCGTCTTTGCGAGGAGTGTGGAAGCGTTGGACATCATCTTGGTTCTCTCGTTTTTCCGTGTTGACGCCACTTTTCCGTAAAATTGTGCTAACTACTCGATTTAAAAAGAATTGATTGCTTGGCCCCGTAGTGGAAATTTAGATGTGAAATTAATTATTAGTTTTATTGCCTATAGGAACGGAATATTATATTTTCGTTACCCTACCCGCTTTCTTTATATTTACAGCTTTATCTTATACCCGTTTTTTCCGAACTATACGCGACCTTTGTACAAGCGAAGATCTGTTAACACTATATGTAACGCCACAAATTCTAAATACCATAAAAACGTTATTTACAAAACAAACTACGAAACAAGCGAGCCTATTATTGCTTATGGACACCGTAAAAAAATTGATATCCGAAAACCAAACGACGCGCAAAAAATATTAAAAATGTACACTCGCGTTTGAGCGGCAACACTCAAATAAGCCCTAGTCTATCGTCCTAAATTAAAAAGTTACTTTATACAGTCGAAGGACCATCGCGTCGTCATCGCGCGCTTTTACACTTTCTCCATTCCCAAAATCTGTTAAACTTGTCGGCCATTTTGTTTTCACGTCACGCCGCCATTTTGTCACATGATCACGGCATCTTTGACGGTTGGCGCGAGACTGATGATTCAGGCGGCCATTGATTGTATTATAATCAAATATTGCGTGTCCGTTTGTCCTCGATGTTAAAAACTGTAATCTTCGCTATTGTCCGGTGACGTCTACCTGCAACAAGGTAAATGATTTGACACGTTAATTATTATGTGAGAATCCTCAAGTACCATAGTCTATTAAGGTAAATCATCTATTAAATGCTAATAATAACATTAAGAGATGACTTCTGTATTTCTGTCTCTTAATACACCTTTAAACGTGACCATTTTTATTCGTGAGCTAAGGTACGTCTTTAGGCTCAAATGGTCTATATTCTAAATCAAGAAACGTGATTTTTTACAAAAAACCGGTCAATTGCGAGTCTGACTCGCGCGCCGAGGGTACCGTACTTACCTATAAAAAGAAACAGTACCTTGTAGGTACGTTGCTTTTAACAATGGGTACCCATTTACAAACTACGAAATAAGACATAAAATTAATTTAGCAAGGTCCTATCTCCGTGCAATCGTAGAGTGTGATATGACCTTGCAAAGGTTATTCCGTTTAAATATTTTTTTAATGTGATGTAATTACAAATTTAGAGTTTTCGGACTTTTGCCTTTACTGCTTCTTCCCAAATTTCATGATTCTAGGTCAACGGGAAGTACCCTATAGGTTTTGATTCCCTTTGGATTCCTTTGAAAGTATCAAAATATGTGGCATAAACGGCCATATAGGATATTGCAAACCTGAGTATTTGATATTAATTTCAACTTTATACCTCCACGCGTTCTTGAGAAAAAGGTCTTGACACACTGACATACAGAGAGACAGACATGTGACCCTATAAGGGTTCCTTTTTGCCTTTTGAGGCACGGGACCCTAAAAACAGTCAAAACACATTATGAAAGATAAATTATAATAGTTTTAATCCGCGAGGAGCTAGGTCGGGTTTCGTTATAACCCACTTTTCGCAAGAGCAAGATTAAAACAAATTAAGGGTTCGGTTTCTTTAAAATTTTATTTAAAAAGGTACTAATTATTGATTACCGTTGACGAACATATATTCTTCTCAAAACAGAAGTGACGGCGCCGTTTTTAAGCGTGGTCTCTAAAAAGAATTAACCTAATCCGTTCCCGTTCTGACCCCAAAAACAATCTCGAATTTAATTATACCTTTTTAGGTTGTTGATTTTGAGGGCCTATTGCGAAGTTCCCCCTCTGTAGTTAGCACTTTGTCTTTATATCTATATATTGTAAGTAATGTTTTTCGTTACAGTTTTTGCGAGATTTTAAATGAAGCCAATTCAATACAGGGTGGGCCATAAGTTTTTGCACTTTGAGAAACATGATAGCGGTAAGACTACGAATGCTATTTTCTTAGGTATTTATTATATGTAATTAGTATAATCCTCTTCTAGTATAATCGCTCCTCTGCTGCACTGTGAGTGAAGAAATTGCATAGAATGTGTGCAGATGCTTATCATCCTGGCATGTCGTAAAAGTCGACTAAGGGACGGGTCCTCTCCAACATGGTGGACTATCTGTATGGGCGATGGGCTGATCACCTGTCACCATACGGTTCATCATACCATCTTAGGACTAATTAATCGAACGTAGCCACAAGTAGTCTTGTGGCTCTGCCCACCCCATTAGGGATTTCAGGCGTGATGTTATGTATGTATGTATGTATGTATGTATGTAATTAGTATAAAAACACTGTCTTCTAAATGAGCTCCGTCTAGTTGCTGGCACTCTTGCAACCGACTACGCAATTGTATAAAAAGATGGTGACAATCATCACTTCTGCGGCCCTAACATGAATGACACAAAGATAAGATAGACCGTCTTCTCTCTAAGTGCGTCTCTCTCACACTAGTGCCGACGAAAGAGATAGTCATAGAGATAAACGGGTTTAATTTATCTCTGTGTCATTCATGTTTGGGTCGCTTGGACGAAACCGCCCTGTTTGCTTAATATTCGTTGTTGAACTAGTTTCTTTTAACTTATTGATCATAACTTTGATTAAATTGATGCTGGGACACTAACTTATACGGCGTTATCGGCGGCTCAAGTACTTATTAAAATGCTTCTTCATACAAATGTAATATTACCACCTTTTATATATCTACTTATTAAAAAGCTTCTTCATACAAATCCTTATAAATTGTGCACCAAAACAATAGAAAATCGATGACATACTTTAATACAATATAATAACTAATGCTATTCAATTTTCATCCTTATTTAGTTCCCTTGAGGCGTTATTCAGTCTCCGACGTCATACCGGTAGAATATTAAATTAGTTTTTGACCTTTGAGCAAGTTCCGAGCATAGTTGTGTAAGGGTTCTATAATAAGAACACTTACAGCTATTCACAGCTTCAAGTTTGGAGTTTGAGGCAAACAGTGTGTGACAAAGGAGTCGAGGCTTTAATGTAACAGAATAAGGTCGAGTTGCAGTTGTATAGTGAACGAAGAGTTAGTTTTTTGTTTAGGTTTCTTTGAGTATGATATTAGTCAATATAATAGGGTGTAATGATTTCTTTTCATCTCTCTTTGGATAGCTCTAAGTAATGTAAACCAAACTGTACGCAAAATATTATAGTGTTATTTTATTTGATATAAACCTTTAAAATAGAGTAACATAAAGTCTGTTCGCCGAGTTGATAAAAAAAAAACAGCCCTTCTTAACTCATTAGCAGTGATCGTACTTTTTCCAGCATTCTTGGTGCGATGACGTCAAATGACACACGACAGGACCTATGAAATATTATGTTGTCATTGAAAATGAAATACTATTTTCTTTACTTAATCAGTTATTATAATTGTGTATAACATTTATTACTGTAACCCAAAATTCCTCATATTTTTCGGAGGGTCTGCACTGCCAGCCATTACCTACGCATTATACTGTCTATGCTAATATATAGTTAGTATATTAATTCCTAATCTTAATTATGAACTATAACCTGAGATAAGGATTTATTGCAACTGTGTTACATTTTCTCATATACTCGTAGTAAATTAATCCTTCATTTCATTATGCATATTGGGTTAGGCTTTACATGTTCTGAGAATATTTTTTGTCTTTCCGAGATGTTTAATACGCTATTTTATTTTTATTTTTGATTTTATTTGATTCTTGGTTCAAACAATTTAATATTGGGAACTACTAACAACCCTAGCACTGCACCAAAAATGTTGGAAAAAGTACGATCCCTGCTCATTATAAATAGCGGCCCGCTAATTATTTTTACCGATGATAATAAAAAGTTAAAGGGAAGAACTATACTTTTTTAATAGAATATTATTATTGAATAGCCTGTATATGTCCCATTGCTGTGATATAATCGGACGACGAGCATGACGAAGTCTCAGAGTCGGAGGAAGAATCAGAGTCGGTGACGTTTATTATGAATTGCTTCGTCTTAAACAACACACGAACACCCAAACGACACACTCGAAGCGTATTCCAGTACAGAATGGCAATATGGCCGCCGCGTACGCGCGCTGGCACGCCCAGCGCGCCGCGCTTGACAACAACTGCGAGCTTCATACCACGAAACTTGGCGCGCGGCGATAAGCGACGCCCGTCATACAGTTTGCGATAAGTAATCGACAGTCGCTATTTCGAGACGATATCATAATATTTATAAACTCTCGGCGAACAGACTTTAGCTGCTCTGCATTCTCTAACAAATTTAAGCCCATTTCGTCTCTCATTACGCATGACAATTATAAATTGACCCGCGCGCTGGTAGGCATTATGCGAAATTAGGTACTTACGACCGTGGCCGGCTGCACCGAAATACGACCAAGGTCGAATACACGCACGTACGTGTAGTTTATATGCACTGACAGGTCAAGTTAGGCTCGCTGTTGATTTCGGTAACGAAATGTTATTTAAGAGCATCGCACCCCAGTAGGCACTCTTCAAACAGTAATCAACATCATTGGCCTTACGTCCCACTACTGGGCCTGGGCTGGCTGCCTCCTTTTATAGTGAAGTGGTAAGCCTACCTCCGAGCTAGCGGCCCGGGTTCGATCTCCGGTAAGGGCAAATATTTGTGTGTCCAGCACAAATGTTTGTTGCTGAGTCGTTGATGTTTCCTATGTATTTAAGAGGACTGAACCAACGGCAAAAATCACCCTCTTCATACAAAAGGTGATAAAGATTTCCACCATCAAATGTTAACCAATTTTGACCAATAACATCACATTTTGCATGGAATATGCAACTGAGCAATCGTTATGGATACCGTTGTAAATATTTGATAACCGAAAAAATATATTATGTAAATATATAATTTTTCATAGGTTGTACAGTCATAACAAAATCTAGCTCTATATATTTTTTGAATATTGATAAAGATCAATAAAGTCAAATATCGCGGTAATTAGTTTTGTATGAGAACACTAAAACAACAATAAAACTTAATTTATTGATTATAGTGAAAAAAACAAAACGTATATACCTAGATTTGATTGTGACTGACAATCTATCAAAAACTGGTCATAACGGGTTAACATTTAAGGGGTGGAAATCGTTATCGGCTTTTGTATGAAAAACCGTAGGTTCACACTCCTCTTAAGTACTTATTTATCTATATAAGTATGTATGTCGTTGTCTAGTACCCATAACACAAACCTTTATTACATACACATACACAATTCATCAATAATATTACAAAAGAAAAGAAGATCAAATGTGTCAAATTGTACAAGTGCGATCCTCGCCCACAAGACAAATGTGCCAATAAGAGAGAAGATCGCGTACATTTCTTCCTTAATATTTCCACTTAGTCCTGAATTGCCAATATACCCAATATACGGTGGGAAACAATTCTATTCCGGTAATAATGTATCTCTTTCTCACAATAAATAAATAAATCAGGCGACAATATTTACATAAATCGATCTAGTCCCATAATAAGCTCTAAAGGCTAGTGTTATGTGTACTAGACGACGATATCATCATTATCCTCATAATTTCAGCCGAAAGACGACCACTGCTGGACATAGGCCTCCCCGAATGATCTCCACAAAGACCGATTCTGAGCTGGTCGCATCCAGCGCTCCCGCAATCTTTACCAGGCGCCTCATTCGGGAACGCTAAGTGATTTCGTAGCGACTCGTAAGCCAGATTTCTCATTCCATTCTTCCGCACGACGCGAAATGCGTAAGAGCGAGATGAGAGATATGGCTTACGAGTCGCTACAGAATCACTTAGCGTTCCCGAATGAGGCGCCAGGTCGTCCGTTCACCGTGAGGGCAATCTGCCCACGCTACGCCTCCTACTCTTCGACCCCATAGGCCATCTGTTCTACGAGCAATCTGCTCCGACTGACTCACGTCACTTAAGTTTAGCAATTCTTTGAGCTGCGAGTATATCGGCTAATTCGATCTCCATCGCCCTTTGGGTGACCTGGTCATCGTTTATTATTAATACGCTGACAAGAGCCAATGACCATGAGTGATCGGTCATTGTCTGTTTGCACCGGAGTGAACGAGAAGCATTGTGCGGTTTACTGTATGGGGAAAATCAAAAACGGATGAATTATATAATTATACACTACACGTAAAATATAAATTAGTAAGTACTTTTTTGAGTATGGGCGTGATGTAATAGTGTTATTTATTATAGAACCATCATAAGTTAAAAAATTAAGACATAGAACTGTTTTAAGAAGATTTCAGACGTAACTTCACGACTTTTGTCTATCGTATCGATTTCATCAAAAATCGTGTTTTGGAAATAGTCATTTTTTCAATAATATAATGAATATGAACGTATTTTCTTTTCGCTTTCCCAAATCAAATAGTTTTTGTTAAAAAAGTGTTTAAGTAAATCCGATTTAGGTGTTTTCAGCGCCTTAATATTATTATTAATGAAGCTGCATAACCATGCATTTTATAGTTGTGTGTTGAACACTCCCCAAAGTGCAATGAATAAAGTTCATTCCATAGCGGAGAGATTGTTAAGTGCAGTTTGCACAAACCTACAGTGTTTCAGCCGTCGGGATATGTACTTTAAATAGAAAGAACGAAGTTTGTAGCGGCTCTGAATAAAGTAACATTTTATGTGCTTTTAACCTCATTAAAGTTTCTGTCTGTCTGTTGCTAGTTATAGGCTCAATTTGAATCTAGCTAATCTTTTTCTCGAGTATTACTTTTTACCTGAGTAACTTAAAAAGTATAATATGTCTACATGGATGTCAAGCTATCTCTTCCTTAAATTTCATCGAAGTCAGTTGAGTAGTTGAGCCGTGAAAACAAAACAAAGACAGATAGCTGTCAAAACAACTTCAGCTTTTTTGTAATTTTGTCACGTCAATGTTATTTTTGCATTTGCTAAATTTTATATTACCATGGAGTACTCGAACACTTGTATAACCGTTGTAATTTAGTAACACATAATAACGATCACAACAAGAAACTTGGCAGCCATAAATAATCCGGGATACCTAATCCGCGAGTATGGATTGTACTCCGGAGAGATATCAAACGGGTAGAGCGATAGTTAAGTGGAGGAAATACTGACAAAATACTTGGTATTGAAATACTTGGGAATATGTTGCGAGTATTATTTACAGTAACAATTGTTCCTTCTTCAAAATTCAGAGAAGCCACGCATATTGATCTTTAATTAAATTGACGTTTGAGTGACGTTTTTGTAAAGGATGACAACTACTTGACGGAAATTTAACTATTAAATCTCGAATCAAATACTTAAGTGGTTTCTGAATTCGGCCATAAGTTAACAAAAAATATGCTGCCTTTTTAGCTGTCATAAGAGATACTTTTGCTTTCTATTAAATAGTCTCGAGTTCTAAAAACCATTTTTCAGTTCGGTATTGCCACCAGCAAACCTAATAATTATAAGTTCACAGGGAACATAATATAGGATAGGTGAAATTATGATTACAGATTTAGAGTAATATAATAATGTTCCTGCTTTATTTCTTTATTTATAAGGTTCCATATTAAACAAAGAATTGTCTGTTCTCTAAGTAGGACTTAAGGATGGTATAAAAGTTCTTAAGACGAACTTTTTGAGCTTGCACAGGGCTGTATCTTAGGCACAGTTTTGTACATCATATACACCTCTGACCTGCCCAAGAGGAGGCATATCCTCACAGCAACATACGCAGACGACACAGGCATACTAAATTGCGATGGAGATGCTGATGAAGACTTATTGAAGCTGCAGGAGTAAATTAATAAAAATGCATGATTGGCTCGGTAGGAGCGTGGCGCAATGTCACGAGGCACAAGTTTCGTTATCACTGTATGATATAGATACTCGAAGTCATCTTTGCGCGTGATTATATCTGTGTGTGAGCTTATAAATATGCAGCTTTGATTTGTGTGGCAGTAACAGAGCTCACGCTTACATAGCACTGCGCGCAGATAGCCATATGATTCTCTAACGTGCGCAGCAGCTGAACAGCCATGCGGAACGCAATCAAATTTGGACCGAATGTTTTTGTGCTTTGAGTCTAAATTATTAGTTTCGTTTATTCGCTGATGGACCACGGCGCACGTTACAGGATCACGTCACATGACTTGAAGTATCTCTAATCGTTTCGGTGCGGTGTCAAGTCAATACACACCCACATATCACAGTGAACAAATACACGTTATTGTTTTTATTATGACTACACCTCTTGCTGTTTCGCACGCCTCTATTTTATTTTCTGTTCCTTGTATTATTATTAGTATTACCAATGTACTGTTTAGTTCGAAGTTCTTACTTTTTATATTGTTAGATCTGTGTTTGCAAAATAAACGTATTTCTATTCTGTTATATTCTATAATACAATATTAGGTATATATTTACGATGGAAGGCGATAGTGGTTAGTACCAATTTCAACATATTACAAAAGCAGTATTCTTTCGCTTCTCATCTACAAGGCTCAGAGTTGGTCTTTGATGGATTAACAGAAGTTTAAGCTCGAAGTTTGTCAGCGAGCTATGGGGCGCGGCATTTTGGGTTTTAATTTGATGGATTGCATCCGAAACTCCACCCTGCGCTCCGAGACTCGAATAGTCGATGTAACTCAGTAGACAGCCAGGCTGAAGTGGAACTGGCTTCACGTCTGCCGCATGCCGAATGAGTTGTAGGCAAAGGTTACCAGAGAGTGGAAACCAAACCACTCAAGACGGAAGCCTAGCAGACCTGCTTATGTGATGGCGGGATGAGTGGAACTCCTTTTTAAAGGACTTGCCGGACACGGCTAAACATTTCGAACACTGAGAGTGGAGTGGAGGAGTGGAGAACAGACTCATAATAAAATAATTTAAAAAACCCAGACACGTGCGAGTTAAACTCGCATCGATAGGGTTCCGTGATTATATGAACTTTCCTATAATACCTACTTTAAATGCCATAGAATTCTTATAGGTTTTCCTGGATTGTATAAGTAAAGAACTATGTTCTGTTTTTTTTTTTAATTTTAGGCCGTTGCGGAGTTACGCGGGGCATGGTCAATTTTCGCCTATTTTCCTAAATAACTTTAAAACTATTGATTATAAAATTATAAAATAAAATTAAGATTCTCACAACGAGCCCTTTCATTTGATATGTTATGACACTTATGACACGCCACGTAAATTAGTAAATTAAAAAAAAAGTCTTCCAAACTATGGTTGAAAATCTTTTTTTTTAATTTACTAATTTACTCCACAAAAGCGGAGTTTAAAATTCATTTGTATAGATAGTAGACGTCCGTGTTACAGTCACCGACTTACATATGTGTACCAAATTTCGGCTCAATCGGTCCAGTAGTTTCGGAGCAAAATCGCTGTGATAGACGGGCAAACAAACGAGTGATCCTATAAGAGTTCAGTTTTTTCCTTTTGAGGTACTGAACCCTAAAAAGCAGTAAATATTGAACGGATTAATCGAACCTAGTATTTTACCCTGTTCTTTATACTTCAATACCTCCGCTTCCTTGTAATATAAAATCATTATTGAAGAACATATTGGATATTATTCGCCGGTCAGCGGAACAGGTTCAACTAGCGCGCTGCCGGTCTTTGAAACCTCAAGCGCTTGCGGCATTTGCAGTGTTCAATGAATAATATATAACTTGTCCTATACCTATGTGTAACGAATTTGATACCCTGAGCATTTTGATGATGGAAATACTCGTTGAAATATGCATATGAAAATGAAAATATTTATTTTGCAAGTAGGCCACATGGGCTCTTTCACATGTCTGAATCTACCAGCGCTTCGAAAGGTGACATCTGCTGAAAAGAGACGCCGCAAGAAACTCAGCAGTAAGTCTTTTTTCAACTTTGACATTAGAGTTTTATCTAAAAACTAACACAAAATGTGCAACAAACAAACCTAGTGGCTACAAAGTAATTCTAATAATAAATAGTAAGGGAGATGTATAGCCTCCGCGTCTGGACAAGAGCTGGATGAGATCCCTCAAAGGGATAAGTTCGCCATTGTACTAATTGAAATTTTTGTTTTTTGTAATTTTTAAGGTGTTTTTGATGTACAATAAAGAGTTTTACATACATACATAATAATAAAAATAATATTGAAACATATAAATCGATTAAGTAATCTAGGTTAAATGGAGGTGTAAACAGTCTCCACGGTCAAGTATAAAGAAAGATGACGATGTAAGGTCTCCATATATCAAAAAGAAACAATTTGAAATATAACATTGCATGTCCTAATAACTGACAAAGCTGCCAAGCCATTAAATAATGTCTCTGGGGTCCCCAACCGACACTTGGTCGATGTGGGAACGTATGCCAGTCCCTCTCATTGTAAAAGAGGGTACAGAACTCTGGGCACAGGCCCAGTAATAAGAATATAAATACATAGAAGATTTTTACCCTAAAAACATCGTCCGGAATGGTTACTTTGGTAATACCTACTGCTAAACGTAATCTTCATTTTTAACCGTCTTGCCGAAAGGTAGCCCCAAATAGGATTGGGTCGTGAAGATAAGCCAAGTTTCCACTCTACCGCCCAACTACTCTAATAACGGTGAATACAATTTTCAAAGGCATTTTCCTTGTTTTCCTAGTGTTATGAGCCGCTTATGGTAATAAACGGAGCGATTAGCGGGCTGAGAAATTAAAATTACTAACTTCATGACGCTAATTATGGAAAAGGAAGTTATTATAACTTCTTATTCCAGAGTTGAACCTATACCAGTCAGATTAGTTATAAAATAAAACACACCTAACATAACCTAACAATCACCTACGAGGTACCTACAGGATACCAAAGTATTTTGGCCGTTGTACGTGACGTTATTAATTTATTATCTCTTTTTATTCTGTAGGCATACCCGGTTGTTAGTCCAGCTTGGTAACAACATATTCATCATCAATCGGAGACCGTTAACTTTTTATAAGGGTTACAAATCTACTTACTTTATTAAAGTTACACAATTTTAAATATAAGATATCCTGACCAGCAAACAAGCCAAAAAAGTTATGCGAGAACATACATAAAAATATAATGTATACGGGTCGAATAGATAACCTCCTTTTTTGAAGTCGGTTAATAAAGATTGCTTTTAGCGTAATAAATATACGGCTAAATGTTATTCGACCAAATGATTGACTATCCTAGAAGATTGACTTGTGTGCCAAACTTGACAGATTGATTGATGATTAAATTATAGTTTTCAAATAACCCAAGATAACGTCTTGGAGCGATATTTTTCCGCTTCGCTCGTCACTGCGCGCGCTCACCGACTCATATATTCGGTTGGTCGTGACCGCTGCTATCCAAGCTGTCAGGCGCACCGAGCGAAACAGAAGATGAATGAGCGAGCCAACTATATACCTTCATATACCGCGACTTGTGGCGCTGGGCGGAAAATCGGGAACACGTCAAAATGTACTGAGATTTGCGCTATTATACAAAGAAATGTTATATTTTGCACAAGACTCGTGAATTGTTCACTTTCTGCGTGTGTTAAAGAGTGTTTTCGATGAAGCAAAGCATCGCGTCGAAACCTGCATACAAATGTGAAGTAATTGAAAGATGCGTGAAGTCCCCAAACCGCACTGGGTCCGCGTGGGGACTACGGTCCAGTCCCGTACTATAAGAGGAGGCTTGTCTAGCAGTGGGACGTATATAGGCCGATCATGATGTACATATGTGTTTGTAACAATTTCAGATGAGAAAAGTCTTAACTAGAGATGCAACGGATAGCGGTTTTGCTAGATACCGGATATCCGGCAAGGCCATTGGCCGAATAGTCAACTTGTTATGAATTGTAAGAGCGCGGGGACGCTTTTTGAAGTTCAATACGCGCTTTATTAAGGCGCTAGTTAGCGGGCTAGTTTTTTTGTGCAACTTTTTGGTCCCATTACTGATATAATATGTAATCTTTTTGGGAATAGCCCAAATTGCAGCAATAAATTGCCGAAAAACTAGCCCTTTTACAAACCCCTTTACGTCAGTTAGGAATATCCGAATGTGCACGATGTCATGTTACGTCAAGTCAGACATAGCGGAGTAGAGGGCAACGATAAAACAGACGAACTGGCAAGAGCCGGGGCCGACCAAGAATTTCTGGGGCCCGAACCGGCCCTACCAATTTCAGCCATAGTAACCAAAGGAGTCATCTCAAGATACATTGAAGAAAAAACCCAATGAGGAATGGAGAACTGCTCAGACATGCAGACAAGCAAAACACATGATAAGGAGAGTAAACCAAAAAAGGACAAGGTATCTAATAAAGCTTGGTAAGTACAACCTCAGCATATTGACAGGGGCAATCACAGGCCACTGCCCACTAAATAGACACCTATCAGTAGTTGGGGTAAGATCAGATCCTCTCTGCCCACACTGTGGGGAGGAAGAAACTAGCAAACACCTCTCAACCGATTGTGTCATTTACTCGTCACTGAGATATTACATTTTTAGAGAAGATAAAATAGATGTAACCGAGATCAGTAGCTTGAACCTGCAGGATGAACTTATGTTCTGCAGGAAAACAAGAAGATGGGATCCATGCTGGATGGGAGTGCCGCCGCGATAGTAATCCTCGGCTCCAACCTTAGGGAACTGGGCTGAATGATCAGCGCACGCAGATCGACCGCCCGCCTGTCGACGGCCGGGCGTCCCCACCCACCATCATCATCATGATCATACGTCAAGTTTTATATTCAAATAAAAATAAACAAAGTTTTAATTTAATAACTGACGTTGATTTTGTTTATTTCTTATTTATTGTTTTATCCTATTTCTGATACCAGCTTTTACTATCCGGTATCCGACCGGATTTTGACTCACTATCCGGTATCCGGCCGGATGGTAAAATCATGGCCGGATAGGCCTGATACCAGATAGTTAACGGATACACGTTACATCTCTAGTATTAACCCAAGATAATCGGGTGACGCCTGCACCACAGATAATGACGTGATAGAAGAGTCTGCCAGAAGTCTGACTTCTCCCTGAGGGTGTTCCAGTTGCGACCACGTGATGTTCAGCTCGTTTGTGTTGCCCCCAGCTGCTACGCGAGACCATCGCGTGTCCTGACTTGGACTCGTGTTCAGCCGCTTCCGGGGTAGCTTGCTTGTCCAGAACACGTCTCCAGGAGTGACAATGCTAAGGAGCCATGCTTTTATCATTATCACCATAATTTCCGCATCCAGCGGAGACCTGCAATCTTCACCAGGTTGTTCGTCCGTCACTCAAGAACTCTTCGGTCCCATCGTCCATCTGTCCTACGAGCAATGTGCCCCGCTCACTGCCACTTAATTCTTTAGACTATGTCGGTCACTCTAGATATTTTCCTTCTCATTTCTAATTCGATCTTGCAGCGAGAGCATAGCCCTTTCTATCGCCCTTTGGATGACCTTGAATATTGTTATGAGGCCCATAGTAAGCGACCACATCTACGTGCCGAAAGTCATCACTGGCAAAACACACTGGTCATAGGCTTTTTGTCTTCGTCGCCTACGTATTTGTAATTACTTGTAAGTTATTGAATTAGTCAGTCTGTAAATTATTAATGTAACCACTGATGTCAAATAAATGGTTATTATTATAATGTCAATTCGAATCTAAACCACCATTAATTCCAATGTGGAACCTCGAAATTCCTGTGGGCTTAAGTCACGTTCCAAGATCGAAAATTTTCTAAATTAGTTCCTAATACTAAGGTACAAAGTCTACATTAGAATAACTATCTTCAAGCAAAACAGGTCATGATAAATTCGTCTTTCACAGGACTAATACTAAAACGTTGTAAGTCCTTTACTATCATCAGGCGCTTACCGCTTTTTATTCTTAGACATAGAACTTATTCCCTTTTAGCTCTTCATAGCAGATTAATATTTAACACAAACGAATTCAGCTACTATAATAATACCAAAAAGGTCCATATCAGAACGCACCGTGTAAACCGGAAAAGTACATCTATGACATATTAGTTTTTCGAATTTGGGAAAGTAGCTTCAGCTAACACTGTCGTAAGGCCGATTTTCGAGTGAAGTCTTTGAAGCGAAAGTTGGACCACAGATTGGTAGTTTGGAAGTCGACATGTGGCATTCAGGAGCGGTCAAGCGTGAAAGGTCGGGTTGCTAATTTCAGCATTCCTATACGCATTACTTATATATGCGTATAATAGATGTTATAGCGAAATCGCACTATATGTAGTGACAGGTGTACTGTTCGCAAAAAATACCAAAATAAGAATTGAATATTCATTAACTTCACGTAAAGTTTTATCAATGACCGTCAACAATTAAAACTTTTAAAGAAATCCAGTCAACAATCATTACTGTAAAGCCAAGTCGTTTAAATCGCAGATCAAAAAAGCGACGAATAATATCCTATACCTTATACCTGTCGTAATTTAACTTGGACGGCAATTGTTATTTTTCTTTTTCATAACTTCTTTGAAACATTACAAACCTTATTTGCTGACTAGTGGACCCGCCACAGCTTCGCCCGCGGTATTTTCCATACAAACTTTATCACCCCTTTTCACCCCTTTAGGACTGGAATTTCGAAAAATCCCTCCTTAGTGCACCTCTATAGGATACTCGAGGAATGTCTCCTCCAAATTTCAAACCCCTAAGACCACCCGTTTAGGCTGTGCGTTGTCTATGAGTAAGTCACGGTAGGAACTGTTTTATCTGATAGATAATAATACAAGAAAAATAACATTACTGAATAATATAATAATAAGAATAATGACGTCACCTGAAATTCACTATGGAATTTGCAGTCAGTGACTTCACATAGCTATAGGATTTCATGGAGTGACCGACTGCTATTTCCAAGTCGATCGCACGAGCACGGCAGAATCGATTTCTTGGTTATTTCTTTTTGAGGTTATGCAGTCGGGTTTTATGTTTTGTATTGTATATTTTATTCCGTTAGTTACTTTACCAATAGTTTATAATTATGTTATAGTCAAACCCTTAGGTCAAACTTACAATAATTTGTGGGATCAAGACAAAATATTTAAGAGGAGTGTGGACCTACAGCTTCGCATACAAAAGGCGATAACTATTACCACCCCTGAAATGTTAACCAATCTTGACCAATTTTTGATAGGTTGTCAGTCAGAACAAAATGTAGGTCTACATGTTTTGTTTTTTTTTTCCACTAATATCAGTATTTTATTTTATTTTTATTTAAAGACTGACCAGCGACTGACCTCAGTCTCACCTGATGGTAAGTGATGACGAGGCCGAAGATGTAGCTCGCTGGTTCAGTAACAGCCTATTCACTCTTTTTTTGAAGATATCTAAATTATACTTGACAGGAAATACAGACGACGGGAGTGAATTCCAGTCCTTAGCGGTTCGCATTAAGAAGGATGAGGCGAATCGCTTCGTGCGAATGAGTGGAATATCGACAACATAAGGATGAAGACGCTCTCGACGTCTGGACGTTCGGTGGTAGAACGGAGAGGGTGGAATCAAATCGTGTAATTCCTGCGCACACTCTCCAAAATATAACCTATAGAACACAGACAAACTAGCAACTCACCGACGGTGACCGAGACTTTGTACTCTGTCCCCAACCGATAGAGCAGCACCAATGAGTCTACGAGCCCGCCAGTCAGTCGTTGCTGTTTAAGTATTCTCATACATAATTTCGGTGATTACCTATATGACTTCGTTGATCTTTAATCGATATTCAAGAAACGTATAGACCTAGATTTTGTTCTGACTGACAAACTATCAAAAATTGGTCAGTATCTGTTAACATTTAAGGGATGGAAATCGTTATCGCCTTTTGTATGAAAAGGGTGATTTTTGCTGTTGTCTCACAATCCCTTTTAATTTGAACTTGCCATGCATAAGACTTAATATAATTTAATTTAATATTGAAATTAAATAGTGAAAGTTTACCACGGAAAGTATCTCTTTGATTCGACAAATCATCCGAAATCGGTGAATCTTTCAGTCCCGTCGTTAAATACTTTAACAAATGATTACAAAGGATGATCCCTTATTAAAACTTGTACAATTAACGGTGAACTTCACTAGCCGTCCAAACTTTTTCGAAACAGTAACCAATGAATAAAAAATAATTGAAACTTTTTCTTCTAATTAAACAAGTCCGGGATTTCGATATCTAATGACTTCGACTTTCGACATTCGATAAAAGAAAAGATGGCGGGCGTGAATTGGGTCAAGCGCGAACTGATATTGTGTTATGGGTTCTATTTTAGTATTTTAATAGAGATACAACGGATAGTGGTTTGTCCGGATACGGATACCGGATATCCGATAGGCCATTGGCCGGATAGAATTTGATACATGACGTTGATTTCGTTTATTTCTGATGGCTTTTATTTCTTTAATGCTATTTCTGTGCTTTTCCGTATCCGGCCGGATAGTAAAATCATGTATGGATAGGCCGGATACCGGATAGTTTAACCGGATATCAATTGTATCTCTGATTTCTAGTAATATAATCGAATACAACGTAATCGATGGCTACATAAAAGCCTTCCTATCCAATTAATGCAAAATGCTGTATTTTGACTTGTTTGTCTTTTTTAAAAGTTGAAACAAAATAAGGACAGAGATAGTTAAAGGATCTGCTACTTTTTCTCCCGAAAAAAATGACATTTCCTGAGGAATACGAATACGAATTTCACGTAAAATAATGGGCAATAGCCAAGTCCTATATTTTTGTATCATTTTGCCCATTTTTAATCTTTATAATTTACCTAGAAATAATTATGTATGTGGGCTATTTCTATTTAAGATAGACATCCTTATTAATTTGAAGAAAAGGTATCTCAGAATCAGTCTATCGTAGATCTTACTACGATAGTGTTAAAGTTTAAGTTTCCATTCCCTGATTTTGAGATACAATCTCGTTTCAAAGTTGTGACTATATAATAGTTAATACGCGCTTGTAGCGCGTAGGAGCGTTATTCTTCATTGTACTGCACCCGGCTACTGTTTCCTTGGCAATGAAAGTGATAATTAATGTCTACAAGCCTTATATAAAACCGTATTTCGATTTTGGAACTCTGAATATCGAAGGAACCCCAAAAAAAATAGGGACTGGAGACAAAAAAGTATTTTTAAAAGAAACGAAGTGTTGCGTCGGAATAAATTCGGATTTGCAAGTAATTTGGTGCGTTCGTCTTTCTCTGTCGGTAACTAGATCTCGAATAAATGAATATTTTTCGTAATCATTTTTCGGGGGAAAATACTAGGGCTCCCGCTTTTTATCGGATTCCGTGACCTTTAACGTACGAATATTATGTTTCCGAGAGATTTGCTTTCCAGTTTAGTTTTGCTATCGTTGGATTGTTTGTAGAAGTAAAACCAGTTGTATTATTAAAAAAAAGATAATTTCTTTCAATTTTGAAGAAGAAGGTCGTAAGTTTCAAGTCAAATATCAGTGACAACCTAAAGAGGCTTGTAAAAGGGCTAGTTTTTTGGCAATTTATTGCTGCAATTCGGGCTATCCTCAAAAGTTTACATTTAAACTTTTGGTCCCCATTAGTGATGTAATGTAATCTATTTGGGGATATCCCATGAGGATTTGGGGATAGAAGATGATAGAGTTTTACAAACTGATGGCAGGGTAGATGAAGCAATTGAACATTTCATAATCACCGTCACCGACTCTGATTCTTCCTCCGACTCTGATACTTCGTCATGCTCGTCGTCTGATGATATGCCAGCAATGGGATATATAGAATTTCCGGTAAAAATAATTAACGGGCTGCTATTTGTAATGAGTTAAGAAGCCCTTTTTTATCAACTCTTGGCGAACAGATTTTAGATAACGGAGCGATCGAGAGTACGTAACGCGGCAATGACGGCGCAGCCTTGACTACAGTCCGAGCGTGAGTTGAGGCCTCCTTCCGGGACGTCCTTTTACTGCAGGCCACGACGGCACTGAACTCGCGCGCGGACTGTAGTTCACCCGTATTTCCTATATTAATTGTAAGTGTGTGTGTGCGGCGGTGCATGGGTACCGGCGCGCACACATTTAACTGCGCGATGTACCATTGTATGGAGATTACTTACTATCTTACACTCCGGTTTAGTTTACAAACTCCGGTCAAGACGTCATTACAATTCCATACATTTAATGTGGCATCTCAACCTCAATTTGTTACCCCCGAAATCACTCTATAAATTAACTGGCGAGTCCATGATTCGATAGAATGAACTACTGCGCCGACTGTACGACCGTGACAGTAAAATAATAAAACAGTGCGCAAGAGTCAATTATCATTCTTCTGGTTACTCGAAGTATCCGTTGAACTAATTTTGATACAATTTGGCAAAGACTTACTTTAAGATTTGGAACAGGACATACAATACATTTTATCCTTTAAGATTGTTGATGAAGTCGCTAGCAAAAGCTTGTACCTAATAATTATAATACCTAGCATATTGTTAATATTACATTTTTAATCAACCGGTTGAAAAAGTGGTTTCACTGTTAGACTACGATTGTTAAGATTCCCGTCAAAAAGGGTCGTTTGTGTGTCTTGTTATTTGACCAACAAACTTTAGTTATAGATGAAACTTTGGGGAATCATTATCATATTTGCGAGTACATATGAAAAAGTGTAAAAGTACGGTAGTCAAAGTATATGCCGAGATATTTGGCTTCATCATTATTGTGGGATTTCCACGTTTGCCTTCCGGTGGAGAACGTGACTTTTACCAATTTTGTTTAATTGGCTTTAATACGCTAGTTTTTAAGCCAAGTTGCAATGTTATTCAGGCAATTTTTTAGTTTCTTTGATGCTTCTATCGGATCTTTAGAAACCTGCTGATCTGTATCATCAGCAAATGTGCCCATCGCAACCCCGCCTGTGTCGGACAAATCTATGTGAGCAAAAGATAGACAGTTGTGCCCATTACAATGCCTTGCGGTACTCCCGTGTAAATTCGGTGTAGCATTGTTACTTCTTTATTTTTTATACAATAAATTCTCTAAGTATGGATAGAAAATAGTTTCTTGGGAGCTCTTTTTTATAATAATAATTATGTGTATGTGTTTTAAACATGAAAGACAACACCACTACAGACACGAATGCTTCCACGTAACGATTCAGCTATACTTTAGTCTTACTGTTATTAGTATGTTAGCTGTAACCTTTGAATAAAGGATAAACTGTCTGCTCTTGCCCATAAAGAGGACTGATGGCTGCGGTCAAGGTAACGGATCTGGGGCCTGAGGCCGTCTCAAATACTCCAATGAATAAATAAATAACGTCACACTCAACAACCCAAATTAGTACATATGTACGTTGAATTACTTTGGGGGAGCATCTGCATATTTATGTATTTAAATGGATTGTCAATAGTGTATTACATAAAAAAAGGTTTAAGTATAAAGTATTGATAAAGGTTGTGAATTAAACGTTACACTAATTACAGACAACCACAGCGTACAATAGGCTATCAAGAGAAGCAAATAGTAATGCTAAAATTAGAAACACTAATACAATGGCAATTTACAGTGGAGAAAGAAATACATACACAAAATGCTGAGAAGTGAATATCTGACCAATGTTGCAAATGTGAACCGGGATTTCATCCCGCGATCCTCAGCCAAGCTCCCGCCTTAGCCTTCTAACCTAAATGTATCCGAGTCGGTACTGCTCCGACCTGTATTGCTCGCTTGCTTCGTATTTATTATTTATTTTGTATTTGCTGTTTTTGTCTTTGTACTTATTAATTATCATATTCGTTTATTGCATATCATGTTGTTTACATAAGGTACATTCAGAGCATCCAAACATCATATAAATTCATTTGACCAAATGTTTATTGTATCTAATGATTTTTTGCTTTAATAAAGCATTCGATAAAAGACCAAATGCCTTAGTGTTACTTTCTGTTGTAATATTCTGCTGAGTGAAAATTTTACCAAATGCGTACGTACGTGCCTACTAAAATTACTCCAAAGATTGCATTGGCTAAAAAAACGGTTGCTAAAATTTGTCTGGGAATCGATAATTTGCCAAAAGTTTTTTTGATGAAACGGCAGGATCCCGCGAAAATTCTGTTTCGCCAGTTGAGTTTTAGTTTTTAATTTTACTTTACAATGAGTCCAATTCGAAATTTTCTAAACTTAAAATAAGAAAAGTCGAACTCGATTTTCAAAATCAAGTTTGACGTTTCTTATTTGACGTTTAGTGACTTTTAAATTAAGCGGCATACTTTGGAATTGGCCGAATAAAGCATTTAAGGAATATTTTTCTTGTTTAGTACTTCTTTTTATCAAATAAGAATAATGCTAACAGTGTAGGGGTTAATATCGGAATGCGTACAATGGGGTTGATAAAGTACGTGACGTCACCTACAGATCCTTGACTCCTTAGGGGTTGGCCCGAGTTAAGGGCTGAAGAGAATCTTGAGATAAAATGTTAATAAAAAAAATGATCCTACTATTTAAAGTTAGTTAATATTAAAAATATTAAAAGAGCAGTTATTTATACTTTCACTGGCTTCTGCCCGCGACTTTGTTGGCGTGGAATTCCGTTATAGTTATTCCACTAGCGACTTTTGAATTTTTCGGGATAAGCGAGACCCGTTTCATCGTGAAGAAGTAAAAAACATACACACAAACTTTCACATTTATAATACTAGTGGGATTCATATAACATCAGAGCGTCTCGGGCCTTTAATCGTTGGTCTTAGTGATACAGAAACCTATCGTTACTATGGTAATGAACATCGCTTGGTCACCTTTTTTTCAATATAACCTGCGCAAAGCAAGAAAAGGACAAAACAATGCGATATAATATACCATATCGCTTCGCCAACCAAATCTCGAATACAGACCCTGACGCTACGAGATCTACTACTTAGATCTCGTAGCATTGCTACGCCGTAGCGTACGCCAGCTACATTTCACCGACTTAGTTTTTGAACTATTCTGACTAAACTAACTTCGTCCGCCTAGAATTCGAATTATCGTATTTCCTTCAGGAACTTTGCGGTTTTCCGGGATAAAAGTAGCCTATGTCACTCTCCAGCCCATAAACTATCTTGATGCAAGAAATGAAGCTTGAAAGATGAACAAACCAACGAACTCGTATTTTCCTCCTAAGGACCGAATGTCAATTGTGTTACTTGAATTTTGAACCCTGTCAAATGGGGATAAAGTCAAAAATTCATATAGATTTTGTTCTTCATAAAGGATGCGGGGTCTTAGGAGGGTATTAGTAGAGATCGTAGGGGGCGATGAAGAGGGCTATGCTCGGAGTATCGCTGCGAGATCGAATTAGAAATGAGAAGATCCGCAAAAGATCTAAGTAACCAACGTAGCCCAAAGAATTGCTAAACTTAAATGGCAGTGGACATTGCTCGTAGAACAAATGGCCGATGGGGCCGAAGAGTTCTCGAGTGGCGACCGCGTACTGGAAGGTACAGCTGGTGAAAATTGCGGGACTCCGCTGGATGCAAGCAGAATCGGTCGTTGTGGCGATCATTGGGGGAGGCCTATGTCTTTCGGCGACACACTACGTCCGATCCGTATCCGATCCGAATCCGTGAAAATACGGTCTGGAGTAGTCGTAGAACTATTTCTATGGTAGGTTACTCACTAGATCCGTCATCCGATTTCTTTCCGTCATCCGTGAATCTCCATTCCGGAGAAGATTATTGACGGACCGAAGTACCCAGTATTATTTCTAGATCCGTATTGTTCGGAGTAGTGCGTAAGTAATATCCGAATTCAGCCGGAGATTCTTCGATCCGTATTTTCACGGGTTCGGATCGGATACGGATCGGACGTAGTGTGTAAGCGCGCTAAGGTTTTTTTTTATAGTAATAGAGTGGCAAACGAGCAGGCGAGTTACCTGATGGTAAGCAATCACCGCCGCCCATGGACACCCGCAACACCAGGGGAATCACGGATGCGTTGGCGGTCCTTTGAGAAAGGAGTAGGCTGACAAACAGGCAGACGGCCCACCTGATGGAAAGTAGTCACCACCGCATATGGACATCTGCAACACCAGAGGTGCTGGCAATGCGTTGCCCGTCTAGGAAGGATGGGAATGAGGGAATAGGCCTCAGGGTTTCGTCACTCACCGTACGAAACGCAATAGCAAGCTATTACTTTACGCCGATATTCTGTGAGAGTGTGGTACTGCCCCGGTCGAGCCGGCCCATTCGAACAGTAATCATCTAGTGAGGATTACTGTTTGACTCTACCACTACTGTTAGTAGGGAAGGGAAGTATCGGATTATATTTGTATACAAAATCGCCTCCTGTTCTCGCTTCCGCCGTTCCCTCGGAATCCCCAAGCCGTCTGCAGCGCGGACGATATTAAAATGATAAGTATTCTGCCTTTAATATAGCCCGGGCCAATACCGGCCCGGTTCGAAAACGTTACCAAAAAGGATCGCCGATTTTTCAATTAAGTTTGAATCTGTAATATATAGGGAGGGGTACTTTTTTTTTCAGTAATATTGTTCACCAAGACACAGGTCAAGAGTATCTCAGACCATGCTCAGTGTATGTTTCCGTATGGCCATAATAAATAAATAAATAATAATAAATGAATCAGTGGACAATGTTTACAAATCGATCTACTCCCAAAAGTAAGTTCTAAACGCTTGTGATATGGTTACTGACGACGATATACATAAATAAATACTCAAATACGTAGAAAACATCCAAACGTTTTTTGAATATTGATTAAAAATCAATAAAGTCAAATAATCGCCGAAATTTGTTTTGTATGATAATAATGAAATAACAATAATTGATTATAGTGAAAAAAACAAAACGTTTAGACCTAGATTTTGTTCTGACTGACAACCTATCGAAAATTGGTGAACATCAGTTAACATTTCAGGAAAGGTGGAAATCGTTTTCGCCTTTTGTATGAAAGGTTCACACTCCTCTTAATAGTCTGAGAAAATACTGTGACATACGGACCGCCGGACAGACGGAAATGGCAAGACTATAGGATTACTAGTTTGACTATGGCAGTTTAAAAATGGGCATGGTCCGATATTACAGTATAGTTCTACGCGGCCGAAAGCCTTAAAACGCTGACAACTGCCAATGTCCTTGAGTGATCGGTCACTGTCTGTTTGCACCGGAGTGAACGAGAAGCACTGTGCGGTTATTAGTATGCAGAACATCAAAAACGAATGAATAAGTAAACACACTACTTATAAAATAAATCCTTAAAATTTTAATATGGGCGTTATGTAATAGTGTAATTAATTATAGACACATAAGTTAAAAAAATTAAGACCTACAACTGTTTAAAGAGGATCTCTGTCGTAATTTCACGTTTCTTTTTATTGAATCGATGTCGTCAAATAGTGTTTTTCGCTTTGACAAATCAAACCATTTTTTGTTAAAATACTGTTTAAGTAAAGCCGATTTAAGTTTTGTCAGGGCCTTAGGAGATAGAAGACTGTCTCTTGAATAAATGATTAATATGACATAATTTCACGTATCCTAGATGTATTTTTATTGGAACCTAATTACATTAATGATACTCGAGATTTTTCCACCAATAATTCATTTTGACAGTTTTCAGCTTAACGGAGATTAATTTGAGAAGTTTTCCCTTGTTTAATGTCAATTTTGGGCTTAATGAGATTTAAGAAACCTCATTATGCAGTGATATCTAATAAGGGTCGATGGAAAAAAGGGTCTAAAAGTAAGCCTTTAGTTTAATCAAGAACTGTATTATCTAAGGGTATTAAAATTGTGCGAGGATTATTAAGGCATTTTTGGGATTTGTCAGATTAACTTTAAAAGTTTTTATGTAGTATTATTCTTTTAGGGTAATGATATTTAACATTTTTTTCGTGTCAATTTTAAGTTACGTGACTTAAAAAACTTAATCTCGAGTCGAAAGTAAATAAATGAGAAAAATGGCCAAATTTTCTTCTACACCGACCCTTAATGTGACGATTTTTTCTTATGTATACATCAATAAGCTCTCTCCACGCCAAGTTTTAACTTGCTAGGTCACCTGGAAGTCTAAACATTCGATCTAAACAGCGTGTACAAAGTCAAAGTCAAAGTCAAACTATCTTTATTCAATTTAGGCTTTTACAAGCTCTTATGAAGGTCAAGGAATGAATCTACCACCGGTTCGGAAAAAACCCTCTACTGAGAAGAGCCGGCAAGAAACTCGGTGAGGTATCATTTTTTCAAATCAGTACACATATAAGTCAACAATGATGTGTACAGTTTTATACAAATCTAAGTATATACCACAGCAGGTACGCTCATCGAGACCCAGGGATCGCCGGTGCAGGTCACGATTTAAGCCAAACGTCCCTGTCCATGACGTAGTCTTTTACTGAGTAAAACACATTACTCAGTAAAAGACTACGTCACGTCAACATACATTTCATACGAACATAATTTTTAACGAGACATAGGTTTTAGGGGTGCGAACCGTTTTTAACCGACTTCAAAAAAAGGAGGAAGGTCTCAATTCGGTTGTATTGTTTTTTTATGTTTGTTACTTCAGAACTCCGTCATTCATAAACCGATTTGGAAAATTCTTTTTTTAATCAGTATGGTATACCTCCAGTTTGGTCCCGTTGTAGTCAAAGTCGAGCTGTGATTAGAGGATCTATGAGGAATCGATGAGCCTCTTCAAATATTATAGGCAAGCATATAGCAATTTTAATATTTTCTGTAATAATTCAAGCAGTTACGTTCGAAGTGGATCTGTTGATGAAGATCATAAATGATCAACGGAACTCCTAAATGATGAGTATTTCACGGTTGGCGATTAAATTGCTGTATAAAGTTCTGAAGTAACTTATGTCCATGAAAATTCATGTAGTAAAAATGAAGAACCAGGAGAACTCCTCAACGACTGACATCCTTGCACCGTGGATAGCAACAGTTTGTAAATGGTGATGAGCAATTGGCATTATTCTATTGTAACTTGATGTAGTAAATGTGTGTCGTTAAGTCACAGGATAATAAATAAAATGTGAAAAAAAACTTACTTTTCAAAGGCTATTTGAAGTCGGTTTTTTTATTTTATAAATGAAATGATTAAGTATAGCAAGAAGTTTTAAATATTAGTCTTAAATAACAAAGCATAAATAATTTTTGAAAATTTCTTGACCAGCAATGTTTAGGTTTTATTGATGAAATAGAGAAACAAAATAATCATATAATTTATAAAATAATAAAAGCGATTTCAAATAGCCATTGAAAGTAAGTTTTTTTTGTCATTTTATTTATTATCCTGTGATTTAACGATACACATTAACTACATCAAGTAACAATAGCATAATGCCAATTGCTCATCACCATTTACAAACTGTTGCTATCCACGGTGCAAGGATGTCAATCGTTGAGGAGTTCTCCTGGTTCTTCAATTTTACTACATGAATTTTCATGGACATAAGTTGCTTCAGAACTTTATACAGCAATTTCATCGCCAACCGTGAAATACTCAACATTTAGGAGTTCCGGTGATCATCTGTGGTCTTCATCAACAGTTCCACTTCACCAAATATTGCTTTTGGAACGTAACTGCTTGAGTTATTATAGAAAACATTAAAATTGCTATATGCTTGCCTATAACATTTGAAGAGTTCCATCGATTCCTCATAGATCCTCTCGTCATAACTCAACTTTGACTACAACGGGACCAAACTGGAGATATACCCTACCGATTCAAAAAATAATTTTCAAAATTAGTTTATAAATGACGGAGTTCTGAAGTAACAAACATAAAAAAAATAAAAAAATAAAAAAAAATACAGCCGTATTGAGAACCTCCTCCTTTTTTTTGAAGTCGGTTAATGAGAACAAAATGTCATAAAATTATAGGCCTTCTCATAATCAAATTTGTAGTGGTACTGAGTTATTGCGTGCTGAGTTATTTTGTAAGAAATAAAAAAGTAATACATTTTTAACGAAGAAATTCATAGTTTATCTATTAGGGCCTATACTAACTACCCTTAAAATTTATGTTCGTATGACATTTAAACGCTGTATATAGTCAGTCAGTGATAAAAATAGTGACTTTCAGACGTCATTATCTCGTGAATGGTAAGAGGCAATTAGAAAATGGTCGTAGTAGATATGCAAAATTGCTAGTGTATTGGTCAATACTTTGTACTAAAAAACTTCCAAATTAAAAACTGATTTGCCGTTTATGGAAAAAAAAACTGCTTATAACGATCGCCATGCCAATGCGGCTGTGTTTGGAGGCACGTCAAATTGAGCATTTTCCTCAATTCGAGGCGAAACAAACCATATCTCCCTTATTTCTTTTATCCATGACAGTAATATTAAATAAATAAATAAATAAATAAATCAGGGGACAATCTTTACACAAATAGATCTAGCCCCAAAGTAAGCTCTAAAGGCTTGTGTTATGGTACTAGACGACGATATACATACTTATATAGATAAATAAATACTTAAATACATAGGAAACATCCAAGACTCAGGAACAAACATTCGTGCTCATCACACAAATATTTGCCCTTACCGGGGATCGAACCCGGGACGCTTGCGTCGGAGGCAGGGTCACTACCAACTATGCTATTCGCGTCGTCAAACTTAGAATATTAGAATGATATAATTATCCAATCGAATTTATTATCTAATGATATTAAAATGTAAAACAAAAATAATACAATAGTAACTTAAATGTAATATAAGAAATTAATAAAATGAATTGATCCATAATCGAATCTAATATGGAATGTTGCTTGACCTCCATTGACCTCATAATCTACCCTGATCATATGATCACCCCTGAGGGGATTGAAGTCATACAGATACAAAAATAAACTACAACTTGGCCGATATAGGGCACTAGTGTGGGAAGTAGATATATTCAGGGTCGTCCCAGTAAGTGTGAATCAGCCATTTTAGAGAAGTTAGTGTCCTTAGAGATTTCTTAATTTATGTATTTATTAGGTACAATAACATGACGACAACCAAGCATTTACATATAGGTGTGATGATGAAAGTCGAGTACATTTACATTTGACGACACGGTTAGCCTAGTTGGTAGTGACCCTTACTCCTAAGCTAGCGGGTCCGGGTTTAATCCCCGGTAAGGCCAAATATTTGTGTGATGAGCAAGAATGTTTGTTCCTGAGTCTTGGATGTTTCCTATGTATTTAAGTATTTATTTATCTATATAAGTATGTATATCGTCGTCTAGTACCATAACACAAGCCTTTAGAGCTTACTTTGGGGCTAGATCTATTTGTGTAAAGATTGTCCCCTGATTTATTTATTTTATTTATTTATTTAGATGGTAACAACACAATACATATTATACAACTTAAATGTAAATTTAATAATGTGGTAGACTGATTAATTTAGTTTAAATGCACTTTCACTTTCAGAGAATATATCTATATATATCTACAATTTAAACAACGGAGCATCGTTATGTAACTTTGTTAGTGGTAAAAGTTACACTGACTTCTTGTGGTTCTTTTTTTAGCTATTAAGGTTATGATGCTTACAAGACTGTGAACGAACAGCAAAAATCACCTTTTTCATACAAAAGACGATAACGATTTCCACCCCTTAAATACACGGCATTTGACCAATTTTTGATATGTCGTCAGTGAGCACAAAATCTAGGTCTATACGTTTTTTGAATCTTGATTAAAGATCAATAAAGTCAAATAATCGCGGAAATGAGTTTTGTATGAGAATATTAAAACAACAATAAAACTGAATTTATTAATTATAGTGAAAATACCACAACGTATATACCTAGATTTTGTTCTGACTGACCACCTTACAAAAATTAGTCAACATCGGTTAACATTTGCGGGGTGGAAATCGTTATCGGCTTTTGTATGAAAAGCTGTAGGTTCATACTCCTCTTAATATTCTGGGTTAAAGTTTCCATGTGATACAGTTTTCTGGAAGAAGTTTAAAGCGGTTATCAATACTAAGATATAAAAAAAAACCTTTTTTTATGTTCAAATTGCATTAATTTTGTTAGTTGTGATTTAATGATTGGAACACTTTTGTCCAGCAAAATAATGACGAAATGTTTCTTACATTGAGTATTTAATATAACATTCTTAATACATAATTCGTTATTATTAAGAAGTGTTACCTATTTTGATTACATTTGACAGAACCATGAATGAGTCTGAAGAAAATAAAGGGTATTTTTTTTAATTTAGAGAAACAGCTTTCTGAGCAACAATTATAAATCAATTAATAAAGCAAACAACACGGTAACAAAGTCATGATTTCCATATTTTCATTTGCTATAATAGTTTAATTGACATAAAGCTATATTGAAATAAAAACCCTTGTTAAACAGTTGCTGCTTACTAAATTATGCATTTAAAAGGTGTATAGCTTCAAATAATACGGCTGGTTTCTGACACGTCCTTCCAAAACAATCATTTTTACAACCTACTCAGATCTTGTTAACACAAGATGGCTCCCAAACAAATTTCCAAATTTGATGAAAATCTTGAACGTCTCGCATCGCGTTATCATAAAAAAATCCCCTGTAACAATGATAATAAAAGTCAGCGCCCCCTTTACCCTGTACCAGGGCAGGAGTCCTATTGCAAGTAATAAATATGCGCTGTGTACATTTCAGTCTAAATGAATGTGATAAGATCTTGAAGCGATATGCGAAGCATATAGCTATCTTAAATTAAAGATCACCACACAATTTAACTATTTTCACATTTGATAGATGCTGTATTACTTACTTTTACATATAAAATAATGTCTCCATAAGGCAAAATATCCTATTTAGAATATTTAAAGTACTTTCCCCCCATGTCCCATAGCTGTGAGACGCCCTGTATAGTTGCTTCTTTTAAAAAAGCAGGAATTTTATTGTAGACTTTAGTTAGTAGCATAGCTGGGCACAAGACCGTTAATCGTTAATTAACTAAGTTAACATTTCGAGTAACGGATTAACTTTTAAGTTAACTAAAAATTGTTAACAAACTGATTAACTTCCGTTAAAGCAACCGAAATCCGTTCATCGTTAATTAAGTACTTACTTTTTGCCAAAATGACACCGCGCGGACCCTATATATTGATGTTTATAAAATCAGGTAAGTATTACAAACACTCATGTTATCCCATTCTTTTATAATTTTTTCATGTCCTGCCTAATCTTCCATAGCCCATACCAACATATTTTTATAAATAAATCACTAACGTAACGACATATAAAATGCAATTTCTAGCACGAGTTAACGATTAACGTTAACTTCCATTAAATGTATCGAAATTTAACGGTTTAACTTTTAACAAAGTTAACGTATTTAGTGACGGATTATCGACTAGTGGCTCCGTGAGCTGTAGACCTTGCGACAAACTTAACTTTGCCGTAGGGAAACTGATATCCCAATACATCAATATAAGTCGGGTCAGTTTACCAACACCGCAAATAAGATTGTAAAAGCAAAAATCCTCACAACTCCGCCATTTTTAAAAAAAAATTAAAAACTGAATCAACAAAAAAAACTATATAATTAACGAACCTGCTCATAAAATTTCACGAGAATCGGTTGAGACTTGCGACCTGCGCCTCTATTCGGGAACGCTAAGTGATCTTGCAGCGACTCGCTAGTGAGATTTCTCATCTCACTCTTTCGCACGACGCGTAATGCGTAAGAGCGAGATGAGAGATCTGGCTTACGAGTCGCTACAGAATCACTTAGCGTTCCCGAATGAGGCGCCTGTAGACGAGAACAAATGGACAGATAGGCGACGGACATACGAAAGCATTTTTGCCCAAGCTGAAACGGAGACACTTCGCTCGCTCGGTCGATTAACGAAGTTAAGTATTTGATTAAAGGTGCCCGTCTATGGCTAGTAGCCTCCCCAATGCTGTTAATCAATAAAACGGACAACATGCTGATAACTAGTCCACCTTCATATGGGCACTCGTAACTTATATCAGCCCGCAAACCCATTTCAAATTACAACATTCCAACGCGGACGTCCAACGTCCGCCGCTTTTCGTCTCTCCCTCAATTGAAGAAAAACATCCCCATTTCCATTCGACGGTGTGGTGCAAATAAAGTACCTAATATTAATTTAAAAAAATATTTCTTTTTTAATCTAGAACACGTTCAATTTTGTTTTATGATTTTATTGGGTACAATTCGAAACGGTGCCGCCTAAATTGAAAACTACATAAACTGAAAACTAAGAAACGTCAAATTCAATTTAGTATGTCACGAAGCTGTCGAATTTGACTTTTTAATTTATCGAACACACTTTCATTTTGGCTTCATTAAATATACAATTAAGTAAAATTTAAGTGTCTGTCTGTGATTTCAAAGTTTATAGTTATTATTTTCATTTCAAAGTTAATATATCTCAGTGGAAAACGCTATTTACATGAAGTTTCAATTACGGGTTTGAGAATTTTTGTCTGTGTTTAAATGAAACATTTAGGTATAGTTAAAATTATTTTAACTTAGATAATGGTATTTATGTTAAATTAATACGTCTCAAAAGGTCTGCTGTTTGTATGAAAAATCATCCAAAACCTTCAACGAAAAAAGTCGCGAGACAGCTAGACGTAATAAATGGTGGAACGAGCCAGTATGACCTGTCCACTATAATCAGAAATAGATAGTTAATGCAGCCAGTTGTATGATTGCCGAGAAAGTGTTAGTGTTTCATATTCGGTATTTGAATTATTAGGACATGAAATATTTTTATTTCAAATTATTATTATTATTTTGATATTTGGAGACCTTACATCCCCTTTTTTATACTTGACCGTGGAGACTGTCTACATCTCCATTTAACCTAGATTAGGTAGTCAATTTAGATGTTTCATTAATTCTGTATTTTAATTATTATTGTTATGACCCTTAGAGACTTTATACATCTCTAAGTCGCTTAACTTGTCCAGACGCGGAGACTATACATCTCCCTTATTAGTTATTTATTATAATTAATTTTTACCTATTAGGATTGTTTGCTGCCCTTTTTATGTGTCAGTTTTAGTTAAAACTCTAATGTAAAAGTTGGAAAAAAAAAGACTTACTGCTGAGTTTCTTGCGGCGTTTCTTCTCAGCAGACGTCACCTTTCGAAGCGCTGGTAGCTTCAGACATGTAAAAGAGCCCATGTGGCCTACTTGCAAAATAAATATTTTCATTTTCATTTTCATTTTCAAAGATATCTCAATGTAAAGTTGAAGTGGTTTATTGAAGTTAGTTAAGTAACAGGTAATAGTTTCGGTGATTCCTTTCTCTTGTTGATAGTTCTAACAAAGTTGGTTAATGACTAATTTCCTAAATATTATATACACCTATCGCGAGGACCAAAGTAGGTCGCGAGTAAGCAATATCAAATGTGCGGTGTTGAGACCGTAAAATGGTCATTCGCGTATGTACAAACCTTACTGCCTTCCTTCCTTTTTCTCCGATGGATAAGTCAATACGAGCAAAAGCAACCCACAGGATATCCACACCAAGCATCGCCGCACACCTGCAAATATCCTAAAGACACCGCCTTAGCAAATAAAGCTGACAAACTTGCAGGGTGCGCGGGGCTTTTAAAGCGCTGTGACTGGTGCGTTCAAAGTCAAAGTCAAACTATCTTTATTCAATTTAGGCTTTTACAAGCTCTTATGAAGGTCAAGGAATGAATCTACCAACGGTTTGGAAAAAATCCCTCTAGTGAGAAGAGCCGGCAATAAAGTTGCGTCGGTGAGGTATCACTTTTTCATAACAGTACACATATAAGGTTTGATGTCTACAGTTTTATACAAATCTAAGTATATACCACAGTAGGTACGCCCATCGAGACCCAGGGCTCGCCGGTGCAGGTCAGGATTTATCCCAAACGTCCCTGTCCATGACGTAGTCTTTTACTGTGTAATATGCCCTAGAAATAAGAATTCGCTTTACAGTAGATTTCAACAAAGTGTCTGTTTGTTCTATTGACAGCACCTCTGGTGTTGCAGATGTCCATGGGCGGCGGTGACCACTTTCCATCAGGTGAGCCGTCAGCTCGTTTGTCAGTCAATTGACATAAAAAAACATAATGTTTTTAGGTAGGTATTTTATTGTAATAACATGTACAATTGCCTAATAAATTATTTTTTTGGTTTTAGCCAGTCTATAAGTCGGTAGGTACTTTAAGCTTTCCGGTATTTCTAGTAGCCTTTGGTTTATTTACATTCATAAAACCATATAGATTTTTTCTGACATACATTTTTATTTCAAATACGTATAGCGACGTTAGTTGCGGCGTTTCTTCTCAGCAGATGTGTGCACAATTAGAGTAGTAGTAGTAGTAGACAAGTAGACAATTGGCGACCGTGACAGGACCTGTCACGGTCGCCAATTGTCTACTAGAGACAAATAAATGTAGTCGATATAAGTTTATCGCAATTTAATCTTTAGATTTCTAAATTAATTTTAATACAATAAAAGCGTGTCGCACTAGTATCGCAGGTTGATTCGTTCTGACAGTTTGCACCCCGCACCCCGCTCCCCGCTGTGGTGTTCCGTTATACGCGCGTGCACACATCTGCTGAGAAGAAACGCCGCAACTAACGTCGCTATACGTATTTGAAATAATAATGTATGTCAGAAAAAATCTGGCATCGTGACAGGACCTGTCACGGTCGCCAATTGTCTACTAGAGACAATTAAATGTAGTCGATATAAGTTTATCGCAATTTAATCTTTAGATTTCTAAATTAATTTTCCGTTATACGCGCGTGCACAGATGTCACCTTTCGAAGCGCTGGTAGATTCAGACATGTGAAAGAGCCCGTGTGGCCTGCTTGCAAAATAAATATTTTCATTTTCATTTACCTCTAATGATGACAGAGGGAGTCGCCCGGCTATACGGGGACTATTGTATATAACGGCCATCGCCGCTAATCCTATCACTTGCACCTCACGGCCATGCCGCTTCTCACGGGGATTTCAATTAGTCCGGTAAAACGGCATGCAGCCCAGAATGCTAAGGTCACCGGCCAGCGGCCATTTTGCTTTTTTGATTAGCGAGTGATATCGGTTTCAGTTTTAAAACGGAACTTTGGCGTCTACGCCCATGTCCTGAGGATGGCAACGTAAATAATGCCACGAGTGCCAAAACTTAGCTATTAGTGTATCTAAACACCCTAGTTAATTAAAAAATCGTATCTTCAGTCATGAGTTAACCTCAAGAAAGATGGCGTTTATATTTAGATCGTTAAATAAAAAACTAACATAGTCCAGCCCATATAAATGTTTTCTCGTTTTTAGTAACTGTTCTATTGGCCATTTTTATGTGGCATCGATTTTATTTATATTAATTGTTCCATACCTCAAAAGGAAAAAAAACAGAACCCTTATAGGATCACTCGTGGGGTCTGTCTGTCTGGCCGTCTGTCACAGCCAATTTGCTCCGAAACTACTGGACCCATTGAGTTGATATCTGGTACACATTTGTAAGTCGGTGACCGCAATACGAACGCATGATGTAAATAAATTAATTTTAAACATGGGGCCACCTTTAGGAGGTAAATAAAAAAAAAATAGTTTTGCAAAATATGGCGTGTGACATATCAAATGAAAGGGCTCGTTATGGGGATCTTAATTTATTTTTATTTTTATCATTAACGGTTTTGATGTTATTTACCATGCCCCCCTTGTCTCCGAAACTACTAGACCTACAATTTTGAAAAAAATACAAAAAGTAGTTCAGTCTGGATTACAGGAAAACCTATAATTCTATGGTAATTACAGTAACAGGAAATTTCATGTAATCACGGAACCCTCTCCAGACGAGTTTAACTCGCACATGCCCGGGGTTTTTTTTCATAAAAGAGAGCTACATAGGTATCTATTTTTGGAGAGAAATCAAATATGTATGCTAAACCGTCAAACTAGTTTTGAATATAATGCGTGAGCAAAATAATATTTATTAATGCAACTGTAATACAGGGTTATTCAAACTCGAGTGCGAGTTTATGAATCGAGGTTTGGCGAGTTCCAAAAAAGGATCATACGTGTGTTTTCATAACTAGTTATGTCTAACCTAATCTATGAAGTTGCATACATAACTAAGTCTTCACTCAAAAAATCACTTATATAATAAACGCTATAATTATGACTGTTCGTTTGTTTCTTAATACATTCAGTGCCAACAATCGCTACGCGCTAAGGGCGTAGCGCGTAGCAGCGTTTTTCCGCTTTGTAGCGAATATGCGCTACGAACGGTAAACCTGACAAGCGGGCTCTTGGCACTCAAAGTGTTAACTATTTTAACTTACAATTTAAAGACTTTGGCACGATTGTTCCTATTATTTCACAGAGTTGCATTCAAAGTGTTATTATTGGGAAGGTGCCAATGTTACTTGTTATTTGATTGTTCCTAGTTATTTGGTGATTTATTTAGTACAAGCTAAAAGCGTGAATAAAAAAATGATCGCCTTTTTTTTCTCTAAAACAGGGCATATTTGTACATTGGCATTAGAGGATAAAAGAACGGTTAATGCAGAGTCACGACCGTCTTTTTACCCAGAGTGTTAGAAAAAGTTCGCGAGAGACGACCAAGAAGCCGCATCGTCCTGCACCACGATAACGCCTCGCCTCACACCGCGAAGAAGACAAAGGCTTTTTTGTCTTCTGAGAAGATAGAGCTCATGACCCATCCTGTTACTGTATTGTACTGTTCCTTGTTACTGTATTGGTAGAGCCAAACAGTAATCCTCACTAGATGATTACTGTTCGAATGGGCCGGCTCGACCGGGGCAGTGCCACACTCTCACAGAATATCGGCGTAAAGTAATAGCTTGCTATTGCGTTTCGTACGGTGAGTGACGAGATCCGGAGGCCTATTCCCTCGTCCCCATCCCATCCCCATTCCCCATCCTCCCTAGACTGGCAGCGCATTGGCAGCACCTCTGGTGTTGCAGATGTCCATGGGCGGCGTTGACCACTTTCAATCAGGTGGGCCGTCAGCTCGTTTGTCAGTCAATGATATAAAAAAAAAAAAAAGTCCTGACATCCTACCATGCGACTTCTATCTTTTTCCAAAAATTAAACATTTGATGAGAGGTTTAACGTTTGGAAGCCCAGAAGAGGCAGTGACGACCTTTAACCGACACGTTGAAAACATGCTGCCAGAGGAGTGGGCTTCTAGCTTCGAAAAATGGTTTCAGCTAATGAAAAAGTGTTTAAAAAAAAACGGAGAATATTTAGAAAAAGAATAAAAGTATTTGTTTTATTGCAGGTGTTTTTATTTTGTAGTTACGCAAAACGTTCAGTGTGACCCTCTTACTGACTGTGATATCATAGCTAATGATGACAGTACATAAAAAACCACAGTCAGTAATATTTCGAATATTTCTAGTTTTACGGGTCATGAGAAAAGCAAAGAGAAAGACTTTTTTTTCTTCTAAGCTGCTATTAAATTGGTTCAAGTAGGCAATAACATGAAAATGAAAATATTTATTTTGGAAGTAGGCTACACAGGCTCTTTCACATGTCTGAATCTACCAGCGCTCCGAAAGGTGACATCTGCTGAGAAGAAACGCCGCAAGACACTCAGCAGTACGTCTTTTTTCAACTTTAGCGTTTTAACTCCACGAACCTATCAGAAGGCCTAATAGTCCTTCAGTCTGTTTGTCAGAGGCCTCTATCTGAGAAACGGTGCCCTGCCGCTTTGGAGAGTTTTATTTCGCCGATTTCTGTTTTGGTTAATTATGACAATTACAAAACGAACAATCCACTAAAGGTTGATCAGTTGGGTTGTTTGACAGTAAATACGTAAATTCGATGATAAATATTATGATATCGTTTCGAAATAGCGACTGTCGCTTAACTATCGCAAACTGTATGACGGGCGTCGCTTATCGCCGCGCGCACTGAGTTCCGTGGTACGTGGGACGCAGATGTTTTCAAATTCGGTATCGCACCGTGCGGACGGCGGCGAAATATTACAAATTAATTTATCTACACCCATATCATAAAACCTCCATTGGTTAATCAAAAACCATAGGAAATGACCACCATTTTGACAACCAATTAGGAAAAACCAATGCTGCGATGAAGAAATAACATGACTTCTTTATCGTTTTTAGTAAAGAAATGAGATTAAATTTGGAACAGCTGTCAAACTCAAGTGGGTCTCTATTCTAGTATCCATAGATATTAAAACAGTTATTGATACGAAACGTCAATTCAGTATGTTTTTTTAATATAAACTGCACAATATTTGATCTCGAGTGACGTGAGAATAAAGACTTAATCCGTTTGTCTATGATTTAAAAAAAAAAATGGGTTGACGGACGGCCGCCATTATTGACGCGCCGCGCCGCGTTGACGTTTTGCTGAACGAAAGTAGAATTTTGTTGAATTGAATAGAAAAAGTTGTTTGTAATTTACATTTTAGTTGAAAATATGAATAGTAAGTAGTCTTCTCGGAGTGTGTGTGATGTGAAAATGCGCCGGATATCGGAAATATGCAGCCACGATTGCAACAAATAACTTGTTGCCAGAAAATATTGTTTCTGAACCCATCATGGAGGATTTATAATATGTGTGTAGATAAAGTTATGTATGCAACTCTGCATAATTTGGCCTTAAAACACACGTGCGATCTTATTATGAAACTCGCTGAAAGCTCGTTTCATAAAACCGCACTAGTGTTTTAAGGCCTATCATTATGCAACCGTTGCATAAACTACTATTTTATATGTGCGCGTCAAATGTCACATAAATCTGCACTGGCCGAAAAGAAACGAAAAAGAAAAAAATATCTTATACACATGTTTAAAACACGTTGGGTATGGATACGACGTGTCTTGTGTCTTTCTATAATATGTCATTGGCTTCGATTGGAGTGTGTCGTTCGGGTGTTCGCGTGTTGCTTTCTGATTATACAGTTAGACTATTCAATAATAATATTCTATGAAAAAAAAAAAAAAAATTGCCCTTTCATATTTTAGTATCATCGGTAAAAATAATTAGTGGGCCGTTATTTGTAATGAGTTAAGAAGCCCTGACTTTTAACTTTTTTAATCAACTCTCGGCGAACAGACCTTAACAGACAGACAGAGTTACTTTCGCATTATTAAATATTAAAAGCCAACGCAAAATCATAGTCTATTCTGTTAAGAGCATTTAATGTAGCTTGAAGGGTGCAAATGCGGCATGTTCGCGGTTGGCTTGGTTGATGTACCGTCTGCAATTAAAGCCATTACGTGTCTTTACATGCTGTCTGTACGTTGAACTTAAGTGGCATAAGTGGCATTGAAAGCGACGTTTAAAGTTCGACTCTTCTTTGTCATGTTTATTATTACGAACACGGAAAACACGAAGTGCCAGCAAAGTACCAATTTGGCTTGTCTAAACTTTTACGGCTGAGACTCATTTGAAAATAAATAACAGCTTTGTAAATTATAGACATGTGATCGCTTTGACTTGTTTGATGTTAGCAAACAGCTTTGCAAGCTCTGTCCGAAATAAGTCGCTTGGTTGATATTAGCACTAATTTGTTTATTTATAGCCCTCCCATTTTTTCAGTGAACTGGAGAGAATTATTTGGGGTCTCTTTCGGGAATCATAAAAGTGATTGTCTTAAAGTATCGACTGTCTTATGGCCGAATTTGGAAAGGCCACTCAAATTGATCTTTTATCAAAGTGACGCTTCAGTGACGTTTCTGTATAGGTTGACAACTAAGTGAGGGATATTTAACTATTTAATATCTAATCAAATGCTTAAGTGGCGTTTTTGAATTCGGCCATTAATCGATTATCCTAACGTGTATCGATTAGAAGTCTCAGCGGGGAACAAAAACATATTTGTTTGTCAAAACATTGTCCTAGGGGGACTAGAAACAAAAAAACCGGACAAGTGCGAGTTAAATTCGCGTGGAGAGGGTTCCGTTCCGTACATGACTATCTGAAATTTACTAGGTTACCTTAAATACCATAGACTTCTTATAGGTTTTCCTGTAATCTATAGGCAAAGATCTATTTTCTGTATTTTTTTCAAAATTTTAGCCCAAGTAGTTTCGGAAATAACGGGGGGGAATGGTCATTTTTCGCCTATTTTCCTGAATAACTTCTAAACTATTTTACTTAAAATTCAAAAAAATATATATTTAAGATCCTCACAATAAGCCCTTTGATTTGATTTGTCACACGATATAACTGGCATAACTTTAATTTTTAATTTTCTAGTTTACCCCCAAAAAGTGGCCCCTATGTTTAAAATTCATATATTTACGTCACGCGTCCGTGTTGCGGTCACCAACTTACATATGAATACCAAATTTCAACTCAATCGGTCCAGTAGTTTCGGAGCAAATTGGCTGTGACAGACGGACAGACAGACAGACAAACACACGAGTGATCCTATAAGGGTTCCTTTTTTCCTTTTGAGGTACGGAACCCTAAAAAAGACGACGAAAAGGGATTATTTCAATATTGAATTGGCTTATTATTTTCGGTTCATACACACATTTAAGTTCCGAGCTGTTGCCTGTTCCGGGGAGGTAAGGACTCTGAAGCCCAAATTTTTTGTTTGGATTATATCCGCATGAAGCAAGCTTAATTATTTAAGCCTGTATGAAGAATCGTTTGACCACAGGAACGACAGTTTTAGTTTCTTTACTGATGTATGACTCTTTCACATCATAATATCATCTTGATTTTTGTTTAGATTTAGCTAAATCCAGTAAAAGGCCAGCCTGATTTGACGGTTTTCGTTGATAATCTACTTCGTTCTGTCTATGTCATTTAAAAGAAAAACTTGTTTCCCGACTGTACATTGAAAGAATAAAAATAAGAAAAATATTTAGAACACGCACTGATTACACAAAACTAAGTCAATAACACAAGAACAAGATGGCGGCGTGTCCACGTGGCAGCGAATCGGATACTGGCTCAGCATAATAGAATAGATTTATTTAATTCAAGCAAAACAAAAATATATGTCAATAAAATATCTTACAACTAATAGGTAAGTACATTAATTCTGTGATGTGTGACAAAATTTCACGGGGTCATATTCAGCGAGCCGACCACGGAGCCGCCGAAATATTATTATGACACCCTTCGGCCAAAACTCTTGCGTCATGAAAGTCGATAGATTTTGCATCGGCACTCTCGCTACAAAGGAGTATATTGTTAAGAATTACACGTACAAAATCTCAAGCCAATCGAATATCTAAAAGTGGGTCAAAAACTTGGCAAGATTGACTTCAAAAACTTACAAGGAAATTTAAATAAAACTTGTAAATAAATAAAATACAACAAGGTTCTAGTGACGGCTCCACGGTAGATCGAGTAAAAACGGTGGCAATTAGAGCGGCACCCTAGTGACGAGCATTTGTCGATGTTCTTCCACGATTTTTATCGATGTTTTTCCGGGCTTTAATTGGTGGAGTCCGTTCAGAACTTCGGTTTATTGAATGGAAGTTTGGTTTGTGATTCGCAGACCTTTTTTGGAGTTATTGTGGGTTAACCGAAAAATGTAATCAGGTAATGATTTCTCCTAAACTTTAACGACTTTAAGTAAGTTACCTATATTTTTCAAAGCAAGCAATCCCAACCTATTGCAGCAGTCTAGAGACAGGTAAATCCGAATTTGAAGATTAAAATGATTCGAATCCACAAGCGGATCCCAAAACCTTATCGGCTCCTTCCAAATCTTATCGAATCTGGGGAATTATTGACTCCAACCAACGTATCAGTACTATGGGCGTGGATCAGGAACGAATGCGTCGTCTTTTTAAAGAGTCAAAAGATTAAAGAGTTGAAGAGTTATTAAGCTGAGCCAGATTCAGTGACTTATTGGAGTTTACCGCAGGCGGATCATCGCCTCTATTCGCGAACGTCTAAGCGATATTGTAGCGACGCGCTAGTGAGATTCTCATCCCAATCTTCCACACTATGCGTAATGCGTAAGAGTGGGATGCGAGTCTCGCTCGCTCGCCGCAACAATATCACTTGGACGTTCCCGAATAGAGGCCCTGTACTCTCATCGGGCACGAACGAACTTGCCCTCACTCTTTTGGCGATCGGCTGTCTTAGTAGCCAGTAGCTTATGTCCCTGTCGAGTGCTTAAACTATCTCCATACCAAACTTCATCACAGACAGACATTTCCTTTTCTTTTACTGTCGCATTTATAACATTATTATGTATTTTTTTTATAATATGTCTCATCACTATAGCTACTCAGTTAACTCCAATTAATTAGCTACCAGACCACCCCTTCACCCGCACCCTTTCACTTGTCCATTTGACGTTTCCATCCCCGCTGGCGCTATTGAAAAATATGCTGAACTCGACGTAATGCGGCGCAAATTTGGCGGTTAATTTGGGAGATTTTTAAATTAAATTCTTCGTACAAATGCTATTGTATTTGTACATACATACATATTATCACGCCCGAAATCCCTAATGGGGTGGGCAGAGCCACAAGACTACTTGTGGCCACGTTCGATTAATTAGTCCTAAGATGGTATGATGAACCGTATGGTGACAGGTGATCAGCCCATCGCCCATACAGATAGTCCACCATGTTGGAGAGGACCCGTCCCTTAGTCGACTTTTACGACATGCCAGGATGATAAGCATCTGCACGCATTCTATGCTATTTCTTCACTCCCAGTGCAGCAGAGGAGGATTGTATTTGTACGAATAATTTAATATGTGTTTAATATGTGGTAATTATTATGTAGCTTTGTTTTCGCACTTTCTTAAAACTCTCGTAAAAGCGATTTGGTCATCAATCGTTTCTGTTTCGCTTAGCCAATGTTCTGTAGAAGAGCAGCGCCTCTATTCGGGAACGTCCAAGCGATATTGTTGGTTCGCGAGCGAGACTCGCATCCCGCTCTTACGCATTACGCATCGTGCGGAAGTGTGGGATGAGAATCTCGCTCGCGCGTCGCTACAATATCGCTTGGACGTTCCCGAATAGAGGGCCTGGGGCATGATTCTCTAAAGTGTACGGCGGCTTGTCAATGATGAGGGATACACTGAAAAAATTTAAGGGCCTAGATATAAACATATTAATGCTAATATCAACCAATCGACTTATTTCGGATCTGTCCGAGCTCTGGCTTGCAAAGTTGGTAGCTAAAATTGATACTTTGGTGGCACTCCGTTTTTTCAGTGCACATTCAAATTTGAGCCCAATGATTTTGCCATTTCAGTCCAAATTAATAATTTTGTTTAACCGCTGATCAGCTGTTGCCTACGTTAGAAAATCACACCTCCCATTTTTTTAAAAGTTTTTCATTCATGGTTTCTTCTGCGGCGCTGTGACGTCATTCAGGGGATCGCCATACTATGACCGGTTCGTTTGTATGACAATGGTCCGAATGACGTCACTGTGACGCGAAATTAACCAAGAATGAACAGTTTTTTCAAAGTGAATTTCTTTATAAAAATGGGAACTTTCGGGATATAAAAAAATACGGGTCCCTTAAAATTATTTAAACATTTTAACTAGCTAAAAAATTGTCATGTAATAGTACATTACTGAAGAGACCAGTAAGTAAGCTATACTGGACGAGTGCGATTTGAAATCCGAGCCGCAGGCGAGGATTTCTATGTACGAGTCCAGTATGGCACTTAATGGTCGAACTTTGTATAGTGCTTTTCTCAAAAATATTTTTTTTATTATTTATTTTATTCCCATTGTACACCGTGAATTAGGTGGGTAATCGGGTGGGTAGAATAAGCTATAGGCCGCGATTAGCGCGGGGCGGCTCCGCCGGCTGCGGCGCCCGCGCGCCCCGCCGCCTGCTGCACCCGTGCAGTGATGTTATGAGATTTGTATGGTACTTACTGGACACTTTTCATTCCGAATTCAAAACCTCTCTACTTACTGGACACTTTTCATTCCGAATTCAAAACCTCTCTACTTACTGGACACTTTTGATCATCGTCCGGTATTATTAACTTACTGCAGACTTTTTAATGATGTTATGGCGACTTTACGTATCATTTTTCTGAAAAGTAAAGTTACTGATGTCAATTATTTTTAAGCACTCTCCTTTTAGTATACGCGCACTGAACCGCGCGATCTCGTTATCAATTATATAAACCCCAAAGGGTTTACAGTTACGGAATATTGAAAAAAAAAATACCGGTCAAGTGCGAATCTGACTCGCGCGCCGAGGGTTCCGTCCTTACTTATGAAAAAGAAACAGTACCTTTTAGGTACGGAACCCAAAAAATAGCTTTTAACAACGTGGTAACCATTTAATACCTACCTATGAAATTAAGACAAAAAATAACTTTCGCAAGCTTCTATCTCCGTGCAATCGTCGAGTGTGATACGGTTTTGCAAAGGTTATTCCGTTTAACTATTTTTATCTACACCCATATCATAAAACCTCCATTGGTTAATCAAAAACTGTAGGAAATGACCACCATTTTGACAACCAATTAGGAAAAACCAGTGCTGCGATAAAGAAATAACATGACTTCTTTATCGTTTTTAGTAAAGAAATGAGATTAAATTTGGAACAGCTGTCAAAACTCAAGTGGGTCTCTATTCTAGTATCCATAGATAATAAAACAGTTATTGATACGAAACGTCAATTCAGTATATTTTTTTAATATAAACTGCACAATATTTGATCTCGAGTGACGTGAGAATAGAGAGTTCATCCGTTTGTCTATGATTAAAAAAAAATGGTCTTGACGGAGGATCGAATCGCCGCCATTATGTTGACGTTTTGCTGAACGAAAGTAGACTTTTGTTGAATTGAACAGAAAAAGTTGTTTGTAATTTACATTTTAGTTGAAAATATGAATAGTAAGTAGTCTTCTCGGAGTGTGTGTGATGTGAAAATGCGCCGGAAATCGGAAATATGCAGCCCGATGCAACAAATAACTTGTTGCCAGAAAATATTGTTTTTGAACCCATCATGGAGGATTTATAATATGTGTGTAGATAAAGTTATGTATGCAACTCTGCATAATTTGGCCTTAAAACACACGTGCGATCTTATTATGAAACTCGCTAAAAGCTCGTTTCATAAAACCGCACTAGTGTTTTAAGGCCTATCATTATGCAACCGTTGCATAAACTACTATTGTTTATGTGATGTTATTACAAATTTACAGTATTCGGACTTGTTCCTTTACTTGTGCTGTATGACACTGCTTCTTTCCAAATTTCATGATTCTAGGTCAACGGGAAGTACCCTATAGGTATGCCACATATTTTGATACTTTCAAGGGAATCCAAAGGGTATCAATACCCTTTGGATTCCCTTGAAAGTATCAAAATATGTGGCATAAACGGCCATATCTTTTGATTGCGATGACTTAGCAGGTTGTTTTTTTCACAGCTTCAAGAGATTGCAGATTTGAGTATTTGATATTAATTTCAACTTGATCCTTCTACGCGTTCCTGACAAAAAACAAAAAGGTCTTGACAGTCAGTCAGACAGACGGACAAATATAAGGGTTCCTTTTTTTCCTTTTGAGGTACGGAACCCTAAAAGACCGTAATAAAGTCAGTAAATAAACTAAACAAAATGTTTTTTTAGAAACTATTTACTAGGAGCTATCGCAGACTGTCAGCGCCCAATATGTTATCATGACATAAACCATCACAAAACAACGGGCATTATTTATTATACCCTAAACACACTGTCACTCACGATGATTGATGCAACCCGTCACTCAAAATAAATTGTCTACGGAATTGACAATAATATAAACCTTTTATTTATCAGGTACTGTTTTGCTTTCTTTAAAAAGCTGCCAACATTGTATCTTACGTCGTTCTACATAAATAGGTGTCAATATCATCGAAATTGATTCAGCATTTAAACCACACTAAATACATTGTCGCAGTAACAATTGAGTATTTTAAAACATTTAGTATTAATAAAACGCTTTAAAATCAAAAGACCTACATTATAAATTAAAGAAAGCAACATTCAGGTTTAACATTTTTTTTTTTTTTTCAATAAATGTCATAATTATTATTGTTATCGTCGTTATAAAATAATACCATGAGTTTATGCAAACCGTTTTCGTTATCGAATTTTGACGGAAATCACTGTTTGTTGCCGATACAAGTAAACGGGACCGAGCGATCATTTTCTATTACGAGAACGGTTTGCATAAACTCGAAGTAATAGTACTGGTCCGTGTGGTACCACCTGCGAAGAGCATCACCCCATCTCCCGTGGGTGTCGTAAAAGGTGACACAGAAACCAACCAAAGGATAGGCAGCAGCGACCTTCGCGTACTATCATGAACGACTGCGGTCGCCAACCCGCCTGCCGAGCGTGGCGAGTAAATTTAAAACCAATTAGAGCTGGTTCCCAGTTTTCGAGTGTCGGATCCGACAAAAAGTCGGGTGTCCTGGTGGCAATAAAATTAAGAGCTGGTTCCTAATTGTTGGGTGTCGGATCCGACAAAAAATCGGGTGTCCTGGTGGCAATACAATTAAGAGCTGGTTCCCACTTGTCAGGTGTTGGATCAAACAAAAAATCGGGTGTCCTGGTGGCAATACAATTAAGAGGTGGTTCCTACTTGTCGGGTGTCGGATCCGACAAAAAGTCGGGGGTCCTGCTGGCAATACTATTTATATGCGGGTGTTTACATTTATCGGTGTCGGGTAAATGTGAACAGCCAACTATAAATTGTATATTGCCACTAGGACACCCGATTTTTTATCGGATCCGACACCCGACAAGTGGGAACCAGCTCTTACTGAACAACTTTTGCAACCCCTGCATTTATTGTTTACATAAATTGTACCTACGATATAATGAACAATATCTCGCATCCCAAAGCATGCAGTGATATTCATAGCTGTACAAACAATATTTTTGTTTATTTCTCTTGAATAAATTGGAAGGGAACTCAATATGTGAAGGACGGTGAAGACGTCATTTCGTATTTTCCGTTATTTGCATCGTTTTGGACATTTACCAAATGACGTCATTTGGTAAATGTCATGAGTACAAGTATGACTTATATGGTTTTTTTTATCTCAATAAGTCCTGCGGTTTCACCGTTAAATTTCCCGGAATAAACGGACAAACTTGCTTTAACATTGACTATATCAAAAAACGTCTAGCCGGTCACCTTATCAGCGAAAAATCGCAGGAACCATATTTCATTGGAAAACAAACATTTTTTTGTTATTTCGATATTGCCGCAGCATTGACAGTTAAAACAGTATGCAAACCAAGTCCATACGGTCACATAATATACGCTCATCTATTTCCCAGAAACTCACGATTACTTCAGTTTTCATGTCAAATTCGTTCGTTTATCAGGCAATCAACCTCTGGAATGCACTTATCAAAAAAAAACCTCAAGCGATTTGTTAGATGGGTTCCGCGAACACATTATTTTCGTGTAGCTTATTTCTAAGTCGCATTTTTCTGCGATCAATTAATTTCTTCATCGGAATTTTACTCGTAGCTTTCTTCCAAGTCGCATTTTTTCGCGACCGAAAAATGTATTTTACCTACGTAGCTTTTTTTAATGACGCATTTACTTTCTAAATCTTGTATAGGCAAATAGTTATTTACGAAAATATCATACCTACACTAAATTTTTGTCAACATGTCCAACATTCTGTCTTTGACTTTTGATAAATCAAGTTTCTACCATTTCGTTTCATTTCCAGTAGTAGAATGCTGATGAATAAACTAATACGAAATGCGGAATAATGTAACATGAGATAAAGCTACGAGTAAAATTCCGATGAAGAAATTAAACGATCGCAGAAAAATGCTACTCTGAAAAAGGCTACACAAAAATAATACGTGAAAGATAACTCATTTCAAAATACATTCATGTTTTTAACTTTATTCCTAACCTGTTTTGTATCCCACTACTTACAAAATTATCATTTATTTTATAGTCATATCTACTAACTAACTTATTTCTTACGCATACGAAATGTATGAATTTATTTATTTATTAAATTTATGAATAATATATTTAACAACATCATAAAATTTATTTTTGATTTTTTACGCTGTTTTCTCACTTACTGGATATATCTATAGAAAATTAAAAAAATATGCAACAAAATACTAAACACAAATTCAGAAAATAAACGTAGTTTAACTAGTGAACACGTTTTCAAAGTATAGGTATATATATTACTTACTACGATTTTATAATCGTCGTACTGTGCCCACGCTTTACTGTGTATTATTTGATTTATCTATTCATATTTCACCCAACTTTCTACTGATAGGGTGTGATCCTCTAAAATAACATCGCTCATGAACTCACCGGCGAGCGTAACTTGACCCCTCAATGCGTATAAACAACAAGTTCATGCGTGTATTCGACCTTGGTCGTATTTCAACGAAACCGACCACGGACATAGATACCTAACTCCGCATAATGAATACGATCGCGCGGGTCAATTTATGATTGTTTGTTGAAATGAGCGACGAGATTAGTTAGAGAATAACGTAGCTGGCTCGCTTTCAAATAATATTGGGCGAACAATAAAACCGATGTGTTACGCCAAAAGTTTGTTGAAATAATTTGAATTTAAAATTGCCACTGCAATAACTTTACAATGTTTATGATATTAGAATTCAATTTCGATTGGTGCTTGTACTGTTTGCTGGGCGATGACTTAGACCATAGGCGCCGCCAGGACTACTTTCAGGGAGGTGGATCTGCATCTACACACTACAAACAGTCAAGTCAAACTCAAACTATCTTTATTCAATTTAGGCTTTTAAAAGCTCTTAATGAAGGTCAGGGAATTAATCTACTACCGGTTCGAAAAAAATCCTCTACTGAGAAGAGCCGGTAAGAAACTCAGTGAGGTATAATTTTTACGAAACAGTACACATGTAAGTAAGTCAACAATGATGTCTACAGTTTTATACAAATCTGAGTATATACCACAGCAGGTACGCCCATCGAGGCCATCGAGCATCGATGTTGAAGCCAAACGTCCCTGTCCTTGACGTAGTCTTTTACTGTGCAATATGCCCTAGAAATAAGAATTCGCTTTACAGTAGATTTGAACATTGTGTCTATTTGTTTGTTTGACAGTGACTTGATTTTTAGGGTTCCGTACATCAAAAGGAAAAAAGGAACCCTTATAGGATCACTCGTGTGTCTGTCTGTCTGTCTGTCACAGCCAATTTGCTGCGAAACTACTGAACCGATTGATTTGAAATTTGGTATACATACTCGTATGTAAGTCTGTGACCGCTACATGGATGCGTAACGTAAACAAATTAATTTTAAACATGGGGGCCACTTTAGGGGGGTAAATTAGGAAATTAAAAAAAAAAAGTTTTGCTAACTATATCATGTGACATATCAAATGAAGGGGCGTATTGTGAGAATCTTAAATATGTTTTTTTTGGAATTTTAAAATGAATGGCTTGGAAGTTATTTAGGAAAATAGGCGAAATTTGACCATTCCCCCCCCCCTTATCTCCGAAACTACCGGACCTACAATTTTGAAAAAAATACAAAAAATAGGTTTTTTACCTATAGATTACAGGAAAACCTATGAGAAGTCTATGGTATTTAAAGTAACATAGGAAATTTCAGATAATCATGTATGGAACGGAACCCTCTCCACGCGGTTTTAACTCGCACTTGTTTTCTGAGTATTTTCTTTCCCGACGGGGGGGTCTTGAAATTAGTAAAACGATACCCTGTAAGTTTTCGCATTCCATCTGTGCCACAGCTGCTGGATACTTACCTGAAATTGGAAACAGTTTTTTTATTAAACATGAAAATTTGATGTACATTTTATTCCTAGTCAGTAATGTAGATTTTTATAGCCTATTCGATACATTCAAACGGTATTTACTGAACAAAACGATTTATGTTATTGTTGTATTTCAATTTCTTTTCAACATTACAGTCTACAGAGCACACTAGCTTTTTTCCCGCGGTTTCGTCTACGTGGAGTTAATTTCTCCGGGATAAAAAGCCTATTTCCTTCTCCGGGTTTCCAAAACGAAGCCAATTCGTTGTTCCATTTTGAAAAGAGGAAAATACAAACAAACATAAAAACGTTATTTCACATTCAATATTAATAAGTAGTAAATGTTTTGAAACATCCAAATGTCATATACCTTGCGTCTTTACCTTACTTTGCGAAGTTTACGTTGAAAAAAAAAATTACAGAGCTAAATGACATTTAGTTTCTCTTGTATATAGGATAACCAAAAATAATAGGCAACAATATTGACAGTCAATAAATTCAGAAATAAGATAACTCTGTTTTAATTAAAATACATTTTAGAGTAAAGCATGTAATATTTTTATATATTGTTCAGTAAAACCAGATTTACGTAATATATTTGTGGCTCTAGCACTTAAAATAATCAATGGTGAAAAAATTGCTTATGGTATGAGATCATACTACCTACATGCTAATTATTTTATTAACATCCAAGTTCCGTTCTGTCGATCTTATTTTTATAAATGCCTCTTACATACAGGATGGGCCATAAGTTTTTGCACTTTTAGAAACATGATAGAGGCAAAACTACAAACGGTTTTTTATTTGTATTAATTATAAGTAATAAGCATAAAATATATGTTTTATCTGTATAAACAATGTCGCCTAAATGAGCTCCGTCTTGTTGCTGGCACTCCTGCAACCTATAATGCAATTATATGGAAAGATACTGACAATAATCATTTCTAGTAGGTACGTTTTGCAAAATATGGCGTGTTACATATCATATGAAAGGGCTTGTTATGAGGATCTTAAATGTTTTTTTTTAATAATTTTAAAATAAATGGTTTTGAAGTTATATAGGAAAATTGGCAAACATTTACCATTCCACCCTCCCCCTCCTTATCGCCGAAACTACTGGACCTAAAATTTTGAAGAATATACAAAAAATAGTTCATTACCTAAAGATTACAGGAAAACCTTCAAAAAGTGTATGGTATTTAAAGTAACATAGTGAATTTCATATAGTCAAATTAAAACTTTCGTGAGACATTATGAATACTTGAAAAACCCACGGCTTTACTCACGGTGCGCGGGTTGATCTGACCGGGACCGCACTCAAACCCTGAAGGACTCCAATCGAGTTCGAAACATGTCGGACTATTTCTGACAATAAATCGTGAGTAAAGCCGTGTGTTTTTCAAGTAAATCTCATATAATCACGGAACCCTCTCCACGGGAGTTTAACTCGCATTTTTACGGGTTTTTTTTAAAGTGTTTATCACAGTAACCACGTTGCTTTCCAGTGAAACGGTGTATCGTAGTCAAAAATATACAAAATGGCGTTTAATTTCCCATCATCCTTTGTACCGCACAATTAATAGTTTAGAAAAAATCTGTGTTGCTATTTGCAAAAACTTATGGCCCACCCTGGACAGGAGCGACGTTTTTACTGAATTTGCAAACACCTGATTCCCTAAAAGCAAAGTCGCCAATATACCCACAAAACCGGACAAGTGCGAGTTAAACTCGCGTGGAGAGGGTTTCGTTCTGAACATGATTATCTGAAATTTACTAGGTTACCTTAAATACCATAGACTTCTTATAGGTTTTCCTGTAACCTATAGGCAAAGATCTATTTTCTGTATTTGTTTCAAAATTTTAGCCCCAGTTGTTTCGAAAATAAGAGGCGGGGAATGGTCATTTTTCGCCTATTTTCCTGAATAACTTCTAAACTGTTTTACTTAAAATTCAAAAAATATATATATTTAAGATCCTCACAATAAGCCCTTTCATTTTATATGTCACACAATATAGGTGGAATAACTTATTTTTTAATTTTCTAGTATACCCCCAAAAAGTGGCCCCTATGTTTAAAATTCATATATTTACGTCACGCGTCCGTGTTGCGGTCACCAACTTACATATGAATACCAAATTTCAACTCGATCGGTCCAGTAGTTTCGGAGCAAATTGGCTGTGACAGACGGACAGACAGACAGACAGACAGTCAGACAGACACACGAGTGATCCTATAAGGGTTCCTTTTTTCCTTTTGAGGTACGGAACCCTAAAAAGGCAGTCAGTTGAGAGCAATCGATAGGCTATTTTGGTGAACAAACAGACTGTTTGTTCAGGCCCTCGTGACCCCGGTCAGGTTATGTTACATGCTCGTATGTGTATGTCTTTTGACATTTCGAGTTCGAAAGTTTCGAAAGAAAATACCACTGATAACGATCCGAACACTAATAGCTAGGGAGCTGGGTGCCAAAATTTCTATATGATTTGTTCGCTTGGCAGACCTGAATTGTTCGATTAATGACAATGTAAAGAACCACAGAAAAATTGTCTGCCACCATGGTAGCGTTGCGTTTTCAATTGACAGCGTTAAAACAATTTAAAAAAACCGGTATCCTAAATCATTTTTTTGTGTCTGCCTCTTGGACTGAAGGTCAGAATCATCCTCAAAACGATGAACATCGAAGAGGCAGACGTGCAGGGCTCTGTTTTATAACGGGACGAAGTTGCAAAAATGTAAATGAAAATAGCTATACTAAATCATTTGTTCGTCGTTCTCGTTGCATCCATTCGATTCATTAGGAACTCCCAGAATAGAAAAAAAAGTTGGCAGACGTCTAGGTCGCTGATTTTTTATGTACGATTTTTTAAAGTTGTAACTCAAAAACGCAGGGACATACGACTTTCGTTTACTGGACCTAATCGATTTGTATTGACATAAAAGACGAACAAATCATATACCAAAATGGCATCCAGCTCCCTAACTATAAAAACTTATATCTGAATTAAATGCTTAACTATGTCCAAATTTTGATAGTTATACCAGCTGTTAAATTCGGAGCTAAGTTAAAGTCAAAGTCAGGTCAAAATATTTTATTAAATTTAGGCTTTTATAAGCTCTTATGAAGTTCAAGAAATGGTTTTACCACCGGTTCGGAAAAAACCTGTACTGAGAAGAGCCGCCAAGCAACTCAGTGAGGTATTTTTTTAAAAATACTCATGTCAATCCTTATTGTTATATAATATTATAAATGAGAAAGTGTGTTTGCTTCTTTGTTTGTTAATCTTTCACGTTAAAGCAGTACGACGGATTGAATTGATTTTTTTCACAGCGTAATTTGAAAGGCCGGACATAGGCCACTTTTATCCCGGAATAATGCATAGTTTCCGAAGTCACGGGCAATAGCTAGTATTATTGTATAAGCGAAGTGTTTAAACGTTTTTCAAGCGAGTAAAGTTGCGGTATAAATCTAGTTATTATACAGCATGGGTGTTATTTTAATTATTTGCTCCAGTTACAGGAGCAAATAATTAAAATATACACATTTTAGGCTATCAGTAATCGTGACGAAATGATTTTAATCAATTGAAATCATAATTAATAACATAAATGTTTCCTAACATAATTAATCGCACCAGCATAACAAATATTTGACATCTACGCCGAGTGCATACGGAACACTTCGTTGACATTTTTTAAATTTGAAAATATATGATTGAATCATAAGATCATAACTCAAAATTAATATGTATATCTCCGAGCACAAGGACTTACATTAGGACCATTTGTTTATAACTGAGGATACTCTAAGGAATCTCCATTTTAATTATTTGCTCCAGTTACAGGGCCCACCCTGTATATGGAATAACAACAAAATACACGCCAAATTTGTATGGTGATGTCTGTCTTAGAACTATGGCCCGAGTAAAACGTCACTAATGATGATATATCACAGTATCGAATATCAAAGAGGCAATCACTCTAACAAAAGGGGCCTTTGTTACAACTCCTTATACATCAGATCAATATATAACTATAGAAATACTTTTTTTCTTGGCTTACTTCGTTCGTAAATTTTTGTGCATAATAGGTGTGCATCGAGGAGGATCTTAAGAAAGGCCATGGCTTCTATTCGGGAACGTCCACGCGATATTGTTGCGGCTCGCAAGCGAGACTTGCATCCCGCTCATTCCGCATCGTGCGGAAGAGTGGGATGAGAATCTCGCTCGCGAGTCGCTACAATATCGCATGGACGTTCCCGAATAGAGGCGCAGAGGGGCTAGCACGACATGCCCGCGAGTCGTTTGTCGCTCAGTGCGTCCCTTACATTTTAGACTAGTTTGACAGAGACGCACTGAGCGACAAACGACTCGCGGGAAGGTCGTGCTAGACGTGCAGGTCAAGAGTACCCCAAACCAGCAAGCGTGCATGAAGAAAATAAATAATAAATCAGGGGACAATCTTTTACACAAATCGATCTAGTCCCAAAGTAAGCTCTAAAGGCTTGTGTTATGGGTACTAGACGACGACATACATAATTATATAGAGATTTAAATACTTAAATACATAGGAAACATCCAAGGCTCAGGAACAAACATTCGTGCTCATCACACCAATAATTTGCCCTTACCGGGGATCGAACCCGGGCCTGCCAGCTTCGGAGGCAGGGTCACTACCAACTAGGCTAACCGCGTCGTCAAATGTTTTTACTCCTTGCAAGAGTTTCTTAATCAACGTACATAATATTTAAATAACCCGACTCTGTAAATAATTTAATATTGAATATAAAATAAATACATGATAGATCCAATTCGAAACGGTGTCCTCTTAATTTAAAATTTCCTAAACTTGAAACAAGTAACGTCAAACTCAATTTTGTATAGCACAAAGCTGTCAAAATGGAGTTTATGTCTCTTATTTTAAATTAAGTAACTTTGAAATTTAGCGAACACACTTTCGAATTGGCCCCGATGGATTTCTATATAAGTCTGACTTGCTTATGTGTTGTGATTGATATGTTATCTACTTTACTTCGAATAATTTATTTTTTATAATTATAATAGTGAGCGATGTAAAGTATTATATTTAATATTGCATGCCCAAGATAGGTAAAACGTAAGTACATCCTGTGTCACTACCAACTGTCCGAATACTGTAATAAAACTGCAATAAATATCCATGTGTGTATGTCTTTTGCTCTCAGTATGACTGAGAGCAGACGAAGCGAAAGGTGTGTCAGGATTGTAGCAGGTGGAAATCCGTGGTCTCTGCCTACCCCTTTAGGAAACAGGCGTGATATATGTATGTTTCTACATTTTTGTACAGTTGGTAATTTTACTTGATTATCCGTAGGATTTTAGAACCGAATTAGTGTCATATTTTTTGTAACAACACAGAACATATTGCAATAAAATTAAGAAGAAGAAGAAGAAGAAAAACATTTATTCACTAACATAGAAGACACACAGAGTAACATAAATATAAATTAAAAACAAAATGGTGGTGTGTGTGTCCTCGCGGCAGTGAATCGGTCACTGGCTCAGCATAATGCTGAGGTGTAAGACACCTGCAGCGCTGATTTTCAGCCAGCACCGTCTGTGACTCACGGAGCGCTATACAAATACACTACATGCTAATAATTATTTATCTACTACTACTAAGATGGATCGGTCATACATATATAGCTAATATTGTGGCAATGTGTTCAGAATAATCAATACTAAATTACTTGTTACAGCAGCATTAAGCGTAAAATGTTAAAAAACAGGAAAAAATAGGAAAAGTTAACAAGTTGTAAAACTTAAAGTGCTGGAATAAAATTATTAAGGTTGAATTTACTTCGAGATTACAAGCTGATTTAATATAATATTGCCTGTGCTCTGGTTTTGAGAAAAGTCGTTTCGAAAAGGAAAGCTAATTGCGGAAAAATTACACCACCACAATAAAATTGACATATTAAAACTTTCGTGACTCATTATGAGTGACTTGAAATTAAAACGGCTTTATTCACGCTTTTTCCATGTTTCTGTTTAATTAGCTTGTTAAAAAGCCGATCTATTTTCATATAGAAAAATCAATTTATCTACACCCATATCATAAAACCTCCATTGGTTAATCAAAAACCGTATGAAATGACCACCATTTTGACAACCAATTAAGAAAAACCAGTGCTGCGATAAAGAAATAACATGACTTCCTTATCGTTTTTAGTAAAGAAATGAGATTAAATTTGGAACAGCTGTCAAACTCAAGTGGGTCTCTATTCTAGTATCCATAGATATTAAAACAGTTATTGATACGAAACGTCAATTCAGTATGTTTTTTAATATAAACTGCACAATATTTGATCTCGAGTGACGTGAGAATAGAGACTTCATCCGTTGGTGTATGATTTTAAAAAAAATGGTCTCTCCGCCATTATGTTGACGTTTTGCTGAACGAAAGTAGAATTTTGTTGAATTGAATAGAAAAAGTTGTTTGTAATTTACATTTTAGTTGAAAATATGAATAGTAAGTAGTCTTCTCGGAGTGTGTGTGATGTGAAAATGCGCCGGATATCGGAAATATGCAGCCACGATTGCAACAAATAACTTGTTGCCAGAAAATATTGTTTCTGAACCCATCATGGAGGATTTATAATATGTGTGTAGATAAAGTTATGTATGCAACTCTGCATAATTTGGCCTTAAAACACACGTGCGATCTTATTATGAAACTCGCCTATCGGCTCGTTTCATGAAAACCGCACTAGTGTTTTAAGGCCTATCATTATGCAACCGTTGCATAAACTACTATTTCAGTCTGAGTCGAATGCCTCATCGGCCATAGTTGCACCAATTCGGAATAATTTCCGTTTATCGAAAATCAATCGATAAACTTAAATCAAAGCTTTTAGGGAAGTGTAAGCAAAATGACCCAAATGATTTCTTCACGCCAAGATAAAATTTGTTAATGTCAATTTAACATTAGCTTCATAGGAACTTTTCCCAGCTCATAGTAATCACTTAAGTTGCAAAAAAGCAAGGCTAAAACAGGAATAGAAATCGCAAACATCTCCAATAAAGAAAATAATATATATCAGAGATGGATATCTTCAACATAACGTGGGCAAAGAGCGAATGACGGGATAACAAAGAGACTCAAACGCCGAATGAAAACAATACACGAACGTTGGGTACGTACCCCGAGGCATAGTGAACAGTTTATAACAATAATTTAAGAAGACTGTGAGCCAACGCCAAAAATTACCCTTGTCATACAAAAGGCGATAACGATTTCCACCCCTTAAATGTTAACCGATTTAGACAAATTTTTGATAAGTATTTGTCAGAACCAAATCTAGATCTATATGTTTTTTAAATTTTGATCAAAGATCAACAAAGTCAAATAATGGCCGAATTAGTTTTGTATTAGAATACTGAAACAACAATAAAACTGAATTTATTGATTATTGCAAAAAAACCAAAACGTTTAGACCTAGAGTTTGATCTGACTGATAACGCCTTGTGTATGAAAGAAAAGACTTAAGTTTCATTAATTAATTAATATGCATTTCATTTCATATGATCAGCTATACTATACTGGATAATAATAATAAAATAAATAAATATTATTAATAATAACTATGATATATTGTATTTCATAACATATATATAATATTATGATACGATTTATGAAAAAAACTGCTTCCTAAGTGACAAAACACTTCTTCCTGAATATCAGCAAGGTGAACCTCAAAATGAATACATAAAAAAGTAGTGGCGCCAAAAAAATATAAGAAACAAAATTTGATTAGGTTATGATCAACAGTTCACAATTGGACATACACTCATGCGGATTCGCATAGGACATAAAAGTTCTTTATGTTCAGACCGCTAAGGTTCATAATAATAATAGTTTCCTTGGAGATTATTTATGATAAAATTATAACTTACTGGCCAACTAAAATGCCTCGTAATAACTCGTTCACTAAAGGCAGATTTAGACAGGGTCAGTGCACAAGTCAGTATCGGCGCCGAATCGACTGACCTCAAAATATCAGTATGCGAATATACAAGTCAGCGCTAACCTCCCACCGCTGTACTGACTTCAAATCAATTTACATTGGGTTTTTCTCGGGTCAGCGCTGACTTGTCTCGAATTCGAAGTCAGTCACTGATCCTGTCTAAATCTGCCTTAAGACTCTCGGTTGGCTTACTGCCTATCTTTAGTATTAATGTACTGTGGCGCACGCAACGGAGTACACATGTTTTGGTCGCCATCCACGTGCCACGAGTGCCAATTTCCAAGTACGTTGTTTTGAAACAATATATTTTGAGCTTTCAGGGTTCAGTTTAAAAGTTAACCGCAGATTTTTTTGTTAAATACTCAAAGCTAGTTTTCACATCAAACTTAAAATTGTATTTATATCGGGTAACAGTCATCTTATCCATCTCCACCCTCATCCGCGTCCTATTCTACACATGTCTCCCTTGAGTCACCCATTAGCAAACTTTATATATCCGAACTATCCGGACCGGATCATACATAGTCCGCGCGCTAGCTTCGGGACCGAATCGGGGAGGAATCGGAGGATGATAAAACGGGCGCGCCCGCCATCCTTTCATACCCTGCAATTTACCCAGTATCTGTTGTCCAAAAGGCATGCTCCTACTTATAGATGCTGTTGCCGTAGTCGTCATTTTCTACTAGATCTCTACTTTAACCTTTTGGCCGCCAAGCATGTCTGAGAAGTAACACGAATTTCAAGTTTAAGTCAAGGTAATAAAGGACTTTTTTACCCTGTATACGCTGTCACCCATAGTCGACAACGGCGGCCAAAAGGTTAACGTGTGTTAAGATTTCTCGAAACTCGCGCGCGGACGTTAGTAGGTTTAACGCTTGACACCGAAAAAAAAAGTTTGTTCAATGAAACCGGACTTTATTTTATCTGTAACTTAAAAAAGTGATTACATAACTTAATGCAATACCTTAAATTCAGTTTTGTTCTTTATAGATCAACCATTTGGTTACATACAATTAACTTTAGTAACGCCTTACCAAATTATGGTTAAAACTGAAATAACCGAAGTAGTTTGGTTCTCATTTTTTCTCAGTGTAGATAAGATATAATGTGTATTAGAGATATGTACAAAACAATAAACGGGGAGACTAAATATATGAAACAGAATTCAGTTGGTTGGTTGGTTGTTTATCTGTTTGTTTGAACAGGTATAACAGGTGCACTACTGAAAACACAGTGATGGAATTTTAACAAGTGGATTTTGGAAGGTCCAAGATCGAATATTTGCTCTAAATTTGTGCGCTATAGCCTGATGATATTATATTTATTATTTTATTTTTCATCGCTCATTTACTATAATAATATCACAATCACAACAAATCACAATTTCCAGTAGACATAATTAAATGACAGGGTTAATGATCGAGGATGGGCATCCCACAACCATCTTCGCATCCATATCTTCCTATTCGTCTTCTTGTTCGCCGAATTCTGGTTGAGATTGCTCTAATTATGGAATTTTGTATTTTCACTTTGAGCCAACTTATTATTTGTGAGTATGCCTTGGACCATTTTTCATTTAGTTTAAGTGCTGTTTTTAGATTAAATACAATGCTTATAACTTCACTTACTAAATCATTATCTTGTACTTTTACGGAATCTTCTGTTTGTTGATCGGTTTTCACTTCACTGCTTCTTAACATCATTAGTATTTGCACTCAAGTATTTCTGTTCTATTGCAATGCATGGAGTTCGTAAACTTTCGAAAAATTCTACTTAATTTCGGATTACCGGCTTTTTATACTCTATACATATCTATAATAATATTGAATAGAGGAAAACGTCTCTGTACATTGAAGATAACAATAAAAAAAGCTATTGAGAGCTTCAGAAACAGCAACAGAATTTATTTGAGTTCCATGTCAGTTTATCAGATTGTATGTGCGAAAACTTTTAAAATAGTGGACGGATTTCAATGTGATTTTTGATATTATATGAAGGATCAATTAAGGCAGGAAATAGGTTATATAAACTATTGGAAATACAACTGGAAGGGTTTAAAAAGGGGGTTGAAAATAATATGAAAAATTAAATCCTTTATAAAATTTAAAGTAAACGGTAATAAAATATTTCTATCATTTGACGTACTGAACTCTCTAAAATTCTCTACGGTTTGCTCATATTTATGGCAAACAAAGCTTTTAAACGTCGAATGTTCAGATATTTCATGTTTTAGTTCGTAGAGCACCACTTCAGCCGGTGCAGCAATGTCGAAAATGTGAAGCCTTTTCATGTACGTTTTTTCAAGAGGCTGATATATTCGACCGCTTCAACCCCCGTCATTTTCGTCAACAACTTGTTCACAAAATATCGACGAAATGTTTGACAAGTAGCACCTACATCAGACAAAAACGCCTTCCCAGGAGAAGTATCTTGTATCATGAAAATATACCATTAAGTTGGGTACCCTTTTGTAAATATTTGATGGACAATTTGTTGCCGACAGTGACAGGCGGTTAAAACACAGGAGAATGGGTCTAGGAATTTGTTTTTATTATGTTATTCTTTTTTTCATTTAAGTGAAAAGTTCTCTAGGCACGTTTGGGCTCTTTCTGAAGGGTAAACGAAACTGAACCATCACGCTCAAATTACACTGTTACGCTGAATTAGGTATACTTGACTCCATTCGCCATGAATCGCGCTCGGATCGGCTGCTATTTTAAAATGAAGTAATCTTGCCGTTTGCGTTTGGAATGCTTGACGTTTTTTCACTCACCGCTTACCTGCTGCACACAGCTCATGTGGAAACGCAGCCTTAACTCTTTCAACGCCAAAGACGGCTTTCTATACCAGTGACGGCGCGATATGCGATTTCACATACATTTGCGTCGGCTACACTTTGAACACTTTTTCGCATTTGGTCATGGCGTTGAGGGGTTCAACTAAGGACCCGTATTTTCTACTGATAATTTAGAGAATATATTCATCTTTTATGATGCTTGTAGATGGTGCAAGCAGTGTCGAACTTTTATGTACTGTTGACGAAATAATTTAGGTTTGTTATTAGAGGTACCTACTTACATTTTTGACACATATCACTGTGTATAGCAATAATTCGCTGTTTGTAATATTGTTGTCACTTTGCGTTGTCAACCTTACGAAAATTAACACATCATACAGAAATATCCATTGTTGCTTGAAAAACGCCTTCACACTATACGAAAGTCAAATGGTAATCGTAAAGTCACTCTAAGCTGACGGTCAAATCCGTCATAAGTAAGTACGGATATCCGTCTGTAAATCTTACATTTTCCAAATTATATCGTAGCAAGACACGCCGGAAAGGTTCTCGTATTAATGTCACCCAACATTTAAAAATGGAAAATATTTAAGAACCTTTTTCATAAGCGCAAGAATTAATAAAGCCCCGTCATTCCGTTGACCTCAATTGAAAATTCTTGCCATTTTCCAAGGGGTTTTTATGAAGATGTAAACTTTTGTTGGCCAACTTTGAGGAGCATTATTGAAGGAAAAATTTAATATGAATTTCGTTTACAGTATACGAGTTGTTAAAAATATGCTAAATATGGATTTATCTGGTGATTTATGTGATAGGTGGAATTTATCGACCGAGCGAGCATAGCGTCTACTTTTCAGCTTGGGCAAAAATGCTTTCGTATGTCCGGCTGTCCATTTGTTCTCCTCTACAGGTCGATTTTCTCAACCGATTCACGTGAAATTTTGTGAGCAGGTTCGAGATTTATATAGCTTTTTTTTCGTCGATTCACATATTCGAAACTTTTCAAAATGGCCGAGATATGCGATGCGATGACAAAGTTATTTGCGGTGTTGGTAAACTGACCGTGACCTATGTCGATGTATTGGGATAACAGTTTTTCAACGGCAAAGTTAAGTTCGTCGCGAGGTCTACAGTTCACTGAGCCACTAGTTTTAATTTGTTTACGGCCTTCGGGGAAGTCTCTGCTCTAGACACTTGCTGTAGATCGAATTGTAAATACAATGCCACGAGAACGGGTTGCTCTATTGTTGTCGTTACCACTGAGAGTCAAAATCACAAAACTCGATCTGACATCAAGTGCCTAGACCTAAGTCCATGTTCACACGTAGGTACTCTTTAAATTTTTACTTTGGGAAGTAATAAATGGAATATCTGCACAAGTTGAGTGACCAAGAGATTGATGAGATTTTTTGCATAGCGTTAGTTGGAGAGCCGAAGTGTCATAGGCTACTTATCCCGGAAAATGCACTTATCCCGAGTAAACATCGATAAACATATTACACCTGGACAAAGTCACATGCAGAAGCTAGTAACTATATTAAAAGATTTTTTCAGGCTAACACACTAGACACTTTTAAGCACTATCTAGGTAGCGTTCTGACACGCGGCCTCTTTTACAGATTAAAACGGGTTCAATCCCGACTTACACCTCTGTTGAATTGAATTTCATATTTCCCTCGAGAGAAAATAACCGTGATAAAATGAGCATATTATCTGTGAAGTCAAAGACGTGTGTGAAGTCCCCAATCCGCACTGGGCTCGCGTGGGAACTACTGTCTAATCCCTTTCTCTATGCCCATCGGCTCATGCTAGTAACCGATTTATTTTCAAAATCGAATCAAGATTGCTACCATAATTAAATAAACGACGCAACCATATCCCCTTTTACTGGCATCACAAAAAATATCTCATTACGTATTGTGAAACAGACAGGCTGAAAAAGGTGGAATATAGCTCATTGACTCGCCTTTGTGTCACAATAGGGCACTCAGCGAGGACATTGGTCTTAATAGCGTAGCTGGTGATGGCTTAGTGGAAAAAGAAATACAGACCCCTTTGTTATTTTGGGTTATTTTAACGCCAACTTTTTTTGACTCTCAGGCATTTCGACTTTCTTATGGGACGTAAAAACTCTGGTATGGATCGTTGGGTGTGGCAGCAGGAAAACAACGTTAAAAATAACAGCTAATTAATTAATAATGATCGGTGAACATACATATATTAAAAAAATATACGCGTCGAATTGAGAACCTCCTCCTTCGGTTTTTTTGAAGTCGTTTAAAAATAGGAGGCACTCTGTAACAATATTAGAAAATACTTATATGAATCAATCGACTAAGTAATTAATTGTGACTGTGATTTGGAATTTAATTTATTTGATTCATTTTAAACATTTATTTAAATAACATTATACTATAATTAATAGCTTAAAAAGTAATTGTGATTTCGATTTTATGCTTTAATTAATAACAACTAACATATTTCTAAAAGAAACTGTTACTAATCATATATGGGTCAAAGGACCTGAAATAAATAAATATTATTATAACAAATTATAGGTACTATTGTAATGAAGTGGATGGGATGTTTGGGTAAGCTTTGTATGAGCTGCACTTACACGTAAGTTCCTCAATGATAATCCTTGATTTTCACAATAATAACTGTTTGATGCATAAGGAAAACTGTACAGATTTCCTAGTTTTGTACCTAGGTAACTTGTCACAGCTTCTAGTACTTAATTAGTAATAGTGTTGAACATGAACTAGAGCGATGCTTTACTAATTCGAGAGCACACGAAAAGCTACCTTTCTGAGCCAGTACTATTCCGATAGATTCCGGTAGATCTATTACGGTTCATCATACCATCTTAGGACTAATTAATCGAACGTGGCCACAAGGTAGTCTTGTGGCTCTGCCCTCCCCATTAGGGATTTCGAGCGTGATAATATGTATGTATCTATTATGGAATGAACTACGCCTGAATCGATCCATAACGATCTAAATTTGAAATTCGAAACACGACAAAGAAATTGAAAAGGAAAAAGAAGTTGTCAGGAACGAAAGAGTATTTCACGAGTCGGTAGTGTAATGACGCCTCATTACACCTAAACTGAAAAATGGTAGGGCTATAAATAAACAAATTATTGCTAATATCAACCAAGCGACTTATTTCGGACAGAGCTTGCAAAGCTGTTTGCTAACGTCAAACAAGTCAAAGCGATCACATGTCTATAATGTACAGAGCTGTTATTACACAGTATGTAGCCGTAAAATTTTAGACAAGCCAAATACTTATATATTATTATTATTTTTGGTACTTTGCTGTCACTTCGTGTTTTCCGTGTACCCATGGAGACCAACCGTGAAATTTGTTTTAGTTTTACAAATATTTTCCTGAACTTGGTATATTATTATTTTTACGTTTTACGATTTCACCGCTGTTCCAAACTGCCATTTTCGATATTTTAATGTTTTTTATAGTTATTATGTGTTTGTATTAAAGTTTGACTGTTGTTGGGTATAATTTAAACTGTAATAGTTTTATGAGTTGATTATGCTAAAAATGTGTTTTGTATGAAAGCACTAAAACATCAATATTTTTTTATTAATTATTTAAATAAAAAAAATAAAAAAGTACCTAAATACTTACATATTATTTGATAACATGTTAAAGTAAAAATATTTTCTCATCTTATATGGAAGTATCTGGTCGATAATCCTCTTGAAAATTCCACAGTAAAGTGTAACTTCGCGTGAAATAAGAAACAAAGCCATTTCCTATTCCAAGAATCCGAATTAATTAAATGTTCCCTTCACCCCCACAATTAACATTCAGAGCTGCTTGGAATGTTATTTGTTGAGATTTTTGTTACGCAATAGTTGAGGCGTTTTGTTTCTGCTAAGACAGTATAATATATTGCAATCTATTTCACTTAAGTGTATGGTTAATTAAGAGCCCCGTCCTTGAGTAGCGCTTCATACAAACGTAGTTCACTTGTGGTTTGGATATTTATGGCCGGAACGCATTGAAACTTTGCAATGATATAAATATAGACGGGGCTCTTAAAACGTGCTTGGTTTTTCATTTACTCAGGTATTTCTTCAATATTTTTATCTCAAAAGTATTCATTGGGTAGTTGACTATAGTATCAAATATTAAAATGCTTAACCCTCAACAATATATACACAACAGGAGTCATGTAAAAATAAATCAAGATTATATATATTTTAATAATTTGAAAATCTAATTTTTTACTTCTAAGTCACGTGACTAAAAACACTTATCACAACGCATAACATCACGGGAATCGGGTGCGTTCCGAATCGCGCTCACAGCGCCAGATGGCGCTCGCGCTCGTACCGATTTATCGGGTCGTGCATTCTCTGGTCGTACATTATTGGCTCCCTTTTTACAATTATGACAACCTGGGTATTTTTGTTTGTTTCATCCTGTACAATGACGTCACATGCGAGAGCAGACAGTGGTTAGCGTTTGGGCGGCAAGTTTTTTTAGTGTTTTTTCCTTGAAAATGAGGAAATTTAATTACGAAAATATTTTTTTCACATTCAAATCGAGTTAACAAACCGCCTGAAATATTGTTTAAAAAGCAGTCAAGGACCGAATTGAATCGGCCCGGTTACGATGCGGGCGCGAATGTAGCGTGACGTAGTCTGTTGCCTTAGATTGGATGTGGTAACAGACGTCACACATACTACGTGCGCACCGAAGAGCATGTCCAGCTGTAACATGCTGGTCAGCTGGACATGCTCTTTTAAACCAAAACCTACATAATTTAGATGTTACAGACAGCCCTTTGTGCAGAGCCTGCATGGAGGCAGAAGAGACAGCCACCTACGTCCTCCAGGAATGTCCCGACGTGTTCAACCACCGGGTAACACACCTCGAGAACCCGAGGTCGCTGCTGGAAGTCTTCGGCAACATCAAGGGTCTGCTAGGCTTCCTACACATGAGCTGGGTTGGCATGAGTAGGGATGCCAACCCGCACCACGCAAAATATTACGCGATTAAGACGTCGAATTGCGGAAACCCAGCCCGCGTGAAACTATAATTATACGTACGCACCGTTAGCGCGACCGCAGCGCAGGGTAAAATGTGTGACGCGTGTTACGACTTTCAATTCACAAAAACAGTTGACGTAACGCTGTAGTCACGCCGCGCTCCTGCTGCCATCGTATGACCGGGGTTTTACACTTTAAACTCTTTTACACTTTATTATTATGTTGGAATAACCTGTATTTATACTCATTGACGCTGACATGGTGAGTTGCGTAGGTCCTGTCACTTTTTATTTTTCTTAAAAACCAAATAAAATCTATTTAGAGCACTTTTGAGAAGTCCTATTTTCCGGATTTTCATTTAATATTGCCAGGGACACGTTGTAGAAAAAAAATACTATTTCACTCGGTCCGAATAACACTCATGTTGATCACAACGATTAAGGTGGGCAGCATGATTCGGAACGCAACCAACCCTATGCAAACGTCATAAGTCGTGACTGGTGTTTAAAGCCACGTGACCTAGAAGTAAACATTTAAGTTTTTAATTTATTTAATTCTAAATAATCTTGATTTATTTTTACATAAATCCTGATCTATAACGTAGAATTGAGGGTTAAGCTACCGTTCCACAGATATATAATTATATTTATCTACACCCATATCATAAAACCTCCATTGGTTAATCAAAAACCTTAGGAAATGACCACCATTTTGACAACCAATTAGGAAAAACCAGTGCTGCGATAAAGAAATAACATGACTTCTTTATCGTTTTTAGTAAAGAAAAGAGATTAAATTTGGAACAGCTGTCAAAACTCAAGTGGTCTCTATTCTAGTATCCATAGATATTAAAACAGTTATTGATACGAAACGTCAATTCAGTATGTTTTTTTTAATATAAACTGCACAATATTTGATCTCGAGTGACGTGAGAATAGAGACTTCATCCGTTTGTCTATGATTTAAAAAAAAAATCGAATCGCCGCCATTATGTTGACGTTTTGCTGAATGAAAGTAGAATTTTGTTGAATTGAATAGAAAAAGTTGTTTGTAATTTACATTTTAGTTGAAAATATGAATAGTAAGTAGTCTTCTCGGAGTGTGTGTGATGTGAAAATGCGCCGGATATCGGAAATATGCAGCCACGATTGCAACAAATAACTTGTTGCCAGAAAATATTGTTTCTGAACCCATCATGGAGGATTTATAATATGTGTGTAGATAAAGTTATGTATGCAACTCTGCATAATTTGGCCTTAAAACACACGTGCGATCTTATTATGAAACTCGCCTATCAGCTCGTTTCATGAAAACCGCACTAGTATTTTAAGGCCTATCATTATGCAACCGTTGCATAAACTACTATTAAAAGTCTGTTAGTATTCTAAAAAGAAAATGCGTAAATAAAGAAGCAATTATAAATTTAAATTTCAAACCGTTCTAATGTTAAGTTGGATAGAAACCGTCAATCTGGAGAGACAACCCTAAAAGGGTAGGGTTGAACGCGATCCTAGCCTTGTTTGGGAACTTGTTAGCCTCGTACGATTCGGACCCAATACTGTCAGCTTAAACTTTGTTTTGCGACTTCTATACTTTGATTGGGTAGTCGAAGTTTACATAGTTAAATTTAAAGACTAGGTATTATTTGATTATTATTATTAACTTAATTGAAACTATCATGCTGTATAAATACAATTCCTCTGCTGCACTGGGAGTGAAGAAATAGCATAGAATGCGTGCAGATGCTTATCATCCTGGCATGTCGTAAAAGTCGACTAAGGGACATCTCCAACATGGTGGACTATCTGTATGGGCGATGGGCTGATCACCTGTCACCATACGGTTCATCATACCATCTTAGGACTAATAAATTAATCGAACCACAAGTAGCCTTGTGGCTCTGCCCACCCCATTAGGGATTTCGGGCGTGATACTATGTATGTATGTATGTATTTAATTTTAATTTTAGCAAGTTTTTGGATATATTTGAACCACGTTTATTACATACGTGCACCGTCGTACAACTTCCCTCGCGGTTTATTATTCATAAAGATTATACTTAGGGTGATCGCACACTGGATATAAAGGTGGACACACATTAAATGGTTGTAAAAATAACCCAGTTATTGAAGTAGAGTACTAGAATAGAGATTTTTTGAAATTCCATCCCTAAAGGGGTGAAAAGGGGTGATAAAGTTTGTATGGAAAATACCGCGGGCGAAGCTGTGGCGGGTCCACTAGTACCTAATAAAATAGCATTTTAAGTTTTACCTCTATCATGTTTCTAAAAGTTCCAAAACTTCTGGCCCATCCTGTATAACACACCAGACACCACAAACACATCCACGCACCATTTCCTTTTGCTTACAAACCTAATCCAACTTTCATACCTAGTTAGTAAGTACAGACAAGCGAATTGAATTATAAAGGTCTCATGTTACAACTTGTCCAAAGTCATTTCTACTTTGAAACCGCACGCTTTCGCTTTGGTTAGGGATCCGCAGGAAAAAAGGGTTTATAAACTTTGTGTAAACAAATCATCATAGTTATCATAGCACTTTCAGGGAAGACCTCGTGTGTCATTCTACCGACTTATTATCAGCGTCTGCCCGCTGATTTTAGACTTGAACCCTCTGCGGCCCTAACATGCAAAACACAAGGATAAATTAAACCATCTTATCTTTAAGTGCGTCTCTCTCACACTAGTGCTGATGAAAGAAATACTCATAGAGATAAACGGGTTAAACTTATCTTTGTGTCTTGCCTGTTAGGGCCGCTGTCGAAGCTTTTGGACGCCAGTTGAACCTTTTATTGGAAAACCCGTTATACTCTGTTAATGAATATATGGACATTGAAATGTAAATTGAGAATCCATTTGACTTTTTGTACCGATAAGTTTGGGTTATTATTATTTTGTTGTGACATTGTTTACCAATTACTGATTAATCGTTTTCTCATGTACGACCTTTGTAATGACAGTCCATTTCGGAGACACAATTTGACAATGAACCTTTTCATTCCATGACACGTAGTTTTATAATAGTTCACTTATTTATAATTATTATTTGTATTGTATTTTTAATTCTTAATTTATTTGCTGACGATTCAATCTAAGTTCATGTACTTTGACATGCGCAATTCTACTAATATTATAAATGCGAAAGTTTGTGTGTGTGTATGTTTGTTACCTCTTTCCGTTAAAACGGTTGAACGGATTTTGATGAAATTTGGAATGGAGATAGCGTGTACCCTGGATTAACACATAGGCTACTTTTTATTCAGGAAAATTGAAACGTTCCCGAGTCCACGCGAACGAAGTCGCGGGCACAGCTAAAATAGGTAATGTAATCTCATCTGTCGGGCTTTTACGCGTCCAGCTGCTGGCCAAAAGCTCTCGCAATGAGGGATAGGATAAAAAAAACTAATGGGGCCAATTAGAAAGTGTGTTCGCTAAATTTAAAACTCGCTAATCTTGAAATAAGAAACGTCTGACTCGATTTTGACAGCTTGGTACTATACAACATTGAGTTTGACGTTTCTTATTTTAAGTTTAGCAAATTTTAGACTTAGGCACCGTTTCGAATTGGACCCACTAACAAGAAAATTCGTTATATTTTAACCTTTTGAGCGCCGGACTATCTCCCCACGCCGCGAGGGCGTCTTTTGAGTGAATTTTGTCACGCATACATGACCGCGGCGACCGTGGACTGTTTAGTGGTTGTCACGCATAGTCGACGACGGCGTCCAAAAGGTTAAAGATAAATTTCCACGCAGACGAAGTCGCGGGTAAAAGTTAGTCGTATGATACATTACGAGCGGAACCAGCTCTCAATATAACGAGTGTACTTGCAAACTTTTTCCATTAAGGTTACAATTTCACAGTCGCAAAGGAAACGCAAATAATGTATGAATTCTCAACTTTTAGCGAAATTAACTCGACGTGCCCGCTGAAACATTAAACGCAAAAGAGACGAAAAAGAAACAAATAAACCGGCCAAGTGCGAGATAAACTCGCATTGAGAGGGTTCCGTGCGTTCTGGACATGATTATCTGAAATTTCTCAGGTTACTTCAATACCATAGACTTCATAGGCTTTTCTGTAATCTATAGATAAATTTTAGGCCAAGTAGTTTCGGAGATAAGTGGTCAATTTTCGCCTTTTTTCCTAAATAACTTCCAAACTATTTATTATAAAATTCTAAAACTTATATGTATTATTCTCACAACGAGCCCTTTCATTTGATATGTCACACGATATAGTTTGGAAAACTTTTTTTATTTTTTTTTATTTGTTCCCCAAAGTGGCTCCCATGTTTAAAATTCATTTATTTACCTGTATATATATGTGTACCAAATTTCAAGTCAATCGGTCCAGTAGTTTCGGAGCAAATTGACTGTGACAGACAGACACACGATACCTACCTATAAGGTTTAAGAAGCCTAAAAACCTGCCCCATTACCATGACTTTATGCAAACAGTTCTCGTAATAGAAAACTATCGCTCGGTCTCTTTTACTTGTATCGGGAACGAGCAGTATTTATACTGTACCGCAGTGTTTTTCAACCTTTTAGAGTACACGACCCCTTTACAAGTAAAAAGATCTGGCGACCCCCTAGGAGACCCATAACCCAATTTAAACTATGTCAGTGGTTTCATCGACGAGGTATTTAAAAACCTAGCCTAGTAAGAGTTTGCGAACCCCTATTCTCGTAAATAATTGCAGATTCCGTTTAAACGCCATACATTTTGTACAGTTTAACGACAGCTGTGACGTCATAGCTGTTGTCCATTTTGTATTGAGTGTTTTTGCGAGTGGTATCAACAATGACTATTCCAAGTAGAGCTTCATAACACATAAAGTAATCAACATAATAATGTTTTGTGTACACAGATGGGTTTCCAAAACTCAGCACTTTCCAAAAGAAGATGAAAAAAAATGTATGCATCTTCCCTATTTAATGTAGAAGGTCGGACATCTCGTCAAGGTTGTCCCTCTTACGAATTTTATGAATAATAGCTACTGACTAGCAATAGTAGTTTATGCAACGGTTGCATAATGATAGGCCTTAAAACACTAGTGCGGTTTTATGAAACGAGCTTTTAGCGAGTTTCATAATAAGATCGCACGTGTGTTTTAAGGCCAAATTATGCAGAGTTGCATACATAACTTTATCTACACACATATTATAAATCCTCCATGATGGGTTCAGAAACAATATTTTCTGGCAACAAGTTATTTGTTGCAATCGTGGCTGCATATTTCCGATATCCGGCGCATTTTCACATCACACACACTCCGAGAAGACTACTTACTATTCATATTTTCAACTAAAATGTAAATTACACATGAACTTTTTCTATTCAATTCAACAAAATTCTACTTTTGTTCAGCAAAACGTCAACGCGGCGCGGCGCGTCAATAATGGCGGCCGTCCGTCAAGACCATTTTTTTTTTAAATCATAGACAAACGGATGAAGTCTCTATTCTCACGTCACTCGAGATCAAATATTGTGCAGTTTATATTAAAAAAACATACTGAATTGACGTTTCGTATCAATAACTGTTTTAATATCTATGGATACTAGAATAGAGACCCACTTGAGTTTGACAGCTGTTCCAAATTTAATCTCATTTCTTTACTAAAAACGATAAAGAAGTCATGTTATTTCTTCATCGCAGCATTGGTTTTTCCTAATTGGTTGTCAAAATGGTGGTAATTTCCTATGGTTTTTGATTAACCAATGGAGGTTTTATGATATGGGTGTAGATAAAGAATATATTGCTCCATAAGCATCGAATTTGATTTGAGTGATCATGATTCGTGTAACTATATGGCGTAACCATGGATGACATAGGAGTTTAAAAAGGTTTATTGATAACAACTGTCGATTTGCGTACTCTGACACTGTACCTTTTGATAACAATATGTTTTACAGGAAACTATAAATGTATAAGTTTATAGCTGTTGCTAAAATCGCATATAGCTTTGTATGACTGTTTGTTTCTAAATAAATAAAAACACTTAAAACAGATTAAAATAAAATCATCTATATTCAATTAAATATCCCTTATAATACAAAAATAATTTTAACATCACATCACAGTTCAAAAATCAAAAACTAGACAATTGTTAAATGTTATTTAAATGTCTGAGAAAATCAACAGGGTGCTGCTTTGTCCATTTTCTCGTCTGAGCTACTGTAACGATTTTGATTATATTTGATAGATTCTGGATTCCAGAATGAGTTTTCGTCCAGAAAAATACACAACTCAAGCATTTCAAAAAAGTCATCATTATTATATGAAACACGTCATAAACCTCGGGTTTTGAATACCCCAAGTTCTGTTGACTTTAAGCTCATGACCACAAAAACTTATATTAAGCTCCGGCCCAGCAAAACACACATTACGTAAGCAAAACCTTGTTTACTCCGTAAAATATATTTTTCCTTGCAATCTGGGTGAGACTTAGCGAGTTTTTTAATTAGTAAGACCGCTTTTGTATACTTATTAAGTTTACGTTTCTAATATTACAGGCTGGTGATGGAAGGACCTTTTTATGGAACATACACTGAAAATAATTTAAAAAACCAGCCAAGTGCGAGTCGGACTCGCGCACGAAGGGTTCCGTAGCATTATAATAAAGCAAAAAAAAACACGTTTGTTGTATGGCAGCCCCCCTTAAATACTGATTTTATTTTAATTTAATGATTTATTTTTAAAGTAAATATATCTAAATATTCTGTGAGTCTTTCAAGCGTCTACCTGTTGCCGTTATCAATATCGAGCAAAAATGAGCAAAAAAATCACGTTTGTTATATGGCAGCCCACTTAAATATTTATTTTATTATGTTTTTTAGTATTTGTTGTTATAGCGGCAACAGAAATGCATCATCTGTGAAAATTTCAACAGTCTAACTATCACGGTTCATGACAGACAGCCTGGAGACAGACGGACAGACGGACAGCGGATCCTTAGTAATAGGTTATTTACCCCTTGGGTACGGAACCCTAAAAATGAAATTTGAAATAAAATAGACTAAGAAAGGCACTCATTAATAAATTAAGATAATGTTAAAAAAATACCGACACTATTGCCGAAACTAGAATAACATGTGTATTATAGACACCCACATACACACACAAACATGACACCAAGATAACTGACACTCTAATCCTAAATCATGGTGTTAATGTTTGATTAACTTAAGAAAATGCGGCCCTAACATGAATGACACAAAGATAAATTAAACCGGTTAATCTCTATGACTATCTCTTTCGTCGGCACTAATCTGAGAGAGACGCACTTAGAGACAAGACAGTCTATCTCATCTTTGTGTCATTCATGTTAGGGCCGCAGGATTTACAGACACAGGTTTATTTATCATGACTTTATAAAATAGTTAATCCTCTTAAGTAATGTATTTACAGCTAATAAATCCATCATTGTTAGTCCATTGTTAATCGTGATGTTAAAATAGGTTAAATTCGTTTTGTTATATTGCTATGTCGTAAACTTTTATAGGCGCTTCAGTCTGAGAAAGATCTATAGCTTCTGATTTGTAATTGACTGTCCGTGGTGCAGTCATTCGCCTTATAACGTGTATCTACTTATTGAAATAAAGAACATTTATAAACTAAACTAAAATTATCATGACTGTGTTACTACTACCTACGACTACGACTACGACTTTTTGCAGCGATGCAGTCGCGCGTTTATATCGCATAGTTGAGAGAGACGATGGCTCAGATACGCGTCATACTCGTGAACGGATGCTGTCTTTGTCCGGACGGTTTATGCTCGCAAGGACCTATTAAATGTATTACTGTTTAATTTATTATGATAACGAAAATAAAAATATTTATATTGCAAGTAGGCCACACGAGCTCTTTCACATGTCTGAATCTACCTGCGGCCCTAACATGAATGACACAAAGATAAGATAGACCGTTTTATCTCTAAGAGCGTCTCTCTCACACTAGTGCCGACGAAAGAGATAGTCATAGAGATAAATGGGTTTAATTTATCTTTGTGTCATTCATGTTAGGGCCGCAGTGCTTCAAAAGATGAAATCTGAGAAGAAACGCCGCAAGAAACCCAAATTCAAAGTCAAAGTCAAATCGCCATTCGAATTGCCGCGCTATTGCAAATTATTTTGCTATGATATGGTAGCTTGACAGCCAAGGGCACCTTAAAATTACCATTTACGATATCTCTTAGGCAATATCATAGTTAGAACGAACTCCAGAAATTTCCGGACCCTGCCCTTAGCGATTGTAATTTAATTGCCCACGAGTGCCTAAAGTTTCAGATATTCAAATCAGGTCAGAGGAACTCAGGAGGCATTGCTGCTATGTTATTCTCTATCTCGTCGCTCATTTCCTCTCTCATTTTCGTACGACTATCATAGAATGACCTGCACGCTCGTAGATATTATGCAGAGTTAGGTGCCTACAACCGTGGCCGGCTACGTCGAAATAAGACCAAGGTTGAAGATACGCTGTACCATGTAGTTTATACGCACTGACGGGTCAAGTTAGGCTCGTCGGCGAGTTCATGAACGGAGTGTCACTAAGAGAATTACACACTCGGTCCGATTCTATGCCTGGATTTTAGCTTTCATTTAATATTGATATAATTGTCTTAATGTTTATTGCTAAACTTCGCTGTACATTTGAAAATAAACTAAACGAATAAGTTAAGTAATATAAAATCTTATAAAATAACTTGTAGCTTGTAAAAGTTACACCCTGCTACCATCTTTAATTTAGAATCTGATCTTTCAACTAGATTACATGACCGTGTTATAAATTTTTCTTCCAAATTTTTAAAGGCTCTTGTTCTTATTAAACGTCTTTTGACAAAAAAGTGTACATAACCTTTTTTTCTTTTGACAACTCAATTTGATAGTTAAAACAGAATAAAGAACAACCCGTCAATTATATTTTCTAAGAATGTTTCATTGGTGTTTGATTCGTCCTGAATCACGCTGCCCACCTTACGTTGTGATAATTGTGAGATCGCTTTCGCACTACCTTCGATCCGTATCCGATCCGAAACCGTACAAATACGGATCGAAGTAGTCAAAGAACTAATTCTATATAGATTCGCCTAGATCCGCCTTCCGTCATCCGATTTCTCTCAGTCATCCGTGAATCTCCATTCCGGAGAAGATTATTGATGGACCGAAGTAGCCATACTCTTATTTGTATGAACGCTTGCGCACTGCGTCCGATCCGTATCCGAACCGAATCCGAGCCGCGTACGACCAGAGAGGCAGCGGGGCGGCGGGGTATGTGGCTGCGGGGCTGGATAGTTTAGTTCAAGGTGGCAGTTGGATCAGAGATCGGACTAGTGCGTAAGCAATATCCGAATTCGGTCCGACATTTCTAGATCCGTATTGTTCGGACTAGTGCGTAAGCAATATCCGAATTCAGTCCGAGATTTCTAGATCCGTATTTTCACGGGTTCGGATTCGGTACGGATCGGGCGTAGTGCGTAAGCGCTCTTAGGCTACCGTTCCACAGAAATATATTACTATAGTCAAGTAACCAATTGTATGTGCTAAAATTTAATATCCGTGCTACATGTTTATTACACAGTAAATCCTTATCTTTCATGGCTGTCTCAACAAGCGATATTCTGATTTATTTTTAAATTGCTCTTTATCAAATCTCCTCAGATCCAAGGAAAATCGGTGACCTTTTTTTGCCCTTCCCAGCTATTTATAAGGTCAGGCCGAACTCATAAGCGAGGATTCCTCTGGAAAAATGCAGCCACCGTAAATATTTGGATTTTTCGAGGCAAATATGCGGGGAAAGCATTGACAAATTATTTCCAAACGGAAGAAGGGTTTCAAGGGAATTTCATAAAAGGTTTGTTGATGTAATTATTGTGGATACTGAAACTAGAAATGAGATATTTTCGTTTTCATAGCTCGGATAGACACAGCGTTATAGATAAAGTTTTAGACAAGGTTGTCAAAAGCACCAATAAATATAAAAAACCGGTCAAGTGCGAGTCTACAAACAAAATAAAGAACAATTAATACTTGAAAAACACACGGCTTTACTCACGATTTATTGTCAGAAATAGTCCGACATGCTTCGAACTCGATTGGAGTCCTTCTTCAGGGTTTGAGTGCGGTCCCGGTTAGAGTAAAGCCGTGTGTTTTTCAAGTATTCATAATGTCTTACGATTAATTTGACTATAAAGAACAATTGTTTTGAAATTCTTAATTTTGAACACATTAGATGACTTATAAAAATAGATCCAATTCTTAGACCCCCTTTTACAGTGAAATTAAAAATATATAAAAACTTTTTATTCTCGCTATATGGAGGCACGCAAGTTCTATGAGTATTCCAAATTTCAAGTTCATAATATTAGTAGTTGCTGAGATAAACGGCTGTGACATACAGACAGACATACAATTAAGTCTCACTATAAGGGCCGGGCCATATGACAACGGTACAGCGTCGTGCTGTGAAAAATCCGTTGCACATCACCTTTATAGGTATAGAAATAAGGGTGACGTGCAACGGAATTCTTTACAGCACGGCGCCGTACCGTGGTCGTGTGGCCAGGCCCTTAGGGTTCCTTTTTTACCTTTTAGGTACGGAACCCTAAAAATACTACCACCGGTTTGATACAAAAACCTCCAACTTTACTTATAAAGGAAAGGAAAGGAATTCAAATAACTATTTCGTACTGAAAATTCGCTGAATTTTATGACAAAGGAAACGTAAGAAATGTGAGTATTAAAAATATTGTTTCCTTTGGATCAAATGATCCTGTGTGCTGCCTTTTCATTATAATAAAAGATAAGTGCTGCCAGCCTATTTCACAAACGCGGCAGGTCCTGACAATCTGATATATTTGTCGACTTTTGTATGGAAAAACCGGAGAAGTGCGAAAAAGTAAACTCGCTTGGAGAGGATTCCGTGATAATCTGAAATTTCCTATTTTTACTTTGATTACCATAGACATCTTATAAGTTTTCCTGTAATGTATAGGTAAAGAAAGTTATTCTGTTTTGTAGTGTAGTTTTGTGCAGTAAATTTTAGGCCCACTTGTTTCAGAGATAATTCTTGTTTCAATTTTCGCCTATTTTCCTAAATAACTTCGAAACTGTTTATCTTAAAATTATAAAAAAATATATTTAAAACACTCACAACAAGCCCTTTTATTTGATATGTCACGCCATATTTTGCAAAGCTTTTTTTTTACTTTTAAAATTCATTTATTTACATTACAACGGATCATCAGGTCGGCCGTCAGCTCGTTTGTCAAGTCAATGACATAAAAAAAAACTCATTTAGCTCACTATAGCAGTGTTATCACAAGATCAGGCAAACAAACAAACGAGATAGGTGCTGACAATCCAAAGTGCTTGTCATTTTTAGGGTTCTGTATCTCAAAAGGAAAAAACGGAACCTTTATAGGATCACTCGTGTGTCTGTCTGTCTCGCCGTCTGTCACAGCCAATTTGCTCCGGAACTATTATGTAAGTTGGTGACCGCAACACGAACGTCTAACGCTAATAAATTAATTATAAACATGGGGGCCACTTTTGAGGGGTAAATTGGAAAATAAAAAAAAAGCTTTGCAAACTATGGCGTATGACACAGCAAATGAAAGGGCTGGTTGTGAGGATCTTAAGTCATTTTTTTTATAATTTTTTGGTAAATGGTTTTGAAATTATTTAGGAAAATAGGCGAAAATTGACCATTCCTTCCCTTATCTCCGAAACTACTTATCATTTTTGAAAGAAAATAGAGAAAATAGTTCTTTATCTATAGATTACGGGAAAACCTATATGAAGTTTATGGTGTTTAAAGTAAGATAGGAAATTTCAGATAATCATGTACGGAACTCTCCACGCGAGTTTAACTCGCACTTGTCCGGTTATTTTAATCGTCGAAGTTATGGCGTTATATATCGCTGTTGTATAAATAAATGTAAATTATAAATTATAATGTAAATGAATTGTACTAACACTAGCATATAAGTTTTAATTGTAATTTGTGTAACTAACAGAACATGGATTATATCCGAAATAAATGATTTGATTTGATTTGATTTGATTTGATATATTGGCCATACATACATACACAAATATAATCACGCCTGTTTCCCGTAGGGGTAGGCAGAGACCACTTCTTTCCACTTGCTATGATCCTTAAATACTTCTTTGGCTTCGTCCACTTTCATTATTCCCTTCATACATGCTCGTCGGTTTAGGGTACTCTTGACCTGGCCTTTTTTCACGACGTCTCCGATTTGGTCTCGAAACGTCCGCCTAGGTCTACCCCTTCCAACCCTTTCATTCACACTCGCCTTATACAATTTTTTCGTCAATCGTTCTTCATTCATTCTCTCGACATGGCCAAACCATCTCAGCATACCTTTCTCAATTTTTGTCACTACATCTTCTTTAAGACCACAACGTTTCCTTATCTCACTATTTCTTATCCTGTCACTCATTTTAACTCGACTAAAACAAAAACATTAGTTTTGCATTACCTAAATCTTAAAAGTAACCGTGTAGGTATAAGTTGATAATGATAAGTAAATTTATACAGCTATCCCTTTTAGCGTACTAACAATTCAAACTTTCATTGCCTGTACTTTTCAAACCCTCGAGGAGTATACCCAGGAGAAAACCATTGTTACAAAACCGGGACAAAAACCGTCATAAGTAATCTAATCAGGGAATCGACGCTCTCCGATTGGATGAAATAAATCACGAAACTTTCCGATTGGTCATGGATTAACAATTAAAATGAGCCTATTAAATGTAATGGACGGCTTTGGCGAACTTTGAAGTGGGAATTAATGAGGTTATTTGTACAGATCTAGCAAAAACCTTAGGGAAAATGGGATGCTGAGATGCATGCTCATCAGCGTGTACTACCCATTACTGAGCGCAGGTTTCTCATAGTGGGAGGGACTGCGCAGGAGTATCGGCCGTGACTAATGAATAAAAACTTATCTATATATATATATATATATATAAATGAATTGCTGTTCGTTAGTCTCACTAAAACTCGAGAACGGCTGAACGGATTTATCTTATCTTAGTCTTGAAATGTTCGTGGAGGTCTAGGGAAGGTTTAAAAGTACATAGGTTACTTAAATTATTATTCTTCGCAGACGAAGTCGCGGGCACCAGCTAGTAACTAATGTTAAAAAGTAAAGACTAAAAACTAATGCAATGTAATCGTTAGTGTAATTAAAGCGGTTTACGCAACTCATGGTAATGGTACAATCATATGGTCTAATTAGCAACTCGTATATATCGCAACTTGTCTATGTCGCATTTGGTCTTAATATCTACTGGTCTAAAAAGCAACTGGTCTAAATTTTTTTTTAAAGTAGCAACTGGCCGTCCGTCCGTCACCAGGCTGTATCTCATGAACCGTGATAGTTAAGCAGTTGAAATTTTCACAGATGATGTATTTCTGTTGCCGCTATAACAACAAATACGAAAAAATAGAATAAAATAAATATTTAAGGGGACTCCCATACAACAAACGTGACGTACCTAGTCAATTTGCTACTTAGGCTAGTTGCTACTCAAAAAAATGTAGACCAGTTGCTTTTTAGACCAACAGATATTTAGACTAAATGCGACAAAGACGAGTTGCGATAATATACGAGTTGCTAATTAGACCCCATGATCCTATCCCAGTTGGACGAGGCACCGAAACTGGAAATGAAAGGTTGTTCACTTATATTTTTTATCATTTTGTTCTGACATGCGTTGTCGGTATGGAATATGGACTATATCCTCTTAATCAAAACCGGACAAGTGCGAGTTAAACTCGCGTGGAGAGGGTTCCGTTCCGTACATGATTATCTGCAATTTACTAGGTTACTTTAAATACCATAGACTTCTTATAGATTTTCCTGTAATCTATAGGTAAAGAACTATTTTCTGTATTTTTTTAAAAATTTTAGCCCCAATAGTTTCGGAAATAAGGGGGGGGAATGGTCAATTTTCGCCTATTTTCCTAAATAACTTCCAAACTATTTTACTTAAAATTCAGAAAAAAATATATTTAAAGTCCTCACAATAAGCCCTTTCATTTGATATGTCAAACAATATAGATTGCATAACTTTTTTTAAAATTTTCTGATTTACCCCCCTAAAGTGGCCCCCATGTTTAAAATTCATATATTTACGTCACGCGTCCGTGTTGCGGTCACCGACTTACATATGTATACCAAATTTCAGCTCAATCGGTCCAGTAGTTTCTGAGCAAATTGGCTGTGACAGACGGACAGACAGACAGACAGACGCACGAGTGATCCTATAAGGGTTTCGTTTTTTCCTTTTGAGGTGCGGAACCCTAAAAAGGACCTAATTTGACTTTGACCTTGATAAGACTGAAGTGTCTTAAAGGCTCCGAACTATCCCGCAATAGTCTAAGGGGTGTCAACTGCGACCGTCCTCAAAATGATTAATGTAGGGTTGTCACTCCGGCTGAATTATCACCTTTGTTTGTGTACAATCGATAGCTAATTTAGTTGTGTATTAGTTCTCTCTGGTTTCAGTTGATTACAGGAGTAAATGTTTTACTTTAGACATGCATTAAGGTAAACGACCTTAGCTTTAAGTAAATTTTGTATAGATTCTTTTAGATAATTTGTAGGCATATTCATGAATGAGTGCGTGAACCGAGAGAAATATTGTGATCTCTTTTTCTCCTACTATAATAGTGCGATATCGGTTAGGCAATGTCGAATATAGACCCGGGTGAGTCGTCTGCCAGTTTGCCTGCCCAAGGCAAAAATTAAAAGAAAAAGATGATACTTTACTAGAAATATTGAATTGAGTTGATAGTCCGACGCTCGGTCGGTCGGTTGATTCTTCGACCAAGCGTCGGACTATCAACTTCTCCTGAGGATGCCTCGTAGAGAGGCGAAACACGTGTCGAGCGGTATTTTTGGTGGTGGTGGTGGTGGTTGTAGTAGCGTTTGTGTTGCTTATTTTATTATATTCGGAGGGAGGGTGGGAATATTGCATGAACAAAAAATATTCAACACAAGCGCCGCTATTAGCCCGATTTTACCCTACTGTTTTCGCGGAATAGCAAAGTAATTGAATATTACTAGTATAATATGGATTTCCGCAAAGTAACGCCTGAATCTATTAACTATGATCTTTACTATAAAACGAATGCATTTTCATAAAACATTAGTCTACTTACATGCCTACATCACTTATATATTTAGCCCAAACCATTTCAGTTCATGTTAATTCGTTCAGATAAGGTGGAAAGCTTTTGGATATTCATCGCCGGCTTCCTCGCATCGCTCGTTGATACAAACGTTTAGCAACAAGGCGGGTCTCCTCCAGTGTTAATTTTAACATTACCACGTTACTTTATGAAAGGGGACGTTAATTAGCCGTGATGTTTTAACATTAAAGTTGCCAAACTTGCGGGTCGCGCGGGGTCTTAAGAGCGCTTTGATTGGTGCGTTCAAGGTTAAGGCGCTGACAACACCTAAATCTTACTTAAACAGTTTTTAACAACACCTATTCGATTTAGAAAAGCGCAAAAAATATATGTTCATATTCTTTATATTATTCAAAACTGGACTATTTACAAAACACGATTTGATGAAATCGATACGATAGAAAAAATCGTGAAACTACGTCTGAAATCCTCTTTAAACAGTTCTACCTATGTCTTAATTTTTTTAACTTATAAGTCTATAATTACTTGGGTACTACGGAACCCTACATTGTGTATGGTCTGACTTGCACTTGGCCGGTTTTTAGGGTTCCGTACCTCAAAAGGAAAAAAGGAACCCTTATAGGATCACTCGTGTGTCTGTCTGTCTGTCTGTCTGTCCGTCTGTCACAGCCAATTTGCTCCGAAACTACTGGACCGATTGCTTTGAAATTTGGTATACATATGTAAGTCGTTGACCGCAACACGGATGCGTAACGTTAACAAATTAATTTTAAACATGGGGGCCACTTTTGGGGAGTAAATTAGAAAATTTAAAAATAAAGTTACGCTAACTATATCATGTGACATATCAAATGAAAGGGCTTATTGTTAGGATCTTAAATATATTTTTTTTGGAATTTTTTGATGATTGGTTTGGAAGTTATTTATGAAAATAGGCGAAAATTGACCATTCCCCCCCCCTTATCTCCGAAACTACCGAGCCTAAAATTTTGAAAAAAATACAGAAATTAGTTCTTTACCTATAGATTACAGGAAAACCTATGAGAAGTCTATGGTATTTAAAGTAACATAGGAAATTGCAGATAATCATGTATGGAACGGAACCCTCTCCACGCGGGTTTAACTCGCACTTGCCCGGTTTTTTCCATTGAAACAGCGTTGAGCGCTAAGGGAATTACATCCCGACCTTAAGATTTAGGTTAACGCCTACCTAATGAAAAAAATATGGTTTTCCTCATGTGACTTTTTGGATTTGGGTGTATTACTAATATTGTGTTAACGTCGTGCTTGCTTTTTATTGCAGGCCTAAATGTGATTGGTTTTATGTGTGTCAGTTACCGTTTGTTCTGGATAAGTATGGTTTGTTTATCCTTAATCCTTCGCTAGGGATTCGGGCTTCGGATTTAAGGCGTGCTAAGTCTCTTCCTATATTTAAAGGTTTATTAAAACAGCACTATTTGTTACCTTTATAAACTTTGTAATCTGTCCATTCTTTTCCATCATTTGTTCTCGCTTTAATCTTTCTCTGTTTTGTCTAGCTGACTAGGTTTCCTTTCTATTATAATTATGTATATTAATGTGTATATATGTATTTAAGAAAATGAAAATATTTATTTTGCAAGTAGGCCGCATGGGCTCTTTTACATGTCTGAAGCTACCAGCGCTTCGAAAGGTGACATCTGCTGAGAAGAAACGCCGCAATAAACTCAGCAGTATGTCTTTTTTTTTCCAACTTTTACATTAGAGTTTCAATTAAAACTAACACATGAAAACGGCAGGAAACAATCCTAATAGGTAAAAATTAATTATAATAAATAACTAATAAGGGAGATGTATAGTCTCCGCGTCTGGACTTGGATTTAAGTATAGTATATATTTATCAGTGTACTTACGTAAGTGTTTTGTATGTTAGTGGTGTTGTGTACTTTAAATGTTTACTATAGTATTCACCCACCTACCTGCCTTTGCAAGTCTGTTATGCCATCTCTTCTTTCAAAAGGTTGTCTATTGTATACCGTGTTACCTATTTCTTTCTCTTTTTCCAATATGTTTTATGTGGTGTTCAATAAAGAGTATTTGTATTGTATTGTATTGTAGGGACGTAAGCAGCGCAAAGTCAATATACGAGGAGTTAAGAGGGTAGGGTGAGGATACCGAATATGAGATAGGTGTTGGCGAAACTAATCGCCGCAGCCATTAGAGCTACTGTCATGTGGCGTTAGTGCTTCCCAATTCGAGGCGAAGTTAGGTTGAGGTTAGGTTTTTTAGTTAAACACAAAACTAAATGGTCATCAAAGGTTTACGAGATATGTTACAACTTTATAATTAGGTACCTATACTAAATGATTTCAATTCACAGTCATTGTATCAATTATATGATTGTACGATTATCAATTGTACGATGCATTTGCAGTACTCCTCTGCTGCACTGGGAGTGAAGAAATAGCATAGAATGCGTGCAGATGCTTATCATCCTGGCATGTCGTAAAAGTCGACTAAGGGCCCGTCCTCTCCAACATGGTGGACTACGAGTATCTGTATGGGCGATGAGCTGATCACCTGTCACCGTACGGTTCATCATACCATCTTAGGACTAATTAATCGAACGTGGCCACAAGAGTGCTTGTGGCTCTGCCCACCCCAATAGGGATTTCGGGCGTGATAATATGTATGTATGTATTTGCAGTTTTGTTGCATTTTCTTTGCCTAAAAATAACAGGCAGCTATTTTATTAAAGGTAAGATGTTGTCTGAATATGAGACACGTGGGGGCTCTTACAAATGCGATATCTTATACTAAGGCCCTGATCGACGAGCGAGCTTTACCGCGGATTTATCGCTCGTGGTTAAAATTTGCCCGTGTACCATCACAAAACCGGCGACGACGCGGATAGCCTAGTTGGTAGTGACCCTGCCTCCGACGCAAGCGTCCCGGGTTCGATCCCCGGTAAGGGCAAATATTTGTGTGATGGACACGAATGTTTGTTCCTGAGTCTTGGATGTTTCCTATGTATTTAAGTATTTATTTCTCTATATAAGTATTTATATCGTCATCTAGTACTCATAACACAAGCCTTTAGAGCTTACTTTGGGACTAGATCGATTTGTGTAAAGATTGTCCCCTGATTTATTATAATATTATTATTATTAAAACCTCAGTGTATATACCGACGAGCCTGGCTCGCGGCTCGTCAGTGTGTTTTTAGCCGGCTCGACGCACAAGACCGCGTGTCGATTGCTGGCGAGCCGAGCCGGCAGTTATCGGCGAAAGCGCTAGAGGACGGACCCCGGACAAGTGGTTCTGCTGTCAATTCACGTATCAAATGGGATGCGACAACTGTTGTCTTTTTTCGATCCGACCTTTAACCCAAGGTCTAGGGAATTTCCGCAATTTATTTCTAATTTTGTTTTATGCTCCAGTGATGATTTGCTTTTGCTTCTTGATTTGAAACAAGGTCACCAAACAAACAGACAAACACACATAAAGTTCAAAAATCGTTGGGATGTATTGTAATGGGGCGGCTCCATTGCATTTGTTCATTATTATCTTAAAAATGTTACAGACATTGTCAATTCACAATTTTAGAATATAAATATATAAATAAGTCAGGAGACAATCTTTACACAAATTGATCTAGTCCCAAAGTAAGCTCTAAAGGCTTGTGTTATTGGTACTAAATAGACGACGATATACATACTTATATAGATATATATATCTTGCATACATAGGACATATCCAAGACTCAGGATCAATCGTGCTCATCACACAAATATTTACCGTTACCGGCGATCGAACACGAGACCGCTAGCTTCGAGGCAGGGTCACTATCAACTAGGCTAACCGTGTCGTCAAAATATGTCTATAAATAAAAATAATATTATAAGAATTATCTAAACAAAAACACCTCACATTAAAACGTCTCAAATACCACCATTTACGTTAAAACCTTATTAAAAGCCGAAAGGCCCTTCTTCGTATTAATTATATTAGTCTAAAACAGAAGTAAGATAAACAAGAAAGTCGCAATTAACACCGCTTTATTCGATAAATACTCATTACACTTTGAGTTATTTTGCTAGCTGTAGGCTAAGCGTATTTTAAGTACCTAGTATTTTATGAGTACAAATTACTTTTCATTCATACATAACTTTATCTACACACATATTATAAATCCTCCATGATGGGTTCAGAAACAATATTTTCTGGCAACAAGTTATTTGATGCAATCGTGGCTGCATATTTCCGATATCCGGCGCATTTTCACATCACACACACTCCGAGAAGACTACTATTCATAATTTCAACTAAAATGTAAATTACAAACAACTTTTTCTATTCAATTCAACAACAATTCTACTTTCGTTCAGCAAAACACCAACATAATGGCGGCAATTCGATCCTCCGTCAAGACCATTTTTTTTTTTAATCATAGACAAACGAATGAAGTCTCTATTCTCATATCGCTCGAGATCAAATGTTGTGCAGTTTATATTAAAAAAATCATCAAGTATCAATAACTGTTTTAATATCTATCTGTTCCAAATTTAATCTAATTTCTATACTAAAAACGATACGGGAATAACATTGCAGCACTCGTTTTACCTAATTGGTTGTCAAAATGGTGGTCATTTCCTACGATTTTTGATTACACTTTGGAGGTTTTATGATATGGGTGTAGATAAATCTTTTTTCAGTATTGTAATGTTGTTATGGTGCATTTTGATAAGTATTTTTACTCGTACTTGGACCCAGTATTTATAACAAGTATTAAGTTTGCCAAGTAGTTAATCCAAGTAATTACCTTTCTAGCCCATGGGACTGACCTCAGAGGAATTGTCTTTGGCTTTAATTCAATTACAATGTATTGTGAATTCCAATTAAATTTGCTTTCAAATTACAAATTTGATTAACTTTATTAAATAAATAATCTTTATTTTGAAATCAAACCATTAAAATTAGCATAAGACTTTTTTCGACTATTTAATTGAAATTCAGCGAAACTCATTTTCAAATTCTATTCAATTCAAAGCATTCTCCATCTGGCGTATTTTATAAGTGTGTAATGCAATATTTGGTCATGTTGAGACGCCAGACGCCAATTGTGATTTACGAAAAAAATTAAGAAAAATATACAAGTTTGAAATTATTCGAAAATATACTCCAATCACAAAAAACATTGCATTACTCAAATATAAATACACGATGCAGGCTGTTTGTTGGTTACATGAACAATTAAAAAGATGTGACGATGCCAACTCAGCGTTGTAACAGGCCTCTTAAGAGGACTGTGAACCAATGGCAAAATGAAGCCTTTTCATACAAAAGGCGATAACGATTTCCGCCGCTTAAACGTTAACTGATTTTGACCAATTTTTGACAGGTTGTCAGTCAGAACAAAATCTAGGTATATACGTTTTTTGAATATTGAAAAAAGATCAACAAAGTCAAATAATCGCCGAAATTTGTTTTGTATGAGAATACTAAAACATCAATAAAACTGAATTTATCGATTATAGTGAATAAATCAAAACGTATAGATCTAGATTTTGTTCTGATTGACAAGCTATCCAAAATTGGTGAACATCGGTTAACATTTAAGGGGTGGAAATAGTTATCGCCTTTTGTATGAAAAGCCGTAGGTTCCCACTCCTCTGAAGTAATTCCCTGTACAACGCTTTATGAACGCAGGAAACCGTTTTTCATTAGGAAATGTTATTATCCTAAGGTTTACCTATAAACCATCACGATATTTACCGTTATTCTCCGCATAAATTCAATTTTCAGGGGCGTGACATCTTTTCCTTATCGCGGCTTTGCGAAAAATCGGTTCATGACGGTTCCGCCATTTTACACCGGCTAAAGAGGCGAACCTTTGAACCGACAGCAATGTGTTAGTGCTTCATGTAAGGTCTATATATCCATACCAGTGATCGTTACCGGTATTCAAACTACCGGTAAAAATTAGGTACTACCGATGATCATTTCATTTCACTATTTATATCGTTAAATACTTTTTTACCGGCTTTAACTGGTATAACAACATCTTAGCGGTTTACCTAATTGCAGTAATAATACCTGTAATAGAGCCATAATTATCTTTATTAAGATATTACCGGTAATATCTGTCAGTATAGTGTCGATTGCGTGAATATGTCAGTGTAAACATCGCTGCCGGCTAGACCATATCATACCATGACAGTGCTAGGAACGTGTAAAGCGAAAAATGTATTAAAAAGTATGAAACTATACCCACTGGACCGTTCCGTCACCGACCAACACAGTCGCGTGCCATGCACGGTGCGTCAACAATATTGTCGACGAGATTTTGCCGGTGCTGATACGCTCAGTGCTTGGCACGCGACGTTGTGACGCCGCTGTGTGCAGGTGGCAAAACGGTGGGTATACGGGTTGTAACACTGATAGGTATGCGAGAATGAATGCACGCTGCATGTTTAAAATATTCCTATCAGTTTTGGTAGGCATTGAAAACGGACGTCATACGGGTAACACACGGGTTGCATACGGGCACAGAACGCCGTCGGTCCGTTTCAGTGGGCATAGTAGAGCGTATTGTGTTGCTTTCCGTGCCGGGTGGCAAGGTGAGCAGAGTGGTTCGGAACGCAACCGACCTCTGCAAACGTCATACGTCGTGACTGATGTTTAAAATCACGTGATATAAATAAATAAATAAATAAATCAGGGGACAATCTTTACACAAATCGATCTAGTCCCAAAGTAAGCTCTAAAGGCTTGTGATATGAGTACTAGACGACGATATAAATACTTATATAGAGAAATAAATACTTAAATAGACAGGATACATCCAAGACTCAGGAACAAACATTCGTGCTCATCACACAAATATTTGCCCTTACCGGGGATCGAACCCGGGACGCTAGCTTCGGAGGCAGGGTCACTACCAACTAGGCTATCCGCAACTAGGCGTGATATAACTCTAAGAATTGAAGTTTTTAATTTATTAAATTCGTAATGATCTTGATTTATTTTTACATAAATCCTGTTCTACAACGTACGTACTCTTGACGGTTAAGCTACCGTTCCACAGAAATATATTAATATTTGTTACTATAGTCAAGTATCCAATTGGCAATACGACCTTTGAAAATATTTCCTGGCCCTAACTGGTGGCGTTTTGGCGACTTCTGGCGACAGGCCAACGCTGGCAACCCCACTGAATACCATAAGATATTGTTGGAACGTGGTTAGACCGTAAAATGTTTCGCTTCAATGAACACGCTAGAATTATTTAATTGGGCTGCTAAATTTATAGCCACTTGGCACGGGCTAAATATTTTCCAAATTTTGATGAACAACTTCTCAAAAAACCCATTACCCGTATCCAATCGCTTAACCGAAAAACGTTTAAAACCAAATGTATCGTTTGACAAATTTTGATTGCGAAACTTCTCATTTTCAAATGAAATGAAAATGTTCATTTTTCCGGAATAAATTATACCCCAAAATTTAGGTTAGATTAGGTTAGATTTATAACAATTTTGCAAAGTGCTTTAGCAGAAAACAGTAGTAAACCAAATAAAGATTTGTAAAAATGATACATTTTGCAAAACGTTGAGTTGCCAATCATTAGTGACATCAGTGACATGTTTTGTCGCGGCATTTTACTCAGATAAATCATAAAATTTAAAGTTTTTTCTATTGGCGTTCGCTTGATCACAGTGTCACTTGATGGAACTGGAACAGTTGAGTGACCGGTATTGCGCTTTTAATGGATTATTCGACTTTCATGCCAATATCGTTTCTTCCTATTCGCAATTCTGCACAATCTGAATTTTACACAATACTACTTCCACCACATTCGCTACTGTGCACAGTCATTATTTGTGTACATTAGCGTTTCTTGCTATTCGCAATTCTGCACAATCTGAATTCCACACAACAGCACCTTAATCACTACTACTGCGCACAGTACAGTAGCGAATGTTGTGAAATAATGTGAATATGTTGAATTAAGATTGTGTAGAATTGCGAATAGGAAGAATCGCTACTGTACTCAAATAATGACTGTGCATAGTAGCGAATGTAGTGGAAGTACTATTGTGTAGAATTCAGATTGTCCAGAATTGCGAATAGGAAGAAACGATATTGGCATGAAAGTCGAATAATCCCTTTTATAATATTGACCGAGCGAGCGAAGCGTCTGCGTTTCAGCTTGGGCAAAACTTCTTTCGTATGTCCGGCGGATGTCCGTCGGATGTTCATTTGTTCAAGTTGTTTCAACCGATTCTGGTAAAATGATGTAAGCATGTTCAATAATTATACTGAGGGATTTTTTTTGTCAATAATTTTTTTCTATATTTTCCATGCGTCTCCGTTTTAGCTTGGGCTAAAATTAGTTCGTATGTCCAGCGGATGTCCGTAGGATGACCAGTCGTTCCAGTTCCTTTCTCCGATTCTCATTTAGTTTTGTGAGCAGGTTCGATAATTGTATGTTTTTTTTGTCGGTTATGTTTTTCGAAAATTTCCAAAATGGCGGAGATATGGGTTTTTGTGATTACAAAGTTATTTGCGGTGTCGGTAAACTGACCGCGACGTATGTCAGTGTATGGGGATAACAGTTTTCCAACGGCAAAGTTAAGTTTGGCGCGAGGTCTAGAGCTCACAGAGCCACCAGTATTATATTCTCCGTGTGGTGCCGGCTAAGAATAGCATCAACCCATACCCCGTGGGTGTCGTAAAAGGCGACAGAGGGACCAACCGAAGGATGGGCAGCAGCGACTTTCGAGTACTATCATGACCAACTGCGGTCGCCAACCCGCCTGCCAAGCGTGGCGACTATGGCAAATACCCCCATTTTTGGGAGAGGCCTATGTCCTGCAGTGGACATTGTACCGCTATAGATTAATACCTATCTAATATACCATGAAACCAGAAGGTGTACGTAATACATAATCATGGGAGCAATTCGTGATAAATGCTCAGAATCTCGTGTACAGTCGAGGTCAAAAATGTCAACGCGGGCAAAGTGGTCAAAAATATGTGAACACGACTTTATTGTCAAGGGCGTAAGAGCGCTACGATATTTTCGCCCCTGTGGTAACGTATACATATTTATGATCTCCACTGTACATGTTCAACATAAAACATGTTGGAATTTTGTAATTAAAATAGCCAAGTTGATACAGAATGAAATTCGCGGCGAAATTTCCGTTACGCTTGTGAATGGAGGACTTTTGAGATTATGTACGACAAGCTTTTGCCTGCGGCTTCGCTCGCTCGATATTTCGTTAGCAGCTCCGTCGGGGACTGTGCTTGTCCGGGATAAAAATTGTCTTATGTCATTCCCCGGCGACAACTATCTTTATGCAAAAACAAAGGTAATCTGCTGCTCTTTTTTGACATGTAAAACTAACAAACAATCACACTTTCGCATTTTTAATTTTATTTATGTAACGACTATGTTTTATACTTTTACCAGGGAAGATTATCCACTTTCACCATTCACCACATTTAAGAGGACTGTGAACCAACGGCAAAAATCACCTTTGTCATACGAAAGGCGATAACGATTTCCACACCTTAAATGCTAACCGATGTTGACCAATTTTTGACAGATTGTCAGTCAGAACAAAATCTAGGTCTATACGTTTTTCGAATATTGATTAAAGATCAACAAAGTCAAATAAGCGCCAAAATTTGTTTTGTATGAGAATACTAAAACAACAATAAAACTAAATTTATTGATTATAGTGAAAAAATCAAAAGGTATAGACCTAGATTTTGTTCTGACTGACAACCTATGAAAAATTGGCCAATATCGGTTAACATTTAAGGGGTGGAAATCGTTATCGCCTTTTGTATGAGAAGCCGTAAGTCCACACTCCTCTTAAAGTAACTGTATTTAATTTACTTAATAAATAAATAATAAAGATAACCCTAATATTGTTACCCTACAATCAGTAGTTATGTACTTGCTAAGTTTAAGCAACGTCCACTTCAAAGTTAATAGTTTTAGACGTCAATTCCATTCAATTGGAGCAAGGGTATCCATTTTTAAGGAAATAAAGTTAGGATAAACGGGGTAAATGGGTCAAGGACACACGTTTAAGTTCAGAACTGTCCCATCCTGTTCCCAAAAGTTAAGGACCCTGAGGCCTACTTTTTTTGTTTGGACTATATCCGCATGTAGCACATCAGGCATAGTTTTGGCCTGTATGAAGAAAACTTACAATTAAGCAGTCGTTTTCGTTAACTTTTGGTCACAGGAGGCGGAATTTTTGTTTCTAGTAGTGTGTATTATCCAAATGTAGATCGATAAAGATTGAGTCGTTAATTCCAGTACTGTAGTAAAATGCAGGTGTTATAATCTAGGTGAGGTAACTAAAACACATACCAAATATCCTAAAGACATCGCTTAGCCTCACTTTTACTTGTAAATAAAGCCACCAAACTTGCGTAGCGCGCGGGGTTTTAACAGCGCTATAATTAGTGCGTTCGAGGTTTTGGCATAGTATAAAGAGAGGAAGTAAGCTATCTCCGGCCCAATCCGCGATATAATTGCCTACTGTCTCAGGGTTGACAGATCAAAAGTACCTAATACATTCTAGTGGGAAAGTAGGCCTACCTACTTCCTCTGTCTGATAGAAAACTAATACAACAAAAAATAAGTAAAAGTAGGTATCTCACCATCAAGTAAAAATTATATGCTAGAATAAGTGACTTGCTTAACTTTCCTGTTCAATAGGTAATCTGAACAGAGACAATTCTGGAATCGATGAATTATTAAGGCACCCAAACACACAGCAATACGTTCTCCTGCGATTATCACACATTTTTCAATCATTTAGCGGTGCCGAAAAGCCGTGACGCGCTAACCTCGTGCGGTTAGCCCCGACTGGCGCACTGAGAAACGGGTCGAGATTTTGTGTAAGTGTGCGTGCAGCGACAGATACATACTTTGGCGCACACATACAAGCCGCGCGCGGTGCGTTTGTATGAAGATAACTTACTTCCCACCTCTTTATACTATGGTTTTGCGCACCCGCGCCTGCCATAGCCCCTGCTTATGGCTTTTTGCCTTTAATGCTGGCAGTATTGATCGTCCGGCAATGCGGAGTCTACTGGATATGATCTGTGATATAAAACATTGGTTTGTTTTGCATTACGTTCGATTTTCGCTCCACTTAAAAACGAAACGAAGCAAAACACTTAGAGACATCGTTAAAAAGCTTCCTAATTGTATTTACATCTCAAATGAACCTTAAAAGTTATCGAGAAACGAATTACTTAGTTACGACCGAAACTAACGAAGGTAATCCAACTTGAAAGCTTCGGGAACATTTTCTGAAACGTGCCGATTGCTCTCCTTCATCTTAAAAGCACAATTATTAGATTAAACCAGATTACATTTATTTATTTCTAAATATAACATCACATCATAAACTGCACTCAAGTGAAGATTATATTAATTTAAATTGAGATCGTCAGTAATTGAATATAGCAAATAGAAAAATATCATCATAATCAAGATGGCATATTAAAAGGACTGTGAAACAACGGCGAAAATCACCCTTTTCATACAAAACATAGTTTCAGGCGGTAACGATTTCCACCCCTTAAATGTTAACCGATATTGTCAAATTTTTGATAGGTTGTCAGTTAGAACAAAATCTAAGTTTAAACGTTTTTTGAATATTGATTAAAAATGAACAAAGTCAAATAATTATCGAAATTAATTTTGCATGAGAATACTAAAACAACAATAAAACTGAATTTATATGTATAGACCTAGATTTTGTTCTGACTGACAACCTATCAAAAATTGGTGAACATCGGTTAACATTTAAGGGGTGGAAATCGTTATCGCCTTTTGTTTGAAAAGCCGTAGGTTCACACTCTTAAAATTTGTCTCCGTACAGGATCGTCATTCATACATACATGTAAGCGCGTCTTGCAACGTAGGGCATGTCACACACATTACACGTTGAGCGTTGACACTTTGACAGTTCAATTGGTGTTGCCAATGTTAATAAAGCTAGTCAAGATACTAAGTGATTTTCTGCCCTCTGCCTACGCTCGGGGGAAAGATGCGTGTGCGTGCGCTTTTGTAATTACCTAAGAGTGTTTATAAATTATACTCAGGGAGGGCATCCGGGGCAACAACCCCGGGACTCCACAAAAGATGGCCCCCACAATAGAGACTTCGAAAAAAAACTTTCAGATTCCGACGAGTAAACACGCTCGCTGTAGCACGTACAGTACTTTGTAAAAACGTGATTATAACATTCTTAATTATAAAAAGAAACGATTTAAAAAGTTATTTTAGTTGTTAATATGTCAAATGGTCCTGATAAGCACTTACCATTTACTATCCATGTTGATCGAGTATCCCAATGGCTGAATGGCGGTACCTACTTGCCGGTAGCCTCGGAGGTCGGTTATATTGTAGGTCAGTACCTCGACTTAGGAAAGTCACTTAAGAAGTCTCTTAAGGGTAGGCTGACCTACAATACAACTGTAGAATTATATTGCACTGCAGTTGCACAATTATATTGATCGTCAGTAGAAGATATTGACGTTCAATATCATCTACGTTATATTGTAGTCTAGGGGCCTCCGCTCCTTTGTTGCCCCAGGTCCTCCAGACCTCTAAATCTGGCCCTGATTATACTCATTAGATATAGTTCAGACAGAAAATTAATCTAAAACGGTAACCAAAATAATAGCAAAAATAAGTACAGAGAAATGTTCCATTTTATCCTTAATGAATGAAAACAGTTCTAACTTATCTTTTACACAAACTGTAATAAAATTTGATAATTTGTTGTTACGACTTTAAGGCAATTACTCGATGCGGAACTCCGGTGTTGCCAGTTGTGAATTATAGACGTCCTTAAAATATTTATTTTGTTGGCAGCACGGGAGTTAAGCATAATTAGCGAAGCCCACCTGGTTAATGCAAATAATATATAAATTTTGTCCGTTTTAAGAATAAAATTGTTTATCTTAAGCTTAAGCTATTAACGGAAATATTGAATTAAAATTATTGCATGGATTAATTAAATAAAAAACCTTAGAATGCCCCCGACTGGTGAGGAATTGGGGAACCTGCAGTCTGCAGATGCTGCAGCATCAGGTCAAGGTTATCATGTTTTTGCAATATCATTGATGTAACAGGATACCAAGTTTCGAATTGATCACACATGTAGAAGTAGCTCACATCTCTTCATCAACTAGAAAAGATCTCATGATCTTCAGATGAAAGAAATGATTTTTCTTGAATCATATCTAAGAACACTCACGATTAAGTCGCCTTTCAAAACAAAAATCTTTGAATCAAAATCGGTTCATCCGTCTGGGAGCTACAATGCCACAGACAGATACACACGTTCAACTTATAAGTTATAACACGTCTGTTAGCGTCGGGGTTTAAAAATAAATATTACTCGTTCCATCCACTGGTAGAATGCTGGCTGGCTGCTGGTAGTCTAGTGTGAGTCTAGATTTTTTTATTTACCAAGAGCATATCGGTGAAGTAAATCATGTCGAAACGTTCAAAATCTACGAAATAATTCTCACATTCCGTGTTCGTAGCGAGCGTTGAAGTGCTACGAGAAACAATCATAGCGTATAGCGTTACGTAGGAATGAAACAATAAATAGTGTAGCCTTATTACTATTGTTTTTTTTTGCATAGTTTTAATAAGATAAGATTATTGTTCGTCCAGATGTTAGTACAGCTCAACACTTTCTACTATAAATACAACTCCGTAACTACTTTAACAACTTAAGTCGTCTTTAACTTTAAATCGGATCTTCGTAGTTTTAATAACAAAATTCTCTCTTAAGTTGTCATTCTTAAATGAGGTTTATCCGAATTCCCAAAAGTATTTTATTAACTTAAGCAAATAGCGATGAAAGGAAAATATCTCGAGGAAAAATCTCTTAATATATTTACAGTTTGCAATGTATGAATAATTGAATTAACGGAATTCACAGGATGAACCTCAGAAAATATATTTAAGAAGGATCTTTATAAACATCTCCGGGTCTCGCCAATTGAGAATAAAAATATACTTCGAAAGAAATACAGAGCGAGGGAAGTCATTTGTTATTAAATTATTAGTCAGAAAAGATTCTGTCCTGGCGATTGCTCAGTAAATTCAAAACAAAATAATGCGTTAACATTTTATATGTATTACATAAATAAATAAATAAATAAATCAGGGGACACAAATCGATCTAGTCCCAAAGTAAGCTCTAAAGGCTTGTGTTATGAGTACTAAACGACGATATACATACTTATATAGAGAAATAAATACTGAAATACATAGGAAACATCCAAGACTCAGGAACAAACATTCGTGCTCATCACACAAATATTTGCCCTTACCGGGGATCGAACCTGGGACGCTTGCGTCGGAGGCAGGGTCACTACCAACTAGGCTATCCGCGTCGTCAACATAATAATATATATGTTAGGTATGTTCTATCTTTACAAAATATGGTTTCTATAGTAAACCATATTTGTTGTATTTATAACTTAATAGCTCCTGCCGCGTGAAATTCGGTTATAGTTGTTCCCTCGGGAACTTTAAATACCAGTTATAAAAGTATCCTATGTTCAGGGAATAATCTACCTCCATTCCAAACTGCATTCAAACCCGTCTAGCCATTGAAGTGTGAAGGAGTAACAAATATCTATCCTCGCATATTTCGCATTTATAATATTACTAGGATAAAAGTATAGTGAATTCATCCTTACTTGTCTTATTTGGTAAACAAGTTTATAACCTCAAAATGCACCTTCTTGGATGAAACAGCATCCTAAGTAAAGCAATCCTAGGTGAAAAATTCGCAGTGATATCTAAAATATTATCTCCGGTTGCTTTATTTACGAAGAAATTGCTGTTTTTGGCAAAAAAAAGGTGCATTTTGAGGTTAGAAATTTGTTTACCAAATAAGACAAGGAAGGATGAATTCACTTTAGGTTAAGAATAATTTGCGAAACTAATACACCTATGTGCAATACTTTGTGGTTTACTTGGTCATCTTGGATCTCGGCTCGGACAAACAAACAGAACAGCAATAAACAGTAGTCGGTACGAGAAAAACTCATATCTCTAATTCGGTAAAAAGGAAAATAAACGCTTGTAGCGAGGTTTGTTAAGTCTTTGTCGGGATACGAACTCTCCAAATAAAGTTAACCAGGAGTTAAACCCACAAACCGTGAAGCAGCCAAAAGTCTATTTGTCACCGCCTCGTGAGAACAGAATGTCAGACCGACCGGAAACGCCAACATTTACATAAAAACAAAGCTCCGCTTAAACAGATAAAGCCAATCACACATCTTCCGTTTACATTGCGCGATGAAAAAATTACTCGTGCGTCAAAAGGATCTTATTTAGTGGTGAAAGACCGCGGATTCTGAACTTCTCAACCCTCCGTTGTTTGTACGGATATACATACATATATAACATCACGCCCAAAATCCCTAATGGGGTGGGCAGAGCCACAAGACTACGTGGCCGTTCGATTAATTAGTCCTAAGATGGTATGATGAACCGTATGGTGACAGGTAATCAGCCCATCGCCCATACAGATAGTCCACCATGTTGGAGAGGACCCGTCTCTTAATCGACTTTTACGACATGCCAGGATGATAAGCATCTGCACGCATTCTATGCTATTTCTTCACTCCCAGTGCAGCAGAGGAGTAAAGTAAAGTTGTACGGATATGCTAAGATAAATTAAGCGAAAGGACTTTCTTTATTAATATAGACGCGCTGCCTGATTGCAGACGGTCCAGCAAATGGAAAGTGGTCAGCGCCGCCTGTAGACATTTCTACCAGAGGGACTGCCAATACGTTGCCAGTTTAGGGGGACGAGGGCACGGGGAGATTGGGGATAGGGGATGAAAGGACAGTATTTATATAATTAATTTTATCGTAATTTTTGTTGTGTTACTACTTTATTTAATTATATGGCATGTGCTCGTAAGCAACAACCTGGCCCTGTATTCGACATTGCTTAGCGATTATTTTACTACGGTATGGTAGCTCTTACTAAGTTGACAGCATAGGCGACCGCATTGTAAAACCATCACGATATCTACCGCATAGGCAATGTCGAATACAGGAACTAGACTAATAAAAATTGTCTAATCAGTGTTTGGTTTCATTTCCTCTTTTAATGAACAAAACAAAACAGTGGTATTATTTAGACCCTGTTTTCCAAAACGGGCCCCCGATCTGGCTAACCTGTGACAAGGAAACCACACCAACTGGATGTCTTGCATCATGGTTAATAATTCACCTGCAGTATTCGATAACGTTTCAATGCTAAAAATAATGTACACAGATTCAAGATAACTTAAGTAAAACAACTTTAATCATCGCAATTTTGAAATCGCTAATCGCTCCGCTCGAGCCATATATCACCGCTTTAAACCAGCCACGATATTTCACCCTCCGCAACTGTCAAATAGAAGGGTTCTGAATTAGATTTGGCAACAAAAGAACGTACTAAGTGTTGTTTGGTGTTGCCATTGTGATCCATTGTTGGGGTTTTCTTAATTCCGTATTTTCGGAGTTTTTATCGGATAAGGATAACGATATCTGTGCGACAAAGACGGAACACAAAAGGTGATTTATTTTAACAGTATACCATTTGGAGGCCGTCGGAGATTCTCTGTACATTATTCATGAATTATTTCTTCTGTGCGTTGTTTTCATATCAAATGGCCAGAAAAACCTGCGCATCCATAAAAGTTATCCCAAAAAACCGATCAAGTGCGAGTTAAACTCGCGTGGAGAGGGTTCCGTGATTATATGAAATTTGCTTCGTTACTTTATATACCATAGATCTTTTACAGGTTTTCTTGTAAACTATAGGTAACGAACTATTCTCAGTATTTTTTTCAGTAGTTTCCGAAATCAGGATTCTCACAATGAGCCCTTTTATTTGATGTATGACACACCATAGTTAACAATACTTTTTTTATTTTCTTATTTACCCCCCAAAAACCAACTTACATTATGTGTACCAAATTTCAACTCAATCGGTCCATAGTAGTTTCGGAGCAAATTGGCTGTGACAGACGGCCAGACAGACAGACATACGAGTGATCCTATAAGGGTGCCGTTTTTCCTTTTGAGGTACGGAACTCTAAAATGGAGTGTCGGTTTTTTTGTTCCTCTTGCACGTCAAAACAGAACAACGGATTGATATGAAATTTTTGTATAGCAATAGTTAAGGGGCCTCTGAACGACATAGGCCACTTTTTATCCGCGAAAATGCCCAATTCCTTCCCTAAGGCAAAGCTATGAACGAATTCCACGCGATTGAAGTCGCAGGTTAAAACTAGTCCTTACATATCGCACCTTCGGTGGGACAAGGGCACAATTGTCTATACATAAGTATACAGAAATGTTCCAAATAATATTTGGAACATTTCTCTATACTTAACAACATTTTGCGTTTTTCAACAATTGTGCCCTTGTCCCACCGAAGGTGCGATATAGTCTAAACAATATTACAAAATATGAAAGTTTTCGTTTGTTTATATGCCCTATTTCACGCGGAAACATGGACGTGTTTTTTGCACCGCGATAATGGGAAAACCCCAGAGGGTTATACTTTTATCCCGGAAATGCACAGTTCCCTAAGGTATAAATAAACGAATTCCACAGCGATGAAGTCGCAGTAAAAGCTTGTTTATTTACAAACACGGCAGGTGTAAATCCACTACGATTTTAACATTTTCCTGACGTTTTTCCTTATCGAGAGCGTTTTGCCGATTGTGAGATGCAAAATATATATTTTCGGGCCACAATACGTGACATTCCGTCACAATATTTCTTCATGGGACCCCGAACTAACAATCCAGATTACAATCGAGCTATCGAATAGAAGGGTTCCGTTTGTTATGATTATGGAAAACAATTGGATATTTTACCGTTTATCATAAAAAACATGCAACATCGTCCGCGTCGAAACCGTTTACGTGTTATATCGTGAATAAAACTTTTTACCAAAAAGATGGTATTGACTTTAACAAGTGGCTCCTGAACTACTGAACCGATTTTCATAAATGGGGTATCAATGACACGTGGAGAACGTGCGGGTGTCATTAGGCTACATAAGAATTATAAGAATGCGTCATAGGTACTAGGAGTACCTAAACATAGAAAATGCTTTAACGTCGCCAGTCGGGATTCAGTTTTAACTTTTGAAAAAATGAAAAATATATTTATTTTGCAAGTAGGCCACATGGGCTCTTTTACATGTCTGAAGCTACCAGCGCTTCGAAAGGTGACATCTGCTGAGAAGAAACGCCGCAAGAAACTCAGCAGTAAGTCTTTTTTTTTCAACTTTTACATTAGAGTTTTAACTAAAACTAACACATGAAAAGGGCAGCAAACAATCCTAATAGGTAAAAATTAATTATAATAAATAACTAATAAGGGAGATGTATAGTCTCCGCGTCTGGACAAGTTAAGCTACCTACGTATAGAGATGTATAAAGCCTCTAAGGGTCATCATAATAATAATTAAAATAAAGAAATAAAGAAACATCTAAATTGATTACCTAATCTAGGTTAAATGGAGATGTAGACAGTCTCCACGGTCAAGTATAAAGAAGGAGATGTAAGGTCTCCAAATATCAAAATAATAATAATAATTTGAAATAAAAATATTTCATGTCCTAATAATTCAAATATCGAATATGAAACCCTATAGAATATAGTATAGAGAACACTATGAAGTCTCTCTAGTCAGGTTCAGATAACGCACAAACAAATAAATTAAAAGGTAACAATTTTAAAATTTTAAATTTTAAAAGGTCCTTGCGAGCATGAACTTTCCGGACCCGACAGACAGCACCCGTTCACGAGTATGACGCGTATCTCAGCCATCGTCTCCCTCAACCATGTTTTAGGGAAGGTGGCGACCCGATCAACGACGCCGCCGTAAGCAAAGACCTTTGAGCGAGCATGACAAGCTCAAGCTGCCGGACAGAGTTTTTAAGGAGTTAAATCGAATAATATGTTTAATTAAATGACACAAGCCTAACAATACATTTCCCTTCTTCAACCAACTTGGCATAAGGATATCCGTCAACTCTCCCTTCAAGAACAATCCGAGTTTTCCATCGATCAGGGGCCACAATCTTTTTTCTAGCGACGTGAATGAATGGCGCGGTCACTGGGGCATTATGCTGTAATTAATGATGGCTTATCGACAAGCCTAATTAAATACTGCCTCGCTGACAGGATTAAGGATAACTTGTTAAGTTACTTAATTAAACCTCCGGTTACGTCGCAGACAGTGTTTGTAAACATTCCCTTTCGGCATTTATTTATGGACCGGAAAGGGACATGGCTACTTTTTGTTCCAGAAAAATATGGGTCATTCTACTTTTTAGTGCCTATATTCGTTTTGGATATTGTAGTCTTTTTGGGGTAGGGGCTTTTTAGTGTGTGGAAGGATTATAACAGATGCACAGTTTTTACCCTAATACCACGCGAACTGTCTGTCCATCTATCTGGGCGTCTATTCGGGAACGTCTAAGTGATACTTCGACGACACGTTTGGCCTAGTTGGTGGTGACTCTGCTTCCGAAGCCAGCGGTCCCGGGTTCGAATCCCGGTAAGGGCAAATATTTGTGTGATGAGCACGAATGTTTGTTCCTGAGTCTTGGATATTTTCTATGTATTTAAGTATTTATTTAACTATATAAGTATGTATATCGTCGTCTAGTACCCATAACACAAGCCTTTAGAGCTTACTTTGGGGCTAGATTGATTTGTGTAAAGATTGTCCCCTGATTTATTATTATTATTATTATTATACTGCAGCGAACCGCGAGCAAAACTCGCATCTCGCTCTCGCGCATTACGCGTCGTGCGGAAGAGTGGGATGAGAAATCTCGCTCACGAGTCGCTACAACATGACTTAGCGTTGCCAAATAAAGGCGCTGTTTGTCTGTTTGTTTTCACGGTTTAACAGCTCAACCGATCTTGATGAAATTTGGTATGCAGATATTTTGAGTCCTGGGGAGGACATCGACTACTTTTTTTTAAAGAAAATTCACCCCTAAAATTTGCGCTAGAATATTGATTTACAGGAAGTTTGTGCGGCCTGCGGTCGATTGATGTCTTTTTATCGATCTGGACGATTTACGGATAAACCGCTGAACCGATTTTGATGCAATTTGGTAAGAGGATAGTTTGAGCAAAACATAGGCTACTTTTGAAAAATAAGCTGAAAAATTAATTAACGACAAGTTTGCGCGTGCCCGATGAGAGCTCGTTATTGGAGAGAAAAATGCTAATTTAAAAAGTCACTAACATAAAAAATCGTTATGTATAAACATACATTTCTCTGCAGATGAGCAGCGGGTAAAAGCTAGTATAATATACTATAATCACGCAATCAATTTGCCCATTGTCCAACTCGGTCCCTAAATCGTCTTTAATACAAACAAAGCCCCTATTACAATATCACGGTGCTATCTAAATTGGCATAGTTATGTGCTTAGTGTGGATATATATATAGGGGTAGTGTTTATGGAGATAATTTGAGGTTTAGAATTACTGTGAGACCCCAACAGCCTTAGGGCCGGTACAGACGGATAGCATTTGAACTGCAAAATAGCAGTTCGAGTGCAGTTCTGATGCAGTTGACGTAACTGCATCAAAGCGAGTGCGCAGCATAGGATTACAAACTATAGAAGGATAGTTTACGTACAACCGCCCTGACAAAAGTCAAGCAATAAACCGGTGCGCTTTGACATGTGACACTATGGGAGCGTCCCGGCGTTTGTATGAATTTTGAGATATAAATGGCTCCTATTTTGTAGCTTAAAATTGTGCGCGCGGACTTGGTTTCTATTGCGTTATTATTCTAAGGTCCGCTTGAACGCCACCACTCAATTACCACAGCACTTGAACTGCCATTTTGCAGTTAATTATAAACCCTTAGAATAAAACAGGACACTTTCCATTCTTATCCGACGAGAACAAAGTCGCTTTCTATTGGTAAAAGAATTTTTAGAATCAATTCAGTAGAAAGTTCCAGAGAATACCCCCTACAGACAAACACACCAACAAATTTTACCGCTTTACAATAATTATTATTAGAGTAGATTTAGATTTAAAGTTTTCCATTACATATATAAGGGCTAATTTATTTATCAATATTCCGTTTCTATTTTTGACACGCGTTAATATCGCCAGAAACCGCGGGTGCATGAAATCCTGCCATCTATCGCCGTCACTGATATTTATTAAATCACATTGAATACGTGAACCTTATACGTAAATTTAGAAAGGTTCCACACGACGAAAGTAACTCGTACGAGTTACTTACAGAAATAAGTAAGCGCAACAAGTTTTTGCTAAATATTGTATACTCCTAGCGAACATTTACATCTTTAGAGTATGATTATCTAACCCGCCAACGAAGATGCTGTCCGATACATAAGATGACGAATAGTGCACTGCCCTTGGTTTATGTTCCACTCATCGGGCTTGATGCACTAAGTATACAACAAACATTTTTCTTTAGAAATAATGATAAGTAAACGTTTATCATACTGATACCTATTTAGATTGTATAGGCTTCAAAACTAGATTATTAGTTGCTCACTGGAACACAATGTCGCTAACTTCATTTATTAATTCAGAAGCTCGTTTAGTTTCCTGTGAATGGAAGGAGAAATAGACTGTGTATCGGCGTAGAGATGCAAAGATCAATGTTTAAGACGTTTGCTGAGATCTGCTGTAAATAAAGGCAACATAAGGACTCAAAATAGATCCTTGCGGTATACATCTGTTAACGGTTTTCATATTCAACCGTATCTCTTGACCGTGTACATTTTTGCAATAACATACTGTTTTTTTTTATCCGCAATACCATACTCCTAACACCATATACATTATTGTGCTTTGGTTTGATATATTTCTTTTTGATATCTATAGTTCTAATAATTTTAGGCCGCTTATATACATTGACTTTCTTTAGATGGATCGATAATAGTCGCATCAATTTTTTTTTAAATCAAATGTTACAGAAACTTAGTCTCCTTATGCACTTTCATATAATTATTTTATGCTGCACAATCAGAATACCGGACTATTCTATTTCAAAGTAAGCTAATATAAAACGTGCCGAGAATTGGAGCAAAAGTCTATTTTAAATCCATTTGTTTTCACATCGACAGAGCGAAGTCTTTCGTCATCACCTCATCCACAACAGTTATTAGTTCGTTTGGGAATTAGATTAGGTATGCATTTGTATTATATTTTCTAGCAGTCCTGCCAGGCAACTTCGCCTGCAATTATCTCCATAAAAAGTTGAACCATTATTTCATTCTCTGGGGGTGTTTTCTTAAAATCCTTTCTTAGCGGATGTATACTCTAACCGTCAAATTTTAAGTAAGGCCTATCCTCAATCCCCTATCCCCATCCCCCAAATGTTCGACAGCTGACCGCTTTCCATCAGGTCTGCCTGGTGCCTGTCTAAGGCAAGAAAAAGAATGATATCCTATATTATCCTACTTATTATTTTTAGTAATTGAACCCAGAATAATTATACCTAATCCCCGGCACATAAGTTGATCCAAAATGGCGGTCGTCCGTGCACCTCCTATATATGGTTACTTCGCGGCACGTAAGTTGAAATATAACCTTGAATGCGCTGAACAACTTTTCGGTTCTCAATCGAAGTGTGGGATGAAATGCGACGCGAGAGGCCGCGCGTAACCATAGTTTTACCTGCGCGGACGATCGCTATCTTGGGTCAACTTATGTGCCGGGGACTATATATAAACTTATATTATAAGTTTATGTTTAGCGAAACATATCATTGAATTTAGGGGAATTAATTGTATCCACAGGCGATAATGGTCAATTATCATCATCGCAAGTTCGATTGCTTGAAAAAACAGAGCTACCAAAACAAGCAACTAAACCTACCTACTCGACAAGTGTGAACCCGGCCTAATCCACACTATAAAGACGCGTCTACACGCTGATCCGCTGTCAATATTTCGTGCCGTGCGAGCAGCTTATCTCGTCTTGTATGTTGTTGCCCTATTTTTTCCCTAGATCTTCAACCTTTGTAAAATCTGGCACGTATTATATTTGGCATATATTGTGAAGCCTATATTTAGGAGCGGTAAAAAGCCACGTAGTTTAGGGTTCCGTTCCATTAGTTTTAGAACTATTTGCATCGGGTTACCTGTTTGCGTATATTATAAATAATAACAAATGATATTGGCTAAGGTGTAGTGTAATTGTTAATATGAGAAAAAAAGAGAAAGGCCGGTTGTGTCAATGCCATGACCATAAATTTAATGTGGAATACGTCTCGTCAAGCTGTCCTTCTGACTTTTGTGAATAATACTGACTATAGTCGTATTTTGAATTAGACGAAGTCAACTGACGTTTACTGTGTTGTCAGTTTGTGATGAAATAAAAATGGGTTGTGACAAAGTGAAAGATTGAAAAAACTCCTGAATGAATGAAAATGCCTCGATTGTCTAGTGAATAGTTAGTGTGCCGAACTGCCGATATCGGGTACGGGGTTCGAATTTTAGTCGTGCTTTGTACATACCAACGAGTTTTCGATGACTATGTTCCTATAGTATCTACCTATACTGAATACCGAGTGTTTTAAACATTAAGGAAAACATTGCGAGTAATATAAATGTCATATAAACATTATAATAATATTCTTTTATAGTTTGAAATGATTAACTATTCACACTCATTGTTCATTCATCTGATTGAACGAGAACTGAACGCATCACTATTACTTTAAATATGGCAACATTATTTTACAAAGTGACATTAGCTACTGTCAGTTGGCTTCGTCTAATTAAAAATACGACTATAGAATGGATTATTATTATGCTTTTGCATCAAATTTGATTTGAATTAATTCATTCGCGTAACCATGGATGACATACGAGTTTCAGAAAGCTACTTGATAGCAATGGTCGATTTGCGTACACTGAATAGAATAAAATCCTTTAGGCCCATCTCGTAACCAAATTGGCAGCCACCTTCGAAATGGGAAAAAAAACCTATTCGAAGCTGGCTACGAAACGGGAATTAATTTGATTAAAAAAAAGGTAATACAAGCGTAGGTACTAGGTTTGCCGGTTTAGACTTGTAAAATTGTAGCTTCGTCAAACGCAGCACCTATTTCTTTGTCTTTTTCCAATATGTTTTATGTGGTGTTCAATAAAGAGTATTTGTATTGTCTTGTATTGTATTGCACACATTTCATTACTATTTCCCTTCGGCCAAAGAAATCAGGCAATAATAAGTAATGGTAATTCCCATTTAATAACTGGCTACAATACGGGAAAACACATTGCCCATTTCGAAGCTGGCTATACTAAATTTGGTTACGAGATGGGGAAACCATTATCCATTATCAATATACATAAAACAGTACCGTGACTCACTTATAGACAACGCACAGCCTAAACAGGTGGTCCTAGAGGTTTGAAATTTGGAGGAGACATTCCTCAAGTACCCTAGTGGTGCACTAGAAGGAATTTTGGGAAAATACCGCGATACTGTGGCAGGGCCACTAGTATTATATAAAATGCCACAAAAATTAAAAAAGTAATTTTAACACAGCTCAAACATCAAAACCTAAACAATTAATTGTCAAATGAACTTAAAAACGTCGCAACCCTTTCCGGCATAAACTGCGTCACTTCATGAACACACATTAACCGTACCCCTACTATGAACTGTATTTTTATTGTGTCGAAAGCAAAGAAGATTCTACATCAAAATATCCTCCAACTGTAATGTGAAAGAAATGTCATCATCACCATCATTTCAATCGAAAGACGTCCACTGCTGGACATAGGCCTACCCCAATGATCGCCACAACGAGCGATTCTGTGCAGCTCGCACCCAGCGGCCCTAACATGCATGGCACAAAGATAAATTAGAACCGTTTATCTCTGTGACTATCTCTTTCGTCGGCACTAGTATGAGAGAGTCGCACTTAGAGATAAATGGTTCTAATTTATCTTTGTGCCATGCATGTTAGAGACCCGAAGAAATTTAAGAACTGTTAAATATCTAAAGTGAATTCTTCCTTGCCTTACCCAATTTCTTCGTAAATGAAGCAAGCGGAGATAATATTTTAGACATAATTTTGCCAATTTAGCACCTAGGATTGCTTTACTTGTGATAAAATATCGATTTCATCCAAAAAAAGGTACATTTTGATGTTATACATTTGTTTGAAGTCATTTTACATATTAATAAAATAAAGTCGGAAACTGTTACATTATCATAGGACACTTTCATCCTGGAAATCACACGGTTCCCGAGGGAAAATAAACGAATTTAACACGGATATTAACTGTAAAATCAAAGCCCATCGCATCGATTAGATAAAGAACCTATTTTAATTACGACGAGGCGTTCTCGGAAGGTTGTAAGCGACAGTAAGTGAAAAAGTTATTAATTGCTCGGAAAGACACCCCTCCCCCCGGTAGGGTGGGGGGTGGAATGGATTAAGGCTGTCATCGAAGTGAAAGTTGAAGTGTAATCATAAAGTGAACAGTATTTTCAACAAGTCAAAAAACATCTGCTGCTGCATCTGTCTTCGGCTGTATAAATACCTCGCAACACTCGGGATTCTTGGATCCTTTATTCTGTCCTTAATTAATAACCTGCTCTCGTCCTAAATAGACCACTTTGCGTCCATGTGATACAATCTACTATTAATATTACACAACTCGTTATCAGAATTATTAATGTACCTTTTCACCGTAGGACATCAATGTTTCAAGACACTTCGCTATCCTACTATAATAAAATACTATGTCAAAATTATAGCGCATTTCAATTCAAACCTAATAGTAAGTTATACAGAGTCTATTTTCTTATAGCGCTAAAGACAAAACATATTAAGAAGAACCACGAAAATAAATGAAAAGTCAAAGTTGTTATACCGTTAGCAGAAAAGCTATTTTCGCTTGAATAAACTGAAATATTAAAGTGGTAGAAGTAGCGTTGGAGATTTTGTTCTGCTCTCTTGAGGCGGCCCTGAGGTATGCGGAGACATTGTTAAAAGTTGGACGACAGCCTTAGACAACTTTGTACACTTTTAAATTAAAAATAAAAAGTTGAAACACATTCAGTTGTGAGCTTTGTGCTTTAGATAGAATTTTGTAGGTAGAATATTAAGAAATCAGCCTTGAGTTTCTAGGTAACTTTAAATGAATTGTTTCGGTTCATAATTCTTGATTTTATTAGAAAGGTTTTTACCCAAAAGCGAACTCAAAATAGTAGAGCCAGTACGAATAATTAAAAAAGAAACGCCACAGCCTTCTTTAGATTCACAAACACTAAATATTTCGTTAACTTATCACCCATTTAATCAATCATTAACGTGTTGTTTATTTAAACAAAAAAACCATAGAATATCTTTACTGGTCGTAAGAAAAATGTCGATCGTTCATAAAAGCAGCCATTCAGAGATGGCTAAGTAATAAATATCAAAATCGATGATAAGCAGTTTCTGATTTGCCACATACAAGATATGTACATTTTTGACCGGTAATAAGCAAATGTGTCCACAGATTAAATATTCGGAACCGGCGTTGATAAGCTGTATAAAAAAACCGTCAAGCAAATTATCAAATTTAACAAAAAAAACTTTTATAAAAATCAAAGTAACTTAATTTACCTGGCAAATTGTCATCTGCCATCGCACTCCGGAGAGTTTCAAATAAAAAAAATACCTATATAGGTAAAAGTCGGAACTCGGTAATAAAAGAAATGATAATGAAGGTAATATTAGGATTGTCTGTGGCGTAAAAAAGAACTTTTCAGGTTACGGTAATGGCTGAAAGTTCAATAAAACATAAAAGTTAATTTGTAAGTAATTTTGTAATTGTATTTTAAGTCCTCTGGGTTATTAATGTTTACATAAAATGCGTTAAGTAGTTATGTTTGCTAGTCAACGAGGGGTTTGAAACAAATTCCTCCGTTGGTGGTATTTTTTTCTTGCATTGGCTTAGAAAAAACAGTGTTGCTAGTGAGAATTATTTTAAATACATTTTGAGATAATTTTCCATTTAAATATTTAGTAAGGAACTGCTCAAAGCAATTCTCGTGATGCTTACTTTTGAGGTGTCAGAACGCGAATCGGACACCATCGCAGGTTCAGTCGCATGTCAACCATCATCCATGACGCCCGTTTAAGTGACACTGTTATAATTGAAAAAATGCCCTCCCGCATCGTGCGGTGTGAGACAGCAGCACCACCGACCACACCGCCCACAATGATATGATAGCGTGTGAAGCAAGCAATATTAGACTTTTGAATTTATGTCGTAAAAACTAAGACATCAGCAATAGGGTGTGGTTAAGCCATGGCGCTGGCGTGTGACAACCTTCTGAGATTTGTTACATGAAATTGTACTGATAGACATATCCTTCTTTTGAGATCTTTGTAACTTTCACATCATTGGCAATCTGCGTCTTCAATTAAAATTGAAGATGAAAAATCACAGACCTATTTAACTTTTGCGATCGCATAATATATACGAATAATTAATAGTATATGTCATGCCTTTACAAGGTTTTCTTCTTTTTATGTCTCTTTTATTGGTCTGGAGATAAAGAATTTATCGTAGCATGTTCAGATCAGCCATTGTATAGAGTAATGGGATTATGTAACAGTTACTTTTATTATGGGATTTAGTTATTAACGGTATAACTTATGTTGCTAATAAATTTGGATGTGTAGTGAAACGATATGCTTTTCCAGAGCTTTACAAGATTAAAAACTTAATTAAAAGAAATAACTTTTATTTTTAAGTTTAATCCATTAATTGCGGAACTATCAGAAACGATGCAAATCGATTACGTCATGTAATCCTGCGTACCGATGACGTCATTTTCAATGTAGAATGAGTTCTGTGACGAAGTTTTATTTAAGTGATCACATAACTAAGTAACTAATAATAATAAATAAATAAATAAATATCAGCGGACAATCATTACACAAATCGATCTAGTCCCAAAGTAAGCTCTAAAGGCTTGTGTTATGAGTACTAGACGACGATATAAATACTTATATAGAGAAATAAATACTTCAATACATAGGAAACATCCAAGACTCAGGAACAAACATTCGTGCTCATCACACAAATTTTTGCCCTTACCGGGGATCGAACCCGGGACGCTTGCGTCGGAGGCAGGGTCACTACCAACTAGGCTATCCGCGTCGTCAAACTAACCTAACTAACTAACTAAACTAACTTTTAATCGCAAAAATGAATCAACTTCCACCCCCAACATACAAAATTATGGTGGAATTAAAATATTTTTAATTAGTCAGTTTGGAAAACGTTCTGAGTTGGTTTAAATGATGAGTTTTATTAATTTTCCTACTAATTTGAAAGTTACTTAACTGAATTCTGAACAAATTAACTTTGTACTTATGAAAACTTTGCAGAGTATCTATTCTTATGGATATTTTAGGAGTGAAGTAGAAAAGGATTATTATTCTGTTGACGAATTTAGTTACTAAGGATAAGTTTCAATTAATTAACAATACAAAAATAACAAGTATAGGGGTCTCGGCTCCGAATATAACTTTGTACCTTTCGGAGTCGAGACCCTCGGTCCGTGGGGTCCTAGCGCACTACGCCTCTTCGGGGAAATGTCGAAGAGGCTGGTTGAGACAACCGGGGACCGAAGAGCTGGCAGCTTCCTCGCACAACGCATCAGCATTGCGATACAGCGAGGAAACGCTGCCAGCATCTTCGGCACAATGCCACGGGGACCTGTTTTAGATTTAATTTAGCTTTTACTTAGATTTAATTAATTTTATTTAGTGTTATTATTTAGTTTTTATTAGATTAAATTAATTTTACGTGATATTATATAAGTTGATTATTTGAAATACACAAATTAATTAATATTGGTAGTTATGTCATGTTTTTGTTTCAATATAAATGTCTCAATTCTTATTAGGTAAATATTATTTGAATTATCCTGGTAGCTGCATGTTAATATGCGATCAATCTGAATGTTTATGGCGAAACATAGTGGCACTAAGCTTAATTTAATAACATCGGTTTTAAAAATCTATTATAACTATAACATTCAAAAATATAACATTCATAAATTGATTGATTAATTGATTGATTTGTGGCCAAATTCAGAAAGGCCACTCAAATTGATCTTTAATTAACGTTTTAAAGACGTTTTTGTATAGAATGACAACTAGTTAGGGACATTTAACTATTTCATTTCTAATCAAAGGTGTAAGTGGCGTTTCTGAATTCGGCCATTGATTGAGTAAATAAAGTATGGAGCAAAATTGTTTCGATTAAAATATTATACTATATTTGATATTTTCGGTTATTTTATATTATCTATACATATAAAATAGTACCGTGACTCACTTATAGACAACGCACAGCTTAAACGGGTGGTCCTAGAAGTTTAAAAATTTGGAGGCGATATTCCTCGAGTACCCGAGGATTTTTTGAAATTTCATGCCTAATGGGGTGAAAAGAGGTGATAAAATTTGTCTGGAAAATACCGCGGGCGAAGCTGTAGTCTATTATAATTAAGACTTGGTATTTGTATTAAAATTTTGACGACCATAAGCCAATACTTTTGAATTGACATATATTTAATTTAAACTCTATGTTTTATGAAACGAAAATCTAAACCTAAACGAGCATTAATACCCGACGACGTTCCGAGTCGAATTCCCACTTTTTCCCTCACTTATCACAACGTTTTTTTTAACGTTAAAAATAACACCGAAGTTACTAGCTCCATCAATTTCCTAATATTAATTTAAGTTGCACTATTAAACATTAAATAGTTTAATTTGCACAAGTGTTGCTATACATAAACGCTTTAAAAATTTCGTTGAATTATATTATGTTTTCCTCTTATTATCATCAGGTTTCTAGTTTAGTTATTTGTGTTGTCACGTAGCAGCCACTCAAAACCAGTGCCAGGCTCGCCACGTTATACCACTGGCACCCTTTTTGGCACCGTTCGGCACAGCTTAGATAATTTTTTTCTTTATTTCCTGTTATTTGTGTGCTGAATAAATGTCTATTATTATTAAATGCCTTTTACTAATAGCTCCTTAAATTGCACTCAATATTGCCTTTGTCACACCAACTGTGACGGGATTAAACCAACGCCTTCATCATACTGAAACCAATCCAAAATCCTTACGCCTCTAATCCATCCTGGTCGAGCCCCCATTAATTACTGCCCTCATTTGCCCGGGGCCAGACCGCGTGCATGATATGGGGCAATACGGGGTAATTTGTTATAGCTGTGTTCCTTACACCTCGACGCTTGTTGATTGACTTACTCAGTGATGAACTACTTAACAAGACCAATAGAATCAAACATTGTTTTAAAAATATAGAAAACTTTGACATCATGGCTCCTAATCCCGATAGTTTAATTAACAGTCCGTTTCCTGGGATAAACGGTAATATCCGGGTTCAAGTTTCTTATCGTTCTGTGTTGGTTAAACATCATAAGAAGTTACATGAAAAACTAAAACTCGACTATACTCTATTCGTTTAGATAGTTCACAAAATGTAAACAAACTAACCCACGTGACTCAGCTAACCAGCCAATCCAGTCAGTCGTTTTTGTATGGTATATCTTCATTGGGTGGTTAGCTGACTCAGGTGGGTGAGTTTTTTTTATTTAGTTAACAATCAAAACGAATAGAATAAGTATAGTGATCTAACAAAAACTCCTACCATCAATAAAAAAAAAATTACTCTCTATAGATATGCCTTTTTTAAAAATTACATTATATCGTTTAGTTAATTTGTTCGTTACTTACGAAACCAAAAATATTTGTTAGTTGTTTATTTATTGAAAAAAATTAACACATGAAAAAACTGACTTCAAAAGCCCTTTGAAAAGTAAGAAATAATGATTGGCATTCATAAGTAAATTACCTAAAAACGTCAGATATATTGTTGATTTAGTGATAAATTAAATACAACATACATATATCTGTGTCAAGTAAATGAACACACAGTATGAGGGTTAGTTTACCTATTTTACTTGCCATCGACTTTGATATATTTAATTTATCACTTAATCAACAATATAATTATCTGCGTTTCTGGGTAATTTACTTACGAAGGCCAATCAATATTTCTTAATTTTCAAAGGGTTTTTGAAGTCGGGTATTTTAAAATTTGTAATTTTTTTAGTATTTAACTTTTTTTAGTGATTATCATATGTGATTTAACGACACACATTTAATACATCAAATAACAATAGCATAATGCCAACTCATCACCATTTACAAAATGTTACTATCCAAGGTGCTAGGACGTCAATCGTTGAGGAGTTCTCCTGGTTCTTCACCACCAGTTCTATTTTACCACATGAATTTTCATGAGCATAAGTTGCTTCCCAACCTTATACAGAAATCTAATCGCCACCCGTGAAATACTTGTCATCCATGGTCTTCATCATCAGTTCCACTCCACCAAATAATGTTTTTAAAACTTCTTGAGTAAATATATAAAATATCCCAATTTCTATATGCGTGCCTATAATATTTAAGGAGTTCCTTCGATTCCTCATAGACCTCTCATCAGACCTCGACTTTGATCACAACGGGACGAACTTGAAGAAATACCCTATCGACTAAAAATAGATCATCCAATTCGGTCCAGCCATCTCCGAGTAATCGGTAAACATACATATAAAAAAAAAACAAATGAACGCGTCGAATTGAGAACGTTTGGTTTTTTTGACGTCGGTTAATAATCCAAATATTTAAACGGTAGATAATTATTATTCGTTTTTTTCCCAGGTCAAGTCGACAGAAGGACAAAATACATTTGCCAATCGTCAAAATAAAGATGTTTAAAAATAATGCCTTCTGTATGGCAATACAGATCTATAACAAGCTACCAAAACATATAAGAGAATGTCATCCAAGGCAATTTAAAGGTGCAATTAGTGAATGGCTTCTATCTAAATGTTTTTATTCTGTCAAAGAATTTATGTCTGTCGATCATTAGATTATAATTAATAAACTATCCTGACTTTTAATCATAATGACCATAAATACTAATCTTAGCTGTTCAATAATTAATTAATTTCTTATGTTTCGACATTTTTTATATGAATTTTTAATACTCATTATATTTTTGCATGCTTGAATGGTAGAACATAAGCACACATTTTATATTATAAGATCATGTACCTACTGTGTTCTTGCAATAAAGTTCTTATCTTATCTTATCTTATCTTATTGCCAAGTCGGTATTAAGAATGTATTTTAATCAATTTGATGCGCGTTATTTCCAAAAATACGAGTATAATGATTAGGGTAAACTATCTTGCACAATGTGAGCTGGGATGTAAGTGTTTCTAATTATATGACCACCACGTATGTATATGACGCTTCAACTTTCAACAAGCGCTACCTCAGCAGTTTAACTATGTAGCACAAATTCCGGGCATTCATGAGGACTTTCTGAGTGACCTCACTTTGTAGCCCCTGGGACAAGTTTGTGCATACACTTCATGACTTATTTTAGGACAATTCCGTAAAGTTGTTTGACTTAACTGTTTAAGTTTAGTGTTGGTTTTTGTTATAATAAAAATGCTTTTTTATCTTACCTACTTTGAGTTAAACTTAAGCGCAGAATTTAACTTTGATAATTAACCACTAGGTTATATAATTTAGAATCAGTGGCGGGGCACGGGGGCCTATCAGCCTACCACCTATCACAAATTGGTCAAAATCGGTTAACATACATACATACATAGCATCACACCCGAAATCCCTAATGGGGTGGGTAGGGCCACAAGAATACTTGCGGCCACGTTCGATTAATTAGTCCTAAGATGGTATGATGAACCGTATGGTGACAGGTGATCAGCCCATCGCCCATACAGATAGTCCACCATGTTGGAGAGGACCCGTCCCTTAGTTGACTTTTACGACATGCCAGGATGATAAGCATCTGCACGCATTTTATGCTATTTCTTCACTCCCAGTGCAGCAGAGGAGTATTAGGAAGAGTATTAGGAGTTAACATCTAAGAGGTGGAAATGGTTATCGTCTTCTGTATGAAAGGGGTGATTTTTGCCGTTGGTACACAGTCTTCTTAAGAGTAAATTATTGAACTGGTTAATGGGAAAAAGATATTATAGCATAAAAGAATCCTTAAGGCCCGGGCACACCAAACGCGGTTGCGGCGCGAACGCGGGCGGCGGCGTCAACGCGTTTCGAACGCGGGCCCGCGTTGCTCACGCCCCGCGCCGCTTTCGCACCGCTTTCGCGCCGCGTTCGCCCCGCCCCGCGCCGCGTAATACAACTTCGCGTGCTCGCGCACGCGCCGCCGCCGCGTCGCGCACGCCCCGCGCCGCCGCCGCTTTGCGCACGCTCCGCGCCGCCGCCGATTCGCGTACGCCCCGCGCCACTTTCGCGACGCGTTCGGTGTGCTTCTGAACATGGCGGCGGTATTAAATACAACTTCGCGTGCCCGCGTTCGCGCCGCAAACGCGCCGCAACCGCCTTTGGTGTGCCCGGTCCTTTAGATTAATGCAAAAGTGATTAATGACCAATGAAATTAAGTTATTATATATTTACATACATTACAATTCACGACTCTATTGTAAATTGTAAAAAGTATTTATAATTATTATAATATTTCAATAATGAAAATACGACAATGTGTAATAATTAACTTAAATATTAATAAGGTCAGTTATAAGATAACATTTTGCATACCATCCATGGTTAAACATGTGAGTCCGAACTCGAATGTCTTAAGCAAATAAGAAAATAAATTTGATTTGATTTATATTATTATTACAAAAGGCGCCCGTCCACTGGGTTACCATTACAAATGTATAAATACCACCAAAATTAACACCTCCCCTAATAAATTATCGTTCGGGCCCCATATCATACACGCGGTCATTTCATTACTCACCCGGACACGATATTAATAAGGGCTGTAATTAATGGGGGCCCAACTGGGATAACCAAAATGGCGACAAGAGGCAAAAGAAACATCACGCACTGTGGTTTGATTATTTAAATATCATTGCGTCACCGAACTCAACGACGGCTTTGACTGTGGCGCCATCTAGTTGAACTGTATATTAGCAGCTTCAGCTTATATACGAGGTACGGTCGCCAATTTAGCGACTTTCTCGCTAGAAATGGCGACTTTTGATTAAGGCTTAGACACAAAAAAAAAGATTTGCCGACAAAAATGGTTTAGCGACTTATCTGGCGAATTTTGAAGTACAAATCAAAACAGTTTTAGGGCAAATAATAGATAAATTTTGGTTGACTTAACACAAAATGATAGAATGCTAGAGATATATATGGAAAACGCAAACGCGCTTGGGCGCCAAATTCAAAAGCTATTTAATTAAAGCTGCATTCGTATATGCTCTAGCTTTAGCTATTTCAAAAAATATCCAAATATTAACATCCTATTTCTTTTTTTTCAAATTTAGTTTTTAAATTTAGTTAAACATTAGTATTTTTATATGTATTTAAGTTATAATTAAATTACCTCCACTAGTCTCTTGTATATATAATAAAATCCTGAGTCCGCTCCTGGTAGAATCACTTTGGGCGAGTTTCTAGCGACTTTTGATATTGAGTTTACGGAATCGAATTTATAGAAGTTGGCAATACTGGTAAGGCAATGGTGATAGTATAGTTATTACTCATACCATACTCGTGCCGTAAATTCATTATAACGTATACAACAACCAGGGGATATGATAAAAATTATGATATATCTCTTTAACCCGTGTTTTAAGATGTTTAAAACCTCCCAAGAGCGCGCAGCCCCCGCGTCGCCTTTTCAACATAGTGGTTGCTTCTCGCTATATTTCATTATAATTTCGTCGTTTCTTTCAAATGTTGTATGTGTAGACAAAATTTGGTATGCAACTATGCATAATTAGTTATTTTAACACTTTTGGGATCCTATTATGAAACTCACTTTCGGCTCGTTTTATAAACACTTACTCGTGTTTTAATAACCCTTACTATTCAGCAGTTGCATAAACAACTACTTATACGATCATAATTTTAAGTTTATTTATTAACAAAAACCGTTTCATTTTCCATTTTTTTTTTTGAGTTATTGATCAAAATAACCTGGATTTTAACTTAAGCTGAGGTCGTGGCCTGGTTTAATTAGCCTCACTAGCTAGTACAATCTGTAATCATGCCCAGTGGCGCCCCCTAGCGATCGACGCGTCGCAGAGAGCCTCATAAGCTTCACCGTGATCCCACTATTTGTTGAGGGCACTCTCATATTGAAACAATTACAGCAGAACTAACCCTTTTAACGCCACGGCCATATGGGAAAAAGTGTGGTACGGACGCTAACGACTGCATTAGGCGACGCAAATGCATGAAACACGGCATATCATGACGTCAGTGGCACGGAAATCCGCTGTAAAATGTAAAATTAAATATAATAGGATCTAGTGAGCGGGAACCTGGTGGTCGAACAGATGCGTCTTGAAGGCGATATACCTAACCGACGGTCGCAACAGAATTATTATCTTAACTAAAATTATAAATGCGAAAATGTTTGTCTATTTCTTTGTGCGCTTTGTACGTCAAATCGGAGCGACAGTCCTAATGACATGTTTTGTCATGTTACCGAGCAAGTTTTGGAATTGAAATACACGAATGCTATTGACTAGTGGTCATTATTGTCATTGCAGGAGTCTCAGATTAATTATTAGTTAGATATTGAACTTATTTAATTCTGTCTGTCTATTGGCCAGATTCAGAAAGTCAAATCGATCCTTAATTAAAGTGTCGATTGAGGGAAGTTTTTGTATAGGATGACAACTAGTTGACGGAAATTTAACTATTTAAATATTTAATATGCGTTTCTGAATTCGGCCACATATTTCATTATCTTATTAGTCCAGCGGCCCTAATATTAATATGAATGACACAAAGATAAGATAGACCGTCTTATCTCTAAGTGCGTCTCTCTCACACTAGTGCTGACGAAAGAGATAGTCATAGAGATAAATGCGTTTAATTTATCTTTGTGTCATTCATGTTAGGGCCGCGGGGTCCCCTTACCTCTGCAACTTTTAGATTGAACAATTTTACCAACCGGGAGACTGTGAGTATTTGGTCCAGAGTTTCTTGTCTCGCTTCTTCTTAGCTCAACAGATGTAACCATTTGAAGGGTAGTTTTAGACGTGAAAGAGACCGTAAATATTTTGATTAAAATTTTTGAGCCCAATAAATTTAATTTTTTAAATTGCATTTTTATAACAAGCTTTTTTGCCCATTGCACTTAATATTGCAATAAAATGCGTACACTACATTTCGTGTCCGTGCCGTTGACCGTTGAAGTTCCTTTATCTGGAGCTATCCCTGGATATCTATTCAGGTCATGCTTACCATAAAAATGCATTGTCATCGGATCTGAACCAATATGTAAAAGTTCAGCTTCGTAGGATAAGAGGGAGTGGTTCTAATTCAGTTTGCAAGATTTGACCCGAACATACAAAGTTACATGCAAACATTGCAAGTTAATAAAAAGCTTATAAAAATATACTCGTCATGTTGACCTACTGACTGTGGTTCTGTGCACTGCTGCCCACTCGTAAGTGGGTCATTCGCGCTAATTGTACTTAGAGGATGTACTGTCTAGCGTTATTTTTATGGCACTTAAATCCACCCTAGCTTTTCTTTCATAGTACCTTTGTAATAACGTAAGAAAGAGAGAAAACCATTTATTCACTGACACAGAACACAGAGTAATATAAATTAAGAAAACAATACTCATACTAAGACAAAATGTTGGTGTGTGTCGACTGGAATGGGACACTGACTTCGAATAACGCTGAGTTGTAAGTAGTTAAGTCAGCAGCGCTGATTTTCAGCCAGCACCGTCTATGACTCATCGAGCGCTATACAGCATACAGTTCTTCGCCTCTATTCGGGAATGCTGAGTGATTCTGTAGCGATTCGCGAGCGAGATTTCTCATCTCGCTCTTACGCATTACGCGTCGTGCGGAAGAGTGGCATGAGAAATCTCGCTTACGAATCGCTACAGAATCACTTAGCGATCCCGAATAGAGGCGCTTTATAGTGAAATAAAACCAGAGCTTCACACGGATACTAGTTTAATTTGCGACCACTCGGTAGCACAGTTACCTTCCAACTGATTTTAAAACTATAATTTTACCCCCCACCACCCGATAGTAACGAGCCCGCCAATAGAGCATGATAGTCAATACAACAAATCTTTAGTTGTTTTATTTGTGATCGTAAGTTATTATTTGCTATTAAGTACGTTATTATTTACTTAAAATCATGACAATGATTAAAATAATAACAAAGATAGCCGATAAAAGGTTCGTTATTTGATAGGGTTGTGGCGTTATTAACATCCTATTAAAATAATTAATTTACGCGTGTACTAAATAAATGTATAAAAATCTCTTGACTTACACACATATTGCAAAAATAACGACAATAGGATGGTATCATTCAATATCTAATACAATATTTGAACCCTTATTGTGTTTGTTGTTAAGGAGCCGTCAAAAAACAAAAGGTACTTTTTAGAAAATAAAAATAAAATACGCCTAAAACTGTATGGAAAACATTTTTATCTACACCCATATCATTAAACCTCCAAAGTGTAATCAAAAATCGTAGGAAATGACCACCATTTTGACAACCAATTAGGTAAAACGAGTGCTGCAACCGTTGCATAAACTACTAATTCTGACGAAACAAACACACGCAATACTATTTACATTTATATTTACACAAATGAACTATTTACATAAAATAATAAGGGAACTGAAAAGTAAGTCCCAGCATGAGGACAGTCAGAAGAAGAGAGCTACGCATGCGCGTCTTCTGTCGTATTCCATTTACAACGGAAACGGATACCACAGAAATATAAAAAGGCTAGTCGCCACAACTGCATCAATATCAATAACTTCACTACTTTAGTATTTTTTTTAAACGTGAAAGCATTTTGAATTGTCGTGGCCTAGTGGACCGCGTAGCCTGTCGTCGGAGGGTCGCAGCTTGAAATCTCAGCTGCCACGTCTGAGATTTTCGTATCTCGTGTATTGAAAATATGTACCATTTCGATGAAGGAGGGATGTTTGAAATTTGGAGGAGACATTCCTCGAGTACCCTAGAGATGCACTAAGGAGGGATTTTTTGAAATTTCATCCCTTAAGGAGTGAAAGGAGGTGATAAAGTTTGTATGGAAAATACCGCGGGCGAAGCTGTGGCGGGTCCACTAGTAGTTTAATAATGATGTCGTGCGAACATCGCAAAAGCTCAAGGCAATGTGTGGTATGCTCCGATAACAAAGTGCATAGTTGTCTGCATTTGCTTATACAAATGAATGCAAACTCAGCATTTAAGTGCAAACACATCTTTCGCTAGCACAGTGCTCATAAAGTTCAGGCTCTAAGATAACTTACGTAAACAGTGTTAATTTACGTACACAAACCTTATGAATTCAGCTGGGAGACATTTTTATTTATTTATCTACACCCATATCATAAGACCTCCATTGTTTAATCAAAAACCGTAGGAAATGACCACCATTTTGACAACCAATTAGAAAAAACCAGTGCTGCAATGTTATTTCTTTATCGTTTTTAGTAAAGAAATGAGATTAAAATTGGAACAGCTGTCAAAACTCAAGTGGGTCTCTATTCTTGACAGAGGATCGAATTGGCGCCATTATGTTGGTGTTTTGCTGAACGAAAGTAGAATTGTTGTTGAATTGAATAGAAAAAGTTGTTTGTAATTTACATTTGTAATTTACATTTTAGTTGAAAATATGAATAGTAGTCTTCTCGGAATGTGTGTGATGTGAAAATGCGCCGGATATCGGAAATATGCAGCCACGATTGCAACAAATATTTATTTATTTATTTATTTATTTATTTATTTATTTATTGCGTACATGTAGTTTACAGGATGGTGAAAATACAGTAAATGGGTGTCATACATGCTACCTCTGCAGAGGTGTAACAATTATTCATAAAATATAGCCTATTCTAGTAGTCTTTTAATTCTAGTAAGTAAATCTAGTGATATCTGACTCATGCAATTAATAATGTAAGTAAGTTATATAAAGCAACTTCAAGTTATTCATATTTGAAAACAGGGTTTGGGTTTTAAGGTTATAGCGATCTTGTGCAAGCTTAATGTTCAGGCATTGCTGACCAGAATTTTGGTTTCTTAGTTTCCCTATTGGAGGGTATTCATCAGGAATTCATCGACTCCATAGTAACAACGGTTGCTTAGATAGCTCTTAAGCTTTTTTGCGAAGACCGAGTCTCTCTGCTCTAATTTTATATTATCTGGTATTTTATTATATATTTTTACAGCAGCATAACAAGGATCGGTTCTACATATTTTTTTCCTAACATTAGGCAAAATTAGCCTGTTATTAAGCCGTTTATTTTGAGACATTTTAAATAAATGCATGTTTTTGCGCACGAACAATGACATATCCATTATATATTGACAAGGGACGGTTAGTATACTGTGTTCGATAAAGTGCGGCTTGCAGGTCTCGCGGCCTCTGACACCTACTAGAATGCGTATGCACTTTTTTTGCATTACAAAGACGTCGTGAGCATCGGTACTGGCACCCCACATGATTATTCCGTAGTTAATCCAAGCGTGAGCGTATGCAAAATAAGTACATAGTGCAGTTTTAAAGTTGGTTGTTCTACGTATATTATAAAGAGCGTAGATGAAACGCGACATTTTTGATTTAATGTTAAGTACGTGCTCTTTCCAATTCATATTTGAGTCGATTGTTATTCCCAACAGGGTAAATATTTTTGTCTCTTCAATTTTTATGTTATTTAATATTAATTCTATGTCTAAAGGTTTTATTTGATAAGGGTAGAATTGTATTAATTTAGTTTTATTTAGGTTAATTAATAGGTTATGTTCGTTCATCCAATTATTAATGTCTGTTAGTGTCGATATGAGGGATTCTTTATAATTCATGTCTGGCTTAACTTTAAATAGTAGGGAAATATCATCGGCGAATAGAATGCTAGTTGTATTTATTATTTTAGGTAGGTCGTTAATATATAATATAAACAGTATACAAGCCAAGACGCTGCCTTGCGGTATGGAGCCCTTTAGTTCGAGCTTCCCTGATCGCACGCTTTCTATTGTTTTGGTATGGGCGTCATAGTTTTCTATCTGTACATACTGTATGCGGTTATTTAGGTATGAACAAAACCAGTCATGTACTACGCCTCTTATTCCAGATCCGTAAAGTTTTGTTAATAATGCTTTATGGGAAACTCGGTCGTATGCTTTGCTCAGGTCTAGTAACAGGCCCACAGCGCGTTCGCCTTTGCTTATTGCACCGAGAACTTCGGACATATATTTTTGTACGGCTAGTACTGTTGAACGGTTTTTCCTAAAGCCGTATTGATTGTCCGCAAGCACGTGGTTTTTTTCAAAGAAGTTAGTAATTCGGTTACACATTGCCTTCTCAAAGACCTTGGCTATTGACGGCAAGAGTGATATGGGGCGGTAGTTATTTGGATTTTGCTGGTCCCCTTTTTTTAAGATTGGTTTTATTAATGCAATTTTTAGATCATTTGGGAAAATACCAGTTGCGAATGATAGATTTATTAATTTAGTTAAAGGCTGTGTTAGTTCAGCGGCGCATGTTTTTAAAAGCGTGCTAGGAATTTCATCAATCCCGCAGCTGCTTTTACTTTTTAGTCTTAGAATGATTTTGTATATTTCTTGGTCAGTGGCAGGGTATAGGTACATGGATTCGTTGAGAATATCAATAACCGGGCGGCCGCGCGGATGAGCCGCTACCGGATTAGGGTTGTCATCTGGCCAAGTCTCATACACGCTTGCAAAAAATATGTTGAATGCGTCAGCTATTTCTTTGGGTGATTCAATGGTACCTTGCAAGGTTTTCAGTTTAATTTTTTGCGGGTTTTTATTTCTTTTTGCACAGTTACCGTTCTTTTCATTTATTATTTTCCACATTGTTTTTATTTTGTTTCGAGATAGTTTCATTTGTTTTACATAGTCTAATTTTTTTGAACGGTTCACTGCTTTTTTAAGAATTGTGCTGTATAATTTATAATGTGTTCTTAGTATTGTATTCTTTCCAACATGTATTTTTAAAAGTCGTTTATGCTTGCAAGATTTTTTGAGGCCAGCTGTAAGCCAGGTCTTATTTACAGAATTTTGGTTTTTTAATCGTTTCTTAGGTATTGTTTTATTTAATATTATGAGCAGGGCATTGGCAAATGAGGTGTAATTTTCATCGACACCATGGTATTGTAGGACGACATCCCAGTTTATTAATTTTAGTTGCTCCTGGAAAGCCCTCTGGTTACGTGTGCTATGTATTCTTTTTGATATGTACCAACTATTATTAGACATTTTATTTTTTTGAGTTTTAAATTTGTACATTATACTCATGTGATCAGAGATTCCGTACTCTTTAACAGCAACTTCATAAGAAGGGTTATTTGTAAAAACTAAATCAATGCAAGTGGCGGAATTAGCTTTCCTTCTTGTGGATTCTTTAATAATTTGCGTTAAATTATATGATATCATCAGGTCTGTCAAACGCCGCGAGAGTTTATTATTTTGTAGTATATCTATATTGAAGTCACCGCCTATTACTATTCTACGTTGGTTTTGCTCTTTGATATTTATGCTTGTTAATAGTTTTTGCATACCGTCATAGAAGTGCTCGATATTTCGATCGGGTCTGTAGACACATATTAATATTAGGTTGTGGGAGGGTATTTCAATGCCGCAGCACTCAAATGTACCCTCTATCGCCATTTTCGCAATATCCTGTCTTTCTACAAATTTTATTTTATTCTTAAGGAGAATTGCCACTCCTCCACCGGCATGATTGCATCGATTATATGCTGCTGCAAAAGTATATCCAGGTATCGTTACAAAGTCGGCCTGCGATAAGGAAATCCAAGATTCCGTAACACATATCGCATCCAAAGGATTATCACACAGGAAGCTTTCAAGGATATGTGTTTTATTTTTTAAGCTTTGCGTATTTTGGAACAATGTGTTAAAATATAATTCTGAGCTTGTTTCTTTCTCTCTACTACAACCTACTTTTTTATAATATAACTTAGGCTTTTGTTTGCTATCAATGTGTGAATAATTGGTAGCATTAGAGACGAAAAAAAACATTATTCTCAGAATGTTCTTTCTTTTGAATATCTAATACCAATTGCTTTATGCTCCAGAATACATTTTTGATACCGTATTTAGTAATTTTGCCCGAGTGGTAAGAAAACATATCCAACGTCAAATCTCTATTTGTATCAAATAGATAGGCATAGTTATTGCTTTGCATATCCATTATTAGCAGCTTGCCGAACATTTCGGCTTTGTAGTTGTATATAGGGGCACCGCATACGTAGGTAGGTAGACATATTATTACATTCGTATGCGTGCATTTGTTTAATGTTTCCCGTAAGTAGTTCACTAATTCAATGCTATGACCAATTTCAGTTACATCTTTTTCCCCTACAAATATTATACAGTAGTCATTTTTGGTAAAGCAACTTAACTTATTATTGACGGTACTCAAGAGTTCCCTTAAGCCTCCATTTGGCATGGTGTAGTGGCAATACTTAACATTGTCCTCAAATGCATTCTCAATGGCTTGTAAGGTTCTGTTATATTTGTGATCGCTCAGGATGCATATTTTTGCCTTCATCTTGCTTTTCTGTGTGTCCGAGATCACAGAACTCGAGTTTTGCGTATTTTCTGTAGTAGCTTCGGTATGGTGGGACGCCGGGATTACTCTTATACTATCCGATGAATGATTTATCTGGCCAGTTAATTCATCCTGAGAGTTATTTGTATTTCTCTCTGTTTCTGTTTTCTCCGATTGGTTTAGATCCAATTTAGTCTTGTTTAAGATTTTACGTTGTTTTTTCTTCGTTGTGGTTTTGGACGTCGACGTACATATGAGAGTAAGTTTTTTAATTGTCTGCTCATTTTCTTGTATCTGTTTCTTAAGTGAGCCATTTTCCATAATTAAATTTTGTATTTCGTTTTCCGCCGAGTGGAGTCTTATCTCTAAATTATTAATTTTTTCCATATATTCTATCTGTATTTCTTCTGTGAAAGTTTTGAAGTCGGGACAGCTTCTGTTTGGATTGGAAGATTGCATCATCGTGTCGAGATCAGTATCTTCAGATGGCAGGGACTCGAAAGAGTTGTCTGTGGAGATTTCCGTGTCGGACATTTGCTGTATCGCAATGTGTTGTTTATTCTGTAGTGGCTTTCTAAGCGTTATATTCTTTTGTGATGGTGTGCTCGAAGCGCTGGTAAAGCCACTAGCTGTGGCGGGTGAGGCTTTTTCCGGTTTGTTCTGGTTTATGGATGGTTGACAAAAATGACATTTCCATGTCTGTTTGTTTTCCGTGGTCATTAGATAAAATCTATTTGATGATACATTAGTAGTGCAAGTAATGTCAAAGTGTTTAGTACACTTAGAACATTTCAAGAATTCTTTATTTCTTATTTCTTTTTTACATTTGAAACACTGTGCCTTTTTTATCTTTGTTGCCATTTTTTCCAACTATATTTATTTATGCCTCTGAGTTTACTTTAGAAAAATTGCTAAAAGTCTTTCACAGCTTTGGTCGGATTCGAACGCACGCCGCTGGTGCCAATTCTGCAATATTAAACGGTCGCTTCTTAACCGTGAGACCAAAGCAGTTAGTGGAATTATCGTGAATTATGCAGTCTTACTGTCTATCGATGAGGATACCGTTAGAGTTGTAACAAGTTTGAAAAATGGTTAAGTTTAGTTTACCCTCTTTGTTTTTTAGCATCACTCACTCACTATGAAGATTGATTTGTTTTAAGCTTAAGTACTAATAACATTTGTTTTAGTTTATTGATGAAGTAGTGTTGTTGTTTAGCACATGTTATATATAAGAAATAGTTCACATTCACAATCAATGTCACTTTGGTTTGTTTTTTGATAACTCACTCTTTGTTTTTATGGTTTGCACAAATCTTAATCCTTAATAACGCTCGCACATAATATTTGCACTAATACACGTTTAATTTATATGCCCATACTGTGTAAAACGCGGTTAATGTATTTTTAGGAATTAAATTACATGCAATCAATGTTTACGTGACAGCAGCGCCATCTTTTTTTTGAACTAAAATAACATGAAATAACTTGTTGCCAGAAAATATTGTTTCTGAACCCATCATGGAGGATTTATAATATGTGTGTAGATAAAGTTATGTATGCAACTCTGCATAATTTGGCCTTAAAACACTCGTGCGATCTTATTATGAAACTCGCCTGTCGGCTCGTTTCATGAAAACCGCACTAGTGTTTTAAGGCCTATCATTATGCAACCGTTGCATAAACTACTATTATTTACGATTGCGTTGCATGCGCTGTTTTTTTTGCGGTCATAAACCTTCCCGAGCGCGCATACAACACCTCACCGAAGCACAGTATAACAAAGTAACAGTATTTTGTCTCGGCAGTGTCCTCGAAATAATTACCTACGGCCGCTCGGTATGTAATCACGCAGTAGGGCTGCCCGCTGACTGTTTTTCTTGGCTTACGTATTTGCTAATGTTATATTAAATTGTCTTAGCATCTCTTCATGAAGTATAACTGCAAATACTACTAGTCTTAATTTTAATTATTTCTACTTTCAAAAGTGACTGTAACTCAGATTGGAGTAAAAAAAAAACAATTTTATTCATTTTGCTTTTAATATATCAATAACATCAAAGTTCTCGTGCCATAACTTACGTGAATAAATTCGCGGGAGCGTCTCGCTCTGTCCGCGTCCGTGCCCAACCGCGGCGCACTCGCGACTATTGTGTACCGAAGTTTACCGAGATTTCGAAACGCGTTGTTTCGGCCGTTTGTATGAAGATGGAATACTGTATATTTGATTATACTGTGACCGAAGTCTCATCGTTATCGAAACAACAAAATAGGAATGCATAGGAAACAACAAAACAAACAAACAAACAAACAACCAACATTTATAGTATAGTAGATAAATAAATCTTCCACGGTCCACCCGCTTGAGAGTTACGATGGGACAGACAGCCACACACACAAAGGCGTCCTATAACATCCCTCTTTTTGCGTCGGGATTACGAACCCGACTGGCATAAAGGTAGTATTACCTATTTTGCTCCTAGTACGACGCACCCTTATAATATTTATATAGCCAATCACGCTCGCACGTTCTTCACGAATCAAATGGTACTTAATAAAATCGGTTCAGTAATTCAGGAGTTAGTGGAACATCTGATTTTTGGCATACATGCACTGCTAAACTCAACTACTACTTTTGGCGTAGACTAGTAAAAACTACAACTTGCTTACATAAATACTCTATTTAATTAATTTATTGTGCTGTATCTCTTCCTTAAGCCCAACTGCAGTGTACCGACGGGATAACGAGGGATTACCCCTAGCTTACCGTTACCCTGTTGCTACTAGGGGGGTAAGTGGACTTACTCCCTGATATTGGCTGCAAGGTTCTTAGTTCCCTCACGTTTTAGATGGACCAGGTTTAGATGGATTATGCTCATTTACTGAAACTTAGGTTTTAAGATGTCCTAGTGCATTTACGTGGTAATTTATAAGCGGACGTGCATTTATTACGTGAGTTCAAAATGTGGGGAGGACTCTGGCAAAATGTCACCAATCTCATTTAAAGGGTGGAGTGGTCAATAAAAATCTCACGTCAACTTTTTAATTGAGAGAAATTACATTATCGACACTATTTCACCGAAAAAAGCTTAGGTAGGTATTTAGTGGTATGAAGCAGAATACATATGAATGAATCAACTGACATTTCATTTGTTAAAACCCTAGGGCCGTTTACTTTTACAGTAAAACCAAATTAAACAAGAAGCAAGTTTCAAAAATATCAACGCAACTTTTTTTCTATTTAAATTTAATAAAACGTCTTTATTATTTTGTTAAATTATAATTATGATTCCTAACTTTGTAGGCTTGGATATTATTTGTTGCTAAATTTAATATAGTTACTGGTGACATGTCGAGTAATCAAAACGCAATTTTTTATACTTAATTGAAATAAAAATTCAAACGATGATTCAATATTTACTTCAACTCACTGAAACGTATTCAAAGAAAAGTTATTTAATAAATCTACCATTGTAAAATAAAACATTACAAATTTCCAAACGTTTTACGCCTAAAGCGATGTGTGTAGTGGAAATTCCATGTTTTGTTCTAGTCTCATTTGAATTACAGCAGTTATTCTCTTAACTTTCAGCGCTATTGCGTCTCTCATTTCACCTTACCATTATAAATTGACCCTTGCGCTCATAAGCATTATGCGGGGTTAGGTATCTACGTCACTGGCACAGCTGTGTCAAATGTGACACAAGGTTGAAGACACGCATGAACATGTAGTTTATACGCACTGACGGGTCAAGTAAGGCTCGCCGGCGAGTTCGCTAAGTTTCCCCAGCCTTGTGATTCTCTTAAGTTCGCAGCAGCTGGTCAGCAATGAGGGACATGACACATTCAATTTTAAACCGAATGATTTTGTTCTTACAGTCTAAATTGATAGTTTCGTTTATATTTATATTTCTATTTCGATTTCTAATCCTTTGATTATAAATCGTGCTTTCGAATATTCAAGGAGTTATTGAAATTGAATGCGTACGTAATATGTATAATGGGGAAGTTGCATGAAAATCAAAATAAAGGTTTAAATAATATATGTAAACAAAAGCATATTACAGTAAAAAGTAGCTCATTTTGACTATTCATTCATTGATGTCAAAATTAGTGAAAAATATTTTTTAATTTTTTAATTTTTTAATTTATTTAGGATCACCAACAGATAATACATCTTACATTTTCACTTTTCTATGTTACATTCCAGATAGATGCTTACCTAATTATAGGTAACCACAGCTTTTACTTCTCCTTACTCCTCTGACTCCTTTGCTTTTACTCCTCTGCTGCACTGGGAGTGAAAAAATAGCCTAGAATGCGTGCAGATGCTTATCATCCTGGCATGTCGTAAAAGTCGACTATGGGACGGGTCCTCTCCAACATGGTGGACTATCTGTATGGGCGATGGGCTGATCACCTGTCACCATACGGTTCATCATACCATCTTAGGACTAATTAATCGAACGTGGCCACAAGTAGTCTTGTGGCTCTGCCCACCCCTTTAGGGATTTCGGGCGTGATGTTATGTATGTATGTGTAAATCTACAGTACATACAAAATAAATATTCACCTATTTCTAAATTCTAATACAGTGCAGTTAAATGTAAAACAGTTTTATTAATTAATTGATTAAGTTTGCAGAAGAATAAAGAACTATCCCACGAGATCCAACCAGCTAAAATAGTCCAAGACTTTTCTTTTGAATCCTCTTAAATTGTCATGGAATATATCAGCTTCTGTGGTTTTCGGGAGATGGTTATATAATTTAACCATTCTTGCGATGGCAGAGTTACGACCCACATTTGTTCTTTTAAACGGATCCTTAAACAGCTTGTATATAGCATAAATATTGTGTTTTAGTTCTGATTTTTGTTTTTGGGACATTTTCATCAAAATGTCATGGTTTATTTCTACGGTGTTGGTCTAAAAACAGTATTTTCGGAAATAATTGCAGAAATAAATGCGGGTGCCTTTGCTGTCATGCTAATAAGAGCTACCATATCGTAGCAACATTATTGGCGATATCGTTTAGGCAATGTCGAATACAAGCCCGGATTATTGTTGTAGCCGCCGATACTCGCGACATTGTCCGACACGGCAAGAGCATTATTTAACCTATAACGAAAGTAACGTAAAAGTTTTTTTTTAAATTGATGCAGCATGGTCTCGTTAACGAGCAATCACATACCAGTGGCAAAGCGTAAAATATTTCCTAAGGGAAGCCGGAAGAATTAGAAACATATATGTGCGAATCTGACATTTAGTTAGAGTAACATGGACTTCGCTGACAGCTAGCCGTGGCTTTCTAGCTTGGTAAAGCCGTTAGGAATCGGGTTGTAGGCAAGCTGCGCCACTGTCACATACCTAGTTAAAGAGAAAAAACCGGAACAAATGCGAGTTAAACTCGCGTGGAGATGGAGTGGAGGGTTCCGTTCCGTACATGATTATCCTTTCCTATGTTACTTTAAATACCATAGAGTTCTTGTAGGTTTTCCGGTAATATATAGGTAAAGAACAAAAGTTTTTTTTTTTCAAAATTTTAGACCCAGTAATTTCGGAGCTAAGGGGTTTGGTAAATTTTCACCTATTTTCCTAAATAACTTCCAAACTGTTTATCTTAAAATTCTAAAAGAAATATATTTAAGATTCTCGCAACGAGCCCTTTCATTTGATATGTTTATATATACACAATACAGTTTGCAAAACCTTTTTTTTATTTTTCTAATTTACCCCCATAGAGGCCGCCATGTTTAAAATTTATTTATTCCCGTTATGCGTCGGTGTTGCGATCATCGACTTACATTACGTGTGCCAAATGACAGACGGACAGACGGACAGACAGACAGACAGACAGACAGACAGACAGACACACGAGTGATCCTATAAGGGTTCCGTTTTTTCCTTTTGAGGTACGGAACCCTAAAAAAGATTTTTAATAACGGAATCATTAACCATTAGAATTGATAAGTAATTAACATCGCAATTTTTATTGAAACGTCCCAAAAATGTGCCAATGAAACTTTCTTTAAATTGAATACCTATCTTCAAATAATTTCCTTATAACGAGAACATACTTTAATCAAGATAATAAAGTCGCAGTTCATAAAATTTTACTCGTAAAAATAATCTTCCGCCGAATTTCCCTAAATTTGGTAATTTATAAAATAACTGACTCTTTGAAAAGTTTTCGAGCGCGATACTCACTTTTGTTTTTTTTTTATCAAAAGCGTCTCTTATGATGTTTCTTTTTTCATTTACTATTATTAAGATATAGACAGTAGTATGTATTTAATAAAGGCGTTAGTTAATCAGAACTGGAAAAGTGCCGCGTTAGGCATATTTTTCTGTATCTACATTTTCCTTATTAGCTAGCTTCTACCCGTGACTTCGTCCGCTTAGAATTCATGTATATAATATACTTACCTATATCTATTACCACGGGCACTTAGCATTTTCTAGCAAAAAAAAATTGTTGCTCGGTTTTGACGACGAAGTGGAACATACTTTAACATTTTTAGTATAATATTATACTATGTAATATAAGTACTAACGAAATATATTGTTCTAAATTAAAGAACCGAAGTTTTAAGAAGAAAAGATTGCGTCGTTAAAATTACCGCTGCTAAAAACGTGAGATATTGAAGTAATCTTTTTTGTCATAATAAATTATCCTTTACACATATTTAGAAGTTATTTCCACAAATAACTTCAATATATGCTAAGGTTTGATCATGAGTTTTACCGTTTTATATTAATTGACGTTTTTTGATACCAAATAATTGTCAATAAAATGGCAGTTTATACCACACAATGGTTTCATTACCATTTTTCGATAAAAAAACGGCAGAAATAAATTGCATAAAATCAATTTGCTTACTTGTATAAAAATTGTGGTTGTAAAGTGAATTTTTACGGAACACAACGTTTTTGAGGACTGTGATTTTTGCGTTAAACGAATCAAAAAAAAAAACATTTTTTACACAGAGAAATAAACCTAACTAATAGAACTTCGTCGTCATTCAGTCTGTCTGAACTAAGCTCCGACATATAACGTAGTAGAGCGATAGTAAGCGGGAATCTGACCCACATACATTCTCCCATTTATACGGAATCGTATTTATCTTCATGTTTCAATTGCGTCTGTAGGTCAATGTTTGGCTCTGTTCGATATTATTTCGTGACATCTTCAGCTATTTCACAATCTAATCGTAGAGATAAATTTAAATCTGTTCCTGAAAAGGTTTCCATGCTCAGTTCGACCCTTTAAATGTTTGTGTTACATGCGATTCCAGATGATGACAGAAAACTGCTGAATTTATTTCCAAAAAATATTTCCGTGTTTTTTTACATTTGCAGCAATCACTCTTTTAATATTCGTTTATTATGGTATACAGATATATATAATGTAAAAGCAAAGTTGCTTCCTGGAAAGGAAATGATCTGGGAGAATTACATATTTTACGTCATTTTTTTTTAACATGCAATATAAAAAGTTACAAAAAATTATGTCTTGTCATATAATTCGTTAAAATATCGTTTTGTATTTGGACAAAGACCTCCAAAATATATCAACAGCACCTAAATATTATCTAAACTTAAAAGTTAGCATTACTAGTTTCATCCGCTGACATTATTTGTGTTAAAAAAAATGCTTTATCTATATTATTGATAATATTTTTCGTTTTGTTTTTAAGTTTAATTGTATTAAATTTGATAACGGTAAATAAATTGAAATGTAGCTTTTTTAAATAATGCAGTTATTATTATTTAAATTGGCATAATTTAACTGAATATTCTCCAATAAAAACGGGCCTAATTACGCTGATAAACATCAGTCGATCTCATCGATACACCTAAAACAATGTTTACATCTAAATAAAATCTCTCCTAAATTACTACATATGTTCATATTTATCAAAAATCCGGCTCACTATCGAGTACGCGTGCACTTAATAGTAAATGAATACTCACGTTCTTTTACTGGCCAGACACTTTTATCACAGCACTGCACTGCACAGGTCACTATCGGCACATACTGGTCGCGGTGTCGAACGCGCGTCAGCCGCCGGCAACATCGGCGCCAAAACTACTGGCCAAGAGCATACGGGATGAAGAGGTTGCCAGGTTAACGGGGAGATTACCCTTGGACTGTTTTAGGGTAAATTTTAAGTGATTTCAGGCGGGGTTTTCACTGATACTCAAGGAATAATTAAATGATAGGTACGTGAATGAATACAAAGTACTTAAAATGTGATAAAACCTTGTTTTGCTGGGATACAGTACAGTATGCAATAATTGTAACGCCTGGGCGGCATGAAATTAACAGGAAAATTGTATTCATAAAATTGATATTAAATGTAAATTCCAATAAAAAATATGATTGATTCATGATTTATTTTAGTTATTCCTAAAATGCTTATTGTACTTCAATGAGAATGTAAATTAATTTCACGTATCAGAAAACCGCTATATTCATAAATGCAAAAACAAGCAACTCTAAAAATGCAGGACGAATAATAAACCACAGAATCTAAACGAAAACTTCAGCATTTTCCCAATTCTCCCCGATAATTGTCCCGGCTCCAGGGTAACCTCCCCACCGCTCGCCTCCCCACTCCGAGAAAATGGCGCGAAGAGGCGCCTGCGTGCGCCCGAGGGAGATAGCGAGCGTCGAACAGACCTCTGCCTCGCACCAAAAGCCTTATAACTTTTCACCAACTTTGTTTTTGACTCTAATATAGAAAAAACACAGTGATAGCCTTGTGATCGGACGAGGACATTTCTAGCAGAGGGTCGTGGGTTCAAATTCTTCTTGCTTCTCGCGGAATGATAATCACGAGCGTACCGAAGGAAACATTGTAAGAAAACGTGCACACGTTGATGTAATCCAACGAAGTGTGAAGCCCCTTATCAAGCTGGCGCGGAACACTGCCATCCCCTTTCACTATAGAAGTGGACCTCCCAAGTGCGAGTCGGACTGGGGTATATCCCAGAAGTTCCATATTTTTCAGTCCCATATGGAACTATTGGGATATTCATTTTAAAGGAAATATCCCAGTAGTACCATATGGAACTACTGGTACATATTGATATAACGTCTGCTATGTACCTAAGTACGACTTTTACACGTAGATACTACCTATCTTGACCACTACGTATCGATTAAATAGTTCAGTTGCCATTGTCAATTGTCATCCTTTAGATTGTATATTCTTACACAAGGGATCGTATCTGTAACATTTGGTAACAGATGTGTTTTACAATAATAAAAAGTGGCCGGGCGTGCTTATGCCCACCAACCCAATATTCATTACCTTTAAGCTTAATAGAAAGAAGAAAGAAAGAAAGAAAGAAACATTTATTCACTAACACAGAAGACACAGAGTAACATAAATATAAATAATACAAAACAAAATGGTGGTGTGTGTGTCCTCGCGGCAGTGAATGGGACACTGGCTCAGCATAATGCTGAGGTGTAAGACGCCTGCAGCGCTGATTTTCAGCTAGCACCGTCTGTGACTCACGGAGCGCTATACAAATACACTACATGCTAATAATTACTTATTTACTACTACTTAGATGGATGGGTCATACATATATACTTAATATTGTGATAATGTGTAATAATTGCAAAATAATTACTAATAAATTACTTGTTACAGCAGCATTAAACTTAAAATGTAAAAAAAGAGAAAAAGAGACTGATTACTGATTGTCCCATATGGAACTAAAATTATGAAACTCCTGGGATATACCGTCGGACTCGCGCACCGAGGATTCCGCATAATTAGGTCAATAATGTAACCTAATTATGCGGAATCCTCGGTGCGCGATAACTATGAAAGCACAGAACAATGCTCTAACAAAAAGATAAACTGCATTGAAGGACAAACTTAACTTTGTCGTTTGGAAACTGTTGTTCTCATACATCGACCATAAAACGAAAAAAGTATTTATGTGATATATCTACAAATTTACATTTTTCGGATTTAACCCTTAGATACTTGTGCTTAGACATTGCTTCTTGCCAAATTTCATGATTCTAGGTCAACGAGTACCCTATAGATTTTGATTCTCCTGTGAGTGTCAACTTATGCGGCATAAATGGCCGTATCTTTTGATTGCCTTGACTAAGAAGTTTTATTTATTACTAGCTGTGCCCGCGACTTCGTCCGCGTAGAGGTCGATTATCGTTATTCCCTCGGGAACTTTTAAATTTTCCGGGATAAAAGTAGGCCATGTATCAATCCAGGGTATAAGCAGATAGCTTAGCCCATTCCAAATTTCATCAAAATCCGTCGAGCTGTTTTAACGGGAAGAGGTAACAAACATACACACACAAACTTTCGAATTTATAATATTAGTAGGATTATTCTCTTTTTTTCATTATGTATCTTAGGATTAGGTTTTTATAATGTTTCTATCAAAAGTAACATACAATATCTCTACAAAAAATACAAACACTATAAAAACCTAACCAAGGGCAGGGCTCAAACTAGGTGGTTAGGGCCGCAGAGAGGAACCTTCTGACGATGCGCGTCGTGTCCAGGAGTACCACCTTCGACCCTTGATACACCCATACGGTGCCCAATCAACCCCTTACGCAACATTTCCTCCCTTCGAGCACAAAGCTCTCGCGTCTCCACTCTGACCGGCTAGTGAAGGCAAGCCAGAGCCGAGGGTCCCTCAGGAGGATTCCTCATCACTGTTCACTCCAACCAGCTGGTGAAGGCAAGTGAAGATGAGGAATAGTGTTCCCTCGGGAGCACTCGGGTCCGTGGAGTCGCTGCTCTCCAGCAGTTCGCCACAAGCTGTCCTGCGGTGACTGATTGCACTGGTAACACCAGCGAGCGATGGCAGTCGTCACATCCCTACGCTCTTATTATTATTAAACTTACTCAACTGAATTAAATACTAAATAACATATATTAAGAGGACTGTGAACCAAAGGCAGAAATCACCCTTTTCATACAAAGGGCGATAACGATTTCCACCCCTTAAATATTAACCGATTTTGACCAATTTTTGATAGGTTGTCAGTCAGAACAAAATCTAGGTCTATACGTTTTTAGAATTTTGATTAAAGATCAAGAAAGTCAAATAATGCCGAAATTAGTTTTGTCTGAGAATACTGAAACCACAATAAAACCGAATTTAATAATTAAAGTGAAAAAATCAAAACGTATAAACCTAGATTTTGTTCTGACTGAAAACCTATTAAAAATTGGTGAACATCGGTTAACATTTAAGGGGTGGAAATCGTTATGGCCTTTTGTATGAAAAGCCGTAGGGTCACACTCCTCTTAAATGTACCTAAATAAAAACCGAAAGTAACAAGTCCGTGCAAAGCGTGCGCAACAAAGGATCGGTGATCGGTAATAATTTCATTTAAAATAAGGCTAGTTTGAACCGTTAGATACGTTACATTTTATTGCACCGTTCCCCACTTTATCGGGCTTCGATAACTTCACGATAAAATCACAGGATAGACGACAAAGTAACTGGCTGACGGTGACTGAAACGAAAACTTTATCTACCTCATATCTTACTATGTCATTACGTAGCGAAAACAACCTTAGACATTCCGACATACATTTCAAAGTTCGAGTCAAAGGATTACCGACTTGCGAGGTTGAGAAAGTAAATCGGAATACAATGTTGTTGATTGCACAGAGGCTAAAGTTCTAAAATGGATAGTTTCGGGATTGAATTCTTTGTTTTATATCGTCACTTTGAAAAAGCGATTCTCTTGTATTCAACATTCAGCAAACTCAACCTCGCTGCAAGCGAGTAAAGTTGGTTTTTGCACCAACCAAATTTTGAGATAAGAGCTTTTTTAAAATAGTGAAGATACCACACGTGCTCGCGACTTTGTTCGAGCATTAAAACTTCCTAAAACATTTTAATTATTCTAGAAACGTCTTTAGTCACAATTTATGCAAAAATACATTGTTGAAACAAAATTCGAGGTTTCTGTGGGGTCCTTGAGGAGCTCACGTTTAAGAAAAACATGGTTTCCATGACCAATAGGATGCTTGTACATGGCAACTTTTTGTGGCGATATACAGTTGCGCGTTTCGTGAACGCGCGCTGCATCGCGACATGCAACCGCTTGTCGCATTCAACGCGCGACAGAAGCGATGCAGTAAAATCAATGTTTTGACTTGAAAAGATGGCTTTCTGGTGAGTTTTTTCAGGCGTTTCTTAGTAATGATGGTCCTGGAAGCGCTGGTAGATTCCACCCATTTTAATTTATTCATGTGACAAGTAAAAGAGCCCACAGGTGGCCAATTTGCTGAATAACTTATTTGAATTTGAATTTGCTATAGTCGCGACAACGACTGGGGCGATGCAGGTCGTACTGTTTCGAATTAGCATCGGTACTGTATCGATGTAAACGCGCGACTTTATCTGGCGACATCGGGGGAGGGGATAGCGAAGCGGAGCCGCGTGCGTCTGTATCGATGCTACATCGCGATAGTAGCGATGTAGAATCGTTTCTGCGTGGGCTATGGTACCCGGCCAGAGACAGCATCGCAGGCGTTTTGCAACTCATCGCTGCAAAAACTCGCCGTGGTGGGTGAGCGCCCATTACGTATGTATCAAGTACCTATAGAAGTTTATGTAGTTAGAACTTGCAACGACAACTCTCAACACGTATTGTCGTCATACGTGTCTGATGTCAGATAGTTTCACTTCGTGTGCCCATTAGCTGGGGGCTACCCGGGGTGGAACTTGAAATCGATATAATGTAAGCGTTTTCGCCAACTGGCCGGTTCTAGGACGCATTGCTCATAAAAAGCCGCACATCAGGAAATCACTGTTTCAGACATGCTGCTGTAAGCGGCAGGTGTGAAAAAATAGGTATTTATTTTATTATATTCTCCATTCACTTTTACCTGACTTATGGCTGAATTCAGAAACGCCACTTAAGCATTTGATTAGAGATTAAATTGTGAAATGTCTGTCAACTAGTTGTCATCCTATCCAAAATCGTCACTCAAACGTCACTTTAATTAAAGATCAATTTGAGTGACCTTTCTGAATTGGACCATTCGTTTTTAAACCAGTAAGTATTTGAATCAGCAACATGCTTCATCAGACAGTCACAGGCAATATCTGTAAAAGGCATCGTCAACGAAAAGCAAATTAAAAAACTTTTATGTAAGACTAGCATCACTCGTCTTTACTATTATTTTAAATTTCAAATAACTGTGTATTTTGTAAGAATCAAACAATTACAGTGAATTGGATACGATTTGGGACTAGATATGAGCGCCACGCCGGCGCGCCGCCGCCGCCGCAATCGGCAGCCGCGCCGTCGCCGCCGGCGCAGCGCCATCGGCGCGCGGATCGGGTGATCCGATGAATCCGATCAGGCGAAACTGATTCGCCGTGGGCTGAACCCACGTCAAATATAAAACAAAATGGCAACTGCATCGACCGCGAATAATACAATTAGATATTTACCGATTCATTTTAGATCAATCAATTTATTGTTAGATGGCAAGAGAAGAAGTGTTTTATGTGACCAAATATTTCGCGATGCTTGCTTGAAAAATGAAAAGAAAATCAATGAAGATGATTTGTTTGCAGAGTAAGTCTTTACTTTATTTTTATTTCAATAATATTACTTTGTACCAATTATTATAAATTGTTTTCGCTTTGAATTCATTGCAAGTTTTATGGACTTGTTTCCTTTTTTGGAAAAAAAACATCTCGTTTTATATTCAATAATTTTACTTAAAAATAGAGTTGAGTTAACTTGGGTTTGGTGTCATTTCCTTTAGTAAATATATTAAAAGCTGTGTGTTCATTAACTGACGTTGAAAGTAATATTAATTTAATTGCTTAAAACTGAATCTGTCGTTTACTTAAAAAGCACTGCCTGCTCATTATATATTTACATAATATATTTTTATTGAAGGTTATGGGTAACGATTGATTCTTATTTTGTTTTTCAGAGTTGTGGTGAAGGCGTACTGCAGAAATATATACTATCATATGCTGTCAATAAGTTAATAGTAGTTTATGCAACGGTTGCATAATGATACTCCTCTGCTGCACTGGGAGTGAAGAAATAGCATAGAATGCGTGCAGATGCTTATCATCCTGGCATGTCGTAAAAGTCGACTAAGGGACGGGTCCTCTCCAACATGGTGGACTATCTGTATGGGCGATGGGCTGATCACCTGTCACCATACGGTTCATCATACCATCTTAGGACTAATCAATCGAACGTGGCCACAAGTAGTCTTGTGGCTCTGCCCACCCCATTAGGGATTTCGGGCGTGATAATATGTATATGCATAATGATAGGGTAGGCTCATGGGTAGGCTGCATAATGTATCGCCTAACGGCTCGTTTCATGAAAACCGCACTAGTGTTTTAAGGCCAAATTATGCAGAGTTGCATACATAACTTTATCTACACACATATAAATCCTCCATGATGGGTTCAGAAACAATATTTTCTGGCAACAAGTTATTTGTTGCAATCGTGGCTGCATATTTCCCATATCCGGCGCATTTTCACATCACACCCACTCCGAGAAGACTACTTACTATTCATATTTTCAACTAAAATGTAAATTACAAACAACTTTTTCTATTCAATTAATTCTACTTTCGTTCAGCAAAACACCAACATGGCGCCAATTCGATCCTCCGTCAAGACCATTTTTTTTTAAACCATAGACGAACGGGTGAAGTCTCTATTCTCCCGTCACTCGAGATCAAATATTGTGCAGTTTATATTAAAAAAAACATACTGAATTGACGTTTCGTATCAATAACTGTTTTAATATCTATGGATACTAGAATAGAGACCCACTTGAGTTTTGACAGCTGTTCCAAATTTAATCTCATTTCTTTACTAAAAACGATAAAGAAGTCATGTTATTTCTTTATCGCTGCACTGGTTTTTCCTAATTGGTTGTCAAAATGGTGGTCATTTCCTACGGTCTTTGATTAACCAATGGAGGTTTTATGATATGGGTGTAGATAAAGGATATTTATACGTTGATTGTTTCTTAAAAACAGTGTTTTATTTATTTTTTTAACCCTGATGTATTGCAAAGTCACGCCGCCGACAACGCCGCCGCCGCCGATGAAAAAGCTGACCCACGCCGCCGCCGGTTAAACTGCCATCGGCGCTCATATCTATTTGGGACCATCCTTAACCTTTTGGCCGCCAAGCATGTCTGAGATGTAACACGAATTTCAACTTTAAGTCAAGGTAATGTAGGACTTTTTTACCGTGTATATGCTGTCAACGGTATACGCTGTATACTTGACAACAGCGACCAAAAGGTAACAATCCTCTTGTTAAAATCACATCAACATGCCTTCAGAAGTTTTCCTGTTACGGACAAAAAATCAAAAGACGATATTTTATGGATTCTGTCGTTTATTTTGTCGATATCTTTTATACTTATACAGACACGTAATTTCTATAGATTTATTATATGATTATAGTGAGGATTAATTTTATTATGCATAGATTCATATTTGCTGTGTCACTTTTAACGTCATCTCAGCATGACACATGTCGTTGAAAGGGAAGGCGTTATTCGCTATGAAATATTCCCAGCTCCCGTTAACCCCAACTGTCCGACGTCCAAGCGATAGCTCAACTTTGGGAACTTCAATACATCAACATTCCGCGGGTAAGAGAACTAACTAAAACTGGGTACAATAAAACTGGGGATTTGGGTCGGAATTTTAAGAAAGAAAGAAAGAAAGACAAAGATTATGTTTCCAGTAAACTTAAACAGACGCGGATACGAGGAGGGGCAATAGGGACAATATAACAGTTTTTATAGACGGATCACACAAAAATTGCCCCCTTAACAAAATCCTGTATCTGCCCCTCAATTCTTCCTATATCCAACTTTGAATACTTGAAATACACACGGCTTTACTCACGATTTATTATTTTCAAGTATTCTTATTCTCAAGAAAGTTCTAATTTGACTATATTAGCTTTCTTTAATTATAAATTATAATACATAAATCCGCGGGCAATCTTTACACAAATCGATCCAGTCCCAAAGTAAACTCTAAAGGCTTGTGTTATGGGTACTAGACGACGACATACATACTTATATAGATAAATAAATACAAAACATCCACAACTCGGGAACAAATATTCGTGCTCATCACACACACACAAATATTAATAACCCGGGACCGCTAGCTTCGGATGCAGAGTCACTACCAGCTAGGCTAACAGCGTCGTCATTGGGACATTATCATCATTCATCATTTCAACTCCGGGATGTCGAGTACTGGACATATGTGTCCCGGTTTTCCCAAAGACTTCCACAAGCAATGATCACACGCCTTCTGAGTCCAACGGCTACAATGTCGTCAATGTATCTTGTAGATCATTTTAATATGCTTTTATTGACTTCACTTGTAACTAACTAACTAACAAACAATCTAATTTAATTTTAAAACTCAATTTTAACCTACTTCCAATTGTAACGATTTGAAACTTTGCAAGTGTATACAATTAGGATGACAATACAATTCAAATCATTTATTAGGGTTCCGTACCTCATAAGGAAAAAAGGAACCCTTATAGGATCACTCGTGTGTCTGTCCGTCTGTCACAGCCAATTTGCTCCGAAACTACTGGACCGATTGATTTGAAATTTGGTATTCATATGTAAGTCGGTGACCGCAACACGGATGCGTAACGTAAACAAATTAATTTTAAACATGGGGGCTATTTTTGGGGGGTAAATTAGAAAATTAAAAAAAAACGTTACGCTAACTATATCGTGTGACATATCAAATGAAAGGGCTTATTGTGAGGATCTTAAATATGTTTTATTTAGAATTTTAAGATAAATGGTTTGGAAGTTATTTAGGAAAATAGGCTAAAATTGACCATTCCCCCACCTTATCTCCAAAACTACCGGGCCTAAAATTTTAAACCTATAAGTAAAAACTATGAGAAGTTTATGGTATTTAAAGTAACATAGGAAATTTCAGATAATCATGTATGGAACGGAACCCTCTCCACGCGGGTTTAACTCGCACTTGCCCGGTTTTAAGTACATTGACCACCTGTGGGCTCTTTTACTTGTCACATGAATCATTAAAATGAGTTGAATCGACCAGCGCTTTAGACAGGACAGGAAGAAACGCTGCAAGAATCTCTCTCAACTCAACTCACTCAACTCAATAATTTAGTACCATCGAGCTGATCTGACCATGGAGCCAGGGGGTGAGTAGGAAACTCTTCAAAAAGGCAAATTCATGGTTGGTACTTTATATGAAGGCAAATTCGTGAATATAAATCACCGTATATCTTTTCATTAAAATTTTACAGTAGAGAAGTTATTTTTGGATGTATGTTATATATTTTCGAAATCACCACAATGAAAACTTTCATTTGATACAAAATTTAACACTCCTGTAATTATTATTTTTCAGCATCGAGTTATTCGAATCGTTACATCCACCATGTTCGATTTATTATGACGTCATTATAGCCCATCGCGAAACACTAAGACAAAACCAACGACACACCATTTAATTTTGTCAAAATAGAATGAGTATTTTAGGAGCAACGAGAGAACAGATTAACATACAGACAAACTAAAATACACTGCTAAAATCATAACCCTTTTTTTCTTTAGTTACCTATTTAACTATTGTATTTCGCTATAGTTTATTTAATTTATTTCGATCTGTGTCTTCTGTGTTAGTAAATAATGTGTTTTTTATTTTTATTTCTATATTCCGATAGGCCGGAATTGGTCTGGAGAATACTCTACTTGCTGTCCAAACCTGCTAGCAAGACATATATATGTTTATGACGTCCCGACCAACTTCAATTTCACGCTGCCATAGATGCCCAAGTCATACGCGACTGCAGCGGGAGCGTTGAGTGTTGCTAGTAGCTAATGCTTACTTGCAGTGCAAGTGCAGTGGTATTGTACTTTCTTACCATCTGAGTTAAGGGAGGAGGGGAGAGATCGTGGTAATCCCCTTGGGGTTTAATCATCCAATTGGACCTTTCACTCGCACGTAGGAGGCTTGTGGAGCTAGTAGCACGCCTTTCGAACGGAGGGTTGTTGGTCCAAATCCCGGTCCAAACTATTGGGTTTTTCGGCACTTGCCAGTATGGCATACTTATTTATTTACACACATTTATCATTGTTACACCCAATGCGATATTGTTGAAGAAAAATACAAGTACCTATTACCACGTGTCCCTGGCTGTTGGACATTCCATAACACAAAATGCTCAGTAGTGCATATCTAACAAATGTGCAAATTATGAACACAATCACTCTATTATTTACAAAAAATAACTGCTTTTCACTTTATCAAGTTGGAGCAACCTGTATTTAACCACATTGACACTGACCTATTGCATAGGTCCTGTCACTTTATTCTCATTGGCATTATCAATGATTGATACAGTATGTTGCTATTTGTTTTAGTTTAATTGGGATTAAATTTGTTACAAAATTTGGATTCTTGTTTTTCTTTCCGGGTTTTCATTTTACGTTGTATAGTATTAAGCATTAAAAATTGTACAGGTACAATGTTTTTTTTTTGTGAATTCACTCGGAACACAAAAGTATAAGTCAAATTCGCGATGAGGTTGAGGGTGCGGAGTGCGCGCGTCAAAGCGCCTCGCGCAGCAAGTTGTTGCGCGCGCGCGCGGCACCGCCAGCAGCCGCGACCGCCGGCGGCGCCCCGCATATCCGTCCGGGACACACAGACCAATTTTTTTCATTATTTCTGTGTTGTATATCTTTCCTCTGATAAGTTTAAAAATATAGGTTAAGAGAGTGAGATCCCTCTTTAATTTTCAGTTCATTATTATTATAAGTTAATTACAACCCAGATAGCGTTATAACATCACAGTATAGGTATAGTACATTGTGCATCTAGGGCCGCAAGAAGCGGATAACTAACGAGAGTCTGTTAGAAGCCCGACGCCGACAGGCGAGGGCTTTTATAACTCGAGTTTGTTATCCCCTTACTGCCCGTGATACACACAATGCTTTTCATGACATTTGCGAGGAAATGAAATAAAAATTAGACAGAAAAAAGTATATATATTAATTTTATTTCCATTTTACATCGTGAATTACCATCAGGTGGGTGTTCATAAACTGAGCGTACGTTGCGATCAGCGCGGGGCAGCTCCGCCGGCTTGCGGGTCGCGCGCGCCTCCGGCTGCGGCTCCCGAGCAGCTCCCCCGACCTGGCGCACTTAACTGCCCGCGGGAGTTCGAAACCATACAAAATCCATAACTCCCTAGGGAGTTATGGATTTTGTATGGTTTATAACTCCCGCTGACGGCGGGGCCCATAGAGGAGTTAAATAGGCTATAGTTGCTCTATACGCTTGCGTATAATAACACCCTTTCCGAGCAAGTGTGATGAAAATATAATAATACTTAATATAAGTACCCATATATTATCCTATTATCGTATCTTCGACCGCGGAAACTCTAAATAAGTTCAACCTGCACCCTAACAAAAACCATTAACTTTCATGTTCGTCTATTGTGTTATAAGTAATTCGTTAAAATAACTTGAATGCTTCTAAATGATCAACGCTGTCAAGTATTTTATCGTAGCAACGTAACTATTAACATAAGTAATTATAAACCAAGTAACCTGAAAAAGGTAAGGGGTTATTTGTGAACCGGTGCACAAAGAATTTAACTTATTTCACGGACAATAGTTAATGACAGTAAATTACAGCACGTTCAAGTTAATTATATGGTTCTTTGGACTGTTGAGTTGAAAGACTGTTATTTAGAGTGCTGTTGACTTACTTAAACTTACTTTAATAATGAAATTGTACATACTTTAAATGGTATAGAATTTGAATAAACACACATTTGAGGTCGTCGCCTATTTCGACTCAACGCCGATTCACCCCTTAACCCATTCTACTACCCTAAAAGTAGGGTTCACAAAGAAAGTGAATGTTAATTCGTATTCAAATAATGTCATGGCATAGTTATAGCGCCATCTCACAGAGTTTTGAGGTACCAGTATTTACGAGATGGCGTTATATGACATTCATCTTTTGAGGTCCCAGTAGGCTAAAATACCTTTATCAATAATATAAGTACCTTGAAAATTTACGAGATGGCAGTGTGTTTGGTCAGTGTGTGTGCGACGACCATTAATTTCTCTAAACAAATATATCCACTATTTTATTCACCAATCGGATACGGAAGCCAGTGAATCAGTCAAAATGCTTTATTTCCTCGTTGCGTAATGTAGCATCCTAATTTAATTGCTCTCCATGGATCTTCTACGTTTGCGGAAAACGTTTAGCTTGATTTTTCAAAGACTGACTTTAAATAAAAGTTTCGGTGTAAATTATGTGCGTCTGCCCAGTGGTCGGACGCACTTGTCGACTTGGTCGCTAGAAATGACGACTTTTGATTAAGTGTTTAATGCTTTCGTGACAAAAATGGTTTAGCGACTTATCTGGCGACTTTTGGAGTACGAATCAAAAGAGTTGTAGGGCCAGTAATAGATACATTTTAGTTAACTCAACACGGAATTATACATTGCCTAGAGATGTTGTATGGAGAAAAACTCTAGCTCTAGTTAAATAATAAACTTTATCTACACCCATATCATAAAACCTCCATTGGTTAATCAAAAACCGTAGGAAATGACCACCATTTTGACAACCAATTAGGAAAAACCAGTGCTGCGATAAAGAAATAACATGACTTCTTTATCGTTTTTAGTAAAGAAATGAGATTAAATTTGGAACAGCTGTCAAAACTCAAGTGGGTCTCTATTCTAGTATCCATAGATATTAAAACAGTTATTGATACGAAACGTCAATTCAGTATGTTTTTTTAATATAAACTGCACAATATTTGATCTCGAGTGACGTGAGAATAGAGACTTCATCCGTTTGTCTATGATTTAAAAAAAAAAATGGTCGCGCCGCCATGCTGGTGTTTTGCTGAACGAAAGTAGAATTGTTGTTGAATTGAATAGAAAAAGTTGTTTGTAATTTACATTTTAGTTGAAAATATGAATAGTAAGTAGTCTTCTCGGAGTGTGTGTGATGTGAAAATGCGCCGGATATCGGAAATATGCAGCCACGATTGCAACAAATAACTTGTTGCCAGAAAATATTGTTTCTGAACCCATCATGGATGGAGGATTTATAATATGTGTGTAGATAAAGTTATGTATGCAACTCTGCATAATTTGGCCTTAAAACACACGTGCGATCTTATTATGAAACTCGCTAAAAGCTCGTTTCATAAAACCGCACTAGTGTTTTAAGGCCTATCATTATGCAACCGTTGCATAAACTACTATTTCGAGTGCATTCGGAAACCTAAAGCTAAAAAAATCAACTTTATTTTATAAAATTGGAATGCAACATTTTTCTTTTAGTTTGAAAATAAATCTATGGAAAACGACCTGCAAGCCGTAGAATCAGTTTTAGCGACTTTCTAGCGACTTTTAATGTTGAGTCTAGGGACTCCGAATTTATTGGAGTTTGCAACACTGCCTTTTGATTCTTCGGCAATTATGTGCGCAATTAGATTGATTTTTTTCCAGTAGCATTGAGTTAAAAATAAATATCGTGAAACTACATGTAGGCCTACCTGCGAAGTAATACAAAAATACGTGCCCAGCCTCATTGTGAAAGGGCATGTGTCCAGCGGCCCTAACATGCATGCCACAAAGATAAATTAGAACCGTTTATCTCTATGACTATCTCTTTCGTCGGCACTAGTATGAGAGAGACGCACTTAGAGATAAATGGTTCTGGCACTAGTGTGAGAGAGTGGGTTAGGCTGATGATTTGTCCCAACTTATGTTACAGATGTAGTGCATAATTCGTTTCTAACGTGATTTATCGGAAAAGTTCGTATTTATCGTGCTCTTTCAAATAGTTTCAGTACCCATCATACCGCCTGTCATTATTCATTTTGACATTTGAAATTTGATTGTAAACATGTCACTCATTTAATACAATAGTTAATAGGCACTTCGGGTCCCGTCATCTTCCGATTGAGATCCGAATTTTACCGATGAAAACATATTATTCACTAATAATGGGTCCAATGTTGGCGCAGACGTGTAAGCAAGTAGGCGGTCAACTTGTGCCAGTATTGTCCTACTAGCCCACAGAGCATCAAGTCGATACAGTCGGCCGGGACCACGCTTGTCTCAGAGCTTTTTAACATATTGCCTGTCCTGTCGACTCATATCATAATAGTGTAGCTTTGGTACGCTATTTGCTTATAACTAACATCAGTGCCAACTTCCATAATAATTTAAATCGGTAAACACTGAAAACTTTTATTAAAAATCTCATTAAAAGGAGTATGAACCTACGGCTTCTCATATAAAAGGCGATAACTATTTCCACTGTTTAAATGTTAACCGATGTTGACCAATTTTTGATTTGATGGGTTGTCAGTCAGAACAAAATCTAGGTCTATACATTTTGGTTTTTACACTATAATCAATGAATTCAGTTTTATTGTGTCGTTTCGGTATTCTCAAATAAAACAAATTTCCGCGATTATTTGACTTTGTTGATCTTTAATTCATATTCAAAAACGTGTAAACCTAGATTTTGTTCCGACTGACAACCCATCAAATCAAAAATTGGTCAACATCGGTTAACATTTAAACAGTGGAAATAGTTATCGCCTTTTATATGAGAAGCCGTAGGTTCATACTCCTTTTAATGAGATTTTTAATAAAAGTTTTCAGTGTTGCGTGGGCTGAAGTTCATAAAAAGTTACTTTGGTGTTGGAGCTTGGAGCTCAGTCAATACAAGGCGCTAAATAAATATTTTATATTTTATATTTATAACTCCTGTGCTGCACTGGGAGTGAAAAAAACTCCTTTGCTGCACTGGGAGTGAAGAAATAGCATAGAATGCGTGCAGATGCTTATCATCCTGGCATGTCGTAAAAGTCGACAAAGGGACGGGTCCTCTCCAACACGGTGGACTATCTGTATGTGCGATCGATGGGCTGATCACCTGTCACTATACGGTTCATCATACCATCATAGGACTAATTAATCGAACGTGGCCACAAATAGTCTTGTGGCTCTGTCCACCCCATTAGGGATTTCGGGCGTGATGCTATGTATGTATGTTAATTTTATATACTTGTATCTACATATGACTGTAAAAACGCATACGATTGTCAAATCTTACGCCTTTTCTATTTATGTAAATTTCGGTTCTGATGTTTAGCCTCCCCCGTTTATTTCTGGTTATCCTTTTGGTTTTTTTTTCACCGCAGTGACAGCCGGATCTCTCCGCTCTATACATCTTCGTTCGTCCAAGGGATCCTACTGTCGCCGCGTTTCCTAGAGAGCGGTGTCAAAAAACGCTCTCTCGGAAACCACACCATCTTTTCCATAGATAACGTCCTACTGACGTCATTCGACGCTATAGCGGCAGCTAAATGCGAACACCGCTATCCTAGGAAATTATACGTCTACAGAGGAACTACGAACTGTCATCTAACCTCCGCACAAAGGGAATCATTGATAGAATCCGTGCGCTGCCGTTTCGGCGAAATATTTTTGCTCTAATTTCAGTTACCAACCAACTTATGACATCCATTTTTATTCGGCAAACCAATCCTTAGAATATTTTTAATTCGCATATTTTCAATTGTTCAAATTATCACTCGGTAGAATATATTTTTACTTAGTTTCATTAATTGAATGCTCGTTAGGCAAACGGTTCAAATCAAAAAGAGTTAGGTACCGATTTGCTAGATAGGTTCCGCGAACGTATTATTTTCATGTAGCTTTTTCCGAGTCGCATTTTTCCGCGACGATTAATTTCTTCATGGGAATTTTACTCGTAACTTTCTTCCAAGTCGCATTTTTCGCGACCGAAAAATGTATTCATGGACATTCTACCTACTCGCAGCTTTTTAATGATGCATTTACTTTCACTTTCAAAATGTTGTATACGCAAATAATGTTAAAGATGGAAGTTATTTACTAATGTATCATACCTACACTTAATTTTTTTTCCAGTATTTTGTCTGTGACTTTTGATAAAGTAACCACTGTTTTGTGATATTTCCATGCGTAGAATGCTGATGAATAAACTAATCGATTGCGGAAAAAGAAAAATGCGACATGGGAAAAAGCTACGAGTAAAATTTCGATAAAGAAATGAATCAATCGCGGAAACATGCGACTCGGAAAACAGCGACATGAAAATAATGCGTTCGCGGACCCATCTAACAAATCTAGGTACCTACACAGAGTAGAATGAATTAAGGTTTGTATGAGTAAAAAGAAACATATTTTAATATTTTATTTTACAGTAATGTTAATGTTCCTAGTTATTTGAATTCAAAAATATAAAAGCCGCTGCAAACAATAGAAAATCACGCCAGTACCATGAGTTTACGCAAACCATTATCGTTATAGAAAATTATCGCTCGGTCCCTTTTACTTGTATTGGCAAAAAGAAGTAATTCCGATAGATTTCGGTAACGAGAACGGTCTGCGTAAACTCATGGCAATGGTACAGTTCAATGAAACGTTGATCTGTTACAAGCCACTGCGCACGTCAATCACACCACTTTCCTACCCTCAGGCGTAGCTCATCCTGACAAACACGGCATCTGCAATAGCTAGGGACCTGGGTGCCAAATTTCTATATGATTTGCTTGCTTGGCAGACCTAAAGAACCACAGAAAAATTGTCTGCCACCACGGTAGCGCTGCGTTTTCAATTGACAGCGTTTCAACAATTTAAAAAAAAACGGCGTCCTAAATCATTTGTTCGTGTCTGCCTCTTGGACTGATGGTCAGAATTATCCTCAAAACGATAAACATCGCAGAGCCAGACGTGCAGGGCTCTGTTTTATAACGGGACGTCGTTGCAAAAATGTAAATAAAAAAGCTATACTATATCATTTGTTCGTCGTTCTCGTTGCGTCCATTCGATTCATTAGGACTCCCAAAATAGAAAAAAAAGTTGACAGACGTCTAGATCGCTGATTTTTTATGTACGATTTTTTAAAGTTGTAACTCAAAAACGCAGGGACATACGACTTTCATTTACTGGACCAAATCGATTTGTATTGACATAAACTTTCATCCCTATCAATATGAAAGATGAACAAATCATATACCAAAATGGCACCCAGCGCCCTAACTATAAGCTGTCAAAGATATATTAATTCCCGCATCAGTGAGTTAACTCAACTTAATGTTAGTTATTAAGTGCAAGTAAGCGAAAGTAATGGGTTAAAATTAAACTAAAAAAATATTAGCATGTTATCTTTATCAATATTTATAAAACAGTATCGTGAGTCACTTATAGACAACGCACCTAAACGGGTGATCCTAGAGGTTTGAAATTTGGAGGAGACATTCCTCGAGTACCCTAGAGGTACACTGAGGGATTTTTCGAAATTCCATCCGTAAAGGGGTGAAAGGAGGTGATAATGATTGTATTGAAAATACCATGGGCGAAGCTGTGGCGGGTCCACTAGTTATATATATAAATCAGTACCGTGACTCACTTATAAACAACATACAGCCTAAACGGGTGGTCCTAGGGGTTTGAAATTTGTAGGAGACATTCCTCGAGTACCCTAGAGGTGCATTAGGAGGGGTTTTTCGAAATTCCATCCGTAAAGGGGTGAAATGGGGTGATAAAGTTTGTATGGAAAATACCGCGGGTAGATAGATAAAGATAAAGATAAGATTTATTCGATGACTCTGAATACATTGTGCCCTTTAACACACCGAAGCTGCGGCGGGTCCACTAAGGTCTGTTCGCCGAGAGTTGATAAATATTATGATATCGTTTCGAAATAGCGACTGTCGCTTAACTATCGCAAACTGTATGACGGGCGTCACTTATCGCCGCGCGCACTGAGTTTCGTTGTATGAGGGACGCAGATATTGTCAACTGCGGTTTCGCGCCGGGCGGACGGCAGCGAAAGAAATATATTTGTTTTGTTCATATACACAATCGCCATATTGCAAATTAATGTCTTATATGTCCGCGTAAAATTTCATATAAATTTAATAATCTGCACTGGCTTCGGCCAAAGAAACGAAAAAGAAAAAAATATTTATGGCACATGTTTAAAACGCATTGAGTATGGATATGACGTGTTTTGTGTCTTTCTACATATAATAATGTCATTGGCTTCGAGTGTGGCGTTGGGGTGTTTTGTTCGCGTGTTGCTTTCTTTTTATACAGTTAGGCTATTCAATAATAATATTCTATGAAAAAAATATAATTTTTAGGGTTCCGTACCTCAAAAGGAAAAAAGGAACCCTTATAGGATCACTCGTGTGTCTGTCTGTCTGTCTGTCTGTCTGTCTGTCCGTCTGTCACAGCCAATTTGCTCCGAAACTACTGGACCGATTGATTTGAAATTTGGTATACATATGTAAATTGGTGACCGCAACAGGGATGCGTAACGTAAATAAATAAATTTTCAACATGGGGCCCATTTTTGGGGGGCAAATTAGAAAATTTTAAAAAAAGTTACACAAGCTATATCATGTGACATATCAAATGAGAGGGCTTATTGTGAGCATCTTAAATATATATTTTTTGGAATTTTAAAATAAATGTTTTGGAAGTTATTTAGGAAAATAGGCGAAAATTGACCATTCCCCCCGCTTATCTCCGAAACTACCGGGCCTAAAATTTTGAAAAAAATACAAAAAATAGTTCTTTATCTATAGATTACAGGAAAACCTATAAGAAGTCTATGGTATTTAAATTAACATAGGAAATTTCAGTTAATCATGTATGGAACGGAACCCTCTCCACGCGGGTTTCACTCGCACTTGTCCGGTTTTCTCTGTAATTTTTACTATCATCGGTAAAAATAATTAGCGGGCCGCTATTTGTAATGAATTAAGAAGCCCTGACTTTTTACTTTTTTTATCAACTCTCGCCGAACAGACCTTAGTCATGTATAAATCTACTAAAAGCGTGCGTGCTAATTTTGAACATTTGACTAAAAATGCTGATAAACCGGGATTCACGCATGCTGGCTAAAACTCAGCGCTGCAGGTGTCTTACATTCCATTCACTGCTGCGAGGACACATACACAAACACACCACCATTTTGTTTTGTATTGGTTTTTTAATTTATATAACTTTGTGTCTTCTGTGTTAGAGAATAAATTTAATGTTTTTTTCTTAGTTTTATACAATACAATACTTTATTAAACACCAGAGCACAAACAGATAAGTATACGCTAACAAAATAAAGTTGGGGAACAATAGGGTCTTATCGCTAAATAGCGATCTCACAACAGAGAAATGAAAAAAAAAGTTTAACTTTGGCAGGTGTTGCAAAATAAATACATATCTTCATATTTAAATATATACATAAAGATACATATACCTACATTTTGTTAGGAAATGCTAATCATTCAGCCAAAATATGAAGAGAATGAAACGAAAATTACAGGAAAACTAAAAGTATAAAATGTTACAGCGGAAGAGACAGATAATGCTCCTTACGTCTATTTTTTTATAATAATAATAATAATACATCAGGGGACAATCTTTACGCAAATCGATCTAGTCGCAAAGTAACCTCTAAAGCCTTATGTTATGGGTACTAGACGACGATATACATACTTATATAGAGAAATAAATACTTAAATACATAGGAAACATCCAAGACTCAGGAACAAACACTCGTGCTTATCTATCACACAAATATTTGCCCTTACCGAGGATCGAACCCGGACGCTAGCTTCGGAGACAGTGTCAGTCACTCCCAACTAGGCTAACCGCGTCGCCTAAGATATATCGTCGTTTATAAAGATAAAGTGAGATAAAGAGAGACATACAATGATGAGCCTTTATATATATATTTTTAATAAAAATAATATCTTGAAGAACACTTTTGTAAAGTTTTTCATAAAGTGCGGCCTCTGTTAATTAATATTCAAAATTATATTTTCGAATTATAAATGTATTTCATTAAGTTTACTTCACAGCTAAAAGCAATCACAAGGACGCTAATTTCGGTAGCGGAAGGGTTGAACGATAAATCTGAATTAGGCGCGAGATGGAAACGCCACCAAATTGGGCCCGACGGCAGTGCTAGTGTTGAGTTTGTACTTATGAATACTTTAGTCCCTAAATCAGGTACTGAGACATAAAAAATAAAATGGAAACAACATAGCAATTTATCAAATTTTACTTGCTTGAAAATTAATATCGATTCAGGCTTTTCATAGTGGCGGTATAGTGTTTGTTAATGAGAATACTTTACACATTTTCATTTATATCTTCATTTAATTTTTACCCTACTGCGCGATGCAAAGGAGGGTAATATATTTATCAGCCTATGTATGTATGTTTGTTCCTTTCTGGCGCTCTAGAGACCAAACACTTGGGCCGGTTTTGATGATTCTTACGTTCGCCTTATCTTAATCTTGACAGTGTCACTAAAGACATGACAGTAATCAAAATTTAATATGGCGACAACAAGACGCCATATTGTGAAAAAAAATGAATATCGACGAACTATGTTCAGTGGAGTATCATTGAATAGGCATTTGTAAATCATCTTTAGGTTTCTCTTATTTAGTAACTATATGTTGCAATAGGTAGCATCACGCCCGTAATCCCTAAAGGGGTGGGCAGAGCCACAAGACTACTTGTGGCCACGTTCGATTAATTAGTCCTAAGATGGTATGATGAACCGTATGGTGACAGGTGATCAGCCCATCGCCCGTACAGATAGTCCACCATGTTGGAGAGGATGATAAGCATCTGCACGCATTCTATGCTATTTCTTCACTCCCAGTTCAACAGGGGAGACTAGAGTTCTATTAATGTTCACAATTGCAAATTAATGTCATAGCTGCTGACATAAATGTCCGTGACTGACGGACAGACACAATGAAGTCTCACTATAGCGGTTTTTTTTACCTTTTAGATACAGAACCCAAGAAATAAACTTATAAACACAAGCGTAACAAAAAATGCCTTTTTTATATTATAACTGCTTTTATTAAACTCTTTTCATTAAACTCTCTGATCACATGTATCGTTTGGCGAGCACCAGTCTGCTGGCAGGAAGGCGGCAGTCACTGAGGAGGTGTACGCGGTCACTCCACACGTAGGCCTGCTCGGCGTTGAGCGAGCGCATCGCGGCGACGGCGCCCGCCCGGGTCAGGGGCGCCTCTAGCGACTCCGTCACGTGGGAGAGCCAGCGGGCTTCGGTGCAGCTGGACAACAGAATGATTGATTAGTTGATTAATTTAATTGGTAGATTAATGGCCGAATTCAGAAAGGCCACTCAAATTCAGCGTTTATTAAAGTGACGTTTCAGTGACATTTCTGTATAATGTTGACAACTAGTTGACGGACATTTAACTACTTAATATCTAGTCAAATGCTTAAGTGGAGTTTCTGAATTCGGTCATAAATCATGTCGCCTTTTCTAAAGAGCGTTATCTTTACTAATATAATAAATGCGGCGAGAATGCAACGGAGACTTGTTTATTTTGCATAGAGATCGGAGAGTGACATTATGTTACTTTTTCTCCCGGAAAAATGCTCGATTCCCGTGGGAACAGCGATAAACGAATTCCACGCGGACAAAGTCGAGGAAAAAAGCTAGTCTTAAATATATACAATCGCGAATCAAAAGCACGGCATGATAGGATTTTTGTTACGACTTTCAAATAAAGACAGCAGATAGCGTCACGCAGGGGTCATGCCCGCAATATGGCCGGGCACTAAGCATGAGAGGGGAGCGGGTTGATTCACTCGCGGGGCGGAGTGTGGCCGCTCTGTAGGTAGCACTAACTAATATAAATACAAATGTTTAATATGGTCATTGAAGCATTTCTAAGAAGCTCCCGTCACGGCCCTGCTTCTTCAATCATCCTTTTGTCGGGACCCGGCATGCTGGGATTTACACGCCATAACTCACGCTGGACATGGGTCCACTGGCACCATCAGGTTGATGGGCAGGGCAGTGAAGTGGTCCTTGGGGTCGGCGTGAACTGTGTACTTCTTCAGACGCGATGTGGTACTCTTGTCCTTTTTCAGCACGTAGCGCTCCTAAAAGAAGATAGGCAACATTCTTGGTTGGGATATAGAAGAAAATAAATGAGCAAGTCGTTTTTATTATTATAACACAGAATTAAACACTTTTTATCGCACGCAACTAAGAGTATTAAATAAATAAATCAGTGGACGATCTTTTTCACCAATCGATCTAATCCTAAAGTAAGCTCTAAAAGTTTATATAGTATACTTAATTACATAGGAAACATCGAATCGGGAACCAACATTCGTGCTCATCACACAAATCTGCCCTTACCGGGTATTGAACCCGGGACCGCTAGCGTCGGAGGCAGGGTCACTACCAACTAGGCTTATCGCGTCACCGTATTGATATTATAATTGTCAAATTAAAACTTTCGTGAGACATTATGAATACTTGAAAAACACACGGCTTTACTCACGATTTATTGTCAGAAATAGTCCGACTTGTTTCGAACTCGCGTGTGCGTGGGTTGATCTGACCGGGACCGCACTCAAACCCTGAAGAAGGACTCCAATCGAGTTCGAAACATGTCGGACTATTTCTGACAATAAATTGTGAGTAAAGCGGTGTGTTTTTCAAGTATTGATATTGTAATTGCATAAAAAAATAAAGACTTTAGATAAGAATCAAAAAGACAAATCGTGTTTTGAGTCTGGAGAAGGCCTAAGATTTTTTTAAGAATAAGATAAAACGCTAGAAGAAAATGCTAAGCCACAAATTCTTCCTTATTTTTTTACTCATTCAAAAGAAGACGAAGAAGAAGAGAAGAAAAACATTTATTTACTAACACAGAAGAAACACAGAGTACTATAAATTGAAAAAGAAAACAATACATAACACTACATACACATAGATACATATATCATACCTGTTTCCCAAAGGGGTAGGCAGAGACCACGGATTTCCACCTGCTACGATCCTGACACACCTTTCGCTTCATCTACTCTCATTAAGTTCTTCATTCACGCTACTTAACATACTAATAATTAATCATTTACCTACCTAGATGGATTGGTCATACATAATATATATACTTTAATATTGTGATAGTGTGTTCAGAGAAATAAAGAAGAAATCTAATCTAAGGTGAAAGCATCAATGTAATAGAGCAGAATCTTACAAGATAGTAGACAGTAGAAACTTGTTCCTTGATTTTGTCGGTAATGAGACACAGGGTCAGCCCCAGTTGATTCAAGGAAGGCTGCTTGTCACCCAGAAGGTTCTGGAACGGCTCCAGGGATATATTCAGCATTCTAAAAAAAAGCAATATTGAACAAAGATTTTGGACAAGTTTCTTATCCCTAAATAATTTAATTGAATAAATTTCTGACCCCGTCTGGTGAGGTTACGTTAGTTACTTATGTTAGTCAAACTTTATCATTTATTTATTCAAAAACAATGTTAAATAAAAACCGGACAAGTGCGAGTTAAACTCGCGTGGAGAGGGTTCCGTTCCGTACATGATTATCTGCAATTTACTAGGTTACTTTAAATACCATAGACTTCTTATAGGTTTTCCTGTAATCTATAGGTAAAGAACTGTTTCTGTATTTTTTTCAAAAGGTTATCCCCAGTAGTTTCGGAAATAAGGGGGGGGGGAATGGTCAATTTTCGCCTATTTTCCTAAATAACTTCCAAACTATTTTACTTAAAATTCAGAAAAAAATATATTTAAAGTCCTCACAATAAGCCCTTTCATTTGATATGTCACACAATATAGATTGCATAACTGTTTTTTTTTTAATTTTCTGATTTACCCCCCAAAAGTGGCCCCCATGTTTAAAATTCATATATTTACGTCACGCGTCCGTGTTGCGGTCACCGACTTACATATGTATACCAAATTTCAGCTCAATCGGTCCAGTAGTTTCGGAGCAAATTGGCTGTGACAGACGGACAGACAGACAGACAGACAGACAGTCAGACAGACAGACGCACGAGTGATCCTATAAGGGTTTCGTTTTTTCCTTTTGAGGTACGGAACCCTAAAAACCAGTCAAGTGCGAGTCTGACTCGCACGCCGAAAGTTCCGTACTTACCTATGACAAACAAAAACAATACAGAAAAACGAGGGATGTATATCATTGCGGCAGTGAATCGGTCACTGGCTCAGCATAATGCTGAGGGGTCAGACACCCGCAGCCAGCACCATCTGTGGCAATTTAAGTGCTATACAAACACACTAAACATTAACAACTACACGAAACTACTAAAAGAGCATGAACACTTAATAACAAAAGACTTAAATTTTAAAAGAACATAATTCAATTGCGTTACACTATGCCATAGAATAATTTGTAAATATTTTCTAAACAACTCCCAAACAGTTTGAATGAATGAATAAATAAGCATTTATTGAAACTTCGACACAAATAGAAATACAAAGCGAAAACAATAAGAAAAATAAACAGCAATAAAATATGTATGCTGAAATTCCCAATAGGGACCACCCATCGCCGCGGGCGCTGATTTTCAGTAGGGCCCTTGCGCCCGTTCCCAATATTCAACTCGTGTTGACTATGTAGTAACCAAATCTATCCGCGGATTCAACATTGGGAACAGCCATTACTGGAAGCAAGAAAGAAAAAACTGTTTCAACTGCAACGTCCTTTACGCACTGCATCCGATCCGAATCAGATTCGGATCCGATAATTGTCGATCCGAAGTAGGCGTAGTAGATATTATTTGTACGAGGGGTTGCGCACTAGATCCGAATTCCGTTCAAAGCCGAGAATATCTCCAATTTGGAGCATTATTCACGGATCGAATTAACCACAATGTCATTTATTATGAACGCTTGTACACTGCATCCGATCCGAATCCGAGCCAGGCGAAACTAGCCAAATTGGCCAAGTTCAAGTATACTCAAGCAACATCCGTTGAAAAGGACGCAGTGCACAATCGACTGAATTTTCTTTGATTCGGATCGGATGCGGTGCGTAAATGTCCTTCTTAGAAGGCTTTTCTTTTTGCTTAGAATATAGCACAATAGAAACCAAGTCCACGCGCACAATTTGAAGCAAGAAAATTGGAGCCATTCATACCAACGCCGGGACGCTCCCATAGTGTCAAATGTCAAAGCGCATCGGTTTATTGCTTCACTTTTGTCAGAGCGGTTGTATTTAAACGATCCTTCTATTGTTTGTAATTCTATGGCTTTCTGGTGATTTAACTTCGTAATGGTATCTAAACTAAATCTACGTCGTTGCAGTTTTGAACCAACGATCGTACTAACTACTAAACCATCCGCCATCAATTGTATAATTACGCCCTTCGCGTCATCACTATCACGCAGTCATTAGTGCCGTCCGTCATCGCCAGATGGCGTTGTTACAATAATTAGTTATGTCTGACCTGATTGTAGTGTGGCAGGGTGGCTTTAACAGTTATCCTTGCTAATCCTTCTTATATTTTCAGTATAATGTTGTTGATCAGTCAGTAAATGAATGATGAGCATGTTCATAATATTAGGAAAACAAGCTTTGTATTTGATGGGTCGTTACTTGTAGCTTTAAATATGGTCGGATTCTGCTCACTCGCACTTGCAGTTTCACTAATACTAAGAACCAATACAGTACAGTACAGTGAGCAAGCATTAAGCATTAGTTACTAACCTCGTGTAAGCCTTGCATAAGCGAGGATTTGGTATGCACATTTGGAAAAAGGAACTCGATAATTGGTCATTAACTGACTGAATGCGACCAGGAGTAAAGTCTAGCAGAGGATAACTTAAAAATGATAAAAATGTCAAAGCTCATGCAAAATCTTGAACATTTATCGAGAAATAAGCAAAAGTCAATAAAAAATTACATATCAACAAAATTAGGATCCCGCCCGCCCCGCAGCGTATACTTAAGTCATTGAACAAACGCGATCGCGTAAAATATATAGCGACTATATAAATAATAAAATAGATAAACACTCGATTAATTTATATCAACAACGACAGCAAATTGCATACTCAGTTAATAATATTTTCAATCCAAGAGTTTAAAATTAAGGTATCGAAATTGTTAATTAATAATTTGTTTCTATTCAGTCTCAGATTTCTTGACATCTAATTGTAAATCATTCAATTCAATAATGATATGTATAATAATAACTGGCTCTGACATTGTAATTTAATAATACATGGGACATTTAATTGGTTTTGTATGTTTTAATACTTTTGTCATATATATTACTAGCTTCTGCCCGCGACTTCGTCCGCGGGGAATTTGGTTATTGTAATTCCTCCGGGAACCTGTGAATTTTTTGGGTTAAAAAGTACCCTATGTTCTAAGTCATGTCATAAGTCATGATTTATTAATAAAACCAATAACCTTTGGTTCTAATTCAGGACCAAAGGTAACTAACTATACAGGGTGTCTCATTGAAATCGGTCAGTATGGGAAAGTCGGAAACTATAAGACATACGAAGATCTGTTCTTAGGAACCATGTCATCGATTTTAATGGGAAGAATAACCATGGTGGACATTTGGATAGATTCAAGTACCTTGCAATCTTAGAAGATCTTTTAGAGGCCCTAGGAGACATGTCGGCAGAAGTAAGAGAACAACTTTATTTTCAACAGTATTAGTATTATCTAGTATTAGTATTAGTATTTTTTAGGAGTATGAATGCGGTTTTTCTTCTTATTAAAATCGATGACATGGTTCCTAAGAACAGATCTTCGTATGTCTTATAATTATAATCCATAACCGCTGAACGGATTTTCATGACTCGGTATATAGTATATATACTTATAGGTCTTGGGATATGTGCCAGATCATGAGTACTTTTTAGCCCGGAAAATTCAACAGTCCCAAGGGAATAACTATAACCGAATTCCGCACACGTTCTACTCAAATTTTTCCCATCGTCGTAACATTTCAACTATTAACCCAAATTACTTATTGTAGAAGACAAAGATTATCATACTTTACATACCAAAAGCGATACAATTATTTATTTGGATAAGGATTAATTTATACGTACGTCATACCATAAATGTGCATTATACAGTATTAATTTAAATGTATTGTTATAACACAATTTTGATTAAAGTGGCTTCCACATAAAATATAGATATATGCTATCCCGGACTTTTTTTTAGAACTTTATAAGACAAACAATTCCACCATACATGATGTTCGTAATATTACTATACTCTTTGTAATATTACTATACTCTTTGGTATAATTCTAACAGTTTATGAAGCGCACGCCAAAATTGATCTCAGGTGGCAGGAGTTTTCAAACATGTGTCAAAATGAAATGTAATTTAAATCAAAGCACTATCCTTAATACTCCTGTATTGATATCAACTTCGAAGCAAATCACCCCCAAAATAAATTTCTACACCTTTTCAACCCCGTTAGGGGATAGATTTCAATAAAATACGAAGCACGTTTTCCATCAATTCTGTTAAAGAATGTTTATGCAAAATTTGAAGTAGATTGAACCAAGGAATCATGTTGTCCCATACAAACTTTGCCCCCCTTTTTCACCCCCTTAGGGCTAGAATTTCCGAAAATCCTTTCTTATCGGATGCCTACGTCATATAAAGAGCACATCCTCCAAGTTTCAGGTCTCTACGATCAGCGGTTTAGGCTGTGCGTTGATCCGTCAGTCAGTCAGTCAGTCAATCATTCAGGACAAAGCATTTTATATGTATAGATAACAAGCATGTTTTTGTACGCCAACTGGCAAATCATAGTGTCACATATTTCTTTTTCCACCACTATATTCAGTTTTACGTGTGATTCACAAATAAAACATTTTGACTTTGACTTTGAACATTATTTTTTTAACACTTTAGGTTACTGTGCGTTGAGCCTTGAGATCCTAAAGACTTTGTTTTTTGTGTCTAAGGGCCTGTCATATACCATGTAAGGCGTTTCTTGGCAGATAATATCGAATTTTTGAACCAGTTACTTAGATATTGTAAAACAGGCCCAGCTATGTGATTGTCTAAAATGCATAGCGGCTGATCAGTGAACACATTCAAATTTAGACCGAATGTCTTTGTCCTTACAGTCTAAATTATTAGTTTCATTTACTGCGCACATAAGAGAATCGCACCACTGAAAGGCGTATTTTATAATACCCTCCTCTATAATACTTCGCTATAATCGGATAAAGTGTAGCAGTAACTTCTAATCGACAGTAAATATTATTATAAGATATACCCGCTAGTTAGTTTAGGCAGGGTTCAAAGATGGCTCCAATATACATTCAAGTACAGTCATATTGAGTTTGATCCACGCTGAGTGCTTTGATTCGATTATAAATAGATTAAGTATACACTAGCGTTAATTGATCGGAGCGCACTTAGTACAGTCGCCGCTGTTACAAGCTTTATCACAGAATAGATAATACCTATTACATTATTTATTTCATTTATATATCACTATCTTCATCTTCTTATCTTTCTTCATGGCAAAGGAAAGTAAAGGCAAAAATTTGCGATGTACAAACCAACTGATTTCTATTTTCTATTTTAACGCTTAGACAACGTCGAATGCCTTCAGCGGCCCTGACATGTATGACACAAAGATAAGATAAGATAATTATAAGTTATGTAAATAAATTAAACATAGGTAAATTGCTGTGCCCTTACAGGGTTTATGTTGGACATAAATGTAATAATTTTAAGACCTTTGTAACACATAAATGCAATAAACGAATACATATATGAATATGAAGACTGAAAATATAATTCAGTAATTTTTTTACCCGGCTCATTTTACTGGATCCAATTTGTCTTGAATGTCTTCCTAATTTTAAATTTCCTAAACTTAAAATAAAAACCTCAAACTCGATTTGAAATAGCACAAAACTGTCAAAACCGGTTTGACGTTCCTTTTTTTAAGTTTAGTAACTTTTAAATTTAGCAAACAAACTTTTGGCTCCACTGTTTGGGATAAAAAGTTGAATCAATTAAAAAATACCTTATGGGCATCGATTTAACTGACTTCAGTTAATATTAATTTTTATGTTGGTTCAATATTTTTATTTATATATCAATTTGTATGTCAAATAAAATTCTGGCGTATTTATTATAAGGACTTACTTAAAAATGTCGTGTATTTTGTCCATCGTCCCGTTCACATGCTGTTCCTTTTCGGCGAGTCTGCTCTTCAACTCCTCGTTTCTCATCTTCAGGGCTTCCAGTTTCTCTGTCATCAACTGCAGTTTCTCCTGCCTTCGGACTTCCGTGGATTCGTTTTCATCTTGGCGATCCGCTTTAAAGTATTATATTATGGTAAAAAAGCCACAGATTTCAAAAAAGGGTGTGAGGCCTTGAAAAAGTCGTTAATAAAGGTTCCAAGAAAGATAAACTGTGAAATTATTGTGACAGCGATGCAAAACGCGCATTGACGGTATTGAGAAACAATTGAAATTTCCTAGACAGTACAGGTGTTTTTGTATTAGAAGAAGTCAAACAAGCTTACGAGATAACACAAACAATCCCAAAAGAGTAATTGATCTGTTGCCGACCTATTAGGGGAACCAATTTGTAGTCATTAGGTCTGTCTGTTGCACTTTATCTCTTAGTTTAGTCAGGCGACTGGCGATACAACAAAAACAAATGTGATATATCTTGGTGGCAGCACTGCGTTGACCATCATATAAAATCACTGTCGCGTCGCAGGCCCCTTTAGCAGTGAAGCCGACCTAACTGTTTTTGTATCATTGAAATCGTTATAATTTGATTGGCAAAAGACTTACTGCTGAGTTTCTTGTGGCGCTTCTTCTCAATAGATGCCACTCTTTGAAGTGCTGGTAGATTCAGACATGTGAAAGAGCCCGTGTAGTATATTACGTATTGGTTCTTACTGTACCAATTTGCTGGTGGATCCGGTTGATATCCCTGGTGAGAACCTGATTTTCGGCGCAGTACTCGTTGATCAGCTTGTATATGGAGAAGTTCTTCTGTTCCACTCTATTAAATCCGTAGATTATCTTCTCAGTATTTGACTCGTGGGTGTAATCCTGGTAAACGGTAGGTCAATTTACTAGCGGGAAGGAGACGGTATTTTTTCTGAGTTCTCTTTTTCTGGGGAGAGAACAGCAGTGTTATCTGAACCTGACTAGAGAGACTTCATACACTTTTTCATATTCATATATTTGTATTAGTCGGACATGAAATGTTTATTTCACATTGTTTCGTTTTGATATTTGGAGACCTTACATCTGTATCTTTATACTTGACCGTGGAAACTGTCTACACCTCCATTTAACCCAGTTTAATCGATTTAGATGGTTCTTTGTTTCAATTTTTATTTTTATTATTATGACCCTTAGTGGCTTTATATATCTCTTAGTCACTTAATTTGTCCAGACGCGGAGACTCTACATCTCCCTTATTAGTTGTTTATTAGAATTAATTTGTACCCATTAGGTTTGTTTGTTCCACATTTTGTGTTAGTTTTTAGATAAAACTCTAATCTCAAAGGTGAAAAAAGACTTACTGCTGAGTTTCTTGTGGCGTTTATTCTCAGCAGATGTCGCTTTTGGAAGCTCTGGTAGATTCAGACATGTGACAGAGCCCATTTGGCCTACTTGCAAAATAAATATTTTCGTTTTCATTTTTCATTTTCGTTGCTTACCTCTATTTCCTGCAGTATATTAAGATGGTATTCCAAGTCCTTCTGCATCTCTTCTTCCTGTCTCTTTTTCCGTTCTTCTTCCCGCCGCTCCTGTCTCTTGTTGACTCTCTTCACCCCTTTCTTTGCAAGGAATTGAAACATCTTCATCTCGTGGTCGAAAGCTTTCTGTAGGTCTCGCATTTCCTAAAGTAGAAAAGAGATTTTTATTTTTGGGCACTTCATTAGACTTAATTCGCTAAAATTGCTATGGAATACGGTTATTATATCTTTGTACCTACTTTAACTGGTACCTGTGACTTCGCCTGCGTAGGTAGTTACTCTTATTCCCTAGGGAACCATTAAATATTCTGGAATATGCACGGGATACCCCCCAAAACAACCGCATATACGGAGCAGCAAGTGGACAACAATACCTGAGCGGCTGAAGGTGTTTCTGGACTTTAAACGACCGTCATGCGATGCCTACTCACCCCTTACGCAACACGTCCTCCCTTCGAGAATAAAGTTTTCACGACTCCACTCGGACCGGCCAATGAAGGCAAGCCAGAGGTGAATGTATATTCCTCATCACTGTTCACTCTAACCAGCTGGTGAAGGCAAGCGGAGATGAGGAATAGTATTATTATTATAACGAGCAGGCGGTAGCTCTTATAATAAAGCCATTTTTACGATCATAACTTTATTACGTGTAAATATACAATGTTTTACGATGTCACGTGCCACAATTAACTGCCGGAAGACCCAGTTTCCTAGTTAATAAATAAAACGACAATGTTGAGTGAAATGGTAGTTATTTTACCCTCTAACTTTTAACGGGCGTAGACAAAATTGTAGTGATTTAGCTCAAGAGCCGGCAGTACTATAGGTAGAGCACCAAAAGCCTGGAAGCAGTGTAACCTTGACTTAATAAGGCAACGTTTTTAAAGTCATAATATCACCCAACATATGACTTTTTAAAGTCTGTTCGCCGAGAGTTGATAAATATTATGATATCGTCTAGAAATAGCGACTGTCGTTTACTTATCGCAAACTGTAAGGCGGGCGTTGCTTATCGCCACGCGCACTGAGTTTCGTGGTACGAGGCACGCAGTTGTGGTCACGCGCGGCGCCGGGCCGGGTAGGCGAGTGCATTATTGCAATTCCGTTCTGGAATACGCTTCGAGTGTGTCATTTGTGTGTTCGTGTGTTGTTTTAGACGAAGCAATTGAACGTTTCAAAATAAACGTCACTGACTCTTTTTCTTCTTCCGACTCTGAGACTTCGACATGGTCGTCGTCCGATGATATGCCAGCAACGAGACATATAATATACAGGCTATTCAATAATAATATCCTATAAAAAATATAGTATTTCCCCTTATTATTTTATTATCATCGGTAAAAATAATTAGAGGGGCCGCTATTTGTAATGAGTTCAGAGCCCTTTTTTTGTCATTTCTCGGCGAACAGACTTTAGTTTCGTTTTAGTTACGACAAGATTGTACGGACTAATCTACGGCATAACTCTCCTGACTTTTAATCATAATGGCAATAAATACTAATCTTAGCTGTTCAATAATTAATTAATTTCTTACCTATGTTTTAACAATTTTAATAATTTTTGTCAATTTTTATGTGATTTCGCGCTTTTAAATACTCATTATATTTTTGCATGCCTGAATGGTAGAACATAAGCACATTTTATATTATAAGATCATGTACCCACTGTGTTCTTGCAGTAAAGTTCTTATCTTATCTTATCTTATAAAAATACGTCGTTCTTGAGATTTCATGATTAGTAAGGGAGCGGTTTTTATTATTTTTAATTATTTGTTTTACAGATTTCAGACCTGCACTTGTTGCACTTGGTCCATCCGTCCCTTCTCCACCATGGATCTAAGTTTCGTGCACCACTCGTCCCGCTGGTCATACGCGACAGTGGAAGACTCAAACAGGTCTGTGAGGAACTTCTTCCCTTTGCTGAGCGTTGTTATCATTTTGGACCAATCTCTGTTGAAGTTTGCCCTGTGGAATTCCAAGATTAATTAGCATACTTACTAATCTGACTTAGTTATCGTTTGATTTCTTTCTACAGTCTCGGTTAACCAGTGGTCCAGAACTGCCACCAAATGGAAGAACGTTACAATTTGCACCACGTACGTTTGTGTCTATAAAGTTAGCTACTAGTAGTGTCGCAGTGAACGTTTTTAGATGTTAAAGTGGTTAGTCGGGCGCAACGGCATGAGTACCTGACCCGAACACGGCTTGAGGCTGTCTGAAAACCTATATAAAACACTATATGCATTGAATTCATGCTTCATGTTAGAATGCCTGATGGCTAAGCATAGTAATGCATAACACACTACTGTAACACCTTTGTACCTACCTATCTCTTACAAATAAATATCTTGATTGATTGAGGCTAAACTTCACAGATGCGAACTTACGTGGTGCGAATTGTACAGAGTTAAATTGCACTAAACTATTTATTCCTCGCAATTGTAACTAATTATATTCAGAAGGGTATCGATACCAGTTCTAGTTAATTATAAATAAATAATAGCAATAGTATATTTCGATCATGTAATTTGTGTAATAATTAATGCTTTTTTTTAAATTAAATAATCATAATTACAATGTGTCGAATACATAAATAAGTAACATTGTTTTAAAGAATAATCATAATAAATGTTTGCTCTAAATAAATGACATATTTATAGGTACTATTAGTCAAAATAAACTGGACCTCTATTCGGGAACGATATAATGTTGTTACGGCTCGCGAGCGAGACTCGCATCCCAATCTTATGTATTATGCATCGTGCGGAAGAGTGGGATGAGAATCTCGCTAGCGCGTCGCTACAATATTGCTTGGACGTACCCGAATAGAGGCGCAGATAGCAGTAAAATCTGTATGAGTTATGAACCTAGGAATCATCAATAGCAAGTTAACCCATAACGCTCTGAATTGCATCGTTCTGCCGTTAACCAGCAGAAAATGCAGTTGCAGGAATTATTGAAACATAAGGGGTGAAGTATAAACTTTTAAAATCGCTAGGTCACTGACAAAAAATGTTATACGGTTTCTGGACTCTACTGTAACGCAAGATCCTTGGGAGAGGCCTATGTCCAGCAGTGGACGTCTTTTAGCTGAAATAAAGGATGGAACTCTATGCTGCAGACCTATCCTTAAGCATGTGCTCGATCTGCTCCCGGATCCGCTTGTTTTCGCACTGTACCGCGTTGAAGCGTCGATTCGCCACCTCCAGTTTATTTTCCGTTGCCACCAAGCGTTGTTCGCCCTGTTTTTGCCTTTCTTTTATCTAAGACAACGTCATTATTATGATAATTATTAATTTATCTACACCCATATCATAAAACCTCCATTGTTTAATCAAAAACCGTAGGAAATGACCACCATTTTGACAACCAATTAGGAAAAACCAGTGCTGCAATGTTATTTCTTTATCGTTTTTAGTAAAGAAATGACATTAAATTTGGAACAGCTGTCAAAACTCAAGTGGGTCTCTATTCTAGTATCCATAGATATTAAAACAGTTATTGATACGAAACGTCAATTCAGTATGTTTTTTTAATATAAACTGCACAACATTTGATCTCGAGTGACATGAGAATAGAGACTTCATTCGTTTGTCTATGATTAAAAAAAAAATGGTCTTGACAGAGGATCGAATTGGCGTCATTATGTTGGTGTTTTGCTGAACGAAAGTAGAATTTTTGTTGAATTGAATAGAAAAAGTTGTTTTTAATTTACATTTTAGTTGAAAATATGAATAGTAGTCTTCTCGGAATGTGTGTGATGTGAACATGCGCCGGATATCGGAAATATGCAGCCACGATTGCAACAAATAACTTGTTGCCAGAAAATATTGTTTCTGAACCCATCATGGAGGATTTATAATATGTGTGTAGATAAAGTTATGTATGCAACTCTGCATAATTTGGCCTTAAAACACTCGTGCGATCTTATTATGAAACTCGCCTATCGGCTCGTTTCATGAAAACCGCACTAGTGTTTTAAGGCCTATCATTATGCAACCGTTGCATTGCATGCATGTACTATTACAAGACTACCGTTACGTATTATAATTATAGGGTAATGATGACAGAATGCGATCCAGTGGAAATCCATTGATGGAAAACGATGGATGACAAAGCTTTAGGTGGCTGTTTCGATTCCACAACATTTAAGACTTATTGCTGAGTCTTTTGCGATGCTTCCTCTGAGCTGATATCACCCTTTGAAGCGCTGGTAGAAGAAGAAGAAAACCACTTATTTACCAACACCGAAGACACACAGAGGAATATAAATTAAGAAAACAATACAAAACAAAATGGGTGTGTGTGCCTTCTCGGCAGTTCTTTCTTTTAGTGTGCAGTAAAGTTGTCTCTAGAAAAAAAAAAACTCTATACCTACTTTATTTTTGATGGTTTTATGTTTAAGGATCTGATTCTTGTCTTTGCATGTTGTTCACGGAGAAACAGATAAAATGATTTTATCATATGTGGGTACCTGTCCTGCGTTTGCGTCGACGCGGCTCTTCAGCTCCAGCATGCTGCTCTGGTTCCTCTGAAGCAGCCCTTCCAACTGCTCCATCATCATTGACCCATCTGGAGAAGTTGACAAAAGGTTTGACTTCTAGACAATTGTTCAGGCCCTCCCTGTCATAGTATTTAGTAACCTCAAGACTTTTTAAGATAACTCTCTCTCAAACAAGTTGATGTAGCGGCCCAGATATCAAGTTGGGAAATAACACGGTCAGGTAAATTTTTTGTGCTGTTGGGACATAATAATTGCATGAGTTCGGTGACGAATTGTTAAGAGGAAAATACCCCAGTAGCCATGAGAATAAGTAATGAATTAGTAAAGCAGGGCTACTGCTAGAAATATCCTCCAATCATGGGATAATAGGGGCGCTGTAGGATTACTCCTAGCTTACCGTTACCTTGCTACTAGGGGGTAGTTCTCTCACGTTTTAAATGGACTAGGTTTAGATAGATTAGGCATATTTATATCTGAAACCTTCCTATGCTTGAGTGGTTAGCTTTACAGCTTACTTTCGGCCTCTTGTTCCGTCTGCGTCCTCAAAAGTAGCGTGCGTTTGAGCTCTGCTTTCATCTGCTTGTTTTTTTTCTTATGTGTGCCGGTACTGGCGATCTAGAATATACAGTGCGTATTAATTATTAATGCTTTTATGTAGATCCCATCCCACTGGTGGATCTTCCCCAATGATCCCGCAATCTCCACCAAGTCTTTAGTCCACCTTATGGGTGGTCTTATACTGCGTAGCAGGAACGTAGCGAGGTACGGGCAGGGTAGGGCAGCTGCCCCCCCCCCCCCCCTATAACATGCAGCTGAGCAGGAATGCGTCGGAGTCACGAACCGTAAAGTACTAGTCACTTTCGCCCCCCTTAACAGGCTACGCCCTTGCCTTCCAGTACGCGGTTGCCAATCAAGAACTTTTTGGCCCCATCGGCTATCTATTCTATGAGCTCAAAGATGTTTAACAGGACGAGGCAGGTCGATGCTGGACGATGATATCGTCATGATACACTCGCTGGTGGAGTTGGCGCTTATGTGTAATTGTTTGAGCGAATTAAACTGATATAATTGAGGATATAAAGCGTTACAAGACTCAAGTTCTGCTGTATTTTAGGTAAGGTGAACGGCAGCACTCTTGCTTTATATAGACATACTTTTAGATCCTTGGCTAGTGAGATGTATTCCTTCTTCAGTGTACACAGCAGCAAGTCCTGGCGGCGGAACTGAGGGTGCACTCCGCTTGTACGGTTCAGGCGGTCCATCTGGATTATCCGGAACTACGAAATAGACAAACACGTTCGCCGTTCACGTTACACTATCGAGGTTTTTGTTTATAACACTAGGTCGAATTCACAACAAACACTTAGCGATGCGTATGTAATCATAGAGCTTCCTTTTATTGCTTTGCCGTAGTCGGGTAAAATAGCTGAACTAGTGACTGTCTGACTGAATGACTGATTCACATATTATCAAATTTTTATCATTATGACCCTTAGAGGCGTTATATATCTCCCTGCGTCTGTATTCCCGGAATCGTATAACCTTGGTGTTTTCAAGGCAAGAGTGAATAGGCATTTTCTGGGTAAGCGTGTACCACCTTCGACCTCGTCACTTAACATCAGGTGAGACTGAGATCAAACGCACACCCATTTTAGATTAAAAAAAAATATCTCTAAGTCGCTTAGCTTGTCCAGACGCGAAGACTACATCTCCCTTATTTATTGTTTACTATAATTAATTTGTGCCCATTAGGTTTATTTATTGCACTTTTTAGGGTTCCGTACCTCAAAAGGAAAAAGGAACCCTTATAGGATCACTCGTGTGTCTGTCTGTCTGTCTGTCTGTCCGTCTGTCACAGCCAATTTGCTCCGAAACTACTGGACCGATTGAGTTGAAATTTGGTATTCATATGTAAATAAGTTGGTGACCGCACCACGAACGCGTGACGTAAATATATGAATTTTAAACATAGGGGCCACTTTTTGGCGGTAAACTAGAAAATTAAAAAAAAATGTTATGCCACCTATATCGTGTGACATGTCAAATGAAAGGGCTTATTGTGAGGATCTTAAATATATTTTCTTTTGAATTTTAAGTAAAATAGTTTAGTAGTTATTCAGGAAAATAGGCAAAAAATGACCATTCCCCCCTTATTTCCGAAATAACTGGGGCTAAAATTTTTAAAAAAATGCAGGAAATAGATCTTTGCCTATAGATTACAGGAAAACCTATAAGAAGTCTATGGTATTTAAGGTGACCTAGTAAATTTCAGATAATCATGTACGGAACGGAACCCTCTCCACGCGAGTTTAACTCGCACTTGTCCGGTTTTATGTATTAGTTTCAGTTAAAATGTAATGTTAAAGTTTAAAAAAGACATACTGCTGAGTTTCTTGCGGCGTTTCTTCTCAGCAGATGTCACCTTTCGTAGCGCTGGTAGATTCAGACATGTGAAAGAGCCCGTGCGGGTGTGGCCTACTTGCAAAATAAATATTTTCATTCAATGCACAGACAAAACTACTTTGGATAGGAGTCTGAAATTTGGCCCAGGTATTAAATAAATAATAAATAAAACCATTTATTTCAGGCACCATTGGCCCATATATAAAATACCTTACAGACTAACATACATAATAAAATAACTTAAAAGTAATTATATACAATTATTTAGGGGACGAAAAGGCGTGGCTCCTTAGCGTCGTCCCACCTGGAGTTGGGTCCTGGACAGGCATGGTGCATGGTGGTATTAAGTAAGATAGGGCAATTTTGTGAAAATGGGCGTTCAAAGTTTGTATTGAAAATAGCGTAGGCAAAGCCGTAACGGGGCTACTAGTTACTTTGAATCACAACGGAATATTGAGAGCTCAGGCGAACTAGACCACGGAACACCCCGGCCATGGGTATTTGAAGTCGAAGCAATTTGGTATTCGAACGTTTACAAACATGTAGTAATCCTTGTTTATGCCGTTGGGTGTCATGTTATTTAATACTGCTTACTACATAATGTTATAAACGTGAAAGTTTGTGTGTGTGTGTGTTTGTTACCACACAAATCCGTAACGGCTAAACTGATTTTTATGAAACTAGATATAAATGACTATTTACTTTAAAAAGAAATGCATTAATCATTATTATCGTTATATATAGTTACCTTAGGACATAGGGTACCTAGTATTCATCCCGGAAAATTAAAAAGTTCCCAAAGGCAGACGAAGGTTTGAGTTAATTCAATTGTTGCAGTGAAAATGGTTATGAATAGTTAATCCTGCTTGTCTCTGTATGCTTCGAAGTATTTTTAAAGTGTTTACATACATACATACATACATTATACACTGCTATAATACTACGTTTTGCCGATATATTTCTTCTCCGTATTTACTTTACATTATAATTCCGTATATAATTATCCGAAAACAATATTTCAAAATATTACATAATTTTATGGTAATCTTTAAAAAGTTTAAATGGTAATTCAGTATAAGCATGGTAAAAGTTATAATGGAAGCTCGGAACTATCATAATTTCTTACGCCATTAAAACATTTCATACAATTTATAACTTAGTGTAGCTTCACGAAACATGAACTTGAAATTATACAAACTTTGTAACGATTACTCTGGAAGGCTACTTCTAATCACCAGTAGACCATAACAACGATTAAAATGTTTCAATTTTTTTTTAATGGCAACCGCTGCGATTCGATGTGTGTTCCTCGCGCACTGAATAAAAGAAATCTGGTTACTTTACGTACACCCTTTCTAAATCCCTACTCTCTATCTTTTCTTGCAAGCTGTGCTGCCAATGAAGGTTTTATAATTATTCAGCCTTGCTTCGGAAAAAATAATATAATTCATTACTTGAAGTTATGTGTTGCAGTGGAGATGCGAGCTTTGAGAAGTATGTATGGTGTTTCTATGAGTGACAGGATAAGATAGCGCGGTAAGAGAACGATGTGGTGTGTAAAAAGAAGTTGTCGTGAGTATTAAGATTCCTCAATTACCCAAGTAAGGTGTACTAAGGAGGGATTTTTTGAAATTCCATCCCTAAAGGGGTGATAAAGTTTGTATGGAAAATACCGCAGGCGAAGCTGTGGCGGGTCCACTAGTTATAAATAAGCATTATAAGAAGATACAGATCGCAATCCAATTATACAATTTGGTATCCATACTTGTAAGTATTGTTACACTTGTAACCTACCTGTCTTTGCAAACGTAGATGCTCATCTTCTTTCTTCTTCGTCACCTCAAAATCGCTAATCTGAGACTCGAGTGATTGCGTGGCGTCCATTTCAGTGTATTAATGTAGAAAATATTGTATAAAATAAATTTATAACGCTTGACAATTTAGCCAACTAGATTTTTTCAAATAAAATAGCGTGTAGATCCAATCCTGTCTTCTATCCGAAATGCGAAAGCTTCCTTGTCAATCCTCGACGTAAACAGCGGCCCTAACATGCATGGCACAAAGATAAGATAGACTTTCTTATTTCTAAGTGCGTCTCTCTCACACTAGTGCCGCCGAAAGAGATAGTCATAGAGATAAACGGGTTTAATTTATCTTTGTGGCATGCGTGTTAGGGCCGCTGGAGCTACAATGCCACAGACAGATACACAGATGCACACGTTAAACTTATAAAACCACTGCGGCCCTAACATGCATGCCACAAAGATAAATTAAACCCGTTTATCTCTATGACTATCTCTTTCGTTGGCACTAGTGTGAGAGAGACACACTTAGAGATAAGACGGTCTATCTTATCTTTATGACATGCATGTTAGGGTCGCAGATAGATGAACCGATTTTGATTCAGATTTTTTTGTTTGAACGGTGACGTTATTAGGTAAGATTTGAAAAAAATGTTCTATCAGCTCTTTTCTAGTTGATACAATGAAGGGATGTGAGCAACTTCCACAAGTGTGATCAATTCGAAAGGTATCCTGTTACAAGAATATAATAATATTGATAGTTCGTTCTAGTACAGTGACGAGAATTAGTTCTTTTTAGTACATTGTACATGTACTACACAAGCCTAGGCAACTTACAAAATGTATGTGCGTATAAAAATACTGACAACGGAAGTCGCTCGCTTCCGTTTCTAGCGGACATCCGGAGACATGTCTGCCAATCCGTTTTAGATTTATGGCGACTTCCTAGTTTACAAAGAAAGCACGTTAAAATCTGTTCATCCGTTCTAGAGTTACGATGCCACGGACAGACACATACAGATAGACAAACAAAGTGGTCAAACTTAAACCTTTTTTATTTAACGTTAAAAATGGTTCCCTATGTCAATAGTGAAGTGCTTAGTTATATAATTGTTAGCAACAAAAATTGTAATGAAATCTTGCAAGTCAATTTTAACCTACTTTTAACTGCCGTAACGATTTGAAACTTTGCCAGTGTATGCAATTCGGTTGACTATACAATTATTTGGTGCCATCGAGCTAATCTCAGAAACCCTCTCGAGTTTGGGCTCATTTCGTTTGTTTTATCATTCATTTTTTACACGTCTTATTGTGGCTGAAAAATCATTCAAGCATATGTATAGAGTAAGCTTTATAAACATACTTTTTTCTTTCAAAACCAAAGCACCTCGTCACTGCCACGAAGACACTTTCAGGATATTTATTAGCAACGTATTGTGGTGGAGAAGAGCGAGCTTTATTCGGCCCTTCATCAAGTTCAGGGTTGATGCAGCTTAATGAAACCTCTGGTAGGTTTACACAGTGATCTGACAAGGTTGGAACTGGAATTATCCTAAAAACATCGCTTAGTCTAACTTTTAATAGCAAATAAAGCTGCCAAACTTGCAGGGTGCGTGGGTTTCTTAATCTGTGCTAGCAGCGACATCAGAGCTCTGCCAACCAGAAAGTGCCCAGGCGTGAGCAGGGAAAAACTTTCTGGTTAGGCTGGCAGGACATAGGCTATAGAAACGTTTAGAAATTTAACTAGAAGGGTGCAAAAAAAGGGATTGAAGTTAGTATGGAAAAGTAACAAATTTCCCTTAACTCTTGCACATATGCATTTAAACCTTTGTCTAGGTACTTTAGAAATGTTTTATGTTTGTTCGTCTGCAATACATTCCTATAGCATTCATCCGATTACGATAAAATTTTGCTCCAGGTTTATGACCAAAAAAAATTCTAAATAGAAGCAAAACATTGAGACGCACTCCGGCATTAAGTATTAGCCGTGTAGCCATAAAATGAAATCGTTGTGGTAAATTTTGTAATAATAGATGTAAAACAGAAAAAGTGAAAGTATTTTTATTGCCTTGATATAGTTCGGGAGCTTTGTAAGAGCACCGTCACTTAACCTCAAGGTGGACTTCATCCGGAACAAAGGACCATTGACCTTGAACGACTGGTCAAGGTGACTCTTTATTGCGTCCTGTGATATATGTGGGTTGGTTAAGCTCTTTTCAGACCAGTACGAAGCATGCTTATGTCGTCCCGGAAGTATAAAACTGTAGTATTATGCATTCGGACAGAGACCTATTATATAGGATGTGGTACTACACCTGGTTTCATCATACCATCTTAGGACTAATTAATCGAACGTGGCCACAAGTAGTCTTGTGGCTCTGCCAACCCCATTAGGGATTTCGGGCGTGATGCTATGTATGTATGTATGTACTACACCTGCAGTGCTTGAATTTGAGCATAAAGTGTCCTATTTCTTACACGCCGGCTAGGACGCTTGGAAGAGAGGGGGTCTGAAATGCAAAAAAAAAAATGCAAAAGAAAAACCGTAGCACCTGAAACCTGTAAAATTGCTATTTCGCCATAGCTGGGCCCTAACATCATAAAAAAAATGTTCTGCGAAGTTTTTAGGAAGCATCGAAACTAGACAACTCAACATTCTTATACTGTACTAGTGGACCCGCCACTGCTTCGCCCGCGGTATTTTCCATAGAAAAATCACCCCTTTAGGGGTGGAATTTGAAAAAAATCCTCCTTAGTACACTTCTGCGGTAGTCGAGGAATGTCTCCTCCATATTTCAAACCTCTAGGACCACCCTTTTAGACTATGCGTTGCCGTGGCGGCGCGTGAGGGTAAGCCGGTGCATAATTTGTTAACTCACACATTATAATATTATTAAGTACTTCTTGTATTAATATAAAAATTGCATATTACATAATCATTTTATGTATATAATATTTAATGAGTAATAAAATAATGTTTAAAAATAGAAATGATACACCGGCTTACCCTCACGCTTCGCCTCTGATGCGTTGTCTATAAGTGAGTCACTTACATACTGGTTTATATGTATTGATAATAAATGAATTAATCAGGCGACAATATTTACATAAATCGATCCAGTCCCGAAATAAGCACAAAAGGCTTGAATTGTGGGTACTAGACGACGATATACATACTTATATAGATAAATAAATTTTTAAATACATAGGAAACATCCACGACTGAGGAACAAACATTCGTGCTCATCACACAAATATTTACCCTTACCGGGGATCGAACCCGGGACCGCTGGCTTCGGAGACAGGGTCACTACCAACTAGGCTAACCGCGTCGCGTCGGCTGCATGCTTCCTTGAAACTTATTCTTTGTGTTCCGGACCCTCTATCCTGTATCTTCCAAGAGTGTCCTAGCCGTAAGAAAAAGCAATGCATTGTAATAAAATATGTACATTGAAAATAACAATTAAAAAAATGCTACAGGGAGCTTTTCAGAATGAGCACAACTGATCCCAATCGTTTTCGAATTTAATTTATTTATTTACTGAACCATTAAAACACGTAACATAGGACTAAAACTTAAAATAACTTAACTAAAACTAGCTGCTAACATTTATTATTATTCACCCATTCTTCTTTCTAACACTTTTTTCCAATCTAACATCAGTCTCTCTATCCCTGCCGCAAACAAATCACACTGGGGTGCTGCTGCGAGCAGAGTTGACGAGTGCTGTTGCGCGGGGGAGGGGCGAGTGCCGGTACAGGCTGGTGCGGGAAGCCGCGGTGGCCAAAAGACGGACCCCACGGCGCTTGCTGCAGTGATCCTTGGGTACATTAAGGTTTAAAAACCCTCCAAGGAGACTCATACTGGCGATCTTGTTTCGTAAGATTTTTAGGACGAAATTGAGCAAGGCTCAGTTCCTACGCAGTTCCGCGGAGTCGAAACATGTATTCATGTCTGTTTGTCGGCTGGTCTATTTGTCTGATTGTATCTGCGCGATCAACTTTTAAACTGCTGGGCGGAATTCAATGCGGTTTTCGATATTATATGATATTAATCAGATTAAAACTTTCGTGAGACATTACTAAGACTAGAAATAAGCTCGGCTTTACTCACGATTTATTGTCAGAAATAGTCCGACATGTTTCGAACTCATATGGGCCTTCTTCAGGGGTTGAGTACGGTCGCGCTCACTGCAACCCACGCACAACCACGCACGCTATTTCTGACAATAAATCGTGAGTAAAGCCGTGCTTATTTCTAGTCTTTTTTATATGATATTAAGTGTATATTAAGGGTATTTTTTTTTGAAAATAAAACTAAAAGGGCGTAAACGAGTGGGTTGAATTTAGTATAGGAAAAAGTAACTTTGCCACTTTTACATTTGCAGATTCTAGGCATGCAAGTTTCCTAGCACTTTTAATACCTACTAAGAGCTTTCCCGGAAGTCTAAGCAATTAAGTAGAAACTCGCTTCAACTTAAAAGTGAAATCCTCAGCGCTTGAACTTTAGCGGGTTGCGAACTCGCTTTAATCCTGATTGTTTGGTCGTTGCGACTTATTGTTATGTGGAGAAGTCAGATTGGTTTTAATTAAAATAAAATACCGGTTCTCAAATAAAAGTTCAAAAGTAGAACCCGACCGGCGAACCAATAGTACATTGTGCATTGGGCCGTAAGAAGGGGATAACTAACGAGAGTCTGTTAGAAGCCCGACGCCGATAGGCGAGGGCTTTTATGACTCGAGTTTGTTATCCCCTTACTGCCCGTGATACACACAATGTTTTTCATCACATTTGCGAGGAAATGAAATAAAAATTAGACAAAAAAAAGTATATATATTAATTTTATTCCCATTTTACATCGTGAATTACCATCAGGTGTTCATAAACTAAGCGTACGTTGCGATCAGCGCGGGGCAGCCCCGCCGGCTGCGGCTCGCCCCGCCGTCAGCGGGAGTTATAACCCATACAAAATCCATAACTGCCCTTGGGAGGTAAGTAGGCTACAGCTGCTCTGTACGCCTGCGTATAATAACAGCCTTTCCGAGCAAGTGTGATGAAAAAGCATTTTTTACTCCTAGTATGCACCCTTAGATTTTCTGTATAAGCTATGACACTCGCACGTTCTTCATAAATCATATTAGGTATATCCATTTTATTAAAATCGGTCCAGTAGCTAAATTCAAACATCCGATTTTTGACACATGCATAGTTAGGTAACAAAGACTGTTAAACTCTGTACCCTCCTTCGGCTTGTTCGGCTCCTTTAGGCTTCACTGGCCCACTGTTTCCAGAGTGCTCACCTCGCGCACCGAGGTTTCCCCACCATCGTATCTACTTCACAAATAATATGTGATGTTAGATTAATATCGCTCCGCGGCCCTAACATGCATGCCACAAAGATAAATTAAACCCGGTTATCTCATTGACTATCTCTTTCGTCGGCACTAGTGTGAGAGAGCCTCACTTAGAGATAAGACGGTGTATCTTATCTTTGTGCCATGTTAGGGCCGCTGGGCATAATTGTTATGTCAATTTATTTCTCATTTAGATTTAGACTTTTTTAAACACATGTATAACATTATTTTAATTGAAATATAGAATAAATTAGTGAAGAACGGATGGATAAATATATATGGATAAATCACCTGACTGACGTTCCAATCTGACCTAAACTTAAATTGTCATTACATGACCGATCCGTTTCACTAATCCGGGTAAAAACTGAACCTAAATCAAACGTGACGGAATAATCCCGGGCTAGCTCCACTCATCGCGCCAGCTATAATCTAAGGGTAGACAAAAGCAGACTAGAATACTAACGTGTATCTCTATTCCAGTTCACTAATGATTATAATAATAATAACAAATCAGCGGATAATCTTTACACAAATCTATCAAGTCCCTAAGTAACTCAAAAGACTTGTGTTATGGGTACGAGAAACATTCTAAGGTAAATAGATAAATAAACACTTGAACACATAGGAAACATCAAAGACTCAGGAACAAACATTCGTGCTCATCACACAAACATTTGCCCTTACCGGGAATTGAATCCGGGACCGCTAGCTTCGGAAGCAGGGTCACCACCAACTAGGCTATCCGCGTCGTCAAATTAGATTAATAACGATTCGATTGGCAACTCAACGCTTCACAAGTGTGTCCCTTTTACAAATTTTCATTTGCCAAACTTTTTATATCCTTAAACACTTTTCAGGACAAATTGTCATAAATCTAACCCTAATGTACCTTTTGGGGTATAGGTAATATAACCATGAGAAGTGAACAGTTTCATTTGAAAATAAGAAGCTTGCGTAATGACAATTTGTAAAATTGCAATTGTTATTTGACCGGATACCCTCTATTCGTCATTGCGATTACATTGATATAGTGTAGCTTGCTGCGTTTCGTACAGTGAGTGGCGAGATCTACCATGCGATTCACTAACGTGGGCAGCGGCTGCACATTCAAATTTAAACCGAATAACTTTATCCTTACAGTATAATTTAATAGTTTCATTTATCCACTGATCAGCCGCTGCGCACGTAAGAGATTCAGAACACTGGAGCCAAAACCTGGAGTCAAACCTTCACTAAACTGAGATTTAACAAATTAATTTGTTCCTGAATACAAGTAGGTAGTTGCAACTTACGCGAAGCTGGTACAGTGGTGCAAAATTCACGAATAAGCTGCTTACATGGATGATATACGCGAGATTTACAAATTATAATATTTCTGACGAAACTGAATAATCTACGAGTTACATGACATGCAAAACAGTTGGGAAATATCTAAGTCTTAAGACGTGGAGAGAATCTTAGATTTAATATTATGTAGATGTATGAGGGATAAGCGAATAATGTATGCAGCTTGTTTGGAATTGAAATCGAAATGCTTGTACGCTAAGTCTCCCTTTTTTAGGGGTCCGTACCTCAAAAGAAAAAAAGGAACCCTTATAGGATCACTTCTTTGTCCGTCTGTTTTTAATTTGCCTCACTTTGTAACTAACTAAAAAACAATGTACCTAATAAAATTTTAGAACCCAATATTAACCTACTTCTAATTTTCGTAACGATTTGAAACTTTGCAAGTGTATGCAATTTGGATGACAATACAATAAAATGGTAAGTACCATCGAGCTTATCTGACCATGGAGCCAGGAGGTGGATAGTGGAACTCTTCAATGACTACTAGTAAACACTTCTCGAGTTTGGGCTCATTTGGTTTGTTTTGACGAGTCCAATACATTACCTTGGTGACGAGGGTCTTTTGTACTTTTTAGCATTACTGACAAAAGCATCTTTTTTTCAAGTTTTTGTGAACACTTGCTTATCTTCTTCTTTATTCGCTTCCAACTGTTTATCAATATCATTAGCGTAACTTTAGGTATGACCTAAATCTAAGAGAAGCTAGGCCCTGAAGTCTAAGTCCGTGAATTCACATTTTTGTATGGGAGGCTCAGCTCAGACTCAGAATTTGTGGGGTAACGCACTCGGGCCCCTAATTGATTTAATCCCTACAAATAACCCTATCGAAGCGATAAGTTTCATTTTATTATCATTCTAAAACCACTGAACCGATTTTGATAAGATCTTCACGACTTGGGTAATCGACTTGTGGAACACGGCAGTATGTATGATCAAGTACAGTGTATAAGATTTTGGTTTTAATGAAAAGGAAAAGTATAGACCACACGGGCTCTTTCACATGTCTGAAGCGCTTCAAAGGCTGACATCTGCTGAGTAGTGCCGCATGCATAAGAAGTTTCAAGGTCACCCAACAAACAGACTAACAGACATGCTCAAAAATCATTGGGATGTGTTGTAAAACCCCATACCATTGCATTTGTTCATTATCATCTTAAGTGTTACAAACATTTTCAATACACAATTTTATAAATATCAAAAAGTAAATAAATAAATCAGGGAACAATCTTTATGCAAGTCGATCTAGCCCCAAAGTAAGCTCTAAAGGCTTGTGTTATGGGTACTAGACGACGATATACATACTTATATAGATAAATAAGTGCTTAAATATATAGGACACATCCAAGATTCAGGATCAATCGTGCTCATCACACAAATATTTGCAATTACCGGGGATCAAACCCGGGACGCTAGCTTCGGAGGCAGGGTCACTACCAACTCAACCGCGTCGTCATAGATATAATTATGTTTTGCACAAAAGTCATAGAGATGTACACTGTACTGTACAGGATACCATGATAATTTGTTAAAGAGAGGTATCTACCCTCTCTCAGAAATATTTGTAAACGCATTTGATGTAAGATTCAACATTGTAGGATGAAGCCGCGAGCGGGCATGCCGTCGAGACGACGTTGTTCAAATTACAATGGCAGTAGGACTGGACGCAGTGGAGCGAAGCGATGCTACGCTATAAAGAGACATATAAACGGGTTTATTTTAGGCAATTATAAGAAAGTCTTTGACCAGTAGTGCATGTTGCCAGTGATGACTTACAGCACTGAGACGTGATCGCTCACTATGGGCCTCATAAGAAGGCTCAAGGTCACTCAAAGGGCGATGGAGAGAGCTATGCTCGGAGTATCGCTCCGAAATTAAATAAGAAATGAAGAGATCCGCAAAAGGGTCTAAATTAACCGTCATAGCCCAAAAAATCGTTTTTAAGTGGCAGTGGGCGGGCCTATGGGGCGGAAGAGTTCTTCAGTGCCGACCACGTACTGGAAGGCGCAGCGTGGGCAGAACACCCACAAGGGTACAGTCATAGCTGGGCACAAGGTCGTTAATCCATTAATCAGTAATTAACTAAGTTAAGTTTAAAAATCGTTAACAGACTCATTAACTTCCGTTAAATTAAATGAATGTACTAAGTACCTACTATTAAAATTTGGCAAAAACAAACACGTTCTGATAAGTACGTTTGGACCTTCTTTTATTACATTTCCATGTCTTGCATAAACTTCCATAGCCCACACCAAGTAAAACACTAACAAAACGACATGAAAATGCAATTTCTATTACGAGTTAACGATTAACGTTAACTTCCGTTAAATCTTCCGAAATGTACCACTTTAACATTTAACGAAGTTAACTTTTTTAGTAACAGATTATCGATTAACGAAGTTAACTATTTGAGTAACGGTGCCCAGCTATGGGTATGGGTAACAGAAATATTTAAAGATCTCTATGTTTAGTGTGCAGCCAGCCTAAACGCCGAGCTCGCAATGCACCCGGAGCGCGAATGTGTCCGGATATGCGACACAAGATATTGTACCAACATTTCATATATTGGGGAACATCCAGTAGGTATGTTGGAACTAAGTGCAACATTACGCAATAAAGTCAAAAGAATATACCTATATAAATAAGATCAAGTCAATATGATTTTATTTAAGTAACCAATTTTTATTGCTTCATGTTGTTTTCATATTTCTTTCATTCATTGTCTTATCGCTTAGTGCGTCTCTCTCACAATTGTGCCGGTGAAAGAGTATAAACCCTTCTTTTATAAATTCTTCTAAAAGTATTCTAATTCTTCTTCTTTTTAATTGTTATTTTATGGCCTGCCTGGTCCATACCAACATTTTTAATAAGAAAATCACTAACGCAATGACATATAAAATGCGATTTTTATCACGAGTTAGCGATTAACGTTACCTTACGATAAATCTTCCGAAATGTAACGCTTTCACGGTTAATGAAGTTAACTTTTTTAGTAGTGGATTAGCGATTATAACGTTGACTATTTGATTAACCGTATCCAGCTATGGTTACATACGTGCAACTGATGCGATCTAACGAACCTCGTGCATTGCCGTAGCTGCAGTTATTCGCCTAACTATGCAGTTACAGTGCATCGTAATACCTAAGGGTGGAAACTGCAATTGCAGCACAGTTATCCACTGTGATGGTATATCCAAGTCGAAGAGAAATTTTGAGAACAGATTCTATTAGTGTGGTGTGTGATAATAATGGGTGAAATTCGAAGCAGTATCGCCTACATTTAAAATTCCCTTAACTTAAAATAAGAAATATCAAACTCAATTTTAAGTAGCATCAAGTTGTCAAAATCTATTTTGACATTTCTATTGTGAGTAGAGACTTAAATTGGCGAACACATTTCGAATTAGCCACAATATTTATTTTGAATTTAGAACTTTATTATTAATTTTTATAGAAATAGATGTGCATTTGACCTCTATATCACCTGATGGAAAGTGATGAGGTCGACGATGGAGCATGCACATCTATATAATGCCTATTCACTCTCTCCTTGAAAAGACGGCGGCAAAATTAGGTTTGTCGCGAGGTCTACAGGAATCACGGAGCCGATAGTATTCGTTATTTGTCTTGATACTAAGTGGACAATGAATCTTCTTGATTACGTCTACAACACCCAGTTTCTTCACAAAGGAGTTCTTGTAGCAAATTGAGGAGCGCAATATCTCGCAAAAAAGAATACGAACTATACCCGCCGGCAATTCGCCTTGCAAGCTTATTAGCGAGGGATGGGTCGAAGTCGATATTTTTTTATCGATGAATAAATACAAAATGTCTATGATAGACGGACTGACGAGATGCTTATAAAGGAACCCCAAAAAAGGTTAACCTCGATAACAATAATGTCCTATACATATAATAAATAATAATAAATAAATCGCGGGACAATCTTTACACAAATTGATCTAGTCCCAAAGTAAGCTCTAAAGGCTTGTGTTATGGGTACTAGACGATAATATAAATACTTATATAGACAAATAAATACTTAAATACATAGGAAACATCCAAGACTCAGGAACAATCATTCGCGCTCATCACACAAATATTTGCCCGTACCGGGGATCAAACCCGTGACGCTAGCTTCGGAGGCAGGGTCACTCCCAACTAGGCTATCCGCGTCGTCACGTCGACATATAAAACAGTAACTACCGTAACTCACTTATAGACAACGCACAGCCTAAACGGGTAGTCCTAGAGGTTTGAAATTTGGAGAAGATATTCCTCGAGTACCCTAGAGGTACACTAAGGAGGGATTTTTATGAAATTCCATTCTTAAAGGGGTGAAAAGATGTGATAAAAATTGTATAGAAAATACCGTGGCCGACGCTGTGGCGGGTCCACTAGTGTTAAATATTTTGTGATTTACGTTATAAGCAGCGATCAGAATAGGTAAACCTCATTTACATATACGTACGAGAACGTAATAAGCTCTTAAAAACGCCAAAATATTATTATTTTTTATTGAATCCTGGGATCCTAGGATATCCTTTCGCGAAGTTTAGGTGAATTAGGTACTTATTACAAGAACTAACATGATATTATTTATAATTAACGTATTCTGTCCTTAACAATTTGCAGGACTATAGCTTACCTTGCTACACTTATTTAACAAGAGAATATGGGAATTATAGGACCACAATAGACATTCGCAGAACTCAGTTAAGTACTTAAGTATTTGTGGCGGAATAACACGGAATAGTTTTAAATTAGTCTTAGTTTCTTTGTATATTTTTAGTTTAAGAGCTGTACCCTTATTTTAACAAGGGAATAACACTCGATTTCACATTAAGTCAATAGGAATGTGTGAAAAACCCTGCCGTTTTTATTTAAAAAAAACCGGTCAAGTGCGAGTCTGACTCGCGCGCCTCTGCGCGCTGAGGTCTTTAAAAATGATATTGAGGTTTCTAATATAATTTTATTCTAAACTTAATAGTTTGCACGTGAGACACTACCAAAGTGATAAAATGTGTGTCCCCCCTCCTGTAACTTCTAAAATAAGAGAATGATAAAACTAAATAGAATATATGATGTACATTACCATGTGAACTTCCACCGAAAATTGGTTCGAACGAGATCTAGTAAGCAGTTTTTTTTAAAACGTCATAAATCACGGAACCCTTTATGGGCGAGTCCGACTCGCACTTGGCCGCTTTTTTTCTATTTTTGTGTGAAAATCTTAATGCGTTTCACAGAATACATCTACTTACCAATTTTCAACAGCATAGTTCTTATAGGTTCGTAAAAAAGTGGCTGTTACATACGGACGGACAGACAGACAGACATGACGAATCCATAAGGGTTCCATTTTTTGCCATTTGGCTACGGGACCCTAAAAACAGTGCCATTAGACTCCATATTTTTATTAACGCTATCGACATTAGCCTGTCCCATCACCAGCGAAGGTAAGGAAAGACAGTTCGCGGCGAAATAGGTGTAGTCGGGATAGAAACAAAGTTATCAACGCTGGCCCCGACCTTTATGAATAAATTAACCCTTAATAACATAAAGCAAAGGTAGGTTGTAATACGATTTTCTGGATTAAGTTAATACAAGTCTGAAAAACTTCTATTAGGCCAGAAATGTACAGGTAGTTAGCTTGCTTAGCGCCTCGAGCCTTGGCTATAAAAAAACCTATACCTCATTTACATGCAGCCACTGCCACTGCTGCTCGCACTGCCAGAAATAATTCCCGCATACTGCTTTCGAAGGCAGTGGGTGTTTACGTGCAGCCCCTGCCACTGCTGCTCGCGCTGTTAGAAATAATTCCCGCGTACTGCTTTCGAAGGCAGTGAGTGTTTACATGCAGCCACTGCGCCACTGCTGCTTACGCTGCCAGAAATACTTAATTCCCGCGTACTGCTTTCGAAGGCAGTGGGTGTTTACATGCAGCCATTGCTACTGCTGCTTGCGCTGCCAGAAATAATTCCCGCATACTGCTTTCGAAGGCAGTGGGTGTTTACATGCAGCCACTGCCACTGCTGCTCGCACTGCCAGAAATAATTCCCGCATACTGCTTTCGAAGGCAGTGGGTGTTTACATGCAGCCACTGCCACTGCTGCTCGCACTGCCAGAAATAATTCCCGCATACTGCTTTCGAAGGCAGTGGGTGTTTACATGCAGCCACCCGGGCCAAGTAACCCATTTACATACTCTCGCTGCCCACTTCCATGCTCACTTCCCTGCTCACTTCGGCTGCATGTAAATGAGCACTAGATTTCTCGGCACCGGCCGCACTGCGCGCTTGGCGCCTTCCATGGGGAAGTTGCATGGACATCAAAATGAAGTTTAAATGATATATTATGAAAGTAAATGTAAACAAAAGCAGATCATTTTGACTATTCATTTTTATTTGATTAAGGGTTAAAACTTGTGAAAAATATATATTGTTTTTTAGTTCTGATTTTAGTTTTTTGGATATCCTCATCCAATTTATGTCATATTTTATATCTACGATGTGGGTCTAAAAACAGTATTTTCGGAAATAATTGCAGATTTCGTTTAAACGCCACACATTTTGTACAGTCTAACGACAGCTGTGATGTCATAACTGTTGTCCATTTTGTATGGAGTGTTTTGGTGAGTATAAACAATGACTTTTCAAAGCTTCATAACTCATAAAATAATCAACATAAAAATGTTTTGCGTACACAGATCAGTGTTTATTACTCAGCACTTTCCAATTCGAGATGGAAAAAAATATATATGCATCTTCCCTATTGTCAGCCGACTCGCTAGGCTCTAGGCGCTAAGCAAGCCACCTGCCAGTGCGGCCTTAGCCTTGAGTATGTTGTGTCTAATTAGTTAGGTATATAATTTTGTTTTGTAGTTTTCGCAGCATTCGTTCTTTGCTATATCTTACCCGGAGAAAACACTGCAAATAAAACCATCAGTTCAGCTCATTTAGCCATGGCGTTGTTTATAGGGTTCCGTAAATAAGTACCTAAACTCTTAGGTACTGTAGAGCAACCTATTTTGCTCTAGTAGGATCCTTCAACTAATGATGTTTAATCAGGAACCACAGCATGACCTTTTAGGTTAGTTTTTGTCCTGCTGGGGCATATATTATGTCCCAATGCAGGATGATATTGTCCACGAGTGGTATTTGGACTGATACATGCTATTCTGTAGAAAAAAAATGGTTCCGTTGTAGTATCCAACCAAGATAGGAATCTGTTAGCTAGGCCAGAGGTAGGTCCATCCTATCCCCGAGAGGTGGGATGTAGAGCAACCTATTTTGGTCTAGTATTTTATTGTAACTGGACAGGCGTATTGCCGATGTATTTGTTTTTCGTATTTTTAAATTTAAATATTATTAGAAAATCGGATACGCATGTCCAGATGTTCATTCCATCTTGCGCCGTTGAAGAGGCTCCTCCTGTATCCTTCCGATGAAAAATATAATACAAGTCTCTAAGAAAGTGTTTTAATTTTAAAGATTAGCTTCATCTTACTGTCGCGCTACGAGCGGTGTTGAAGAGCAGAAGCAGTGTATCCCCGTCAGCTCGAGCCACCATCGAGCTACCCCACCACAGTACCTAGCCAGATTATAAAAGTTGTCTTTACGAGCGATATTGAAATAAAACTCATATTATAAGTAATAAATACTTTTATTTGAATACTAAGTAAATCCAACAAGAATAAACATTCGAAAAACAATACTGTAGAAAAAGTTCACAGGGAATCGTTACATTTCTTATTTCCATACAAGGATTCAATCTTTCCTATCAATTTATCTTTGTTTACATTTATAAATCTATGATGACATTAAATACTAGGCAATACAAATAGCCACTTATTTAACTGAATGTACTTTTTTTTAAATGCAATGGGAATGCTGGGGGCCAATAATGTACGAACATGGAATGCTCGACCTGATAATTCGCGACCAGAAATGTGGTCGCGGATTATCGGGTCGTGCATTATCAGTATGTACAGTAATGGCTTCCAATTATCAGCTCGGACCGAACTTGTTCAACCTGATAATGTACGGCCAAATAATGCACAGCCAGATAATGCTCGACCCGATAATCGGCGACCATCACTTTCAAATATTGTGGTCGCCGATTATCACCCCGCACTACTCATGTACAGCCCGATAATGCACGGCCAGATAATGCACGACCTGATAATCCGCGACCAACAATCACAGACAACTACTGCTGAGTTTCTAGTGTGAAAACCTAAGGATGCACTAAGCTACGAGTAAAATGGTAAATGGCAGCGAGCGAGCGAAGCGAGCGAGCAAGATTGGTCAGAGCAGAAGCGACTCGGATAGGTTAGGTTCAGAAGGCTAAGGCGGGAGCGAAGCGAAGCGTAGCTCCCGCCTTAGCCTTCGATGTTAGGTCTTTTTTTTATAACAACCCAGAACTATGGCTTTTGGTTTCCAGTTATCAGGCCGTACATTATCAGGTCGTTTATTATCACTCCGTGCTGCGAATGTACGGCCAGATAATCGGAAGCCCGTGGACGCGAATTATTGGGTTGTACATTATCAGGTCGTGCATTATCTGGTCGAGCATTACTGGCTTCCGATTATCGTCTCGAACAAGTTTTGTACAGGCAGATAATGCTCGACCCAATAATTCGCAGCCCAATAATTCATGTACATTCTAGTCGCGAATTATCTGGTCGTGCATTATCGGGTCGAGCATTATCGGGACGTACATTAACCGGACCCGGAATGCTTACAGCATATTAAACATTATCCTCACGTTCCAATACGTGCTTAAAGAGTGCTCACAGCAGCGTGCAGTGAGCCTTTTAGGACGTCTTGAAACGTAGGGTAAGTCTCCTACAATCTAGAACATTTTTGTGCAAGTGACCTATTTATTTTAATCGTTAATAATACAATAAACAGTTTTAATAACGCTTATAAGTGAAGTTAAAACATTTACGAAGGAAGCCATTATTTCTATTCTCGTTTAAATTTGCATCACGTCCATAAAAAAATCAGAAAAAATTACTTCGCTTATATGTGTGAGTGCGTGGGTAGAATCGCATTGGTAGTGGTACTTGTTTTTACAGGAATGCCAAATCTGAAATTTCATTTTCCTTGTACTATTAAAAAAAAAGTCAAATTATAATGATGACAAGTATTTATCAAAATTATTCGTTGCTTTCTTGTGTGATAGGATGTTTTTATATTATATCTGCGTTTTAAACGGCTTGGCTATTCACTAACTATTTTTGACTAGATTTCGTTGCGATTTGGATATCTATCTTAAACAATAATGTGCTATTTGTGAAAGAAATGGAATAATTTAACTTAATTTGGGATTTTATGTCAACGGTACACCACTATTATGCGATTCTGCAGGCGCGCTAATACATATATATATACATCGATCACTTTAAAAAGAGCGCTAACGGCCATACATTGCAAATGGCCGTCAGCGCTCTTTTTACATTGGGCGAAGTATACTAGTATATTGTTACGTGGCGACCTCAATACAGCTATGTATTGAGGTCTAATATAATGGTCGACGATCGACGCTTCAGTCCATCCGTCCAGTGTAAGCAGACCTTACTACTACATAAGCGATGGTTATTCTTATCCTGATTTAAAAACTTACTTTTTTTTGTGCGAGTGACTATGACTTTGATATAATATAGCATACATTATTTGGTGGTTGGTGGACAAAAGTGAGAAGCAAAGTGACTTTGACTTTGAAATTGCTTAGTTTAGAGCTAGATCTCTTGCTATGTTAATGTTAGCTATCAAACACTACTATTGGCTTAAATGAAAATGAGCCATTTATGTCATCCTATTGATGTTAGGAAATGTTATTTTTTTTTCAAAGCTGAATACTTTTTCACCTTTGTTACATGTATTTTCTTGGCTTTATATTAGTGACTATCTGTCAACTAGACATACATTGTGACAATCATGTCAAAATCAAAGTACCAACAATAAATAAGTACTAAATAGATTGCCATAGAGCTAGGAAGCTAATAGAATAGGCATCTAAAATTAACACTTTGTTCGTAGGTTTTAAGCGTTGATTTTGCTCGGTTGAAAATCTGAAAAATAACAATAATAATTTTAAGTATTATTGCAAAAATACTGTAGATCATAATGGTGAAAACGACCACCAACTGTAACATGCTGAATTGGTATTTCGTATCGATAACTGTTTTAATATCTATAGATACTAGAACAGAGACCCACTTGACAGCTGCTCCAAATTTAAACACATAACGTTGCTAAAATTGATACTCTAATAACATTACAGTACAGATTTTATCTACTTCCACAGACAATTTATTTAGTAATGTTATTAGAGTTATTACGCGATACAGCATTATTACAACCAATTTGACTAAAAGAACGAAAGTTTGAAAAAAGAAAGAAAATTGGTTGTAATTATCCTGGTAATTTCCTACGGTTTTTGAATACATTATGGAGGTTTTATTATATGGGTTCAAAAGGTTAAAAATGGTCAAAAACCGAATTATTATTAATTAAACTCAATATTACCTTCACTTGTCCTTCTCGTCTTTGATCTCGGTGATTTTCGGGTTGTTCTTCCACACGTAGTACGAGAGCGAGGACGCGTATCCCAACCACGCCAGGTACGGTAGCATGAGAGCCGCTGCCGTTTTGTTCACCTGGAGGAACGACACCGTCGTTGCCGTGGCGGCGCCCGAGAGCACCGCGATTTCAATGAACGCCTGAAAATTACATGATCATCATCAGCGTTAACCTTTTGACCGCCACAGTCGGCTGCAAAAAAGTCCTTCTTTACCTTGCCTTAAAGTTGAAATTCGTGTTACTTCTCAGACATGCTTGGCGGCCAAACGGTTAAACCTTCCTGCAGTGGACCATCCAACCCACCCCGCCCACTGCCACTTAACCCTTTCCGCGCGCATGACGCGATATCGCGTCATATCGTAACAATACTCGCATGTGCATGACGCTATATCGCGTCATGACATTTTTAGTTATTACACTGAGAATTTCGCTTCTTTTACTACTTGTTTTGAAATAAGGTGAATCTTAATACTTCTATCTTACATTAAAACGTTCCTCAAAATATATTTATAAATAACTCATTTACTCCGTCAAACTTCGAAATTTCAGCTATTCTTTGGGCTATGTCGGTTACTCTAGATCTTTTGCGGATCTCATCATTTCTAATGGGGAACATGCATGAAAATCAAAATGAGGTTTAAATGATATATTATGAAAGTAAATGTAATCAAAAGCATATTACAGAAAAAAGCAGATCATTTTGACTATTCATTTTTAGTTGATTAAGGGTCAAAGTTAGTGAAGAATATAAATTGCTTTTTAGTTCTGATTTTAGGTTTTTGGAGATCCTCATCAAATTTTTGTCATGTTTTATTACTACGATGTTGGTCTAAAAACAGTATTTTCGGAAATAATTGCAGATTCCGTTTAAACGCCATACATTTTGTACAGTCCAACGAATGCTGTGACGTCATAGGTGTTCTCCATTTTGTATGGAGTGTTTTTGCGAGTGGTATGAACAATGACTTTTCAAAGCTTCATAACTCATAAAATAAACAACATAATAATGTTTTGCGTACACAGATCGGTTTCTATTACTCATCACTTTTCAATACGGGATGAAAAAAAATGCATGTTCCCTACTGGATTCGATTTTTCACACTAGTATTGAAGTAATATATGTATGTGTGAGCGGGGAAATACGATTTGTATTATGTGTAGCATAATAAGTAACTTACCTGGTTTATAATATTACGTTTACAACGAACTATTTATCACAATTTGTATAATTAATATCAACACGACATTACTGTTAAAATGATTCTCCAATATGGCGATCGAAGCTTTTTACTTTAATCAACTGACTTTCATAATATTAATGTTAATTAACTTAATAAACGGTTCAATTAAGGAACTGCATTGTTAATAAATATATTTCAATGAGTAATTATGCATTTTAGATAGTATATGTTAATTAAGAAGTAATCTTTGAACATTAAGTTGACATTTTGTTAAGTTCCGTTACTTGTTTATCTCCATCCTCGATGGTTGTGACGTCACTTATTTTTCAAGGCAAATTTAGTATTAAAGGGTCGCCCTTTTAAGAGATAATATAGGGAATTTATGCTCGTGTCAATGTGTCGTTCTCGTGGGTAATTGTGACTGACCAGTTTGAAGTCCTTGAGGCCGAAGAAGATGGGTGTCCAGGCCCAGTTCAGCAGCAGCTGGCTTCCGTACAAGGTCATGGGCAACACCGCGCGCTCTGCAACAATTAACGACATACACCAATCAGCTTCATAGTCAGCCTAACGTCCCACTACTGGACACAGGTCTCTCATTATGCAGACAGCAAATATATTAAAAAATCTCTTAAAAAGCTGTTGCCCACGACTTTTGCTATTTCTTTTTTATTCATTGTAATTTTAAGGTGTTTTTGATGTACAATAAAGAGTTTTACATACATACTTCGTCCGCGAAGAATTCATTAATTGCGTTTCTCTCGGAAACTGTGGAATTTTTAGGGATAAAAAGTATTTTAGACGACGCTGTTAGCCTAGTTGGTAGTGACCCTGCCTCTGAAGCTTGCGGTCCGGGTTCGATCCTCGGTAAGAGCATACTTTGTATGTGAGCACAAATGTTTATTCCTGAATCTTTGATCTTTCTTATGTATTTCAGTATTTATTTATCTATATAAGTATGTATATCGTCGTCTAGTACCCATAACACAAGCCTTAAGAGCTTACTTTGGGACGAGATCGATCTGTGTAAAGATTGGCCAATGATTTATTTATTTATTTAATATTTATTATTTCATGTCCGTAGTGGGAACATAACAGACAGACAAATAGACATACAGAATTATTTTCGCACTTTTAATATTAGTATTCATAATATAAATTAGTATGAATTTAATTAACCCATTCATTGCCGGAAACGCCTATCGGTATAAATGTTTACCCCACCGCTATGCCATAAACGCCTATTAGCGTTGAGATTCCATTTAGGATTACATGTTCAGCATCTGACGCTCAGAAGAAATATCTTTCTTCAAACTTCGTTTATAATTCTAGTTTATTCAAGTGCATTTAAAATATATCTGTTATCTACCCAACTATGTCCCATAAGACATATCTAATCCACTTTATAGTAAATCCATCATATGTTACACAGATAACGAATCTCTTAATCATATCTGATAAACCTAAAATTACATAACATTCCGATATTTCGCAGAAACATTATATTATTACAGGGCACGTCTATATTGCACGTTGTAAAATAAAGATAAAAAATACCAGCAATAATACGCATTATGTGGAACCGCCCAAGGCTGATATGTTACTGATGTTACTACTGAAAATTTTTATTACGAAATGTTTTTGTAGGGAATAAATATCTCAATCTCAATCTCATTTAAATAAATTATTAAATGAAAATATTTTTCATTGTTCCATAATATGGAGCCATTGACTAAATAACACTTCTACCAATATAAATTCTATGAGTATATAAAGAAAAATATATATTATCTTAAGAACAACAAAATATATCTATATATATAAAAATCTTGAGTCACAGTGTTTGCGTTTGCACTCCTCCGAAACGGCTCGACCGATTTATATGATTTTTTTTATGTATATTTGGTAGGGTGAAAGTTTGGCAACCGGGGATGTAGCGCTCAGAGTAAATTCAAACATCATCATTGGCCTATATACATCCCACTGCTCTCACACAATAGAGTTTGCAAAACTTTTTTTTTTTTTTTAATTTTCTATTTTACCGGCCAATAGTGGCCCCCATGTTTAAAATTAATTTATTTACGTTACGGATCCATGTTGCCTTCATCGACTTACAAATGTTTACCAAATTTCAACTCAATCGGTCCAGTAGTTTCGGAGCAAATAGGCTGTGACAGACAGACAGACAGACACACGAGTGATCCTATAATAGTTCCGTTTATTCCTTTTGAGGTACGGAACCTAAAAAACGGAAAGTGACAGTTCCTCTAGGAACTGTCACTTTCTTTTTCTTTTTTAGGTTTCAAGAATAGATTCTTCGCGCTCGCTCGGTCAATAAAAATACATACCTGTGAAACCATCACACTCTTCAAGCACCAAATATGAGGCGTAACCCATAGAGCTGTATAGCACCGTCCACGCCGGCCCGAACACCCATTTAGGTGGGTTCCACGGAGCTTTCTTCAGGTCATCATACCAGGCCTTGCCCTGCTCGCTGCGGACTTGCCCGGCGAAGTAGATACCGTTCGCCCAGCCGCCGACGTTTGGAAGTATGATGGAGCCGATCGCTTGCCAGTTTGCCATTATGAAGTCACTGGAAAGCACATTTCAACATCATAAAGCTCGGCCGTTATCTATTGGTTATTATCTAGGGTACTCGAGGAAAGTCGCCTCCAAATTTCAGACCTCTAGGACCACCCTTTTAGGCTGTGCGTTGTCTATAAGTGAGTCACGGTGCAGTATTGTTTTATATGTATTGATTAGCTTTTTTAGCTGTAAGTTATGGCCAAACAAAGAGTTTGTTTTAACGCCTCCGTTGCCGCACATTTTCCCAAAGACTTCGCCAGGTGCCGTGTCAAACTAGGCGAGTTTTGCCATTGCTGAACGCACAGACGCGTCCACGGCACTGAATGAAAGTACCTACGTAAAACGCATATGCGCGTCGCCGGCAGTGAATGCCTTAAAATCATACAATTGTTTTGCGTTAAGTGTATCAGATCGGATGAAAAACGAAAAAAATATATATAATTTATTTGTTAAATGTAAAACGGTAATTTGAAATGTTATTTTTTCTTTAATATTCAAATTTGAAATTTTGGGTTGCAGGCGTAAAATGAAAGGCTGGTAACACTAGCCGTAGATTTGATCAACCTTTGCCCTTTGGTTTCATAATGATAATCACAATGTTAAACTGTAGGTATAATTACCGTGACCCAAATAAATACAGAACACCATAATCATCATCATCATCAGCCTCATCACTTCTGGGTCACATCTTTCAATAATTTCGCAGACGTGTGTGCAGGTTTCCTGCCGATGTTTTCTTTTATAAAGATGCTCGTGGTTAAAACATTACTAACTTTATAAATGCGAAAGAGTGTTTGTCTGTTTGTTAGGCCTTCACAACCTACAGAATGCCCTGCCCCTAACTCAAAATCGAAGCACCTTATTTTCGCCTTTTTTTTAATCATGAAGAAGACCAGCATCGGCCATTTTTAGGGTTCCGTACCTCAAAAGGAAAAAACGAAACCCTTATAGGATCACTCGTGTGTCTGTCTGTCTATCTGTCTATCTGTCTGTCTGTCTGTCCGTCTGTCACAGCCAATTTGCTCCGAAACTACTGGACCGATCGAGTTGAAATTTGGTATACATATGTGACCGGAACACGGACGCGTGACGTAAATATATGAATTTTAAACATGGGGGCCGCTTTTTGGGGGTTAATAAGAAAATTAAAAAGAAAAGTTATGCGACCTATATCATGTGACATATCAAATGAAAGGGCTTAATGTGAGGATCTTAAATAGATATCTTTTTTTTTAATTTCAAGTAAAATAGTTTAGAAGTTATTTAAGAACATAGGCGAAAATTGACCATTCCGAAACTACTGGGGCAAAAAATACTAAAAATAGATCTTTACCTATAGATTACAGGAAAACCTATAAGAAGTCTATGGTATTTAAAGTAACCTAGTAAATTTCAGATAATCATGTACGGAACGGAACCCTCTCCACGCGAGTTTAACTCGCGCTTGCCCGGTTTTCATCAGGCGATTTCTCAAACTCCTTTCCCGTTAATTTCTTTGAAATATTAAAAAAAACATTTAAAAGCAAATAATCTTTAAAATACCTGGCGTTATCGAGAACCTCCATATTCATTGTTATATAACACTTAATCAACTTGTTTACTTAAGCCACAAACACATACTGACGTCGATTAGTAATTTGGCACGTACGATGACGAAGCACAATACTACTTTATGTCTTAGGGTATTCCTGTTTTATATCATTTATAAAGCGCAGAGCTGCTATATTTTAATTCATATGATTCCACATTTTTAAAATAACATGAAACTATCTCGAAAAAATCTTTGCTGCATTATAAAAGATACTAACAAAGTATTATTATAATAATCCCCGGTATATAAGTTGAACCAAAATGGCGGTCGTCCGCGCAGGTACAACTATGGTTACGCGCGGCCCATTCCGCCTCACCTCATACCGCACTACGATTGAGACCCGAAAATGTGTTCTGCGCATTAGGGTGGTCCTCATATGAGTTCTTCTTTATTTTTTGGTGAGACACCACCTTATCTGTTTCTATGTCCGAAAATAATAAATTAGTATTTTTTACAATTCATTATTAAAAACAATTAGCCATAATCATCGCCGTAAAAACAAACATAGGGCTTATAGGCCAGTTATCACCAATTTTAATACCAACAAAATTACTTTGAATTTTTAATTCGCTTCAAGTTAGTTGAATTTCAAATCTAGGTAGCCCTTAAACATTGTTAAAAAATAAGGAAAAAATACTTATTTAATATTTTTGGACATAGAATCAATCAAATCAGGTGGTGTCCCACCAGAAAATATAAAATAGTTCATTTGAGGACCACCCAATTAAACAGAGTTACCAAAATTGATGCTTAACTTAACAGTTCCAACTACACAAAACAAAAGAACATAATGACCCTTTATTTAAATAGACACTGAAATTGCTTAATTATTTTAGAATTAATTACCTGTATAAGTGACTGTAATGACAATCCGCTTGTTTACTGATCTATTAAATACTCATCCACATCAAAAGATGCAATGGAATCAAAAAAAGTCTAGTAGATTTTAGGGTTCATTACCCAAAGGATAATAATAGAACCCTATTACTAAGACTCTGCTGTCCGTCTGTTCGTCTGTCACCAGGCTGTATCTCATGAACCGTGATAGTTAGGTAGTTGAAATTGACACAGATGATGTATTTCTGTTGCTGCTATCCCAACAAATACCAAAAAACAGTATAAAATAGATATTTAGGGGGCTCCCATACAACAAACGTGATTTTTTTGCTCGTTTTTGCTCGATATTGATAACGGCAACAGGTAGACGCTTGATATATTCACAGAATATTTAGATATATGTTTTTTCTTACTCATCACAAATGTAGTAGGTAATACAACTTTACAACTTTGATCCTAGTGTTGAGGAACACCAGTACCTAATATGTATTGTGTGTTGTAAAGAAAAATTACTGTACTTTATTTTAATTTCCAGCAACATAATTTATAGTCTATTGGCTTAAGACGGAGAGATTTTTCATTAGGTATTTATCCTTTTCACATAATTATGATAATTGATTAAAACAAGAAACAGATGTGTGTTATATTTAAAAATATCTAATTTTAGAATCTGTATAAATGATGAATTGTATTAACGGAACCAATTTTGATTATAATTCACCTGAACATACTTTGGGGTCCACAAAATGCTGTATGATTCTTCTCACCGTTGCCAAAAGTGTAACAAGAAATTAATTCTATAGTCATAAGCAAAAGTAAGTGGCTACTGAATGAGACTTGCTTCATAATAACTGTTATTATGTTAAGACATTCAGGGGGCTCGTAACCGGGCTAGTTTTTCGGCAATGTATTATTGTAATTCGGGCTATCCTCAAATGTTTACATTCAAAATGTATGTCCCCATTAGTGATGTAATATGTAATAATTTTGGGCATAGTCCGAATTGCAGATTACCGCAAAACTAGCACGTTTACGACTTTGAGCCTTTACATTCTCTACATAAGTATACATTCTTTTACATTGGTAAATAGTATTATTTTGTTTTAGTATTTTAAAGAATAATATTGATACATAAACAATTGTACAAACAGACGTATGGGTAGTAATTTATATGTTAATTGTGTAGATAGATATGAAAGATAATGAACGCGTTGAATTCTTTTTTAATTCTAATTATGGATAACGCTACAATCAGATAAGATCAAAATTAATTTAAAGACTTACCAGTATATTTATTAACTTCTTAAGTCAAGGTGCGTTTTTGGTTTTCAGGTAAAGGATTTGATTTAACTTGTCACGTAGGTGTTACTTTACTTACGTAAGTTATGTTAAATTATGAGCAATGTTTGATTTTCTAAAAATAGTTTACCGGTGACTTCATAAATAGCAAAAAATACCTGAAGTAAATAATACCGAAGTTCTACCGTACCTGTTAATTTTTGATCAAGGTAATGGAGAGAACCCGGCGAAAACACAGGAAAGAAAAAAACTAGTGGTGAAATCAACAGTGAATAATGTTATAAGATGAGATTAAATCTTCCGCGGACTTGTAGGATAACAATACATTAGCATTACTTCGTAACTTAGTAGGGTAACCAAAAGTTTGTCTGAAAAGTCAGATGCTAAGTACTTTCCAATTTACGTTTGACACCGTTAAAATATATGTAAATGCAGCATTAAAAAACTTAACGATTCTATAGTTTCACCATAACGCTAATTTATAAAACAATGTATTGACTTTACGGTGTCACTATTTTTCGGAATAACTAGAGTCGTCTAGTGTGAACAATATTTGCTTTTATAAACTTAAAACAAATCGTGCTTGTAACGAAACGTTTCAGCTGTCATTCGTTCGTTCCCGTTCCAGCAGCGATAGAATCTTAACTAGTGCATTTTTTTTATTGAACTTGAAAAAACACATCTTATTTTAACGCAATAAGAGAGGTTTTAGATTATATAAGCTACCATTATAATTATACTTAGGTACTTTGCAATTTTTTTTATTTTAATTTATTGGTGGCAGAATACAAAAACTTTTGTCGTTTTACTTTAGCGGTTTGTTAGTAATCTTAGTACAAGATATATTACTTGTATGTGCTTGTATCAAGAGTAGGTACATCATACACCACATACTTATTTACTGATAAGCATATTGTACATACTTAGTTTATTGAGAAGTGTATACTTACCTGAGTACTAAACTTGGCCAACAAAGTTGTTTATTTACTTCGTATTTACCTATTTCATAACATTTACTTCCCAGTAACCAGTACAAAGTTTTTAAGTGGATTGTTAAGCACTTTTAAGTACCTAATCATAATACAAGAGGTGCGTTTAATAGTCACTTTGCGTGGGGTCCACAATTTAACAGAATTTATTTCGCTCTGGTAATTTTAATAAATAGTTCATTCATAAATTCGTACGTTTTTTGCAGTAACATCAAGCTAACATGATAAACTGGTCAGCAATAGGCTCCATGCTGTTTCCCAACGTTGGGGGCTGGCTTGGGGCCCTCACCATGGCTGGGCAAGTCAAGAGCCCTGATGGCAAGGCCTGGTATCAGAAGATTAAAAAGCCTAGCTGGAACCCTCCTAACTGGGTGTTTGGGCCCGCTTGGACAGCATTGTATAGCAGCATGGGGTATGCCAGTTACATGGTGTATAGAGATTGCGGAGGAATGACGGGTAAGAATAAATATAGGGCTTTTCCTACTTGTTCTGCTTTATCTCCAACTGAGAATTTTTTCCCATTACTACCCAATGCGGGGACAGTAGGTTAAGAATCCCATTTGTACCAACAAATTATAGTACATTGTACATATAGGGTCGTAAGAAGAGAATAACTAATGAGACTGTTAGAAGACCGACGCTGTAGGCGAGGGCTTTTAATTACTTGAGATTGGTATCCCCTTACTGCCCGTGATACACACAATGTGTTTCATCACATTTGTCAGGAAATGAAATAAAAATTACACAAAAAAAAACCATTGCACACCGTGAATTACCATCAGGTGGGTAGAATAAACTATATGTCGCGTCGGTTACACGCTACTTGTATAAGAAAACGATCCCGGGCGCGCACCCCGCCAGAGCCGGCGCACACGCACCGATGTCAGCGGGAGTTATAAACCATGCAAAATCCATAACTCCCATGGGAGATAAATTGGCTATAGCTGCTCTATACGCCTGCGTATAATAACACCCTTTCCGAGCAAGTGTGATGGAAAGTAATTAACTTATTTATTTATTATCTTATAGCCTTAAAATAAAATTTATTTTAAGTTGAACTTCGTCATTTAGGTATATCATATTCATATCATATGATGGTGAAAAGGTTTTAGAAGTCTTATTTTTACTTACAGATAAAGCAATAGTCCCTATGGCGTTGTATGGCGGTCAGCTTATTTTTAATTGGACATGGACGCCCGTCTTCTTTAGAATGCATTTAATTGGCTTGGTAAGTTTTATCATCCATATAATAAATATGTAGAAATACATGCATACATAGCATCACGCCCGAAATCCCTAATGGGGTGGGCAGAGCCACAAGACTACTTGTGGCCATGTACGATTAAGATGGTGTAGAAATGATGTCTGTAAATTAAAGTGGTATATACTTAGATTTGTATAAAACTCTAGACATCATTGTTGACTTATATGTGTACAGATTTGAAAAAATGATACCTCACCGAGTTTCTAGCCGGCTCTTCACGGTAGAGCATTTTTTTCGGAACCGGTGGTAGATTCATTCCTTGACCTTCATAAGAACTTGTAAAAGCCTAAATTGAATAAAGATAATTTGACTTTGACTTTGAAAGACATTTACAAAAAAGGCGGAGGGGGGGGGGGTAGTGAGATATCACGTGTATATTTTTTAAGTTTTTCGTTGAATGCGCGATTTCTAAAGCGAAAATCGGCGCGTGACGTTTCTTTTATTATTCTTATGCCAATCAGAAACAACTTGCCACCTTTATGTGTCTGGTTTCCAGAATTAAATAAAATGTACATATTTAAAAAAAAAAATTAAGATACTTTATAACAAAAAATTAAACGTGATTTTGCATCGGAGGAGGGGGGGTAGTCTGAAACCTCACCGCGTATCACCAGAGGGAGAAGGGGGGTTAAAATGTTCCTAAAAACATCGTGGTTAATGGAATACCCGTAATCATCTCACATTTCCCTATTCATCCATAATTTTACTAAATCAATTGGTGTTCCAGGCCTTCCTTCACATGCTGGTGTTGGACGCAGCAGCGGCCGCCTGCGCGCTCAGTTTCTACGAGGTCAACCCAACCACAGCGTACTTCATGCTACCCTACCTAGCCTGGCTTAGTTTTGCCACTTGCCTAAATTATTCCATATGGCAGCTGAATAAGAAGACGAATTAGGACAATAATAAAACCAAACTAAAGTTGACTTGTCTCGTACTAAGTGCGGTTTCAGACTTGAGTGTAGATTAATAATACGGGCATTAATGACAGTCTTCATGCAAAACATAAGAGATCTGGTGACTTTTCTGTGAACTGTGACAAAAACTGGAGTCCATAAAGTCTATTGTGTTGTATTGTCTAATCTATTGATTAGCGGAACAATTTTTTTTTTTAATTAATTTGCTTTGTTTGAAAGCATGAATGCGTAATGAATTAAGCCCAAGTATTATAATGTTATTCATCCAATATCTTTATTTTCGCAGTCAGTAATAATATAAAAAGACAAGTTTCTTGTACCTATAAGAAAACCTTTTAATACATGTTTTTTTAAAGTAAGATTTTTGTTTTTATATCAGTTTACTTGCCTATATTCCAAATTCGAGAAGTACTTAAACATTGTTATTTGAAATTTTGCCAAGGCTAGGGTAATTTATTTCAATAATTAGCTATAAGTACTTGTTTCTTTGTTAATTTTTACTATTCCAGTTGAGAGGTATTTTTTATAAAAACCTTATAAGTTGATCGATTTGAGTACGTATTATACTTCTAATTATAAGACGCTTAAATAACTGTCATAGAGATAAGAAAAAAATGTTACCATATATAATAAAAAAAACACATATTTTAATATACAATACAATATTCATTTCCCACGTTTCAGTTGATTCAGTTCCCCTTGTTGTATGGACGCGTCTTTGTATATCTGTTTCACCTTATCCTTCCTTATATTGTCGCTGGAAAGAAAAATTAAAATTAATCTCTAATAGTTCAGTATTAGAAGAACCCTATGATATTACGGTTTACGGTTGCAATTTTAATGAATTAATTTAGGTTATTTAATGTAAGCAAACTAACCCACGTGACTAGTCCAGTCAATCTTTTTTATCTATGGTATGTCTTGATTGGCTGGTTAGCTGTCACGTGGGTCAGTTTGTTTACATTTAGCTTATTTAACTACCAAAGCAAAACCAAGTCGCTCAGTGCATCCCTTACATACTTGACTAGTTTGACAGAGACGCACTGAGCGACAAACGACTCGCGGGCATGTCGTGCTAGCCCCCCAGACATGTTGCTAATATCTACTTCAGATCAGCCATGTGATATCTATTAACGTGCGCAGCCGCTGTTCGGTGGTAAGCGACACATTCAAATTTAGACCGAATGACTTGGCATTACAGTCTAAATTAAGTTTCGTTTATCCGCTGATCAGCCGCTGCGCACGATAGGGAATCACACTATCATAACGATATTAATTATATCAAATGGAACACGCAATGCCGTGGTTTTCAATACATATAAAACAGTAGCGCGACTCACTTATAGACAACGCACAGCCTAAACGGGTGGTCTTAGAGGTTTGAAATTTGGAGGAGACATTCCTCGAGTACCCTAGAGGTGCACTAAGGAGGGATTTTTGAAATTCCATCCCTAAAGGGGTGATAAAGTTTATACGGAAAATACCGCGGTCGAAGCCGTGGCGGATCCACAGTCACTTATATTTCTCAACCATCACTAAAGTCATGAGTTTTTTGAATGTTTAAGATTCTGCGAGATGATGGATGCTAGAGAATCGACTATTTTAATATAATTTAATTCTTTTATCGCTGTGTTCGGTTTAATGATGTTTAAACTGTAATATCATGTAAATATACTTTGAATAAATAAATAAATAAAATGATAGAATGGCGACATAAAAAGTGCCACTAGCACCAAAGTCATCTATCGATTCAGATGATAATAAAATAAACAATTTAATTTTAAGCTTCACTGGACAATATAGTCGACTAAAAAATAATGTAACTGCGAATAAATTATCGTTTATATAATTTTATAACCTCTATTATAACTTTATTGAATTTACCTCTTTATCTTGTCTCTGATCTTAACAGAGGCTATGTAAGCCTTGTCCCTCCTGATCTCTCTGAGAGCTCCCTTCATCTCTCTCTTGTATTTGTGCTGCAAACGCTGCCGTTCCGCCATCTCGCGGGAGAGCTTAGAACTCTTACTACCTGTGAAACTGTTGAAAAAAAATGTAAGTAATACTTTTTGGTAACAGTGTTGTTAAATCAATTCCTTATATTTTGTGAAAGAAGCGTTTTCCCCGGACTTCGTCCATAGAATCCGTTTTGTCCGTCTGTCTTCGTTTCATCCTCGGAGATAAATGTCTATAATGGCAAATTTCATTGAAATCGGTTAAGCAAGCCGTAAAAACAAATAAAATAGACAAACATACTCATTTTCGCGTTTCAAATACTAGAAGATATTGTGATTGCGAAAACAAAATTATCAACTTACACTTCTTGTATATCTGGTTCATATAACCTCAAAGTTTTAGGCTTCGGTCTTTCCCTCGACAACGGCGTATAGGTCTTCACCTCCAATAATCCTTTCATATACTTTATTATACTACCAATAGTACTCCCCACCTTCTGAGGGAATAATTCCAACTCCAACCTACTTAGTAGCTGTATGTGTGGCTCAAAAATGCATTCCTGTGCCTCCATTTCATTGCAATTATCAAAAAACTCTTTCAACATCAACGTGGCGTTTAAAACCGTTCGAATTTTAAACTCATTGTCTATGGAATCCGAAAGCAAATCCTTCCGCGTCATTCTCCAGCCAGCATCCAGCTTCGAACAATCGTCTTCCAAATTTAAAATCTTAGCGTCTCTGTGCAAGCGGAATGGCGGGACGACTTGTATTGGATTTAGAACGGTTGTTTTCGCGCTCAAATAAAGAATACCCCGTAAAAAATTAATGGCGGCAGGCACGTATCTTTTCGACAATACTGTGTATTCTAATATGAGTGTAGTTACAAACATGCCTCGAGAAATAGAGTACGCGTCTCTAAATTTGCAATTTGTTAGAATCTCAGACATGAAGGTCAAAGATGGCGTCGTGATGGGGTGTCGGAAATCAGAAGTGGGATACAGAAAAGAAATTAGTTTGAATAATATTAAAGTGTCCAGATCGGGAATACGTTTCGGCTTCTTTTTGTACTCGTTGTGTTTTTCTTTTAATATTTCCGCGAAGAATTTCCGTGAAGACACTTTGTTGATGTGAGCTATATCGTAGAAATATGGCGCTATTCTGTCTATTATTGAAAACGACTTCAACAATTCGGCTTCGTCTTTCAGATTTGCGAACAGATCGTTTACGTATTGTAGCATATTTGCGAATAATTTTGATAGTAATTCTTTGTTATTTTCTCCTAAACTTGGGTCGTAGCTTTTTATTAGTTTTTGTAAGGCTGTCGACTGTTGAGGCGGTGTTTTGCATGCTAATAATTTCTGAAATAAATATAATAGATGATTAGTATTGTCTGGCGGTGTATAAAACAGGCTGCGGAAAACTGTTTGTGCCCTATGTGATAGCTTACAGACCATTTTGGACTTTATAACATGAAAATAGCGACTACAAGTTTTCTCGTGTTCAGAGCGAACTAGTTATAGTTTTATAGTTTTACGCACTGAGCGACAAAAGACTGAGGGCATTTTATATCAGTGGAATAAAAAACTAAACAGTTCGACCTATCTAACTGTTCGGTTTTCAGTTCTAAAGAAGATGTAGAAAGGTTTGTTACCTTCAAATTTTCATACTCTGTAGTTTTTCCTAAAAACGGTTTTAAATCTTCGTCATCTTCGCTTTCTTCGGCCTTTGCATCATCACTGTCAGAATCTCCAATAAGTTTGGTTTTACTCATTTTCAACAGCTTATTTCCGTCATTTTTATTTTTTGTTTGGGGTTCATCTTCTTCGCTAGAATCTTCCTCGCTGTTCGATTCTTGTACCAGACTGTTTTTACTTTTATTTTCGGTTTTGTTAGCAGTATCGTCTTCATCATCTTCATCATCAGAATGATCCGTTTCATGTCCTGTACTTTTTTGTACTTTATCATTGTTTTCTGTGATATTATCGTCGTCACTGACTTCGTCACCACAGTCATCAGCTTTAGCCTCTCCATAAATTTTGAGTTGATTAGAATTGCTTGCTATTTTCTTTGTCGCTTTTTCTGGTTCTTCATCACTTGATTCACTATCGTCAGAACTTTCTTTGTTGACTTGTGTTTCTGCTACTTTTACCTTTGGTGCTGTACTTTTACTTTTTTTATCAGTTTTCTTATTAGTTATTCCATCATTATTGTCAACATCGCTATCAGCTTCTTCACTGTTATCTGAACCCTGAAACAAAATGCTGTTCTCTTTTTCATTTATAGACTTGTCTTTAGTTTTACTTTCTGATTCACTTTCCGCTTCTTCCTCGTCACTTTCATCACCTTCACTTTCTTCTTCATCATTCTCACATTGATTACCATCTTCCTCATCATCAGAAGATTCCGTAAGGCCATCGTCATACTGTTTTTTGGAGTTAGGTACTGAAAGCAAATATAAGTAATCTATTGTAATTTCGCGCACAAAGAAAGAAATAGACAAACAAATAAATGCGTTCCTTGGCGGGCGCACTCGTTTCATAAATTAATAAATTGGGCATACCTGAATAATCTTTCAACACGTGGTCAGGCACTAGAGGTTTTCCGTCCTTGTCGTACGCTAACATGAAGTCTTGCTCATCATCTAATGCGAAGTTGTCCTCCAAGTCATCTGCTGATCTGTAAACGTCACACACATCCAAGTCCATAATGTTTCAAAATAAACCGAAAAAGTGTCTGTTGGTTAACCTATACAGGACACCGTGTAACTGTGCGCTTAAAACTTCTAAACTACTTAATGATATTAAGTAGTTATCAGTGTCATATCAGAATATATTGACATGTAAATTGCAGTAAAATTTGAAGAATAACTTCAGTCGATATCCATAAATGGCGTAACAACCACCGTCTCATCAAACAAACGCACTCATAACAGTATAGACAAATTCGGCGTCAAAAGAAAGTGTTGCAGGCGAGTCTAAGCACAGATCAGGCGCCTCATTCGGGAACGCTAAGTGATTCTGTAGCGACTCGTAAGCCATATCTCTCATCTCGCTCTTACGCATTTCGCGTCGTGCGGAAGAGTGGAATGAGAAACCTGGCTTACGAGTCGCTACAGAATCACTTAGCGTTCCCGAATGAGGCGCCTGTGCTGTTTTTATATTCCACTTTTTGCATATTTATTATTCAAGTATTTTCATGGTACTGGGGCAACAAAGGAGTGGAGGCCCCCTAGACTACAATATTGACCCTCAATATCATCTACCGACGATCAATATAATTGTGCAACCAATTATATTGCACAGTTATGTTGATCGTCAGTAGACGATATTGACCATCAATATCATCTATTGACAATTGGTAGGTACTTATCATTATAGTAACAATATAAGGGTACGGAAATCACAAAAAATACCAATTAAATATTTACCTATTTGACTGACTAATAACGTTAGGTAATTTACGCGTCAGTGCCACTGTGGAGTTCAACGCTAGTCGCCATTCTCAATATTCAATCCGCGGATAGATTTGGTAAAAATGGGTTAAAATTCGATATTTGCCGCTTACAAAATATGACAACTGGTTGGTTATCACTGTAAACAAATCTATCCATTTGAATATTGGATTGAATATTGGGAACGGGAGTAAATCTACACATCTTTACTCACCTATGTTTAATCGCCGACGGCGCTTTGGCGTCGTAGTCCCCCTTCATCCTAAGATCCCTCTCTCGCTCTAACTGCGCCATCTTCAGTTGTTCCTCTCTTTCTAACTTCTCATCGGTTTTTATTGCGTCCGACGGCTGGAGATCGGAAAGAAATTACATTAATTATAGTGATCTGTCAAAGTTATAAGAGCAAAACAGTACTTTATACTTCCACATCTACACAAACTAAAGAAATCGGAGCAATGTGTATGGTACATAGGTCCTAAAATCTATAACCACATTCCTAAAATAATTAAAGACGAAAATTTGTGTGATAAAATATTTATAAATAGGTTGAAACAGTTCTTAATCCATAATAAGTTCATAAATGATGATGTAAATAAATAACCAATGAATGTTAGAAGTAAGAGAGAACTAATAACCAGTTAATGCTTAATCTATCTTTATATATATAATTCTTCTGTGAGTGTGTATGTCACTGAACTTCTCTCAAACGACTGGACCGATTTTGATGAAATTTTTTGTGTGTGTTCAAGGGGATCTGGGAATGGTTTAGATTCACAAATCAGGCCGGCAGATGGCGCTGCAGTCCGTATGCAGGACAACGTCTGACGGGTCCGCTAGTCTATATATATAAAAATGAAATGCTGTTCGTTAGTCTCACTAAAACTCGAGAACGGCTGAACGGATTTATCTTATCTTAGTCTTGAAATGTTCGTGGAGGTCTAGGGAAGGTTTAAAAGTACATAGGTTACTTAAATTATTATTCTTCGCAGACGAAGTCGCGGGCACCAGCTTGTATCTATATATATAAAAATGAATTGCTGTTTGTTAGTCTCACTAAAACTCGAGAACGGCTGAACGGATTTATCTTATCTTAGTCTTGAAATGTTCGTGGAGGTCTAGGGAAGGTTTAAAAGTACATAGGTTACTTAAATTATTATTCTTCGCAGACGAAGTCGCGGCCACCAGCTAGTGCTTAATAAAGTTAAAGTCTAACGATGAAAAATTTATAAAGCGTAGGATTTAAAAGACTTGTAACTATGTTATCAATAAATATACAGGGTGTCTCATTTAAATCGGTCAGTATGGGAAGGTCTGAAACTATAAGACATACGAAGAGCTGTTCTTAGGAACCATGTCCTCGATTTTAATGGGAAGAAAAACTGCATTCATACATTGTTCATTTTAGACATAATGTTTCATAGAGCCATTTACTGCTTAAGACTACACGATCGGTGTCTGGATAGAAATAGTGTAAGTTGACTTTTTTCAAAACAACTGGGTTCGATTCCCGAGCTGAGTACAGGTTTTTTTAGGTGTATGAATGCGGTTTTTCTTCTTATTAAAATCGATGACATGGTTCCTAAGAACCGATCTTCGTATGTATTATAGTTTCAGACTTTCCCACACTGACCAATTTAAATGAGACATTCTGTATTAATATGAATACCAGGGGTTGGCAACCATTAGGCAGTCAAAGGCCACATAGTGGAGAAATGAGGTAGAGACGGGCCGCACTTTTTCATAATTTTGATAATAAGTATCTATCTATCTATATAGGTAGGTATTATAATACTAAATAAGAATTTCATTTACAAAACAGCCGCGGGCCGCGCATTGCCGAACCCTACTTTATACCAATGCTATAAGAGTTTTGACAGTCCATTAGAGTCCACAGAAAAGTTGGTTTATAGTTGTAGCATATGCATGTTGCAAAGTTTCTTTTTTTAAGTAACGAATAGGTTCTCACAGTGCCTCTCTTCTCGAATCTCAGTTCACGCATCATTTTGTCATAATCTTGGCTGTTTTTCTCCACTTTGCCCAACACCTTGTCTATGGCCGATTCTTCTTCAAGTCTTGCTCTATAAGAAAATATTACATTATCATAACAAATTTTACTTTCCTACAAGGAGAGCAAGAGGCCTCTAAAAATCTTAATATTTTGTAATGTAAAACTTATTGCTTTTAGGGACCTCATGCATTCATATTATTATTATTTTAGTCATTTAATGCTTTTTTTTTTTTCAAAATCTTTTCATACCTTTTGAAGACAACAGGCTGCAAGTCCTTCCATTCACTATCAAGTTTCTCTGTCAGATCGAGGGTTTGCTCTTTCTCTTTCTGCTTCTCCACTTTTCTCTTCTTACTCTCAGCTATCAGCTGCTCAATCAGGTCTTTGTGGGACTTGGCTCCGTCTTTGTCTGACCTAGAGAGCACTCCTCCACCGAAATGACCCTCGGCCACAAAGTCATCTAGAAAATGTTATTAAAATCATCACCACATGATTTATGCTGAACGTCCAATATTGCAATATACAATAACGTGCAAAATGAAGGCACACTCAACGGCAAAAACTAGCATAACCTGTATATTGGAATTATTGGTCGAATATCAGTGAACAAAAGCAGGGACAGCGTAGTGGTCTAACGCGCGGTCTCTCATACCTCATCTCTGAGATTTTCGGTTCTCATGTGCGGTATTAAAATTTATTGTACCATCGACTGCTGCCCGGTACTATGACAGGAGGCCGGTGCTCAGCAGTGAGACGGAGATAGTCCGAAAATGAAAATATTTCTTTTGCAAGTAGGCCACTTGAACTCTTTCACATGTCGCTATCGATGATGACTATGATCATAGAACAACACAAAGGACAAGCGAGTAGAACCCTGAACTCAAATAGAAGTATAGTAAAATATGAGCATTTGACAAAAATCAAACGGGCACCTCAAGCTAAGGAGACCAACATTGGAACCACTAAGCCAAATGGTCAAATCTTGTATCATAACAAACTCATCAAAGGGTCTCAAGAGCGGTATGTCTTTATGATGATCACAGATATGATTCCCAAAGATGTATTGTTGAGTGTAATAATTTATTGACTTAATCTTACCATCCAGCCCTTTGAAGCCAGCTTCATCTTCTTCATCAGACCGGGGGTCATCAAACTTTTCAATCTGCTCTAATGTTTGACCTCTGAAATTAAACAAGCATGCTGTATTCCTTTTTATTATCTAGAGCAGGGTTTCTTAATCTTTTTGTAGGTACCGTACGGACTTCTTTTGGTTTCAAAAATCTCAGTACACTTTTTCGAATAGAATTCACAATACTCAACTAATCTTAGCCACTTGAATGTCACAGGCAGCAAATCACAATAGCATTGTTTTAAGCCATGGATGACACAAAAACTGTTTTTCATATATTTCATGGCACGCTTTTTCGCATTTGGTTGGTTGTGGCGTTCCATGCCCAACAATTGAAACCCAGGTCAACAATCTGTGATCTAGAGTCTGTTTCATTCTTGAAAGGTATATAACTATTGTTATAGATAGATTATTAGTAGTGATGCAACGAATACGAATACGAATATTCGTATTCGCCGAATAGTAGACATTTACCGAATATTCGTATTCGGCGAATACTAATACGAATATTTAAAAACTGATATTTTTGTACGAGACTTTTTTCAACGGCTGGGAACATCCAGACTGAAAAAAGAAATCGCCTAAAACCAGAAAATCTACACATTTTATATTTTTTAAATAAAATTTTGCCTGTTGTAAATTTTAATTATTAGAAGAGTAAACATTATCAAATTAATAAGTCTTTTATTACCATGGCGAGATATTCGTATTCGCCGAATAGTAGGTTTGATATTCGTTTTCGTATTCGTAGAAGTAGTAGTAAAAGTAGTATTCGTTGCATCACTGATTATTAGCTTTTGCAATGTGAAATTTGTTTGTCACTATTCCATTGGAAACTGCATTTTATTGTAGTAAAGAGAAGATTATATCACTCTACAGCCCTCCAATTATCATGTCAATGTGAGGAAGAAATTAACTCATACTTGGTAAGATTAATAGTCAAGCAAATTAATGTTCCGAGAACATTAATTGGCTTGTTGCATAAATGGATTTTCTTACAACTACGCTTTAATTTCTTCATTATGGCCTTAAATACTCAGCACAAAGCAACAAATAAGGGCTTATTTGCTCTAGAGCAATAAAGTTGCATACAAAATTCATTATTACACCGATTGTATTTTTTTTAATTTGGTTAGTTGATCAAGAAGTTTACACCAACAGGTACCCAATCCACCCATTCACAGTCTGACGGGACAGCTGACCACCAAAACGTTATGCTCAAAGTACTGGCTGATAGGAAAGAAAAGCATATTATGCACCTTGCATCAAGTGATGTGTTATTGCGCTCGTGTTTTTAGAGCCCTCACTTGCGTTCGGGCTCCAAACTAACACTCAGCGCAATAGTGAATCACTTTCTGCTTGGTGCAACAATCTACTATCCCTTTAAAAATTCAGATCCAGCAATGAGCTTAATTTAGGTAAAAAAAAGTCACCTGTGCGTTAGAACTTCATCATCTGCCAAGTTATAAATATTCTTCCTGCTATGCTGCTTGGCCCTCTCCGCAGCAAATCGTGCTACCATCCGGTCCTCCGCTGATAACTCATTGTTTTTCTCCCCAATACGCTTGTCTATGAATGTGTTAGTTTTGTGCATCAACTTCATCTCTGTTCCGAGGGTTTCCTTTCTCTATAAACAAGAAACAGAAAGATGTTTATAACATTTAAAGAGTTAAAATAGATTAGACTCATAATCGGTTAACAGTAAAGTAAATAAATATTTGAAAGCTGCTGCCTGCTGCAGTGAACTGTATTGATGATTTAAGTCAGAAATGAGTAAGTTTAATACATAGGTTCTAAGCTGCTATTGTACACACTTTCATTAAATAAATTACCTTCTGTACAGCTTTAGCACGTGATACACCCGGCAGGCCCCTATCATGCTTAGATTTCTTGCCCAAAACATGGTGTTTCTCTCTATTTATGTGAACTTCAAATGGATTCAACTTCTTCTTGTTTGCGTCGACCTTTCTCTTTTGGTTGGCTCTGTCAGCTGCTCCAGCATTACGCTTGTTTTTTACTTTAGCCATTATGAGTTATTATATGTTACAACTTTTCAAATAAAATAACAATAACGTTATCATACGTAAATTAACAGGTTAGAAATATTGACAACCAGCCGCGCGTGGTTCTGACATTGAAAGATTTGAATTGAAATGAAAGCAGTGAGATTTTTTGTTTCATTTTCCTTTAAGCCAAAGCGAAGGGAGCGAAGCCTATACAGCCAAAACAGCAGCGGGAGACAGAAAGGTAGAACAATTTTAAAACACTTGGTTTTATAAGCGATTATTTTTAACCCGTTTTGGAGATACATTAATAATGCCCGTAAGCAAAATAATATCAAGGTAAATTGACGGCGTTTTACCTAACAATAAAACGCTTATTAAAATACTTACCTTATTCGAAACCTTACATTATAATGAGAGCAGCGCTCGTTTTCGTGTCAGAGGCGGTCGCATACCTATATATATATCTTTTAAATAAAAGGCAACGGTTATTTTTCTGTGCTTGCCACACCAGGCAGGATAGTCTATAAAAGTGTCGCTGACATCATTAAATCCTCATTAAGTCTCATCTCTAAAAAATAACGATAATTACCAGGCAGAGTTTATTTGTAAGGTTTCGAATAAGGTAAGTATTTTAATAAGCGTTTTATTGTTAGGTAAAACGCCGTCATTAAAAACTGTACCGTTATTCGAAACCTTACATTATAATGAGACTTGTTTGTTATCGCCTGGTGTTTCAGATGCCAATGTGATTACTAGAAAAATAGTAAATAAAGAACAGGATCAAAAATAAGTATGCATGCAGTAAGGTGTCCAAATATAAAATTGATTTGGCCTCACAGTTTTTTATATTTACAAATATATGATATAACCGTAAAGTTAAATTATCTGTGTGGTCTTATTAAAATATAAGTAAAACTTTTAATAGGTATACTCTGTGCTTAATTACTTGCAATGAAAGGAACAAGGTTATTGTAATTGCAGATGCTAAATAAAATATATTTATTATCGTTCAAGTGTTTATTTCCATTAACACAAATCAAGAATAACTATCCTAATAGGTAGCGTTTTAGTAACAAAACCTAAAGCTAAAGCTAAACATTAGAGTTTTAATCTGATTGGTGCATTACGAGTGGATTAATAGAAAAGATAAATCTCAGTTAAACTATATAATTAAGACTAATGCATAAGTATCATCTTCTATCACAATCTTAACCATACTTTCTAAAAATGATATGAAATTATACAAAAACAACCTTAGTATTTATTGAATTAAATTAAATTAAAGTATTGACATAATCAATTTCTCTAAATTACTGTAAACAACCTAGTCACAGAATTTTATGATGAAGGCAAATTTTCTTTAATAACTTTCTTATAAAATTTATTAAATGTATTATGAGAACGCCAGTTACCTCTAGCTAGGATTTCATCTAACGGGTAGTTAAGCACCCAGTTTTTGGATGCCACAGCTGATCGGATGCTTCCTGCACTTGCCGAGATCCCGGCTTCATTTAATAATGATTTGATCCAATTAGCAATAATGGTCTTGGAGGCTGGTTTAGGGGGGCCACATACACTAACAAATAAACTATTTATACTAGTATCTTGTCTTCTCTGCATCGATGCTTTTAGTAATGAACTGACCCAATAAACTGGATCTAAATTCTGAGACTCTTGATTCTTCATTAAATACCACCCTGATTGTCTGCAATCCGGTCCATCCGTTTTCGACCCATACTGGGGCCAAAAGGTAATTGAATCATCTTTGATTATACAACTCTCTTCATCAGTCGTAAGTAATGTTAGGTCATGCACCCTTCTTCCTGAGCATAACAATAACAAACATGCAGTTCTTCTGGAGCATTCATAAAGGCTTGGACTGATTATAGTATTATCGCTCAACCAGTTTGACAAATAGTCAATATCCCAGATTGGTGCTTTACCTGGTTTGGGTTTTTTGATTGAAACTGATTTCATCACATGGCGAACAAGTGGATGAGAGCCTAACTGTCTAGACTTGTCCGGGTCGCACAACGTAGACACAACGGATTTATGAAGAGCTATGGTACTATATGAAAAACCATTTTCTTGAAACAAATCTGTCAAAAATCTGGCTAAATCGGAACTGTTCGGGTTAGACAGATTAACGCAATTTTTAAGGGCCCAATGGCACCAGCGCCTCCAGGCTGGTTGGTAGGTTTTCAGAGTAGATTCACGCCAACTAGATTTAAGAAATTCTCTTTGTTCTCGAGTCCAATTTTTTAATGCAGAGTCCCACCCCCACATTTCCAAATCTCCAGAGACATTTCTAGAATCTTGGATGGAGGAAGTCCTGTAGCTGTGTCGATCAGGACTTTCTTGAGATTGTAGATGGTGAACGGCGCGGATATGGCTCGCCGTCTGAGGTCCGGTCGCCAGAAAGCCTTCTCCCATTTGGGTACTACTATTAGGTAACGGCCTATTGCATGATTGAGATGGGCTAGAACCCGAGGTATTAGGAAGGGGGGTGGAAACACCCACGCTAGGGGATAGTCCCAGTTTTGACTCAGAGCGTCGTGAAATTCTGCTTTCTGATCCCTGACATCTAGACTCGCATATCGGGGCACGACATGGGCTTGATGAGAGGCAAATAAGTCTATTACTGGAGTTCCCTCTCTCAAGAAAAACATCCGAGTAAATCGGGGAACAAGATGCCACTCTGGCATCTTTTTCTGCCGTGACAGGTGATCTGCTTCGGCGTTGAAACGTCCCGGAAGATAATGCAATGAAAGGTAAATGTCGTGTGCAATTAGTATTTGATAAATTATTGCTGTTAGCTCTGAAAGTTGTCGGGAGCGTGTCCCGCCCTGATTTCTGAGATAGGACAGAATAGTCCGGTTGTCCGACTGTATAGACACAGTTGTGTGGGCTAGATTTAACGCATGTCCTGCGAGAACTTTGTAAATTGCTAGCATTTCCTTTACATTCGAATGAAACAATTGCTCTTGAGGGGACCATAGACCTAAGAGTGGTATGTTGTTCAGTTGAGCCCCCCAGCCTTGGCCTGATGCATCTGTTGTTAGATAATGCGACACTGGGTACTGATGGATGATAGATGCGCACGTATGATTTTGTAGCCACCAAAGGAGCTCTTTTTGAGCTTCCACTGGAATTAGGGCTTGACCAACATGGTTGGTTTTTAGAAGGTGCTGAGAGAATCTTTGTAACGCCCGATGGTATAGGCGTCCGTTCGTTACGCAAAAGCTGGCAAAGTTTAGCGTGCCTATTAGACTTTGCATCTCTTTGAGGTTGGAAATCTTTTTTAATGTTAAGGATTCTAATTTTCTTTGCAGGGCAAGGGATTTGTCTGATGGTAACCATTTTAGGTTTACGTGAGGGTCCCACATAACTCCCAAGAATTGTAGGCATCGCTGCGGGGTTAAAACAGATTTTGAGAAATTTATTTGCCAACCGAGGGATGAAAGTATTTTTATTGCTAGACTCACATGATTTTGTAGTTCGTTTCTGTCCTGAGATACTATCAGATAATCGTCTAGATAAACGATTACGCGTACGTTTCTTTCGCGTAGAAGCTGGGCTACCCAGTTGCTGAGCGTGGCAAATGCTTTGGGAGCTGATGCTAGCCCGAAAGGCAGGCACGTCATTTGAAGTAAGGTTTCCTTGTAAACAAGTCTTAGAAAGCATTTGTGGGCTTGTGCAATTGGGAGATGAAAATAAGCATTTGATAAATCTATCTTGGTCATCCAATCTGTGGCCTGGAGAAACCTTGGGACCGACTGGATGTTTATTAATTTGAATTTGCTTACATGTACGAACTGGTTCAGAGACCTTAGGTTGAAAATCGGTCGGTGTGTACCGTCTGCTTTCATGACCAAGAACATTCGAGATACGAAGCTGGGAGCTAATGGTACCGGTTCTAAGACCCCCATGTTTAGTAGCTGATCTATTGCGAGGTCCATCTCCTCCGATTGTTTTGTTGAGAGAGGATGGTTTAACAGGCAAGGCGTTTGTAGTGTTGGTTTTAAATAGAAGGGTATGCGGTATCCTTGAATCATTTTTAAAAGAACTTGACTGGCTCCGAAGGCCTGCCAAACTTTTACATATTGGGGCAGTTGGCCCGCTTGAAAAATTGAGTCAGAATTTTCTTCTGCCTCGTACGTTCTTACGCGAGTCATTAAATGGTTGCCTGACGGTGGCATGACTGGTGTAAGGCCCTGACCTATGACTCCTTGTACCTCGCTGCGCGCGAAAATTTCGGTAGCCTTGAGCGGGCGGCCTAGTAATAGGTTGTTCATAACCTCCATATCCTACCTGCGTAGTAGGGTAAGATGGATAAACTGCAACCTGCGCGGGTGCTACTTGTTGGTAGTAACTAGCCAAAGCCGGAGACGACGGCGTTTGAACTGTATTGAACTGATTGCCTTGCGCAGGCAACATGTATTTAGATTTAGTACTACTAGCCTGGGGCTGCGGGGCCTTTTTATTAAAGCGCGCTTCACTCTTGCTTGGCCAAAGAACTTTGCTAGTGCCACCTTTTTTATCTAACGCGGCTGTTAACTGGTCTATCTGAAAAAGACTGTCGCAAGAAGGGGGAATTTTGCGGAGTGATTCCTTATCAAATTTACTTTTTACTGATCTTAAAATGCTATCCCGCCTTTGCTGCACTAAGTCTGCTCGGTGCCCACAAGCCATTTGCAATAGTTCAGAAGAGATTTTACGATAATCACCTTCTAGGAAAATTTCGTTAATTTTATTTTGAATTGTGAGGGTATCTACGACCTCAGTGGAGCCTATCCAAGTCACGAATGAGCGAATACCCTGCTCCATGGTTTCACATTGCTTAAGTAAACCGAGAGAAATTGCTGCGAAACCTCGCTCTGTGTGGCTAAGATTGCTAAACACGTCGTAGGGTTTCAATTCATCATTTGTTTCTAATTCAATAAAACCTGGGGTAGATACATAATTTTTCTGAACATCGGAATATCTTATCTCCGCCCAGTCGGCAGATTCAAAACGTTGAACGCGTTTTAAAGATTCTAGGTGACTTGATACGGATTTAGGAATAGATGGTTCCTTAGTGACCGTTTCTAAAATTAGTGAGAAAGGATTCTCGACGCTAGTTTGTGCTACCTCCATACTATTTTGTAACGGCCCGTTCGTGGGACTATCAAACAACTCTCCACTTATATTTAAATCAATTTCATCCTCTACTGGGGCCACCGGAGGCTCCACGGGGGTGGCTAGGCTAGCTTCAGGGGCAAAGCGATTCGACAGGAAATTTTGAATATTTGCTACCTGTATAGAGAGGTTATTAAGTACTTCCTCATAACATTTGCGCTTTGCAGATTCATTATTATTAGGCTTAATATTAGCCTTCCGCTTTTTGGCTGATGGCGAAGACATCGCGGGTTCTTTGTCTTCGTGATCCATTTTCTGCACAATGAAAGAACAATAGGGACACAGAAGAATGTAATAAATGTAATAAAATAATGGAGTATCAGCACTCACCAAATGCGACCGCTCCGAGCGAAAAACAAGACGCCAATGAGGATTTAATGATGTCAGCGACACTTTTATAGACTATCCTGCCTGGTGTGGCAAGCACAGAAAAATAACCGTTGCCTTTTATTTAAAAGATATATATATAGGTATGCGACCGCCTCTGACACGAAAACGAGCGCTGCTCTCATTATAATGTAAGGTTTCGAATAACGGTACAGTTTTTAATGAAATGTATTGTAAATTTTAGATGTTATTCATGCTACACGCTTTTTACTTATACGTCAAGGGATTCAGTGCGATTAACTCGGTTGCTCAAACAGGTTTTTTTTTAACACCGATTGTTTTGGATTTTGACAGCTTCTTGCAGCAGGAAGAATATAACAGTAATTATTATATGATTTCACTGTTGAAAGTGAAACTACTATTGTAGATAAAACTTCCAGATGGTTTGTGCCTTTGTAGTCAGCAAGCGGTCGAATCTTTTATTTTCTTAATGTACATTTATGACGTGTATATTTTGTGAAACTTTATAAAATCTGTGCAAAGTTTGTCAATTTCAAATGTGACGCTCTTTTAAGTCTAAGAATCTCAATAATTGATTGGTTCCTCTTGTTACCGCCCATTACGGTTATTGGTCGATTTATCGTACCGAGTAGTTCCGACACGGACTTCGGCTAAATTCGTTTAGACGCCGTGTAGCACCTAGCGCGTAGGTATATTATTGTGTGGCTTGCTTTTCGTTCATTACATCGCGGGAGAAAATCTACTGACTTCAAGAAAATGGCAGACATAAGCAAGGAAGAACTAAAAACAGAGATCGCAAGTAAGTTTTGGAGTGAGATAAAGTAGTTTTACATATTTTCTGTTAAAAAGCCGTGTTTTAGGAACATTTTGAGCTATCAATGTCCTAGGCGTAGGAGATGCCCGGGGGCCGCGTAATGGCTTCCTACATTGTTCAAGGGAACTTATTTTTTCCTACGTTCGTATTGAAATATCTCTGATAGTAAGACGATTAAACGAAAATGTTTCAAGTGAAAGTAGTTTGCCACGGTTGTGCGGGCATCTTGAGATATTTGCTTTCATTTGTGGCTTTCTAAATTAGCTTGCCCACTGGTGGTTTATTTTTGTACAACGCGTAACTCTTTATCGTCAATGCTCCACGTATGTAGCGCTGCGATGGCGGCCTAGGATTATTATTTTTGATTCTGAAATGGTGCGCACTATGTTATTGAGTAGTTATTACTTGAAACTTTTTGTTTGAAACGCTTTATATATGATGGAATTGGTTATTTGCGTGAATCAAGTGGATGTTTTGTCATTTGGTGACGGCAGCCATTGAAACGTTCCGAATCGCACATCGATCGTTCTCGTACAAATAGGTACTTTGGGTTTCACGGATTGTTATGATTAAATTTTATGCTCTTTTTATGAGTTTGCAAAACTTGCCAACTTTTATGATCTTCCAAATAAACTTTAGTCGGTATTTTACTTTAAGGCTGTCGTAGTTATAGTCAGTAAGATTTGCCTTGTAATATATACTTTTCTGAACACAATATTAAAAGATTTATTTAAGTTCTTTATGTAGCTTGCAACCTTAATCAAGACATTATTCATCAAAAAATCTTTTAATACAAAGATGATTTTGATACTTATGCAACTTAAAATACTTGTGGAACTAATAATATGCCTAACAAGCTATCAAAAAATAGTTTTTTTTCTACATTACAGCCTCCATTAAATTCTTGGAATGTAATGAAAGCATCCTGAAAATTAGATATTTTACTACCCAACTGTACTTACTTGTATATTTAAAAAGTACCACAACCCCCTTCTTGATGAAATAATTAAATTTTATGATATTATCCTGTAGAAATCCTCAAAAATGCCAACCTTGCAACCACATCTGCAAAGAAGGTGCGTCAGAAGCTGGAGAAAAGCTTTGACACTGATTTGTCAGAGAAGAGGAAGATAATTGATCAACTTGTGATGGAATTTGTTAATAGCAAGGAGGACGAAGGATCTGCTGAGGAGGATGAGGTAAACTGATAACGAAGAGGCTCGATCTAAAAAACGTTTGGAATCACTGCTTTAGAGAATGCCTTATCTATACATAGTAACCATTTTTTATATAATTTTCTAGGAAATATTTTCATACAATTTAATTTTTTTTAATTATTTTGCAAGATATAAATGGGTAATACACACTTCAAGAAACAAAAATTGTCCTTCCTGTGACAAAAAATAAACAAAAATGACTGCTTAATTGTACGTTTTCTTTATACATGCCAAAACTATGCCTAATGTCCTACAAGCGATTATAGTCGAAGCAAAAACATCAGCCCTCAGGGTCCTTAACTTTTGGGACAGTTCTGAAACTTATTGTGTGTATGATCCAAATAAATAATTTCATAGTTGACTCATGATTTCTCTTTACTAAAAGGAAGAAGAAGAAGAAGAAGAGAAAAAGCCCGCAAAGCGTGCTGCCCCTAAGCAAAAGAAACGTAAGGCAAGTTCTGATGAGGACGAGGAAGAAGGATCCAAGGATAGTGACTCCGATGAGGTGAGTTCAATAGAAAAGTCAAGTCATTGTGAAGGTACATAATGATACTATACAAACGCCCTTGTTGATGTTGGTTACAAAGTACTTAATATTATTTACAGAAACCTGTACCCAAGAAGAATCGTAAGAAGAAGGGGTCAGATGATGATGATGATTGGGGCAAGAAGAAAGAAAAGGCACCAAAGGCCAAGAAGGTAACAATATAAAATAAATACTACTTCCGGCAATTGCACAGCAGAGTGTGGGTCGGAACCGCAAGTCCTGCTGTTTTCCTCTACAGGTCGCATTTCACAACCGATACTCGTGACATTATGTGAGCAAGTGCAATAATTATATGCATTTCTTTTGATAATTCAGTATTTCGAAATTTTTCATAATTGCTGAGATATGGGGGGATGTTTGAATACGTAAATAAGTCATATTTACTCACTAGGTCTATAGCCCACATAGCCACTAGTAATTATTGGTTGAAGCGTCACCAGGGCTTGGAACGGTTTATAAACTACTATAATATTAATTCTATATCATATCTCCTCTGCTGCACTGGGAGTGAAGAAATAGCATAGAATGCGTGCAGATGCTTATCATCCTGGCATGTCGTAAAAGTCGACTAAGGGACGGGTCCTCTCCAACATGGTGGATTATCTGTATGGGCGATGGGCTGATCACCTGTCACCATATGGTTCATCATACCATCTTAGGATTAATTAATCGAATGTGGCCACAAGTAGTCTTGTGGCTCTGCCCACCCCATTAGGGATTTCGGGCGTGATATGTATGTATGTATGTAATATTAATTAATCCATCAACCGGTTAATTAATTAAGGGAACGTTTTTGGTTAACGCATTTACACATCTATCTGACATACAAAAACATTTTTGCCAAAGCTGAAACAGAGACAATTTGCGCTCGCTTGGTCAATAATGTATTTTGAAATTTTCAGGCGGGCGGCCGAGGCAAGGGTGGCGGTTACACTCGCGCCTACAAACTGTCCCCCGCCCTCGCAGAACTGATGGGCGAGGAAGAAATGCCGCGGCACGAAGTAGTCAAAAGAGTGTGGGCCCTCATCAAGGAGAAGAAACTATACGACCCCAACAACAAACAGTTTGCCATCTGCGATGATGCCCTGTACAAGGTCATTGGCACCAAACGCTTCAGAACCTTCGGCATGATGAAGTATTTGAAGACGCATTTCTTGAGTGATTAAGGTCAGATAGTGCTTATAATGTTGTATTGATGAGTTAAAATGCAATTTAAAAGGTACCAGTATGGTATATAATTCAAGAAAATTATGAAAGTTATAATAAACTACTTGCTTATTGCAATACATTATGCAGCGTTTAAGTCCTTTTAATGCATTTTCTTGAGGCAAATTCCCTTGAAAGTTTTAAACTTTGGTTTTTAATGTGTGCGTTGTGATGCCGTTTCGTACACAAAGTTATTTGGAATGGTGTTCAAATAAAAATTCTTCCGTTTGTAATTTTTTGACAGCTTTTTAACTTAAGATAGGTTAAGTAAATCCATTAGAGGATTAAAATCAGTGTAACACAATTCCAATCGAAAATTATGCACATATGATACAGAAACCTTTCTGTTTCATTTGATGCCTCCGTCATTTCAATAAAAAATCATCATGAATATTATTAACTATAGAATTGACTTGCCTAAGGGCTTGTTTATAGATTCGCTTCGTTCGGCCAATTGAAACATAGCAAAGTATGAGAGTTTTCATGCGTAGGCGTTTATGTACTCTCGTTGGTGCACTGTCGTTTCGGCGAAATATTTTTGTAAATTTATTATCGTTTCGCATATTATCATTTGGTAAAATTATCACTGTATAATACAGAGATTATAAAATGGAGAAAAGACGCAATCCATAGAAAAAAAAAATACATAGTAAATGTTATGCTATTATGTTGGCTACCTTGTTACTTGACGTGACCTAGTGATGTCACGCAAATATTACTGGAGGAAGTTATCGATAATAGTGATCATATAATATAAATATGTTTTTGCGGGGATATAAGCAACTGTGAGAATGTTTATGTACATAAATTTCTCCTTGAGTGAGGCACGAAACCTAAGTCGTTATATTAAACTTACAACTAAAAACCTGTTTCTTTAATACGATTATATATTAGCCAACCCATTAGTAAACCGCTCTCATACATCGCCATGTTGGAAATTGTTTCAATTGGCCGCCCAACGCGCCGCGTCTCCATAAAAGAGCTCTTAAGGAATTGCTGTGATACCTTTTAATGATTTTTATTATGTAAAAATTACAAAGAATTAGGACAGCAATTTTAGGTTAAAACTATCAAAATGCCTATGTTATATTCCAACAATTCAATAGAAATAGTGTTATGACTTCGAGTACATAAATCTAGCGCATTAAATTGGCATTTTTCTTCATTATTTTTATGTTGGTGTTACATGCTTTTATTAGCTATTAAGTTACTAAGTTACTGAAAGTGTATTAGCTATGTATATAATACATACATAGTAAAGTTTATAAGTAAAATTCATAGTGATTTTGTATGAATTATTTAGGTTAAGCATGACATAAGGTAGCCGGATTCAAACGGTGTGTTGATCTAGTACGCTAGTATGGAAGGTTGTAATTCTGGTCCCGAGTCGACATTTTTACTATAATAAAGATTTGAATAATTTGTCTGTGTTTATTATTTTCCTACGCAAAAAACCATGCTTAATACCAACCCGACACGACTCCGGGTGTGAAAGTCTACGTAAGGTGGTTCAGGATGTATAAGTTTAGGTATCTCGGAAAAACTCATGGAATCACCATGAGTAAATCGACTCGAAATTTGGTACAAATAACTTGTAAAAAAAAAAGAAAACCTGTAAATAAATCTGATCAGTGCCTCACAAGGCAAACTTTATTTCACCATTTATTATTTTCACGTGGTTCTGAGTATTTTGTTCACGCGGGCAACAGCTAGTTAAGAGGGCGCCGACCGTCCAGTGGCGCCATCATCACTGTTATTGTGTTTTCTATTAAAGGAAAGTATTTTATTAAAATTGAAGCCGTATAAGTTGTTACGCAACTTAATACACAACGTATATGCTATGTAATATAGCTTTGCAAACTATAACCATCATCTAATCAATTTAACAGAAAAAAGCGGCCACTATTTTCTATTAAATTGATTAGATGATGGTTATACTTTGCAAAGCTATATTACATAGCATATACGTTGTGTATTAAGTTGCGTAACAACTTATACGGCTTCAATTTTAATAAAATACTTTCCTTTAATAGAAAACACAATAACAGTGATGAGGGCGCCACTGGACGGTCGGCGCCCTCGTAGTAAAAACCGATATCGCAATAACGCGTGCGATAATGTCGACTGTTTATAACGCACCTATGTGGTAGAGTTAATCTACAAAGAAAACTTTGGAAGTAAACAAGTCATCACCATAACAACGTATAATCAATTTTTGACCCATATTTGGTATTTATTTCGCTTTATTTTATTTTGTAACAATGGCGTGCAACGAGAATATAGTTAAAAACATGGCTAATGAAATAACTCGGAATTGCCTCGGACAAGGTAGCGTGGTGGACCCAGAGTTCATCATTTACATGATAGACCTGCTGCTCCTGAATCCGAAGTATGGCAAATTGTTTTCGAAGACCCTGAGTAGGATTAATTTGGAATATTTCGTTAATGAGTGCGTTTCTATGTTAACTGGTAAGTAAGATTTTACGAGATTTACGGCTTGCAACGATCCAAACTAGAATCTGTAACTTGATTACCACAAAAACGTCACGACCTGGCCCCCAATTCTCGGTATATTCGAGATAATCTCACAGTTTGACATAACTGTATGAATCTGACGTTTAATCTCGCAATCGACATTATCTCGAATGCACCGAGAATTGGGGGTCAGACCCTCAAGACAAATTCAAGTAGGTACAGTAGGCGCGCGAGTTGAATGCAGACGGGGCCTGAGATGAAGGGCGGGAACATCTACCCCGCCGCCCGCACGCTTCGCCCCTCATATCTATCGTTCGCTCTCTTGTTGCTTGTCGCTTTTAACTCAAAGATGCATTATTTGAAGATACCATAATGCCTTATTTACAAAGAGCAAGGTAGTGGGCAGTATGTAAATGGGTCACTTCTTCTGCTCCTGCTGCTGCTTCTCGCGTTGCCCACACAGCCGTAAAGAGATAACGATAAACTATATATTTTTTTAAATAATATAAAACCACCACTGGTTATTTTTCTGTAATTTATCGATATGACTGTCACTATTAGGTCACAGCACTAGCTCATTCCCAAGATCGGCATTCAACTCGCACGCCTACTGTTCGTTAAGAGAAAGATTTGAATTTCATAGCACGGTAGGACAAGTTAATACCTCATTCCAATAATCTCATAATTCTACTAGAAACAGTAGAAACTACTGTTATGTAATACTATTTGTTGAAAATTTAAGTCGTAGGTGGCAATAACAATAATTATTTTAATTAAATTAGATGAGTAACTGAATGACAAGAATCAAACCTCCGACCTGAAGCTTCATACAGTCCAACAGTGGACTGGGCAGTCGGTAGAATGTAGAGTATAATTTCTCTTTATCTCCAGGAGACGAAACTCAAATCAACACGTTGAAAATGCAGTTCATAATCCAAACGAATTATGACAAGCTGCAGAATCTCATCGACAAACATCTGAACTCCATAGAGGTGACCCTCAAGCCGCTCTTCATTGAGATCTTAGAAGCTGACCCAGATCCTACCGATGAAGTGGAATTCCAAAAATTATATCGGAAAATTTCCATTTATATTATTCTTGCTAGTGGTCTGGGAAACCCTGGTATTATTATGGTAAGTGGCGGATTCCAGGCCCCCAATTCTCAATGCATTCGAGATAATGTCAATTGCGAGATTAAACGTCAGATTCATACAGTTACAGTGTCAAACGAGTCTATGCACTGATGTTAAATCTCGATTGTGAGATTATCTCGAATGCACCGAGAATAGGGGGCCAGGGCCGTAGCTCGCAGTGGCGCAGCCTACCTACAAGCCGATTCCTGACGGCTTTACCAAGCTAGAAAGCTACGGCTAGCTGTCAGTGAAGTCCATGTTACTCTAACTAAATGCCAGACTCGCACGTACGGTTCTAATTCTTCTGGCTTCCATTAGGAAATATTTGACGCTTCGCCACTGGTAGTTATGGGGAGGGCGACATTGTGGGGCAATGCCCTACCATAAAATATCAATGCCCTACCTCAAAAAACCATTGATATAATGTAATATGCTAAGGAAATTGTTTGTTCGTAGTTATGATACCACCTTGTAACCTACAAGTGTGTCCTATCTTAAACCACCGCAGCCTTACCTTAAATTCAACTCTAGCTTCGGGCCTGGTGGATTCTAAATAAATTTATGCTATCAATTCGTGTGTGGTTATTTCAGTCATATCATAAGATATTTTAAGTAACAAATGGCCGGTTTTTTTGTTATTATGTTTATTTATTTATTTAAACAAATGTGCCTTAACAGCTCAGGCCAAAACGGCATAAACTACAACTACTTAACAATACTATAATTATAACGAGTACTTTCACTCTATCGTGCTCTCAGGCATCTCCATTTCTACCACTCTCTTGCACTCTATCATCAGTCGGACAATTGGAGCACGGATTTGAGCAGCGCAAGCGCGCGCGCGCGATGGGTGCCTGCGCGTGCGCGCCCCCGGCACCGCTATTAGCGGGTGCTCTCGGGCGCGAATGTACCGATCAGGCACAAAAATACGTACAAACGCCTCAACAAGACCTACATCATCTATTGCATTCCTAATTACGCCTAAGGCAAACTTTACCAAACGTCACATACGCAATTGCAAAGAATCGTATCCTAAGTGCCCCTGTGGAAATAATGTTGGATATAGGGGTAATACAAGTGCATCCTTTTATACAAAGTCCTTCGAAATTTCTTTTGGATTTGTTCCAACATGAGAATATATTTACTGTCATGCGGACTCCAAACCGCTGCATGTTACGCTTGTCAGGAAATTTGCAGACGCTGCGAGAAGGTTTGGCCGCTCTTGAAAGCGTGTTCTCTATCGAGGACCTGCACCTGTTCGTGGCAATGCCTCGCAACGAGAAGAAGGAGCAGCTGTCCGAGCTGATGGCCATCGTGTCGGGCGTGCGGCTGTTCAACAGGGACTGCAAGAAGGGCGGTGATGGGATCCCTGACCGTAAGACATATACAAAGCACAGCATGCCATTATGAAGTGGGCTTTATGCATAGCTGGGCACAAGACCACTAATCCGTTAATCGTTAATTAACGAAGTTAATATTACGAGTAACGGATTAACTTTTAAGTTAACTTTAAATATTGTTAACGGACTCATTAACTTGCGTTAATGCCGTTAATGTCCGTTAATCGTTAATTAAGTATTAATTAACTAAAACTCTTTGATGCTCAAGTTATGTTATCATCCATTCCAGTTCCCTTCAACCTAGTTGACGCGGGCAAGGCCTGTCTGACGGCTCTCTCAAACTCGCTGATCAGCGTGATGCAGCGGGTGAACACGCTGACGACGGCCGTTGAAGACACCATAGTGGTGCAGGAGGAGACCGGCAACATCCTCGTGGACCTGCCTCCTAGCCAAGACCTTACCCTGTAAGGATGCAACGGTTGCTAGTCAAAAAGGGCCCAGTCGTGACCTACCTCGCAAAATGACTATAGGGCAGAAATAACCACAACGCAAAATGTCTATGTAGAAAAATATCTAGGTATACAGCAGAAAGCCAACGGCGAAAGAGACCCACTAACCATATCAGCTTAGTTTGTATTAAGACTACGTCGTAAAATAAATGTACATAAATAAAATGTACGGTCAACAAAAAAACACCTTTCATAAATATTCTAAGGGCATATTTTACAGGTTATGTCTCATTTATCCAAAATCACCAATAGGTACTGTCTCTAAGACTAGACATAGACGGGATGAGATGTAACCATTAGACGGAGACGGAGGACTAAACTATTACAGTGAAGTTACCCTTAAGCCGCGTACAGATTATGCGCGGCAATCACTCGAACATTGGATCGCGCGGCGGCCGCGCGCAATGGAGACGGGGTTTCCGCGCGCGGCAGCTCGAACATTGCCGCGCTCGAACGTGCCGCGCGGCGATCCGAGCGCTGTCGGTTTTTGAGCCCGCATCAAAGGAGCTTCAGTCGCTACCGCGCGCGCAGTTTCGACGTTTGTGGTGTGACTTGCGACGAACGTGCTTAAATTCTGGATAACGACAAGTGTCGCGAGTTAATCCAATTTTATGGAAGTTATGATTTGCTGTGGATCAGCAAATCGCCTTTACACCACAACAAGGCACTAAGGCATGATGCGTGGACGGAAATTAGTAGGAAGATGGGTTTGCCTATTTCCGATTTGAAGGTTTCTTCCACGACTTCATGTCTCATGTCCGCCATTAGTTTTATACCTACCACATTGCAATCGATTTAAATATATATTTTTCACCCACCAGCGCCTTTTTCGTTTAAAATTATTGCGGATGATGTGATGAATCACAATAAACGCGGCTGCCGCACGACCGCGCGCGTCCATGGTTTAGAACGAAATAATTGGCGCGCGCGCCACGCGCTGATCGTGCTGGATCGCTTGCCTCGCGCAGCCGCCGCGGTCTACCTAAATTCTATCGAACATTTGCCGCGCGAGCCAATGTTCACGCGAACACTGGCTCGCGCGGCTGCCGCGCATAATCTGTACACACCTTTAGAATAGTTTATTGAATGTGTTGTTTTTGTTGACCGTATATTTTGAAAAGTAGTCATTTTACGACGTAAGCTTAATACAAAGTAGCTATTACGGTTAGTGGGTCTCTTTCGCCGTTGGCTTTCTGCTGTATAGATATTTTTCTACATAGACATTTTGCGTTGTAGTTATTTTGGCCCTATAGTCATTTTGCGAGGTAGATATGACGACTGGATCCGTAAAAACAACTTTTTCAGGCTGCTTGTTAACTCGATTTGAATGTGAAAAGAATATTTCGTGAAGCGAGGACTTGAATGGCACGTTCTCAATTTCCATAACGCCTGTGTACACCGAAGTGAACAATGGAATCGTACAATTATAAGCAATTGTGATGAAATATATTCCCTTTTACCAACAGAGAGAACTACAAGCACATATTCGACCTGCTAGCGTTCAACCGGCAGTACGAGGTGTTCATCCGCCTACTGCTGAATGACGTGGAGACGATGGTGCACAACGCCAATCTATTCGTCGACCGAGTGAAGGCCGCGCTCGAAGAACTGCACGCCGCTGTTAAATATAAGGACGCCGTGCCCATTGCTGTGGTTTTCGTAAGTACAGCTCACAGACCATATATCCAAACGACTCTACATAGCTGGGAGGCTCTCGCTGCCAGCAATAGAGGCAAAAAGTCATTGAGCGTCGGGGGCTGCAGAAAAAGTTATAAGTAAACTTTTTTTGCATTTTTTTATAGTTTGACCACAAGCGCTGTACCGCGCCTTAGCTAGCTGCGCGGCGAGACGCGGGGTGCTCGTGGTGCGGAAATTGGGGGGAGGGGCAGTATTCCTTTACATTTCCCTTCCCCTCTCACGTCCGGCGCCACCCAAGGCGCGGTACAGCGCTAGTGGTCAAACTATAATGGACTAATTTATTTTGTTTAATGTATATTTCAGCCGTTTACAAATATTTTACAAATATTGAATCCACAGCATGCTTCGGTAAACGGTAAAGGGGCTCGTAAACGGGCTACTTTTTCGACAATTTATTGCTGCAATTCGGGCTATCCCCAAAAAAGATTACATATTACATCACTACGGGGACAAAAAGTTTGAATGTAAACAATTGAGGCTGAATTGCAGCAATAAATTGCCGAAAAAACTAGCCCATTTACAAGCCCCTTAAGAACCATAATATCCGGAAGAGGCTTCGTCAGCTGCTAACAAGCAAAAATTAAAATCATTTTTACACAAAGTCTTCAGGAACGCCTCGGATCGAACCTAGCTCAAAGCTCCCCATCACATTTCCGCGTTGGATGGCAAAAGAGATCCTTTGTACCTGGTACGATCCGGAGCGGGGATCGCAGCCCCTCTCCCGAAGACAACGACCCACCTCCCTAATAAAATCCTTGGCTTCTGCACCCCAAGGACCAGCAGTGTCAACAGCTACCGGATTGCGATCCAGGGCAGCGTACCTACTTCGTATTCTTTCCGTTGCGGTACGCTGCGGATCCGGCCGATCTAAGTGTCTGGCTCATTTTTTTCATCATCATCAACAGCCTATACTAGTCCACTACTGGACATGGCCTATCCAGCTGCACGCCACTGAGCACGATCCGTGGCTACTCTCATCCAGCTCTTGCCAGCCATCTACACTACGTTTGCCGATTCGCGGTCTGCACTCCAGAACACGTTTTACTAATTATTTGTCAATAATTTTGTTATTGCAACACATTCTACGGGCAAATCATTTTTCGTATAGATAGATACTCTCGCTTGGTTTTTTACAGCCGCTTTTCTCTCGTCTGTGGCAACAATGGCGCTCGATGCAAAACATCATGTACCTGGTGTCCACAGTGAACCGGCTGATGTCTGCGCTGGCAAATCTTCAGGACCAGATGCCCATACCGTTTGAAATAGTCGACAAGATGCTAGCGGGCGAGTATCCATCGATTTTCGGCTTCAGCGCCAGGCCTATAAAATACCTTGCGTGGCTTTCACAAACGTCATAATTTTTAAGGTTGGGGGAGGTCACACAGGATTTAAATCCCGGGAAATTAAGGCCCCGCAACATTGCGGGCGCGGCAGAAGCGCGGCGCTGTCCTTGAGTAGCGCTTCATACAAACGTAGTACAGTTGTGGTCAGGCGCGGTCGCAGCCTGAAATTTTGGGGGGGTCACTAATAATAAAATATGTCGAGTAAATTAAACTTTATTTTTAGACTTGATTTTTCTATTTCACGTGGACGATTTTGGGGGGGGTCATGTCCCCTGTGACCCCCCCCTGGGACCGCGCATGGTTGTGGTTTGGACATTTTTAGCTAGATCGCATAGAAACTTTGCCAAAATATAGATAACAAATCTAGATTTGTACATTGCGAGTGTTGAGATAAAATTTAACAGGTGTAAGTTTATAAATGATTTTTGATTTTGATACTAACCTGTTTTTATATTATTATTTTTCTTCATCACGCAAAGTAACATACCTTGATTGGCCTTATTTATATCTAAATCCTTGCAAAGTTACAATGCGATCCGGCTAAAAATATCCAAACCACGACTGAACTACACTTGTATGAACTGCTACTCAAGGACAGGGATAAGGCCGCGCCCACAATGTAGCGGGGCCTTAACTGCGCAACTTTGCAATTTCCCGGGATATAAATCCTGTGTGATCTCCCCCAGCACGTCTAGCACGACCTGCCCGCGAGTCGTTTGTCGCTCAGTGCGTCCCTTACATATTTCACTAGTTTGACAGAGACGCACTGAGCGACAAACGACTCGCGGTCATGTCGTACTAGCCCCCCTGATAACCTTAAAAATGTTGACGCTTGTGAAAGTCGCGCAAGATATTTTATAGGTCTGGCGGTGAGCTCTTAAGAGTTTCCAATTTTTTGTATTGTTTTGTCTAACGTGAGTATTCTGTCCATTGCCAGGCAAGACAGTGCTGTCAGACCAGGAGAGGATGCTGAATGTAATCATCAGCATTGAAGACCGACTTTGCATGGGTGCTCTCAAGAATGTCGTGCATAGTGACAGCGGGACCACGCTCAATGAAAAAAATGCCAACTTTGTTGAGGTAAGCATAATCCCCGGCACATAAGTTGAACCAAAATGGCGGTCCTCCGCGCTGGTTGGTGCAACTATTGATACGCGCGGCCCCTCGCGTCGCAACTCATTCCACATTTCGATTGAGACCCGAAAATGTGTTCTGCTCATTCAAGGTCATAGTTCAACTTACGTGCCGCGAAGTAACCATAGTTGTACCTGCGCGGACGACCGCCATTTTGGTTCAACTTATAAGCCGGGGATGCCGGCTAAGAATGGCATCACCCCATCTCCTCCAGTGGGTGTGGTAAAAGGCGACAGAGAGATCAACCGAAGGATGGGCAGCAGCGTCCTTCGAGTGCTATCATGACCAACTGCGGTCGCCAACCCGCCTGCCGAGCGTGGCGACTATGGCAAATCCCCCCAGTTTTGGGGGAGGCCCATGCCCTGCAGTGGATGATATTCAACCAACATAAAATTTTACATTTTTATCTTTTTAGTTTAAGTAGTGATTTAAGTACTTTATATGGACAGTTCGGGTAGCGAGCAATGATTCCAATTTCGTCTCCAGTACCTGGGTTTCTGCGCATTGTGCATGTGCGTAGGCGCCCTGGTCCCCGGCAACCCCAAGATCGGGCTGATCCGGCACGGCGGGCATCGCTACGGGTTCTGCAACGTCAAGATGGCCACCCGGTTCAGTCGGGACCCGGCCCGGTAAGTAACTATTATATTTTAAAATCCGACACATGAACCCACCGCTTGGCAAACGACGCCGACGTACCATGGAAGAATATAATTGGGGACCGATTAATATTCGTATTCATATACCGACAGTACGTAATTTTGATGTCGCCACATGTCGCGTAGTCTCGTAAAAGCATCGGGCCCAGCATAGTTGACCAGAGGATAAGTTATCAAAATAATACACACAGGTAATATTTTTGATTAGAGACTAAATAGTCAAGTCTCCCTTAACTAACTGCCAACGTGTAGACGTTATGGTTATAGTGCGTCCACATCTGACGAATGCACCGCGAAGATCAATTTTTGCGAATGGCCTTGAATTAGGCCATTATATAGGTCGTTTTATAGTGGGTACCTACTATAATACCGCTTGGGTACATCGACCAACACTATTTGAGCGAACATACTTAATTTTGCGACTTTTTCTCACGACTTCGCCCTAGTGACTGCGATTGGCAGCTTCGAGCTGTCCAATGGCCGAGCGTACCTAAAGTGCGGAGTCAGAACCTTGCTAGTTTGAGAGAGACGCACTTAGAGACAAGACGGTGTTAACTTTATCCTCGTGTCAACCTTGCTTGGGCCCGCTGCGGCCCTAACATGAATGACACAAAGATAAATTAAACCCGTTTATCTCTATGAATATCTCTTTCGTCGGCACTCGGGTGAGAGAGACGCACTTAAAGAGACGGTCTATCTTATCTTTGTGTCATTCATGTTAGGGCCGCTGGGGTAAAAACTAAGGAAACCAGTGGTACCTATTTGGTGTTTCGGGTAAGATACTAATGCTTTTTTCCGTGACGACTGACTGTCCCTTTACAGCTACGTGAACGAAGTGCTAGACTACGCGCGGGACAACCCGCATGTGATCAACCTGCTCAACATCTGGGAGGACGTGGACCGAGTACGCGACGTCGATAGCTTGGTCGTGCGATATGTCCCCACGAGTAAGACGATTAATCTTCTCATCATGGTCATAGGCCTCCACAATACTGAGTGATTGTGTGTGATTCTGTGCTGCGCATCCAACGGTCCTGCAATCTTCACCAGAATAAACACCAGAAACACCTTTCCAACCTTCAGCCGCTCGGGTATTATTGATCCCTTGCTGCTCTTCGGCTATTTGGGGCCCCATGGCCCATGCCATTGAGTTGGCAAGTCACCGTCTGCCATTTTACATATAGCATCACGTACGAAATCCCTAATGGGGTGGGCAGAGCCACAAGACTACTTGTGGCCACGTTCGATTAATTAGTCCTAAGATGGTATGATGAACCGTATGGTGACAGGTGATCAGCCCATCGCCCATACAGATAGTCCACCATGTTGGAGAGGACGCGTCCCTTAGTCGACTGTTACGACATGCCAGGATGATAAGCATCTGCACGCATTCTATGCTATTTCTTCACTCCCAGTGCAGCAGAGAGGTGCCATTTTATCCTTTTGTAAAGACGATAACCAGGCAGACGTCATAGTCTCTTCAATAGCCCAGTTAGGCAATTCACAGCATTTCATCCACATCTAGTTAGTTTCGTACTTATACATTTCCTTACTATAGTCCTACCTACACTGACCATCAGTGGTTGTCCGTGCGTGCACACTTCTATAAGTAGTTTTTATGAACTCGGGGATAATCGCCGGTTTGAGTGTTACATCACATTCAAATTAAAGTTGTCTTAAGAGGACTGTGGACCAAAGGCAAAAATCCCCCTTTTCATACAAACGGCGATAACGATTTCCACCCCTTAAATGTTAACCGATTTTGACGAATTTTGGTTGTCAGTCAGTACAAAATCTAGGTCTGTACGTTTTTTGAATTCTGTTTAAAGATCACGAAAGTCAAATAATGCCCAAATTAGTTTTGTATGAGAATACTGAAACCACAATAAAACTGAATTTATTGATTATAGTGAAAAAATCAAAACGCATAGACCTAGATTTTGTTCTGAAAAACAACCTATCAAAAATTGGTTAACATCGGTTAACATTTAAGGGGTGGAAATCGTTATCGCCTTTTGTATGAAAAGTCGTAAGTTCACACTCCTCTTAAGGGCTTCTGCGTGTTGGCTTAGGCCCCATGGAGATATACCTTCCAAAGGCCCGGGACTTCCATAGTATCGTGATGGAAAGACATACAGAATAATAATAATAAAATTTTTATTTCCAGCAACACAGAATCATATTATTTGTTAGTGAAAGCTTATATCTATGGTTAGTTTCACCCTTTCGCAAATCCATGGAAAACGGCATAGTGACACCAAAAATTTGCCGAATGTGAAGTTCAAAAGGTCTTTTTACAGCTAAGTTGTTCGACAAGGACGTACAGACAGTAGCGCATCCCATCGAGGAGTATAAGGAGAAGAATTATCACTGGGACTTGTGGGAGTGGAAGAGGCGGGCTTGTCAATGGGTAATAATAATTGATTAGCCGAGAACCAGCTGGACGATGCTCTTTGTGTCAAATGTTCAGTGTACTTGTGGCCACGTTCGATTAATTATTCCTAAGATGGTATGATGAACCGTATGGTGACAGGTGATCAGCCCATCGCCCATACAGATAGTCCACCATGTTGGAGAGGACCCGTCCCTTAGTCGACTTTTACGACATGCCAGGATGATAAGCATCTGCACGCATTCTATGCTATTCTTCACTCCCAATGCAGCAGAGGTACTGGACGACGATATAAATACTTATATAGAGAAATAAATACTTAAATACATAGGAAACATCCAAGACTCAGGAACAAACATTCGTGCTCATCACAGAAATATTTGCCCTTACCGGGGATCGAACCCGGGACGCTAGCTTCGGAGGTAGGGTCACTCCTAACTATAGGTTGACCGCTTAAATGAGTCTTCGCCTGTCGTCCTGCCCCCGCGCCCCTGTGCCGCGCGGGCGACGACTCATTTAAGCGGTCAACCTATAGGCTAACCGCGCCCGCCGAATAAATCCACTTTATCTTAGTATTGGTATGTGTGCAAATATACCATTCCATCTTTTCAGGCGACTATAGTGAACTGCCGTACAAAGTCCACCCAAACGAAATACAGCCACCTTCGCTCGGAGATTCACTGTCAGACCGTAGATCCGAAAGACGAATGCCAGCAGACCAAGAAGGATTGTGGCATCAACACGGATACCAACAACTTCTTTATTTGGGGCCTGCGGGGACAGCCGGGGTATGGACAGCATACCCTGGATCTGAATGTGAAACATACACCAGAGAAGCTCAAAGGTGAGCTTGAGCCGAATCTATAACAGAAAAAAACCGGTCAGGACCGGTTTAAGTCTCGACGTCAGTAGCGGTGCACATGATCTGGGCATCTATTCGGGAACGTCTAAGTGACATTGTAGCGACTCGCGTTCGGGAACGTCTAAGTGACATTGTAGCGACTCGCGAGTGAGATTGACATCCCGCTCTTACGCATTACGCATCATGCGAAAGAATGGGATGAGAATCTCGCCCGCGCATCGCTACAATATCACTTAGACGTTCCCGTATAGAGGCGCTGGCATGTTAGGGTAGAATCACATCTATCAGCACCGAATCGGCAATGCCCGTGATACATACAATGTTTTTCATCATATTTGTGAAGAAATAAAATAAAAATTTGACAAAAAAATTAATGAATTTTTCAAGTTGACATTACATTGACTCTACATTTATCATACATTGACTCTACATGGACTTTACATTGACCCTATATTGACTCTACATTGACTCTATATTGACTCTACATTGACTCTACATTGACCCTACATTGACTGTACATTGACTTAAATTATAATTAAAGTTGCAAATTTCATTGACTCTACACTGACTCTACATTGACTCTAAATTGACCCTACATTGACTTTATATTGACTCTACATTGACCCGACATTGACTCTACATTGACCCTACGTTGACTCTACATTACTACAACTCTACAAGTTTTGAAAATAGGAAATACACCTTGGCTGATTTTAAACCTCCTTAGTCTGAAATGACGTACGAGTACGAGTGGTTGACTATATTTCAAAACTAAACTCATAACTCCCTCGGGAGTTATAAAACCCCATAACTCCCGCGGGAGGTAAATCAGCTATAGGTAGCTGTTCTATACACCTGCGTGTAATAACATCCTTTCCGAGCAAGTGTGATGAAAAATTCATTAATGCATTGTTTTGTAATTTTTTTGATTTGGTTAGTTGATCAAGAAATTTACACCACCAGCCACCTTCCTTATCCAAAATCCTTTTTACGTTGCTAGTTTTTTATTTTATTTTTTTTATTTAAAGACCGACCAGCGATTGACCTCGGTCTCACCTGATGGTAAGTGATGACGAGGCCGAAGATGTAGCTCGCTGGTTCAGTAACAGCCTATTCACTCTTTTTTTGAAGATATCTAAATTATACTTGACAGGAAATACAGACGACGGGAGTGAATTCCAGTCCTTAGCGGTTCGCATTAAGAAGGATGAGGCGAATCGCTTCGTGCGAATGAGTGGAATATCGACAACATAAGGATGAAGACGCTCTTGACGTCTGGTCGTTCGGTGGTAGAACGGAGAGGGTGGAATCAAATCGTGTAATTCCTGTGCACACTCCCCAAAATATAGCCTATAGAATACAGACAAACTAGCAACTCTCCGACGGTGACCGAGACTTTGTACTTTGTCCCCAACCGATAGAGCAGCACCAATGAGTCTACGAGCCCGCCGCTCTACTGAATCCAAAGCAGCTAGCTGATACTTGGCGGAGCCGTCCCATAGGTGGCAGCAGTACTCCATGCACGAACGAACCTGTGCTTGATATAGAGTTAAAAGCTGTTCCGGCGTGAAGTACCGCCTAACCTTAAATAGGACACCAAGCTTCTTTGCAATCAGTGCGATCAAAGCCCCCAAATAAATAAAGATAAAAACAAAAACAAAAAGTATTGCGCTCGTGTATTTAGAGCCCTCACTTGCGTTCGGGCTCCTTGGTGCAACAATCTACCATTGTTGCAGCTAAAATCTTCACACAGTGCATGTTAAGCGATGACGGGGCACCGGTGACTATCCCGCGCGCCCTCAGCGTGTTCGAGCCTGCCGACGAGCAGGAAATCTTCTACGATTCGGGTACCAAGAACTGTGCAGACGCTATACAGCAAACCTAAACTGTTAAGATAATTAATGTACCACTAGATACATTCATTGCGTTTGTTCAAAAAACTCGGGGGTTCTTATAAAGTCACTAGTTTAAAGGCACAAAATGGCAACACTGCTCCAAATGTATTGGATCTGTGCGCGGTGCTGCGAGTTTTATTGGATCTGTGCGCGGTGCTGCCAGTTGTATTGGATCTGTGCGCGGTGCTGCCAGTTGTGTTGGATCTGTGCGCGGTGCTGCCAGTTTATAGTTGTCAAATCGTAACTTACGGCTTTATAAACAGGGCCCAGTATTTCAAATGAAAGATTACTGATATAATAAGAACCTCAGTATATCGAGGCCTCTAATCGACATTGCCTAACAATATCTTGTATGGTTTTTTTCACGATGTGGCTGCCGTTGTGTGGCTAATGAAATCGTAGCAAAATAAATTGCGATTACGCTTAGGCAATGTCGAATAGAAATCCGGGTCCCTTAAAATATCCAGATTGAAAAGTATTAATAAATTCCTGGATCTGGTATATAATTCACGTACCCTGGTGTAATTTCCAGATTGTTAACCTTTTTAACACCACGGTTAAAACAAAATTGTCACCCATTCACCAGGCAAGTCGGAGTAACACAAATTTCAACCTTAGGTTTGTTTTCTCCTAGGTCTCTTTTACACTGTATGTTATGAGTTATGAAGGATATTACGAGTATGTGTCGTTGCCAATGTATCTTTTGAGTGGATATATGCGTCTTTGGTGTTGAAAAGGTTAATGTGGGTTTTATAAGTTCAATGGATAAACCCAGTGGCTAATGAGTTGGTTTGAAAATCAAACAATGTCTTAGGAAATATTTATTCGTTTATTGTTAATAAAGTATTAAATTAAATTAATATTAAATTCATTATATTGTTATTATTTACACATATAATATTAGCTTAACCCGCCACTTCGTCTACATGGAAGTGTATGTTTAGAATATGACGAATTTTCATGTTACTTATGTACTTTTTAAATTTTGACATTTTTATCCCTCGAATTACACGCCCTTATGCACGCACGAAGCCGCCAATAATTACTTTTCCAACCCCTATTTGATCTGTTTAGGGATAGGTTGCCTTAAAAAAAAGTAGTTGGCCTATGGCCTTCTCTAGAGCTCATACTATGGACTGACGACCTGGTAAAAATTGCGGGTCTCCGCTGGATGCGAGCAGCACAGAATCGGTCGTCGATCATTGGGGGAGGCGTTTGTCCAGTAGCAGTGGACGTCTCGGCTGTGATGATAATGAGACGAATTTGAAAACCAGTTCCTATATAACCTTGTTCTACCCCTTCGCTGAATAACGTAGCCGATAGCCAGGTATTTACAATGTCATTTATGATGTTCACCGTCTAGCAGCATTGAGCAGGTCCCGTGCTTCTCTCACTAACGAGATGTCTTGAGCCCTTTGCTGCAGCGTTGAAGCTTCGACCCTCAAAGACTCCAGGGTCATCGCCAGCTGTTCCAAGGACTTTGGGTAGCACGCCTCTGGTACTGACAGTTTGTTGAATTTCGTCTGAAACATAATGGAAACGTTGAGCATCACTTAAAGATATATGATGCCGCTCCTGGGAACACCTGTTCTCATACAATATAATACAAATACTCTTTATTGAACACCACATATAACAGATTGGAAAAAGACAAAGAAATTGGTAACACGGTATACAATAGGCGGTCTTATCGCTAAGTAGCTTCCAGACAACTTTTTGAAAGAAGAATTGCAAAAAAGAGACTTGCAACGGAAAACAACTTGTAAGTATAGTCAAAACAATATTATTATACTATCATGAATGATTTGAAAAGATGACTTTCGCTGAGTTTCTTGCGGCGCTTCGTGATAGTCCTGTCCATTTTAATTTATTATTGTGACGAATAAAAGAGTCCACAGGTGGCCAAGTTGCTGAATAAAAGATTTAATTTGATTTGAACAAAGAAAGGCTAAAATTACTAATGTGAGATAGGGTAGCACCTCTTAAAGTTACGAAAATCTTAAATGATTAAAGAATATAATCAGAGAAAGAAAATAAATGGTAACACTTATGTAAATAAACGTGCAATATCGCGTTTCGCGAAACTACAAGTTACAAGTTTTTACAAGTACTTAATAAAAAAAAATTAGGTCATCATGCTAAGTTCAATTCGAAACGGGATCTTTATAATTAAAAAAATTGTAAACTTAAAATAAGAAACGTCAAACTTGATTTTGTATAGCACAAAGCTGCCAAAATCAAGTTATGCGTTTCTGATTTTAAGTATAATGTCGAATTGGCCCCATTCTCCTCCCGTACTAAAATGGCATCATGCTTACCTTCGCTAACTCGCAGCTTTCCTCATATGCAAACACTTTCTGTCTCATCTGCCGCACCAGCTCCTGAATACTCTCCGGGTTAGGATTCTGCAGTTTAAGCGACTCTCTCGAACACTCCAATTCCCTGCGCAGATCATCCAAAAACTTGTTATTACGGCTGATTTTCGCTTGCAGCTTGTCGTTCTTCTGTTTGAGTTTTAATATTTCGTATTCTTCTTCGAGTTCTTCGGATAGTTCTCGTGAGTGTCTGAGTGAGATGGCGATAGGGTCGAGTTGTTCAATGTCCATTGCGTGGCATTCGGCGGCTTTGGACAGTAGCTGTTGGCATTTCTGTGGTAATGCGTCAATGGATACGTTGAGTTTTGCAAGAGTCTCCGATGTTACAGCGGCTGGTTTAAAAAATAGGCGATAAAAAATCACATTTATAAGGGCGTTTAATGCCCAGCAAATAAGTAGGTCCTGCGCAAGATCGAAATTTAGGTTTTAATGAATATCTGCGCATAATGGTCGTATAGCTGGCCGCTATATGACTATTGGGCCTCCTAATTTGCAAGGAATTTGATCTAATGTATTTTTTTCTATACCATGTGCAGCCATTCGGAAATTAAGCTCATAGAGTCGTATAGATGTAAATGCCTCAATACACAAAATCCGTTAGTTCAAATTCAAAATGGTTACAACAACTTCTATTAAGTAATTCCAAATCCATTAAGGCGGGTAGATACTCACGCACGATCACTTTTAAAATTTCAGTTAAAACAGTTCAGTAAAAACTGTCAGTTAAAAGTGATTGTGTGTAGCCACCATTAGAAATTAAAAACGTGAAAAAGTGGATTCGGGACAAAAGTCGAATAGGAGCACAGGCCCCCCATTTTCGGTGCATTCGAGATAATGTCGATAGCGAGATTTAACGTCAGATTCATACAGTTGGTTGTGTCAAACGGCTGTATGCACTGACTTTTAATCTCGATTGTGAGATTATCTTGAATGCACCGAGAATTGGGGGCCAGAAAGAGTTAGCGAGACTTCTCGGTTTTAGACATAGCTGGGCACAAAACCGTTAATCCGTTAATTAACGAAGTTACCATTACGAGTAACGGATTAAGTTTCAAATCAACTTCAAAAATAACCTTCCCTTAAAAAGTTTAAGTCCGTTAAACGTTAATGAATATTACCCGTACCTAATATTTGCCAAAAGGACAACGCGCGGCTTATGTCAGATAGCTTTCGATTTGAATTTGATCTCTAAATAATTAGGTAAGTACAAACTATAGGTAAGTATTATTACAAACTAATGCAATACCCTATTTTTACTCATTTCATGTCCTGCCTTTAGGACAGCCTTAAGTTTACTTCCATAGCAACATTTTTAGGGTTCCGTACCTCAAAAAAGGAACCCTTATAGGATCACTCGTGTCTGTCTGTCTGTCTGTCTGTCCGTCTGTCACAACCAATTTGCTCCGAAACTACTGGACCGATTGAGTTGAAATTTGGTATTCATATGTAAGTTGGTGACCGCAACACGGACGCGTGACGTAAATATATGAATTTTAAACATAGGGGCCACATTTTGGGGGTGAACTAGTTTTTTTTTTTTTTTAAGTTATGCCACCTATATCGTGTGACATATCAAATGAAAGGGCTTATTGTGAGGATCTTAAATATGTTTTCTTTTGAATTTTAAGTGAAATAGTTTAGAAGTTATTCAGGAAAATAGGCGAAAAATGACCATTCCCCCCCTTATTTTAGTGACTACTAGGGCTAAAATTTTGAAAAAAATACAGTAAATAGATCTTTGCCTATAGATTACAGGAAAACCTATAAGAAATCTATGGTATTTAAGGTAACCTAATAAATTTCAGATAATCATGTACGGAACGGAACCCTCTCCACGCGAGTTTAACTCGCACTTGTCCGGTTTTTTATAAGTAAATTACTAACGCAACGGTATAAAATACAGTCTTAGTTTATTTTGTATATTATTTAGTTTAATAAACCTTTGTTCTTACAGTAAAAAAAAAGTTTCTATTACGAGTTAATGATTAATGTTAACTTCCATTAAATCTTCTGAAATGTAACACATTAATGTTTAACGAAGCTAACTTTTTTGTAATGTATTAGCAATTAACGAAGTTAAGTATTTGATTAAAGGCCCGGGCACACCAACCGCGGTTGCGGCGCGTCGTCGTTAAATACAACTTCGCGTGCCCGCGCACGCGTCGCCGCCGCTTTGCGCACCCCCCGCGCCGCGCTGCCCGAGTTGTCTGCGGCGAAAGCGGCGTGGGCGCGAAGCGTTTCGTACGCGGGGCCGCGCTACTTTTTGGTGTGCAAGGTAAATTTGATTTGTTGTTTTATAACAGCGCGGGCCCGCGTTCGAAACGCCGACGCGCCGCAAACGCGTTTGGTGTGCCCGGGTCTTTACGGTGTCCAGCTATGGTTTTAGGTTACCAAAAATAATAAAACATTTGCCATTTAAATCATAAACAGTTTATTAAATAGAAAATTAAATTAAACAATTTCTAAACTAGGAAAATCAACAAGAGTCTCTATTCTTTTAGCAACATTCAAAAGCAACTCTTCAGACAAATTTGGTCCCATTAACTGTATGGACAATGGTAACCTATTCTTTGACAACCGAATGGGTATAGATATAGCTGGCACTCCTGCCATGTTTGCTGGCTGCGTACAATAATCTTGAAATGCACACTGATCCCTATTATGTTTCGAAACAAAATCATCATAATATGGTGCATCTGACAAAGTTGTCGGAGTCAATAAAATATCAACTTCATTGAAAACCTTTTTAAAATCATCAGATATCATTCTACGAAGCTGCAATGCTTTTATAAAGTATTTTTCATAGTTTCTTGTTAGTAGAAAGTAGTTGCCAGCAAATATTCTAGATCGGACAACATTACTGAAGCCTTGCGAGCGGGATGATGCATATAGTTCTTCTGTGGAATAATCGGCATCAGTTCTTAATCCATATTGTATGCCGTCATACCTTGCCATATTACTGGCCACTTCACACTGATTTAAGATTGAATATACAGCTATTGAAACCGATGTGTTAGGCATAGACACGGTTTGAACTGATGCCTTTTCATTCTCTAATAAGTTTGTGACTAATCTCCATGTATCTATGACATCCTCTGACATCCCTGGACAGTGATATTCCTTAGGAATTCCAATTTTGATTTTTGACATATCAAAATCATTATCCAACTTTACTGGTTCAAATTCTCTCTTGATAGTAGTTGAGTCTAGATCATCTGGCCCTGCTACACAGTTTAATACTTTAACAGCATCTTCAACTTTCCTGGTTAGAATGCCAGGTACATCCATAGAGTTCACTAGAGGTATCAGTCCATATCTGGAGACAAGTCCATATGTAGGTTTAAGCCCGACTACACCACATAAAGCTGCGGGATTCCTCGTCGAGCCTCCAGTGTCTGACCCAATAGCAGCTACACAAGACCCTGTACTGACAGCTACAGCACTACCTCCAGAACTCCCTCCAGCGATTGTCCAACATTCACTGTAGCCCCATGGGTTACGAGTTGGACCAAATATTGAATCCACAGTGCCAGCACCCATTGCGAACTCATCCAAGTTACATTTTCCTATCAGACAAGCTCCTGAGGCTCTCAATCTTGAATATACGGTGGCGTTGTACGTTGGTATAAAGTTCTTAAGCATGTTTGAGGCACAGGTTGTTGGAATATCTTTTGTGCAGAAATTGTCTTTGATACCGATCGATATACCATCAAGAGGTTTTGTCTTCTTGTCAATATAGAAGCGTTTCTCGCTCTCAATGCCATGGTTTTCGGCTTCGGCTTTGGTTAAAGTCACAAATGCATTCAAATCGCGGTTTTGTTTAGCATTTTGTAAACATAGATCTACGAAACTAGTGGGCGTGAGCAGCTTTTCACGGTAAGCCTTGTGGATTTCTTTTATTGTGTAACTTGTTAATTTATTCATTTCCGCGCGTTTTAGTTTATATTAAGTATATAATTTCAGAAGTTTCTTCATAATAGGTTAGAAAAATCGAACTGCTGACGTATTAAACGACTGAATAATGTTGAGCTTATGGCATACAAATTATGAACGCTATTGAGCGTTCTTAATTTAGTCGCGTAATACCTAACGAAAATTTTCAAAACACTCACCCGTAGCCAAATTTTCTTGTTTTGCCTTTTCAGCAAATTGCGAATGTAATTGCATATTATGTCCGTTGCATATAACGGAAGAACCCTTCATGATTATGATAGGTTTTATACTTTCACAAGTAAAAATCACTATAGAGTTTAAACTTTTGACAACGAATGAATTTACCAAACGTAAACACCACCTTGGTTGACTTTGTGTTTGACATACTGCTTTAAACGCCGCGTAATCACGCAAGATGCAAGCACCACAAGCATATTTAATTAACTGATATGACAACCCCAAACAAAATGTCAAACAAAAATTAAGAAAATACATTTATTTGAGAAGTGCTGCGTGAATTTTAATAGTTTGGATAGAAATAATATAAAACGTAATCCAATTTATATTGTATGGTACCCAAATGCAATTAATTTAGCAACAATTAAAGTGAAAGATGGCTCATTTACAATATATGCCGGGTGATCCTCGTCTAGTCGATCAATTAGTTTACGAGTTAAAATCTAAGGGAATTTTCGATCAAGTAAGTATTATTATATTAACATCTTTTATTAACATTTTTTATAGTAACTAGTTATAGATAATTAAAATGAAGTGTCGATTACAATCACATTTAATTATTTGTATAGACAATTGAATCGATGCTCTGAAATTCTACAATCAATAATTTCACCATGAATGTCGTGTTTTAAGGAAAATTAGAATTACGTTTTAAAAAAGACTTACATTGACTTAAGTACTAATATCCTCAAAGATTTCTAGTGCAAGTACCATACCTAAAAGTATATGTTACAAAAAACTTGATGGCACTCTAGATTCCGTTATGGTTATATACAAATATTAGGTACTTATCTAAAATAGTCTAAAGGCATTGTAAATCCACCTACAAATACAAAAACCCTAAGAGAGTGAATACCTATATGATTATGGGTATATCAATCAAAACAAGTTTATTCTCAAAATCAATGTACATTTGTACATTACCTGTATGGAATAAGCAATCAAACACAGAATAAGCTATAGAACTTATTTCTGGTATATGATGGCAAACATAAAATTATCTTTGAAATGAGCTATTGAATTCCCATTTAATACATTCACATACAGTGGAAAAAGTACTTAATTTTCATGGCTTAAGATAAGACCAGATATCAGGAGTATGAATTTGTCGAAAATTACTTTAAAGTTTTCGGGCTTAGGGTGTTGATGTAAAATTTATTGTCAGAGAAATCATATAATTATCATATTCAATGAATTTCAATTTGTCAATATTAAATCAAAATAGGTACTGACTTCTTTAGTGTATTTTTATAATATGTAAGTCAAAATTTGGTACACAAATGTAAGTAGGTGATTGGTAAAAAAAATTTTTGCAAACTATGGCATTAGACATATCAAATGAAAGGGCTCATTATGGGGATCTCCGAAAGGGATACTAACCCTGGGCCAAAATTTTGAAAAATATACAGTAAATAGTTCTATGCCTACCCATAGATTACAGGATAATCTATAAGAAGTCTATGGTATTTTAAGTAACAGGAAATTTCATATAATCATGGAACCCTCTCCATGCGAGTTTAACTCGCACTTGTTCAGTTTTAAATAAACCTTTGCTCATGTTAATTAATATAGTTTTCTTTTCAATTTGCCTTATAAACTGAATTAGTTTAGAAGAAATTGCTCTCACAATGTTTTTATTTTTAATTAGTTTATTCCCTTGAAAATTGTGAGAATTATTCCAGTACTAAAGCCCCAACAAGGCCGAATATTATCAAAATTTTGACAAACCAACCAATCTTTTATTTTATTTTATTGTAAAGCTGATCAGGCCAAAGATGTAGTTTGCTATTCGTCATAATCTTTGCAATTATAGTGATCGAGATTTAACTGTGTAATGTCTGATCCTTGCTTTATTCCAGTTCCGTAAAGACTGCATCTCAGATGTGGACACTCGCCCGGCGTACCAGAATTTACGGCAGCGCGTTGAAAGCTCTGTTGCTCTGTTCCTATCCCGGCAGACATGGAAACCGGACCTGAACAAGAACCAGCTTCGGGAGAAGCTGAGGAAGCATATTCTTGAGTATGTATAAATAAGTAAATAAATAATGTGACCTGCCTAATAGTGAAGTGAATGCAGTGCTGACCTAGTGATTTCGAGTTGCTTTTCAGATTTATAGATTTGTGAGGCGGAGATCTGTGGAAGAATGCCCCACGAATTTGGTTCCCTGGAGACTTCCCATGAGGCTGACTTAGTCACATATGTGTACTAAACCCTCCATTAAATAATAGATTAAAAATAAACGTCCAGCTTTGGGGTCCAACACTAAAACCATAAGGCTACCCCTCCGTCTGGAATTAGTACAAACCTCATTTATTTCCGCAGAAGTTGGTTACTTGCTTGCGACATTTAAGGTGTTTTCCATGATAGTTCTATGACATTTAAATTTCCTGGTAACTAACCTGCATTAAATAACATGTAACTTTGACTTTGAAAATGACTTTGCCTGTGAAAATAATTGACATTCACTCGGTAGTAAGTTCCCACTTCTTAGAATTTGGTGTAATCTTATAACGGGTCTAACTTTCGGGGTTTCATAATGATGATTAAGTTATCTGCCGTAAACTGTTATGAACTTAACCCTTCGCAACCCCTTCACCACTTTTCTAGACATTCTTAATATGTTTAATGTTTAATTTTCGTTTTCAGTGGAAACTATCTAGAACAAGGTGTAGAAAGAATAGTAGATCAAGTGGTCAATCCTAAAGTGGCGTCAGTGTTCATCCCACAAGTGGAAGACTTAGTCTACAACTACTTAGGCATCACGAGGAAGAAGTCCACACCAGAAACCTCCAACGATAAAGGGAATGCTTCCACAGATCTATTGCCTACTGACCTTGAGGCAGTCAGTCCTGGATCAGTTAAAAGTAATGATGATAAGGATGAACCCATGGAAGAGACTGAGGAAGACAAAATGGAAATTGATATTGATAACAAATCAAAAGAGCTCAATGATATTTCCATGCCGTCTGAAGCTGAACAAGAAAAGGAAGCAGAAACACAGTTATCTGGCATTAGTGATCTGACATCACATGATTCTGAAGGTAGTTTAGGTAAATTGAGTATACCCATGCCTGATAATGAAGAGATAAATCTGGAAAATATACCGTCGCCAGAAAACAGTCCACCTAAAATAGATCTAGATAGCATTGAATTGCCGAAAGAAGAGCCAATCGAATTGAAAAATATTCCACTACCTGAAGAAAGTCCTAAAGATGAAAAAGAACAATTCTTTAAACCTGTGAATAGTGAAGACGACTCGAGTTCCGATTCTTCCATAATAAGGAACATGTCACCGCTAACGCCAATTAGGAACTTTAATAATGAGAATTCTTGCGACGCCCAACAAGCGTTTGAAAATGATTCTGATAACAAAAACGATGAAAAACAAGAACCTAATACGTTTAGGTTTACAATTGAAGCGAAGTCAACGGAAAATAGCCCTGAAGAAATAAAAGAGCCTAAACCTGAAAAGGAAGAGCAAACTGACTTGTCGTATCAGTTCAGTGAACAAGTTAATATCAACACATTTAATACACCTTTATATGATGACAGTTCCAACAGCCATAATCTGCAAATCGATTATGAAAGTGATGTGAATAGCAAAACTAACTTAGACAAAATTCCTCTGCCAGATGATCCCAATTCTGAAGATTCTAAAAAAGATATTACAGAGGAAAAGAAAAGTCACAAAAGCTCTAACAGATCTAGAGATTCACAAAGACATAGTTCTAGTAGCAAAGATAGAAGGTACGATTCTAAGAACTCTAGTTCTAAAGATAGAAGGGACTCTAAATACGACAAAAAAACACCCAGAGATGATAAATCAAAATCATATTCAGATAAATCTAAGGACAGAGGCGACAAGAAAGAAAGTAAAGATTCTAAGCACAGAAGCTCTCATAAGAGCTCTAGCAGTAAAGATTCTAAGCATAGAAGTTCCAGTTCCAGTCAAAGACATTCGAGTAAGACTGACGATAAAAAATCGTCAAGTAATACTACTAATAATAAAGATAAGGAAAAAGAAAAGACTTCAGATAAAAGCTCAAAAGAACACAGGTCGTCAAGAGATTCTAAATCTCGCTCTGACAAAGATAGAAAGAGTAAGAGAGATGATAAGGAAAAAGATAAAAAAGATAAGAAAGATACTGACGATCATTATAGTGCTTCTGGTAGAGGGAATCACTCGCGCCGTTCTACTGATAGGGACTCTAATGACGGTAGTTCGTCATCGAAAGGATCACAGAATCCGTCAAGTTCGAAATCATCTGAAAGCAAGGCTAATAAAGGTAGTAGCTCTAAATCTGATAATACTTCACCCAGTGGCGATTCCACAAGTCCTGGTGATAAAGGTGTAGGTACTGATAAAAGTGCAGAAACCAATTTATCGCAAGCAAAGCCAATAGTGAGAGTTGACACGCGTTTAGAGAGGCCAATGACAACACCACCGCGTCTACCTTTTGTACCTGATGTGACATTAAAAAAACCTAAATTTGCTGCGAATTTGGCAGAAGCAAAAAAGTTTATGAAGATGAGAAAGTTTCTAGACGAAGAACAGAAAAGAATGAACCAAGAAGCGGCTTTGTTGTTAGAATTTCAAGCTAATGTTAGACCCAATTTGAGTCAAGTGTATTCTAGCATTCCAGGGCCTGAGTTAGAATTTGCTTGCATCTCTAATGTTGTTGAACCTGTGAAACCTATTTTGGAAACAAACTACGCACAAGTACAACCTATAGAGGAAATAGCAGATGCGTCCGATTCTATAGAAATGGAACTTAATGAAATGAATAAAGAAACAAAAGAAATCGTTCAAACTGAGGTTACATTAGAAGTTTTTGAGCCTATAAAATATAAAGCTAATTTTGAGGATTCTGAAAAAGTATTAAACGAGATTTCAAGAAAGGTGTATGGTGTAGTAGATGAAACTGAAGACGAAAATTATGAGCCAGAATTAAAGTCTAGTTTCATCTACCACCCTACAGATGAAACAGAAGAGGAAAATTATGAGCCAGAATTAAAGCCTAAAGAAGAAGTTATTACAGAAGGACTCGAACATAGACACAGTGAATTTGAAGTTACTATTATAACTGAAGAAATTAATGAAAATGAACCAATTCAGGATACTGTAGATGAAATAAAATCTGTACAGAACAAAGAAAGTCCACTGGAATATTTCGCCGAACAAGAAAAATACGATGCCGAATTGGAAAGAGATAAATTTGAGAACTTCCTTAAAGAATACACGACAACCACAGTAACTAATAAACTATATCTAATAAACTGCGATTCCTATGAAAGAAGCATAATAAAAGAAGTCGCCGAAACATTTGGACATTATGAGATTATAAATTATCACAAGAACGGATTTAAAAATAAGAATATAGTTAAAAATGTCAATGTGTCTAAAGAAATTGTTCTACCATTGGATAGGAATTCACCAATAGAACAGAATACTATAAAATCAAGTCCAGTTTCACCAATTTTCAGCCCTGTAAAATCAGAATGCTCGTTTGAACTTTCAAGTGATTATGATGCTAAATTGGAGGAAATGGTAAACAAGACATCAAGGCAAGAAATAATGGAAATTATACTTGGTGGGTGTTCACCAAATGAGTTTCCTAGTAAAATGCCCCAGATAGATTACTTTGTGGATGATAATATTGAACCAAACAAAGATATTAAAAGGAAGATGTCTGTAGAAAGTTCTGACAATAATAACGAGCATGTTCTGACGCCTAATAAAATGAGGAAGCTGAGTGAATCCGATCAGATATCATCCACTACTGAAGGTTAGTTTGAAGCAATTCTTATTGATTTACGTATATCCATACTAATATGCATGAAAAAGTAACTGACTGTCTGTCTGTCTATGTCTACGTTTTCACCAAATTATCTCCATACCAAATTTCACCAAAATCGGTTCACCTTTTTTGCCGTAAATCACGCAAATTCTAAAAAGATTTCCAGCTCCTATTTCGCCCTCTTAGAGGTTGACAGTAGCCTGTGTCCTTCTTCAGAGCTTAAACTGTCTCCATACCAAATTTCATCAAAATCAGTTCAGCGGTTAAGCCGTGACAGACTGACAGGGTTACTTTCGCGTATAATACTGGTATGGATAAGCGCTCAAATGTGTATTTTTCTCTTTCAGAAACTACGGACCATCTGAATCTGAGCAGAGCGAATATCGTTCGCTCGAAATATTTGGGCAAGGCGCGACGCGTAGGCCTGTCGAGACCCAGGAGGACCGGTAAGGAAACCCTTCCACTGTCAAATCTAAAACTAACGACATTCACAGTTTCTTGCAGCGCTCCTCAGTAGTTTCCCTTCGAAGCGCTGGTGGATTCACAAGTGAAAGAACGTGCATAATAAAAACTAGAGTGCCTCATCTAAATCTTAATAAAAGGTCACAGAGACGTAATCGTCCCTGGATAACTTAATCTAAGTGTCTTATGACCAACCAGTAGACCCGCCACAGCGTCGCCCGCGGTATTTTTCGTACAAACTTTATCACTCCTTTTCACCCCTTCAGGGATAGAATTTCAACAAATCCCCTCTTTGTGCACTTTTCGGGTACTCGAGGAATGTCCCCTCCAAATTTCAAACCTCTAGGAGCACCCGTTTAGGCTGTGCGTTTTCTGTAAGTGAGTCACGGTACTGTTTTATATGTATTGATTCACAAAGGCCACTCAAATTAATCTTTAATTAATGTGACGTTTATGTATAGGTTGGCAACTAGTTGAGGGACATTTAACTATTTAATCTCTAATCAAATACTTAAGTGGCGTTTGTGAATTCGGCTATTAGAGATGTATAAAGTTTGTAAGGGGGCGTCCATTAATTACATGAGGCATTTTTATTTTTTATTTTTGACCCCCCCTCCCCCCTTGATGAGATGTTGTAAGATTTTACTCGACTCCCTCCCCCCTGCGCCAATCTCACTTGAGATGTTTCAAAATTTGTATTTTGGGTATAAAAGCGTTGAATTTATTTAACACAATCTGCTTAATTATTTTTATTGAAGAATCTTAATGATAACATTAGGTAATAAATAATTAGTTTCACACCGTTTTCTACTAGAAAAAAATTACGTGATATTTGCCAAGACCCCCCCCACCCCCCCCCCCCCTCTCCCCCAAGTGAGATTTAGTAAGATTCGTCTCAACCCCCCCCCCCCCCCCCCTGAGCACCTCACGTAATTAATGGACGCCCCCTAAGGATCAGAATAATTAAAAGAATTACAACAAACAAACATACAAATAGATTAATCTAGGTTAAAGAGACCGAGTACATATAAAGATTAGAAGAATAGTAAGTTCTCCAAATATTAAAAACAAAATTAGAAATATAACATTTCATTTCGTAATGATGCGAATAATATAAGTTTATATATGCATAGACTATAGCTATCGTGGTATTTTGTACGTTATCATTTTGTTTCAGTACATCCAAACAGTCCGTCAAGTGACAAATCCGTAGAAAACTACGACACCAACGACAGCGAGGTCACTCCGCCCAACGGCAAGTTGAAATCACAGCGGAAGGTCCAGCGGTACGACACTTCGGAGCTTTACAAACCGAAACTGCACTATCTGTCGCGAAGGAACAATATAAGTTAGGTATCGTCCCCTAATTTTCAACAATCGACACATAGTGACTTTGAAGGGGTGATGCAAAACCATTGTTTAAGCACAGTAGTATAATGAAGTATACAGTATTCCATCTTCATACAATCGGCCGAAACGACGCGCTTCGAAATCTCGGTGAACCTCGGTACACAACAGTCGCGAGCGCGCCGCGGTCGGGTACGGACGTGGATAGTGTGACATGTTCCCATGAATTTAGATATTTTAAAAGCGTACATACATAGTATCACGCCCGAAATCCCTAATGGGGTGGGCAAGACTACTTGTGGCCACGTTCGATTAATTAGTCCTAAGATGGTATGATTAACCGTATGGTGACAGGTGATCAGCCCATCGCCCATACAGATAGTCCACCATGTTGGAGAGGACCCGTCCCTTAGTCGACTTTTACGACATGCCAGGATGATAAGCATCATTGCACGACCTGCCCGCGAGTCATTTGTCGCTCAGTGCGTCTCTGTCAAACTAGGCAAATATGTAAGGAACGCACTGAGTGCGGTCAGGCCGCGGGCAGATCGTGCTAGCCGTGCAGTGGGTGCTTTGGCGAACGTTTGATTGCTCGTTATATGGCTATATGAACTCACCCGCTCGTTCCCAAAATACCACAATTCCAAAATACCGGTGTCATCATAATACTACACTCCCAAAATACCAGATTGAGTAATAAAATTTAAATAACATCCGATATTCCTTAACAGAATTGTTATTTTGGGAGTGTGGTATTATGAGGAAACGGTATTTTGGATTTATGGTATTTTGGGAACGAGCAAACTCGCCTAGCGGGTCATAGACAATTTTGTGGTACCTAGGATACTATTTGATTTGATGTCTGGCAATTAAAGTGTTAAGTTTGGCAGGTGGTGCAAAATTGAAGTTACATTTGCTAAATTAATAATTAATGAATTTTGCCCAACTACGGTAACAAGGCCTGCGAGTTGGAATAGAGAAATCAACTGTTATTGATTAATACAATAGTCGAACTTATTGCCTTAAAAAAATATACGTGTCGAATAGATAGATAGATAAAGACTTATTCACGTAATATGGCACAATACAGGAACAATACAGCGTAAGTAAAATAATAAAACAACTTAAAACTAAAGCATAAAGACAAATTACTTATATAATAATATATGGACAGGCCAAACATGCCACATTATTGAAAAGGCGCCAGCTTAGCATGTGGATATAGGATAACCTCCTCCTTTTTCGAAGTCGGTTAAAAGTCGAAGTCGGTCGGCTAGTTTTTCTGCAATTTATTGCTGCAATTCGGGCTATCCTCAAAAGTTTACATTCAAACTTTTTGACTCCATTAGTGATGTAATATCGTCGCTGCGCGTGCAATACCGCGGAAGAGCACTTTGTAGAAACCGCGTATCTGCGTTTTTTGCGATTTTACAGGAACAAGGAAAGCTGAATATCTGAGTAATTTAAGTCAGTTTTTTCTTGTTACTGTAAAATCGTTGGTTTTTACAAAGTGGTCTTCCGCGGTATTGCACGCGCAACGACGATATGTAATCGTTTTGGGGATAGCTCGAATTGCAGCTACGGCTATCTATAGTGTTCTTTATTTAGTATATTGATCATCATCATTATTACGATCATCAGCCGTAAAACATCCACTGCAGGACATAGGCCTCCCTCAAAAATGATGGGATTTGCCATAGTATAGCATAACACTCGAAGGACGCTGCTGCCCATCCTTCGGTTGGTCCCTCTGTCACCTTTTATGACACTCACGGGAGATTGGGTGATTCTATTCTAAGCCGGCACCACACAAATATTAAGTAAATTACCGACAGTTAAATAGGGTTTTTTTTTAACGTAAGAGTTATTGCGTCATGGCTCTGGCCCCCAATTCTCGGTGCATTTGAGATAATCTCACAATCGAGATTAAACGTCAGTGCATACAGTCGTTTGACACAACTGTATGAATCTGACGTTTAATCTCGTAATCGACATTATCTCGAATGCAACGAGAATTGGGGGCCTGGCTGTCTTCAATAGAGCCAGAAACATTGGTTCTGCATTACGTCTTCAAAGTCACCCAGTATTTGCCACGAGCTGTCGTTCCTACCTAGCCACCGATCTGTATACTATTATATTTGTATCAGCGAAGATATACTTCGATTCTCGATACTAACGTTGAAGTTAGTGTCACTTGTCAGATGTTCGGTGTGTCAGCTACGACTTTTGCGTTTTGCATTTGATAGGGCTGCTCTCCAATAGCGAAATTATCAATGCAGAGTTAGAAAATATCCGATATTTATTGTAAATATATCTTGATACATATCAAAAAGTGATATATATCATTTCGGAAGTATTTAAATCGGGTTAAGACTTGCTTGTTCAAACAATAAAAATCGTATTTTTTTTTTAGTGTTATCAAAATTTCCCAAGATTCATATTCATATTAATATCTTTATTGCATTTCACTTATAACCTACGCTAAATATTTAAAACATAATGATTTACTATAGAAAGGTTAGGCGTATGAAGCCCTGCTGGGCACAACAATGTGTAAGGTGGAGAGGAGAAAGACCGAACTTTGGCATGCATTAATAATTATCATTAAAAAAAGCTTACCTTACCTAAATGATTACCTAAATGTTGAACTTGGCACGCTAAGTTACCTTGTGTCACTATACCTTATTCGTCTAGATGATTAACTGAATGTAAACAAACTAACCCACGTGACTTGACTAACCAGCCAATCAAGATATACCATAAACAAAAAGGGCCTTTCAAGACTTACCATAGGTAGATTGACTGGATTGGCTGGATTAGCTGAGGCACGTGGGTTACTTTGTTTACATTTAGTTAATTACCTAAACGAATAGGTAATACTGACATAGGGTAACTTGGTGAGCCAAGTCAACAATTAGATAAACTTGGGAAAATTTGATTACAATACAAAAATATATATATTTTTATTGTTTGAACAAGCAAGTCTTAACCTGATTTAAATACTTCCGAGATATAGTATATATACACTTTCTTATAAGTATCACGATATATTTACAATGAACATCGGATATTTTCGAAATCTGCATTGATAAGGTTAGTTGTACCCGTACCTGAAAAGGGAAAAGGCGATGGAATGATATTAAAGATAAAGATTAAACTTAAAGATATATACTTATATATATGTTTAACTAAAATAATATCGTAAAATTATACTTGATAGGCCTAATAACATAAATTCACTGAATAAAATATTTGAAGGAGGTATAAATACTTAACCTTTTGAATGCGAGAACACGACAAAATGTATGGAAAACGACATGTCGTGGCGTCAGGGGCTGTGGCGTTCAAAAGGTTAACTCATCTTGGCGCGTGGCGCTGTATGTGAGCTTGTATTTATATTGTATGTCTGTATTTATAAACACTACCATTATCATTATTTCCAAAGCAAATGTTTTTGCGATTATTTTCAAATATTTATTGAAATATGATAATAATAACCGTTACCGGTATTTAAACTACCGGTAAAAAATCTATTTATATTGTTAAATACTTTATTACCGGTTTTATTTAATTGGTATGACAAAATCTTAGCGGTTTAGGTAATTTAAATATTTAAACCTGTAATAGAGCTATATCTATATTAAGATATTACCCGTAATATATTTCAGTAAAGTGTCGATTACGTGAATATGTCAACATCGCAACACAGCGAGCGAAAACCGCGTACGGTTTATCCGTCGCCGGTACATTGTCTACCTGATAAATACCGGTACAAATTGAGTTACTAAAATCACGTATTGAAACACGCATTACGATAAAAATTAAAGCGTTATTTCAGCAATAATGTCTATTTCTAGTAAATAAAATAACCGGTAATATTATGACAGCTTGTTTACCCATATTAAATAAAACCGATTTTACAGTCCATGAAAAAAAAAAATGTTTTTGAAAATATATATATTTCGTTGTGTAAAAACGTTATTGTATCATACTACATATATGTTTGACATTTATAAAATGAATAGTAAGTTTAGGGTCAGTAATGTTTTATTTAGGAAGTGCATGGAGGACTGCATCAAATTGTATCGATATGCCTCATAATTGATCGACTCCTTATATAGGTAATCCAAAAATCAGAGTTTAGGAGTCATCGATTTATTTTGATTTATAGTTGTAAATCATAGTGATAAGTTATTACTCATATTACAATTGATATGATTTGTGTATTATGGAAAATTCGTTTTGTCCGTCCGTTTTCTTTGTCACCAAACATCATGAAACTATAATTAAAATTAACATAAGTGAAGCTAAATCGTTTTTTGTTTTTAATGATTAATAAATAATACCAGTGACAAGACAAGACAATTTGCTCGAAAAATTAATCATTTGTAAAATTGATTGTCTATGATTCCTAAGAAGCAATTTAGATTTAAGTCTTTTCAAAAAACGTATATGATTATATTTGACCTACTGAAAATAATGGTCATTGATGAAGATACAGCCTTCAACACATTCAGTGCCAAGATTCCGACTATCGCGTTCTCCTAACTTTGTGGCCACGTCAAACGACCCGTTACGGTTATAGGTTGACCGCTTAAATGAGTCTTCGCCCGCGCGGCACAGGGGCGCGGGGGCAGGCGACAAAGGGGACCGAGAGAGGTGCGGGGCGGCAGGCGCATTTTTGTTTTCATTTATTTCACGCCGCCCGCACCTCTCTCAGGCCCCTTTGTCGTCATGCCTCCGCGCCCCTGTGCCACGCGGGCGACGACTCATTTAAGCGGTCAACCTATAGTCGGGTTCTTGCTATAGTTTGTATGGACGACATTCTGTGTCCCCTGTGACCGTAGCATGCCAGAGGCGAGGATTAGTTAAACCTGTTTATCTGTCTATCTCTTTCGTCGGCACTAGTGTGAGAGACGCACTTAGAGATAAGACGGTTTAACATAACCTTGTTAGGGCTGCTGGGAATAGCCAGGAATACGGTCGACCGCCAACCAGCCGGTTTACCCATAACACCCACAAAACCCACAAAATTAATACCAATCATTTAGTAACATAAGTTATTAAATTGTGTTGTTTGTATGGGAGATATAAAATATGTTCCGGCGAGATCTGCCCATTGCTTTCTAGAATTATGAACGAATAAAGCAAGATGGCTGTCAATCGCCTTACAATTAGCGCCCTCTATCGTCGAATGTCTTATTGCGGCTGCAAATAGTCCAAACAATTATGGTTTCCCTCGAAAAGCTGTCAGTTTTCTCAAACACGTAAAAATTATTCACGCCATTTTACTAAATAAATTATTTAATTTCAATGTATCTATTTGGGGTCGTATGAACTCTTAATTCCAGGCAGTTTCCGCCGTAAACTGAACTGGAGAATTCGTATTATGAGCGCGTTAAAGTCGCCCTCTTTCGCGCTTATAATAAGAATTATAGGCATGGGAGCCAAGTGGCTGGAGGGGAATTTTCCAGGCAGCTCAATTTACGGCGCCAACTGCCTGGAATTAAGAGCTCATAATACGACCATTGACTGAATACTCGTCGACTATGGTTGTGGCGCCATCTAGTTTTAGGAGTTTTAGCAGCTTCGGCTTATTTCCGATTTACGATCGCCATGATGATTATTATCAATCGGACGTAATTTAGGGAGAAGGATCCAATCCACAATAAAACCTATTAGGATTTGAGACATTATAACGATGACATAGAACTTATTATGAACGCCATTTATTTTGTTTTGAATCCTTCTTGCTAAAGTTCGTCCATCTTGGTTGTTCTATTCGTCCATACTGGAATAACAGTTTTGGTCTCACTACACGTTAATGTAAGAGCCCTAGCAAGACACGGGGATAACTTAATCCCGTCCTATCTCTCTCTTTCGTGGACACTGGTGTGAGAGAGACGCACTTAGAGATGGTGTTAACTTATCCTCGTGTCAATCTTGCTAGACCGTTGATACATTATTATATATATTTCTAATGTTAACGTTGGTTAAGATATATAATAAAATACATACAATTTTTAATAAATAATTATTATGTCTGAATTAATGCTTTTTCTTTAAATACCTGAAGTAGTGAGAAAAAAACATTACCACTGCAAACAAATGAACAGTCTACATAAGCAAGCCCTGGCAAGGTTAACACAAGGATAACTTAAACCGTCTTTTCTCTAAGTGCGTCTCTCTCACACTGGTGCCGATGAAAGAGGTAGTAGAGATAAACGGTTTAAGTTATTCCCGTGTCTGTCATGCGAGCGAGCGAGCGCAAATTGCCATTCCGTTCTAAAATAGTTACGCATTGAGTGCGTCGTTTGGGTGTTCGTGTGTTGTTTTAGACGAAGCGTTTCATAATAAACGTCACCGACTCTGAGACTTATGATCGTCGTCTGATGATTTGCCAGCAATGGGACATATACATATAGGCTATTCAATAATAATATTCCAATAAAAAAATAGTTTTTCCCCCAAAATTTTAATATTATCGGTAAAAATAATTAGCGGGCCGCTATTTGTAATGAGTTAAGAACCCCTGGCCCCCAATTCTCGGTGCATTCGATGCGAGTGACTCGCAACCGGGCTAGTTTCTCGTTTGTTCGCTAGTTTGAATGTAAACTTTTGAGGATAGCCCGAATTGCAGCAATAAATTGCCGAAAAACAAGCCCCTTAAAAAAACTGGAGAGATAAATGCTATTTCCGTTTCGCCGAGGCCCACGTCCTCTCTGTATAAACCAGGCCTATGACCATATCTACAAAACATTACATCATGGTACAAAAGTGTGCTTTTAATTTGTTTTTAATAAGCCTGTAATAATGTCCCGTGATAATAATACATTATACCTACCAGTTAATACTGCTTTGAAAATTGAGTCACTTACATAGGTTACTTGCGCAACCGATAATAAGTTCATCATCATTGACCTTGGGAATATACCAGATGACAAGGCAAATTTAACACAATAATTAAACAAATAGTCATTTATTTAAAACAATTACAATGTTACACTTAACATCTGTCTAAGTTGTTGATGACATGAAATAACATGGTATGGCAGGGAAAATAACTTACATGATCAATAATTGTATTAGTCAATACACCAATAATAAAAAAATCAGAAAGAAATCAGAAATAATACTTTTTGTTAATTTCACTAATTCATCGTCTTTAGAAAATGGATTTCTATTTGGTAAAACAAAGTACTCAAATGTCTTACAACATTAAAAACAAATTAACAATATAACGGGTATTGTAAATGTAGTCAAAAAACTTACATAAATGCCTGATTTATGTAGAAGATTCAAATTAAAAAGGTGCATCGTGTAAAAGAACATTTGTGGCGTTTGTCATAAATACAAAGTTTTTAGAAAAATCCAAATATTTTAAGCCTGAGTTAATAATTTTGCATGTGCGGTAATGCACCTTACAATGATTAGGTTCATCCAGAGAGATTATACGACTAATCTGACCTAAACCTTACATATTATACTTAAGTACACCCATGTTTCTAAAGACTGTTTATTGCCACTCAGTTATGTGCAGCCGTCTTTTCTAAGCCTGCCGGATCCATGATCGGAGCCGGTTTCTTCACAATACCAGACAGCAGGGTCTTGATTTGGGCGATAGCACGGCCGGGATTCAGCCCTTTGGGGCAGGTTCTTGTGCAGTTCATGATTGTATGGCATCGGTACACAGAGTATGTGTCTTTGAGTTTTGATAGACGTTTATCGGTCGCTTCGTCTCTGGAGTCAATGATCCAACGGTAGGCCTGCATGAGTACAGCAGGGCCCAGGTACTTGTCTCCATTCCACCAGTATGATGGACAGCTGGTCGAACAGCAAGCGCAAAGCACGCATTCGTATAAACCATCTAGTTTCACACGGTCTTCAACGTCCTGTAACAGCTGGGTCTCCTTTCCTTTGACTGGTTCCTTGTTACGCTGCAGCCACGGCTCAATAGATTGATACTGGCGGTAGAAGTTAGTCAGATCGGGTACCAAATCCTTAACAACGTACATGTGCGGTAGCGGGTAGATTTTGCTAGGTTTGTTAAGGCTAGTGTCAATATGGGCGATGCATGCGAGCGTGTTGACGCCGTCAATATTCATGGCACAGGAGCCACACACGCCTTCACGGCACGACCTGCGGAAAGTCAGCGTCGGATCTATCTCGTTCTTGATCTTCAATAACGCGTCGAGCACCATAGGCGCGCAGTCGTCGAGGTCTACCTCATAGTTCTGGGTGTATGGCTTCTTATCCGGCTCGTCGGGGTTCCAGCGGTACACCGCGAAGGTCTTCACTCGCTTACCGAGTGTTTGTGACGTTGCGAAAGTACGCAGCTGCCCAAAAACACCCGACGTCAACCTGAGCAATGGCATTATGTAATGTTTTAGTCTATCCCGGGAAAAAAAGACTTTCTTCGTAAAAAATAAACACCACAGGCGGAGGTCGACTCTCTTTCCAGAAAACTGTCTACAATGTCGGTTGGCTTGAGGATTTCACAACATTCGCGCCCCAGCTAGTCGTTTCGTTCGGGCGAAATTTTGTTTGATTGATAGATGAAAGATAGGGTTGTAACTTGTGAGCGGTGAATTTATATCGATAATCTTCCTTAATATCGTTACGTGGAAAATTTTGGTATTCCAGATTAATTAAAAAAAAAATGTAATGTTTTTAATACTAAATAAGTTGCAATTATAAAACTCCTGTTCCTTTTTCCTTTTTTGAGAATCATGTGTTTTTACCTGAAAAGTTTACTCGGATCATTTTAGTTTACTTGTGTCGATTAAAATTTCTTCTTAGTAGATCACTAAGAGGTGACTAAACTTCCCTACTCATAACGACGGATAAAACTGTGTCTTAAATATAATTTTCACTAATCAATCTGTGGATTTAAAAAATAAACTGGCGGGAGACGAACTGAGCTGTCATTCTGTAGATTCCCGGTCCCGTATTTATTTACAAAGAAATCGAAGAATTTCTCGATGAATTTGAACTGGTGCTAGAGTACAGCAATGAAGAATATTACATCCATTAAAACAAACGTTAAGAATGAGTCTCCTAAAACCCCTGGCGGGATAAGTAAATCTCTGTTGACTCCTTGTAGGCGAGTGGGGCTCTCTCGGAACTGGAAGAAAAAGGGTCCTTCGCCTTTTATATCCCCTTTAAACTCTGACACGCCTAAAAATGTCGAGATTAAAGTGGACAAAAAACCAACTAGGAAGAGAAAAAGCGTCCTCGAATCTGATGAAAAATCAAATGAGATTGTTGATTCCGTTGCGGTAGAAAATGAGATTTCAGTGTCCAACCCAGATGATATCGTTAAGACTCCTTTGAGAAACGTCGATTTACCTCGTAGAAAGAAATCCAAATCCTTTTTAGCTACTCTCCATAGTCAAGAAAATAATACCAATGAAGAAAAGTCAGCAGTTTCTATGAACATTGATGATTGTACTATAGAAACCGAACCATTGCAAGAGCTAGCTGAAAATTACATTAGTCCAGTAATTTCTAATCCTGAGGAAGAGGATCCAGATGGCAAAGAAGTTTCATCTGTATCAGAAACTAAAGATGCAGAACAGAAAAGTAAGTTTACAGCACCTCTCAAATCTGGTAATGTAGCTTTATCCATTGAAAGTAATATCATTTCAATAACAGAAAATTCTAATGAACCTCCAACCAAAGTGACTAAGCTGAAAAAGAAAAAATCTGAATCTAAAACAACAAAAATAAGAAGCCCAAATGAACTTACTAAAGAATGTATTGTGGTTATTCAAAAAAAACTACTCAAAGTAAAAGAAAACTATGACAAAAGTTATAAAATGGGAACAAATGAAGACAAACATAAAGAAAATTCTCAACCACTATTTGACTCTGATTCGGATGAGGCACCTCTCAGTGCTCTAAATAAAAAAGGAGAAGTCCAAATTAATAAACCAATCGTTTTAGATGATGATGACGAATTTATAGCTAGTACAAGTAAAATAAAAACTAAGAAATTAGAATCTAAAAAGCCTTCAATCCCAGAAAATAAAGGACTAACTAAAAGTACGAAATCGGAAACAACAAAAAGAATTGCAGAACCCAAACCACCATCACAAATGTCATTTGATGATGATGAAGATGAAGACTTCTTTGACAAGAAAAAGACAATTCTCATTCGCAAGAATTATGAAAAAGTAGTTAAACCACATAAAGCTAAATCCACAGGATCAATAACACAGAAAGACATAGACAATCTAAAGGCGAGGATAGAAGTGAAAAAGCAAATGCTTCTGGCCCGAACAATGACTGATGATACAGAGGAGTTACGTACTCTGATAAAGAAGTGGCAAAAGGGTTGTCAAGAAGCTCTGATGGAGTTGATGGATTTGATGAAGATTAAATGTCCGGATAAACACAATATGGACTACTCGGAAATTCTGCAGATGTTAAAAATACCACCTTCCTTAGTTGGCTATGATTCTGACCATGACTGCTTTAACACCCCTGATGATGCTAGCGCTGTTTTATCCAAGTTTAATGATTTTTAAGTAAAGGCTGGAAGTATGAAGTTTTCTGTTGATTTAATAAATGTTACTGTTTCGTTTTTGCTGTTCTTACTAAAGCCAGTTTTTCACACAAAAGTTAGTTATAAATATTATATAAATCTTAACACATTCAGTGCCGAGAACCCGATAGTTGGGTTCACTGTTCGTAGCACATTTTTGCTACAAAGCAGAATAAGGCTGCCCCATGCCCCATAACCTAACTAACCTAACCCATGCCCCATTCTCAGGGGGCCCCGAAGGACTGACAATTTCTCTGACATAATTCACTTATTATAATTCACTTTTTTTACTTTTCAAAAGGGCCCCAAATTATTGTGTGCCCAAGGGCCCCAGCCTAGTTTAAGACAGCCCTGGACTTTTGTGTAACTAGAGGGGGCGAAAAGTAGCTGAAATGGTTCACTTAAATTTAAAGTCTGTGGTTAGGCCTTTTCTTCCAATCTTGGGAGGACACACTTTACACGATTTTATTATAAACTAGTTTCTGCCTGCAACTTTGTTTGCATAGAATCTGGTTATAGTCATTCCCTTATTTTCTAGGTAAAAATAGGCAATGCGTTAATCCAGTGTAAGCTATCTCCATTCCAAATCAGTCCAGCAATTGAAGCATCAAGAGTAACATTTATAATTTTAGTGCCATATTTGTCAGTTTAAAGTATTGCCATGTCCTACCTAAAACAAAACACAGCTAAGTGATACCACAGTATATTACTTGATTATACTGTGGTGATACTAAGCGCTTTGCACTTAGCCGTGTTTTGGTGAGAGCATGGTAGTATAATAAAAGGTAAAAAACTTATTCTGAAAATTAAAAGCTTATCAAGAAAGTAGCTAAAATAAAAGGTTAATTAAATTAAAATCACTTTATTAACATATAACTACAAACTTATCATACTATGAAATCAAAATCTGTGCGATCGGATAGGGTTCTCAGGGTCAAATAACTTAGGGTCTTTCAAGAACACCTTATCTTTGAAAAAATAGGGCATATAAGCGCAGTTTTGTGCCTTCTTTATCTCCGCTTCAACAAGAGCTTGTTTAGCTTTGCACAGTCCTGTAATATGGCGGCCATAGATCCTGCCAGTGTAGGGACTCTGGAATTGGGACAACAGACGATAGTTCTTGTAGTCTGGGGTGATCTTTAATTTGCACAATACACATTGTCTTGTTTCCTTTTTGTATGGGTTCTCAATTTCAACTGGAGCATCTTCGGTAGAGTTAGAAAGGTTGGAAGAGAACCTTGCAGGCAGTGCTAGACGGGGACTCACTGAAATAGAGAAATTAGATTTAATATTGAGTTTGCGTTGTAGGGTTATATCGTATGATCCAAACTTAGATTTACACGGGTAATATACTTACAAATGAAACGGGACACTACTGTTTTTAGTAGCGCCATGTTCAATTATTTCTAACTTTATCAAAGAAATAACAATGCCAATTTTAAGAAAACATAACCTTATAATTATAATTTGACGTTAGGTAGCGCGTTTAGATTTTGCATAGATATACCCAAGACACTAACTAAAAAGCTTACAGTTGTGTGCAGTATTCTTACGTTGAAGTATAAATATCAATGAATTAAACGTAATATGAATACTTACTACAAATTCACACATCATCATTTAAGAAAATAGTCGTAGTTTAGGAACTAAACGCAGTTTTTTCTTGCATCCGAGGGCTTGGCACACTAATTTTTATCGCGCACATAAAGCATTCTTCCCTTTCGCACTCGCATATTAGTAAAAAAGTGACAGACGCTTTATGTGCGTGATAAAAGCTAGTGTGCTAAGCTCTCTGTGCTTGCAGCGATGGATAAATAGGTATTGTTAAATTTAACCGTAAGATTTACAAGAAAAAACATTATATCAACAAACAAACATAACACGCTCACCGTTCTTTTTGACACAGGTTATATGTATGTACATAACTATATTAATTTTTGAATGCGTGTTAAATAAATGCCTTGCATACCAGCTAACCAGCCAAAAAAGAAAATGAATCAAAACCTTGCCACAATTCAAACAAATTCAGTTTGAGACAATATTGCTCAATGATAATATGTAGGCGTTACTGAATACATAATCGGGGTAAATTACCGATTGGTTCATAATCCGGTTATTCCGTCTGGGAATTCCGATTACTTAACAACCTCAGTGAAGAACTACTTTCCCGATTGCAACGTAAAACTATCATTATATATTAACCAGGTTCTTAGGAACTACGCAAAATAGTTATAGGGTCATACCTGCTTGTAAAAATACAAAATTCTTACTTCTTGCAAGTAGCAGCCTCAGCAGCATGGCGAATAAAACCTCTTGAACAAAGACGCCATAGTCCTTGGCGTTTGGTTTTTATTTTCTTTATTTATTTATAGCCTTAATCAGTAAAAAGTTTAACATTTTTTTACTTAAGATATGCTAACTAATTTATATATCTGTGTGCCTTCTGGCAAAGGCCTCCCCCATTTTTCTCCAGTTTTCTTTTAACTGTGGCCACTCAGAGGGGTTAGCACACTATTTTTTATCGCGCACATAATACCTTCGTCCCTTTCGCACCCGCACATTAGTAAAAAAGTGACAGATGCTTTATGTGCGCAATAAAAACTAGTGTGCTAGGCACTCTGGTCCACGTCCTGCCAGCCATCTCCACTATTTCATCCTCCCATCGTTTACATTGTCTCCCTCTGTTTCTCTTTTGTCCTCTTGGGTACCATGCTGATACAATTTTGCTCCACTCCTCGGGCCCTCTTATTACATGTCCTGCCCACTTCCACTTGAGATGCTTTGTTTTATAGGTATGCTACATCCTCCAGCTTGTATCTTAGTTGCTCATTCCTTATCTTATCTATTCTTTTCTTTTTTAGGATGCTTCTCTCCATGGCGTTTGGTTTTACCTTATAACAAATCATAGTGTTTAATTTAATATAACTTTTACGTGTACGTACCAATTACGTCCCTATGTACCTACCGTCTGTATTTACAAAAGTAGGTAGGTATGTAAAAGTAGATTCATGTTTTTTGTGCGGCACTTCCTTCCAAAGTCTTTTTTTTTAGGGTTCCGTACCTCGAAAGGAAAAAACGGCACCCTTATAGGATCACTCGTGTATCTGTCTGTCTGTCCGTCTGTCCGTCCGTCCGTCCGTCGGTCCGTTCGTCTGGCTGTCTGTCACAGCCAATTTGCTCCGAAACTATTGGACCGATTGCGTTGATTTGGCACACATATGTAAGTCGGTGATCGCAACATCGTAACGTAAATAAATGAATTTTAAAAATGGGGGCCACTTTTGGGGGTAAATTAGAAAATTTAAAGTAAAAAAAAAGTTTTGCGGGGGTAAATTAGAAATTTTAAAGTAAAAAAAAAGTTTTGCTAACTATATCGTGTTTCATATCAAATGAAAGGGCTCGCTGTGAGAATCATAAATGTATTATTTTTTTTTCATTTTAAGATAAATATTTTGGAAGTTATGAAGGAAAATAGGCGAAAATTTACCATTCTCCAAAAGTACCTACTGGGACTAAAATTTCGAAATAAATACAGAAAATAGTTCTTTACCTATAGATCACAGGAAAACCTATAAAAAAATCAATGAATTTAAAGTAACACAGGAAATTTCAGATAATCATGTACGGAACGGAACCCTCTCCACGCGAGTTTAACTCGCACTTGTACGGTTTTTGCAGTTAATTTTAAGCTAAGTTCAGATGAACGCGCGTCGACGCGCGGTTGGCTCAGCCCGCGGTTTAAGATTGTAACAAATCAATGTTGTTGTGTACATGACCGCGCGTCAACGCGCGTGCCCGGTGACGCGCGGTCATGTACACAACAACATTGATTTGTTACAATCTCAAACCGCGCGTCGAGCCAACCGCGCGTCGACGCGCGTTCATCTGAACTTAGCCTAAATTTAAAGACATTTGTATAATTTGTATTGCAACTCAAATGATTCACAGCGCGGGGATGATACGTAGATTTAATCTCTTGTGCGTAATAATTCTAGGTCAATTTAAATTGTGTTAATGTTAATACAAATTAGAAAGAATAATAGGTATTGACATTAACACTTACTAAAGCAGAGGCGTTTTATCGACCACATCCTTGTATTTAGAATCTCAACCTTAGTAACTACATAGTATGAAGCAAATTCAATTAGTATTTATGTTAAAAAATAAATGGATTTTAAATGATTTCCTAGTAAGTAACAAACATTAAACTGTATTTGAATTTTACGTGGCAAATCTGTATGTATGGGGCCCGATTAAGGGTTAGACATTCAATAATAGTAGTTTATGCAACGGTTGCATAATGTTAGGCCTTAAAACACTAGTGCGGTTTTATGAAACGAGCTTTGCGAGTTTCATGATAAGATCGCACGTGTGTTTTAAGGCCAAATTATGCAAATTTGCATACATAACTTTATCTACACCCATATTATAAACGGCGACACGGCGACGATGGGGCCCCTCCGTCTGCGGCGACGATGGGGCCCCTCTGGCTGCGGCGACGGCGGCGCGCCGGTCTGTAGCTCATATCTGTATCGTTATGACCATTACGATACTAAAATCGATACTGTAATAACATTACAGTACAGGTTGCCATAATGGTGGTCATTTCCTACGGTTTTTGAATACATTATGGAGGTTTTATGATATGGGTGTAGATAAATTTCATTTGTCTTCCGTTCTCATTCATTCATCCATTTATTGATAAATTTCAATAAAAATTCTCAAATTCAATTGTTTTCTATGGATAATCACAATTGTAAGTAGTTATGTTCGAGTTAAGATTATTTAATAGATAGAAAAAATGGAAAATCATACTATAATAGCGACCATCTATGGTTAGAAAAATAAGTACACAAATTATACATAAGTTGTTTTTACTCTACTGCGGAAGTACCTATAAGAGTTTAATATGTTGCGCGTTTAGGTATGTGTGCAAATTTGTTTGTATCTATGCTATTTGAAATGAAAATGAAAATATTTATTTTGCAAGTGGGCCACACGGGCTCTTTCACATGTCTGAAGCTACCAGGGCTTCCAAAGATGATATGTTGCGCGTTTAGGTATGTGTGCAAATTTGTTTGTACCTATGCTATCTGAAATGAAAATGAAAATATTTATTTTGTAAGTAGGCCACACGGGCTCTTTCACATCTGAAGCTACCAGGGCTTCCAAAGATGACATCTGCTGAGAAGAAAGTGACTTAGAGATGTATTTTGATGTATCTTGTAGGTACCCAGCCAGCGGCCCTAGAGTCGTCCCACGATAACTCTGCAACGAAAAAATGGCAACCCCATACGTCATTCCATACAAAATTTCAATCCGTCTTATGGAATGACGTATGGGGTTGCCATTTTTTCGTTGCAGAGTTATCGTGGGACGACTGCAGCAAGGTTGACCAACACAAGGATAAGTTAAACCGTCTTATCGCTAAGTGCGTCTCTCTCACACTGCTGCCGACGAAAGAGATAGTCAGAGATAAACGGGTTTATCCCCGTGTCTGGCATACTAGGGCCGCAGAACCCTATTCACTGGGCGGTATTTTACAAGCTTGTTATTAATTTGTAATCATTAACATGAACTACATCCATAATTAAACGTGCATCAAATGGTGAGATCTCCATAAAACATTTTCATTTCCCTTTAATAAATAAAAACAAAATAAATCTCTGATTTGACTTTTATGTGATAGGGTTCTACAGTCGTATTTTTAATTAGACGAAGCCAACTGACAGTAGCTAACAACACAGTAAACGTCAACTAGGAACACAGTAAACGTCAGTTGACATCATCTAATTAAAAATACGACTATAGTGGCCGGAGATAGGGTACTTAGCTACGGTTATCATCGAAATAGCTTTAAAATAAAACTTCTTTTAATGTTCTCTTTTAATCTTGCGTTAGTGATCTTACCATGAAAAAAATCTCATTTATTAATTATTTTTTATTACCAAAGGCTTCCAAAACGTTTTAAAAAATAAGCAATGTTGTTCCTACGTTGATACTGGCCGGTAACAATGATTGTCACGTGAAATGCCGCAAGTGGGTTGGGTAGTGCCTAAATACTGGCGTGGAATTGGTTTTTTTGAAGTCGGTTAACAAAACTGGTATAGCCATGACCAATAGTAAACAACGGTGAAGTTTTAAAACCTTATACCTAGGCCAAAAATATCTGAAGCCGTTTATGGGGAGGTACTTCAAACCAAAATAAAATTAAGCCACAAAGTACTCTTTCGGGAAGGGACATTTCTGAACCTAAAGTGTGTAGGTATAATTTGGTTCAGCTTACTGCTATTATTTGCCCACATCTACCCACAATTGCAAAACTTGCTAGCCAGTCCACCGGTTGGTACATTATTACGCTTCCATTTTGAAATGCACCGGCCCAATGCGGAAATGCATTTCGGTTTGCTGCGTTTTCCTATGACCGGGTTGTAGTTTCACGTTTCTTGTGTGTGTAAACAAGAAATCGACGCATAACCGGTGCAGCCACGGACCGCAGCGCGCGTGGCACCCGTGACATTTTCTTTTTTTTCTTTTTTGTAATCTAAGTGTCTACGTTTTGGCGCCAAGACGCGCGAAGTGACAGTGACGTTCTGTTTTTGAATTGAGAATTTCGATTGTGTGTTTTTGGTGACATTTTTTATTCCATTTTCTGAGGCGTTTTTCTGGATTCAACTCTCCTCATGACTGGTTAGTACCTGTATTTAATATAACGGAAAATTTATACGTCTAGCTTTTCAAATCGACCGTATAATTAATTGAAGATCGCATTAACATGCCTTGCCTTACGCAAGTTTCCGTACTCATAATAATAATTTATATAATCGTTATCGTGAACTAGGTATGTGCGATCTATGATTTTGAAAGTGTTGTAAAGTAAAAGTTTTGATTGTCCCGGTGACAAAAGTGCCAAGTTACGATGTAAGGAGTGTAAGAAATCAAGGTTGTGAGGAGAAAGTGACCCAGCTATGAATGGCGGCCGCACGTAAAGATGACGCCGGCTCTTTACTTACGCTGACAAGTTCCGGATAAACACCTGTGTGGCTATTGCATTACTGTACACTATCCGTATAAAGGCTACCGTGCACGAGAAATTATAACATGAGGTGTTAAACAGCAGTCATGCGTTACCTTGTACAAGATACAAATAAATACAAATATTTCAAGTAATCTTTGTCGACACTAATTTACATAAATGGAATGCATCTTCATGTGAAACCTTTAAGTATCGACAGAAAATCATAACGAAAATTTCATTCGTGATAGGTAACAAAACTTCAATGCCTGCTTATAAATTGTTGAGTTATCTATCTTCGCTTTTCGCTTTTTTATTAGAATCAAAAATATGAATTCAATTCCATTAGCTAGTTACCTAGGTACCTATGAGAATTGTGAACCTACGGGTTTTCTTACAAAACGCGATAATGATTTCCACCATTTAAATGATAACCAATTTTGACCAATTTTTGATAGGATGTCAGTCAGAACAAAATCTAGGTCTAGAAGAAGAAGAAATATTAAAGGCAACCAGTTAATATACCTACTCGTAAATCTTGCAATATTAATTTAGCATAAAAAGCCATTGGCTAGCATATATTGGCCCATAGTAACGTTTACTGATAACAAATGCACGGTACAGGCTAATTTTCAGTAGGTAGGTATTCTTTTTTGAATTAAAGAGGAATAACCCCAAGGAGTCATTGCGCTGTTGCACCTTTTAGAGAAACAAACTCTTCTCCTGCGACATGAATGACACAAAGATAAGATAGACCGTCTTATCTCTAAGTGCGTCTCTCTCACACTAGTGCCGACGAAAGAGATAGTCATGGGGATACACGGGTTTAATTTATCTTTGTGTCATTCATTTTAGGGCCGCTGAAGGCCACAATGTCAAACCTGGCCCCCTATTCTCGGTGCTTTCGAGATAATCTCACAATCGAGATTAAATGTCAGTGCATACAGTCGTTTGACACAACTATATGAATCTGACGTTGAATCTCGCAATCGACATTATCTCGAATGTACCGACAATTGGGGGCCTATTCGGTAACACCACAGATTCCACAATTTCACCGTACGTTGAAGGAAGTGCCTTAAACATGAACGGTAAAAGATCACTAATCCTCAAGATTGTGTTGACGAATACAGCGGCTGGTATTAAGAGGACTGTGAACCATCGGCAAAAATCACCCTTTTCATACAGAGGGCGATAACGATTTTCACCCCTTAATTGTTAACTTATTTTGACCAACTTTTCATAGGTTGTCAGGTCAGTCAAATTCGTCAAACTCGGTTAACATTTAAGTGGTGGAAATCGTTATCGCCTTTTGTATGAAAAGCCGTAGGTTCACATTCCTCTTAAATTGTACAATTCCGCGGAATCTACATGACATACCTATCCTATAAAGCGGTCCTAGCAAGGTTGACAGGAGGTTACGTGAATCCCGCCTTATCCCTAGGTGCGTCTCTTTCATGCTATTGCTGAGAAAAGAGATAGACAGAGAGATAAGACGGGTTAACTTATTCCCGTGTCAGTCATGCCTGGGCCGCAGGACGCGAAGTTTATGTTGTAGATTAATTCCTCGACCTTCATAAGAGCTTGTAAAATCCTAAATTGAATAAAAATAGTTTCACTTTGACTTTGAAGTAAACTATATTGCCGTTTATACGATGGCAACAATTTTTTTTTACAAAAAACATGTTTCTTGTTTGGGACATTTTTTTTACTTATTAGCTAATAAGTAAAAAAATTGTCCCAAACAAGAAACATGTTTTTTGTATTTTTTTTGTCATGTTTTTTGAAATTTTCGCAGAATATGCATTATTATAGCAGATATCTATATCTGCTATAATAATGCATATTCTGCGAAAATTTCAACCGGCTACTTATAACGGTTGAAAAGATAACCCTTTAAATAGGAACATGCCTAGACGGCGTAGACTTAGTAAAAGGGTCCCCTTACTCTTTGATACGGAACGGAACCCTAATGATAACCTTTCAAAAATGAATATTTTTTATTAGGTTTTTTGGTAAAATATGCAAATTTCAAAGATGACGTCAATTAATATAAATAGAGTCAATGTGTACGTAATGTCAGAAAATAGTACAAATATTTATGATCACCACACGTAAACAACATGATAAACAATAATTTGGAAACAAGCAGCAAGGTGAACAACACGTTTTTTATGAATTAATCGGACCTTGACGCAGCTGGATTGAAAGTAACAGTTATAGGAATACATTTTGAACAAAGAAATTTTAACAAACCGATGCGTTTCATTTCGAAGTGAGAAGCTGAAATTTTTAGGGTATTTTGCATAAAAGCAGCAACATTTTTCAGTCAAAAATTGAAGTCTCATTTGTTTGCTTGCAAATTTTAATTGAAACAATAAACAACGACCACCTCAAAGACTTTGGTACAGACAGTGCATAACTATACCAAACTCAGGGTTATAATTTCGCCATCGTGACCGTAAAAATGCTAAAGAATATACATACCTCCGAAATTGCAAGGGTACATAATATGTACCCTTGTAAGAAAATATTATTTTCTAGTAAAACAATGTAAATTAATCAGAAATATGATGAAACGCGAAAGTTATGGACGTCGAACAACCCCTATTTGTATGTAAGAACTATTTTATAGGTTCTTTTAATAATCTTCGTCGTGATGGGTAGGGATAGGTTAAAATAGGTTAACCTTCCACAAAAACTTCTAAAGTGATGGTTCCATCAAAATCCGTTATTCAGCTTATAACTTTTAAATGAAAATACGGACAGACTGTCAAAGTGACTTTGTTTTTTTTACTATTTAAAGACAAAAGACACGTAGATAAATACATCTAGAAACTTCCTTAGTTTATCAATGAGCCATTAGACAAATGATAATGTTCAATTAATGATGATTTAATAGCTGGCCAAGGCCAATGCACATGCACATGTGTGGTGCACATGTCTTTAACCTTTTGGCCGCCAAGCATGTCTGAGAAGTAACACGAATTTCAACTTTAAGTCAAGGTAATGAAGGACTTTTTTACCCTGTATACGCTGTCACGCATAGTCGACAACGGCGGCTAAAAGGTTAAAATGTAAAGGTGCTTGTAAACCATTTGTAAACCAGCAATTGTTTCGGCAATTTATTGCTGCAATTTGGGCTATCCCCAAAAGTTTACATTTATATTTTTGTTCTCAGTAGTATAAATTGCCAAAAACTAGCCCTTTTACGAGCCCCTTAAGCATTTTTATTTACCCCTGTTGGGCCAATTTGAAACGGTATCGGATAAATTTTTGATAGGTTGTCAGTCAGTACAAAATCTAGGTCTATACGCATTGGTTTTTTCATTATAATCAATAAATTCAGTTTTATTGTTGTTTTAGTATTCTCATACAAAACTAATTTCAGCCATTATTTGATTTTGTTGATCTTTATTTAATCAATATTCAAAAACATATAGACCTAGACTTTGTCCTGACTATCAAAGTCATCATACCATCTTAGGACTAATTAATCGAACGTGGCCACAAGTAGTATTGTGCCTTAAAGCCTAAAACTTAATTTTAACATGACTTGCCATGCATAAGACTTAAATATACCTTAACTTAAAATTTAAATTTAAAATCTAGAATTTAAAATTCAAAATCAAATTTAATGAAGTATTGAGGTAATTAAGGATGAATGATCACCTGGAAGATTAATTTGAATGTAGCTAAGCGTGTTTATTACAAGAGTTCATAATTTAAAAATATTCGTATTCATAATAATAATATTATAGGACATAGCACATTATTTTAAAATATTAAATTGAAATTAAATTGATAGCAGAACAAATAATGATAAAACTGATTTATATAAAAAATCTTAATAAATTGATTGGCATGTTCATAACATAATAAATTCATTGTAACAAAAAAAATGAAAAAATGAAAAAATATTTATTGAGACAGACATGTTTACATTGATCGGTATCCGGTGGACACCAAACTAGGCTGAGCCTGTATCTTGGGACCCAGTGAGAAGGTTTACAACATGAAGCTTACTGGTTAACACTCATTATTAAGCTATATAAAAGATACTAAAAATAATAATAATAATTACTACATTACAATCTAAGTTTGTTTGTTTGAAGCTAAATTTCTCTCGCTAAATGTATGTGTGTGTTGTGAACTATAGATCTTATAATAAAACTCCATAATCCTAGCCTGTCTGTTTGTCTATCTGTTATGTATTCATTTCATGGTAACCGGTGAACTGATTTAAAATTTGACAACGGTCTAAAAACCTCTGTCAAGTTTGAGGAAGGATATACTGTAATTTTCATCCCGGAAAAGCGTGAGGAAATAGTGATAAACCAATTCTACGCGGACCAAGTCGTAGGTAAAAGCTAGTAAGAAATAAATTAGAAAGCTTTTTAAATAATGTATACCTATTGTTATTTTTGGGGACAGCTTTAGCACGTGTGTAAATTTACAATTGGCTCTAGGAAACACTTTTTTTTTTGTATTTTGTTACAGAGGCTTGCCTATACATCTCGTTTAGTTTGCTAGCTTTTGCATGCAACTTCGTTTGCGTGGAATTCTTTGATCACGTGCAGCGCCGTCTACCGAGGAGCATTTCTCATATTTCCTCTATTTATAAAGATTCCTGAAAATCCTTTAAGGATATCGGGATAAAAAGTATCTTATGTCCATCTCCATATAACAGGCTATAGTTGTGCCAATTTTTATGGAATTCTTTTAAACCGTTTGGCCGTGAAAACGGAACAAACAGACACACTTTTGCATTTATAATAATAACTAGCTTCTACCCGCGACTTCGTCCGCATGGAATTCGGTTATAGTTATTCCCTCGAGAACCCTAAAATTTTCCGCGATTAAAAGTATCCTATATCCTTCCCAATACCTTAGAGAATATGTGTACAAAGTTTCATGATGATCGGTTAAGTCGTTTTTACATGAAAGCGTAACAAACAAATAATCTTACATTCACATTTATAATATTAGTAAGAAAGTAAGGATATGGATATACTAGTTGTTCTCGGGATTATAACACTTGATTGTAATTACAATTATCATATGCCGTAAAATCGTTTATCTACACCCATATCATAAAACCTCCATAATGTAATAAAAAACCGTAGGAAATGACCAGCATTATGACAACCAATTAGGTAAAACCAATTCTGTAATGTTATTACAGTATCGATTTTAGTATCGTAATGAGATTAAATTTGGAACGGCTGTCAAAACTCAAGTGGGTCTCTATTCTAGTATCCATAGATATTAAAACAGTTACTGATACAAAACATCAATTCAGTATGTTTTTTTAATATAAACTGCACGACATTTGATCTCGAGTGACATGAGAATAGAGACTTCATTCGTTTGTCTATGATTTAAAAAAAAATGGTCTTGACGGAGGATCGAATTGCCGCCATTACTGCTTTCATCATTCATGTTGGTTTTTTGCTGAACGAAAGTAGAATTGAATAAAGTTGTTTGTAATTTACAGTTTAGCTGAAAATATGAATAGTAGTCTTCTCGGAGTGACTGTGTGATGTGAAAATGCGCCGGATATCGTAAATGCTGCAGCCACGATTGCAACAAATAACTTGTTGCCAGAAAATATTGTTTCTGAACACATCATGGAGGATTTATAATATGTGTGTAGATAAAGTTATGTATGCAACTCTGCATAATTTGGCCTTAAAACACACTCGCTAAAAGCTCGTTTCATAAAACCGCAATAGTGTTTTAAGGCCTATCATTATGCAACCGTTGCATAAACTACTATTATATGACCCTTGGGTGTTATCAATTTAAGCCCCGATTTTCCTGCATTTATCTGCAATATCACTAATGACAGTAAAAAAGACATCAACGCGTTGTTAATCGACAATCGTCTTATTTTTAAACTATTCGCATTAATTTTTACCCATGTGTGTAAAGGCGGATTCCGCACGTATATATGTAATTATGTATGTCTGTTTCTTTATTTGCGATTTCTCGTTTGGCAATCGGTTAATATTTAAAGCGGTATAAAAAGTTTTTTCCGTTTTTATGAAAAGTGTGATTTTTGCCATCTGCTCTTTACATGTCGGACGAAGAAGGTAGCTTTCTATTAACTTAGGTAATGTGTTAACCAAAGTGTCTGCTTGGGTTACTTTTACGGCTTTTCAATCATATGGAAGACTTTTACGCCCGATTTGACCAACCTGCGGCCCTAACATGCATGGCACAAAGATAAATTAGAACAGTTTATCCCTATGACTATCTCTTTCGTCGGCACTAGTGTGAGAGAAACGCACTTAGAGATAAACGGTTCTAATTTATCTTTGTGCCATGCATGTTAGGGCCGCTGGACCTTTTTTCGGCTTTAGTTAATTTATATAGAAAAAATACTGCACACAGCACAGCACACAGCAGCACAGGATAAGGAATAGCGTGATAAGAGAACGATGTGGTGTGGAAGAAGATGTAGTCGTGAGAATTGAGAAACGTATGCTTCGATGGTTTGGATATGTGGAGAGGATGAACGAAAGAAGACTAACGAAGCAGATTATAAGGCGAGTGTGCATGGTAGGGTTAGAAGGGGAAGAGCTCGGCGAACGTACCAAAACCAGATCGAGGACGTTCTTAAGAAAGGCCGTCAAGAGTACCATAAACTGGCGAGCGTGCGTGAGGAACTTAATGAGAGTAGACGAAGCGAAAAGAGTCAGGATCGTAGCAGGTGGAAATCCGTGGTGTCTGCCTACCTCCTTGGGAAACAGGCGTGATATATGTATGTATGTATGTATATACTAAGCACTGTGCTGTAATTCTCTATCAGTATATCTATCATTTATCCGCTAATCAACCGCTGCGCACGTCAGAGAATCACATAACAGGTTAAATGACAAATCACTATGGAACTGCAGAATTTAGCATCAGATTACCGAAATAAATTGTAAAATTGATTGTAAGACTATTTTTCGTACGTTAAAGTTTGTAAAAAGAATTTAAATCATATTAAAAAATCAAAACTCAAAACAACTTGACAACTTTTCACCTAGGATTGTTTTGGAACTTGTTTACCAAATATAACAAGCAAGGATGAATGGGTCATACACGTTTAGGTTCAGAAATATCCCCTCCTGGACCCTGAAACCTGATTTTTTTGTTTGGACTATATCCGCATTTAAGACTCAAAATAATTTATCTCTAATCAGGTTCAGATATTGTACAAAACGAATAAATAAAAAACTAACAAATTTAAAAGGTCCTTGCGAGCATGAACCGTCCGGACCCCACAGACAGCACCCGTTCACGAGTATGACGCGTATCTCAGCCATCGTCTCCCTCAACCATGTTTTAGGGAAGGTAGCATAAAAATGCAATTTTTAGCAAAAACTCATTAATGATACGTATTCATTGATTTCATAATTACGAGTAGACTGGCGATCCTAGTGACTTTTTTCAAGCATTCTCCGTACGTCATCCTCCATTGTCAAGAGCACGTCACGCAAATCCGAGGCCATGCCCTCTGCTCTCTTGAAACAACTTCATATTTAACTAGCAGAATTATATTTAACTATCGTCTCATCACTTAACTTGACTACAACAACGGGACCAACTTGAGAGGTATACCCTACTGACTAAAACAAGAATTTTGCAAATTGGTTTATCACTGACCGAGTTCTGTGGTAACAATCATAAAAAACCGGACAAGTGCGAGTTAAACTCACATGGAGAGGGTTCTGTTCAACGATAACAAATTTTTTAACATTGTGGCAACATTTCGGGGGTAAATTAGAAAAAAAAAACTGCGAGCTATGGCGTGTGTGTGACATATCAAATGAAAGGGCTTGTTGTGAGAATCTTATTTATTTTTAATTTTACGATAAATAGTTTATGAAGTTGTTTAGGAAAATAGGCGAAAATAGACCATTTCTCCGAAACTACTTGGCCTAAAATTTTGTAGAAAATATAGTAATTATAGTATTTTACCTATAGATTACAAGAAAACTACAAGAAGTCTATGGTATTTAAAGTAACAGAAAAGATAATCATGTATGGAACCCTCTCCACGCGAGTTTAACTCGCAGCTTGTCCGGTTTTTATTTTTAGGGTTCTGCACCACAAAAGGAAAAAACGGAACCCTTATAGGATCAGTCGTGTGTCTGTCTGTCTGTCTGTCCGTCTGTCCGTCTGTCACAGCCAATTTGCTCCGAAACTACTGGACCGATTGAGTTGAAATTTGGTACACATATGTAAATCGATGACCACAACACGGACGTGTAACGTAAATAAATGAATTTTAAATATGTGGACCACTTTCCGGGGGCAAATAAGAAAATTAAAAAAAAAAAAAAGGTTTTACAAACTATATTGTGTGACATATCAAATGAAAGGACTAACTTTGAGAATGTTAAATATATATATATATATTTTATTAGTTTTAAAATACATAGTTTGGAAGTTATTTAGGAAAATAGGCGAAAATTGATATTCGAAACTTCTGGGCCTAAAATGTTGAAAAAAAAAATACGAAAATAAGATCTTTAGCTATAGATTACAGGAAAATCTATACGAAGTCTATGGTATCTAAAGTAACATAGGAAATTTCAGATAATCATGTACGAAACGGAACCCTCTCCACGCGAGTTTAACTCGCATTTGTCCGGTTTTTAATGTAGTGAAATAGAATCAAATCTTTATCCAATCCGAACCGGTATTATAAATTCTTCGATCCAGTTATTATTTGTTAGAACTAGTGCATGACGTTTCTTCGTTCTGCGCCTCTATTCGGGAACGCTAAGTGATTCTGAAGCGATTCGCGAGCGAGATTTCTCATCTCGCTCTTACGCATTACGCGTCGCGCGGAAGAGTGGGATGAGAAATCTCTCTTACCAATCGCTACAGAATCACTTAGCGTTCTCGAATAGAGGCGCTGAAATACAATGCAAATTATTATGATTCATGCAACCGTCCGTTCATACTACAAATACCAACCAATTAATCAAAGTTAGTTTAGGAGTTTAGTAACTAGAAGTGCGTGAGCTCATACCTGTGCCAAGCCCTCAAAAAACCACCCTTTCTTACATCTAACATGGATTTAGACACGCATTATGGCTTGAATTTTGTGATAAACTGATAACTGTCAGTAACTCATGAAACGTTTTATATTAGCATCCAACATGATTTATTTATTTATTTATTCGTAAATATATTTAAACAGCATTACAGTTATGACACTAATAGACTGTGAAAATACATTAATTAAATTAAATCATGAAAGAGTACTCGACTGCCTGTTATCCATCGCCTCGCAAAACCCAGGCATTCCGAGCACACAGCCGTCCATCGCCACGCCAGCAAATCACACTCCGGTGCTGGTAACAGGAGAGCATTCAGCAGCCCCAGTGAGCGAGGCAGCGGCGAGTTTCTGTGCCATACAGTGCGCGCAGCTGGCAAGCTCAGTAAGGAGAGCGTACGCGGTCTCAGTGTTATCCTGTGTACCACAGGGACGGACATGATGAAGCCGCTGAAAGGGTTGAATTGTTAATTATAGCTGAATTAAATTAATAATTTAATATGTAGTTTAAGAGGAGTGTGACGGCGGCTTCTCATACAAAATGCGATAACGATTTCCACCCGTTAAATATTAATCGATGTTGACCAATTTTTGATAGATAGTCAGTCAGAACAAAATCTAGGTCTATACGTTTTAGTTTTTTCAATATAATCAATAAATTCAATTTTATTGTGGTTTCAGTATTCTCACACAAAACTAATTTCGGCTTGATAAATGGCTTAATGAAGACTTAGATTTTGTTCTGACTGACAATCTATCAAAAATTGGTCAAAATCGATTAACATTTAAGGGTTAGAAATCGTTATCGCTTTTGGTATGAAAAGGGTGATTTTTGCCGTTGCTTCACAGTCCTCTTAAGTTATATTATGAGACCGGCGTTTAGGAAAGATGTGTGAGGGAGATGATAGATGAGATAGCAAATCCACCAATAATATCGGTTCACTGTTTACCTAGTCAGGTGACACTGACATTTTATTACGGAAAATACAAAGTTCCAGAGAGGAATATTTTTTTTAAAGATTGCATTTTTATAACAAGCTTTTTTGCCCATTACCCTTGAATATTGCAATAAAATGCGTACACAAAATTTCTTGTCTGTACTGTTGACCGTTGAAGAGTTCCTTTGGAGGTAACCCTGGATGTCGATTCAGGTCATGCTTACCATAAAAACGCATTGTCATCGGAACTGCACCAATATGTAAAAAATCATCTCCGTAGGATAATAGGAACTGGTTCTTATTCAGCTTGCAAGTTTTGTCCCGAACATACATACAAACATTGCAAGTTAATAAAAACCTTGTAAAAATACCGGACAAGTGTGAGTTAAACTCACGTGGAGAGGGTTCCGTTCCATACATGATTATCTGAAATTTCCTAGGTTATTTTAAATACCATAGAATTCTTATAGGTTTTCCTGTAATCTATAGGTAAATAACTATTTTTTGTATTTTTTTTCAAAATTTTAGGCCCGGTAGTTTCAGAGTTAAGGGGGGGGGGGGGGGGGATGGTCAATTTTCGCCTATTTTCCTAAATAACTTCCAAACCATTTATCTTAAAATTCCAAAAGATATATATTTAGGATCCTCATAATAAGCCCTTTCATTTGATATGTAACACGACATAAATTGCATAACTTTTTTTTTTAAGTTTCTAATTTACCCCCCAAAAGTGGCCCCCATTTTTAAAATTCATATATTTACGTCATGCGTCCGTGTTGCGGTCACTGACTTAAGGCCGGGGCAAATCAAACGCGGTTGCGGCGCGTTTGCGGCGCGAACGCGGGTCCGCGCCGTTGTCGAACAGCGCGAGCGAATTTACCATGCCACACCAAAGTAGCCGCGGAACCGCGGCGGTCCCGCGCCGCCGCGGTGTGGCATGGTATATTCGCCCGCCCCGTTCGACAACGGCGCGGACCCGCGTTCGCGCCGCAAACGCGCCGCAACCGCGTTAGGTGTGCCCGGGCCTTTACATATTTATACCAAATTTCAAATTAATCGGTCCAGTAGTTTCGGAGCAAATTGGCTGTGACAGACGGACAGACAGACAGACAGACAGACACACGAGTGATCCTATAAGGGTTCCTTTTTTCCTTTTGAGGTACGGAACCCTAAAAAGAATTCCATTTCGACGAAGTCACAGATAAAGGCTAGTTTTATGTAAAAAAAACTTCGCCAGTTTGCTTTCGAAAGACGTTGAATTAAAATGTAATTGTGGTCTTAAGGTTTCAGGTGGTTTTACGCACGGACGGTCTAATCATTTCCGATAGACGCAACCGCCAAGAATTTAATTACATACATACATACATACATGTACGTGCATTTAGTAGAATGTCCATCGGTAGCCTTTATACGTCCCACCGGTGGGCACAGGCTCTCATAATGAGGGACTGGGAATGAGGGACTGGTGGGTAGTAGTAGTCGGGCCAGTTTGTTATTATGGCGGATATATTAATAAATATAAAAAGCAAAAAGGTAAGGGGGTCCCTAAAAAAAAATGTATTTCAACAGCATTTTGTTTTTGCTCTATCGTAAAAGTTAGTGTTTAACCTAGATTAATCGATTTAGATGTTTCTTTGTTTCAATTTTTATTTTTATTATTATGACCCTTAGAGACTTTATACATCTCTAAGTTACTTAACTTGTCCGGACGCGGAGACTATACATCTCCCTTATTAGTTATTTATTAGTATTAATTTGTACCCATTAGGTTTTTATATTGCACATTTTGTGTTAGTTTCTAGATAAAACTGTATTGCCAAAGTTGAAAAAAGACCTACTGCTGAGTTTCTTGCGGCGTTTCTTCTCAGCAGATGTCACCTTTCGAAGCGCTGGTAGATTCAGACATGTAAAAGAGCCCAGGTGGCCTACTTGCAAAATAAATATTTTCATTTTCATTTTCATTTTCGTTATAATTGTGCATACTCTAAATTAAAATAACAATAAAAACCACATAAATAATAATAAAAACCGGCCAAGTGTGTGTCGGGCTTGCGCTACAGATAACGGAATAAATTAAAGAAAGCACATATTTTTGGTAATACATAACAGAGATATTGTGTGGTGGTACGGAACTTTAGGTGCGCGAGCACAACTCGCACTTGGGTGGTTTTAATTAAAAGTAAATAGCACGGGATTAGGAATTATTATATTTTCATCACACTTGCTCGGAAAGGGTGTTATTATACGCAAGCGTATAGAGCAACTATAGCCGATTTAACTCCTCTATGGTCCCCGCCGTCAGCGGGAGTTATAAACCATACAAAATCCATAACTCCCTAGGGAGTTATGGATTTTGTATGGTTTCGAACTCCCGCGGGCAGTTAAGTACGCCAGTTCGGCGGAGCTGCTCGGGAGCCGCAAGCCGGCGGAGCTGCCCCGCGCTGATCGCAACGTACTTACAGTTTATGAAACCCACCTGATGGTAATTCACGATGTAAAATGGGAATAAAATTATTATATATACTTTTTTTTGTCTAATTTTTATTTCATTTCCTCGCAAATGTGATGAAAAACATTGTGTGTATGGCGGGCAGTAAGGGGATAACAAACTCGAGTCATAAAAGCCCTCGCCTATCGGCGTCGGGCTTCTAACAGACTCTCGTTAGTTATCCCCTTCTTACGGCCCTAGATGCACAATGTACTATTATTGATAACACTGACAATACAATACAATACTTTATTGAACACATCAAAAAGAACAGAAAAGCATACTCTAACATAATAAAGTTAAGGAACAAAAGGCGGTCTTATCGTTAAATAGCGATCTCGTCCAGACAACAGAGAAAATAATGCACAAAATGGTTTAAATTTTGGCTTTGTCATGTCAGGTTATTAAAAATAAATCGCTATCCTTTACGATACCATTACGTTATTAGATGGATATAGATAATGTTAATTTTATTCAAGTCTATTTATAATTTAAAATCTAATTTAATGAATTTACAATAATGTCCTATTTGATGAAGTCATTAAAATATTCATTTCACTACATTATACTTTATTTAGTTATATATTTATGATTACTTACCGTGACCACCTTTAAATTCTAGACGGCCCATGGATAATGGTTGTGTGATATGAAACCGCAGGTTGTTCCACGTACCCGCACAAGGCCATGATTGGAACAAAGTTCGATGGCGTAGACAACGCAGGAAAATATCTTAGTTGAGATAATCTCCATGAGTTGTGGTTTGTGAAGCTGACCGCCAACCTTCGCCAAGTCCAAGAGACAGATTAAGTACTAAATAAATTAGACCGGGAGATGGTGACACAAATTATCAAATCATTTGTACCAGTATGGCGGTCCTACAGGGGTCTAATTACGTAATTTCAAAAAGGAAAATGATGGTTATAGCGCTGCAGCTGGTATCGGCAGCAATCGTTTTGCTGAACAAAAAAGAATTACTCCTTTGCGGCGGTATGGCGGCCATTTGGAACCGTCGGAAAAGTATGGCATGGTGATTTTCGTGAATGGCTACTCGACGATGATAAGCTGTGCAAAAATTAGCCTGGTACAAATGGTTGAATTGTTGTTTTTAAATTAACGTGTTCACGTCGGTATGGTGGGCTGTAAGTCACACCGGAGAGGTATGGCATTACGCTACCGCCTACTTTTTTTATCGACAATCGGAAAATACAAGAATTTTTGTGGTACAAATCGTTCGACACTCTTAATTTATCCGACACGTTCGATTCCCGCCCACGCAATTGGGTTGCCGGTACCAGCGCTATGAGCATCATTTTCCTGTATGACATTACGTAATTAGACCCCTGTAGGACCGCCATACTGGTACAAATGATTTGATAATTTGTGTCACCATCTCCCGGTCTATAAGGAGGCTTCCGTGTGGTGCCGGCTAAGAACAGCATCACCCCATCTCCCGTGGGTGTCGTAAAAGGCGACAAAGGGACCAACCGAAGCATAGGAAGCAGCGTCCTTCGAGTACTATCATGACATGACCAACTGCGGCCGCCAACCAAGCCATGAAAGGTCTACCAAGCGTGGCAAATATGACAAATCCCCTCACTATTAGGAGAGGGGAGCCTATGTCTTGCAGTCGCAGTGGACGTTTTAAATAAATGTATGATATTTGACTACTTAGGAAATTTCTGATTTGTTAATGCCAAAAGCTACTACGATCATGGATTTGAATGTTTCTTCACGGACTGTAAAACTCTACTTACTTCAAATTATATTTTCACTGATAGAAAACTTACCTAGAGTTTTCATCATGTTTTTCGTCCACAAGCCCGCTCGTGCCAGTTAAGAACTCGTTCTTACGTAATGCCACGTCAAGACCTTTCACCGCGCAATCGAATATCATAGTCATACTAGTTTTGGTCATAAACATCAATGACATGACGTATAACAATAACCATTAAGTTAAATTAGTAGGCGTCCGTCTTCATCTTCGATGTCTCCGCCTGAAGCTAATGTTTGATGCTGCCTGAGACCTTCCTAAAACAACTGATAGCCGATTACACAAACAGATGAATAGACAAACGGACAAAAATTATTTTCTCTACCCGTATCATTTCTTCGTAAATAATAGATATGGTTCCCCTTGTTTACGCATAATTTTTTATGTCATAATTCTATATTGCATAATCAATATAAGCATAATTGTATATGCGCAGAAACTAATCTCGCATAATTATATTTCTGTCACGCATATCCAACCTAACCCGAATGTTTTTTACGCATAATTTGCGAAGTCCGAATAGTGCTTAGGCAGAAAATGACTTACGCATACATCAGTTACGCCGAAAGTTACTTTCGCATAATTTAGTTTCGCCGAGATGGATTATAAAACAAATAAATGATTATAAAATTTTAGTTTTTTTTATTTAAACTAACCTAACCTAACCTAACCCAATCTATTTTTACTATAGAAACTATTAACTAGAGATTGGTTTGGTGTAAGGGACACAAGTTAACCCTAACCTAACCTACCAATAGTACAATTATTACGGTTTTTTCATTTTTATTGCGGGGGGCTTCGCCCCCCGAGCCCCCGTCCCCGCCTCTTGCATGTTATGCAACTAGTTTCGGACATAGATTCGGACAGGATTTCGGGCTATCAAAATTCTGCGAAATTATATATATATGCTAAACAACATTATGCAAAATAAAATTCGGCCATATTCGGGAAAACAATCATTCGGCTAATAACGAATTATGCCGAATAAAATTTCGGCAAGTTTAAGATTCGGCGAAAATAAAATATGCGAAACTTGTTATGCCTAGTAAGTTTCGGACATTAAAAATTAAGCCAAATAGATGGCACCCAATAGATATTTACGAAACTGTGCCCGGCATGCGTTGTCATGTTTTTGTTTAAGATTTTTGTCTGTTATGAAGTCGAATATTCTATTTAATTTTTCAAATTAAAGACGATGATAATTTTGCGCGGTTAGTTTAATCACCCCACTGCATCGTCATAAAAACAATAATCTCAATATGCCATCGAAGAGGTTTTCATTGTTTAAATCTAGAAATTATAGCATGACAATGATTTAATAAAAACCATACCTGGCCACACTGTCATCCGTCAATTCGGTTCGCCGAAATATCCTCATGCATGTGGTAACAGGAAACTTAGTCCAACGAACTGCTGGTTTTCGTAACTTGTTGCTTATTGTTGTAACTTCGGATGTGTTGGGCAACGTCGGGGATTCCTGAGCTGTCGTTTAGTAATCGTACAGAAAAATATCAAAACTACAAGACGTTTACGCTATTCCCTGGGAAACTGCACTTAAACCAGGATGATGATCCTATATCCTGTTCCAGACCTTATAGTAGATCCTAGTACCAACAGACAGTTACTTTCGATTTATATTCAACAATTCAAAAAATCTGAATTATTTTACGAGTAGGCCACACAGGCCCTTTCTTTCTGAATATACCGGCGAGCGCTTCGGAAGGTGACATCTGCTGAGAAGAAACGCCGAAAGAAACTCAGCAACTCTTTTTTCAACTTAAACATTACAGTTTAAATAATACAAAACACTAAACCTAACATATAAAGTGCAACAGACAAACCTATTGGGCTCAACATTATAATTCATAAGTCACAGTCAAAGTTAAAATATTTTTTTCAATTTAGGTACACATATTACATTACGAAGTTAAATAATAAGTTATTAATTAATAAGGAATAAGGGAGATGTATAGTCTCCGCGTCAGTAAAAGTTCTTAATCTAGAAGTCGGTGTCGCCGTGGATTATTAGTTTTAATACAAAACATATTTTTGCTATAATCTCCTTATTTATATTCAATATAAAAAAAACTAAAACTTATAAACCTAGATTTTGACCTACCTGACATCATATAATTAAACTGTCAAAATCGGTTAACAAACAAAAGAGGTATAATGTTTTCATTTCACCGCTTGTATGAAAAGTGTGATTTTTGCCGTTGAGAGCTCTAAATATAAGCACGGTGACTAAGTATTTGAAGTCAATACATTTTATTAAGTATAAAAGTTATATGCCCGAGTCATAGACTAATAGAGCAGCGGTCAGCCAACCGCAAACAGGTTCTTCTGGAATGCAACCAGCTCTATGCACTGCACGGCGGTGCATCTGGAGTTATCTGTGGCGCTTTCTTTTTATTAATGCGTGAGTTGCATCTTTCTGTTAAAGATGGGGGGGGGCTTACTAATATTTGGAATAATTCCTTAATTCATAATCGCTTAATGTGCTACGATAATCGAAGTCGGTGGCAACTGAATTAGGTAATACCTGTACATCCCTCATACTGTGTTCATTTACTGGACACCGACTTCGATATATTTAATTGATCACTTAATCAATAATATTCTAGGTAATTGACTTACGAAAGCCAATCATTATTTCTTACTTTTTTAAAGTTTTTAAGTCGGTTTTTTATTTAATAAATTATTCGCTAACCAGTAACTCGCGAACACTCAGCGGCCCTAACATGCAAGCAAGACACAAGGATAAGTTAAACCGCCTTATCTCTAAGTGCGTCTCTCTAACACAGAGAACTATATCGAACCAAAAAGATGTCGTGAGATCATCTTTGTGTGTAACAACGGCGGCGGCGCGGCGCGGGGGGCGGGAGCGGCGGTGCCTAGACTCGGTTTGCCGCGTGCTAATCGATGCTTTTGAATCGTTTTCGCGCGACTTATGCTTCCCGTCACTTAATTACACTCGTGTTATCAAAGTAACTAGGCATAAATGATACACGCTCAGTTTCCATGCAAATCGACGAACTCTTTCCTTCTATCTCGATATAGTTCTGTGCTCTCACACAAGTGCCGTATCATGCGCGCATACCAGCGAACATCTTCTTTAGACCGAATGTTTTTCTTCTTACATTCTAAATTAATAGTTTCTCTCTCTGGCCAACGGGTGGCTCCTTATTCTCCTCCAACTTCACATCTCATAAGCAGGTAAATTTTCCCTGTTCGTTCACAAGAAATAATTATTTTTTCAAGATGGCGTCGCAAGATGGCCGTCGCCTTGCCCCGCGACCTACGGGTCGGTAATTGTCGTGTTTATCCTCATAATTGCTCTTTGTCTTAATATCATAACCATGATCGAGTTATTCCTTTTCATTAAGCACGTTAATAATGAAGATTGTTGTGCAATCTGTTGTCACTTCAGCGGCCCTAACATGCATGGCACAAAGATAAATTATAAACGTTTATCTCTAAGTGCGTCTCTTTCACACTAGTGCCAACGAAAGAGATAGTCAAAGAGATAAACGGTTCTAATTTATCTTTATGCCATGCATGTTAGGGCCGCTGCGTGGTATTGCGAAGATAGTTCGTCCTTTTCTAACTTACGTTGGTGCGATAGCGACGGATGCTTTATTCCAGGGTATGTAACATCATCCATACTTATCTTATTTGGTAAACAAGTTTCTAACCTAAAAATATGCAATTATTATTGTTATTATTTATAGACACATCAGTAAAAAAAAATCAAGGCGTACCTATAACTGTTTAAAGAGGTCTTCAGACGTTAATTCACGATTTTTTTCTATCGTATGGATTTCATCAAATCGTGTTTTAGAAATAGTCATGTTTTCAATAATATAAAAAAGAAAAGGATATATTATTTTTCATCACACTTGCTCGGAAAGGGTGTTATTATACGCAAGCGTATAGAGCAACTATAGCCGATCTAACTCCTCTACTTGCCCCGCCGTCAGCGGGAGTTATAAACCATACAAAATCCATAACTCCCTAGGGAGTTATGGATTTTGTATGGTTTCGAACTCCCGCGGGCAGTTAAGTGCGCCTAGTCGGCGGAGCTGCTCGGGAGCCGCAGCCGGCGGGGCGCGCGACCGCAAGCCGGCGGAGCTGCCCCGCGCTGATCGCAACGTACGCTCAGTTTATGAACACCCACCTGATGGTAATTCACGATGTCAAATGGAAATAAAATTAATATATTTACTTTTTTTTGTCTAATTTTTATTTCATTTCCTCGCAAATGTGATGAAAAACATTGTGTGTATCACCGGCAGTAAGGGGATAACAAACTCGAGTCATAAAAGCCCTCGCCTATCGGCGTCGGGCTTTTGACAGACTCTCGTTAGTTATCCCCTTCTTACGGCCCTAGATGCACAATGTACTATTCGGTTTGCCAAATCAAATAGTTTTTGTTAAAAAACTGTTTAAGTAAAGCCGATTTAGGTGTAGTGAGCGCCTTAAAGACGTATTACGCCTTTACATATCAAAATCGTAAACACTGTTCGAGATACGAGTAAGTATTCGTCTATAAAGTCATAAAACAATCGATACTTAGATGGAGCTGATGTCGACACACTGTTTAACCAGGGCTGAGTAGATACGTGATTGTTTGATGTTTTTTCAACGGATTCTTCAATGCATCAATAACAACTCATTTAGCAGTCACCTCACAGACTAATGTAAAAACTGCGACGCGATTCTCTAACGTGCGCGGCTGATCAGCGTTGAGAGAGATGTTCAAATTTAGACCTAATGGCTTCGTCTTTACAGTCTTAATTAATAGTTTCGTTTAACCGCTGATCAGCCGCTGTGAACGTTAGGATATCACACCCCTCAGTGTTCGCAAGCTACTGGTTAGCGAAAAGTATCTACTGTCAACCAGGGCCGGATTCAGGGGAGGTCATCCGGGGCCACTGCCTCGGGCCTCCACAAAAGAGGGGCCCCCACAATAGGGACCGTCAATATCATCTACGTCATATTATATTCTAGGGGGCCTCCACTCCTTTGTTCCCTGCTGTCAACTGTCTGTGATATAAGTTGATTTAGTAGAATAATTAGCTCCATGTACTTGTGGCTAAATTTGACCACTACGAGTGGTATAACTTTGAAGGTCATAATCGTTTATTTCCCTTGTTTCATTTGAGACAATAGGGATGTTTCCTGGGTAAAAAAATAATAATTAAGTATAATTAGTCCGTCAGTTAGATTATCAAAACATATTGAACACGTATTTTTTGCTTTATCAAATCAATCAAAGTTGACAAAGATAACGCGCATCAAAGTTGGGGAGTGGGGTCTCATGACGTCACTTAATGGTAAAGCGCGTGACGTCACGCCTTTCAACGCACTATATCCTCGTCATTTTTTGTTTAATTGACAAAAGAAAAAATAAATTTTCAATCGTTTTTGATAATGTAAATGACGGACGAAATAATTTTTTTTCAGGAAACTAGCCTATTGTAAAGTTTTCTGTAAATTTAAATTGTTTAGAATAACAAATATTTCATCGTGTAATGTAGGTTGGAGTAGGTTTTATGTATGTTTTCTGAATTGTACAAGTATTATGATTATGATAAATGGAAGATTGTGGACTTTGAAACGATTATACTGTAAGTGCAACGCACGCAGAACACGTGCGCGGATCGGGCGTGGTTGTATGCTCTTGAATGTATATAGACGACAACACACAGAACGCGTGCGAGCGACGGGCGCGGGTCGGGTAAATTCAACGGAAATAACCGGCCCGACTCGGTTCTCGTTGCATGCGAGATAAGTTTACATCCGAGATTAAATGTCAGTGCGTACAGTTCTTTGACACCACTGTATGATGGTGACTTTAATCTTGCAAGCGTCTTCCTCTAACGTACGAAGTTTGAGTAAGACAACTATACATTTTCGTGAAAAGTTGCTCGTTTACCTGCTCCTTATTCCCATTTCAATCGCGGACGGAACATACATACTAGTAATCCAAAATTGACACGTCGCAAAACCCAATTGCCGCCATTTTGCTGAAGGATGCAGGTTGTAGCGCCATCTAGTATACTAAAAAACATCACTGCTGAGTTTTTTGCGGCGTTTCTTCTCAACAGATGTCACTTTTCGAAGCGCTCTGCTAGATTCAGACATGTGAAAGAGTCCGTGTGGCGTACCTAGTTACTTGCATTTATTTTTTATTTTTAACTGGGTTTAAAACTCCAAGGATTTGAGTTGACACGTCACAAGGTGATTATCAGTCTTGCGGCCCTAACATACATGCCACAAAGATAAATTAGAACCGTTTATCTCTATGACTATCTCTTTCGTCGGCACTAGTGTGACAGAGACGCACTTAGAGATAAACGGTTCTAATTTATCTTTGTGCCATGCATATTAGGGCCCCTGCGCCTCTATTCGGGAACGCTAAGTGATTCTGTAGCGATTTGGGAGCGAGATTTCTCATCCCACTCTTCCGCACGACGCGTAATGCGTAAGAGCGAGATGAGAAATCTCGCTCGCGACTCGCTACAACATCGCTTAGCGTTCTCGAATAGAGGCTCTGTTATTATGTTCGTCCCTTCTCGTGTCGTGAGCATTAATAATCTTGATCCTTTCGGGCAAAAGTCACACGATGACGTATAAAACTAATATCAGACGAGGTCGAATTGCGCAAACGCCGAGTTGAATCACAAGAGCTGCTTTACCTGTGCGTGTTTGAATTTAACAAGGTTAAAAAACTTGTGTGTTGATTTAAAAAACTACAAATAGCGAGCTTATACCTTAAAACCGGACAAATGCGAGTTAAACTCGCGTGGAGAGGGTTCCGTTCCGTACATGATTATCTGAAATTTACTAGGTTACCTTAAATACCATAGACTTCTTATAGGTTTTCCTGTAATCTATAGTATATGTAATCTGTAGTTTCGGAAATAAGGGGGGGGGGGGGGGGGAATGGTCATTTTTCGCCTATTTTCCTGAATAACTTCTAAACTATTTTACTTAAAATTAAAAAATATATATATTTAAGATCCTCACAATAAGCCCTTTCATTTGATATGTCACACGATATAGGTGGCATAACTTTTTTTTTAATTTTCTAGTTTACCTCCATAAAGTGGCCCCTATGTTTAAAATTCATATAGGTATTTATGTCACGCGTCCGTATTGCGGTCAGCTTACATATGAATGCCAAATTTCAACTCAATCGGTCCAGTACTTTCGGAGCAAATTGGCTGTGACAGACGGACAGACAGACAGACAGACAGACAGACAGACAGACAGACACACGAGTGATCATATAAGGGTTCCTTTTTTCCTTTTGAGGTACGGAACCCTAATAATGCATAAAGGGTTTAAAATGGAAGTTACTCACCTAAGCGATATAAGTTGAAAATATCTTGGAATCTGAAAGCATTTTGTACACTTCTTATACAACTTTAATATTTTTACATTTTTAGGGTTCCGTACCCAACACTATAAGATCAGGCTGTAGCAGTAGGTACTATAAAAAGCTGAATATGTAGGTAATACAAGATTAGTAAAAGTGTACATATTATCTTATATTTAAACTCTTAAAATGTTGTGTAGAATCCGTTTATTGCTATTTCTTGTGGAATCAATGTTTCGTAACAAAAAGTACTCTATACTTTCTCTCGAAGGTCAAAGCTTCTAAATCGGACCTGGCTTTACTTAAAAAACTGAAAAATACGGATTTACCAAACTATGTAAGGCGACATCTATCGGTCACGTCACACTCATAAATTAGCAGACATTAAAAAAACTCCAATAAACAACCCAATAACCTGTACTGTTCTTTGTTTCAGACAAAATGGCTTTACCGACCCCCACTGAGCTACCGGCTGAGAGGGTGAAACAGATGTTCAGTTGGACGAAAGCGTAAGTGTCTTTTTATATCATAGATGGAGCTGTAATCGTTAAGGCCCTGCATCGCGATTGGCAAGCTGCGCTAATTCCCGAGCGGGGGGATAGTGAAGGATTATATTATCCCGCGCATGAAAGAAAGAGACAGAGTGATATTATGTACTTGGCGTAAGCGCCAAATCAATTAAATGTCTGTAAGGAAGTAATTCTCTGGGCTACCAGAGCATTTTAATAGATGCTGTTACGGCGAGGAAACCTACACATTTAGGTAAAACTATGTGTAACCGTGATCCAATTTGTCTGGTTCCAACACAAGGGTAAGGAGGTCAGATGGCAGTAGCTCTACTGTAATATAATATAGACCTGGCAAATCTAGGATCGTAGTCAAAGCGTACCCAGAATTGACGACATTTCATATTTCTAACACTATAATTTAATTAGTTCACTGTATTTTACGTGAAAAGAGGAATACGCCAATATTTTTTAATTCTCGCCAGGATTCATATTATTTCATTAAGAGGAGTTCCTACGGCTGTTCATAGAAAAGGCGATAACGATTTCCACCCCTTGACCAACTTTTGATAGGTTGTCAGTCAGAACAAAATCTAAGTTTCAGCGTTTTGGTTTTTTCAATATAATTAGTAAATTCAGTTTTATTGTGTTTTAGAATTCTCATACCAAACTAATTTCGGCGATAATTTGACTTGGTTGATCTTTAATTAATAATCAAAGACGTATAGACCTAGATTTGGTTCTGACTTATAATATAACGTATCGAAAATTTGTCAAAATCGGTTAATATTTAAGGGGTGGAAATCGTGCTCGCCTTTTGTATGAAAAGGATAATTTTTGCCGTCGGTTTACAGTCCTCTTAATAATTCTAAACAGACGTAACTCCAATGGTACGACACAATAAAGCAACTTCTATGGACGGTCTCTATTTAAATAAAAGTTTAATGTCTCGAGATTGACGTCATAAATTTTGTTAGTGGATGTGGAAACAGGGCGTCTATTCGGGAACGTCTAAGGGATACTGAAGTGACCCGCGAGCGAGACTCTGTCTTACGCATTACGCGTTCTGCGGAAGAGTAGGATGAGAAATCACGCTCGCGAGTCGCTACAGCATCACTTAGCGTTCCCAAATAGAGGCGCAGATATATGTTATCTATTCTGCCGTACAAATGGGAACACAGGGTAAGATATTTCATTTTTGTCTTTTTAGGGTTCTGTACCTCACAGGGAAAAAACGGAACCCTTATAGGATCACTCGTGTGTCTGTCTGTCCATCTATCACAGTCAATTTGCTTCGAAACTACTGGACTGTTTGAGTTGAATTTCGGTTCGCATGTGTGGAATTGAATTTGATTAATATTATTTACCGCCAGTTGAATTTGAATTTTATTTGCCAATTATGACATTCACAATCTCATGCTAGTTTCACGCCTGCTCGCTATTTGCGCATCGAAACTCGAATATATCTGTCTCACTCAATTATTTCTATAAAATTGCGGACAAAGACACCGCTAAGCCTAAAGCGCTTATTACACCTTCCTTCCTAAATTTTGTCACTTACGAGAGGGACGCCGCAATACGTTGGAATGTGATTGAAATATCTCCATACGTATCTAACGTATGGCGGCGTCCCTCTCGTAAGTAACTAAATTTAGGAAGGTGTAATAAGCCCATAACTCTTACTAGTAAATAAAACTGCCCTTACGGGGCGCGCGGGCTTTTAAGAGCGCTATGATTGGTGTGTTCAAGGTTATGCGCACCCCTCGCCCGCCAGTAGCTTCGCCGTTTATGTTTTTAGGGTTCCGTACCTCAAAAGGAAAAAACGAAACCCTTATAGGATCACTCGTGCGTCTGTCTGTCTGTCTGTCCGTCTGTCACAGTCAATTTGCTCCGAAACTACTGGACCGATTGAGCTGAAATTTGGTATACATATGTAAGTCGGTGACCGCAACACGGACGCGTGACGTAAATATATAAATTTTAAACATGGGGGCCACTTTTGGGGGGTAAATCAGAAAATTTTAAAAAAAAGTTATGCAATCTATATTGTGTGGCATATCAAATGAAAGGGCTAATTGTGAGGACTTTAAATATATTTTTTTCTGAATTTTAAGTAAAATAGTTTGGAAGTTATTTAGGAAAATAGGCGAAAATTGACCATTCCCCCCCCCTTATTTGCGAAACTACTGGGGCTAAAATTTTGAAAAAAATACAGAAAATAGTTCTTTACCTATAGATTACAGGAAAACCTATAAGAAGTATATGGTATTTAAAGTAACCTAGTAAATTGCAGATAATCATGTAAGGAACGGAACCCTCCCCACGCGAGTTTAACTCGCACTTGTCCGGTTTTTTTTTATATATACCTAACTAGTGGACCCGCCACAGTTTCGCCCGCGGTATTTTCCATACATACTTAATCACTCCTTCCGGGATGGAATTTCAAAAAATCCCTCCTTAGTGCACCTCTAGGGTACTCGAGGAATGTCTCCTACAAATTTCAAACCTCTAGGACCACCCGTTTAGGTTGTGCGTTGTCTATAAGTGAGTCACGGTACAGTTTTATATGTATTGATGATGGTAATAAGCTGATCGATTCCCTTCGGCGAAGGGGGCAAAGTACCTTCGTTCCCTAGCTTTTTTTCGTCCATTACCTGTTTTCTTTCACCGACAACGCGAGAAGTGATATTTCGCAACGATTCGTTCGGGGGTCGACCCGAAGAAGGTTGACGGCATCAAATGCAAAGATGAGTATTATTTTTAGGCCAATTCGTATGACATTTTTAAACTACGTAACGGTATAATGCAGACTGCGTGTGAACTGAAATCTAGCTGCCAAATTACACTTTGGATCACAGTCTATTACCCCATAGACTCCGCATCTATAGCCGGGCGACCCCCGCTGCCCAGTGTCGCCACCTTAGTTTTAGTAATGGGGGCAGATGAAGAAGCTAAAAAGGGCTAGATCGGGCTAGATAGAGCAAATTGGCTGTGACAGACGGACAGATAAACAGACAGACACACGAGTGATCCTATAAGGGTTCCGTTTTTTTCTTTTGAGGTACGGAACCCTAATAAAATGTATCAGAATCTCTTCAGATGCTCATTTCTCCACACTCTCCGACACTAGGACACGACATAACGTCCTCCGTGATGCAAGCGTTACGAGATGACCCGGTGATGCAAAAGCCACTTTCGCATGCAACTCTGAGGTCGGTGTACAGGCCCCATAACCCAGATATGTGGGACTTGACACGGCATTATCGACCGTATTAGTTCTAGTTGGCTATCACCGTTCTCTCAGTTAATAAGTTATTGATTTGACTGGTGCAAGCTACCGCGCGGTCTCCGTAATACGAGTACTTGAAGTAGCCACATGTTTAAGGAGAAATAATCAAATCTCTAAATTTGTCCAAAGTGCAATAGCCCTCCCCGAACAAAGGCTAGATCTTTTTAAATAAAAACCGGTCAAGTGCGCGTCGGACTCGCGCATCGAGGGTTCCGTCCGTACTACGCCAATTTGGCATGGTCTAAACCAATCAATTATAGACTTTATGTTAATGATATTAGAACTTTGACAGTTACAACTAAGTTGGCAGATTGTTAAGCTGCCGCAGTCATATTCAATATATTTTTTCACATTTATTCAATATAGTTCTTGTTTCCTTATGGAGTATACTTTAACTAAAATCAGGCCAAATTTGATAGCTAAAACTTAAGCGGTTTTGGAAATACAGCTGGAACAAAATTGGTCTAAAACCAGTAAATTTTTAGGGTACCAATGTATGGGGAGCTTCTCAGGTTTACATCTTTTTGATATTTTTGTTCTTTGCTAGTATTCATGCCACAACAACACATATTCTGTGAAAATTCCCACCTTCTGTCTCTTACCGTTGCTGAGCTGAAGGCCTCTGACAGACGGACGGACAGATGGACGGACGGACGGACGTCGTAGGCTCAGTAATAAGGTAAAATTTTTAATAAAGTTCCTGAGAGTTATAAAACTGAAGGAAAAGACAATATTAAGAAAATATGGAGCTTATGGAAGAGCACGTCTGAAATTTTAATATATACTTAGGTACATACATATAAAACAGTACCGTGACTCACTTATAGATAACGCACAGCCTAAACGGGTGTTCCTAAGAGGTTTGAAATTTGGAGGAGACATTTCACGAGTACCCTAGAGGTGCACTAAGGAGGGATTTTTTGAAATTCCAATCCTAAAGGGGTGATAAAGTTTGTATGGAAAATACCGCGAGCGAAGCTGTGGCGGAGTGGCAGATCCACTAGTAAATGTATAAGTATTACCCATTGTTTATATTTAGCCATAAGTTACCTACTGTGTTTGCTCTGTCCTAACAGGGTCAAAGCCTTCATACCTTAAATATAAGTTCTTTAAAATACCATGGTTGCAGGAAAACTATTTATTCTATTTACTCGTGCAGATGGTTGTGAGGACATAAGTTGTTTTTTTTAAAGATAATCAACCCCTAAAAGGATTAAATAGAGACGGGAATAATAACCAGCGTTTCATGCCTGATCAGGAGTCAGGACCCCAATTCTTGGTGCATTCGAGATAATGTCATATGCGACATTTAACGTCAGATCATACAGTTATTTAACACAACTGTAGGAATCTGAGTCCTGAGCCGGTTATGTCTTTTAATGAATCTGTGATGCGCGTTTATCTCAAAAGCATCTGCATCGATTAGGATGATTCTTTTGAAAATATTACTTATGTGCACGACCCGATTTTTAACGGACTTCAAAAAAAGCGAAGGAGGAGGTTCTCAATTCGGCGAGTATATTTCTTTTTTATATGTTATGTGTGCACCAATTACCTACTCGGAGATGGCCAGACCGATTTGGATGATTCTTTTTTTATTGCTTATTTTAGTATCCGCGTGACAATAAAATCCGCAGCTTAGCAATAGAAATATCTTACCAATATAGAAAAGTGTGGATGGATGTATGTTTGTTACTCAACCACGCCATAACGACTAAACGGATCGGCATGAAATTTGGCACAGAGATAGATTAAAGTCTGGAACAGCACATAGGCTACCTTTAATCCTGGAAAATTTCAAATTTCCCAAGGGAATAACTATAACCGCAAACCACGCGAATCGAATCGCAGGTGTAAGGTAGCGGGTCGCTGGTAAGCTAGTCGAATACAAGGGAAAAAAATCGAAATTCAAAATGTCAGTAACATGAAAATTCGTTAGATTTTAAAGATACGTTTCAACGCAGACAAAGCCGCAGATAAATGCTAGTTATACATTTTCATTATAAATAACCATTAAGTCTATTTTCTATTTTATTGTATTGTCTGAGTCTAATTATAATTACTATGTTATTATGAGTGTTTAATTATGAGTTAAAATCAAAATTAAATAATTCATACCGATTAGACTATATAATTAATTGTAGCGCCATCTCTAAGTGTGAGTAGGAAACCAGAAATATCGCCAATCTATGTTTGACCAACGGCGTCATTACTTAACATGTTCTTGAGGAAATGGTTATGCACATGGATACTAGATGGCGCTAGTAGTCTGTTTTATAAGTATCATGTTTTTGTATTTAACTTTAAATTATAAACATGATATGTACCTATTATACGTTTATTTAGGCGAGTTATGTTTTTAATGATATGAATGTAATGCAATAAATAACTTATGTATGAGAATTATTTTGTCAGTTTTTACAAAAAAGCAGATCGAGTTACGTTTTTGTTCTTATTCGGTAAAAAATCGTGTTCTTGTTTGTTAAACCGTTCAGAGCCCTTAGTTGTGTTTAAGTCAAAGTGAACGTCTCAAACAAGTTTGCGTAAACGTCTATTTCCTTATGGACGAGATGATTAATGCGTTCACGAAGTTTTTATGATTCTAACTTAGGCTAGCCACTGACATACAATATAATTGTGCAATATCACTAGTTGCACAATTATATTGATCATCAGTAGATGATATTGACGGTCAATATCGACTACTGACGATCAATATAATTGTGCAATCAGTGATATTGTACAGTTATATTGTATGTCAGCTGCTAGCCTTACAAAAAGGGCCTCTATTCGGGACTTCTAAGTGAATTCCTACCTATATCGTCACGAAAATGCCAAAACCGCGATGCGTCGTTGTCGGTCTTGCTTGTTTGACGCTCACATTCGCGATTTTATCATTTTAGTGGCGATATAGTAATAGTAGTTTATGTAACGGTGGCATAATGATAGGCCTTAAAACACTAGTGCGGTTTTCATGAAACGAGCTTTAGCGAGTTTCATAATAAGGTCGCACGTGTGTTTTAAGGCCAAATTATGCAGAGTTGCATACATAACTTTATCTACACACATATTATAAATCCTCCATGATGTGTTCAGAAACAATATTTTCTGGCAACAAGTTATTTGTTGCAATCGTGGCTGCATATTTCCGATATCCGACGCATTTTCACATCACACAGTCACTCCGAGAAGACTACTATTCATATTTTCAACTAAAATGTAAATTACAAACAACTTTTTCTATTCAATTAAACAACAATTCTACTTTCGTTCAGCAAAAAACCAACACAATGGCGGCAATTCGATCCTCCGTCAAGACCATTTTTTTTTTAAATCATAGACAAACGAATTAAGTCTCTATTCTCACGTCACTCGAGATCAAATGTCGTTCGGTTTATATTAAAAAAACATACTGAATTGATGTTTCGTATCAATAACTGTTTAATATCTATGGATACTAGAATAGAGACCCACTTGAGTTTTGACAGCTGTTCCAAATGTAATCTCATTTCGATACTAAAATCGATACTGTAATAACATTGCAGCACTGGTTTTACCTAATTGGTTGTCACAATGGTGGTCATTTCCTACGGTTTTTGATTACACTATGGAGGTTTTATGATATGGGTGTAGATAAATCACTTAGCAGACCCGAATACAGGCCCAGGGTCCTGAGGCCCACTAGCTTTTATCGCGCACATAAAGTATCTGTGACTATTTAACGAATGCGCGAAAGCGGGTCTCTTTAGCGCGCTCATAATACGAATTTGCCAGACAGTTCAGGTTTAAACTGCCTGGAATTAAGAGCTCATAATACGACCCCAGCGGCCCTAACATGCGTGGCACAAAGATAAATTAGAATCGTTTATCTCTAAGTGCGTCGTCTTTCACACTAGTGCCGACGAAAGAGATAGTTATAGAGATAAACGGTTCTAATTTATCTTTGTGGCATGCATGTTAGGGCCGCAGTTCTCTATAAATAATGGTATACTGGGTTCGTATACTTCAGCATAAAGTGACGCACTTAATGCCGCTAACGGTTGAGATATTGCTGTAGATTTTTCGTCCGTTCCTTACGGGATTAAATACCGTTTTTATTACATTATTTTAATAATTTAATAAATACAATACAATGCTTTCGCCATTTAGGTCTTTTTACAGTGTATTTATCCATCTGCACGTCTAGCACGACCTGCCCGCGAGTCGTTTGTCGCTCAGTGCATCCCTTACATACTTGACTAGTTTGACAGAGACGCACTGAGCGACAAACGACTCGCGGGCATGTCGTGCTAGCCCCCCTGGTGGTGAATCTGTGGTTATATTCTGTGCCGTGCGAATATACCTATCCATTATTTGCATTGAAAAGGTTATTTGTATAATAAGATCATAATAACCCCCCTGCAGCTCTATCCCTCAGTGCGTCTCTCGTATGTATTATGATAATATTGTACGTCCGAAAAGGGCAAACTGTTGATACTATTTACTTTATGACATCTTATAACAATGTACCTACACGGTTTTGACAATAAATGATTATCTTTACTTATACTGTTTTTTTCTTTTTTGTTTATGGTAATTGCTTTTACCTACATAATGTTGTCAGTGTGGTGCCGGCCGTTCATCCCATCTCCTGCCGTGGGTGTCGTAAAAGGCGACAGAGGGACCAACCGAAGGACGGCGCGTCCTTCAAGTTCTACCATGACCAACTGCGGTCGCCAACCCGCCTGCCAAGCGTGGCGACTATGGCATATATATGTATACCCCATTTTTGGGGGAGGCCTATTTTGTTGTTTTTTTGGTTAGATAGTCGTAAGTCTTTTAATAATGTAGCCAAAAAAAAACTATGTTATGCATAAATAATGCTGCTCAGTTTTTGCTTCCATCTCAAAATGCAAATTTTTTGCAAATTAAGTAACCGGAGATAATATTTTAGACGCCACTTTGCCCATTTTTAACCTAGGTTTGCTTTATTTAGGATGAAACGGGTGTTTCACTCAAAAACTGCACATTTTGAGGTATGAAATTTGTTTGCCAAATAAGACAAGAATGGATGAGTCCACGTGAGGTTGTTTTGCTATGTTTACTGCGTTTTTTGTTTATTTTCCTTTTGGTTGTTTGTCATATTGTAGTGTGTAAGTTTTTTACCTTTCGTGTTTTCACCAACGGAAGACCAGCGTTGGCTTCTCAGCCAGGACATGCTGAGTTGGGACCGTTTCACAACAATTAATATTTTCTTGTTATGTGTGTTATATATCTTATATGTTTATTATTGTGAATAATACATACATATTATCGAGCCCGAAATCCCGAGCAGAGCCACAAGACTACTTGTGGCCACGTTCGATTAATTAGTCCTAAGATGGTATGATGAACCGTATGGTGACAGGTGCAGGTCCCTTAGTCGACTTTTACGACATGCCAGGATGATAAGCATCTGCACGCATTCTATGCTATTTCTTCACTTCCAGTGCAGCAGAGGAGTAGTGAATAATTTAGGTAATTTCTTTTTCTTTCTTTTCATACTAGTATAGATGAAAGAGATGAACTGAGAGATAAGACGGAGATCTCTTTCAGCCCTTGCGAGGTCCGCTGGAACTATTCGACATTAGCTAACCGATATGACATATCATATCGCTTTTCTATGTATCTTTATGTTACTTTGCGAAGAGACAAAACAATGCGACATTTCGTTACCATAGCAACGATTGTTTTTGAACCACGTAGAATAAAAAGGCCCTTGGTTTCTATTGGATAGTACCTAATATAGATTAGATAGCTCTTATTAACTCGACAGCGAAGGCGTAACCGTACGTGCGTTATATCACAGGCAATGTCGAATGGGGGCTCTAGTTTCAAACTGATATCCGCTATTTTGTTTCTGATTATTACAATTCAGATTAGGTTCTAAAATTAACCCTAAACTGGATAGTTCTAATATTCATGTTACCCCTCAAGTAAACACTCAAAAGGTCCAGTTGTCCACAACTTTTAACATTGAGCAAGGTGCTGGTCCCACAAGGTTCTATATTTCACTTTTCTTGAAAACAGAACCAAATATCAAAGCTTCAAGGCCGAATTTGGACTACCCTAAAACATAACATAGGACCTTGAAATAATAAGCCAGCAAAGGTAACCATTCACTTCAGTTACTTTTGCAAATTCGTATCTACCTCAAACATGAATGTAAAAAGAATCTTCAAGTTGGTACTATAGAGTTCAAAATTGGATGTGTGGAAGCGGGATAAGAGCTTTAGTAAATAAGGAGATTGTAGCCAAATTCATAAAATGCTAAACATCAGTAACCTGTTTGTCGACTGTTGACCTCAGTTGGAGGTCAGCTACAAACTTGGAGGAAACGTAGCCGTTTGGACAACTTTTGAATAAAACTAGTTAAGTAATGAAAGATAAATCATTAACTTTCAGTTATTAACATTAAGGGGCTCGTAAAAGGGCTAGGTTTCGGGCTATCCTCAGAAGTTTACATTTAAACATTTTGTCGCCATTACTGCGCCTCTATTCGGGAACGCTAAGTGATTCTGTAGCGATTCGCGAACGAGATTTCGTATCTCGCTCTTACGGATTACGCGTCGTGCGGAAGAGTGGCATGAGAAATCTCGCTTACAAATCGCTACAGAATCACTTAGCGTTCCCGAATAGAGGCCCTGATCCTAATATGTAATCTTCTTGGGGAGCGCCCGAATTTTAGCAATAAATTGCCGAAAAACTATAACCTGTTTACTAGCCCCTTTAGTTTCATTAGTCAAATTAAATCTTTGTTGAGACATTATAAACACTACTTAAGAGGAGTGTGGACCTACAGCTTTTCATACAAAAGGCGATAACGATTTCCACCCCTCAAATGTTAACCGATGTTCACCAATTTTTGATAGGTTGTCAGTCAGAACAAAATCTAGGTATATACGTTTTGATTTTTTCACTATTATCAATAAATTCAGTTTTATTCTGGTTTCAGTATTCTCATACAAAACAAATTTCGGCGTTATTTGACTTTCTTGATCTTTAATCAATATTCAAAACACGTATAGACCTAGATTTTGTTCCGACTGACAACCTATCAAAAATTGGTCAAAATCGATTAACATTTAAAAGGTACAAATCGTTATCGCCTTTTGTATGAAAAGGGTGATTTTTCCCGTTGGTTTACAGTCCTCTTAGGAGTTATTGTCAAAAGGAATGGCCCGACTTTTTAGACCAGGGTTTCAAAATCTTTTGTATTTTCGGATGACGGATCCCCATGCTCTGCCAGTGCATCTCTTTCTTCGGTACTAGTGTGAGAGTGATGCACTGAGCCTTGCTAGGACCGCAGGTTTGAATATAATTGACAACACTAAACTGATCTTAACGAATGCTATTGTGCTAATCCTCTACCGATGGACTCCCGGCATACATGACACGGTTCCTAAGGGGACCCAACTTAAGAAACCTTGACTTAGACCAATGTCGATTATGTAGCTCATGAAACTTAGAAAAAATGCAAACTCTTCGATCACAAATTAATTTAAATTAAAGTGCTTAAAGCAGAATGACACGAGGATAAGTTAACACCGTCTTATCCTTATTTCTAAGTGTGTCTCTCTCACTCTACTGCCAACTAAAGCGATAGAGAGATAAGGCGAAGGGCCGCAGTTACTATTATAATTTCAATTAGTAACAACGCACAAGCATCTAACTATATTTAATTAACAAGTGCTCATTACACTAATTATCACAATGATTACCATGTTAAGTAAACCCCGTGGCGTGCTCTGAGATTTGGCGAGATTCAGTGAATTTTCCGCTTTCTACACCTAAGCGGTCAACTCTCGCTTGTTATACGTTAGATAATCTTTGAGTTTAGGAAACAAATTTATTCCCTAAGGCTGGTTAAGGCTATATATTTAGAGAGAACTTATTATTGTTGTTGGTTAGTTAACTATACCATTCCGATGAGTAAACATACCGTTCTATCGTCGTAATAGAAAACTATCGCTCAGTCCCTTGTACTTGTATCGGCAACAAGCAGTTTTTTTTATGTCAATTGACTGACAAACCGCCCATGGACATCTGCAACACCAGAGGTGTTGCCAATGCGTTGTCAGTCTAGGGACGATGGGGAATGGGGATGGGATGGGGGTGAGGGAATAGGCCTCCGGATCTCGTCACTCACCGTACGAAACGCAATAGCAAGCTATTACTTTACGCCGATATTCTGTGAGAGTGTGGTACTACCCCGGTCGAGCCGGCCCATTCGAACAGTAATCATCTAGTGAGGATTACTGTTTGGCTCTACCACTCACTACAAATCGCAAACGCAAACGCAAACGCGAACTGTTTGCGTAAACTTATAGTAAGGGTACAGGGCTATTTTCTTAGCGGCGGTTCCCACCTCGTCGTCAAGCTGACAAACATTCAAAGTAGTCATTTCATCATATACGAAACCCAAAGATCTCAAAAGAAGGATATGCCCATCAGTACAATTTCTTGTAACAAGTCTCATAGAAGGTTGTCAAACGCCAACGCCATGGCTTACCACAGCCTATTGCTGATGTCTTAGTTCTTACGACATACATACAAAAGTCTAATATAGTTTGATTCACACGCTATCATATCATTGCGGAGGGTGGGGTCGGTGATGCGGTCTCATAGGTTGTGGAATTCTACTGGATACTTAATTATAATAGTGTCACTTAAACGGGTGTCAAGGACCGTGGTTGCCATGCGACTGAACCTGCGACGGTGTCAGATTCGCGTTCTGACACCTCAAAAGTAAGGATCGCGAGAATTGCTTTGAGCAGTTCCTTACTATTTTTTTCAATGAGGAAACCATTTTAACCTTCAGCAAGCGAAGTTCTATGTCAAAGGTGATGGCTGAGGAGCAAGAATAATGGAAGAGCCTTGACGTTATTATGTTATATGCTAAATAACCCTAACACCTTACGCAGGTAATATTTTTTTGAATATTAATCATGCACCTCTAATTTACATTTTATAATTACAAGCTAAAAACATACAAAAAATACTTGAAACTAAGACTTATTTTAAACTAGCGAGCGGGTGTCATATTACAAAAAACCGGACAAGTGCAAGTGAAACTCGCGTCGAGAGGGTTCCGTGATTATATGAAATTTCCTATGTCATTTTAAATAACATAGACTTCTTATAGGTTTTCCTGTAATCTATAGGTAAAAAACTATTTTATGTATTAAAAATCTAATGTCAAAGTTGAAAAAAGACTTACTGCTGAGTTTCTTGCGGCGTTTCTTCTCAGCAGCTATCACCTTTCGACGCGCTGGTAGATTCATACATGTGAAAGAGCCCGTGTGGTCTACTTGCAAGATAAACATTTTCATTTTCATCAAAATCGATTCAGCGGTTTAGCCTTAAAAACGTTATAGACAGGAAGACAGGCAGACAGACAGACAGTAACTTTCCGATTTATTATATTAAGTGATAGTATAGATTTATTTAATAGTCAGTTTAGGTATAGTTAGTTTGAACTTAATCCATCCACACACCAACGTGTTGGGCCAATGCGACTTCTGCTACCGTTGGCATTTCTGCATTATTTGTTTCAGTTGGAAATTCTACAATGGCGCTTGGTTGTAGGTAGGCCTTACCTCAAAACGACGGCCAAATCTAACCGTTGTCCAACTAACGAGACCCATGTGGCCTGAACAAATGCCAACACTAAATGTATCCATCTCTAAGTTAGATCCGTAACCGCTGAACGGATGTACATTATGCATATAGTTATCTTATGATGAAATTTGGTATATGGTTAGTTTAGGTCCTGAATTAGATCGTACGGTAGTTTTTATCCCAGAAAATTCAAAGGTACCCGGGGAATTCCTATAACCGAATTCCACGAGGGCGAAGTCGCGGGCAGAAGCTTTATATTATACTAGCTGTGCCCGCGACTTCGTCCGCCTAGAGTTTGATTATCGTTATTCCCCCGGGAACTTTTAACTATCTCCATTCCAAATTTCATCAAAATCCGTCCAGCCGTTTTAACGGGAAGAGGTAACAAACATAATATTAGTAGTATTATAGAGGTAATATTAGTAGTATTATTGATATGGTTGACGAAATATAATTTGTACCGATTCGTTATATAAATAATAAAACGAATCGTTGCAAATTATATTTCCGCAACAAATGAAATTGCACAGATTCGTCATATAACTTACAAGACGAATCGATGAAAATTATATTTTGGATCAAATATAATTTTCACCGATTCGTCGTGTAATTTATATGACGAATCCGTCGTCATATAAATTACACGACGAATCGTTGAAAATTATATTTTGGATCAAATTATAATTTGCACGGATTCGTCATATAACTTACAAGACGAATCGGGGAAAATTACGATTGCGCGAAGACAGGAGCTTGCGAAAAGTTATACATACACATACGTACATCACGCCCGAAATCCTTAATGAGGTGGGCAGAGCCACAGGACTACTTGTGGCCACGTTCGATTAATTAGTCCTAAGATGGTATGATGAACCGTATGGTGACAGGGTGATCAGCCCATCGCCCATACAGATAGTCCACCATGTTGGAGAGGACCCGTATTTTACGACATTCCAGGATGATAAGCATCTGCACGCATTCTATGCTATTTCTTCACTCCCAGTGCAGCAGAGGAGTAAAAAGTTATATCTTGTCTTATTTCATAGGTAGGTTGTGAATGGTTACATGGTTGTTAAAAGCAATTTTTTTCAATTGTTTTTAGGTTCCGTACCTATAAGGTACTGTCCGTTTTTTTATAGGGAAGTACGGGAACCTCAACGCGCGAGTCAGACTCGCACATGACCGGTGTTTTTCGAGACATAGATTTGTTTTACAATAGTACTCGATCTATTCACTTTTACCCATTATTTTTCTAGAAATTTCCACCATAACTCAAAGAAAGCCCATCATCAGTTAGTTGTCGGCTAACAGGTGGTTTTATCTGTCAATTACGCGGTTTTCTTGGCGACAAATAAGTACATATAAGCTAGTTATTCTCACAGTTAATAATAATATAAAAATACAAAATAAATAATTCTCGTGGACGAATATTCAAGTAGGTATTCCTTTAACATTGCAACTTAAGTCTATGTAGCAAAGTATTGTCCAATGTGATTTTTTTCTTTTCATTTGAAACATTAATTGATAGAACACAGAAAATTTTATTTCAAAAGAATCATGTACAAACATAAATAACCATGGCCAATAAGACATGCGCACATGAGAGAAATACCTACAAAAAATTACTCGGAAGTGCGTCATCACTACGAGTTCAAACGAATGGCTCTGCGAATGGATTTCGCCGAAACATACGCTTTGCTAAATACATATAATACACAGGACAGTATGTAAAAATGTAGTATTCACTGTTATTTACTTACTACAAAAGAACTTCCCTAAGACTACGTTTTAGGCAAAGAAGCAATTGGAATCGTCGCGGATGTGAAATACATGTAGGGTTGCCATTTATGAGGCATAATAGTACATTGTGCATCCAGGGCCGTAAGAAGGTTAGTAGTTGGAAGTTGTTATCCCCTTACTGCCCGTGATACACACAATGTTTTTCATCACATTTTCGAGGAAATTAAATAAAAATTAGACAAAAAGTATACATATACTTATTTTATTCCCATTGTACACCGTGAATTACAATCAGGTGGGTAGAATAAACTGTACATCGCGATCAGCGCGGGGCGGCCCCGCCGGCTGCGGCTCGCGCGCGGCTCCGCCGACCTGGGGCACGCACTGCCCGTGGGAGTTCGAAACCATACAAAATCCATAACTCCCTAGGGAGTTATGGCTTTTGTATGGTTTATAACTCCCGCTGACGGCGGGGCCCATAGAGGAGTTAAATCGTCTATAGCTGCTCTATACGCCTGCGTATAATAACACCCTTTCCGAGCAAGTGTGATGAAATAGTATTTTCCAATCAAAGGTATAAATAAAATAGTACACTGAAAGAAAATATAGTTATTTAAAGAAAATCCTTTTACAAAGTGTGTAAGGCATGATTGATTAAGTATAATACACAAAATTCGTCTTACTAGCATTCCGATTGCGCATCTTGTGGTGATCTGAGCTGCGAAAATGCCTATTGAACTGGCCAACTCAAAGCCCATTTATAAGGACTGACCGGAATTGAGTATTTTTGCGTACTATATGTATATTTCTTCTGTATAGTACACAGAGCCAAAATTGTAATTTGTAATTTATTTATTCCCAACAAGATACACAGCGGCCCTAACATGCCGTCTAGACCGTCTTATCTCTAAGTGTGTCTCTCTCACACTAGTGCCGACGAAAGAGATAGTTATAGAGATAAACGGGTTTAATTTATCTTTGTGTCATTCATGTTAGGGCCGCAGACCCTTTTAGTGAAATCCGCATGTAATTAAAACTGTTTGTGTTAAAAGACAGCATAGTCATACTGACAGATACAATGTAATAATAATTATCCTTATTCAGAGTAGCTAAAGTCTGTTCGCCGAGAGTTGATAAAAAAAATAAAAAAACCAAGGCTTCTCAAGTCATTACAAATAGCGGCCCGCTAATTATCTATATTGAGGATAATAAAAAAAGAAAGGGAAAAACTATATGTTTTTCATAGAATATTATTGAATAGCCTGTGTATGTCCCATTGCTAGCATATCATCGGACGACGACCATGACGAAGTCTCAAAGTCGGTGACGTTTATTATGAAACATTCAATTGCTTCGCCGCGCTTGACAACAACTGCGTGCCTCTTACCACGAAACTCAGTCCCGCCCGTCATACAGTTTGCGCTAGGTAAGCGACAGTCGCTATTTCGAAACGATTTCGAGACGATATCATAATATTTATCAACTCTCGGCGAACAGACTACCTATAAATTATAGGTTGGTCTATGATAGAAACATCTATTTTCAATTAACGGTCTTCCGAGAACTAATTGAAGTAAAAACCATTGATTGTAGTATAGGAAATCCGATGCGTCAACTATACGTTGAAACAAAGCATTCACATCGTAAAACGCACTTCACAATTATTTACTCTCTCTCAAACGTCAAAGAGTCTCTAATGAATTGAGATAATACTGGCAGCTAAGATTGAAAAAAAAAAGTTTCCGCGTGAAATGTTCCCGCGTTTTTGAAACCAAGATGGCGTCGAGATTGCATGTTTTTGCGTCACAAGTGTATCGTTCCTTTCCTTGGCTTAGATGGTTAGTCGTATGTTACTAATGTCGTTTCGTTTTGTAGTTTTATAATTGGATTTGAATTGTTACTTTCCGTCCTTTGAGTGATTTTAAAGATTAAAGTTGGAAGGTTGAACGTATCTGATAAAAACCGGACAAGTGCGAGTTAAACTCGCGTGGAGAGGGTTCCGTTCCGTACACGATTATCTGAAATTTACTAGGTTACCTTAAATACCATAGACTTCTTATAGGTTTTCCTGTAATCTATAGGCAAAGATCTATTTTCTGTATTTTTTTTCAAAATTTTAGCCCCAGTCGTTTCGGAAATAAGGGGGGGGGGCACGGTGATTTTTCGCCTATTTTCCTGAATAACTTCTAAACTATTTTACTTAAAATTCAAAAGAAAATATATTTAAGATCCTCACAATAAGCCCTTTCATTTGATATGACACACGATATAGGTGGCATAACTTTTTTTTTAATTTTCTAGTTTACCCCCAAAAAGTGGCCCCTATGTTTAAAATTCATATATTTACGTCACGCGTCCGTGTTGCGGTCACCAACTTACATATGAATACCAAATTTCAACTAATTCGGTCCAGTAGTTTCGGAGCAAATTGGCTGTGACAGACGGACAGACGGATAGACAGACAGACAGACAGACAGACAGACACACGAGTGATCCTATAAGGGTTCCTTTTTTCCTTTTGAGGTACGGAACCCCAAAAACATGTTTTGTCAGCTAAGGTAAAAATCCGTTGTCCTCAAAGATCTCAAGAGAAGGATGTGCCGATCAGTACAATTTCGTGTAATAAGTCTCATAGAAGGTTCTCAAACGCTAGCGCCATGGGTTCAGTGGTGCGGTCTCACAGGTTATGGAATTGTACCGGATACTTAATTATAATAGTGTCAATTAAACGGATGTCAAGGACCGAGGTTGCCATGCGACTGAACGTGCGATGGTGTCAGATTCGCGTTCTGACACCTTAAAAGTAAGCATCGCGAAAATTGATGTGAGCAGGCGCCTCATTCGGGAACGCTAAGTGATTCTGTAGCGACTCGTAAGCCAGATCTCTCATCTCGCTCTTACGCATTTCGCGTCGTGCGGAAGAATGGAATGAGAAATCTGGCTTACGATACGAGTCGCTACAGAATCTCTTAGCGTTCCCGAATAGAGGCGCAGTTCCTTACAATATATTTCAATGTTTTTCCTACTAACATTCACCCTTGAATTAACTTACTCCGTCAAATATAAAGTGATTTAGATAATAAATAGATCAGCGAACAATCTTTACATAAATAATTACTTAAATACATAGGAAACATCCAAGACTCAGGAGCAAACATCCGTGCTTATCGCACGATTATTTTCCCTTACCAGGGATCGAACCCGGGAACGCTAGCTTCGGAGGCAGGGTCACTACCAACTTAGCTAACCGCGCCGTCCAAGCGTCGTCCAACTGATTATATTTGTATGCAATAAGGTACAACATAGTGAGACTAAAATTTAATATACACCTTTTCCACCTATTTTGACGAATACATTTATATTGATTGATTGATTAATTGATAATATTGTTATTTTAAGTGTAATTGACAAATTATGTACCTATATCTAATATACATAATTTAAATAACTTTTTAGTTATGTTATATTATATTATGTATGTTATTCTGAAAGGTATTTATTTATGCACTGACGCCTGAAATAATGTCACAAAGTCAAAGTAAAAATATCTTTATTCAATTTAGGCTTTTACCATATTAACACAATAGAAACCAAGTCCGCGCGCACAATTTGAAGCAACAAAATCGGAGCCATAGGGCTCCAAATTCATACAAACGCCGGGACGCTCCGTAATGCCAAATGTCAGAGCTCACCGGTTTATTGCTTCACTTTTGTCAGGGCGGTTGTATGTAAACTATCCTTCTACGGTTTGTAATTCTATGGCTTTTACAAGCTCTTATGAAGGTCAATCTCTGCTGAGAAGAGCCGGCAAGAAGCAAAATAATATTATTATATTACGACGACGCGGATAGCCTAGTTGGTAGTGACCCTGCCTCAGACGCAAGCGTCCCGGGTTCGATCCCCGGTACGGGCAAATATTTGTGTGATGAGCACGAATGTTTGTTCTTGAGTCTTGGATGTTTCCTATATATTTAAGTATTTATTTCTCTATATAAGTATTTATATCGTCGTCTAGTACTCATAACACAAGCCTTTACAGCTTACTTTGGGACTAGATCGATTTGTGTAAAGATTGTCCCCTGATTTATTTATTTATTATTTATTATATCAATACGAATGTTGTGTACAAAATCGTGTTGTTCATCAACCGCAATTATTTAATAACATATCCGCCTGCGTAAAAATAGCTAATGCAAAAACCCAACAGGTTTATTCATAAAAAACCTCGTGGAAGTTTCCCGATGTTAACGATTTCATTAGCAGCTCCATTCATTCACCTTTTAACAGTTCCCCGTAGCCAAACCATCGTCAAACTCCTCAGTAGAATTCACGCACCACGAGCAAAACTTAGCGCTACTAAAGTGAGAGCACGAACTGTGGGTGCAGACCATTTTATAATGAACTCTCGTTACGCTATCATTTCTGAAATTTAGGAGGTAGGTAGAATGGTGTCTCAAACTCTGGTTGCTCAAGGAAGCCCTCAGAGCAACATGTTATTTTTAAAGTTTAAGGTTATAAGAAAATTTCCTGCTTTCGAAAACTGTAAGCAATATTTTAAGCGAATCCCAAGGCTGTATGATATGATCTTATTCATTTTTGAAAGTTAATTTTATAGTTAGGTTAAACGTCATTGCATTAAAATCATTAATTAAGTACAATTGATCCATCAAGAAAACAGTTCAATTCTATTTAATAAATCCCGGGACAATCTTTACACAAATCGATCTAGTCCCAAAGTAAGCTCTAAAGGTTTGTCTTATGAGTACTAGATGACGATATATAAATACTTATATAGAGAAATAAATACTTAAATACATAGGAAACATCTAAGACTCAGGGACAAACATTCGTGCTTATCACACAAATATTTGCCCGTACCGGGGATCGAACCCAGGACGCTAGCTTCGGAGGCAGGTTCAACAACTAGGCTATCCGCGTCGTCAAGTCAATTTCTTTTGTGAGAAACTGTAATTAATTTTTATTTAATAATAGATATAACATACATACATAGCATCACGCCCGAAATCCCTAATGGGGTGGGCAGAGCCACAAGACTACTTGTGGCCACTTTCGATGAGTTAGTCCTCAGATGGTATGTATGATGATGATAGATATAAGAAAAGACAATATACCTCAAAATTTAACTAACCCATAAAAAAAATTGAATAATTTAGCGTCTACAATTATGATTATTTTGCTTGCTTTCGTTTGTTCTGGGAATTTTTCTAGATTTAAAATCATTGTCCGTTCACTGTGGGAACCATATCAAAATCAGTCAAACAGTTGACCTCTGAAAACCTAAGAAACAGAAAAATGCAGTATTATTTGTCGTCGTCAGCGATTATTATATTAAGAAGCTTTTATTAGTTTCACTTGTAACTATAACTAACTAAAACTAACTAACGATGTAATCTACTATATAAAAATAAGTCGGGTTTTCCTTCCTGACGCTATAACTCCAGAACGCACGAACCGATTTCCACGGTTTTGCATTCGTTGGAAAGGTCTCGGGCTCCGTGAGGTTTATAGCAAAGAAAATTCAGGAAAAATTTCAACAGAAAAGCGGGAAAATCGTTTTTCACATACAGCGCCATCTCTGATACATAGCTACACCAAACGAAATGTTACATAAAACGAAGCCATCTGGTGGCGAAACGGAGTTCGCCGGGTTTGCTAGTAAAATATAGAAGTCAATTTTAACCTACTTCTAATAGTCTTAACGATTTAAAACTTTGCAAGTGTATGCAATTCGGATGACAATCACAATAATTTGGTACCACCGAGCTGATCTGCCTGCGATGACGTGGATAGTGGAACTCTTCAATGACTACTAGTAACCCCTCGAGTTTGAGCTCATTTTGTTTGTTTTGACGAGTCCAATACATTGCCGGTGGTGAGAGTTTTTTGTACTTTTTAGTGCGTTACAGACAAAAGGGTTTAGGGTCGCTGCAGATCTAGCAAGGTTGACACGAAGATAAGTTAACACCGTGATATCTCTAAGTTCGTGTCTCTCACACTATACGTATAGTGGCCTTCAACCAAAGTGACGACTGAGGCAATAAATAAAACATTCCTTTCCTGCACTATGCGACCCTGCAGTGAGTCACACTTCATAATACCATGCAAGTGTGAAAGCTATAGCACAATTCTAATAGTTTTATGGCCCTAGTCGTCACTTTGGTTGACGGCCACTATAGTGACGAAGAAAGGTAGTTAGAGAGATAAGACGAGGTTAAGTTATCCCCGTGTCAAGCTCGCTAGGGCCGCTATTTATACCTCAAATTTTATTGATCGTCTCAATATTTTTTGCAAGTTGTGCGTCATTGATCGCCAATTGGAATTCCTGTATTTTTCCACGATGCGTTGAAGGCTTGAACGCTGGAGTTATTCTCGGCGATGGGGCATTGAACTTGCGAAGTGATTATTTATTTTCAATAACTTTCTTTATACTCAGCTCATCTATTTCGAGTACCGTTTTTGGTCGGCAGTTTGATAACTAAAGAGCTTAAGGACTATTACGGATGGATAACGGTTATTTTTCTAAGTTACATTAAAAAGGATTGTTGTTTGTAAAGCGTAGAAGGGTTACACACTTCAAGAAACAAAAATTGTGACTCCTGTGACCAAAAGTTAACGAAAATGACTGCTTAATTTTACGTTTTAGTCATACAGGTTAAATCTATGCCTAATGTCCTACATGCGGCAATAGTCCGGCAGTAAATCGGAGCTCAGGGTCCTTACCTTTCGGGAATGAGAGGGGACAGTTCTGAGCCTGAATGTGTGTATGACTCAGAAGTGTGTGTAAATGTGACACCCTCGATATACTAAGAATGAAATCACTGGCAATGGATATCCAGAACCAGGGGAATTCAAGATACTACAAGGTTGAGGATCTCATGGGCTAAGCGCTTAGGTTCACATAAAATCAGATCCTGTACTGAGCGTCTATTCGGGAACGTGTAAGTGATACAGCAGCGACCCGCGAGTGAGACTCGTATCTCGCTCTTACGCATTACGCATTGTGCGGAAGAGTGGGATAAGAAATCTCGCTCGCGGGTCGCTACAACATCACTTAGCGTACCCGAATAGAGGCGCTGCTCGCATCTAGCTTAGTCCCGCAATCTTAACTATGGGTTTATGCAAACCGTTCTCGTAATAGAAAACTATCGCTCGGTCCCTTTTACTTGTATCGGCAACAAGCAGTATTTCCGATAGATTTCGACAGCGAGAACGGTTCGCATAATCTCATGGTAATGGTATAGGTCGTCAGTTCACCGTGTGGGTGGTCTGCCCACGCTGCGCCTTCCAGTACGTGGTTGCTTCTTAAGAACTCTTCGGCGGCCTCAGGCCACTGCCACTTAAACATAAGTTTAGCTATTCTTCGGGCTATATCGGTAAATCTAGTTCACTGAAAAAAAGTTGGTTAAATGAAACCGGACTTTCGTTTATCTGTAACTTAAAAAAGTGACGACATAACTTAAGGTATCAGTGGCGGAGCCTGCATACAAGCCGATTCCTGACGGCTTTACCAAGCTAGAAAGCTACGGCTAGCTGTCAGTGAAGTCCATGTTACTCTATCTAAATGTCAGACTCGCACGTACGGTTCTAATTCTTCCGGTTTCCCTTAGGAAATGTTTGACGCTTCGCCACTGTAAGGTATTACCTTAAATTAAGTTTTGTTCTTTATGAGAAATATGTAGTCGCTGCTATGATTCGTACTGAATTACTCCTGAAGCTATTAAAACACATCCGTCCATTGAAACACCTTTATTGAAAGAGACAACTGACATGTGACGTTTTCAACACGTAACAGAAACACATCTACCTTCTTATATTCATAGATTACACTTTATAGATAAACCATTTGGTTACATACAATAGGGATGTTTCCTGGGTAAAAAAATAATAAGTCTAATTAGTCCGTCAGTTAGATTATCAAAAAATATTGAACACGTATTTTTGCTTCATCAAATCAATCATGACGTCATTAATGGTAAAAAGTGTGCAAAGTTGTGAGGTCACGCATCACTTAACGCACTATATCTTCGTCATTTTTTGTTTTATTGACAAAATAATAAAATAAATATGTGTTAAATTTTTTTAATAATGTAAATGACGGACTAATTAGAATTTTTCAGGAACTACTAACTTTAATAACATACATACATACATATTATCACGCCCGAAATCCCTAACGGGGTGGGCAGAGCCACAAGACCACTTGTGGCCACGTTCGATTAATTAGTCCTAAGATGGTATGATGAACCGTATGGTGACAGGTGATCAGCCCATCGCCCATACAGATAGTCCACCATGTTGGAGAGGATCCGTTCCTTAGTCGACTTTTACGACATGCCAGGATGATAAGCATCTGCACGCATTCTATGCTATTTCTTCACTCCCAGTGCAGCAGAGGAGGAACTTTAATAACGCCTTACCAAATTATGGTTAAAACTGAAATAACCGAAGTATATTCGGTTGTCATTTTTTCTGTGTTCGTTTTCGGATCTTTTTTATTTCTAATTCGATCTCGCATTGTAACTCCGAGCATTCATTGTCCTTTTGGGGACCATAAGTCTTCTTAAGAGGCCCATAGTGAGTGATATTTAGATATAAATAAATAAATAAATCAGGGGACAATCTTTACATAAATCGATCTAGTCCCAAAGTAAGCTCTAAATGCTTGTGTTATGGGTACTAGACGACGATATACATACTTACATAGAGAAATAAATACTTAAATACATAGGAAATATCCAAGACTCAGGATCAAATATTCGTGCTTATCACATAAATATTTGCCCTTACCGGGGATCGAACCCGGGTCGCTAGCATCGGAGGCAAGGTCACTTCCAACTAGGCTAACCGCGTCGTCAGATATAGATTTTTAAACGAAGACTGCTCTTTAAAAGCTAGTAAAAGTTAGGCTAGGCGACGTCTTTAGGATATTTGGTTTGTGCTTTTATCCGATGACTAGTCAACAACTGCATTTTAATTGACATTGTGTATTTATTTTCTGTTTTTTATAAGTTAAACTAGTGGCTCCGTGAGCTGTAGACCTCACGACAAACTTAACTTTGCCGTTGGAAAACAGATATCCCCATACATCGACATAGGTCGGGTCAGTTTACGAATAACGCAAATAAGCTTGTAAATTAAAAAAATTCTAAAACCCACATCTCCGCCATTTTCAAATACTTCTAAAAACTGAATCGACAAAAAAAAACTATATAATTATCAAACCTGGCGTCTCATTCGGGAACGCTAAGTGATTCTGTAGCGACTCGTAAGCCAGATCTCTCATCTCGCTCTTACGCATTTGGCGTCGTGCTGAAGAGTGGAATGAGAAATCTGGCTTACGAGTCGCTACAGAATCACTTAGCGTTCCCGAATGAGGCGCCTGGTCACAAAATTTCACGAGAATCGGTTGAGAACTAATGAACAGACGCCGGACATACGAAAGCATTTTTGCCCAAGCTAAAACATAGACGCTTCGCTCCCTCGGTCGATTTATTTTCATGGAGGTTAATAAGTCCTTCATTATCATCATTATTCTATATAATTGACCATCTGTGGGCTGTTTTACTTGTCACATGAATAAATTACAATGCGTTGAATCTACCAGCGCTTCGGACAGGACTCTATTCGGGAACGCTAAGTGATATTGTTGCGAGCGAGCGATATTATCATCCTACTCTTCCGCACGGTGCGTAATGCGTAAGAGCGGGACGCGAATCTCGCTCGCGAGTCGCTACAATGTCACTTAGACGTTCCCGAATAGTCGCCCACGCCCAGGCCTCTCATAATGAAAGGGACTGTCCAGTAGTCCCCACGCCGGCCCAGTGCGGATTGGGGATTTCACAGATCTTTTCAATTACTTAGCAGATTTATATGCAGGTGGCTTCAGCGAAATGTTACATACATACATAGCATCACGCCCGAAATCCCTAATGGGGTGGGCAGAGCCACAAGACTACTTGTGGCCACGTTAAATTAATTAGTCCTAAGATGGTATGATGAACCGTATAGTGACAGGTGATCAGCCCATCGCCCATACAGATAGTCCACCATGTGTGAGAGGACCCGTCCCTTAGTCGACTTTTACGACATGCCAGGATGATAAGCATCTGCACGCATTCTATGCTATTTCTTCGAAATGTTCGTAGTAAATATTGGATTGAAATCCGTCACGAGATAGGAAAATCTCAGAGGGGCGATTTGTATTTGAACCCGCGACTCTCAGCACGAGGAGCCGCGCGTCGGACCACAAGGTTACGACTGCACTTATTATTATATCCTATACTGGGCCCAATTGGAAACTGTGTCTTTTTAATTTAAAATATCCTCAACTTATAATAAGGAACGTCAAAGTCGACTTTGTATAGCACAAAGCTCTCGAAATCAAGTATGACGTTTCTTATCTTAAAAGTGACTTCTGCTACTTTTCACTAATGTTGCCCTTAATCAAATAAAAATGAATAGTCAAAATGATCTGCTTTTTTCTGTAATATGTTTTTGTTTACATTTACTTTCATAAATATCATTTAAACCTCATTTTGGTTTTGTGTAATTTTTACGAGCATTTCAGTGAAGGAAAACATCGTAAGGAAACCTACTTACCGCGAAGTAATTCAAAGATATGTGTGAGGTCGCCAAACCGCACCGGGCCCGCGTGCGGACTGTGCCCAGTAGTCAGACTTATGATTCTGACTATAACGATCCTATAGAACAATTAATTTACATTATTACCGATCCATGGCGATGTATACTTGTCTCTTTTACACATAGGGTAAGTGAAGCAGACAGGAATGTGTGCACGAGGCGTCGTGGCATTAATGTAGCCCGAAAGGATGGTGGTAACCGCATCTGCATTTTTTTTGTGGTCGACGTAACTATTCAAAACACCCGCGATTAAAACCTTCGGAGCGTCGAAATTTCGATAGCTATTCTATTTTGTATATTCGATTAGATTCATCTGTACTGTACCTATATACCTATGTATTTTAAAAACGCCAACCTTAAATGACAACCAACGTAGTTCTATGTAAAACGTCAAACAATCGTAGGCAATTAATAAACAGAATCAGGCCGCGTGTCTGAGGCAATGAAAAAACCCAACGAATTAAAACGTTGCCCAAACCGCTTGCGTCACTTGTTCTTAGCACACCGGACTGGCCAGTAACAAGGTGGAAAAAAAAGTCTGCCATAGACAGTCGCAGTCGGCAAAGAACCGCGCGGGAAAACGGACGTCAGCTGACTGTCATTATACGCGCGGAATTTAAAATTCGAATTTTATTTTTTTATATCGTATCAGTGCTGTGATTGGTGTTGTGTTTTGTGCCAGTGCGTATGATACAAGGAAGCTGACGACATAATGCTTATAACGTGAGTTTTTTTTAAAATTCTGATTGCACCAAAATCTTAAGTCCGACGGTTCTTAAGACTAAAATCAGGTTTATCTTTTTGGTACAAGTGCCACTTAGTGCTTTTGTTTTTAAAATAAAACAGTTCTAATTTATTGATACACATCCGTGTACAGGGAATATTTATAGAATTTGAAAGGATAATTATTTATAACTTAATTAATTACATGAAATAATTTACACTACGATTTTTTTCGTTAATGAATTATGGCTACTAGAGTTCAAATTGGGCACCAATTTATTAATGACTCAAATGAAAGAGCGTGTAATGATGTAATGACACAGTGACCTGGCTGGATCGAGAACGGAAATACCGAAGGCGACCTAGCACTTAATTGCAGGTTCAATAGGAATACCTATCATTAATTTACTAAAGAGGTAGTACTAAGAGTTACTCTTCGAGAATTTTCCACTGGTCGCAATTGAGAAACTACAATCGTTTTTACTGCGTAATTTATTACAATATTCTGCGTAAGTGCTGCTGCAATTTTTTTTTAATAATTTGTTCAACCATGTTAAGAAAAATGCGGTTTTAATATTAAAAACTCTTCTTAGAGAATAATTCGCTGTATTTCAATCTTAAAAACCGTCAATAACAAAGTTAAACATATTTCTCTTAAATAGCAAATTTTATCAGTAGATAATATTTTAATCATTAAGTTACTCGCATGATAAGTTTTAAATTTCGATTTTTGGCCACTTTAGCTGTCTTCGATCGAAGATTACTAATAGTTAATCTCCGTCAGTCAGCTTGACCTATGCGAAGTCACTTAAATCAGAAATTCAATTTGAGTTGCTTTTGTAAATGGCCATAATTAGGCCATAGTTGCTTTTGTAAATGGCCATAATTTATTGCTGACGATCTCATACTAAATTCTTGTACTTGCCATGCGCAATTTATAATGTAATTCTATTTTGAGAAATAAATAACCTAACCTAACCTAACCATATAGCTGATATTATAGTTTGTTGTTGGTGTTCGTGGGCGGCGGTGATAACTTAATTACCACCAGTGTTTTCACAAGTTACAATTTGACAGTCAAAAACTTGCAACACTGGAAGGGAGATGGATGGGATCTTTCATCGGTGTCGCCAGTTTTTGCTTGTAAAATTATACCTTATAGCTTCGTAATACGGGCTATAAGTGACTCGTATGATGTTTTTTGGCTTATGATAAAATGGGGAGACTGAAGCAAAGTGATCCTGATATAGGGTTAGGTTAGGTTATGTTAGACTTATACGCTGCCTTTGTTTTATGTTTTTTGCTACAGTGTAACCTAGGATTTACCATCCTGAATTCAAAAAGCCTTTGTCTTGCTTTTAGAAAGTACGTTAAAGGACGATGGTAGTCTAAACTACGCTGAGCTTGAATTCCTAAGTAAACCGGCTCATTACAACTTGTTACGAGTATTATGGAGCGGGTTGAGCAATTTTACCAGATTCAGTTGAGTTGAGTCATGAGTTTTGCCTCGTTTCTAGGTCGCATGCGTTCAAATTTAAAGACCGAGAGATCTCTATAATAAACAGGATATAATATTACGTTAAAAATTTCAATTGACAGGCCTTTTTGCCGGTGTGTAGGTCGCAACTCTTATGTCAACTTGCAAAGCTCTTAGGCAGGCAAATAACTACTTTATTCTAATGCAGTTATAACTAACAGTCTCATTAAGTCCACAGAAAAGTTATAGGTCTGTTATAATATTGCATTGTCATCCAGAGGGCCTAGCAAACCAGCTTTTATCGCGCCCATAAAGCACCCTGTCACTTTTTAACTATTTCGCGGGTGCGAAAGAGTTGAATACTTTTTATGCGCGATAAAAATTAGTGTGCTACGTGGGCTGGATAACACGTGCCATGAACGCCAATTCTCAAACCTAACGGATATCTAGCAGGGGATCTCGACTTGTAATATTTGTCTCTGAAAACCAAATGAACGGAGTAAAAAAACAAATTTGCTAGTAACAAACGTCAAATTATTTTTGCGTTTCCTTTCTTATACATATTAGTTTTATAAATACGGTATCACACCTGTGAAATGCCGGATAAGGGATACCTACAGATTTAGAACGTTTTATCGGATCTTGAAGTTTTTTTATTTACCAAACTTCTGTCTGACATACTTTTCTTGCCTAATATCACCTACTTTCTCGCTTCTATTACTGTTGCACTTATTGTAAAACTAAACTTTGTTCACGTAGAATTCAGTTATAGTTACCTATTTCCTTGGGAACTATTAAATTTTCAAGTAACACAAGGCTAAGCTATCTCCGTTCCATTCATTTAAATCCCTTGAGCCGTTTCCAACATGAAAATGTACAAATACCTCGATAGTGTAGCCACTTAGCTAAAATTAAAAATGGAACTACGATATGTCCATAATTATTAAATGTCACATTTGACATTTCATAGCTGACAGCGCCACCGTGATTAAAGTCGGTATAACTACAAACAAAAGCCTTTGCCTAAAATGCCGTGATCCAAAAAAGTTTTAAGAAGTAGCACCGATTGTTTCATGGATCCTACCGAAGTTTTAAATATTAAATCAAATAAATACTTAAGCATGGCCAGATCGATTCTTAGCTTTGTAAATAATGGCGTTACGTCAGCTGATCGCATAACAGCTACGAAAAAGTGATACAGTTACCAACGAGGAACTTAACTAGGTGACGCCGGAATGAGAGCGTTCTGCGCAAAACCTAAAGAGAAAATTGTTTCTTCAGGTTTCTTTGTAACCGTACAAAGTCAGGGCTTCTATTCTTGTGAAGACAAGTCTGAAGATCTCACAACCATTTTAATATTATGTCAGTGGTTTCAACAATGTATTTAAAAACCGGGACCCCATTTCTCGGTTGTGAATTTCAGATTCATACAGTTATGTCAAAGCAATGTATGCACTGACGTTTAACCTCACATGTTAACTAATCTTGCAAGGGCTGAGAGTTAGGGCCTGGCTTGCGACCCCCCGGCCGGCCCTAACATGCAAGACACAAAGATAGGCATATCCTTCGTTTGAGATCTTTGACTAGGCATGAATGTTGAATACACACCCTGAAAGGGAGGGTTGCTAGTTGCAGCCATCTTTAATTTGTTAAATAAAACAAAATCAACGTCAAAACTTTGTGGCTTACACAATTTTATGTCGCTTTTTGTTGTCTCATAGAACGATTGCATTATTATAATAAATACAGCTATTATACGAGAAATGAGAACACATATTTAGCATATACTTATACATTTCGAAAGGCATATGAATAATGTTAAAGTAACACGTGAGGTTGCAACAAGTGAAATATAAATTAATTGTTATATTTATGTTACATAAAGTGTTTGCTAAGTTGCGTTCTGTGGCAAAGATTTTCATCAATAGGTAGATGAGTATGCTGATTTGTTAGATGGCTTCCGCAAACGCATTGTTTTCGTGTATTTTTTTTCCGAGTCGCATTTTTCCGCGATCGAATAATTTCTTAGCTTTTTTCAATGTCCTATTTTTACGCGATCGATTAATATATTCATCAGCATTCTACTCGCGGAAAGAAAAAAAACGATGGTTACTTTATCAAAAGTCAAAGAAAAAATGCTAGACATGTTGACAAAAATTAAGTGTATGTATGATACATACATTTGTAGATAACTTCCATCTTTAACGTTATTTGCGTATAAAACATTTTGAAAGTGAAAGTAAATCAGTAATTAAAAAAAGCTACGAGTAGGTAGAATACCCATGAATAAATTTTTCCTACGTGAAATAATGCGACTTCAAAGAAAGCTAGGAGTAAAATTTCGATGAAGAAATTAATCGATCGCGGAAAAATGCGACTCGGAAAAACGCTACACGAAAACAATGCGTTTGCGGACCCCGTCAAACAAATCAGCGGCCCTAACATGAATGACACAAAGATAAGATAGACCGTCTTATCTCTAAGTGCGTCTCTCTCACACTAGTGCCGACGAAAGAGATAGTCATAGAGATAAACGGATTTAATTTATCTTTATGGCATTCATGTTAGGGCCGCTGTATAATATACCTACGTCACTCGTAAAATGAGCTAGTCGCGGATGGCGGATGTGTGAAACAGAACGCAAGTGTTACAGTAGGAGAAGAGTAGATAGCACTATTCTCTCGGTTCACGCACTCATTCATAAACATGGCGACAGATTGTAACTGTAAAGTTCAATCTCTTGAAATCTTTGTTCTGTGCAATTTCTTTGGCAAAAAGTGTTCTTGACATTGAATTTGGAAAGCGTAACTTTATACAACGCAAGAATATTGAATTGGGTAGTTAAAGTATGCATTAACAAGTGGACCCGCCACAGCTTCGACCGCGGTATATTCCATACAAACTTTAGAACTCCTTCTCAAAAAATCCCTCCTTAGTGCACCTCTAGGGTACTCGAGGAATGTCTCCTCAATATTTCAAACCTCTCCAGGACTGTCCGTTTAGGCTGTGCGTTGTCTATAAGTGAGTCTTTTATATGATATGTATTAATGATAAAATAAACAAACAAATATATATTTTATAGTTCCGATTTACACAAGTTCTTCGTGCTCGATAATCGTGTATCGTTCGTTTATTTAATATTAGTTTATACCTCGAGCAGTAAATGTTATGGACATTGCGTAAAAAGTAAAAGTCTTTGGGATTCCCAGCGAATAAAATGGAAGGAAAATACTTTACCTGGGCCTGTATTCGATATCGCCTAAACGATATCGCAAATCATTTTGCTACGATATGGTAGCTCTTATCGACTTGACAGCAAATGCATTTTAAAGCCATCGCAATATCTATCGCTTAGCTTAGGCAATGTCGAGTAGAGGCCCAGGGAGTTCCACGCGTGTCTGCTAAAAACCATTTGGGATCAATTTTAATGAGGTGTGGACTTGTCTCAAAGTCGCAAGAATAATGGAATATACTCGCATCAATTTAAAAATGATTAAAAATGGCTGATTTCGCTTAGTAATAAAATAAGTGAAGATTCTTAAAATGCTTGTAAAGGAGCAATTTGATTGGCAATTTATTGCTGAAATTCGGGCTATAAAGGCTACAAATTACAGCACTACTGGAAACAAAAACTATAAGTGTAAACTTGTAGGGATAGCCCGAATTGCAGCAATAAATTGCCAATCAAATTGCTCCTTTACAAGCACCTTTATCATCAATACATATAAAGCAGTACCGTCACTCACTTATAGAGAACGCACAGCCTAAACGGGTGGTCCAAGAGGTTTGAAATTTGGAGGAGATATTCCTCGAGTACTAGAAGTGCACCAAGGAGGGTTTTTTGAAGTTCCCTCCCTAAAGGGGTAAAAAGGGGTGATAAAGTTTGTATGGAAAATACCGCGGGCGACGCTGTGGCGGGTCCATTAGTAAGCCATAAATAATGAGGTCTTCTTTGCATTTTTTTCCACTGCTCAATAGGTTTAATTCACATTTGATGGAATTTGATTAATGTGGGCCAAGCTCGAATATTTTGAAAGAATCCAAAGAAATTCACAAACAATGACTCTCTTATCCGTTGCTAGTTTCACGAGTACAAAAGACTTCAACGGGCTTCAGGAAATTTGAATGTTCATTACCAAATAAACGGTTTTTTCATGAAATAAATACATAATTTGTAATCCCTTTATTATCGAAGTAAATTTTAATAACATTACTATTTACTTTTTTAAATTAATTTTCTCTTTGTTTTAGGCAAATACTAAATTTATTCGGATTAATATTTAATAACGATATATTTATTTAAATACTTACATAAAAATCAAAATAGGTATAATTTAAAAACTACACAGACTAATTTTATTATGCAACATACAGAACAATGGATTTCAAAAAAAGTTGCAGTCATTCAAATTAAAACGGTTTTTACGATTCACCATTATTTAAAATATAATAAATTCTTAACATGTTTAATTCAACTGAAATATGCAGAAGCCCAATCACCTATTTAAAAAACACAACTTAAGTTTAGATTACACGTTGTTAATAATGTTCACATACAAATACTTATTGTATGGTAATTGTGGTCAAGGTTGTTCCCACTCGCACACTTGGCCATTGTTTATTTTCCTACTAATAATTTAAGAAATATGAAAATAATCAACAGAAGCCCACCCGTCAAGAAACTAATAAAATCGGTCAATCAATGATGAGTATAAAGATTTGAATAGAGCACTTATAAGTATTAAACCCGTTTATCTCTCTGAACAGAATATCTCTTTCATCGGCACTAGTGTGAGAGAGACGCACTTAGAGATAACACGGATTAACTTACCCTTGTGTCAACCTTGCTCGGGCCGCTTGTATTTGTTCTACAACTTAACTGTGTGAAATAAATCGGCGTGCGTACGTTCGCTTTTTTCGAAGTTGGCTTTCGCGCAGTGCAGTTTAGTTTAGTTTAGTTTGTTTATTACTCAATATAATATACAGTTTAAATTACATGTCATGTCAAATTAAAAGAAATTACATTGAGATCGTCAAGCAAGTACATATAAACATTCAAAATAATTAAATTATTAACAGTTTGATATTCAATAATGAAGAAATAATAATATAAATAGGATGTCATATTGGGTCTCCTCTAGGGATCGTCATTACAAAGTAAATTTTAATGTAAAATAACAAAAAACAAATAGGTAACAAAGCAATAGTACATAACAATGTCAAAATACAATAAAAACCAAAATCAGTAATGTCAAATGAACCAACTTACAACTTAAGGTCCATATACTCATTTACTGAGTATAATGGATTATCCAATAGAAGGTTTGTCAGTCGCAGTCAGTTTCGATCCGTTCTAGTATATTATTATAACGTCTGTTCGCCGAGAGTTGATAAAAAATAAACAGGGCGTCTATTCGGGAACGTCTAAGTGATACTGCAGCGACCCGCGAGCGAGACTAGCATCTCGCTCTTACGCATTACACGTCGTGTGGAAGAGTGGGATGAGAAATCTCGCTCGCAAGTTGCTTAGCGTTTAGCGTTCCCGAATAGACGCCCAGGGCTTCTTAACTCATTACAAATAGCGGTCCGCTAATTATTTTAAACATATTATTATTGAATAGTCTGTATATGTCCCATCGCTGGCATATCATCAGACGACCATGACGAAGTCTCAAGAGTCGGAGGAAGAATCAGAGTCAGTGACGTTTATTATGAAACGTTCAATTGCTTAGTCTAAAACAACACACGAACACCCAAACGACACACTCGAAGCGTATTCCGGAACGGAATGGCAATATGGCCGCCGGCGCTCTGCTTGACAAGAACTGTGGGCCTCGTACCACGAAACTCAGTGCGCGCGGCGAGAAGCAACGCCCATCATACAGTTTGCGATAGGTAAAGGCCCGGGCACACCAAACGCGGTTGCGGCGCGTTTGCGGCGCGAACGCGGGTCCGCGCCGTTGTCGAACAGCGCGGGCGGATTTACCATGGCACACCAAAGTAGCCGCGGGACCGCAGCGGTCCCGCGCCGCCGCGGTGTGGCATGGTATATCCGCCCGCGCCGTTCGACAACGACGCGGACCCGCGTTCGCGCCGCAAACGCGCCGCAACCGCGTTTGGTTTGCCCCGGGCTTAAGCGACAGTCGCTATTTCGAGACGATATAATAATATTTATCAACTCTTGGCGAACAGACTTTAGTCGGTGAAAATGAGTTAATTCGTAACATCGCTTAGCACCTAATGGCTTAGTTTTGTATATTTATGAAACTATGATGAATAAGCGAATGTTTCACGATTACGTATAAAGAGTGCGTATTTCTTAACGGCTATTCATTATGTTTTAGAATGCATTACATTTTTTGCAATGTGAGTTCGTTTCGCCACGTCGTTAGATCGTTGACCTATTTTTACACAAGATGGCAACGCTATGACAAAGCGAATTTATTTAGGTCAATAATGAATTAATTACGGGAACGTGTTATGATCCGGTCCATTAATGAGATTCGGGGCTCCAAAGTTATATAAGAATACGCTGAAGATTTTTATTATGATTGGGCAATCATGTTATGTGCTGTGGAAGTCGAGTGGTTGCGCGCCTGTAGTGTCGCCGGTTCGAAAGTTGGCGCTAAGTTTTCGGAAATTATTTTGATACTTACGATTAGCATTTCGGTGAAAAGCGCGAGAAAACCTGCACACCTCATCACTTGATGTGTGAGAAGGCCAATATCCATACCCTTACCATGAGTTTACGCAAACCGTTCTCGTTATCGAAATCTATCGGAAAAACTGCTTGTTGCCGATACAAGTAAAAGGGACGGACCGATAGTTTTCGATAACGAGAACGATTTGCCTAAACTCATGGTAATGGTACCGTACTGGGCACGCGTTGCCACTACTGCCCAGTCCCACTCATTATAAGGAGGCCGGTCCCCAAGACATAAAGAACAATGTTGACCAATCATTTTACTAGCGTAAAAAAAATATTCTATACAAACAATAACGTAATAAACATTTTATTAGCTTTTAAAACTATATGTTTACCTAGTCTTAGTGAGCATACCGTGCAAATATCGGTTAGCAAACAGTTGGATCCTTGGACGAGGAAACACACGGATATGGCCTTCCTTGTACGGAACGTGCGATTCTAATAAGACTACGGTGATAGCAACGCTGCCGCAGAGATAACTGGAACCCTATTCCACATTGCCCGAGTGATATCTATCTATACGAGTATATTATAATAGAAGCTTAGAAGCTGACTGACTGACTGACACATACACATACATATATACATAGCATCACGCCCGAAATCCCTAATGGGGTGGGCAGAGCCACAAGACTACTTGTGGCCACGTTCGGTTAATTAGTCCTAAGATGGTATGATGAACCTGACTGATCAGGATACATATCAATGCACAGCCAAAACTACTGGAGCTAGAAGTCTGAAATTTGGTACAGGTATTCTTTAGGTAATGTAGGTGCCCGCTAAGAAAGGATATTACGAAAATCAATCCCTAAAGGGGTGAAAAAGGAGTGAAAAAGGAGTTAACTATTTGTATGGAAATCCGGCATTTTTTAGCTTATAAACATGAAAATGAAAATTAAGGCTTCTGAATATAAACAACGGCGCACTGGAAAAGCACTTTGAAAAAAGCAACCACTGGTGGGGTGAAAATTTAGTAAAAAAATTTTTGGGTACTAGTTTTGAAATTCCATCCCATAAGGGGCAAAATTTATATGGAAAATACCGCGGGCGAAGCTGTGGCGGGTTCTCTTGTGTAATATAATACTGCTTGGACCTGTTGGGGCAGGCATAATTCAACCTCTCGCTGTCGTGCGATCTGCAGATTCCACACAAAATTGATTTTACAATAAACGCTCAAGCAGTTCGCTTGCGGTCGCCAAATGCAGTCGGCTTATAGCAGAGAGCTGCCCGACCCTTTGTACACGGGCCGCTCCAAGCAGTTCGCTCCGTATGCTCGCTAATTCCTCTTTCGCATTTATAATATTAGTAGGAGGGTTAGTAGGAAGTAGGATAATTAGATAGGAAGTAGGATAGGAAGAAGGATACAGAGCCGAGGAGGTGGGAGGAGGATACATTGCGTATTATTTTTACGAGTGTTTTACTTATTTTGACGTGTTCATTTTATTAAACTGATTTGATTTTGGTATTTGTTCCAAAATCAAATCAGTTTAATACGCAATGTATCCTCCTCCCGCCTCCTCGGCTTTGTATCCTGCTTCCTATCCTACTACAAAATATTTTAAGGAAAGTAATGGCACATAACAATAACATAACAACATGGATTATGTCATGAAATATTTTGTTGTACTTTCAAATAATTTACCACCTAAAATATTTTAAATATAACTGTTATTGCATTAAACAGGATATTTTAGTATTTTCGCCACAGTAGCTTATTGCACAAAACGGCCCCCGAAGACGCATCAGTCCAAAACGAATGTTGTGTACTCGGTCCACCCCCCTAGTGGATTTATTGTTTTTCGGTACAGTGGCAATTTTGGTAGAGTGAACATTTTGGTACAGTGGACATTTTGTTACAGTGGACATTTTGGTAGACCGGACATTTTAAAGTGGACGTTTTGATACAGTGGACGATTTGATACAGTGGACGTTTTGATACAATGGACACTACGTACCAAAAGGAATTATTGTTATTAATAAAATGGTTATGATGACAATTGAACAGCGGTGTGATTCTCTAAAGTTCACACCTGCTGATCAGCGGATAAACGAAACTATTAATTTAGACTGTAAGGACAAAGCCGCTGTGTATGTTCAACAATCACATGGCTAATCGATTGAAGTCATAAAACAAACGTTAATAATGCCATAAAATTTCAATGACACTTAGAAATACGAATACTACTAGACGAAGTAGAATTATAGACGCAAAATCTATGATTACACCTGTTTAACTAGTTTGCCATCCGCCATTGCGCATCGCTCGTTTTCTCTCGCCTTGGGCGCAAGCGCATGTTAGCATGCGCGCGACGTCGGCGTTGCTTCACGGCCGATGCTGTACATGGCTGACGTGCTATCAGCCATGCGGTTTCTTACGTGCGCAGTGGCTGATGCCATGAGGGACACATTAAAATGTAGACCGAATGTTTTGACTATTAGAGTCTAAATTTGTAGTTTATACGCTCATCAGCCGCGCACGTTAGAGAATCAAACCACTGTGATTTAGATCTAGCTTACTTTTTTGTCGCAATCCATTACCGGTACATAGCGCCACCAGTGCCAGACCTATTATAGTACATTTTGCATCTAGGGCCGTAAGAAGGGGATAACTAGCGAGAGTCTATTAGAAGCTCGACGCCGTAGGCTATCGACTAACCATACCAAATCGATAACTCCCGCGGGAGGAAAATCGGCTATAGCTGCTCTATACGCCTGCGTATAATAACACCCTTTCCGAGCACGTGTGATTTTTTTTGTGTATTTAAACTCCGGTTTGTTCTCGCGGGGCCAGAGGATGCTACGTTCGGTTACTAAAGTTTATTTTTTTATGGAAATATCTTGATAATTCACAGAGATATGAAGTCATTATGTCATTGCGTTCTCAGTTCATGTAAGACGAAGTCACAAGTGAGATTAATGTCAGACAGGGGCGTATTTACCCTAGGGCCAAGGGGGCCATGGCCTAGCGAGGCAGGCTGCGAGGGGTGGCGAAGCCTTTATTGTCAAGCTTACCTACAATATTTTTGAAGTGAAAACTTCTTTAGGCGCGTTGAGCACTTTTTGGGTGAACAAAAATCATGGAACTCGCGTCATCGTCACCGAACGCTTTCCATGAGCTACGAGTATATGTATACTGTGTTTATATGTGTACTTTTTGGGTTAGTTGGGATTTCACTTCTATCGGCAATCCATAAAGACTGCCCTGCGTTTTTTTTGGAAAGCTAACTGGCCTGGGGCGCCAAATCTTTAATACGCCTTTGATGTCAGATTCATATAGCTATGTTAATCTCGCATGCACTGAGAATCGGAGTCCAGTGCGGACATTAATCTAACATGCGACTTTATGTCACATGAACTGATAATTGGGGTCGAGGGTCTCAAGAAATTAGTTGTCTTTTATATTGTTGGGTGACATCGGTTAAACAGGTCTTGGGTCAAGCGCGTGTCACGTCAGCTGCGAGACCTTGGGTTTCTATATCCGTACGCAAATAGAAGTTTGACGTGTATGTTATGTAAGACTATCAGGAGGTTGACAGGTGTAAGCATCTACTCTTTGTTGACTCGATTTATAAAATACATATTACGAAAGCAAGGATAAGTATGTATTTTTTAAAACCTCACAAAAATAAAATGGTTTATATAATTTATCAACACGATTGCAGATCCCTCTAATGTCATGTAATGTAATGTATGCATGTAATGCTCTAATGTCACCGAATCGATATCCAATTTATTGAAAAACAGGAAATACAAAGATCTCCTTCAAATAACGTCACACTCATAAGAGCCCAAACTAGGATAATAATAATAATAATAATAATAAATCAGGGGACAATCTTTACACAAATCAATCTAGCCCCAAAGTAAGCTCTAAAGGCTTGTGTTATGGGTACTAGACGACGATATACATACTTATATAGAGAAATAAATACTTAAATACATAAGAAACATCCAAGACTCAGGAACAAACATTCGTGCTCGTTGCACAAATATTTGCCCTTACCGGGAATCGAACCTGGGACCGCTGGCTTCGACAGGATAGCCTGTATCATAGTTCCGTGGCACACAATGAATGAATGAATTATTAAAAATATAGCCACGAAACAAAGAATTCCTACAATTATGCGCACCAGTCTACAAATGAAAGCAGAACGCCAAATTAAAATAGAACTCGCATCCGTTTAACTAATCTGCCAATAGCCTAGCCAATATTGGAGCATACGTTTTTATTCTTTTAACAATAATTGACCTGACTAAAGTTGGCGTAAAGATTCGGTACAGCCCCGGGGGTTTATAGTCTAGGAATTGTTTGATACTTTCTACGTCATCGGACAAATGGCTTATCCATTCTAAACAGATACATGAACAACTTTTGAAATAAACATGGCTTTACTCATGTCATGACCCTGTTTCGGACTCGTATGGCTCCTTCAGCGGCCCTAGCAAGGTTGACACAAGGATAAGTTACACCGTCTTATCTCTAAGTGCGTCTCCCACACTAGTGCCGACAAAAGAGATAGAGAGATAAACGGGTGTAACTTATCCCCGTTTCTGGTGTGTTTTGTCATTTCTGAAAGAAATGGGTTTTATTATTCTTAATTACACTATGGAATGTAATTAAGATTTATTATTGAGTACTGAGTAAAGTTGAAGACAAAACACATTCGAGTAATCGCGTATGCAGATCATGCCTTGCTCCCGCTGATCCAAGGGTTAGTTTGGCACGTTTACAGACGTCTTTTTAGCCCATATGGCGTAGGTAGGTACGACGTGGTTACCGTGTGTCATTGCGACCTGCATATAGGCCGATAATGTATGTTGTTTCTAGCCACAGCGCGAGCTCCTCCATTTTCGAAGTCAAAGTGACCAAAAGGTCGCCTTACGCAACTTCGGATGCACGCGACACACTGACCCGCTTTATGCCACACCAGCGATTATTATGTCACAAACCTGATTATTACCGGACGAACTACTATTCGCAGGTTTGCGGATTCGGAGAAAGTTTTGTTAATTTGTCCAATTGGCTGTGCCTTGAATGGTTGAAATTACTTGAAATGTACAGTATCGTTTCATCGTGTCGATTCCGAAAGGGGTTTTTATTGAGGAATGAGCATTCGTTTGACCCTAGTCTCGCCAAGTGAAGACAGTGTTTAGGGTGGAATATGCTTGCCCAGAAAATACCTTTTAATCTCACGTTGACGTCACCAAGATTGTATGATATAGGAAATAAGTACGTCTCATAGTCCGATGGGATTAGGGTCATGTAGTTCCTGTTTACACACTCCAAAATACAACTTGTATAAAGCCGCATGATTGGCAACTTCACGCTGATGTTCAAACTAAACTTCGACGAGTCCTCATACTGGTTTTTTATGCTATAGGATGTTTCACTGAATTAAAACGTATATTTTCATAACACTTTTACATGCTACTCTTGCTGAGGCGCTCTTAGATCTGAAGATTTTGTGGAATGCTGACGACGTTCCAATTATATTTAAAATTGAAATTAAAAGGCATCGTGACACTTCAACCGATATCAACATTCAAGCAGACATAATATCCTACCTAGCAACCTATTTGCGTTACAGTAACTTAGACACGTTATCAGAAATGATATCGGGAATACTATCTGTATGTTTCCTACCACACAGCTCCATAACGGCTAAATGGGTAAATTTTATCCGGGAAAATCGTCCGCGGACGATGTCGCCGGCAGAAGCCTGTCATTAAATAATAGTGCGTACAGTTTGTCCAATCTACTGAAGTGTCATTAAAACAATAATCTCACTGTTACATCATAGAGATATTGATGCACAATAAAAAGAAATACCTGCTTTTGTTTAGCACAATTACTATTGTTATAATAATGCCTATGAATAAAAAAATATTTCTCTTTACGTATCGGATCTCACCCTGTATTTATATGTTCATATTGATAATTCTATGAATGTCATGTGTAAGGATCCCAAACATCGGCGTAGTAAAAGACAATGGCTGTCCATACATACACATATAACAAATCCTTGTTAGTGCGTGTTGGGCGGTTAATAAAAACATCATATTGATAGTAACTATTGGTTCCGTGAGCTGTAGACCTCGCAACAAAGTTAACTTTGCCGTTGGAAAACTGTTATCCCGATACATCGACATAAGTTGCGATCAGTTTACCAACACCGCAAATAAGTTAATCGCAAAAACCCAAACATCTCCGTCGTTTTGAAAAATTTCGAAAAACTGAATTGACAAAAATATGTCATGTAATTTCATTTCACATTTCACGACAATCGGTTGAGAAATGCGACCAGTAGATGAGAACAGCGGGAAATCCGGTCAGACATACGAAAGAGTTTTTGCCAAAGCTGAAACGGAGACGCGTCGCTCGCTTCGCTCGCTCGGTCAATTAAACACAAGTGCACAGAGGCGTGGCTAGGTAACCAAAGGTCCTGGTGCAAAAAAACAGTGGGGTCCCAACTAAACTGTTTAAGGAGGGACCTAGTTCACTACGAGGTTGGCTGATCAGGGTCCGAGGGCCCCCTGAGCTTGGGTGGCACCGTCTAGCCCTTTGGTAGCTATGCCACTCTTACCGCAGTAGCCTAGTCGTCTGACGTGAGTTCAGATCCCGTCTGGCACCAGTTTTTTCGATCTCATGAGCGGAATTGAATTAGATTTTTACCACGAGAGCATTTCGGTGAAGGTAAACATCCGCACTTAGCCCGCGTTGGGATTACGATGATGAAGATGAATTAAAGACAAGAGTAGATACTCCTGTCTCTACTCTAGTATGCGCGTAAAGCTTATTGCTTAAAATTTCGTCACGTGATACGTGATACGACAGTCATAAATTGACCCTCGCGCTTGAAGACGTTATGCGGAGTGAGGTGAGGTGAGGTGCCCACGACCTTGGTTCAAATAAGACCAAGGTTGAACATGTAATTTATAGGCACTCACGGGTCAAATTAGCGCAACGGTAAGTTTGGTAACAGGGTTGACACCCCTGTATATAATCTATTTTGGTGGAGTCAAGTGATAAGTCTACCACGATTGGCTTTCGTAGAAATCGACAGCTGACTTCGAGCTACGGCGCAAGCGTCTGGCGAACACGTTTGCTATATTTAGCTGCGCCAGCGCAAATGATTTCTTTGTCTTTTTAATAGGGTTGGCAACATTGTTGTATACTACAAACGTGTTAAGAGGAGTGTGAGCCTACGGCTTTTCATAAATGCGACAACGATTTCCACCCCTTAAATTTTAACCGATATTGACCAATTTTTGATAGGTTCTCATTCAGAATAAAATCTAGGCCTGTAGGAACGTTTTGTTTTGTTTAACTGTAATCAATAAATTCAGTTTTATTGCTGTTTTAGTATTACAAAACAAATTATTTTGCTACCTACAGACATCTACATACCTACATACCTAGTAGACACGTTCATATTTAAACAATTTCACAGCTGCACTTCTTTATATTATTTTATTTATACTAACGTAACGTTACGACCAACCCTGCTGTAGGGACCAGTCTGAAAACCAGCGCCGGGCACTCACTAGCCTAGCATATGCTGAGACTGGTACCCATTGCCTAGACATAAATATTTTAGATTTAAGTTAATCACTGTGTTGTTCTTCTTTTTATATTTTGGCAATAAAGATTTTTTAATTTAATTTAATTTAATCTCGGCGATTATTTGACTTTGTTAATCTTTTTTCAATATTCAAAAAACGTTTAGACCTGGATTTGGTTCTTACTGACAACCTATCAAAAATTGGTCAAAATCGGTAAACGTTTAAGGGGTGTAAATCGTTATCGCCTTTTGTATGAAAAGGCAGATTTTTGCCATTGGTTCGCAGTCCTCTTAAGAATATGAAATTATAGCGTCGTCTAGGATAACTGAGGAAATATTTCCAAATAAGGAAACCGTTTTTTATTAGTTCTGACTCGCGAGAAATTGTGTCACCGTTTGAGATTACACTCTCTTCTTAAACACTGAGTTACCAAATAATGATTTAATAATTATATATCAAATATTACCAAAGATTATGAAACACCTATAGGTTGTCATTTCTTACATAATTATAAGTAATATAAGTGTTAAGCATACACACGAAACTCCTCGCCTATTACCTTAAGTAACAATGCACAATTGTATTCGCAAACCTCACCAAATTGACCTTATGTTTTATGACTGACAACCAAAAACAAATGCTTATAGCATTTAGCAAGATTTTCTAAATGGCTTGAAATTTATTGCCAGGAGTTCATAGAAATGAAGAGACTGGAATGAGTTGCATTTGTCCTTAGACATTTCGAAGTTTTTTCTGTGACAACCCTAGACGCCAGAACGCGTACCTACTTGAGGCTAAGCAAATATGTGATGACTGAGGGGCGTGCGTGTCGGAGAACGATTAAAAGTGCGTTCTTGCAATAATTGCATAGTTATAGCTATTCAAATCACAGTCATATCCTATTGGTTTTACAATATAAAATCCTTAAATACATTTATTTTGCATAGACTTTTTAAAAACAATTCGAATGCAGCCACGATCTTCGTCATTGCGATTTTCTTAACCTTTTAAACGCCACGGCTGTGTGTGAGTACGCGTGCCTCGGACGCCGAGTGACGGCTGTAGCCGACAAAATGGGAAAACGGCATGTCGCGGCGTCAGGGCTACGGAAATCTACTGTCGATCGAAACTGACTGTGGCGTTCAAAGGGTTAAATAACACCTCGTGCATGAACTGACGTTTTTAACTGCATACAATTAGATCGAAAAGCACTCAACATGATTTTTGTTTGTAAACAAAAAGTGGGTGCTCTTTAGATTACTGTATCTGTCTTGCTCAGCGTTGATCGAGTATGGCTTCCTATTCGCTTACTGCTTACTCTACGCAAACGTCTAGTTTCTTGCGTGACCCCGTCATACCCCGCGTCCCCGTCATGCCCCACCTTCCACTAAGACCAAAGTCTGTTTGCCACGTCTATAGTGGCATTACCATACAATCAAGAAATATCAGTTCCTACTTCAACAGTCATAAAAGCCAATACGTTCGAAGATGTCTTCCTGTTCGCACGGTTCCGTTCCCACATTACGTAACATCACTATTGATATTGATACAGTCATGTAATATTACCACAGATCATCTACCCAATAGACTCTGCATAGACGGGCGACCCCCGCTGGCAAGCGTTATGGCCAAATGGCCACAAGTGGCGGGGCTAGAGGGGGTCGCGCGGAGCGCATAACCTCGAACCAGTGTTGGCACTTTAGCCCTTTTGGGGCTAGATCTAGCACTTTTACGGTAGGTGAACTCGTTTAATGATTTAGCCGGAAAAGCCCTTTTCATTTTCTTAAAACTATTGCACCAAAATCTGAAATTTGCGCCTTGCTAACATCGCGAAAACATCGAACTTTCGCGATTTGTGTCATAGGTATAGATTTATATTTTTGTGGTAGATGCCATTTGTTTATTTTTTTTCTAATTCAGTTTAATTTTGTAAAAAAGTTATTGTGATTCAAACTAAAAAATAAATACATAATTGAAATCATTAGTAAAGGTGTTCTTTAGCCTTTTTTTTACAGCAAGTCTTTTCTTGTTAACTTGTGCTCCATCTAGCCCGATCTAGCCCTTTTTAGCTTCTTCAACTGCCCCCATTACTAAAACTAAGGTGGCAACACTGCATCGAACGCACCAATCACAGCGCTCTATAAACCCCGTGCGCCCCGCAACTTTGACAGCTTTATTTGCTAATAAATGTATAGCGAGCCTAACTTGAGCCGTCAGTGCATATAAACTACACGTTCGTGCGTATTTTCGACCTTGGTTTTATTCTGACAGCCGTCCACGGTCGTAGGTACCTAACTCCGTATAATGCCTACCAGCGAGCGGGTCAATTTATGATTGTCGGACGAAAATGATTGACGAGATTTGTTATAGAATAACATAGCTGTGGTGGGATTCTCTATCGAGAGCGGCTGATCAGCAGATAAACGAAACTATTAATTAAGACCGTAAAGAGAAAGTCATTCGGTTTAAATTTGAATGTGTCCCTCATTGCTTATCAGCCGCTACGCACGTTACAAAATCACATGGCTAATCTAAAAAGCGGCTATTAGGGCATGCCCTTGGGAATTCCCGGTACTGATATTTCCCGGGAAATCCCGGTATTTTGCCTTTTTATCTGGTACCGGTACTCATGAAGAAATTCCCGGGAAGTATCGAAATTTCGGGAAATTTATCAAAGTCCAATTTCGAACGAAACTTGAATTAATTATCAATGTATACATTTATTCATTTGAACAAGATTAAATACCTACAATAGATTAGATTAGATTATTTATTTCTCAAGATGCTCATCATTATAAATTGCGCATGTCAAAATACATGAATCTAAATTGAGATTGTCAGTAATTTAATTAAAATACAATGATATTAGAACAAAATTACAAGTTCAACAGAATTAATACTTATGTTATACAAGTTAAAGATTAGTTTTATAATTGTATCTCCTTATAGGATCGTCATTATAAAATAATACAAAGATAATGAATGATACACGGGAAAAATTATAATTTAGTTACATATACTATGTCAAAAACAAAATACACAATATAATCGGAATATAAATTCAAATATGTATACTATCATAATCTTAAAATACAACGTTCTAGTTCATTGTTTTTCTTTATTTGATTGATTTTAATATCTTTGATCTCATGTCAAATGTCAACATTAAAAAAGAGAAATATTTTTTTATTGCTTAGCTATGTGTGTAGAAGATTATATAATTATGATTAATTAATAATTTAATTAAAATAAGAACTTAAAAATTCTCTTTCTTTTTTGTTTTTTTTATTGAGTTTCGATTTTTCCACATTTCCCGGTATTTCCCGGTACAGATCTTGACCCAGTACCGGGAATTCTAAAACTGTTTATGCTTTTTTGATGTTTTTGCATAAACCCATAATGATGAAGTTACGAATGAACGCAAACGTGTCAAAACAGTTTAAACACATAACCTTCTTCTGTCGCAAGGTATCACGTTATGTCACGTCACAAAGTGGGTCATGAACTCGCTTGACAAGCGATTATGTTTTTATTATATGTATTGTTCAAATTTTCACATGAATTTGTTTAGTAGCAACGCACCCCGGCTTCGCACGTTTATTATTGAAACCTTCCTCTCTGATATAGTGAAAACCGCATCAAAATCCGTTAGGAAAATCAGTGGTCCGTTTCACGAAGCTACAATTACAATTTTACAAGCAAATCTGGCAACAATGATTTCAAATCCCATACGTATCTGCTATGCAGATATTGCTAGTTTTTAACTTTCGGACCACAAAAGTGCGAATACACCAAGAATAAGTGACTTGTTTTATATTATTATATAAATTGCATAAGATAGGCCATTTCTGTTTCAGCCTGTTCAATATTATTGAGTTAAAAAAAACTCAAAATTGCAGATAATTGAACAGCACTGTGTGCTAAAGTTTTGGAACACTCCCAGCGTCTGTATTTCTTGAATCATACAATCTTTGTTTCTTCAAGGTATGTGAGGCGGCATTTTCTGGGCGTGTTCTACCCTAGACCTTATCTTAACAAAAAAGAAACTGTAAAAACGCTGTCAATCAAGACGTGAATTTCAATAAAAATCCATTTTAAACATAATGATTTCTGATCAATTATCCATTGTACGCAAACGATGATACATCATCATAACTACGAATACAGTAATCGTCACGTTGGGATTTTACAGCCATTACTGGAATTTATCTTAGACAAATGACTGCTAAAAGTATCCGTTTGTATAATAAGTTATTAAGTTCAGTAGGAAGGCACGCGAGTCGATGACGCACGCATGCGCGACCATTACGGATCTGTGACGTCCGTAATGTCACAGTTAAGTTGACTCATTGATTTCCTATTCGATAAGCATTTAAATCAATTTAAAAAATCCTTCAAACAAATCGATGTCATTTAACGGCCGGTACAAACGGACAGCATCGACCGGCAGCGATGTCCGGCGACGGACAGGATCGGCTCGACCGGGGTAGTACGACACTCTCACAGAATATCGGCGTAAAGTAAAAGCTTGCTATTGCGTTTCGTACGGTGAGTGACGAGATCCGGAGGCCTATTTCCTCGTCCCCATCCCATCCTTATTCCCCATTCCTCCCTAGACTGGCAACGCATTGGCAGCACCTCTGGTGTTGCAGATGTCCATGGGCGGCGGTGACCACTTTCCATCACGTGGGCCGTCAGCTCGTTTGTCAGTCAATGACATTAAAAAAAAAAAAGCATTTGAACTGCAAAAGCAGTTAAGGTAAGAAAGAGTAAGTCAACTGCATCATAACTGCACTCGAACTGCCACTACTGTATTTTCGAGTGCAGTTGTTTGGGACGTCCTAACATTATCTTGTAGATCGAAAATTTTATAAATCGATTTTGACTACTGGCCTGTGTTTTAAGTCATTATAACAGCAAATGTGTTGTAAGCACATCCGAGCGGACGCGGCGAAAGGAACTCGTGCGCAAGGCTGCGCCGGCGCCGCTTCATCGCGCGCTATGACGCTCATTCTCATTACACATTATACACACATTAAAATACTTGATTTTATCTTACTCCGAATTTCAACTGAGAAACGTCCAATGCTAAACAAAGGCCTCATGTCATTACATTACATGACATTTTATGCTGGCGTTTCAATTGGCGTTGCGTATTCGCGTATTTGTTTTATTTGGCTTAAAACAACCATGTGTGGAGGATTTATTCGTCTATGTTTCCCCTATGTGCACGAAAAAGACAAATACGCAAATAGACGCACGCCCGTTTGTCGGTTTTTCGTAACATATCAAACGAATCAAATGCTGTGGGCATCCAAGTGTGGTCGTGTTTGTGATGTTTGAACTTCACACGAATATTCGTACAATACGCGAATACGCTACGCGAACACGTAATGCCAAGTGAAGTGCCACCTTTACATTATTAATTTGCTACATATGTAATTTTTTGTTTACATTGCATTGTATGTTATTGTCATCATTTGATGTAAATCGAAAATGACGGACGCACGCGACGGTTCATTGAGTTTATGATGAGCGGGAAAATAATTTAAATAATTTATTGATGGCTTAGATTTCCGAAACGCGTTTACTTTTGTTAGGTACATGATTAAATTTTATTTACTTGAAGTAAACCCTCAGATTTAAATAATAATTCGAATAAGTTTTATATCCATGATGTGCTTTAGATTAATTCAAATTGATCACAGTTCAGTTCATAAAAGAATGAAAGAGAAAGCGACAAAACCGTATCAACGGTGCCGCTCTATTTGTGACGTAACATACCGAAGCTTGCGTAGGAAACGGATTGCTGTGTTACTCTGCAGTACACATTGTTAAATGTATTTACAAACAAAATGTTTATGATTTGACGTTGAGTAATACGTTACGCACTTTGATTTGATAATTGTGCAAGATAAACTTGAGGCGAGCGTGGAAATTGTTATATATTTATTTCATTGCGCGTTTAAGAAATTCATCGGAATAGTGAAAATCCGTATTAAATTGAAAATTACAAAATGATTAAAGATGTCCCGTAACTCGTAAATATTATCGGAGTTATAGAAACTGCAAATCAGAGGAAATATCGCGTCGAAAGGAACGCATTATGCCGAAAATGTCCATGCCGAGAACCAACGACGCCGAAACAAACTCAAAAAAGACGCGTTTCCACGCTACACCGAGTTAAAACTTTGCACACAAGCTAATTCGTAAGTAGGTAGCACGTTTACATTAGCGAATGACGTCACAAGCAAATCAAATACGGTGCGACAAACACTTATATATACGTATACCATTACCATGAGTTTCCGCAAACGGTTCTCTCTATCGAAATCTATCGGAAATGCAGCTTCTTGACGATACAAGTAAAAGGGACCGAGCGATAGTTTACGCTAGCGAAAACGGTTTATGCAACTCATGGTAATGGTACTGAGCTAAAAATCGCAGTAGGTTGCCGCTCGCTCGCTCGCTGGCCGATTCGCGCGTCATCCAGTAGCCTAGATGTTTAGTGTTCTTGGGTGACGCGGATAAAAAACGGACAACCCTAATACTTAAAAGATCACGTTTTATACGACTGAGATATCAGGCATATTTTCGTACCTAAACACCGGTTTCGTTAGCGAGTAGATAGTGATTAAGAAATTTAAAGTATATTGTCACACAAAAAAGTTCGACCGGCTATCACGGTAATGACTGAAAAAACGTTTTCATTTCAAAACAACTCCAAATAAAATGTCTTTTTCAATCTAAAATCGAAGAAGGAGATAGGGCAACAATTAGTAGCTTATCTTCCTCTGTGGACACCAATGGCGAAGCGTGAAATATTTCCTAAGGGGAGCCGGAAGAATTAGAACCGCACGTGCGAGTCTGACATGGCAGCTAGCCGTAGCTTTCTAGCTTGGTAAAGTCGTCAGGAATCGGCTTGTAGGCAGGCTGCGCCACTGGTGGACAATGTTTAGAGATGTTACCGCATCGTATATTCGATTTGCACCAGAGAAACTTACAATTTTCGAGTGATTTTTTAATACACGAAAGTCTGCTCCCTGCAGTCAAACTTTTACACCGGCTTGCGAAAGAATTTCATCTCCTATTCCGTAGGTACAGTGAGAACGCATTCAGAAAACTTGCATAATCTGACAATGCGGCGATATAAGCATAATATAAGTGACTTAAGAGAATTGATAGTTATTAATATCGAAGTCATTGTGCTATAGAATAGATGTAATGATGTATTTATGACATAATTTGCTGTTGTGATGTATTGTGTAATCTAGGAAGACGAATGTAGCGCATTGTTGAGATTGTTTATAAGCGGAATAGCGACATCTATTGGTTTGTAAACTCCCGCTTTAATAGGATGTTACAAAACGGTGTAATGAGGATTCAATCACTGATAATTAAAAAAAAAAATTAAGCTGCTTTTTAGCTCATTTTAGATTATGTATTAGTAGTTTATGCAACGGTTGCATAATGATAGGCCTTAAAACACTAGTGCGGTTTTGCATGAAACGAGCCGATAGGCGAGTTTCATAATAAGATCGCACGTGTGTTTTAAGGCCAAATTATGCAGAGTTCCATACATAACTTTATCTACACACATATTATAAATCCTCCATGATGGGTTCAGAAACAATATTTTCTGGCAACAAGTTATTTGTTGCAATCGTGGCTGCACATTTCCGATATCCGGCGCATTTTCACATCACACACACTCCGAGAAGACTACTATTCATATTTTCAACAAAAATGTAAATTACAAACAACTTTTCCTAATGAATATTTTACATTTTCAAGGTAAATGCACTAATAATATTTTTCATTTTTTTGCCGCTAAAATGCTATCTCACTGTCAGCTGTCGCGTGTGACGTCAACATACTAAAACCGGTAGTAAACGTCAAAAAAATCATGGTCTGTATGAGGGTGCGGTCCGAATAACACTCACGGTGATCATAACGATTAAGGTGGGCAGCGTGATTCGGAACGCAACCTATTTATGCAACGTCATACGTCGTGACTGGTGTTTAAAGTCACGTGACTTATGGCCGAACTCGGAAACGCCACTTAATCATTTGATTACATATTAAATAGTTAAATGTCCCTCGACTAGTTATCAAGCTATACAGAAACGTCACTGAAACGTCACTTAAATTAAAGATCAATTTGAGTGGCCTTTCTGAATTCGGCCATTAGAAGTCGAAATTGAAGATTTTAAATTACTAAAGTCTGAATAATCTTGATTTATTTTTACATGAATCCTGTTCTATCATATCCTATTGAGGGAGCGTTAAGCTACCGTTCCAGAGAAATATACATATTAATATTTGTTACATACCTATTCAAGTAGCCAATTGATGTAAGTTTGGCAAATTAAGTATTATTGTCTCGTTACTAAACTTTTTTTTTCAAATTAAGCCTAAGTTTATCGTTATTAAGTAACTAACTTTACTCACGTTATTAACTAACTAAATGAATAATAATAGTAAATGGACTAAGTTAAATCTAAATAAAATCAATTAAACAAGTTAGATACGCCTAGATTATAAGTGTTTACCAAAATTTACAATAACTGGTTTTTAAAGTGTATGTGTTCGTTTTGTACAGTTATTAGAACAAAGCTCTAATAACTCAAACTACTTAGTTGAAGAAGACACGTGTAAAAATAATGAATATAATAACCAGACGCAAACTATTATTACAAAAACAATAATTATATGAAATCTTTTTATAATTAGTAATGTGGCGATGTCCTTCGAGTAACAAACATTCTATTTTATTAGTAGTGGCAATGGCTTACGTTTTTAAAAGCCTATGTTAGCAACGTATAAGTAGGTTCCTACCAAATCGTGAACTGATTTTGTAAGTCAAACATATAACTTAAAAATGTTATAACGTATGTCTAAACCATAATTAATTTTAATAGAGCGAATTCAATTCTTCTCATACTACCTAATTCTAATAGCCAATGATGAAACTGCAGACGTAACTGATAAATATGCAAGTCCTCGTTGCACTAACCAAGGTCGACGCAAGTGCGAAAGAGACAGATTCAATTCTAATTGCTGCGCCGCGTAATTTATCGTAATCGTAATTTCGCCACTGTGACCATGAGCGATATGTCAAAAGGTTTCCTACGACCGTTGAATACGAATTCCGATGCATTTTGAATTAAAAGTAGTTTTAGACCGGCGATTACATATGTAGGTCTGCCTATTCTTTGGACTCTACTCGACTGACAAAGCTCTTATTGCATTAGAATAAAGTATTGTTTCGATTGCATCTTTTTTGATAGTCCTCATAAAAGTTTGTAGTTTAAAACAGCCATATTATTATGATTCTTTACCGTGCGCAGCGGCAGATCAGCGATGAAGGACGCATTCAAATTTAGACCAAATTCCTTTATTTACAAAGTCTATATTAATAGTTTCATTTATCCGCTGTTCATCTGCCGCGCACGTACCTAAGAGAATTACCACACTTGGTTCAGAATAATATATTGAATTGTGAACATTCTCGCGAAGGGTGGAAATAAATTGCTACCACCTTTTGGGTGTCAATGTAAGACCTTAGAATAATAACGCAATAGAAACCAAGTCGGCGCGCACAATTTGAAGCAACAAAATTGCAGCCATTTATGGCTCCGAATTCATACAAACGCCGGGATGCCCCCATAGTATCAAATGTCAAAGCGCACCTTATTGCTTCACTTTTGTCAGGACGATTGTACGTAAACTATCCTTCTATGGTTTGTAATTCTATGTATGTGTAAAACAAATGGCATCCAACGACATGCATTATGGCTGCAATGTTACAAAGTAGTCATCTTTTGGCAAAAAATCCGTCTTTAATTAATATTAAGTTTTTGATGTAAGTAGTTACATCTTTGTTTTCGACACAATACAAATACAGTTTGTATAAGGGTGTAACTTCATGAAGTTGAGGAAACTGTTAAGATGTTTTTAAGTTTCATTTGACAATTAATTGTTTAGTTGTGTTGGAAGTAAGTTCTAAGTAATATTTTATTTAATTCAATGAGTGATTTTATTTCATTCTGAGTTATAAGTGAACGCAAATCGACTATTCAAAGTCTAAGTCAAACTATCTTTATTCAATTTAGGCCTTTTAAAGCTCTTATGATTGTCAAGGAATGAAACTACCACCGGTTCGGAAAAAAAACCCTCTGTTCAGAAGAGCCGACAAGAAACTCGATGAGGTATCATTTTTTCAAAACAGTACGCATATAAGTTAATAATTATGTTTACAGTTTTATACAAATCTAAGTATACCACAGCAGGTACGCCCATCGAGACCCAGGGATCGCCGGTGCTGGTCAGGGTTATTGTTATCAAGTAACAATCATGACAGTCAAATTCAATTTGATCCATAAAAAATAATATGATTCTTTGGTAGTCAGCAGCTGTTAGTCACAAAAGCCAGAAGAAGGACACTTGACGAGATGTAGGTATTCTACATTTTTGCAGTCGAGTCACTGACACAACCCGGCAGTTTTATATATTTTTTACTGGACGACGAGGTGCACTGTTTTTTTTTCATACTTAACGAGAGTTTAAAATACCTGCATTTATTCTATAAAAGATAGCTGTTGAGATGGTTTAGCCTCCTAGAAAACCCCCTAAAGGGCGCGGTTTACGTTCCCTGTTTTTAAAATACTTTTTTTTAAGCCTCTGCTACAATATTTTTTTATAAGTGAGAAGGTCTTCAGCCATCTCCGAACTAATTATGTATATTTTTTGCTTTAACGTACATACAGGTTACTTTGTTATTAAGCGACATTTTGCATAATCCGCCATTTTAAATTCATATCGCAACGAACACTGTCCGTTAAAAAGTTATCATTTTCTTGACATAAGTAGTCTACTCAATATAATAGTAATCCAGACACCGAACGTTACTATGGAAACAAAATGTCATTTTGCCCATGTCTTTTCAATGTAAACTTCGCAAAGCAAGACAAAGCAATTCGATATCGAAGGCCCATTCTTGTATAGCCTGTTTGCGATTGGTCATCGGTGTTGTCACTTTAGATATACAGGAAACCCCCCCCCCCCGCTATTTATACCATAACACGTCACGAGAATATTTTTTCCATAACAACATTTATAAATATTATTGACCGTCCAACAATCTTATGTTATCTTCTTTTTGTCTACAGAGAGACCTCACCTCCGTCGCCAAATGGCGACGCGAAGGATTCCAAGATGAGCACGATCCAGTTCTCGACGCCGTTCGACGACAAACAAGACAACGCGGTGAGTTAACAACACAGTTCATTTACCCAATAGACCCCGCATAGCCGGGCGACCCCCGCTGACAAGCGTTGTGGGCTTGTGGCCAAATGGCAACAAGTGGCGGGGCTAGAGGGGGTGGCGCGGCATAACCTCGAACGCACCAATCACAGCGCTCTAAATACCCCGCGCGCCACACAGTGGCAGCTTTATTTGCTAGTAAAATTTAGAATAAGCTGTGTCTTTAGGATATTCGGTATGTGGTTAACAAACATAAGATATAATAATAAATACTAAGTCTCCTATCGTAATCTCATCTCCCAATGTCCATCCCCCTATTACCTTAGACTGGCAATGCTCTGGCAGCGTCTCTAGTGGTTGCAGATGTCACTTGTCGGCGGTAACAAAACTCAATGAGACCGTCGTCGCCTACTTGTATTTGAGCCGAGATTATATATTTAACTCTTCTTCAACTAGCGAACATAAACGTCACTGTAATCAAAGATCAATGTAAGTATAATCCATCCCTACATGGATCCATATTATGGCTATAAAAATATATATCAGAATAATTTTACGAATTTCCTGTTGATGAGATTGTTTGTCTTTTATTTGAAGCCTACTTGCAATATTTAAGTATGTCAGCAAAAAATGTATACCCCAGATATGAAACGAACCATACCAATGTAGTTTCCTGGCAATCACATAATGCAGTCGTACACAGCTTTGTACTGAAATTATTGAAAAGTCGGTAAATTCACAATTTTAGATAGGCATTACTATTTTTAAATAAATATTCCCTTGATAAACACAGCCAAACAGGCAAATGGCCCACATGATGGTAGGCGTCACCGCCGTCTATAGGTAGTCATTGGCAACAAAGCGCTGCCAATGCTTTGCCCGTCTAAGGCCTCTAAGGGCAGAGGGGGTACCTATGGTGAGAAACCCCTTTCTCACCATAGGTACCCCCTCTGCCCTGATGGTAGGCATCACCGCCGTCTATAGGTAGTCATTGGCAACAAAGCGCTGCCAATGCTTTGCCCGTCTAAGGCCTCTAAGGGCAGAGGGGGTACCTATGGTGAGAAAGGGGATGGGAAACTTATTTTCGCTTTTATTAGATTATGAAATTAGTGTTTTATAGACCTTATTATAAATTCTTACAAATATTATAAATGCGGAAGCGTTTTCCTTTGTCTGTTTGTCTTTCACATCAAAACTGAGAAGGATAAAAAGTGATTTTTTTGATTGGAGATAGTTGGACAGTCGGAGGATGATATAGCATTCATATTATTTCCAAAAAATCCACAGTTCCTCAGGGAATAAACCACTTTCACGCAAATAAAGTGGCGGGAAAAAGTGCTTTGACCAGTTTAACTTAAACTATTAAAAACCGGAGTCCAAAAATTCCTTAAATAAACCAAAATTGTCTGTAAGTTATTAAGAGCTCGTTAAGTTTATTCTTATTCCGTCGCATTATGATATGACGCATACATCGTGGCGCCATTAAATTTTCCATCGCAAATAAATATGTTAAAAATACAAGTTTCGAAAAAACTGACTGTGAAAAACCAGTACACACATACGTTATATGTAAATGTAATACGCTATTTTCTAAATTAACATTCAAAACTCTACTTTTTCATACCTTACCTTACGATGCCTATCGGTTATCTGTCGATAATTTATAATTTTATGCTGCGCTTCTATTCGGGAACGCTAAGTGATTCTGTAGCGATTCGTGAGTGAGATTTCTCCTCTCGCTCTTACACATTAAGCGTCTTGCGGAAGAGTGCAATGAGAAATCTCGCTTACGACTCGCTACAGAATCACTTAGCGTTCCCGAATAGAGGCGCTGCTTTGTTATCTATATATATATATAAAATTTGAGGTGTGTGTCCCTATATTTCACTTTGCAGCCAAAACTACATATCGCAGACGCATAGTGTTTGTATGTGGCAATAGGTACAAGGCTCCCATCGTGCACTATGGTGGTTGCAAGTCAATATCTATAAGGGTGGGAAAAATACGGGGGTTCGAAAAAAGTCAGCTTCAAAAATGTGAGACTATCATTGATCTGAAATGATCGTGATTGTTCTAAAGAATTTTTAGAATTATCTGGAAAGTTCTAAAATATATGCCTTGATTCTAATTATACGAGAATGTTCTAGAAAATTATAAAATTATCTAGACATATATATATAAAAATGAATTGCTGTTCGTTAGTCTCACTAAAACTCGAGAACGGCTGAACGGATTTATCTTATCTTAGTCTTGAAATGTTCGTGGAGGTCTAGGGAAGGTTTAAAAGTACATAGGTTACTTAAATTATTATTCTTCGCAGACGAAGTCGCGGGCACCAGCTAGTTCTGTAATAAATCTCGTCGAGCAATTTGACGTACCAGTTCCGCCATTTTATATTTTTAATCGATATGCCCTATGAATCCTATGATATTTTTCTTTGCTTAATAAGATAAGTGACTGTGATTTAGATATTATTTAATGTAGATTATGTTTAACCATTAGCAAAATTTATCGTATCGTATGTTTAAAAAGCTGTCAGCGTGAAATGATTTATTCATAAATGCGGTTCCATTCAAGCAGCAAGTGTGCGTCAAAAGATGGATCGGTTTTTTAGTTTCATTAGTCCTAGAAAGAAGTAATAAAATTCTGAGTATGTCTTTGGGAACTTAAAAAGAGCAACCTTATACTGTGAGATTTGACATATGACCGGTGTTTCTAATATTATGGATGCAGTGGCGTAGCTACCGAAGGATTAGACGGTGCTGTGCACCGGGGCCCCCACAATCAGGGGGCCCTCGGACCGAACTAGCTAAAAATTCTCCCACCTTAACAGTTTAGTTAGGATCCCAGTTTTTTACGCGTCTGTAATTCGTTTATCAACATTAATGTGCCCTATATATGTCAGAGCCCAAGTTATATATATAACTTGGGCCAATGGGCAGGACATGTGGCTTGGATGAACAGTGCAAGATGGACAAACAGGGTAACAAAATGGAAACCTACCTCTGGAAAACGAAAAGTTGGGAAACCGAAAACAAGATGGCAACAGGACATAAGAAACACGACATACAAAACGAATGGCAGGATCGTGCATAAGATAGAAAAACTTGGATCAGCGAAATAAACACACATAATCATCAATCAAGTCAAAGTCAAAGTCAAACTATCTTTATTCAATTTAGGCTTTTACAAGCTCTCTACCACCGGTTCGGAAAAAATCCTCTACTGAGAAGAGCCGGCAAGAAACTCGGTGAGGTATCATTTTTTCAAATCAGTACACATATAAGTCAACAATGATGTCTACAGTTTTATACAAATCTAAGTATATACCACAGCAGGTACGCTCATCGAGACCCAGGGATCGCCGGTGCAGGTCACGATTTAAGCCAAACGTCCCTGTCCATGACGTAGTCTTTTACTGAGTAATATACCCTAGAAATAAGAATTCGCTTTACAGTAGATTTGAACATTGTGTCTGTTTGTTCTATTATGTTTTTAGGTATTTTATTGTAAAAACGTGTACAATTTCCTAGAAATGATTTTTTAGTTTTAGCCAGTCTATAAGTTGGTACTTTAAGCTTTCCGGTATTTCTAGTAGCCTTTGGCTTATCTACATTTGTAGGAAAATTGTATATATTTTTTCTGACATACATTATTATTTCAAATACGTATAGCGAAGGCAGGGTTAGTATTTCAATTTCCTTAAAAAATTCCCTCAGTGACTCGCGGGTGCCCATGTTATATATGGCCCTGATGGCCCTTTTTTGTAAAATAAAAATAGACTCTAAGTCAGCAGCTGATCCCCATAAAATTAAACCGTATGAAATAATACTTTTGAAATACGCGAAGTAAACCAACCTTGCCGTCGCTACATCAGTTAATTGCCTCATTTGTCTGACTGCAAACGCAGCAGAGCTCAACCTACTCGCTATGGCTGTAATATGGGAACCCCACTGCAGTTTTGAGTCAAGTGTTAATCCTAGAAAAACAGTTGACTTTACAAATTCAATGTTTTGACCGTCTAATTTAATATTCAAGTGTGCATTAACATCTGGTGTGTTTACTAAAGAAAATTTAATACATTTGGTCTTTTTAGGATTAAGTAACAAATTATTTGCAGCAAACCATTTAGAAATCATGGACAGAGTGTTGTTTGGTTCAGTGAGCTCGGTATCCTTCCTATTTACCTTGAACAGCAAAGAAGTATCGTCTGCAAACATGACTATGCCTGATGTTTGGCTTACCATGTAAGGAAGGTCATTTACATAGACAAGGAACAGGAAAGGGCCAAGAATTGATCCTTGGGGCACTCCCATTTCCACCTCAGTCTCTGCAGATACTGCACCGTTAACTGATACCTTCTGCAATCTCTGTGTAAGATAAGATCTAACGAGTTGAAGGGCATCGCCGCAAATGCCATAGATCATAGATCAATACATATAAAACAGTACCGTGACCCACTTATAGACAACGCACAGCCTAAACAGGTGTTCCTAGAGGTCCGAAGTTTGAAGGAGACATTCCTCGAGTACCGTAGAGGTGCAATAAAGGGGTAAAAAAGGGTGATAAAGTTTGTATGGATAATACCGCGGGCAAAGCTGTGGCGGCGGGTCCACTAGTTATGAAAATAAACAAACCGGAAGAGGAAACTGGAAAGAATAGGCTTATATAGGTATATATAACTTGGGTACAAAATATATAAATAGAACTACGTGCATAGCAGTTACCTACCGCCCCCCTCGCGTTAGGCCCCGCTCCTCCGCGTGGCCTTTTAAATTCGTGCTTTGAGGAAACCATCATCAGCAGCATATATACGTCCCACTGAGCCAGACCTGGTGAGAAGGACTGGGCAGTAGTCCCCACGCGGGCCCAGTGGGGATTACGGACTTTACACAACTTTGAATTACCTCGTTGTTTTCCATGATCGCTCTTTGTAAATATTTCGAATCCCACTATTTCCAATAAATAACAAGAAATACACCAACTTTGACACAGGCTCCACTTAATTCATTGATCTTCAAACCGGTTTTTCGTCATACAACAAGCTAGTTTTTAATTACATAGCTTTATGATAACTTGTAAGTATACTGGGCCTCTATTCGACTTTGCCTAAACGATATCTCGTATTTTTTTATAACTTATTAGATCTCCCATCTTGTAGCAAAATAGTGGAATCACTTATGACTATTTTGAAGAATAATACCTCGCTGTTTTTCGCACCGGCTTTTCGCAAAGGAGTTTTTGTCCGATGATAAAACCATTGACATCTGACATTCACAAGAAGAGGAAAAGAAGAAAAAAACATTTATTCAACAACTCAGAAGACACACGGATTATTAAAACTTAAGAAAGCAATACGAAGAAGATTGCGGGACTCCGCTGGATGCGAGCAGAACAAGATCGTTGTGGCGATCATTGTGGGAGGCGTATGTCCAGCAGTGGACGTCTTTCAGCGGAAATGATGATGACGATATAATGATACAAAGACAAAATGGGGGTGTGTGTCCTCGCAGCAGTGAATGGGACACTGGCTCAGCACAATGCTGAGGAGTAAGACTACGCTGATTTTCAGCCAGCACCGACTGTGACTCACGGACACTATACTATTCACATACTTACTAATAATTAAAGTGGATTCATCTATACTTGTCTTTTTGGTAAACAATTTTCTAACCTAAAAATGTGCATTTTTTTGGGTGAAACAGCTGTTTTATCCTAATTAAAGCAAACCTAAGCTATAAATTGGCAAAGTGACGTCTAAAATATTCTCTCCGGTTCCTTTATTTGCAAGGAAACAGCTTTTTTAGCCAAAAAAAGGTGCATTTTGAGGTTAGAAACTTGTTTACCAAGTAAGACAAGTATGGGGGAATCCACTGTACTTATTTACTTCTACTTAGGTGGATTGGTCATACATACATATTTCTATATTGTAAGTATGTTCGGAATTTTGATTTTGATAGTTATTTTACAGGCTGACATTTAATAAACGTCGCGGCAAATTGAATCATACGAGAATATAATTATGACACCTTGACAGATTCTTATAATAACTTTACGACTTCACATAATGGTAGTCGCTAGAATTCCTAACAATGCCCACTTAGGCTCAATATGGCAAACAAATCCAAAGGTTATACCAAACACGTCTCTAAACTCGTGGTGATAGAAACCACAGTCGATTGTCAAAGTACTTGACCGTACTGAGTTCTGAAAGGTATCTTAGTCTGGAACTACTGAGTGGCTTAAATTATTGCTAATTGTTTTATTTTCCTTGACGATTTCCTACTATGTTCCTCGGTGAGTTTCCTTCCTCGTATAGACTTCCAGTAACATTGAACACTCGTAAAGCTGACGGTCCACCAGTACCTTATCAGTGGCGTAGCGAGGCGTGGGCGAAGTGGCCCCTTACCCACGGCCCCGCACTTAAGGGGGTCTCGCTGAGATCCCCTTGAGTGCTTACTTGATGCCGATCGCCATGAATACGCGATAGTACGATTAGTAACCTACAGTGGCGTAGCGTGATGGTAAGCCATAATTTCTATTTTTAAACATTATATATGTATTTAATGAGTATAATACTCATTAAATACTTTATTTACATAAAACTAATGTAATATGCAATTTTTACGTTAATACAAGAAGTAATTAATAATATTATAATGTTTGAGTTAAGAAAATATGCACCGGTTTACCCTCACGCTACGCCACTGGTACCCTACTATAATTTTACCACAAAATTAGGTTTACTAACTTAGGAGTTTTACCCCTAAATTCAGAAGCAAAGTAATCGCGCGTCTATTCATTACGTGAGGCATTTAGGGGAGGGAGGGAGAGAAGCCGAATCTCACCCAATCTCACTTGAGGGAGAAGCGGTGTCTCAGCAAATATCACGTAATTTTCTTTTTCGCAAGAAACAGTGTAAAATAGCGAGCAAACTAGGTTAAATTAAGTAAATAAAAGTATAAAATATACCTACTTAGTCTTTAATAAAAAAAAAAAAAACCATCGGATACCAGCATAGATTAACGTATTTATTTACACAAGAAATACACATTTTGAAAAATCTCACATGAGATTACGGGGAGGGAGGAGGGGGTCGAGCCATAATCTCACGACATCTAACCAAGGGGAGAGTGAGGGTCGAAAAAACCCCAAAATCGCCTAATTGGATTTTTTTGTGTTCAATAATGATAATTGTTACAGATGTGGCACAAACAGCAGAATGCTGTGTGCGTGCAGCACGCCTTCAAGCACTACGGGTCCAACAAGAGGCCCAACCACGTGCTCAGCAACCTCAACATGACCGTCGCCAAGGGCACCATGTAAGTGCACTATCATCATTATCATTTTATTTATTTATTTTATTTACTTATTTATTTTAATATATTTTATTTTATTTTACTTATTAACTATTTGAAAATGAAATCGTTCACTGACAAACAGTGTTCACTGATGATGTAACAAAAAATAATAACCTCTTCAGTCCTCCTAACCAACTTAGGGAAGGAACGTTGCTTGAATAATGCAGAAATCCAAACAGTGTAAACTAAAGCTAAGGCTAAGTAATTTTAATTTTATTTTTTTTCCTTTACGTACCTAATTCTTGAAGGTATCACAAATACTCCTTTTGAAACTGCCTAAATAGGTACTAAACGTTTCAATTTCATTACAATAACGATTATAAGATTATTTATTATTTATTTAAAACAAAAGTCATGTTTAGCTAACAGTTTTTACCAAAATGCTAGCCAAGACGCAAAAAAAAAAATTGAGTTTGAGCGCGATCTCGCCAACAAACTGTTGTCAGTTTGGCGAGGAAATTATTTTTATAATAATGTTATGTACGTTTTTGAGAACTAAACTAAAAAAAAATAAAAAAAAATATCAGATGTGCATGCACGAAAAAATATTACAAGATAATTACAATAAATTGGCGTGTTACAAGTAGTTTCCAAATACATAATATCAAGTTCAAAAATTTAAGAATTTGTATTTTCAAGTCAAGTAATGTCAAATTAAATAATAATAATTAAGCAATCAAATGTCAATCAAACGAAATATAATCAGCTATAAATAATTAGATTAGTCATTATACATACCTACAAATTTGGGAATTTATGGCAAATTTAGTAATAGCAGCGAACACGTCGGCATCTTAGATCGTCAGTGAGGTCGATTAGCAGATACCTATATCGCCCCAGAATGGGGAAGATGCATGAAAATCAAAATGAGGCTTAAATGATATATTATGAAAGTAAATGTAAACAAAATCATACATACATACATATTATCACGCCCGAAATCCCTAATGGGGTGGACAGAGCCACAAGACTACTTGTGGCCACGTTCGAGTAATTAGTCCTAAGATGGTATGATGCACCGTATGGTGACAGGTGATCAGCCCATCGCCCATACAGATAGTCCACCATGTTGGAGAGGACCCGTCCCTTAGTCGACTTTTACGACATGCCAGGATGCTAAGCATCTGCACGCATTCTATGCTATTTCTTCACTCCCAGTGCAGCAGAGGAGGCAAAATCATATTACAGAAAAATCTGATAATTTTAACTATAATTTTTATTTTATTAAGGGTCATAATTAGTGAAAAATATATATTGGTTTATAGTTCTGATTTTAGTTCTTTGGACATCCTCATCAAATTTATGTCACGTTTTATTTCTACTTTGTTGGTCTAAAAACAGTATTTTCGGAAATAATTGTAGATTTCGTTTAAGCGCCATACATTTTCTACAGTCTAATGAATGCTGTGACGTCATAGTTGTCGTCCATTTCGTATCGAGTGTTTTTGCGAGTAGTGGTTTGAACAATGACTTCAAAGTTTCATAACTCATAAAATAAGCAACATAATAATATGGTGCGTACACAGATCGGTTTCTATTACTCAGCACTTTTCAATCCAAGATAAAAAAAATGTATTTTCCCTATTTGGGTGCGTTGCTGGTGAATCGAGGGCGACCACTATCGGGCATCACAAAGAGGCCGCGCGCCCCGGGACGATCAGGTCCAACGTATATACGTCCGAGAACCACAATTTGTCATTTTAAGGGTTATAGGGCAGTAGTCCTCACGCCGGCTCAGTGCAGACTGGGGACTTCGCGCACACCTTTGAATTACTTACCAGATGTATATAGGTTTCAGGAGCTGACCCCGTACTCTCGCGAAGTGCTTAGACGAGACATTTTTGCGAACAAGTCGAAAGATAATCGATTTATATTTTTTCTTCGTCTCGTGGAAGGCAGCTCTTTTTTATAATTTTCGATGTAGCTGTTTCCCAAGCTCTTGATTGACACATGATTTATGAGGTTTTTTTCTTGAACTTAATCATCTTAGTCTAAATGAAATTTCATTTTTTTTAGATTTCTACTTTACTAATGGCCAACTTCAGAAAGGCCGCTCAAATTGATCTTTAATTAAAGTGACGTTTGTGTGACGTTTTTGTATAGAATGACAGCTAGTTAAGGGACATTTAACTATTAAAATGCTTAAGTGGCGTGTCTTTGTATTTCCAATACAAACTTTGAAACTTTCACCACCTTAGGGGTACATTTAGGCAATCAGTAATTGGCTGATTCTTTTTTAAATAGATTGTTTTCAACGCGCGCGCGCATTTGTGCCTCATGCAAAGGGATTGATTTCCAAAAAAAACCATTCAAATTCATGCTTCTAATATTAGTATAGTTTCGGCCAATCAATCAGTCAGTCAGTCAAGTCATTTCTTTTTACACGTATAGATGACTCAAAGGTCATTCACTCAAATTCCTAGCATCCATCACCATATAAGACCCTAACCCTTTTGGATTCCCGAGGACACAAATTGACACAATACAATGGATCATTAACCTCTGACAACCCATTGTGACAGCTGGTACGCTGAATTGTCCCTTATTGGAATGTTATAAGGAAGATGCTTGAGTACTGATTTGGTATGACGTCGTTAGTTCTTTGTTCCGGTCCTGAGTGTGGTGGCCAGTCCGACTATCACGAGTCTTGGCTGCCTAGTTCGCGGGAGGCCTAAGTTGGAATTTAATTAAGGCTCTGCATCGCGATTCGAAAGCCAAGACCTATTTTCCAAGTGGGGGTGCGTTGGATAAGAAACCTTCCTTCACCTTTTGAACGCCCCAGTCGGGTGTAGCCGACAGCAGATTCCCGTGCCCCTGACGCCACGATATGCAGTTTTCAATACATTTGCGTCGGCTACAGCCATCGTCGAGCGCTCGTGGCACGCTTTTTCGCCGTTAGCCGTGGCGTTCAAAAGTCAGAAAACTCTCTAAGTTACAATAAAGTTGATGAATTCTGCATCAGTGCATACATGAAGTAAAGTGGTCACAATAGTAAAGCAATCAAGAAACACCTGTCTCGTTGTGTGTGTGTGTGTGTGTGTGTGTGTAAACGACCTAGCATTTATCTGATTTTATCCTCACTCAATGAGGAAACCACATATTACAACTACATTAAACTTCAACAAGCGAACACCATCCATAAGTCAACTGTATAAGATCTTCTGAAAACGTAAAGTTGAAATGGTTTTACAAATTTAAACAACAAACAAACACTCGAATTCGACCTTTGAGTAATAAAAAATAAGAGTGAACTCGACGTTAAATAAGTACCTATGGAGAACGTAAACGGTTTGTGTCGTAACTACTCGTCCCTGCGCGCGCGCTTAAGTAATGGCGGTGCAATAGTTTGAATTGAGAACTTAGATTTAAATAGATATGGAGGCGTTATAGGTCAGTTACGTACATGCTACTGACAATAGAAAGCCTTTACAAAGTGATATAACATATATAAAACTTAGATCATATAGTAATCAAACCGCACAATAATAACATGATCTCTTCATATTTAAAGATAGGGCCTCACCAATCCGAAAATGGCCTAACAACGCCGTCCGCCCCTTAGTATGCCTGGATTCCAATTCTCGGTGCATTCGAGATAATGTCACATGTGAGAGTGAACGTCCGTGCATACAATACAGTTCTTTGACACAACTGTATTAATCTGACATTAATCTCACATGAACCAGGAATTAGGGTCCAGATTGGCTGTGTGTGACAAAACAGGGCCTTAGACTGCGACCGCAATAGTAAGGCGACTAGCGACGCGACAAAATCAAAAGTATTGTACTATATTGGTGGGGGCCACACTGATAATGCGACGGCCATTTATTAATTTATTTAAATATACTTATTACACGGCTTTACAGTTGCTAAACGAATGCACCGTAAAACTAAATTACTTAAAAAATACAGTATAAATTAAATTAAAATAGGTACTCGATTTTCTAGCATCCATCCTCTAGCAAAAAAATAATAAATCAGGGGACAATCTTTACACAAATCGACCTAGTCCCAAAGTAATCTCTAAAGGCTTGTGTTATGGGTACTAGACGACGATTACATACTTATATAAAGTCAAAGTCAAAGTCAAACTATCTTTATTCAATTTAGGCTTTTACAAGCTCTTATGAAGGTCAAGGAATGAATCTACCACCGGATCGGAAAAAATCCTCTACTGAGAAGAGCCGGCAAGAAACTGGGTGAGGTATCGTTTTTTCAAATCAGTACACATATAAGTCAACAATAATGTCTACAGTTTTATACAAATCTAAGTATATACCACAGCAGGTACGCCCATCGAGACCCAGGGATCGCCGGTGCAGGTCAGGAGAGTGCCGTTATAGAGAAATAAATGCTTAAATTTATTTATTTATTTATTTATTCATTCATTCATAAGTCATGTTCATTACAATTATAGTTGATAAAGTGCATGGCAGTTGGTACATGACACCCTGTAAGGGCACATAATGTTATACTTAAAAACTAAACTTAAAAACTAAATTATCCTTAGTTACAATTAATTTCCATATACATATTATTATAATTTAATTTAATTCATTAAAATCATTATTAAAAATCAATACCAAAGCCCGACTACCTACTTTTAAATTCTAAAATGTCAAAGTTTTATCATTTAAGAAATCTTCAATTGAATAATAGCATTTGTTAATGAGAAATATTTTTAATTTATTTCTGAACAAGTTGTTGTCAGCTTCCTCTTTAATCGATTTGGGTATTTTATTAGCAATTACTATGCATCGGTAATAAGGTCCTTTTCTATACATGGCTAATTTTGAATTTGGTAATGCCAATTGGTTTTTATTCTGTCTACTATTTGTTCTAAGTTGCTCTTTTGTTTTAAATAAGTCCGAGTGTTTTCTTACAAAAAGTGCTGCCTCCATTATGTATATAGCGTAAGGATGTTTTGTTGTACAAAGTGCGGACGGCAACTATTTGGTCTCCGTGTGTTCGTAAGGATGCGAACACACTTTTTTTGCATCACAAAGAGCTGTTGCACCTCTGTGCTGGCGCCCCACAGTATTACGCCATATTGGAGCCACGCGTGCGCATATGCATAATATGCCGATAAAGCAGTTTCCAAGTTTGTATTAACTTTCAGGACACTAAGCGCGTAGATAAATCTTGATAACTTAGATTTAACGTTCTGTATGTGGGACTTCCAATTTAAACTCGAATCTATATTTATTCCTAAGAGTTGAAATTCCTTTACTTCTTCAATTGTCGTATCATTAAATTGCAATGTCATTTCTAATGGTTTTTTCTGAATAGGTTTGAATTGAATTATTTTAGTTTTTTTAAGGTTCATTTCTAAGTTATGATCTTGGAGCCATTTCGTTATTGTTTCAAATACTTCGAGTAGGTGTTCGTTGCATTCCGCAGTGCTCGCGCAACTCAAAAGTACGGAGACGTCATCAGCAAACATGACACAGGTTGTATTTAATATTCTCGGCAAATCATTAATGTACGCAATAAATAGGAGACATCCAATAACGCTTCCCTGTGGAATTGCGCACGTGGTGCGGCGCGTTTGTGAAGTTATTGTTTTGGCTTCTCCCGTGTCTTTAAAGAAGTGGTCGATCTGTACACATTGGCTGCGGTTTTTTAGGTATGATTGGAACCATCTATGTGCATTACCGCGGATTCCCATACTGTACAATTTAGTAAGCAAGATTTTATGGGATACTCGGTCATACGCTTTGGTCATATCTAAAAGTAACCCTACACCATATTGTTTGCGATCTATGTGGCTAAGGGCTTCCTGTATATAATTGTAAACGGCAAGTGTTGTGGAGTGCCGCTTACGGAAGCCGTATTGGTTCTTATTCAATAAATTGTATTTTTCAAAGAAATTGTAAACTCTGTTAGCCATACATTTCTCAAATATTTTTGAAATGGCTGATAACAGGGCAATGGGTCTGTATTGGCTCGGATCTTTATCATCACCAGCTGGTTTTAGGATAGGTTTAATTTTTGAGATCTTTAATAGTTCGGGGAATACACCTTGATTGAATGATTGGTTTATAAGGAGCCTTAAGGGCATAGTGAGCTCTGTGGCACATAATTTAATTAGTGTCGAAGGAATTTCGTCTAGTCCAAAACTTGTTTTATTTTTCATTTTACGAATTGTTTTCATAATTTCGTAGTCGGTAGTTTCTCTAATAAATATGGAGTTACAAGCGGGGGTAATCACAGGTCGGCCGGCCGCCTGCGCCTGCGTCGGTGACTCACCCACCGATGCAAAATGTTCGTTAAATATATTAGCTATCTGTTGGGGTGATTCTACAATTTGATCACCGGTTTTTATGGTCATGTTTTTGAATTGTGCGGTTTTATTTTGCGTTGTGGTATGTTTTATAATACTCCACATTGTTTTAATTTTGTTATTAGACTTGTGCATTTGTTTTATATAATTAAGTTTTTTTGACGACTGTACACATTTTTTAAGAGTTTTTTCATATTTTGTAAAGTAAGAGGTTAGCGAATTGTTTTTCGTATAGTTTTTTAAAATCCTCAGGAATCTTTTATTTCTACATGACTTTTTCAAACCGACAGTTAACCAGGGTTTTTTAATACTTTTATTTGTGTTTTTTAAACGTTTTGTTGGGATATGTCTATTAAGCAGTTCCTGCAATTTATAATGGAATTGAGTAAAATTTTCGTTGACATCGTGATGTTTCAATATGTTATGCCAGGTAAGGTATTTTAGGTCTTCTTTAAATTTTAACATGTTTTTTGGACTGAATATTCTTTTATATGCAAACCACTCTCTATTTAGTGTCTGTATATCCTGCATTTGATAACTTAATGTGACGCTTTGATGATCGGATAGGCCGTGATCTTCAACACTCAATTCGTGATCAGTTCTATTTGTAAATAAAAGATCAATGCATGTTGATGAATTATTATGTATTCTTGTTGGTTTTTTGACCATTTGTTTTAGGTTGCACGTTATCATTTCATTTAAAAGTGTTTGTGATGTGGTGGAATTTATACTCATATTTATATTGAAATCTCCTCCGATTATTATTCGCGATTTTTGTTCTTTTGGCTTTATTTTTGATAATATTTCGTCTAATATTGCAAAGAAAGTATTGATATCTCGGTCGGGTCTGTATATATTTATTATGACGACATTATATTGCGGTATTTCAACTGCGCAACATTCAATTACACCTTCAATAGATAATTTACTAATATCAGTCCGTTCAATATAATTCGTACCATCTTGTAGCAGAATCGCCGCTCCGCCGCCAGGTCGCTCCCGCCGATAATACGCCGCTGCGAATTCGTATCCGCCGATTTGTACAAGATTTCTTTGTTGTTCTGAAATCCACGTCTCCGTGAGACATATGGCTTGGTAGCTTTTATTTTGTACAAAAGATTCTAAAATATGTGACTTGTTTTTCATACTTTGCATATTTTGAAATAATATTCTAATTTTCCTGGCGTTCTCTGAGCTGGCTGCGAAAAAATGTTTTATTATAACTTTGGGATGCTGTTATTGTCTGTGATAGGGCCGAGTCTCTGCTAGGGCTGGCACTCCTGTCCGCGCTCGCTGATGGGCTTCGGCTTGCATGTTGTCTCTCTGTAGGGTTTTGTAGTTTTGTAGGTAAAGGGCTTTGGCTTGCATGTTGTCTCTCTGTAGGGTTTTGTATCCACACTTGGCCATCGATTATTAGTTTATTATCTCTTATTATTGCGTGTTTTCCGACGGCACGCGCTCTCAGCATGCTATCCCTTAATGTCCTTTTTTCATCTAATGTTTTCTTATCCATGAGGGGGGAGATAGCTAGTCCAGTATTCTTGAAATAATAGGAGTTCTGAAGAATATATTTGGTGACCCTTTTACTTATAAACTCGATGACAAGTGGTCGTCGGTAACCTCGCTTGCCAATCCGTGCCAAGTCTTCAATATATATGTTTACGTTTATTCCTAATGTATCGTAGAATAAATATGACACACGGTCAAATACATAGGAAACATCCAAGACTCAGGAACAAGCATTCGTGCTTATCACACAAATATTTGCCCTTACCGGGGATCGAACCTGGGACGCTAGCTTCGGAGGCAGGGTCACTCCCAACTAGGCTAACCGCGTTGTCGATATTCTCAAGCATTCATAACACACAGCCACACATCGCCATGCAAGCAAGTTGCACTCATGCTGATGCCAGAAGCGCATTGAGCAGTGTAAGAGCACGTTGCATTGCAACGGCGAGTTTTTGTGCGACACTGTACGTGCCGCCGGTACCGCCAACAGATCACGCCGCCGCGCTCTGATAACTATTCTAGGGACATCGGGGACGGATAGTCTAACGAGCTGACCCACCAGTTCAGGACAATATGACTCGCCACGCCATATAAAATCGCTGTCGCGTTGTACGAGTAGGCGCAGCGATACAGTCGCCATACCGTCGCAAATCAGCCGCAATGCTCGCGGGCAACAATGGGAATCATGCATGAAAATCAAAATGACTTTTAAATGATATAAAGTAAAAGTAAACAAAAGCATATTACAGAAAAAAGCGGATCATTTTGACTATAAATTTTTATTTAATTAACGGTCAAAATTTTGGTTTTTTCGACTTCCTCATCAAATTTATGTCATGTTTTATTCCTTTGATGTTGGTTTAAAACAGTATTTTCGGAAATAATTGCAGATTTCGTTTATATGCCATATATTTTGTGCAGTCTAACGAATGCTGTGACGTCATATAGTTGTTGTCCATTTTGTATGGAGTGTTTTTGCGAGTATGAACAATGACTTTTCAATAAGTTGCTCTTTCATAATGTTTTGCGTACACAGATCGGTTTCTATTACTCAGCACTTTCCAAAACAAAATGAAAAAAATATATATATATATATGCAGTTCCCTATGATGGTAAAGTCTTTTTAACTGAACGTCATTCCTCAGATACGGGCTCCTCGGCGCATCGGGTTGCGGCAAGACGACGCTGCTCTCGTGCATCGTGGGCCGCCGCAAGATGAACAGCGGGGAGATCTGGGTGCTGGGAGGTCAACCTGGAACCAAAGGTGAGCAGGGTGCCTTCCAGCAGCGAGTGCCAGGGCCACCAGACCAAACTACCACCTGGTTCAAGGAGTCAGGGATATCTGCTGAACTAATTTAGATTACAACATCAATTTACAGAAATAATTAGTTATCGCAAGCAAAATTATGCGATTGACCAAATGCAAAAGATATATTTATCAGTAAGGTGCGAGTCGATCTCGCGCACCGAGGGTTGCGTACCACGCCAATTTTGCATCATAAAGATTTCCTATGATCATAATAAACTGCAATTTTCGTTAGATTTTCTGCAATTTGGCGTAGACGGTATTTGCAGTTCTGTTTTAATGTTTGTCACACATATCTTCAAGAGAATGCTGTTGACCTTTTGAACGCCAGAGTAGACGCCTGACGCCACGGCATGCCGTTTTCCATATATTTTGTCGGCTACAGCCGTCACTCGGCGTGCGGGGCACACTTTCTCGCACTCAGCCATGGCGTTCAAAAGGTGAGTTGTTTAACAACCAAGTTTACAACGTGTCCCTGGTTGATCGACATTCTTTATGTTGAATTTGAAAGCTGAAATTTTTGCCGTTTGGGAAATACAGATGGATCGAATCGGAAATTTGCACAGTTTTAGGTTATGTATGGGTTTCCCAAAGGTGTTGTGCTGGTTGCAAAAGTTGCTGAGATTTTTTGTTATTTACTTTTTCATGGCACAACATCACATACTTAGTCTAAGAAGATTATTTTCTATCCATCACCGTTGATGAGATAGAGACCCCTGACAGAAGGACGCACGAACAGACGGATGTCTTAAGCTCAGTAATAGTGCCATTCGGGTACAAAACCCTAAAAGCCAAATCTCTCGTTTGAACATAGGCACGAAAACATCGTAAGCTCGTCGGAAACCGATGGGCACAGAAGTGCCCCCGTTCGTATTGCACACCTATGATCAAGAGCGAAGATAGAAAGACATGATGATGACATGCTGTTACTTTCCCCACAGGCTCAGGAGTCCCCGGCAAACGTGTGGGCTACATGCCGCAGGAAATCGCCCTCTACGGCGAGTTCACGATCCGGGAGACGATGATGTACTTCGGCTGGATCTTCGGCATGGAGACCAGGGAGATTGTCGAGCGTCTCCGCTTTCTCCTGGAGTTCCTGGATCTGCCCAGCGAGAACCGCATGGTTAAGAATCTTAGGTAAGTCGCGGTTGACAAAGGTCCGAAAAGAAGAAAATATATCTAAAGCAATATTGATCTCATAAAGAATTTCACATAATTCGTTTCGTATTATGATCACTTCGTATAATAATCATTTCTCATAAATTAGATTTCAGAAACTATTAATCTTTTACATTGCTACCAATATAATAAATGAGATAATGTGCTTGTGCGTTTGTTGCTTTGTCCTTCTTCTACGCAACAACAACTTCTACGTAATGACGGGTTGACATTATTTTTTGTATAGAGATATTTTATGGGTCGGAGAGCCTACTTTTTATCCCGAAAAAATGAACGGTTCCCGAGTAAGCAGCAATAACGGAATTCCATTCGGATGAATTAAATGAGTACCTACTTATTTATAAAACAAACTTAACCTACCCTAACTTTACCTATACAATAAATGTATAAGATGTCTTGAAAACTTACGTATAGTATCTTCTTTATGCAAGAAGCTGCGTGTCAATACAATCCTATACAAAACAATTAAATTAACAACAAAACAAACCGCAAACATTACTCATAGAACATTAGTGCTTATAACCTGGCACTTAGCCATAATTATGATTAGCTTAGTTTACTCAAGCGATTTACATTCAAAGCCATATTTATGCATTCGTTGCACCGAACAACTTAACAACTTATTGATTGTTTGTTTACTTTAACTATTGACATATACATATACCTACATACATACACACAATGGAATGGAAGTTGAATGTGAAGCCAGCCTAAGAAGTCATAAACTAACATCTATTTTATCTGCCTTTGTTATTTGATTTAATTCTAAACGGGAACACTTTGTTTCGTATAATTTCAATAGTCATAATCGCTTTGGTATACGGCAGGCACATGTAATTCAGTTGGCATAAATGCTGGTTTTCATAACGATTTCTTAAGAAAAAATTAATGTCGATTATAATTTATAGATCACTAGCTTTTTCCTGCGTCTTCGTCTACGTTTCGTTTGATAAAAACCATTTTATATCATACCCCAGACACCAAAGCAAATCCTTGCCAAATATGACCTAAATCGGTTCAGCGGTATGGTCGTGAAAAGGTAACAGACAGACAGATTTACTTTCCTACTTGTAATATTAGTAAAAGAAGATAGTACGAGGATAGATAGGTTTTTTCTCATACTGTTCAGCCTAGCAGGTAGGTAGGTACTGTAGACGCTCTGCCCTCGGTAGCAGTTCTTGGTAAGCTCAAAGAATAGCTCCTTCTTTCTTCTTGGTAAAACTATGTACTGCGTAAGGGCACACGCGTTATCGACTCGGTTATCTAGCTTTAACTGACCTTTGTTGCGTGCAGACGTCGTTCCGATATATTATATTATATAGATAAATTTATATTGTAATTTAAAAGCAAACATGATATTTTAGACGATATCATCAACGTAGTCACATTATTAACATGCCATGTACAAAAGGTTGCTCAAGCAACGTATTTGTACTACAGTACCCAAGGCATATGTAGATACGGAAAGGATTAAGTTGTATATGGTGATACATACAGGGTAATGTGGTCATGAAGGTGTCTGGTTTCCTTATTTAAAGGACCTTGGGCGTAAACAAACAATCGATGCTTATTGTAAGTAAATAAATCGGTCTAAGGTCTGATCGAGTGTTTGGCGATTGTTAATGTATTCTTATAAGTATACAATTCGCACCACGTAAATAAAAAAAGGGCTTCTTAACTCATTACAAATAGCGGCCCGCTTATTATTTTTACCGATGTTAATAAAAAATTAAAGGAGAAAAGCTATATTTTATTCAAAGAATATTATTATTATTGAATAGCCTGTATTGTATATTATTGTCCCATTGCTGGCATAACATCGGACAACGACGATGACGAGGAAGAATCAGAGTAGGTGACGTTTATTATGAAACGGTCAATTGTTTCGTTTAAGATAACACACATGAATACCCAAACGGAATGACAATATGGCCGCCGCGTGCGCGCGCGCTCGCTCGACGCGGCGTTGCGTGTGACAACAACTGCGTCCCTCGTACCACGAAACTCAGAGTGCGCGAAATATAATTTGCGTATAATAATTAACCAAAAATCGAATGAGCAGCACGTACTTAGGCGGTGTTTACTATTGCTTGTTTTTTGAATTACGCGTTGTTACAAAAGTAGGTAATGATTTTTCGCTCTGCTGTAAAGTTAGTCAAAATGACTTGAGCGGTGTTGTTAAATAAGCGACGATTAGTTACCAGCGTTTTCGTCCACGAGGAATTCGTTTATAGCGCGCACAGTAGTAACATTCCTCATATCCTATCCTCCTACCATCCTTGTGAAGTGAATAAATGCCTTTCTTCTTCTTCTTCTTCATATTTCCTGTATTTATAAAGTTTCCTGAATATCCTTCCAGGACATCAGGATAAGAAGTAGCCTATGTCCTATTCCGGCTTTCCAACTATCAATATGCAAAAAAACAAGTCAATCCGTCGTACAGTTTTAACGTGAAAGAATAACAAACAAACAAACATACTTTAACATTTATAATATTTAGTAAGGATCAGTGGCGAAGTGTCAAATATTTCCTAAGGGAAGCCGGAATGATTAGAACCGTACGTGCGAGTCTGACATTTAGTTAGAGTAACGTGGACTTTACTGACAGCTAGCCGTAGCTTTCTAGCTTGGTAAAGCCGTCAGGAATCGGCTTGTAGGCAGGCTTCGCCACTGGTAGGTAAAGATAGTTAAATTAAATACGAAATAAATCAGGTAATACAGTTTTTAATATTGTGTTAATAGTAGGTATGCACTTTGTCTAAACTCTTTTTTTTTGTATTGTACTAACTTCCTTCGCGTAAAGTACCGCTAAAATCTCAAATCCGTAGGTATACAAAAGAGTGGTTATGTGTGTGTTATCGAAAATAATTCAACCATCATTTAAATGACTTGTAGATTTCCCACAATGGCTGTAATCTGGTGACTAGCGACTTTCTTCTAAATTAAAACGTTTTGACAGCATAATAGGAGAATCTCTTGCATTAAACCATTCCAATATGGACGCTTGGAGGTTTACGTAACACAACCAAAAGTTTAAATGACAGACCTTTTAAAACAGGCCCCCAATTCTCGCTGCATTCGAGATAATGTCGATTGCGAGATTAAACGTCAGATTCATACAGTTGTGTCAAACGACTGTATGTACTGACGTTTAATCTCGATTGTGAGATTATCTCCAATGTAGCGAGAATTGGGGGCTTAGTGTGTGTTTCTCTAAAACTTCGTTCATGAACTCACCGGCGAGCCTAACTTGACACGTCAGTGCGTATAAACTACATGTTCGTGCGTGTCTTTCGACCTTGGTCGTATTTCGACGCATTCGGCCACGGACGTAGGTACCTAACACCGCATAATGCCTAGGAGCGCGCGGGTCAAGTTATGATAGTCGGACGAATTGAGCGACGAGATTTATTACAGAATAACAAAGCAGGATTTCTATTCAATTGCTGATTCATTAACTGTAAAGTTTACGGCCGAAGTCACAAGAATACTGACTGATATAAACTATGTTTTAACGCGAAACTTACGTAGTACTTATAGGTATTTCTTAAGATGACTGTGAACCAACGGCAAAAATCTTTCTTTTCATACAAAAGGCGATAATGATTTACACCCCTTAAAAGTTAACCGAACTTGACTAATTTCTGATAGATTGTCAGTTAGAACAAAATCTCGGTTTATACGTTTTTTGAATATTAAATAAAGATCAAAAAGTCAAATAATCGTCGAAATTAGTTTTGTATGAGAATACTGAAATAACATTAAAACTGAATTTATTGAGTATACTAAAAAAAACAAAACGAATAGACCTAGATTTTTTTTTTATATTAAGAGGAGGCAAACGAGCAGGCGGGTTGCCTGATGGTAAGCAATCACCGCCACCCATGGACACCCGCAACACCAGGGGATTCACGGATGCGTTGCCGGCCCTTAGAGAAAGGAGTAGGCTCTTTTTTTGAAGATCCCTAGGTTGTATCGGTCCGGGAACGTTGCCGCTGCAAGCTCATTCCAAATTCCTACCGTACGTGGCAAAAACTGCCGCAAAAAACGTACGGTAGTTGACTGCCACCGATCTAGGTGGTGAGGGTGAAAGGTCAGTTTGTTGCGAGTAGTTCGATGGTGGAACTTGGCAGCAGGTAATAACCCGAACAATTCCTCGGAACACTCCCCATAATAAATGCGGTACAGGATGCAAAGAGATGCAACATCCCTCCGCAGGGCCAATGGGTCAAGCCGATTGGAAAGCGACCGGTCATTAACAATTCGAGCAGCTCTACGTTGTATGCAGATTTGCAGATTTTGCAGATTTTGTTCTGACTGACAATCTATCAAAAATTTGTCATCAACAACATTTAATGGGTGGAAATCGTTATCGCCTTTTGTTAGCCGTAGGTTCACACTCCAGCGCCTCTATTTGGGTACGCTAAGTGATTCTGTAGCGATACGTGAGCCAGATTTCTCATCTCGCTCTTACACATTACCCGTTGTGCGTAAGAGTGGGATGAGAAATCTCGCTTACGATTCGCTACAACATCACTTAGCGTTCCCGAATAGAGGCGCTGCTAAGAAGTAGGACTGGCTAAATTATACTTTCCATACAAAAATTGGAACTATAATTCAAAAATGTTTTGTCCTCTTGCGTTTATTTAATTACTAGCTGTCCCACGCGGATTCACTCGCATAGATAGAAAAGAAATTCATCTGTCTTCTAAATTCAAATTCATCCAACGCGCGAAGTTTTCTGAAATTATCCAATTCTCTGCGCTTTTTTTTTAGTTTTTCTCTCCGTAATAACCATCTACAAAGTATTAGAAAACTTAAAAAAAAGATGGATGTTGTCGGTAAAGTCATTCTCAAGTTATGGCGTGTCCAAGGGAAACGGATCCTTTTTATACATATAAATACCTACATATGTAGATAAGCCGCCATGAAACAGCATCGCATCTTAAGATTGAGTCACAGCAAACATCTTGGACGTGTTTACGTAAAAGGACGAAACGATTAACTTACACTAAGGGCACTGCTGGCTGTACGAAAACTCACTAAATCTATATATATATATATATATAAATGAATTGCTGTTCGTTAGTCTCACTAAAACTCGAGAACGGCTGAACGGATTTATCTTATCTTAGTCTTGAAATGTTCGTGGAGGTCTAGGGAAGGTTTAAAAGTACATAGGTTACTTAAATTATTAATTAAGCAATTTAAATACCTAGGCCATATACTTACCGAAGACATGAGGGACGACAAAGATATGGAACGAGAGAGAAGGGCTCTAGCGGTCAGGGGGAACATGATAGCCCGCAGATTTGCCGGGTGTAGCAGGAGGGTCAAATTGACGTTGTTCAACGCTTATTGTCTCTCTTTCTACACCTGTCAACTGTGGGTGAGGCACAGTAGGAAATCGTGCAGCGCCATCAGGGTGCAATATAATGACATATTTCGTGCCTTGATGCGGCTGCCGAGATTCTGCAGTGCCTCGACCATGTTTGCCGAGGCTAGGGTACCCGACTTCTTCGCAGTTATGCGAGCGCGCATCGCGTCGTTCTGGGAGAGGTTACGTTGCTCTCACAACGGCATTTTGAGAGCCGTGTATAGTGACATGGGAAGTCCGACCTTCAGATATTGGCTATCTGTGCATCAGAGCGAGAACCGCAAGTAGTTTATAAGACGACGGCATATTCATTTGAATATGTTGTGTGTTATGTAATACAATTTTAACTATAGTTTACTTTTAAAATCTTTTAATATGTAATCCTTAATTTATGGGTGTACTGCCTGAAAATAAAAAACTTTATTATTATTATTATTATTCTCTTTATTTATCTTGAATCTTAAGCTAGGTTTTATAATATTTGTATAAAAAGTAAAATACAATATCACTATAAAAATACAGACACTATAAAAACCTAGCCTAGGGTGCTTATTTATTATTATTATTATTATTATTATTCTTCGCAGACGAAGTCGCGGGCACCAGCTAGTCCACGTATAAAATGATAACATGTTAAGTTACAAATATTAAGAACATACCGTCAGTGATTCGGCCAGCGAAAGTGCGGTGACGTAACTACACAGAGATGGTTTCACGTTCTACTTGCGGTCGACGGTTTCCTTGGATTTAATTGCGATAGATAATACCTACGTCAGCCAAAAAAGGTTTTATATTAGAATACTTCGAAGGTTCACTACGACTTCTATATATATATATATATAAACTAGCGACCCGCCTCGGCTTCGCACGGGTGCAATGCTGATACTAAATATACCTACCTACTACAGAATGTCCTTATAAATAACGTTTACAGCTTATGTTCCAGAGAGCTCCGATAAACGCGCGTCCGATCGCTGTTAATCATAAAGTGCTATGTCCCTGCATTTTAAATCTGTAATATCTTCGGAAATATTCATTTAAATTACATGCTGTACAGTGTCATATTGATCTATATTAAATGGACAATGTATTTAAGGTACTTAATTGAATAAGCACTAATGCTGTATTGCTTAAAATCACTTCGTAAATAAACCATTTTTTCCCGTAAAATGTTAAGGATAAAAAATGGTTTTGTGGGTTATCCTTAAGAGATAGACATATACCATCACGGACTTTTTTGTTGACCTTTTTAAGGTGTACAATATTGTAGTACATTATTTTGATTTATCGCGTGGGGTACAGCCAGCGTTTACAACGTAAGCGCAAAAAAAATAGTTTATTTACGACATCACATTAGAAACCTCTAAATTTATCAGTGTTTCTCTACAATATTATGCATATATTATACACGTAAACCTTCCTCTTAAATCACTCTATCTATTAAAAAAAACCGCTTCAAAATCCGTTGCTTAGTCTTAAAGATTTAAGCATACATAGGGACAGACAGACAGCGACCGCGACTTTGTTTTATACTATGTAGTGATGAAGAAGCTGACTGACTGATCGGGTGACATAACAACGCACAGCCAAAACTACTGGAGCTAGAAGTCTCAAATTTGGTACAGGTATTCTTTAGGTAATGTAGGTGCCCGCTAAGAAAGGATTTTACGAAAGTCAATCCCTAAAGGGGTGAAAAAGGAGTTAACAATTTGTATGGAAATCCGTCATTTTTTAGCTTATTAACATGAAAATGAGAATTTCGCCTTCTGAATAAAAACATAGGCGTACTGCAAAAGCATTTTGAAAAAATCATCCTCTGCAGGGGTGAAAAATTTGTAAATTGATTTTGGGGTCGTTTTGAAATTCCATCCCATAAGGGGCAAAGTTTATATGGAAAATGCCGCGGGCGAAGCTGTGGCGGGTTCTCTAGTATTGAGATATACCTACCTATCCTATACTATACCTACCTAGATGAATATTTGACGCTTGGCGGCGTTTAGTGTTACTTTTTAGGGTTCCGTACCTCAAAAGGAAAAAAGGAACCCTTATAGGATCACTCGTGTGTCTGTCTGTCTGTCTGTCTGTCTGTCCGTCTGTCACAGCCAATTTGCTCCGAAACTACTGTACCGATTAAGTTGAAATTTGGTATTCATATGTAAGTTGGTGACCGCAACACGGACGCGTGACGTAAATATATGAATTTTAATCATAGCGGCCACTTTTTGGGGGTAAACTAGAAAATTAAAAAAAAAAGTTATACCACCTATATCGTGTTACATATCAAATGAAAGGGCTTATTGTGAGGATCTTAAATATATTTTTTTGTGAATTTTAAGTAAAATAGTTTAGAAGTTATTCAGGAAAATAGGCGAAATACGACCATTCCCCCTTAACCCCTTAATTCCGAAACTACTGGGGCTAAAATTTTGAAAAAAATACAGAAAATAGATCTTTGCCTATAGATTACAGGAAAAACTATAAGAAGTCTATGGTATTTAAGGTAACTTAGTAAATTTCAGATAATCATGTACGGAACGGAACCCTCTCCACGCGAGTTTAACTCGCACTTGTTCAGTATCGACTTCAAAAACAAACTTTCGTATATTCGCGTCCTTCGCAAGCAACGCCGCCGTAATAAAGCACCATAATACTAAAACCATCTTTTACTGTAATGACTGACTGACAGACAAGAGACAACGCACAGCCTATAAACCACAGGTATAGAAGCAGCGCTAGAAAGCAGAGCTGTTCAAATGGGCCGGCTCGACCGGGGTAGTACCACACTCTCACAGAATATCGGCGTAAAGTAATAGCTTGCTGTTGCGTTTCGTACGGTGAGTGACGAGATCCGGAGGCCTATTCCCTCATCCCCATCCCATCCCCATTCCCCAACCTCCCTAGACAGGCAAACGCATTGGCAGCACCTCTGGTGTTACAGATGTCCATGGGCGGCGGTGACCACTTTCCATCAGGTGGGCCGTCAGCTCGTTTGTCAGTCAAATGACATAAAAAAATATATATAATATATTGCACCAGAGCGTAGGTGAGCATAAGAAATAATGTTTGAAAGTTCATCGCGTAAGGAGGTTAAATAGAGGATGAAAGTGTGTATGGAAGTCGGATGGTTCCTGAGATGTTGCCAACTGCAAAATAGACATATGGCTAGTACTAATTTAAAAAGAAAATAGCTGGAAAACGTAAAACGTTTTTAGTGTTATCACAAAAGTATCCAAACATTTCATAACTTCACTATGATTCGGATCTTGAACATTGTGTTTTAGATTATGTAAAAATGTTTTCGTAATGAATCTTTCACATTTTCAAGAAAAAAACACATTTTTAAATTAGCCGCTAAAACGGTATCTTACTGTCAGCTGTCGCGTGTGACGTCAACATACTAAAACCAGTCGTAAGCGTCAAAGAAAAGCATAGTCTGTATGAGAGTCCGGTCCGAATAACACTCACGGTGATTAACGATTAAGGTGGGCAGCGTGATTCGGAACGCAACCGACCTATGCAAACGAAGAAGTAAAAATTTAAGTTTTTAAGTTATTAAATTCTAAATACTATTTAAATTTTACCTAAATCCTGTTCTATAATGTACTATTGAGGATTAAGCTACCGTTCCACAGAAATATATTAATATTTGTTACTACAGTCTAGTAGCCAACCAATTATGCCTACCAAACCATACCGGTTTTATATCGAACGTTACCTAATGCCGTATTTCTAGGCTATATCACAATTTTCAGATGGCCTTGCCAGTGATCATAAAATGTAAAGTTCAAAACCACCAACGAAGCGAAGGATCGAATCTTAGTAATATTAGTGCGTTATCTTAGTTTACCATAGTAGCGAAACTTGTCCTTCTCTGTCCTTCTGTATCGCGTATTTACATCTCGCTCTATCTTTTGTTTCGCTATCATTTTGTGGTTTTGCGGTAGAGGTGTGCTAGCGGCGTTTAAGCGCTGGCAGAGGCAAGCGAAGTGCTCATGTTGTTTTTGCAAAATAAATTTACTTACTATATTTACTTCAATTAGACCCACTTTCCGGTTTCCGATTGAGCTGGAATTTAGCATGCATATTTAAATTAGATGAAAATGCAATATTATTAACCATAGAATTGATCTGATTATGCAGCCGGAAGTTGGCCATGGGAACTCTGTAATAAACCGACGCAACCCCATCGAGTTTGGGCTCGTTTGATTTGTTTTGGAAAGCACTCCGGTCCTATATGGTTATTTTTTTGTTAACAAGTAATACAATCGGGTTTTTTCATGTTTAATTGTTTTGTCTCCAGTGGCGGCCAACAGCGGCGCGTATCGTTCGCCGTGGCGCTCATGCACGACCCCGAGCTACTGATCCTTGACGAGCCCACGGTTGGCGTGGACCCGCTGCTGCGACAGTCCATCTGGACCCACCTGGTGCGCATCACCAGCTCCGGGGACAAGACTGTCATCATCACCACGCATTATATCGAGGAGGCGCGGCAGGCGCATTGTGTAAGTTGTTAAAAAGATGCTGTTTATTCCCACTGACCTTCGAGTTGATTGTCTATGGTGCAGAGGTGACGCAGCTGCCTATCGCCAGAGGTTGCGGGTTTGAATCCCACCAGGGTCAAACTTTGTGTGATGAGCACGAATGTTTGTACCGGAGTCATGAAAATTGAGTTTAGTTGACCCGCGGTAATCCGATTATCCGACAAACGTTTTGCAAGGCGGATTATCAAAGTCCGACTGCAGAGTACTGTCACCCCACATAGTCCGAAAAATTGCATCTTGTAATCCTACTAATAACATTTCATAGTGGTAAGATTCTATATGTACTATAAAAAGGACACCTGCCCCCGTGGCGGATTCATAACGCGACTACTGTACCTACTCGTAGATGTTATATTATGTATAGCTCATTTACCCCGGTATCCGGGCGACCGGCATCTTAATTACACTTGAAAACCTGATAAGCCGCATGAAAATGCTACTGTTACTAAAATCACCTCAGAAGAATATTAAATGGTCAAAAAAATCGTCTTGGTCGATGCAAAGACATCAACGAAAAATGACAAAGCACCTAGTTGTTCCGATTGAGATACGAGGTTCGTAGGTTTCTTTTTATCCCAAAAAAACACGGTTTAATGGAACAGCGATTACCGAATTCCACGCGGACGAAGTCGCGGGCAACAATCTAGTTGTAATATTCTTTAATGTACAGCCATTTCTTCAGTAATATTACATGTCGTTATTACATATTACACAAATATTTCTGAACCAGACTGCTTATATTTAATAACAAGAGAATGTATGCGGACCGTCAATATAAACTTCAAGACATTTTAGTATTTTTTTATTGTTACAAAAAATCTCGTCTGCGCGTATTTTCAGTGCTGTTAGGCGTCAACTAAGCAAATACTAGAACTACAATTTATGGAAAACTCGCTATTAAGTTGCACCTGACGCGATAACGTGTCTAGTGTCATAAAGCAATACAGTTTTTTTAACATACCTACATAGTTGAATTATTGACGATTTCAATCCAAACGAATTCCTCTGTGAACCGGTTTTGTAAAATATTGGCCTCTATGTTAGGTAACATTCCCATGTTAAGTTGGCTAATATATTGGTTGATCGTGACGAATTTTCTTTGATTAAAGCTTTTGTCCGCGTAGAATTCGTTCTTCGCGGAATATTATATTTTCCCGGGATAAAATGCTATCTCTAATGTCCTATATCTTTGGGAATATTCGAGAATATTGAGAACATCCTAACTCCTATACAAAACTTTGATTCTATATTTAAGAGGAGTGTGACCCTACGGCTTTTCATACAAAAGGCGATAACGATTTCCACCCCTTAAATGCTAACCAATGTTGACCAATTTTTGATAGGTTGTCAGTCAGAACAAAATCTAGGCCTATACGTTTTGGTTGTTTCAATAGTATCAATAAATTCAGTTTTTTGTTGTTTTAGTAACTCTCATACAAACTATTTTCGGCCATTATTCGACTTTGTTGGTCTTTAATCAATATTCAAAAACGTATAGACCTAGTTTTTGTTCTGACTGACAACGTATAAAAAAATGGTGATAATCGGTTAACATTTAAGGGGTGAAAATCGTTGTCGCTTTTTGTATGAAAAGGGTGATTTTTGCCGTTGCTACACAGTCTTAAATAAAGATGGTTTTCAAATATGAAAATACAAAGAAATATGAATAAAAACACGTGATTAATGTTAAGACATGAACTCCCTCTGACGTTGTTGACATCAGAAGGTCAAGGAAGCAAGAGCGTCTTCCCCTTTTAAAAGGTCAGGGTCTGTTTTCGATACTTCTAAGTGATTTACTATATTGTTAACCAAAAAAACACAACCAAGACCATTATACAAATAACACGTAAAAAAACACATAGTGACGATATAGTAAATGACTTAACCAGATTTACATGTAGCCACTGCCACTGCTGCTCGCGCTGCCAGAAATAATTCCCGCATTCTGCTTTCGACGGCAGTGGGTGTTTACATGCTGCTTCCTGACTCACTGCGTGCCAGGCGACGAGTAGCAGCGGCAGGAGCAGGAGAAGTGACCCATTTACATACTCGCGCTGCCCACTTCCATGCTCACTTCCCTGCTCACTTCGGCTGCATGTAAATGAGGCATTAGCACTACCGAATAGATATCCAGGGCCTATATTCTACATTCTTAATTAAAAAAACTACACTTAAGAAAGGAAACGTCGTACTCGATTATGTATAGCACAAAGCTGTCAATATCAGTTAGACGTTTCTTATTTTAACTTAGTGACTTTCGAAAATCACCCTTTTCATACAAAAGGCGATAACGATTTCCGTCCCTTAAAGGTTAACCGATGTTGACCAATTTTTGATAGTTTGTCAGACAGAACCAAATTTAGGCCTATACGTTTTTGTTTTTTCACTATAACCAATAAAATCCGTTTTTAGGGTTCCGTACCTCAAAAGGAAAAAAGGAACCCTTATAGGATCACTCGTGTGTCTGTCTGTCTGTCCGTCTGTCACAGCCAATTTGCTCCGAAACTACTGGACCGATTGAGTTGAAATTTGGTATTCATATGTAAGTTGGTGACCGCAACACGGACGCGGGACGTAAATATATGAATTTTAAACATAGGGGCCACTTTTTGGGGGTAAACTAGAAAATTAAAAAAAAGTTATGCCACCTATATCGTGTGACATATCAAATGAAAGGGCTTATTGTGAGGATCTTAAATATATATATATATTTTTAATTTTAACTAAAACAGTTTAGAAGTTATTCAGGAAAATAGGCGAAAAATGACCATTCCCCCCCCTTATTTCCGAAACTACTGGGGATAAAATTTTGAATAAAATACAGAAAATAGATCTTTGCCTATAGATTACGGGAAAACCTATAAGAAGTCTATGGTATTTAAGGTAACCTAGTAAAATTCAGATAATCATGTTCGGAACGGAACCCTCTCCACGCGAGTTTAACTCGCACTTGTCCGGTTTTTTAAATATTCTCATACAAAACGAATTTCAGCGATTATTTAACATTGATGATCTTTAATCAAAATTCAAAAAAAAGGAACCTATAGACCTAGATTTTGTTCTGACTGACAACCTATCAAAAGGTTGGTCAACATCAGTTAACATTTAAGGGATGGAAATCGTTTGCCTTTTGCGGGCCTTTTGTATGAAAAGGGTGATGAAGTCTCTTAAATGTCTAACTAAACTATATTTCGTATGTTTTATTACAATGCGGCCACCTTTGTTCTCTATTTGATAAGAGCTATTTAAGAAAATAAACTGACTTAATGTGGAACTATATACTAGGTTCTGCCCGCAACTTCGATTACGTAGAATTAGTTATTCCCTCGGAAACTTTTAAATTTTCCGGGATAAATTCGATGCAAATTCGCCCAGCCATTGATGCGTGAAGAATTTACAAATTCCATAGATATTTTTGATAATAAATTTATTCCTTTTCGTATTATTCTTACTGTCACACTAGTGGACCAGCCACAGCGCCCGCGGTATTTTCCATACAAACTTCATCACCCCTCAAAATCCCTCCTTAGGTTACTCAAGGAATGTCTCCTCCAAATTTCAAACCTCTAGGACCACCCGTGTAGGCTGTGCGTTGTCTATAAGTGAGTCACGGTACTGTTTTATATGTATTGATATATTTACGCTTCTGTTCCTCAGATTGGACTCATGCGCAGCGGGCGACTCCTCGCCGAAGAATCTCCTCAGGCGCTGCTCACCATGTACAACTGCATTTCGCTCGAGGACGTGTTCCTGAAGCTATCTAGAAAGCAAGGTTAGTGCCGTAATGTCCACTATCGCCTGTGACTTTAGGTTTAGCTAGTTGACTAGTTGATTACTGTTTGTATGTCTATTTGTTTCAAGAGGTATCACAGGAAAACTACTAAAGTGATTTTGATGAGATTATAACATGCAGATAAACGAGGGTCCCACGTAGCATCAAATCTTTGTTTCATAGTAATTGATCCATTGCAAAAAAGATACAGCCATTTTGTCTGTACATAACAAATGGAATAATAATATTTCGGCGCTTCACAAAAAATGTTCGCATGTAGTTGCTAAAATCTACGTCATTAGCGACGTTTGCTATTGTTTTGCTAAATATAATCTTGTGCTTATGACATTTCCTGGATTGGCAAGTCAGCACATTGACGTCATTAAAGAATGTAGGTACTATACTATCTATCGTAAACCATTAGAATGCTGATTGCTACGTCACATAAAACATGTACCTACTCCTAAAGCTTTTTTTAGAAGAAATGATTATATATCTTTATATAGTAGAAAGTTTTTAAATATGTGTATAAATACTTATAATCATCTGCCAGAGGAACTGAGAACACTCGATGGAAATAAGTTTAAATGTAATAAACAGCGGCCCTAACATAAATGACACAAATATAAATTAAACCCGTTTATCTCTATGACTATCTCTTTCGTCGACACTAGTGCGAGAGAGACGCACTTAGAGATAAGATAGACCTAATCTTATCTTTGTGTCATTCGTGTTAGGGCCGCTGACTGGCTCTTGTACAAATGTTTTTTATTGAATGAAGGTAATTTTGTGTATTATTTGAAGAGATTAAGATTATTTTAATATTTGTACGCCTGGTGGCTGAAAACAATATACTTACACTGTTATTGACATGGTATATTTTATAAAATTGTATTCATGCTAATAAATTGATTTGGTATAATCATCAATGATTGGTAATATTCAGTGCTTAAACAGTTTTTTCTGTGTTGAATAAACATAACCAGAAATATAATTTCGATTATGGAAATTCGTATAGCCTTCAGTTTGTTTTTACAATTAACACGCGCGCTGGCATTCCGCGAGATGGAGACGCAAAGACGTGACTTTGTAAATTTTTGCTATTCATGTAGATTATTATCGATAAACTATGATTGATAAGTTTTCGTAGAACTACATACGCGTTACGGGCTCTTTCATATACGAAATGGTTAGCTTAGTTGGTAGTGACCCCGCCACCGAAGCTAACGGTCCCGGGCTCGGTCCCCCGTAAGGGCAAATATTTGTGTGATGAGCACGAATGTTTGTTCCTGAGTCTTGGATGTTTCCTATGTATTTAAGTATTTATTTATCTATATAAGTATGTATATCGTCGCCTAGTACAACACAAGCCTTTAGTGCTAACTGTGTGACGAGATGAATTTGTGTAAAGATTGTCCTCTGATCTATTTATTTATTACTATTATTATTCATATGTCATCTACCATTGCTTCAAATGTGTCACCTAAGAAACGTCGGAAGATTAACGGTTATTTTTTAATATTTATTTATTATCAGGCAATCAGTTGTAGCAACTGATAAACGCCGGCATCCTATTCTTTATTCAGCGCCCCTATTCGAAAACGTCTGAGTGCTATTGTAGCGATTCGCGAGCGAGATTCTCATCCCATGCTCGCGAGTCGCTACAATATCACTTAAACGTTCTCGTATAGACGCCCAGCGGGTTAGGGCTGCAAGACACAAAGATAAGTTAAACCGCCTTATCTCTAAGTGCGTCTCTCTCACCCTAGTGCCGACGAATGAGATAGTCATAGAGATAAACGTGTTTAACTTATCTTCGTGTGTTGCATGTTAGGGCCGCTGGTTAGACGTGGGTAACTCCGGATTCAATGAGTCAAATGATCCGATTCCGTGAGCGGACTCGATTGACTCACTAAATCCGCGCGATCCTTACTGAGTCCGCGGACTTATTAACTCCGACTGGACTGACAGTACGAAACCTACTCTCGCTTCCGCTCCGGCCGATCCGATGCCGCGTCACTTGATGTCGGTGGTGGAAGTGACTATATACCTAATCTGAATACATGAAATATGTTGAACTTCAAACATGTTACTTGCGAATAGGCCCTGTAAATATTTGTGCTAATATTTTTCAACCAAACTTGTGAAATAAAAAACAATCACTGTGCATATAAATCAAGCATTCAATTGTAAATAAAATCGATTTTTACATACACCAATCTAACACATTGTTAAGATTGACGGTCCTAAGCCTGTGTGTGTACGAAGGGAAATCTATAAACCATTATTTAATCCAATCAACGACAAAAACACCATTAAAAATACTCATCACTCCGGTCCGGTTGGTACCTACATGTATAATTAATACCGATCCGAAAATCCGATGCATTCCGATGAATCATATATGTTTAAAACGCTCCGGACGCGATACGAACCGGACTCATCAAGAGGAGTCGGAATCATTAAGCTGACTGGGATCCGATCGCGGATCGGGACTCAGTGAATCAAATCACTCCGCGGAGTCGAGATTACCCATGTCTACCGCTGGTGCTTCTTTTACGAATGGTGTAATTATCCAGTCTATTCTTGAACTGATTGACATTCAGACCTGAGACCACACCTGGTAGTTGGTTCCACGCTGTTACTTAAGAAGTGCTTTCATTTTATTGTTGAAATGTTTTCATTCAGCTTCCCATGGTGAACCTTAGAGACATAATGGACCATGAAGTACACTTAAAATATAATGGCGTAATTAAGTAATGTCTAACCATACAGTTGTTTTTTATTATAAGATCAATAGGTCAATTCACTAGAGCTGGCACGAATGGAATGAACGAAACTAATGCCATCTATCATTGTGTGAATGCCGTCCTTACAGGGGCCTCCTTGTATTGTGCAAGCAACTGTACTTTTCCATCGTTCTAGAAAAAAATAGTACATTGTGCATCTAGGGCCGTAAGAAGGGGATAACTAACGAGAGTCTGTTAGAAGCCCGACGCCGATAGGCGAGGGCTTTTATGACTCGAGTTTGTTATCCCCTTACTGCCCGTGATACACACAATGTTTATCATCACATTTGCGAGGAAATGAAATAAAAATTAGACAAAAAAGTATATATTTTAATTTTATTTCCATTTTACATCGTGAATTACCATCAGGTGGGTGTTCATGAACTGAGCGTACGTTGCGATCAGCGCGGGGCAGCTCCGCCGGCTTGCGGTCGCGCGCCCCGCCGGCTGCGGCTCCCGAGCAGCTCCGCCGACCTGGCGCACTTAACTGCCCGCGGGAGTTCGAAACCATACAAAATTCATAACTCCCTAGGGAGTTATGGATTGTGTATGGTTTATAACTCCCGCTGACGGCGGGGCCCATAGAGGAGTTAAATCGGCTATAGTTGCTCTATACGCTTGCGTATAATAACACCCTTTCCGAGCAAGTGTGATGAAAAACATATAAACTGCCTATTATCATGAATACACGTTTATGTCAGCGGTCAATGTCAAGATTGTAATGTGTAGGTAAGCAAAGTTTTTACTTCTTCCTATATTTGTTTTCATTTCATAGAACATGAACGAGCCTGTAACAATATTCACGACTTGAATTCTGGATAGGGTGTTCAGATTGCAAACATAGACGAAGGATATCAATATCAAATGAAGCTATTTGCTAGCTTTCCGTCTAACCAATAGCGTGCAGTTGAACATTATCATTAAAATTCCAGGATACCAGACTTGCTCCGCTTAACAAGCAATCTCAACTGATTACAGTAAATACGGATCTACAATTTCCTAACAACGAAATCCTTCCGATGCATTTTTTGTAACCTTGCATTGTGCATATTTGAACACGCGATGGCTGTAAATATTATACTTACGACTTTATTAACATTATAGGCAGACTGAAAAACCAAACCCTTCTTCAATCCAGTAAAACCAGCATCACGTCACATTGTCGCATTGACGATGCGATACCGTAAAGCTGACTATTGTCTTCTATTGGAAGACGTCATACATATAGGTATAAAACGCCCTGCTGCGGCCGCGCCAAGCCAAACCAAGCGTATGATATGTTGTCATCAGCGGCCCTAACATACATGGCACAAAGATAAATTAGAACCGTTTATCTCTAAGTGCGTCTCTCTCACACTAGTGCCGACGAAAGAGATAGTCATAGAGATAAACGGGTTTAATTTATCTTTTTGGCATGCATGCCACAAAGATAAATTAAATCCGTTTATCAATATGACTATCTCTTTCGTCGGCACTAGTGTGAGAGAGACGCACTTAGAGATAAGAAGGTCTATCTTATCTTTGTGTCATGCATGTTAGGGCCGCAGAAAGTGGTAATTTTACTAATCGATAACACATTTGATAATTCGGAATGTTCTGAGGGGCACTGCAAAGTAACAAAAACGGTAGAATTATTGTCAAAGCTCAATACAAAATAAATGCCTGAACCATAAATGTTTCTACTCTACTCTATTAACTTTCAAGAAAAATACAGCAACTATTGCCTACAATGTCTAAAAAAAGTTTAAGTATTCACAAAATTTAGAATGTACGAAAAACATACTTATTTGCTTTGTATTTGCTAAGTGAAAGTATACTCGAGGCGAGCATAGTGAATACATTTGACGCGGTTTATGTAACTGCAACAATAGAAGAAAGGTCAACTTGTGGAATTACAACCGATCTTATAGTAGAGTATAGTAGTTATTTTTTATTACCATAGACAGAAATGGCCCGGTTTTAATCATTCTCTTAGCGCAGTATATTCACGCCGGGACACCTTGCGAACGCATACCACTGGCCCTAACATGAATGACACCAAGATAAATTAAACCCGTTTATCTCTATGACTATCTCTTTCGTCGGCACTAGTGTGAGAGAGACGCACTTAGAGATAAGACGGTCTTTCTTATCTTTGTGTCATTCATGTTAGGGCCGCTGACTAACAAACTACATTAGTTGTTCCGTGAGCTGTAGACGTTGCGACAATGTTATCCCCATACATCGACATAGGTCGCAGTCAGTTTAGCAACACCGCAAATACGTTTATAATTGCAATATCCCCATATCTCCGCCATTTTGAAGAATTTCGAAAATTTGAATCGACGAAACAAATCTATATAATTATCGAACCTGCTCACAAAACTTCATGAGAAACGGTTGAGAAATGCGATCTGTAGAACACCCGGAGATTCGGACATACGAAAGCATTTTTGCCCAAGCTGAACGTTTTTGTCTTCATTTATTTTTATAATCGACCTCTTAAAGAAATTGGATGTCTGTATAAGACGTCCCGGTGTCTCAGTTGGCAGAGCATTGCCTCCGATGTAAGGAAATGCCATCGTCAAGTTCAGCTGTTTACTTTTTCTGTGCTGATTCCTCATCATTTCAACCCGGGGACGTCCACTGCTGCGGACCTAACATGAATGACACAAAGATAAGATAGACCGTCTTATCTCTAAGCGCGTTTCTCTCACACTAGTGCCGACGAAAGAGATAGTCATAGAGATAAACGGGTTTAATTTATCTTTGGGTCATTTATGTTAGGGCCGCTGAACATAGATCTGCCCGACAAACGAACGATCGCGTTCACAGAAGGCGTTCTGTGTCCAACGGCCTCCAGCAACCTTCACAAGGTCGCGCCATCTTGAAAGGCGCCGACCCACGCTACGTTTCCCGGTCCGTGGTGTCCTCTCGAGAACCCTGATTGATTACGAATCTTACTTCTTTTTCCAGGCCAATCGAACCAAGTAGTGGAGCTGAACGTGTCCGGCGGAGGCCTCGGCCTCAACAAGCTGTCGCGGCGCGAGGAGGCGCCGTACGCCGCCGACGACCCGCAAGCCAAGGGGCTGTACTTCTGTCAGAGCAAGGAGGTGCTCATTGGTGACGCCGCCATCAGCAATGGAGACGTAAGCACTAATTTTTAAGTTCAGCTGAAACATTTGACAGCAGCTATTTTTCACATGACTATTTTTTAGGCAGATAAAATGGGCAAGTAATTTTAAGGGACGCGTATTTCTTTTTGCGAAAGCTCCCGTTTTCATATATAGAAAAATTGAGTTTAAAAAGTTGTACATCTGCATCTGCAGTGACATTACACGATCTGTAAAGTGCACGCGTGGAGACTCCTTTAACTGTGGGACGAGGCGTGTGCCCTTATTGGGATGTATATAATGAAACCTAAACTTGAGTTCCTATTTTAATGTTACAAAGTCATATATTATGTCTCAATAATTATATCAACAAAAATATTTGTTTTCAGCTACCCGGCAAGCTGAATCATACGAAAACGCCTCAATTCGACTTCTGCGAAGATCTTTTTAATGTAAGTTCAAAAAATACTCCACACTAATAATATAAATACGATAATGTTTATTTGCTCTGTGATCACGGCCACCGGCTTTACAATTTTTCATAACCAGGCAAATATATACCCTGTTATATGTAGATGGAATACCTACTGTTTGTTTGTACCGGTAACTTAGAAGGATTTTCAGGAATATTTATAAATACAAGAAATATAAGAAATGCATCGGTAGATGGCGCTGTCTACTCTGATAAGTCGACGGGAAATCCGCTTAGTCATCTGTGATCTGTGCTAATGTTATAAAAGCGAAACTATTTGTTTGTCTTTCACGTCAAAACGGAGCAACGGATGATTTTTTTGCATAGCGATAGTTGAATCGAAAACATCGTAAGGAAACTGGCATACATCTGCCAGGTAATTCAATAATGTAAAGTCCCCAATCTGAACTGATCCCGCGTGGGGACTACTGAAGTGGGACGTACATAGGCCGATGATGATGACCTGAAGGATATATTGGTGAAGAAAACATTTAATGTTTTAGCGTTTTCTTGAGCTTCTATAATTTATTTTCCAGCTAACCTCCCGCGGTAAGATCAAGGCCCTCATCCAGAAGAACTTCCTCCGCATGTGGCGGAACATCGGCGTGATGCTGTTTATCTTCGTGCTGCCCGTCATGCAGGTCATCCTGTTCTGTCTGGCCATTGGACGCGATCCCAGCGGGCTTAGGCTGGTTAGTATTCAATACAAATACAATAACCCTCTTTGCTTTGGCGTAGTCGGTTAAAAACACTCTAGTTCATGTCATCAATAAATTATATCATAATTAAAAACCGAGCGATAAATTAGTTATACATTATGATAATTCACCTCAACCCGTGCTTTATTCTCGCCTTGACCCTACGCCGCCCGCTGCCAAGAGCGCGCAGCTACCCACCTCTTCAATATGGTGGATGAAAAACTTTGTATGACCATCGATCAAATAGTGTGTGCACCTTTGCAGTTTATTAAAATTATAAGATTATATTATGAAACTCGCCTGCCACTCGTTTCATAAACACTAACTCGTGTTCTATCTAACCTTTAGTGTGCAACAGTTGCATAAATATCTATTATTAGACAGCTAGGATAACAACATGAATAAAGAGCACAAGCGAATGATTTACTAACACGCACAGCAGTCTACTTACCGTCGAAGACTTAGCTGCCGTTAATAATATTTATGTTAGCAGGATTCGCCATCAAACATTTAAACTCTTTCATGTTAGGTATATCCCATTTTGCCTGATTGACAACTTTATCTTACTTCCTTTTGGACCCGGATATCTCAACTACCTAACGATCACGTTATCTAATTTAGTCATAGACTAATTGTATACCTAATTACCTATGCGAAAGACGAATTGTATACCTAAAAAATCGGATCAATGATTCGAAAGTTATCCTATGACAAACATTGTGTCCACTGGCGTCACCACAGAAACGCTTCCCTCAACCAAATTTGCACGTTCCTCAGGCGATAGTGAATAACGACGTGAACGTCGTCGACGGCTACTGCCCCTACAACTCCTCGTGCTCTATGAAGAACCTGTCGTGCCGCTACCTGGACCACCTGAAGAACGGCTCTATCATCAAGGAGTACTACGCCGACCTCACGGGCGCGCTGGACGCCGTCAGGGACGGCGATGCCTGGGGAGCTATTTATTTCAATGAGAACTATACGGATTCCCTCGTAGCGAGATTGGCTTTGGGTGAGATTATTTTTCATGTATTATATTTTAAAATATTTGTCAATTAATACTATTTAAATGATGGTGAAAACTGCATCAAAATTGGAAACTGTGGACCTCTCGTACAGTTCCCACCCAGCTTCAAATTTTTGAATGTTTACAGACCTACCTAAATGCTGCAAAGAGCATAAAACCCTTTATGTAACAACCTAACCCTCATCCACAGCGGACACGGCGGACGAAGAGACGATCGAGTCCTCGGAGGTGCAGGTGTGGCTGGACATGTCCAACCAGCAGATCGGGCTCATGCTTAACCGGGACATACAGTTCTCCTACCGCGACTTCGCCAAGGTACGGACTATATGGATGACTTTATGATAGTTCTTTCAAGTATTGTTCTGATAATGCAAATGCTTGGAGCACCTATGAATTTCAGTAGCCTTTATATTATTTTGAATGCAAATGCATTCAAAATTCAAATGCAAGCTTTACTAAATATGTCCTATGTATGTGGACGACTTTATGATAAGTCAGAAATAAAACCCAAAGCAATATCTTCCGCAGGCAACAATTATCCCTAGGAAGGCGATTTGCTTACACGTGCAGGTTTTTGATGGTGGGACGTGGCTTAGACAGAAAAAAAAATTCACTATTCTAGAAATATTCCTTATAAGATCTGTTATATAATCATCAAATTTCCTATCCCAGGGTCTGCTGAGTACGTGCGACTACAACCCCAAAGTGGGAGACATCCCAATCGACTTCAAGGAACCCATTTATGGTGATAACAACCCCTCATTCACGGACTTCGTCGCTCCTGGTGTAATTCTTACGTGAGTTTTAATTTTTGATGTGTAACATCTTTCCTCTCGCTTTCCTCTGTGGGAGTGATTTCGTGAAAAGGGACGGAAGTGTGTAACAGGAAGCCGGGGAAGCGCTATTTGATTTGACCAATGAGCACGCGCTATTTGATTTGACCAATGAGCGCAGCTGTCAGCCAACTGTGGGCGTGTGTGTGATGAGAAAGAAAAAGGGAAGTAGAGAAGGAGAACGCATCAGCTGTGCGCGTAACTTATAGTGTTGTCTATAAAGTGTGCTGTTATAATAACCTTTTGACTTTTTAATAGCTCTATAAAGCAATACGAAAGAGAGATTACTTAGTCTCAGGATATAATGTCAATGTTGCTTATTACGAAGGTGAGATGTCAGGTGTTACACATCATTATGCGACTACTGTAAGGGACCTTCGTTCTTTTAGGGTTCCGTACTTCAAAAGAAAAAAACGGAACCCTTATAGGATCATTTGTGTGTCTGCCTGTCTGTCACAGCCAATTTGCTTCGAAACTACAGAACCGATTGAGTTGTTTGGTACACATGTAACTTGGTGCTATGGGTAATATGGACGTGTAACGTATATAAATGAATTAAAAAATGGGTCCGCTTTTGGGCGGTATGTTAGAAAATTAAAAAAAAAAATTGCGAACCTTTAATAGGTAAAAAATCGGACAAGTGTGAGTAGAACTTGCGCACGAACCTTCCTTTCCTTCCTTACCATTATTTATAATCAAGCAAAAAAAAAGACGTTTGTTGTATGGGAGTCCCCCTTAAATGGGTCTCGTTTTTACCCTTCGGGTACGGAACCCTAAACAGCTGACCCTAAAAGTTGTTGCGGCGCAGGATCGTGTTCTTCCTGGCGGTGGCGCTGACGTCGTCGGCGCTGATCGTGGAGCGCACCGAGGGGCTGCTGGACCGCTCCTGGGTGGCCGGCGTGGCGCCCGGCGAGATCCTGTTCTCGCACGTGGTCACGCAGTTCGTGGTCATGCTCGGCCAGACCGCGCTCGTGCTCGTGTTCATGATCCTCGTGTTCGGCGTCAAGTGCAACGGCAACATCGCCTGGGTCGTCATGCTCACGCTGCTGCAAGGTGAGCCCACTGGACTAAGTGTAAGCGTTGCGTACCGTGGGTCGAACAATGGGTTGTACGCATGAAAATAGGCTAGTTTCCTGAAAAATTCTACTTAGTCCGTCAGTTAGATTATCAAAAAATATTGAACGCATATTTTTTATTTTGTCAATTAAACAAAAACTGACGAAGATACCGTGCGTCGACGTTCCGCGTGACGTCCCAACTTTGCACACTTTTTACCATTAAGTGACATCAGCCCCACTCCCGAACTTTGATGCGCGTAATTTTGTCAATTTTGATTAATTTGATAAAGCACAAAAAACATTTTCAACATTTTTGGATAATCTAACTGGTTGACTAATTAGAATTATTATTTTTAGCCAGAAAACATCCCTATTATATCAACTAAGAAAAATAGAGGTTTATTAACGGACAAAATAAGTTTAAAAAAATGAATTTTGAAATCTGATTGTATTTCAGCATCAATTAATACCTATACCAAAAATTCGGTTCCAATTCCTCATGAAAAAGTGAACAAATTTTATGCGAACGAAATCGATGGCGAGAACGAATCTATGAATGTTTTAGAATTTCATTCCTAGTAGCCTAATAGTCTCTCTAGATCTACCACGAACATTTCATTCAAGGAAAACACATCGTGAGGAAACCTTACGTCTGCAAAATAATTTAAAGATGTATAAAAAAAGTCCCCAATGGCACTACATCTGCGCGATACTCCTGCCCTGAGTAATTAGAATTTTTCAAAAAACTTCCTTACTCTCGGGAGTTCGTTACCTTTTTCTAACTTTATGAAATACATTACTTGCTAAACTAAATTTTGCGGGGGCCCTAGGCAACCCCTAAAGGGGCTCGTAAAAGGACTTGTTTTTCAGCAATTTATTGCTGCAATTCGGGCTATCCTCAAAAGTTTACATTCAAACTTTTTGTCTCCATTAGTGATGTAATATGTAATCTTTTTGAACTGCAGCTATAAATTACCGAAAAACGAGCCCGTTTACAAGTTTGTTAATGTCGTATCCACCCCTGATGATGATGATAAGGATTCTATGAATTCAACTGTCCTATTAACCACCAAATTTTCCCAGGTCTTTGCGGCATGTGCTTCGGGTTCGTGATCTCCGCGGCGTGCGAGCTGGAGCGGAACGCCATCCAACTCGCCCTCGGCTCGTTCTACCCCACGCTCCTGCTCTCTGGAGTCATCTGGCCCATCGAAGGCATGCCCTGGATACTCCGCTACGTGTCTCTCTGTCTCCCTCTTACCTTAGCGACCACCTCGCTCAGATCTATCCTGACCAGAGGCTGGCCTCTTTCCGATCCTGAAGTCTATATGGGTTTCCTATCAACTTTACTGTGGATCGCGCTATTTTTAGTGGTAACGATGACGATATTAAGATTTAAACGCGGTTAGGTTAGTTTTTTTAAGTTTCTCGGGCAAGTCTTAAGGTGAAGGGACATTCTGCCTTTCCACTAGGCTTTATACAAACGTTCACAGATAAAAAATATGCGGATGCCCCACTGTAGTATACATTTGTTATTAAAGGTTGGCTTGAGTGTGGTGTCAACGTTGCTGGATTTAATTGACATGTCCTGGCGTAAATTCTTCGCAATATCATTGACATTTTAAAAGACAAATATAAGTTTGACGTTGTAAAGACTATTTTAATGTGTAGTGTTGCCAGTTATTGACATCAAATTTAATATGAAATGACGTACCGAAGTTTTATTTTAAATAGTTATAAACGTTTGTATGGTCTATTTTTTCCCGAGCGGTTTCCATTTGCTCAATCCGAACAAACTGACTTATAGTCCATAGCTAATGACTTAGTCGAATGTAAATATTAGTATTGTATTTATAACTTATCATAAGTACGTAGGTACTGTAGGGTTATTCGGGAATGTTAGCAATAATAAAAAATTAGTCGCGCTTTGAGGGATTCTACTCCTTTACACAATCGCCTAGCGAAGATTTAACGCTTAAAGTTACAATGGGTAAATACTGGCAACATCGCAGAAGATCTGACACATGTCATAGAATATTGCCATTTGTCCTGTACAATTGTAACTGTTCAGGCGATCGTGTAAAGGAGCCATTGCATTGGCCTTTTTAGGACTTCAGTTGAGATACCTGATGAAATGAGTTACCATAGTTTAAGATGGTGCCATAGACAATAGTGATTGTACCCCGATTGACGAATTGGACCTATTTATTCTCGCTTCTCAATGTGCCGCCATCTTTTATCATGAAAAATTCCGGAAAATTTTACGTGAACAATGGATAGCTTTACAGAGTGAAATTTAATTTTAATTTAGTTTTATTGTACAGTAAGTTAGTTTATCATTTTGTATTGACTTTAATAGGTTTGACAGTTGTATGGTGTTGCATGTGTAGAAAATTGTATTTTTTTTATGATGGTTAATAGGTTAAGTGCTTGCACTAGCGGTTAGAACCGGTTTATAAAGATCTAGAGAGTAAAGTGGCAGACTGTGATTATTTTTGCTAACATTGACATTTTTGTAATTATAATTAAACAATTATACTGTACCAAATACACTGGTGTTTCTATACCTACCTAAACCTGTGTTTTAATTAGATATTTATCATATGTACTATATGTTGTTCTCATCGGGATATAGTCCTTGTCAAGACAAATCCAACGAGCCCAAACACGACAGAGCTATCTTGTTTATTTGAAGAGTTCCAATGGTTACCTTCCGACTCCATCATCAGACCAGCTTCATGGTACCATCACTGAAGTTACTTAGAAATGGCAAATTTCAGCTCAATCTCATGCCACCAAATACTGGAAAAATGTATTACAATTTTGAAACGGAAAAACAGACAGACATAAACAAAGCTAGAAATATAAAAGCTTGTAAAAACTGAATGTTAGTTTATTTTATGCTCAGTTTTTTTTTGTAAATCATAAATCCATCAACAAAGAAATTTTTACTACCTAATAAGAAATACAAGCATGGAAAACCAGCACTTGGCTGACCAATCAAACTTTAACCACAGAATAGATAATAGTACCTACTAACGAAACGTACAGAAGAATCACTGTCTAACAAAACCGGTGTTTAGGTACAAAAATATGCCTAATCATGCCTTCTCCCACCGTCGCATAAAACGTGCTCTTTCATGTACCCTAGGTTTGTCAGTTTTTTATCCGCGTCACCCAACAACAAAACATCTAGGCTACTCGGTGACGCGCGAATCGGCCAGCGAGCGAGCGAGCGGCCACCTACTGCATTTTCAGCTCCAAGCCATAGTATAAAGAGAGGAAGTAGGCCATCTCCGGCCCAATCCGCGATATAATTGCCTACTGTCACAGGGTTGTCACTTTTACAATACACACACCCAATACATACACATACACATTATACACATTGTACACAGCAATGCGTTCTCTTGCGATTATCATTTTTCATTCATTTAGCGGTGCCGAAAAGCCGTGACGCGCTAACCTCGTGCGGTTAGCCCCGACTGGCGCACTGAGAAACGGGTCGAGATTTTGTTAAAGTGTGCGTGCGGCGACGCATAGATACTTTGGCGCATACAAGCCGCGCGCGGTACGTTTGTATCGCTTACTTTCCCTCTTTATACTATGTCCGAGCTGTCCGACGGCCGAGCGTACCTAACGTGAGGAATTTGAGTGGCGATTGCATGAGCCAGTCAATATTTTCGACCGAGAGAGCGAAGCGTCTCCTTTTCAGCTCGGGCAAAAATGCTTTCGTATGTCATGCTGTCCATTCGTTCACTACGGGTCGCATTTATCAACCGATTCGTGAGCAGGTTCGATAATTACATATATGGTTTTTTTTTTTGTCGATTAAGTTACTCGAAATTTTTCAAAATGGCGGTGATATGGGGCTTTTGCGATTACAAAGTTATTTGCAGTGTTGGTAAACTGACCGCGTCGTATGACGGTTTATGGGAATAACAGTTTTCCAACGGCAATGTAGTGGATCGCGAGCGCGAGGTCTACAGCTCACGGAGCCACTAGTTTATCATCTATGGTGTGCCTTGATTGGCTCCTTCGAATTCATGGTATGTTAATTTCGGTTAGCTATGTTAAGTGGGTTAGTTTGTCAACATTTAGTTACCTAAACGAATAGATAATGATGCAAATACTTTATCAAGCTCGTATCTTACTCGAACCCGGAGATCCAAAAACAATCTTAATTACATTACATTAAAGTTCAAATTTAAATATATCTCATTAGCAAAATACTCGTTTGAAAAGTTCATCCGTCGGATAACTTATAGCTCGACTTCAACAACAGAAAGTTTATGCTCGAAACTGTTATTGTAAAAAGTATACATATTATATTTATAGTTTTTTTCCTAAAGGTAGGTACAGATAAATAATAAAATCATCGATTAAAAGGGAGTAATATTTATTTTCCCAAAACAAATAAGGAATCATATGATCATTCAAACATTATTTGTAATTATTTCGTTAAAATCTCGCTCAGAGCCTTCTTTTTCTTCAACCCTTTGTCAAACTTGTGCTTCTGTGGAAATAAAACATATGTTAAGTAAACAGTACTTATATAATATAACATTAAACAGTATACTGGGACTAGTATTACAAGTTACAAGGAGTTATGCAATGGGCCCCTGGGTATTTTTGTTTTTTTTTTCTTCTAGTTAAATGACGTCACATGCGAGAGCTAATAGTGGATAGCGTTTTGCCGACAAAAAAAAGGTTAGGTATGTATTTTTACCGTTTTTTCCTTTAGAATGACTAAATTTAATAACAAGCAACCTGAAATATTGTTTGAAAAGCAGTCAAGAACCGAATTGTCTCTTATATCTATACTAGCTTCTACCCGCGACTTCGTCCGCGTGGAACTCGGTTAAAACTTAAAAAAAATCCGAAATAAAAAGTATCCTATATCCTTCCAAATACCAAATATGTGTACAAGTTTCATGATGATCGGTTAAGTAATATTTACGAGAAAGCGTAACAATAAAAAAACTTACATTCGCATTTATAATATTAGTAAGGATTATTGTAAAGTTTCTATGCGTTCCAGCTAAAATGTCCAAAACCACAACTGAACTAGGTTTGTATGAAGCGGTACTCAAGGACTGGGTCCTTAAGTTGTTGCTAAAAGTGCCATTTCTGTCTGGTTCATTCGCCTAGTTTCAGCGGTTATTTTACCCAAAATTCTTAAGAGCTTACCTTCTTTTTCTCAGCAGTCACACCGACGAACTCTTTCCTGGCTTTCTTCTCGCGGACAGGCTTGTCTTCTCGGGACTGCTTGCTGGGGGAACCCTCACCAGCCTCCTGAAAAAATTAACTCAATTGATTTCGGAATATAGTGTTTCAGTTCGTACTCGAGTTACCTCTCCATACAGACCAAAACTACTCTCTACTTTAAATGGAATACAACATTATATTATTTCTCTAAGGTGTTTTTTTGTGGCAACGCCATTTCTCCCTTAAGATAATTTTAAAGCATAATTCAAAATTATTGACGAAAAATAGACAAATAGAGTAATGTCAATGCTTTCGTCAAAAAAATATTTTAGAATCACACATATTGAAACAGACATCTATTGACAGTTTGTTTAACTAACAGGTGTGTAAGCTATTCGGAAATACGTACTGGTAGCGCCATCTATTGACAGCCTGCGTACGGATCATTAACCCAAATGTATCTGTTTTAAAGTTAAACGCATGCATTCTGCTTGGTTTATTGCACATGTGTAAGTTTTGTACGGGCGAATAGCCATATTCCTGACATATTTATTTACTACTCTTCATAATTAAGATACCGTTCATTAATAAATTCTTGCATTTACTTAATTGTTACTGCTTGTTAAGGCATAGAGATAAATATTATACATATACTTATATGCACACGCATTCGACCGTTGCGTTCGAACCCGTCGACTACCTGAAAACCGGCTGCGGACCTACTTGTGACGTCACGCAAGATATCACGACTTCAGCAGCCAATAGCAGGTGCATATCACGTCATATTGCACCAATGAGGAGCCGCTTGACGCGCCTACTACATCCCTTCGAATGATTTTTGAAAGTCAATGGACGCCCTTGCTCGCTTTACCTTCATTGCATAAGCTCGCTCTGCCTACGCATTCCTTAATATAATTTTTATGTCACTACCAAATTGATATCTGTAGTATATTTTGTGTTTGAATTGTAAGAACCAAATGTAATGTATTAATTAGACGATAATTTGTCTTTTCTGAGCAAGCTAATTTATTCTATCTTTAAGTGGAAACTGTTTTGGCCTATGTATTAACTATCCTATAATTTTATTTTGTATTATAAACGCTGTTTGTTTCCCATATCAATAAAAAAAAAAAAAAAAAAAAAAGATATGTATATACGTTGAATACTATTAATCGCAAAGTATTAATATTCGCTGCCTCGTCATTTTCACCTGCCATCCACATCAACATCAAGATCATTCCAGAGCTTCGAGTTGTGTCTAACGCAACACTGTGCTAATATTCGCATGCGTCAACTTGTAATACTTAACATTAGAAACATCTAGAAGCAATAAATCAAACCATACCTGTTGCTTCCTTTTATTTATTCTTCTAAAAGCTCCCTCTTTCTTTTCACCTTCACCATCTTGCCTCCCAAAACGATTGCCTCCGCTTCCCTGGAAATTTCCCTGATTTCCTTGGAACTCCCTTTGCCTGTTGCCCTGACTGACTTTCTTTCCTTGGAACTTAGATCCTTGGTTCATTCCTGGCCTGCCTTGGTTCATTCCCGGCCTGCCTTGGTTCATTCCCGGCCTGCCTTGGTTCATTCCCGGCCTGCCTTGGTTCATTCCTGGCCTGCCCTGGTTCATTCCCGGCCTGCCATGGTTCATTCCTTGCCTGCCTTGGTTCATATCTGGCCTGCCTTGCTTGAATTCCCTCTTCTGTGAGTGACGCTGTGTGACTTGAGTGCATCTCTTCACCCTCATTATTCTGTTCTTTATGGTTAAATCTTCTTCGGTTAAAGCTAGGGCTAATTCTACGCCATCTTTAGAAGTGAAGTTGACGTAAGCGAAGCCTGTAAATACAAAATATAATATATATCTAATGTCGACTTGGATATTGGCGAAATACATCTTAGACTGATATGAAAGCCATCAAAATAACCTCCTCCTTTTTTGAAGTCGGTTAAAAAACCACCGCGCCACGTCTAGAACCTCATGAAAAGACTAAATGGGAATGGAAACTAAATTTAGAATGAAGGTCCTGCTGAGATTTTCTCATGGCGCTAAAATGTACGGTGTTAATAAATAATTAAATCTTGAAGACCAGAAAGGCATTGGTAGAGTCTCTTATGTTGCAAATGTCCATAGCAGTCGTCTAAAAACAGAGCTCTAACAGAGTCATTCCTTCTCGTTCCAACGTTTGCGGCTCGGACACATACGATTGATATTTTATATACATCCGAAGTCTATCTGTTTGCCTGTCTTGAGATTTCATGATAAGTGAGTTCATGAGTAGGTTAGGAACGCGAGGGAGTATTTTGCTTTTATATAAAATAGATTCCATCGTAAAATCTTATTTCGCAATCGCTCAAAGGTTAACTGGAAGATCCCTTCAATTTTGTGAATATACCAACCTTTCCCCGCATTGGTCTTCTTGTCCCTCACAATCCTGACGGACTGGATCTCCCCGCACCCCTGGAACTTCTCCCGGAGCCCGTCGTCCTCGAGCGCGAACGGTACGTTGCCCACGAACACGGCGCAGTGAGGGTCGTGCTCGGCGCCGGTGCTGCCGCTGCGAGTCACCCGGAGGTGGTGATCGTTCAGAACCGTGTTGTTTTCCAATAGAGCCTGGAGGTTAAATCAATCGAGACATCGGGTTGGTATCATAACGACTACATTGTCAAAACGACCAAATCATCATAAGGTCCAGATCTCAGAAGGACCATCTCCATAGAAAGCCTATATCTCCGAATTACTTGGTAGCAAAACGACTGGTTCTCGAAAATACATCTTTAATTGACCACATCTCAAAAAGACCAGACCAAATGCACATCTACCTCCAATTTTTGTAGTGGTAGAGCCAAACAGTAATCCTCACTAGATAGATGATTACTGTTCGAATGGGCCGGCTCGACCGGGGTAGTACCACACTCTCACAGAATATTGGCCTAAAGTAATAGCTTGCTATTGCGTTTCGTACGGTGAGTGACGAGATCCGGAGGCCTATTCCCTCATCCCTATCCCATCCCCATTCCTCATCCTCCCTAGACTGGCAGCGCATTGGCAGCACCTCTGGTGTTGCAGATGTCCATGGGCGGCGGTGACCACTTTCCATCAGGTGGGCCGTCGCCAATTAACATTAAAAAAAAAAATGTTAACGGGCTCATTCACTTCCGTTAAAATAATTAAAGTCCGTTAAACGTTAAACGTCCGGGAGATGTTGAGAGTCTGTGAGACCTATGCGGAAGCCCATGGTCTCATATATAATGCCAAGAAAAGCGAGTATATGGTGTTCAAGTCGCGCAGAATGAACCCCGGGTGTGTTCCCCCGGTTTCACTCAACGGTAAACCCTTAAATAGGGTCACTCAATTTAGGTATCGTATAACAGAGGACCTGAAAGATGACCTAGACATAGAAAGGGAACGGAGGGCATTGGCAGTGCGGGCTAATATGTTGGCGCGTAGATTTGCTCGTTGCTCAAAACAAGTTAAAATTACCCTGTTCAAGGCGTTCTGTCAAGTATTCTACACGAGCAGTCTATGGGTCAACTACACTCAGAGAGCCTACAATTCCCTCCGGGTGCAGTACAACAACGCCTTCAGGGTCCTGTTGGGGCTGCCCCGATATTGCAGCGCGAAAGGGATGTTTGCCGACGAACGAATGGATGACTTCTATGCCATCAGGCGGAAACAAATAGCATCACTGATGGGTCGAATTCGGGGCAGTAACACAGGGATACTGAAAGTAATTGCGGGTAAATTAGATTGTTCCATCCTGAAAGCCTGGGTGACCATTATTGTGAGGCAATAGTTATAATTATAATTATTATCAGTGACATTCAGCTATGACATTTTATTTCTTTTTATTTTATTCCAATTTCTCTGTAGTGTGATTAAAACTAAACTATTTGTGACATGGCTGTTCTATCAAATTTTGTTATTGTAATGTGTTATTTTTAAATTTATTATTGTGTCATTCCTAGTCATTTTTATTGAACTTATTTAAATTATTATAGTTGTTGTGCTTATTATAATTATAATTATTAGTATGGGGATCTGTAAATATTGTGATTTGTGTTTTTTTTTTATTCTGTGTCTTAATGTCATATTTTAATTTTTAATGATAGTATTATTGTAATAATTATGAATCTTCGTTATTCGAAATAAAAATGAATTGAATTGAATTGAATTTGTTAATTAAGTGCCTACTATTTACCAAAGGGACACCGCGCGGCTTATGACAGATAGCTTTTGATTTGAATTTGATCTCTAAATAATAGGTATTATTACAAACTCTAATGCAATACCCTATTTTTACTAATATTTCGTGTCCTGCCTAAACTTCCATATCACATAACAACATATTTTATAAGTAAATAACTAACGCAACGACATATAAAATGCAATTTCCAACGATTAACGTTAACTTCCGTTAATTCTTCCGAAATGTAACACGTTAACGTTTGACAAAGTTAACTTTTTTAGTAACTGATTAGCGATTAACGAAGTTAACTATTTGATTAATGGTGCCCAGCTATGTCCGTACTTACTATCATAATTATAAACACACTTTTACCCGCAACTTTGTTAGCATGTTATTCGGTTATAGTTATTCCTGCAGAAACAGTATGTTCAAAACATGTTCGACTATTTCTGACAATAAATCGTGAGTAAAGCCGTGTGTTTTTCAGATGTAGATTTTCTTTTAGCCAATGCAAATGCTAAATATAAAGTTTAATTCCGCACATGACCGAGCAAGCCGACTAGGCTATTATGACTAAGGTCCGACCGAGATCTCGGTCTCGGTCTCGGTCTCGGCAAATCTCGGCCAAAAATCGTGCCGAGATCTCGGTCTCGGTCTCGGCCCAAAACGGCCGAGATTCTCGGCCGCGGCCGAGACTCTGCGGCACTCGTTTTAAATTTTGCCGCGTGGTTTACCGCGGGTGACGCGAGCTTTCCTTGCGTTTTTGATTGGTCGCCCCGCCCGGGCGCAGTGTCGTGCGACTTTAGCGACACCTGCAATTTCTTTTTAAAACGAATTGTTGAAGTAACGAGATAATATAAGTGATTTATACTGGTGCGGAGCTGTAATTTATAAATTATTTATTTTATACACACGGTGAATTACACGTTGATGCATTAATATTTAAAGTGGAGCGTTAATATAGGTAAGTAAATGTACTTATTGTTTTATAGTCGTGTTAAGGTTTGTTTGAATCGGTAAGTAGGTATACGGTGAATACATCTTGCTCATGTCATTTTAATGTGTACGAATAAATAGTTGTTTTGATTCTTATATGTTAATTAAATAATACCTACAACTCGAATTTGATAATAACAGATACGTGTACTGGCAAATATTGGTTAAATAGCGTTCGTTTATAAATTATATACAATTTTACTATTATGGAAGTGTAGTCAGTCTGTTTGTTTGTTCGAGCACCACATAAAAACGACTAGGCTAATTTTGATGAAACTTTTTATTTATGTGAAAATGTATGATATCTTCGGTAAAATTTCCGCTAAAAGCAATACCTACACAGGGATGACAAAATGAACGAAACATGGGAGGAAACTTCTTAAATACATAACATGGCTAGTTTAACAAATTTTACTCGTAGGACCCATTATTTTATTTTAAAAATTGCAATAACTGTTTTTAAATGTTTCTTTATAAACAACCTAACTTAGCTGAGCCGGGAATTAAATTAACTTAGTAAATTATTTTTTTTTGTTGCAGACTCAAAATGCCTAAAGTAATTAATCCGATTTGGGATTATTTTGAAAAAAATAGTTCATCAACATCTAAAGCAGCATGTAAACTTTGTAATAAAACAGTGTCACTTGGAAGTATTCAACCTAAACTACAGACAATTAAAGGCTTAAAACTTCACTTATCCAAGTACCATATATCTGAAAACGAAGAATTTGTGATAAAACTAGAAAATATTAAGCAAGATACCTATTTGAAGCAAACAATTACAAACCCGGTGACAGTGAATCTCAAAACGAATAAAAAAACTGATACTGTAAATCAGTCTCAACCTACTATACAAGATTTATTGGCCAATCCACCTAAATTGCAATGGCCAGATGACCATCATATTACCAAACGGATTGATAAAGCTATTATGGATTACATAATTGTAGATATTCAGCCATATAACTCTGTAGAAGGTGAAGGTTTCAAACGGTTGAATTTTGCTGATCCAGCTGGTCCAAAAAGATATAGATTGAAGTCAGAAAAATACTTCCGAACGCAATTAATGCCAGCAACATATGAAAAGGTTAAATCTAAAGTAGTCGCACTGATATCCGAAGCTGATTGGATAAGTTTTACCACCGATATATGGTCTAATCCTACAAAAACCTGCTCTTTATTGAGTTTTACGGCCCATTTTATCCGAAATGAACACCGCTTAAAGGTAGTGCTAGCTGCAAGTGTTTTAGAAGATGATCATACTGGGACGTATATCTGCGAAAAACTTGAAGAAGTTGCTGTTAAATATAACATTGGATCAAAAATTCATCTTACAATACGAGACAACGCTGCAAATATGGCTCGTGCAACTAGAGTGGCTGATTACGCATCTTTGGGCTGTGTTGCACATACCTTACAGCTTGTTATTCATGATGCCGTATTTATCGTACCTGCAATCGAAGTTCTTATAAAGAAATGCAGAAAAGTGGTTGGACACTTTCATAGAAGTGAACAAGCTCGCAGATACTTGATATCATATCAAAAAACATTAAACTTACCGGAACACGCGCTGTTTCAAGATGTCGAAACAAGGTGGAATAGCACATACTTGATGCTGGAACGTTTGCATGAGCAAAAACACGCTATAAACTTATACCGTGTTGAAAAGGGGACTGTCCAAGAGATAAACGGAGAAGAATGGAACACTATTAATGATATTGTAGATATTTTACAATGCTTCTATCAGGCTACATTAGATATCTCGTCAGACACATCTTGTGTTTCACTTGTTATACCGTTAGTAACAATGTTGAACGGAAAGTTAACTCCTGAACAAAATTTGCAGAGCTCAAGTCAAGACGACGAAAATTCACAAACTTACCAAAGGCATGCGGAGACAGAGCTGATGAAAAGAAAATTGCTGGCTGCATTAAATCAGCGGTTTGCATTTTTGAAAAGTTGTTGGCCTTTAATTATTGCAACACTCATCGATCCAAGATTTAAAACCAAATATTTGACCGAAAATGAAATGAATGCAGCTAAAATTAAGATATTTGAATCGCTAAATACAAATTTAAATTTGGATACCCAGGAGACAGAGATGCAGGGAGCTACTTCAACAAATTTAGTGATAAGCTCACAAGGCAATGACTCTTTGTGGGCGGTTCATGATTCGATTGATTTTGAGGATGAACCTATGAATATAAGCAGCGACACAAAGGCACTACAAGAATTGGCACTAGACAGCTTTCTTCGAGAACCAAGACTACAGCGAAATGCTAATATTTTTGAATATTGGCATTCATCGCCATATAACATATTACGCCCTGCGGCCAACAAATTTTTATCAGCACCACCGACAAGTGTTGCCAGTGAACAGCTCTTCAGTCGGGCTGGGCAATTGTATGACGAAAGGCGGCATAATTTAACAGCATACAATGCCGAAAAATTGCTTTTTTTGTCGTACAATATCGCTCTTTTCAATTTTGACTACTAAACTACAGGCTAGAACATTTAAACCATTATAAAACCTTTTTATATGCATAACGGACTTTTTTTTTAGTTTAAAAAACACAAATATAGAAAAAAAAAACTATTTTTCCCTGTCTCGGTCTCGGTCTCGGCCGAGAATTTATTTTATTCTCGGTCTCGGTCTCGGCCGAAATGAAAAAAGCAGTCTCGGTCGGACCTTAATTATGACACTATAAAACTTCATATATTTCATTAACTTATTAAACTTACTTCATCCACACACGTAGGGTTGGAGAACTTGACATACACATTGACCGTTGTCCTCTCCGGGTGCAGTTCTTGCTTGATCACTGCCAGCTTTGGGGTCACACTTGGGTCCTTAACAGGTACGGTGCGGATCCTATAAAACAAAAAAAAATATTTATTTTGCTATGGAAAACAATAAATTTGTCTTGAAACGTAATAGTTATTATAGAAATGAAAAGATTTTTGCCTCCTGAACCCATCAATACATTAGACAAGGAAATAAAATAACTAACACAATTTTCCCATTTGTATGGAAGGAGAGATATACTTACATATACATGCTGATATAACAAGAAAAAAAAATTGAATAAAAATTCTTGCATTTGACTTTGTCTAGTTTTTAACTGCAACCAAGAAATTTCTTTATTGTATCACACATTTGGAATTAGTCTTATTAGAATGAGTATATTTAAAAAAATAAAAGTAAAATAGCCATTAATCATATCGAAAAATTTTTAATATTGGTGTGTTCCTCTTTTCATGCAGAATACAGTGAACTAATCTTGGTCTACCCGGCTCTTCTGAATGTCTGAATCTACAGGCACTGAAATGTCGAAAAATATAATTTGAAGATTTTTATTTATATTTCTTACCTCACGCTTTCAATATCACCATATTTACTAAAAATCTTCTTTATGTCTTTCTTACATTTCTTGCTAAATGGTACATTTCCTACAAACAGAGTCCTTGCAATTTCTTCAGCTGTGTTAACTTCTCTTACTTGCTCTGTTTCTGGCTTTTCTATTTTCCCCTTCTTTTTCCCTTTTGGAGTTTCATCCTCATCAGAACTTGGATCTGCAACTTCCGTAGAATGTTCTAGAACTTCTTTATTATTTTCTTCCGTTTCTGACTCTATTTCATTATCAGACTCATGCTCTGAATCAGAATCTTTATTTGTTACAGCATTTGGATTCACTTTTATCTTCTTTTTCTTTCTTGATTGACTTTCTTCATCTTGATTTTTAATTTCTGTTTCTTCAGTTTGGTTGTTATTCTTACGTTTTTTATTCTTCTTTTTGGGATTCATTGTCTCAATTCCATTATTTACAGTTATTTCAATATCAATAGGTTCTGCAGCTACTTCTTGTTGTGTGACTATAGAATTATTTTTATCTTTCTTCTTCTTTTTTGGACTTATATCACTAACATCTGTGTCTATTTTTATTGGATCACTGATCTGTAGCTCATCATGTACACTTTCAGAAATGGAATTTTTCTTTTGTTTTTTCTTTTTTTTTGTTGATCCCTCACCCTCATTTGCAATTACAGGTTCTATGACAATTTCATTTACTTCTGACACAGAATTTCGTTGCTTTTTCTTCTTCTTGGGTGTTAATTCGTTAGCATTAACATTCTCTTTGCCAGAACTCTTTGAATCATCGTTCAAAACTGTTTTGCTAGGTGAAGCTGATTCTGCTGACTTTCTGCGCTTCTTTTTAAGGGTTTTAGCTGTTTCTGTGTTCTTACCGAGACTATCGTTTGCGTCTAACTCATTTTTCAAATGTTTTTTCACCTTATCTGCCTTTGGACTCAAAGGGGTAGGCATGTCTTCATTTACATTCGTTACGTCAAAATCTGGATTCTGGAATATTCTTTTAGGAGACTTCTTGACAATAGCCTTCTTTTTCTGCACAGACGGTGAAAGAAATATGGATCTGTCTTCAGGAAGTTCACTTTTTGGCGTGACGTTGGGTGACTGCATGTGTTTTTTGGGAGTTAAAGCCCTTTTCGAAAGTTTAGGACGATTTGGGGTCACATTACCGGATATAAGATCCGCGATACTGCCTACTACGTAATCCATGGTAATTATATACCATTAAATACAAATATTTAAGATAATTACTTAAAAGTTAAAACAAATTATCCACCACATGGGGCGCACGTTCTGACATTAATGACACATGACAGTTGATTGAGTTGATTGATATATTTGACTTTGACAATCAACTAAAGCTGCCAGGTTATTTTATTAATATTACCGTAAATATTTAGCGCCTCACTATTTAGCCCTCAAGACAAAAAGCTCTTTCTTGTCTTGCCGATATTGCCAAGCTCTCAACCTGTCTCTTCTTCAGGCACAGAATATATAAAAGTATTATTGAAGAAAGAACGTTCACTTTTATTGTATCATAAGTATCAAGATTTATCAATTGCTTTAATCATTTGCTTTTTATAGACTTGAATTTATCCTGTAATTGTGTACTACAACAGCTGAACAATGTCCTCTGATTTCTGTTCCTAGGTAGGTACGGAAATCCTTCTTTCCAAGTCAAAATCATCTGGTGAAAATTATATTATAGAAATAAAAGATAGGTATATTTTTTTTCCTTGTATGTTACCTCCAGGTAAAATAAATAATGACAACATTTTTTAGTGTTGCTGCTAAATGAGGTGTGGCCTGATTTGGACAATCATGTTAATTTCAAAAAATATGTATTTTAAAGTTAAAAAATAAATAATAACTTACATATAGTATATTTGAAATTTTTAACTCCATAGGAAAAGTCATAAAAAAATGGCGTTTATATCGAAAGTATGAATGGCAACATTTATTGTTTCGCTGAACGATGCGGTCAGACGACGCTTTCTCGTTTATTATCAGTTTTGTTTAATAATTACGTGCCTATATTTGGTGATAACAATTTAAGTGTTATAATAATAGTGTGTGCGGATTGTTTACAGTCAAAAACGTAAGTGTCTCATTGTTTTTTACTATTTTATCAGAAAAAAACCAACGATGCGCCATTGCCGCCGCCCGCCATTTCTTCAATTAGGTTTTTTATCCAATTAATTCCCTACCACTGTCTGTTACAAATCACATTAATTACTAAGACACATTCTTCACGTATTGATTACTTTAAAATACTTAAATAAACTTAGTTAAAGCTAATCTGTCACAATGTAGGTTAGGAATCCTATGAAAGTCTAAACATTTATCGTGTAACTGAAACTTACGAAGTTGTATCTCCTTGAAACTCGATATATTCGCTAACCTTGGCGTTTGTGCTTAGCGCACTCGAATTACAGCCCATACACTATGGTTTAGCGGCATACCTGTTATAATCCATGTCGAACCAACTAGGAAGTAATTTATATAAGTTTTTATTACGTTTTCTGCGACCTTAGATTCGCTACCATTTGGCGAGACACATTTGTATTTAAATATGTTTTTTGTTCTGAAATGGGTATCTTAACATAATAATATGCATTGGTTTATTTTTTATAGTGTGAAGGTTCTTTCGAGAGCTTATAGCCAGTTATTGAATTTATTAGTACTTATAGTCAATCAATGCCAACTAGATCAAAAGTTTTCTAGATCTTTATTTTCTGGGATTTAGATCAGATGTAGTGCGTAAACACCCTAAGAGGTGTTTGTGAATTCGGCCATATGAGGGTGACCATTAAAAATTTGATTATTTGGAGTTAGCCCCTATATCAATAATCCATTGCTGATCTATAGGGGTCCAGACCGCAAAAATAACTACAATGCAAAATGTCTATGTAGAAAAATATCTATACAGCAGAAAGCCAACGGCAAAAGAGACCCACTAACCATAACAGCTACTTTGCATTGAGACTACGTCGTAAAATACCTTCGTTACAAAATGACTACTTTTTAAAATATACAGTCAACAAAAAAAAAACACATTTAATAAACCTATTCTAAGGGTACCTTCACTATAATCTTTAAGTCCTCCGTCTCCGTCTAATGGTCACATCTCATCCTGTCACAAGACCTAGCGTATGTTTTTTTGGCTCGACTATAATATAGTTATTTATGGTTGAATACACTGGCTGTTTATTCAGAAAAAAAATTGATTATTATTTTTCTACAAGCCTCGCCATTTCGTTCACTGTCATCAACCCACGACATCTAGACCCATTTATAGTAATCTAAACATTTCTTTACTGACAGGCAAAATGTATCCCTAAATATACTAAAAGCATTGAATTTTCTTATTTATTAAGGTACCTAATAAGGTATTTATATCGTAAGTACACCTTATCAGTGACAAGTACCTGTTTATGTATTTTGTGATAAAACTGCCAAAAGTGGGCTCAGATTATGGTGTTTTATCATTTACTTGACGATATTTTAAGGTGTGATGTAAAGAGGTTATCAACCTAATGGTCTAATAATGATGTAGGTAGTTTTGGAAATAATTTGAGTACGATGAAAATGTCACATCAACTCATTATTATAATATAACAGATAACACTCTTATTTCACAGGATAAATGTAGCACATAGTATATTGGTAAGCAAAATACACAAACAGACCAACATTATTTGTTTTAATGTTAGCATAAATCTCACATGAGGGGGAGGAGGTCCCAGCAAATCTCACCAACGGGGAGGAGCCGACATCCTCTTATTTACGAGATTTTATAGTCTAATAAACACAAAAGTAGTGTAAAAATAGGCTCTGTAGTAAAATTTAAAACCTATGTTGGATCTTTGATCTTAGTAAGAGAAAAATGGTTATATTTTGATTTAACTATAGCATAGATGACTCATGGCCAAATTCGCAAAGGACACTCGAATTACGTTTATAATATACCTATGTATTGAAATTTACGTTTTACGTTGACAACTATTTGAGGAACATTTAACTGTTTAATCTCTAATCAAATGTTTAAGTGCCATTTGTGAATTTGGCCATCAGATTGATAGCTTATCTATTGTACTAGATTGATCTCAAATTATTACAAACACAATCACAGATCACACAGCATCTCATCAACATTATAAAATTTTAAAACAGGCAACCAGTTCTCAACATAATAATTTGCTTGAAAGTAAACCTAATGAGAAACAACATAAAGGCCTTTTTTCACTCTTTATAATACCTTTGTTCACTAAATAATGTATGCTTCAGTGGGTTTCATGCTTCAAGTGATTCGGAGAAGGGTCTGTTTTATGAGTATAGTAGGTTTTACCTGCAACTTAATCTGAATGGAAATGCGTATCTTTACAATTATGACAAATTATCATGTCTTATAAATAATTTAGATATTTTGCCCTCAAATAACAAGTTCACATCGGGCAAGCACAAACTTGCCTTTAATTAATTTTCTAGCCACTCTTCACCCAAAAAATGTAGTCATTTAATTTCATTCATTTTTCTCCAGGGCTCATACTATCTCCATACTAAATTTCATCAAAATCGGTTCAGTGGTGTAGCCTTAAATCTATACATATAAAACAGTACCGTGACTCACTTATAGACAACGCACAGACTAAATGGGTGGTCCTAGAGGTTTGAAATTTGGAGGAGACATTCCTCGAGTACCCTAGAACTGCTCTAAGGAGGGTTTTTTTGAAATTCCATCCCTAAAGGGGTGAAACCGTTTGTATGGAAAATGCCGCGGGCGAAGCTGTGGCGGGTACACTAATCGTATATATGAGCACTATGCACTCGAATGTACTTATAGGAATTGAGTTAATTTGCAATTAACTAGAATTTAATAATGATAGAGCTTCTTTTGTAAGAGTAATAATTGAAAACCTACATCTAGAACAAACATCATGAGAAGAAACACCTTCAGAAAACAAAATAGAAATCTCAAAAGACAATGGTCTTGATTTTTTTTCTCAAAACCATACGCATTAGCTTTTAAGATGAAAGAATGGGCATATTTGTTATTGCCACATAACAAACAATGGCAGATCTTTACGTAAAGGTCTCACAAGGGTTAACAGACAGTTCAGCTCATGCATAAACCATCACATAGACTTGCAAATACTCTGACACCTCATATTGGCGAAACTTTCCAAGGCGCGTGCCTTTTGCAAGTCAAACATAGTAATGGATGCCTATTTAAGTACCTACCTAGTTACATGAGTTTCTGTATTGCGATTTTAACCCGACTTCAAAATAAGTCTCAATACGTCAGTACTTTTGTACCTACCTCAGACCTCCGACATTCGGACCGATATGGACGATTATTTTTAGGGATCCGTACCCAAAGGGTAAAAACGGGACCCTTTTACTAAGGCTCCGCTGTCTGTCTGTGCATCCGTCCGTCCGTCCGTCCGTCTGTCACCAGGCTGTATATCATGAACCGTGATAGTTAGACAGTTGAAATTTTCACGGATGATGTATTTCTGTTGCCGCTATAACAACACAACTAAAAAACAGAATAAAATAAATATTTAAGGGGGCTCCCATACAAAAAACGCGTTTTTTTTTTTATCGATAGAGTTATCACAAACTCTCACCAAGATTAGTCCTGTTGAGGTCAAAATTGGAGTATAATGAGAGGAGGTATCTAATAGAAATCAAAGGAAGATAATTATAGCGATTTTGCTGTTTTCTAAGATAAATAATTCATTTGCACTAGAGCAGCATCAATTCAAATCTATATTAAAAAACTTATTTGAATAGAAACGGGAGTTATTGCGCGTAATCCCGACCAATTCTTACAGTGGACAAAGTGCGCTGACGGTTATACGTTTTATATGGCCGTCAGCGCTCTTTTTACAATTGACTAGCTACGCGGGCTCGCTTCCGACCCGCTCCGCTACCGTGCAGTGTTTCGGTGTGTTACTCGTAGCCTATAAAAATAAAGTTCTTTTTACGTGACACAAACTATACCAAAAAACCAACAGGCATACGTTCGCATTTATAATATTAGTAGGGGTAGGGATTTACGTACTTAAGGCTCGGGCAAACCAAACGCGTTTGCGGTGCGTCGCGTTTCGAACGCGGGCCCGCGCGATCTGTAGAACTGCAAGGTGAATTTAGCATGGCACACCAAAGTAGCACGGGCCCGCCTTGGGCCTTTAAGCAGTTATAGTGTAGTTATTACCTATTTTAGGTTCTTAATACTTTGAGAGATTCGAAGTCCCAACAATCTTTGTGTAACCCTTAGCTTCCATATTCGGTACCATTTTCGAGTATATATGAGTGTACATTATTATACGGGAACACGCGGTAGCCGCATTTTTGCTATGTGTACCCACTGTTACATACATACAAACCGACTGGCGTTGTGTTAACCGTGCATGCCACGTACCTTTTGTGAATACAGAACATTTGTATAACCCTAGCATGGATCCTGTGCTTTCATATCAATAGTTCCCTTGTTCACTGTATTGTATGTTCTATGGAATCGTGCTAGGCTCGGCATTTCCTGTCAAGGCAGACAGTGGGTGTAGACCTTGAAATTTAGACATTTTGAGTAGGTACGTTCGCTAATGTTTGGGAAATCGTGTAGACCGAATATTGGTGGCTCTGTAAACTATGATCACGCTGGTCGCCGCACACCACGCGTTATCCACTCATCATACAGTACAGTTTTTGAAATTCAATTTTACACGGCACGATATTAAGTTCACATTTTAGAGTCCAGTCGGGGTTGGGTGTATGTGGTGTACGAAAACCATTAGTGCTTACAAATTACTTAGTCATACAATCTTCAACTTTGGACGTTAGGGGCTTGTAAACGGGAAAATATTTTGGCTGTCAATTGCTGCAATTTGGGCTATTATTAGAATGATTACCTATTTCATCACTACTGGGAACAAAAAGTTCAAGTGTAAACTTTTGGGGATACCCCAAATTTCAGCAATAAATTGCCCACAAAATTGTTCGTTTACAAGCACCTGTATATATAAGCGCTTGAATTCCGATGTATTGTTCTATTAATGTTGTAGTTTCTTATCGGAAAATAACAAGTTGCATAAGGTCCGATATCCCATCACCCGCGTAGGTATGCGTTTGACTTTGTTGAGAAAGGAATAGGGTCGGATTTTGCATATCACAAGTTATGCTATATACATCCTGAGAGTTTGCTCTAAACAGGTCGTCCTTTAGAGGAAATTGTTTACTATATGTTAATGGGTTAACCATTAAGTTCTTGTTGTTTTTGTAAACAAAGGTACTTACACCATTTTTATTTATTTTAATGTTGCACGATACTCTTTGTTTATTTGCCGTGGAACTGTTTGCTTAAGGGAAAATAGGTAGTGGCTAGTTCTTGACATTTTTCGTTTATGATTGTTTAGTTTCTCCAACAGACCTTGTCATCTGAAAGAAGATTATTAAGATACCTATGTACCATAACATTTAGCGGACACACTTTCGAATTGGCCCGATCATTTTAAGACCCTCCCTAAAATCTCGAAGCTTCTAATGGCAGAGCTGTTTCAAATAAAGTGCAACGACCCGTGGCTGTGGCCCAACTCAGTAACCGATTGTTCTAGGCGAGATGGCTTTATCGTATCTTTGAATTTCATGTTCCGATTGTGACGTGATTGATTAGGAGGTTTGGTTATTGTCAATTAATGGTGTAGCTAAGTAGGTTTATTCCTTATTTATTTATTCAACATTCTAAACGACGATGTAAACATTAATTCCAAAGCATCTTCCCATTTATCTTACAATGTCACAACAACCATTCATCTGTCTTTGTCACGGAGACAATAATCTATTTAAACGCGTTCAAACCATGGAAGTGAGTAATGGGGAAGTTATGTTATTACTAGAGGCGAACATTTACAGATAGACGAACATTAAATTTGCCCTTAAATACACGAAACAATGTAATGTTTCTGAACCTAGACAATTTAAATTAAATGTAGTTTAAATAGTAACGAGTTGAGCTTCTTGCGTCGCTTCTCAGCAGATATAAACCTTCGAAGAGCTGGTAAGCCCGTGTGGCTTACTTGCAAATTGAATATTCAAAATTTTCAATTTAGGTAATATTAAAATCCATCTAAAACGTATCTATCTTACAGTCCAAATTTCCATTTTCATGGTTACAGTAAAAGACTGTTTTTGATGAAATTTAAAAGAGAAATCCTACTAATATATTACAAACACGAAAGTTTGCGAGGATAGATGGATGTTTGTTACTCCTTCACGCTTCAACGGCTGGACGGATTTGGATGAAATTTGAAATGAACATAAGCTACTTTTTATGACAGAAATTTCAAAAGTTCCCGAGGGATTAACTATAACCGAATTCCACGCGGACAAAGTTTGACTTATATAAGACGAACATAACACAGATCCCAGGAATCGAGATGAACGCATTCAGCTCAGACGAAGTAGGGGCCAAAAGCAAGTCATTTATATTTTTTTCCTAGAAGTAGTTTATGAAAGAGTACTGTCCTATCATTTCTCAAATATAATTGGAACCCTCCACTCAAAAGTTAACAACACTTAAGACATAATATCTTTGTAGAGTCTTACTCTCTTCAAGATTTCTAATGAGCTTACTGCAACCTGTCTGTCCGTACACTCGGTTTCTATCTAATAATACTCGTTCATAATACTATAGAGAGCCCTTGACGATAATGTTCTTGTCAGTCTGTTTGAGTGTGGAATGTGGTGCGAGACGGAGGCGGCAGCGATTTAAAACTGAATGCAACTGATGACGGAATTCAGAAACGCCACTTAAGCATTTGATTAGTTATTAAATAGTTAAATGTCCCTCAACTAGTTGTCAACCTATACAGAAACGTCACTGAAACGTCACTTTAATTATCGATCAATTTGAGTGGCCTTTCTGAATTCGGCCATAAGACTGTGGTGTGATGTGTGATTCTCTTACTGCTGAGTTTCTTGCGGCGTTTCTACTCAGCAGATGTTACGTTTCGAAGCGCTGGTAGATTCAGACATGTGAAAGAGCCCGTGTGGCCTACTTGCAAAATAAATTTTTTCATCTTTATTTTTCTTAATTGTCTAAAAATCGGTTTCCTGGTCGTGAAAACAGGAAACCGATTTTTTAGTTTCGAGTGCTCGGAAGTTACGCCCGAAAGTCATACCTATTTAAAACCATATTTCGAGAATCCGAACCACTTCATTAAAATTTTCTATCGCTTGAATCTCAATAATACGACTTCTTAGTATCGTTTTACATACATACATACATATTATCACGCCCGAAATCCCTAATGGGGTGGGCAGAGCCACAAGACTACTTGTGGCCACGTTCGATCGTTTTAGTATCGTTTTCCATTATTTTTTCGGATAAAACCGTTAAGCCTTGAAGCCCTAGTCATGAACCATTAATCATAGAAGGCGCCTAACAGAGGCGAAGCGTGAGGGTAAGCCGGTGTATAATTTCTATGTTTAAACATTATATTATTACTCATTAAATATTGTATTTACATATTAAAAAAATGTAATATGCAACTTTTATGTTAATATAAGAAGTAATTAATAATATTATAATGTACAAGAAATTATGCATCAGCTTACCCTCACGCTTCGCCTCTGCCTAATTAAATCGTTTATCGCTTATCGCTTCCATGTTAGACCACCCCCAATACCATTAGTTGTCAATGTGTGCGCAAGAGTTCGTCGACCGCCGCTCTAATGTACTACTTCTGGTGCTAGCAAACTGTTAACTAATTATTTTCAACCTACAAAATACCAGTTCAATTTTTTATTATCCTACTTCGATAATACGGCTGAGACAGCAATTTTGAGGATAAAATTTTTATGCGATTTGTAATAGTAATTATTTTTCCCACTACTGGGCACACCTCTCATAGTGAGAGGTATCGGGCAGTAGCCCCCACGCAGGCCGAGTGCGGATTGGGGACTTGACACACTTTGAATTACTTCAATGTGTGCGAAGCGGATTCCCCACGATGTTTTTGCTCCTGGAAAATACAAATTTCAATTTAGCGAATGAGATCCGGAAATCTTAGAGATTAGACGGGATTTGAACCCGCGACCCTCTTTCAAGAGAGGCTGCGCGTCAGACCACTACAGTCGATTCATCCATACTTATATTATTTGGTAAACAAGTTTCTAACCTCAAAATGCACCTTCGTTGGCCAAAACAGCAATTTTTCCTCTCAAATATAGCAACCGGAGACAATATTTTACACTTAGCTTTGCCAATTTTTAGCCTATGATTGCTTTATGTAGGATAAAATAGCTGTTTCATCCAAACATAGCGCATTTTGAGGTTAGAAACTTGTTTACCAAATAAGACAAGTATGAATGAATGAACTGTAGGTTACCACTACACGGCATTATTAACCGACTTCAAAAAAAACCGAAGAAATCGGTGAACATACATATAAAAGAAATATACGCGTCGAATTGAGAACGTCCTCCACGTTCTCAATTCGACGCGTATATTTCTTTTATATGTATGTTCACCGATTACTCGGAGATGGCTGGACCGATTTGCATGATTCTTTTTTCTACACGCTTTACTTGTGTGTAACTAACTAACAACGACCGATACTGTGCTGCTCGGATCCAGGGGAGACCTGCAATCATCACCAGGTGGTCAGTTCACCGGGTGGTCTGCCCACGCTGCACTTTCCAGTACGCTTTAGCCCCACCGGCCACCTGTTCCACGAGCAATGTGCTCCGCCCACTGCCACTTAAGTCTAGCGATTCTTTGGGCTATGTATATATGTTTTGACGACGCGGTTAGCCTAGTTGGTAGTGACCCTGCCTCCAAAGCTAGCGTTCCGGATTCGATCCTCGGTAAGGGCAAATATTTGTGTGATAAGCACGAATGTTTGATCCTGAGTCTTGGATGTTTCCTATGTATTTAAGTATTTATTTCTTTATATAAGTATGTATATCGTCGTCTAGTACACATAACACAAGCCTTTAGAGCTTACTTTGGGACTAGAGCGATTTATGTAAAAGATTGTTCCCTGATTTATTTATGTATGTATGTTGGGCAGCACAGAATCGGGGATCATTGGGGGATGCTTATGTCCAGCAGTGGACGTGTTTCGGGTGAAATGATGATGCTGAACTAACTAAGTAGGTATGTAAACAAATCTAGGAAGTCCAGTTTAACCTACTTCTAATTCTCGTATCAATTTGAAACTATAAGTAATTCGAATGACAATACAATAACTTAGTACCATCGAGCTGATCTGCACGTCTAGCACGACCGGCACGTCTAGCACGACCTGCCCGCGAGTCGTTTGTCGCTCAGTGCGTCCCTTACATATTTCACTAGTTTGACAGAGACGCACTGAGCGACAAACGACTCGCGGGCATGTCGTGCTAGCCCCCCTGCCAGGAGATCGATACTGAAACTCTTCAATTGTTACTAGTGAACCAAACAAATGAGCCAAACCCGAGGGTTTGGGATCATTTTGTTTGTTTTGAAGAGTCCAATACATTACTTGGTAATGAGGGTCTTTTGTACGCTTTATTGCGTAACTGACAAAAGCGTGTTTTTCTTTTGAATCTATAATTATTTAAATAACATCTGTGCTATAATATTAAACTGACGTCGTCGTAATTACACGTGCTTGCCAAATTTCAAGGCAATCAGACACCTGGAAATGGTCCAAGATCAACTTGCAAGATTTGACGGTAAAGTTAAATAAAAGCTTGTAAAATTATCAGTGGCGAAGCGTCAAATATTTCCTAAGGGAAGCCGGAAGAATTAGAACCGTACGTGTGAGTCTGACATTTAGAGTAATATGGACTTTACTGACAGCTAGCCGTAGCTTTCTATCTTGGTAAAGCCGTAAGGAATCGACTTGTAGGCAGGCTACGCCACTGAAAATTATACAAGTATTTCTGTTTTTTTTTTAACCCACACTCAAAGGCCCAGACTAGGATAACCTGTATCTTGGGTCCGTGAACAACAGAAGATCAGACCACAAGTAAATAACAAGTTATGATACGAATATAGAAATCAAGCGGGAATCGTACGAAACAACATCACTTGTGCTGTCACTTTCGGTTGACATTTAACACTGACATTGACCTTGACTGGAGTTATCGTTGCGCAAGCGCCACGCTGCGTTATTAACGCTTCAGCGTACTGTAAGGGGGGTGATGCATTGGCGAGTAAGACCACTAGTAAACTAAATATCAGAATTTTTAAATTCCTTATAGCTGATATATCAGATTCCTGAAATAACAAATTCCCGAAATACCAAATTTCTCAATACACCTGATTGAATAAATAAAAATAAGTATAATAATATCCGGCAGCTCAATCAATAACACAATAGGCGTGTTTCCTGAAAAATTCTAATTAGTCCGTCATTTACATTATAAAAAAATATTGAACACATATTATTTTGTTTTGTCAATTAAACAAAAAATCACGAAGATATAGTGCACTGAAATTCCTCGTGACGTCATGAGCCCCCACTCCCGAACTTTGATGTGCGTTATCTTTGTAAAAATTTTTGATTTGATAAGTCAAAAAATACGTAGATGTTAAATATTTTTTGATAATCTAACTGACGGACTAATTAGAATTTTTCAGGAAACTTCCTTATTTTAATTTTGATTTCTGATTCATAGGTTATTTTTTGATAATTTATAAAAAAAAATGGAATTTTCAACCAATTTTAATTTAATTTTTCATGGTATTTTGTCAAATAGGTTTATTTCTGAATTAAATGATTATTATTATTTTACATTCCCGTTAGCATAACTCGTTCGATGCATCTTAAACTGAGTCAATCCTAACATACTTACTCGGATTTTTTTAATACATAATTTTAGTAATCTGGTTTCTAATAAAACCAGTTTTCAAGTTTAGAATCGGAATGTCCGCTATGCAGTAGAAACAGATTTTATAACGGAAGAAATATAGATTAAATTGACAAAACCAGCATCAAACTCAAAAAAACGTTATTCAGCAAATTGGCCACCTGTGGGCTCTTTTACTTGTCACATGAATAAATTAAACTGGGTTGAATCTACCAGCGCTTCGGACAGGAACATCATTACTGTGAAACGCCGCAAGAAACTCAGCGAAAAGTTATCTTTTCAAGTCAAACATTGTTTTTACATTTTTGTTATTATTTTGACATTTGTTATTATTTCTGTTTATACTTTTTATTTCCTGACATATTTTTTCTATTTTTGTTTTATGTATTTTGTGACATTTTGATTATTTCTAGTTTATTTTTATATAATTCTATTTTAAGTGACGATCTTTTTGTGAAAGCATTATTCTTTTTGACATGTAAAAATGTTCTTTCAATAAGAAATAAATGACTACCTACCTACATCATATATACAAACTTAAAATTAAATAGTAACATCACAGTTTTCTTTTTATTATTTTTTTATCAAAAATGGGTTTGCTTTTGATCTCAGTCTCACCTGATGGTAAGTGACAACGAGGTCGAAGGTGGTACACGCTTACCCAGAAAATGTCTATTCATTCTTGCCTTGGAAACACTAAGGTTATACGATTCCGGGAATACAGACGCAGGGAGAGCGTTCCAGTCCCTTGCTGTAGGAATAAAGTACAGTACAGTAATAAAGCAATAAATGATAATCGTTTAAATGATAATTCCCTTTGTCCTTATTACTAAGTATATATAGTATGCTCCTCTGCTGCACTGGGAGTGAAGAAATTGCATAGAATGCGTGCAGATGCTTATCATCCTGGCATGTCGTAAAAGTCGACTAAGGGACGGGTCCTCTCACACATGTTTATTTTAGTTATTTTCATAGTATTATGTCTTATGGCATCCTGGTCTGGGGTAAGGCGGCTGACATCGAAACGGTCTTTATTCTACAGAAGAGAGCAGTTCGGTCCATTTACAACCTGGGCTGCCGTGATTCGTTAAAAGACCGTTTCAAACAAATTGACATCCTTACAGTAGCTTCACAGTATATTTATGAGGTGATCTTGTATACGCACAAGAATATTAAAGGTTTTAAGAAAGTGTCTGATGTCCATAATTTTAATACACGTAGTAAGAATAAGCTCCTTGTTCCTAAGTTTCGCCTTAAGAAAGTAAGTAAATCTTTTTTGGGGAACTGCATAAGATTCTACAACAAAGTTCCCCTTGAAGCATGGGACTTGTCTGTTAATCCATTTAAACGGTACATTAAAGATTCGCTGATTAAGAAAGGATATTATAGAGTTGAAGATTATTTAAATGATAAAGAAGCTTGGCCAGCTCTGAGGCCAAGAAACGCATCAGTGTAACCTCGTAGTGTCCGGGAGTCTGTATGTCGTTTCCTGGCGCTGTCTCCGTTTCCTATTGTGTCTCCTTAATAAACTGTTATTGACCTTTTGGCTTAATAGCCAATAATATTTGTATTATTAGGACATGAAATGTTATATTTCAGATTGTTTTTGATATTTGGAGACCTTACATCTCCATCTTTATACTTGACCATGGAGACTGTCTACATCTCCATGTAACCTAGATTAATCAATTTAGATGTTTTCTCTGTTTTAATATTATTCTTATTATTATGACCCTTAGAGACTTTATACATCTCTAAGGCACTTAAATTTACTTGTTCAGACGCGGAGACTATACATCTCCCTTATTAGTTGTATAAGATAATTAATTTGTGCCCATTAGGTTTATTTGTTGCACTTTTTATGTTAGTTTTAGTTATATGTAATTTTAAAGTGGAAAAAAAGACTTACTGCTGAGTTTCTTGCGGCGTTTCTTCTCAGCAAATGTCACCTTTCGAAGCGCTGGTAGATTCAGACATGTAAAAGAGCCCGTGAGGCCTACTTGCAAAATAAATATTTTCATTTTCATTTTCATTTTCATGGTGGACTATCTGTATGGGCGATGGACTGATCACCTGTCACCATACGATTCATCATACCATCTTAGGACTAATTAATCGACCGTGGCCACAAGTAGTCTTGTGGCTCTGCCCACCCCATTAGGGATTTCGGGCGTGATGCTATGTATGTGTATGTATTTATAGTATACTCAATTTTCCTTGTTTTCATTTTTGTTTCTGGTTTACCAACCAACCACGACTGGTGACTTGTGGCTGTGAACCAACGGCAAAAATCAACCTTTTCATACAAAAGGTGACAACGATTTCCACCCCTTAAATGTAAACCGATTTTGACAAATTTTTGATAGGTGTGTCGGTCAGAACAAACTCTAGGTCTATACGTTTTTTGAATATTGATTAAAGATCAACAAAGTCAAATAATGGCTGAAATTAGTTTTGTATGAGAATACTGAATGAAACAACAATAAAATTGAATTTATTGATTCTAGAATGTATTGATACCAAAACGTATAGACCTAGATTTTCTTCTGACTGACCAACTTTTGTATGCAAAGCCGTAGGTTCACCTATTAACACAAGTTCGAATATCGTGTAACCATCACAAAAGCAACACAGTAAGCTGTCTCCTTCGATACATTGTTTATTGTCGAGGCAGCATACGGCAATTTCGTATTTACCGGGACGAAAAACAATTCGAATATTTTTATTATTGGCCAGTAATCATGTCTACCTGTTTCCGTTGTTAAGATAGAGGCTTCCGATGGACAGATGAGCAAAAATCGTAGGTTAGGTACCGCTTAACTAACCGGGTACGGGAACCTAAAATATAAATGGCCTGGGGGCTAGCACGACATGCTTGCGAGTCGTTTGTCGCTCAGTGCGTCTCTGTCCAACAAGTCAAATATGCAAGGGACGCACTGCGCGAGAAATGACTCGTGGGCAGATCGTGCTAGACGTGCTGTTCGGAAGAAAACTCAACCAGTTCCCAAGACATACAAGTATTGTATGATATAAAACGCTATGCCAGGGATGCGTTGCATTTTTTTTGTATCTTCCTGCGCGCGCGCGCAGCACCTCACCAAAGATTTATCATAATCGGTACCCTTTCCACGAGTTTATGCAAACCGCCGTTCTCGCTATCGAAAACTATCGTTCGGTCCGTTTTACTTGTATCGGCAACAAGGCCGATAGATTTCGAAAACGAGAACGGTTTGCGTAAACTCATGGTAATGGTGCTGATGAACGGTATAGGAATACATAGGAGACGAACAAACATAGATCCAAACAATATTTAAAGGGTTTAAATGCATAATTTCAACTTTAACCTTCTTGTACCTCCTTCCAGTTTTATTTCCAAAAGTTTCTATCGCCTATATCCTGCCTGAAGGTGCCCTTAATTTAATATTGAAAACCGCATTGAAATCCGTCCAGTAGTTTAAAAGTTTATCGCGCACACACAATCAGTCAGACAAACAAGCATGAAATTCGAAAACCATGGGATGTGTTGTGTTGCTCATTCTGAAGCGCCCCGCTGCTGCCGCCCATGCTGAAGCATGACTTTTTTATCTTGAATTTACAGTAATTTTTCACTTTTATGTATAGATATCAGTAATCGAACCCTCTCTTTAGCTTCGTAGTCGAACATCTAACAACTACGCCACCCAGCAGATGTTTCCATAACTCTATCTAACCTTATTTCATTGTTCACAGGTAAGACATGAGTCAAATGGTGACGCGCAAACGGACGGGCGGAGATGAGAAAGAAAGGGTGAGATTTTGTTACGATTCAATAAACAATACATAATTCCAAAAATCCATACTAATATTATAAATACTAAAGTAACTCTGTATGTAGGTCTGTCTGTCTGTTACGTTTTTACGGCTAACCCGCTGAACATATCTGGCAATGATCTTAATTGGCGTCTGGGGAAAATAGGATTCTTTTTATCCCGGAAAAATGTGAACAAAGTCGCGGGCAAGAGGTAGTGTAGTGTCGTGACATAAATAAGTAGCAATTCGTTTTTGCAGTCATAAGTGATAGAAATTTCTGGCTATATCTACTTGAATTCCATAATTATTGAAACAATTTATATCATTCAAATTACCAGAAACATGTAAAGTCTAGACTCTAGTAGGTACTCCTTAATTTCCTATTATTAATGACAATTGCTTTAGGATCCACAGAGACAAACAGACAGTCCAGTAAAAGATATGAAGAAGAAAATGGCCGCCAATGCTGAAAAAGAAAAGAACGCGCTAGATAAACCCGTGGACAAGACAGAAAAACCAGCGGGCAAGCCTGCTGACAAGCCCGCTGAGAAACCAGCAGGCAAACCTGCCGAAAAGCCCGCTGAGAAATCCAGTGAGAAACCTGCTGAGAAAACCGATAAACCGAAATCTGCTGACAAACCTGCTGATAAAACAGAAAAACCGAAAGCCGGAGAAAAAGTGGCCGAGAAACCAGCGGAAAAGAAAACTGAAAAGCCTGTCGAGAGAAAGTCTGATGCACAAAGCGAGAAAAAGAAGGAAGATAGTAAAGCGGAGAGCAGTGGAAAGGTAACATATACCTTTATAACAACTTTTACCAAATGCAAGGGTTATTAACCTTTTGAACGTAGCCTTAGGCTGTAGCCGACAGCAGATTTCCCACGGCATGCCCGTTTCCATACATTGTGTCGGCTACAGCCGTCACTTGGCGTCCGGGCCACGCTTTCTCGCACTTAGCCGTGCGCGTGGCGTTCAAAAGGTTAAGAATTACGTATTATTTGAATCGTTAAAGGTGTTTAACAATAGCTCTAGTTTCAATACACATAAAGCACATTATGATGAGGCTCAATTTCAAATTAACTTTGTTTTGCGTTTTGTTAATAAAAATTAGAAGTATCGTTAAAATCTGCTAGTTCTCTATATTCTGATATGACGTGCCTTTCTTTAAGTTTTATTACAAGTCGATCTTAGTGCTGGCTACATTTAAGCGATATTTTGAAGGCCATGGCGTAACCTTTTGACCGCCACAGTCGGCTGCAGCCGTCAGCGGATACAGAGTAAAAAAGTCCTTCATTACCTTGACTTAAAGTTGAAATTCGTGTTACTTCTCAGACATGCTTGGCGGTCAAAAGGTTAAGGTGCGTCCACATCCGACGAACGCGCCGCGAATGCGCCGCTCGCGCGCTTATCGCCAACTGCTCGCTGTATTTATTTTAACTGTTGGCGCGTTCGTCAGATGTGGACGCACCATTAGATTTTGGGTAGCAAACTAAATTTTCATGGATAAACAAATAGACGAGTGATTTTTTTCCCATCAGACAGAGAAACCCGACCAAAAAAAACACGACACCCGCGATAAGCCGAAACAGAACGGCAGCAGCAACGGCGTTAATGGAACGGTGAGTGGCGGCGGCGACTCCGACTCTGACGAGCTCGTCATCGACGAGAATGACGAGAATGACGAGATATTCCCCGAGTTGGCCTACGAGGACTCCGACGTGGAGTGGGAGCCGGGCATGGATGCGCCCAGCCGCAGTCTCACCCGGAGATCGCAGGTACCAACAGGTGCCTTTGTTTGTTTGGGGGCAAGGCTGCGCGTGAAATAACAAAGTACTCTAACATTGGGATTTTATAGTGACAATAGTTCCTTTGTTTGGGGGTAAGCGGGGGCAAGGTTGCGCGTGAAATAAAAACTCCTCTAACATTAGGATTTTATAGTGACAATAACTCCTTTGTTAGGGGGCAAGCGGGGGCAAGGCTGCGCGTAAAATAACAAAGTCCTCTAACATTGGGATTTTATAGTGACAATAGGTCCTTTGTTTGTTTAGGGGCAAGGCTGCGCGAGAAATAACAAAGTCCTCTAACATTGGGGTTTTCTAGTGACAACGGGTGCCTTTGTTTTTAGGGGCAAACGTGGGGACAATTCTGCGAGTAGGAAATTTTGTGTTAAACACCAGGCCTGTGTATCTTTTATCAGAGTCAGCGTTTTTTAGCTCTAAAGAACCCCCCAGGGGCATTTATGACAAATTGTCAAAGTCTAGAGGTCAAGTCTTGTCAAGAAGTCCGAATGTTATAATGATGTCAGAATGTCCGAACGTTACAAAGTCCATTGTCATGAATTCCGAATGTTATAAGTAATGCCCTGATGTCGGAAAGTCCGAACGTCACAATGTCCAAACGTCGACGACATAACGTCACAAATTCTGTCAATAGGGATGTTTCCTGGGTAAAAAATAATAATATTCTAATAAGTCCGTCAGTTAGATTATTAAAAAATATTGACCACGTATTTTTTGCTTTATCAAATCAATCAAAATTAACAAAGATAACGCGCATCAAAGTTCTGGAGTGGGAGCTCATGACATGACGACACTTAATGGTAAAAAGTGTGCAAAGTCGTGACGTCACGCGGAACTTCAACGCACTATTTCTTCGCCATTTTTTGTTTGACAAAAGAAATATGTGTTCAATATTTTTTTATAATGTAAATGACGGACTAATTATATTTTTTTAGGAAACACGCCTATTACTGAGTTTGATGATTATAACGTTGGGGTATTTAACATGACACTTCTTGACAATTGAAGGGGTCAATATAAGATATATTTTTTATTTTATATATTTTTTCACAAAATGAGGTATGGGTATCGTTGGCGCGATATTATCTTCCTTATGCCATTCACAGAATTGCGATTTTCGGGTTAGATCTCGAGATAGTCAGTGTAAAAAGGGTTTAACTGACATAGAACTTAAGATCTCTCATTGAAAATGGATTTAATGTTCATTAACTTGACAAATATATATACAATTCTTCTTTGTTAAAATTAAGAAATGGATTATCAAACAAAACACCGTTTTTAAATATTCACGAACACATCGAGGTCACGAGGTAAATTTATTGAAGACGGGATTAGGATAATTTAAATCATTTTTGCGTTATAATTTATAACCAAAAAACCATCAAATTGCAAATGGCAAAGACGCGCGCGCGTGAAATAAAATAATGGGTTATTTTCCAATAACCACAACAGCAAGAGGCGAAATCTCAGTGAAAAACCGGTTTTTTTTTTACGATAAACCATTACTACACTCATGAAGTGCATCAATATTGATGCGCACGGTTGGTTACGAGATATTTACAGTATTATTTATTATTTTGATGTTACTATTGTATACCATAATACAAAAAAAGGAATTTTCTATTACTTGAAAGTTAAACCAACCTTTCCATTACTTTTTCAGAGCTCAACATCAAAATGAAGTTACCAATTTTTAAAGCCGAATTTCTCGAAATGTCTGATTTGTTAGTTAACCCCTTTTTATATTGACCCCTTCAATTGTTCATTGTAACATTCTGGCTTTCCGACATTCGGAATTCTCGACGCTCTACACTGTCTCCACTGACTTTGACAGTTGGACATATTATATGTCCCTGGAGGGAAATAACGGCAGTCCTACAAAGATGTATGAGGACAAGCGGACAAGGAGGATAGGGAAGTCTGCGAGCGGGATTTGTCCTTAAAATATCAAAGCCCTCTAACCCTAGTTCAAAAGGGACTAGGTTAGCATCTCCTGACACACTTTTTAGTATTAAAGTAAGAAAAAAGTGATGGCATTGGGTTTTCCTGGAAGGGGTTTAGAACTTCGATGCACTTGGAAAGGTTGTAAGGTTTAGATCGTTTGGTGAAATTTTGGGCTGTAAATGTCGGTGCTTGCCACTATACTTAATGTGTTTAGAGCTACAAAGTTAAATATACTTTATCTACACCCATATCATAAAACCTCCATAGTGTAATCAAAAACCGTAGGAAATGACCACCATTTTGTGAAAAACCAGTGCTGCAATGTTATTCCCGTATCGTTTTTAGTATAGAAATGAGATTAAATTTGGAACAGCTGTCAAAACTCAAGTGGGTCTCTATTCTAGTATCCATAGATATTAAAACAGTTATTGATACGAAACGTCAATACAGTATGTTTTTTTTAAATAAACTGCACAACATTTGATCTATGTAGTAGAAAATATGAATAGTAGTCTTCTCGGAGTGTGTGTGATGTGAAAATGCGCCGGATATCGGAAATATGCAGCCACGATTGCAACAAATAACTTGTTGCCAGAAAATATTGTTTCTGAACCCATCATGGAGGATTTATAATATGTGTGTAGATAAAGTTATGTATGCAACTCTGCATAATTTGGCCTTAAAACACACGTGCGATCTTATTATGAAACTCGCTAAAGCTCGTTTCATGAAAACCGCACTAGTGTTTTAAAGCCTATCATTATGCAACCGTTGCATAAACTACTATTATATAAGTCATCCCATGCAAAAAATACACAATTATCAGTAACTTACACTCTACAAAAGTTTTGTTCTGCCACCATCAAAGAGTGCAAGTTTTCTATCTGTATTTCATTTTCAATGACTGATGGAAATTGATAATTTGAAAATACAAGGATGGGACAACACCCAGACGAAATCACGCGAACGGACTTAGTCATTCGTCGTACTTTTGAGTGACGTAGTAACAGTGAAATTCGTTCGCGTAATTTCGTCGGTGATAATTTAAAACTGCGTATGAGCAGTTTGTAAAAACCGCGTAAATGCATTTTTAACAAAAATCAGTGATAAGCAAAATTAATTATAACAAATTTACAAACTGCAAATACGCGGTTTTGAACTATCACCGTCGATTTAGATTTGATGTGACTCCACCTTAAGGGTGTATTCAGACAGACATTCCGATTCTCTACTACCAGTTTTAATGCAGTTTGTAGTGTATGTACAAATATCGGCCCATATTTAATAATCTGCGCTCAAGACTTAATCCAAACTCAAGTAGGAATTTTCTCTTAATCTGCCTTACTGAGCACTAGAACTGCATTCCAACTAGCTGACATTCGTAATGCAGTCCGTCTGTATACATCCTGAATTAACCGCTGTGTACAATGCGACAACTCAACCTTTTGAACTCCAGTCAATGAATACTTGGAAAAAGCCCGTCATAGTTTTAAATTGTTAGATAAGACATGATATACGGCCATAAGTTTTTGCACTTTTAGAAACATGATGGAGACAAAACTACAAATGCTATTTAATTAGGTATTTATTACAAGTAATAATAATTTGTATAAAATATTTTTTTATGTGTAAAAACACTATCGTCTACATGATACGACTACGTAATTGTATGAATAAATGCTGACAATCATCACTTCTGGTACGTAACCGCCCTGTTTGCTTAATATTCGTTGTTGAACCAGTTTCTTTAAACTTTGCGATCCAAACTTTGATTAAATTGACGCTGGGACACTCGGTTAAACGGCGTTATCCGTATTCAATCCTAAAACGGCATCACATAATAAAGTAAGAATGTTTTTTTTTTGAAGTGTTTATCAAAAATGTACAAAGTGGCGTATAATTTCCCTTCATCCTTTGTACCGCATAATTAATAGTTTAGCAAAAAAAATCTGTGTTGCTATTTTAGCAAAAACTTTTGGCCCATCCCCTGTACAGTGATGGCGCCGAAAATCTGCTTTCACATACAACCGACTGTTGCGTTCAAAAGGTTAAGCTGCCGCTTCGTATAGTCCGGTTGGAACTGGACGCCATGAGCGCCAGAGTCCCAACTGACGCTACCTAACCACTCGACTAACGTACTAACTGTGTTGCGGTGAAGGTGAAAGTGGCGCGTACGCCGGAGACGCCGCGGCCCGCGTCCGACAAGCTGCCGGAAGACGAAGTAAGTCCAGTTGCTACTCCATCTTGTACGGTCCATCAGCTTATACAGGGTGGGCACAGGGCACATAGTGAGAGAGATAGGACAGAAAGACTTAAAATATCTTTATTCAATTGGCTACTTGAAGTAACAAACATTAATATATTTCTATGGAACGGAAAATATAAATCAAGATTCTTTAGAATTTAAAAACTTCTATTTTTACTTCTAAAGTCTCTTCGCCAAGAGGTAATAAAAAAAGTTAATAATCAGGGCTTTTTAACTCATTACAAATAGCGGCCCGCTAATTATTTTTAACGATGATAATAAGAAATTAAAAGGAAAAACCTTTGTTTTTTCAAAGAATAGTATAGTAGGCACCGCCCACCCGGCGCGGCGCCGTGCTTGGCAACAACTGTGTGCCTCGAACCACGAAACTCAGTGCGCGCGGCGATAAGCGACGCATCATACAGTTTGCAATAGTTAAGCGACAGTCCCTATTTCGAGACAGCGATATCATAATATTTATCGAATCTCGGCGAACAGACTTTAAGTCACGTGATTTTAAACACCAGGCACGAAAACATAATAGAAGAACTCACTTTCTTTTTCTATTTTTAATTTAAGGCAAAGAAAGAATCAAACAGCCGAGCAAACGGTTGAAATGTCATCCCAATCATTTAAAAAAAATCAGAAAATACTATATAAAATAAAAATAAATTATCTTTAGACGCTCATTTCCTGGGACGCCCTAATCAAAAAATAAAATAATTACCTACCCAATTAAGGTTTCTAATCGGAGACCATTTAGTTTTGAGTAGTCCTGGTAAATTTTAATTTCAAAATAGGGTTAACATTTTAACGATGCGGTCAGCCTAGTTGGTAGTGACCCTGCCTCCAAGGCTAGCAGTCCCGGGCTCGATCCCCGGTAAGGGCAAATATTTGTGTGATGAGCACGAATGTTTGTTCCTGAGTTTTGGATGTTTCCTATGTATATTTAAGTATTTATTTATCTACATAAGTATGTAAATCGTCGTCTAGTACCCATAACAGAGGCCTTTAGAACAAACTTTGGGATTAGATCGATTTGTGTAAAGATTGTCCACTGATTTATTATTTATAATATGAAATGAAAAGAAAATGAAAATGAAATGGTGATACAATCGTCAAAAATAACGCAAGTGTTGTGTTAAAATTCTGTTTTTGTGTCAATTGAGGAAGTAAAAAAGCACGTACATTTTGTCAGCGTTTACTGTGAAATCCCTTTAAAATTCACTAATTTTTTTTGTTTTATTTCAACACAAAAACGACAAAATAACCTTGAAAACTTCCATATCAATTCGGCAGGTTTTAAAACACTGGAATCATCAGAAACAGAATTTTCTCAACTATGTCACGTGCATGAATTAACTTTACATTAACTGCACCTGAATACATATTTACTTTAATATATTTATATTCAACATGTCTGCAATATGCCTTTTGTACTATCGACCCAGTTTGTTTTATGCAAGTTGTTTTTCAAGTGAATTTATGACAAGGCTTTCCAAGGTTAAGATAAGCAAGGTTCTAACCGACTGCGCAAAGTAAAAGAGGATGTGTTTATAACGTTGGACAAGTTAAAATATTTTACTCAGTCGGGAAATCATATTCTATTCTTATGCGTAGATTCCTAAACTAGAAAAATGGGTTTAACCTTTTGGCCGCCAAGCATGTCTGAGAAGTAACACGAATTTCAACTTTAAGTCAAGGTAATGAAGGAATTTTTTACCCTGTAACCGCTGACAGCTGTAGCCGACTGGGGCGGTCAAAAGGTTAAATACCTATCTAATTCCAGCATGGGAATATTTTGCCTGTGGTCTTAAATTTTAACTTTACCTTTGTTGCACCTGGTAAATAGTAGCCTCTGACAGACGGACGGACGTCGTAGGGTTGGTAGTTCTAAGACATATCTAACACCGCTCATGCGGCCGATTCACAAACGCCACTCAAACATTTGATCTGAGATCGAATAGTTAAGTGTCCGCAAACAGCAGTCAACATATAGCGACTATCCCTATATGTTGACTGCTGTTTGCGGACAGAAATTGGTTTACAACTTTTCGACTCTATTTATATTATTTTAAAGTTCAAAACTGGTTCAGCACTTTCTTGGTAGATTATACATAATAATGATTCATTTTTTTCGAGTAACTTTAACATGAATGATATTTTGAAATTAGGTACTGTCGAGCAGGCCAGCTAGATTTTTTTTTTTAAATAAGGTATAAAACATTTAAATTGTAGAATTCTTGCTCCGCCATTTTGATTAGTATTGAAGCACGGCATTCGTAGACTGACCGTCGAACTGATTACACGTGTTTATGGAATAAAATTAAAGATAAATCTTTAATATTATTTATTTGAAGCTGCACCCCAGCCCACAGTACCTACTTATTATACTTAACCTTCTGCTAAGTGTAATAATCAATTTAATTATTAAAGGTAATTTGATTGGCATTTATGAATCTGCCAATACTGTTTAACATTTTTCATATCCACGCATGAACTTGGTTTAAAAAATAATAATTTAGGAGAACTTAGTTTTGGCTTTAAGAATACACTACACAAAATAATCACACAACGTACCGATCCACTTTTTAACTTAAAATCTCTAATCAGTTATATAATTACAGTCAAAGGATACCAAGGTTCTGAAGCTTAACCAGGAGTCAGGGAAGACCAGTGACTCGCCAAAACCGGAAGCCAAAAAGCCAGAAACGCGGTCGGATGCTAAACAGGATTCTCCCAAAACTGATGCTAAGAAGGCCCAGGGGGATACCAAGGAGTCACCTAAGGTTGAAGCTAAGAAGGATGCCGTGGAGTCTCCGAAGAAGGACGAGGGAAAGGGAGACAAGTCGGACAAAGTGGAGGTTGAAGTTGTTGTTGAGATCGAGAGTTCTTCGGGTGAGTTACAGTAACACCTTTAATTAGTCCGAATAGGATCATCATCATCATCATCATCATCAATCCTAAAACACCCACTGCAGGAAATAGGCCTCCCCCAAAAAGGGACATTTGCCATGGTCGCCACGCTTGGCAGGCGGGTTGGCGACCGCAGTTGGTCATCACAGTATTTGAAGGACGCTGCTGCCCAGCCTCCGGTTGGTCCCTGTCGCATTTTACGACACCCATAAATAACCGAATGGGATGATGACATGTAATAATAATAATTTAAAAAAAATCGGACAGCAGAGACCGAATTTAAATTTTCAAAATAAAGTTAAAAATGCAATTACAATTCTATTTAATACAATTATTTAAAACTCAAATTCGAATTACATACTTATATTATATTAAATTCATAAAATAAAAATGTTGCATTAAATAATAGTAAAAGATTCAAATTAAAATTATCATGCTGATTAAAATTAAGTCCTAATAGTAGTTTATGCAACGGTTGCATAATGATAGGCCTTATAACACTAGTGCGGTTTTCATGAAACGAGCCGATAGGCGAGTTTCATAATAAGATCGCACGTGTGTTTTAAGGCCAAATTATGCAGAGTTGCATACATAACTTTATCTACACACATATTATAAATCCTCCATGATGGGTTCAGAAACAATATTTTCTGGCAACAAGTTATTTGTTGCAATCGTGGCTGCATATTTCCGATATCCGGCACATTTTCACATCACACACACTCCGAGAAGACTACTTACTATTCATATTTTCAACTAAAATGTAAATTACAAACAACTTTTTCTATTCAATTCAACAATTCTACTTTCGTTCAGCAAAACGTCAACATGGCGGCAAATACGATCTTCCGTCAAGACCATTTTTTTTTAAATCATAGACAAACGGATGAATTCTCACGTCACTCGAGATCAAATATTGTGCAGTTATATTAAAAAAAATATACTGAATTGACGTTTCGTATCAATAACTTTTTAATATCTATGGATACTAGAATAGAGACCCACTTGAGTTTTGACAGCTGTTCCAATTTTAATCTCATTTCTTTACTAAAAACGATAAAGAAGTCATGTTATTTCTTTATCGCAGCACTGGTTTTTCCTAATTGGTTGTCAAAATGGTGGTCATTTCATACGGTTTTTGATTAACCAATGGAGGTTTTATGATATGGGTGTAGATAAATATTATTTCACGATTCTTTCAATTTGATCAATAATTTAATTATTATAATTTTTATAGGTTTATTATAAGAAAATATTCTGATGCTATTAAGATATGTACTATAACTTTTTTCTCATCCAAACTTTTAACGGGTTAAAATATTTGCCTTTTGTCGTGTTACATACTGTATGTGACAATTTAAGATTAAAGAAAGATGTCATAAAAATGTCCACGTTTCCAGACGTTCCGGAGGAGTCGCGCAAGCCCGACACGAACTACTCCAAGTCGCGGGTGAAGGTGTCCCCGTACCGGCGCAGCGTGCGCCTCGCGGACCAGACCACCAGCTCCGTCACCGCCAACTACACCGGTGAGCCCACGGGCACACACACACACACACACACACTAACACACTAACACATATATATACACACACTCTAAAACACTGATTGTCGCTCATTGTTTCTAAATTACATAACTAAGTCTTAGCCTTTAAGCAACATCGGGGCGAGAGCCTGGCGATCTGTCATACAGGGCTTCCTAGTACGGACACCAGTAGCTCAATTACGTAACACAATTGGTATCGGTTTTGCTCGAAAAGTAAACCAATTTAGTCATCACTCGATATATATTAGGGCCCAATTGGTATACTTTTCGCCAAAGCGATACCAATTGGTGTTCCATAATTGAGCAGCAGGCCCTCACACTGGTTCAAGTTACCTATCTGACCTTTGTTAATACGACATCATGACCCCCCCCCCCCCCCATCATACAAGTCAAATTGTAAAATCTAAAAATTTACAAAATAAAAAGTGTAGTCGAAGTCAATTTTAACCTACTTCTAATTGTCGTAAAGATTTGAAACTTTGCAAATGTATGCAATTCGGATGACAATACAATAATTTGGTATTGGGTTGATCTGACCATGGAACCAGGAGGTTGATACAGGGTTGATATGATTTATTTCAGTGATTTAAAACAAAATCAATTATTTATTTAATAATTTTTTACTGCAACCAAATCAGCCAAAAAGTGTACATATGACAAAAATAAGTGTGTTTTTTAAAAAGAAATGGATTTTAGAACTTTTTGATTTTTGATAATTTAATTAAAATTCTTGTTAACTGTTTAAAAAAAAGTGTTATATGTTTTGAGTCCAATACATAACTTTGGCGATGAAAGTCTTTTGTACTTTTTGTGCGCTACTGACAAGTGTGTTTTTTTTTTTAGTTTTTGTGATTCAATGTGATTTGATTCTTTATTATTTGTCTTGTGTGAATTTCGATGGACAGTTGACGGGGCCGAGTCTTACTTTTTAGGGTTCCGTAGCAAAATGGCAAGAACGGATAGATTCATGTCGGTCTGTCTGTCCATATGTCACAGCCACTTAACCAGGGGGGCTAGCACGACATGCCCGCTCAGTGCGTCTCTGTCATACTAGTAAAGTATGTAAGGGATGCACTGAGCGACAAACGACTTCTGGGGCAGGTCGTGATAGACGTGCTGGACACTATTTGGGCTAAGAAGATGAAATTTAACTCATATGTCTTCTGTGTACCGCTATATTAATATGCAGAGAAATTATGAAAAAAATATTAGCCACATTGCAAGCATATTGGTGGATTTTCCTTGCTCACCGCTTAGCCTTGCTCAGCTCTAGTGTAAACGCATCATTAATTTCCCAGGCAACAACACAACCATGGAGATGGACATAACGGAGTCCTCGTCCCTGATGGAGGAGTCGCTGGACGACTCGTACCTGTCCGGCCTGCGCAGCATCCGCGGCCGCCGCAGCTACAAGCCGCTCAAGGAGATGTCTCTGCGGAACATCAGCGTCAACAGGAGCGCGCGCTCCAACACCAGCATCACAGGTACGGGAACGGACGGATAGGTCTTCCCAGATCGACTCAGTGCTTGTAATGATCCTATCACCGACACTCGTACAATACTCCTTCAATAATGACAACTTCTTTAATAGTAGTTTATGCAACGGTTGCATAATGATAGTCCTTAAAACACTAGTGCGGTTTTCATGAAACGAGCCGATAGGCGAGTTTCATAATAAGATCGCACGTGTGTTTTGAGGCCAAATTATGCAGAGTTGCATACATAACTTTATCTACACACATATTATAAATCCTCCATGATGGGTTCAGAAACAATATTTTCTGGCAACAAGTTATTTGTTGCAATCGTGGCTGCATATTTCCGATATCCGGCGCATTTTCACATCACACACACTCCGAGAAGACTACTTACTATTCATATTTACAACTAAAATGTAAATTACAAACCACTTTTTCTATTCAATTCAAAAACATTCTACTTTCGTTCAGCAAAACACCAACATGGCGATCCTCCGTCAAGACCATTTTTTTTTTAAATCATAGACAAACGGATGAAGACTCTATTCTCACGTCACTCGAGATCAAATATTGTGCAGTTTATATTAAAAAAACATACTGAATTGACGTTTCGTATCAATAACTGTTTTAATAGAGTTAGAGAGAGAGTTAGAGTTATAGAGTTTCTTGCCGGCTCTTCTCAGTAGAGGATTTTTTCCGAACCGGTGGTAGATTCATTCCTTGACCTTCATATGAGCTTGTAAAAGCCTAAATTGAATAAAGATAGTTTGACTTTGACTTTGACTTTGAATATCTATGGATACTAGAATAGAGACCCACTTGAGTTTTGACAGCTGTTCCAAATTTAATCTCATTTCTTTACTAAAAACGATAAAGAAGTCATGTTATTTCTTCATCGCAGCACTGGTTTTTCCTAATTGGTTGTCAAAATGGTGTTTATTTCCTACGGTTTTTGATTAACCAATGGAGGTTTTATGATATGAGTGTAGATAAATTTCTTTTTCGCTTCCAAATTCGAATTTAGATCAATGGATCGATTCAGACATAACGTTGATAAATATTATGATATCGTTTCGAAATAGCGACTGTCGCTTACCTATCGCAAACTGTATAACGGGCGTCGTTTATCGCCGCGCGCACTGTTTCGTGGTACGGGGGACGCAGATGTTCTCAAGTGCGGTGTTGAGCCGGGCCAGTGTTGCCAATGCTTCGACAATTACCGTGTTCTACGGCTTTCAGTCCAAAAAATCACAAAATCCTCGGCCTACGGCTGCAACCCTGGGGCCGTAGTAGATTCTACGGCTTTTCGCAAATTTACGATCGTTAATTTATTTATTTATAACAAATTCACTTTTAGAGTATTCGACTGTCATTAGTGTAATGACGGGTTACTCCGAGACACGAAATGTCGTCTTAAAACTTAACGTCGGTCAACTTTCGTAGTAGTGTAAAACCGGGTTAATAAATGTTAAAAACCAAAAACAGCGCCATTTGGCTAATGTTGAAAAGTGTTTCTTTTTTTAAAGAGTGACACGGCCCACCGTTGGTCTTTTTCCATATAAACACGGCTTCTTTATCTAATGTATACGGCCCTCTAAAAATTTGCATTAGCAACACTGGGCCGGGCGGACGGAGGCGAAAGAAATATATTTGTTTTGTTCACATACACAATGGCCATATTGCAAATTAATGTATTATATGTGCGCATCAAATGTTACATAAATTTGCACTGGCCGAAAAGATACGAAAAAGATTTACACATGTTTAAAACGCGTTGAGTATGGATATGACGTGTCTTGTCTTTCTATAATATGTCATTGGCTACGAGTGTGTCGTTTGGGTGTCGCGTGTTGCTTTATGTTTATACAGTTATTCAGTAATAATATTCTACGAAAAATATATAAGCGAGCGAAGCGTCTCCGTTTCAGCTTGGGCAAAAATGCTTTCGTATGTCCGGCGGATGTCCATTTGTTCTCGGCTACAGCTCGCAGTTCTCAACCGATTCTCTTGAAATTTTGTAAGGAGGTTTGGTAAATGTATAAAAAAAAATTGTCGATTCAGTTTTTCGAAATATTTCAAAATGGCGGAGATATGGAGGTTTTTGCAGTTACAAACTTACTGGCGGTGTTGGTAAACTGACTTGATTTATGTAGATGTATGGAGATATCAGTTTTTCAACGGCAAAGTTAATTTTTTCTTACTTTTCTAAGGGTTTTGTTTTAGATTCAGTTTTTTGAAGTCTTTTGTCGCGAGGTCTACAGCTCACGGAGCCACTAGTATTATATAATCATCGGTAACAATAATAAGCGGGCCTTTGTAATGAGTTAAGAACTTTTTACGTTTCTTATCAACTCTCGGCAAACAGACCTTAGATGTGAGAACTTTAACTTGGCAGCAGCAGATCACTCGCGGCCGACGGGCACCGTCGTGGGCCGGAAGCGGAAGCCCGACGCCGACGACCTGTCGCTGGCCAGCGAAGCCGAGGAGCTGCCCGCGGCCGGAAAGAGGCAGCGCCTCATCGAGCGCCTCGCGCGCCCCTTCCGCCGCACCGTCATCATGCCCGCCCGGAGGAACGCCGAGGTACCGCGCCATAAATAATGTCACTAGGATAACCTATTGGCTAAATGAAGAACACGAGTAATGGTAGAGCCAAACAGTAATCCTCACTAGATGATTGCTGTTTGAATGGGCCTTCTCGACCGGGTTAGTACCACACTCTCACAGAATATCGACGTAAAGTAATAGCTTCCTACGGTGAGTGACGAGATCCGGAGGCCTAGTCCCTCGTTCCCATCCCATCCCCATTCCCCATCCTCCCTAGACTGGCAACGCATTGGCAGCACCTCTGGTGTTGCAGATGTCCATGGGCGGCGGTGACCACTTTCCATCAGGTGGGCCGTCTGCCGGTTTGTGAGCCAATTGACATAAAAAAACGAAGGCGCAAAAACCAGACTTTGAGGCATGATTATTGTGAAGGTTTATATGTAGACTATGTAACCTTCACACACAGACACTTGCGCATCTGGTCGTACTGAAAATCGGCGTCACGAAACGTCTGACTCATCTCGTGGCAAAAAGCTGAATAGAGAGCATTTTTGTTACCACCAATTAATAAAAAATCAAATATACGCGTCGAATTAAGAACCTCCTCCTTCGGCTTTTTTGAAATCGGTTAACAAAGAAAGAAAATCCCCTTCATACCTCCAATTAATAAAATTATTATTATTATTATTTGTTTACTTCTCCTGACTAAACTTGGTCCAACTGCCACTTCGTCTAAGGCGGACTCTTTCTAGGTGAGAATCTGTTCAGCTGAGAATCTATCCTGATGAGAATTTGTCGAGATGAGAATCTGTTCAGCTGAGAATCTATCCTGATGAGAATCTGTCCAGCTGAGCATCTATCCTGATGAGAATTTGTCCAGCTGAGAATCTTTCCAGCTGCTCTGAAGGCGATAAAAAAAAAGAATAAGAATTTGTTCTATATGTTAGGTTTTAAAATATAATTTCCAAAAAATGGACCTGTTAATTTGACTTAACTAAATTTAGTCATATTCCAAAATTCGAAAAATAAATAACCAACACTCATCGAGTCAGATAACAAAATAAAGGGATTTCAATGAGGTTTCCAAAAATATACAGTAGAGGATTATTTAAGAAAGATATGGATTTATTTCCAAAAAATATACATGTTTACTTAAATTCCCCAAGACTCCAAACTATTTATTTATTTATTTATTTATAAGCACGCACATGCCCTATACCTGTATCTTGAAAGTCCAGTGAGTGCAGTTTTTTAGATTAAGTCCAAAAATAAATGAAAAGCTGTGCCAAGCCATGGCCAGTATGTTAGTAGAGGATCGTTTCTAATTGGGATCCTCAACTTTTAATTAATCATACTTTGGCCAGAATATTTTTTGCTAACCCGCTCGCCATGAGATTTTTTTTAACATACTAAATTTGATACAAAATACTTGTCATCCATTCAGACAGATGGGTGGAGGTCGTTTCTAATTCAAATCTTAGACTATGTGTATGCGTATGAGTTGGTTGATGTGTGTGTGTATCGCTAGTAGCTATTAGAATAAAAGTTTTTCTTCATATGATAGTGTACCAAACCATTCGCATTGCACTGCTTTGACTGGTGGTTACATTAAAATATGTTTTAATTTTCTGAGCATCGTTCGTTGGATTCCAGATCGTGGGCATCAACACGGACCTGCCGCTGTCGGCGCCCGTGGGCTCCGGCGACGCGTTCGACCCGGAGTCGCTGAAGGGCGCGCCCCCCGCGCCCCCCGTGCCCTCTCCCGCGCCCCCCGCGCTCGCCCCCCGCGCCCTCGTCCCCGAGGACTCCAAGCGCTGCGTGCTTATGTAAGTCTCGTGGGACGCTCTGGGTTTGTACTTCAATCATATGGAAAGGCTTGTACAGTCGAAGGCGTTGCCTAAAAAACCTGCTCGAATTAGACTAATATCTAGATTTTTCTACGACAACGTCGACGCCTTTTTAGCATTGTTTAGTGATCTAAAGTAGACCTGTATAGATTTACAGGTATTAGTCTGATTTGAGTAGAATAGGCCGTCTTTTAAGGACATGGTCGAAGCCAAAACGAATTGTGCAGAGTCAAAAATATATAAAAGCTATTTAGGTCTTCGCGATAACTACTATACATACGTAAAATTTATACACTTGTCCACACGGGCACATTCAGGACTGACTATAATCTGTTCATAAAAATTGTGACTACCCCTACCACTTTTTTAAAGTCGCATTAGTGAGTGAAACGTGCTGGCATGTGACAAAGTACCATTACCATTTATTACCGTTAAGTCAGCATCAAAAATCTACACATTTTAGCATATACAGTGTCCCAGGAGTTTTTGTCAACCAGAGGTCCAGAGGTAGACTTCAGGGGTATCAGATTCACCCTAAAAAGGTGTCTTTTTTTATCGCTGTCCGAAGACTCAACCGCATTTCATCTTCTCGGACTATAAGGAATTTGATTTTGAAAAATCCCATAGTTAATAAACAACGTAAAATCGCAGAACATACCGGGTGATCTCATGATACACCTTGAGGTATCTCTGGACCTCCTGTCCTGGACCTGTTTAGAGCCTTAGCAAACAACATTACATCGATACTAAATGCCTTATGAATGTTCATTGATTCTAAATGTTTCTCTCTCTCTCTCTCTCATTACTATAGAGCCATAGACTTGTATTTTCCTCTCTTATTATTTCGGAATAATTTATAATTATGTTAAATAGTTATATGAAACCCAGAGCAGGTCTATTATAAACATTCAGTTAAGATCAATTAACTTTTGAAGTCACATTTATTTTAGATTTCAAATGATCTAATAATGAGGGCATTAAATTTTAATTGATCGTGACTGACGATTGATGAAATAAATCTATTATTGATTGTAAATAGTTCAAAGTAGTATATAAATCAAAGACGATATTATAGTGGGTGCGTTTTGTGTGAAATTTGGAGACACAAAATACTGAATTAACTGAGAAATATATACCTAGAGTAGAAATTCTGTATTTGTGTCAATAAGTTGTGGCCTTCCGTACGTTGTCAGTACTTTTTCCTGTAGCATTTACTTATTATTTAATATGTAAATGCGCCTCGTGTGTCCGTTCTGATACGGTCGTGCACCTGTTTTAACATATTTGATTAATATCGTTTATTAATACTTATTGTGATCACACTTGCAATTATTAGGATTATATGCTAGAAAAATGGATCGTACGGATAAAATACGATCCGCGGGCGTGATGGATTTTTTACAGGTTATTACGTCACAGTACACGTACACGCCGCCACCATTTAGAAATTATGATATTTATAATAGTAAGCTTTACTTTATTTTAATTTTTTCCCTCGCAAGTGTGATTTAAAGCATTGTGTAACACCGGCGGTATGGCAATTATCAACGTCGTGCCATTAAAGGCCTCGTTGTTCGCTCGGGGTTTTAATAACCCTTCGTTTATTATTGGTCCTTTACCGCCCTTCATTACAGAAGACAGAAATAAATTAAGAAAATTAAGTATATTTGTTGCCAGCAGGGCTGGGAACCGGTTGAAATAGCGGTTATTATCGTTAATAGAACCGGTTAAATTTCGTTCATAAATTAACCGGTTACCTAAGTTACCGGTTGAAATGGAGAACGTTATCTAATGGCTCGCGGTAACCGGTATTAACCGTTTTTTGGGTGCGTATTCGTTGGCGTAGAGCGAGAGCTCCGATAGTGTGTAAAAGAGATGGCACGTAGCTTAGCTCTAATTTTACCGACAAAATGACGGTTATCGCGATCTAAACCGTAAGGTCCGGCACATACATTCGATTTTCGAGTTCGTTTACCGTATTCGGACACCCCGGACGCAGGCATTTCATATTAATAGTTCTACATGGCACACACGTTCGTACAATTCCGTACGGAAAAGTTACGATAATTTTGTTTTATTATTTAATAACCGACTCCCGAGCCCTGGTTGCTCGATTACTTTGTAATGAGTTATATTGTTTAGTGGCTGCAATACAAAACTAGGTTTATATCTGGATTGTTATAAAATCTGAGTTCAGTATTAATTTATACGTTGTAATTGCCTGCGGAGATGTATTTACCAAAGAATGCCTCGAATGGAGATATCATTTTCCTTTGGGAGAAAAAGTTCATATAACCATTCGGAACCCACTGGCATCTCACAATGTTGGTCATATTGAAAAGTGGAGTAGCCCTAGTATCAACAATATACATATAAGTACGAAAAGGTATATATGATGGCAACGGGTTCCGACAGGTTAAATTTGATAAAGCAGGCGTGTATAGATTATACTTAAATTCAGATCCATCGTGTACCCTAGGTACATCTTAGTTTTATCTACCCGACCTAATTCTATGTTTTACTCTGTGACTTGTAAGGGACGTGCTATCTACTGATGTTTTCAGCACGAACTTAACCTTTTGTCTGGTGTCTGAATAAAATTATAAGACACAAAATATCCAGCTCATTTCGCTGCAATCTTATAATTAAGACAAATGAAATACATTTTGTTTATGTCACTTTCAAGGACGTATACAAGAGCCCCCTCTTGTATACGTCCGTGGGGTGTCCCCAGTCGGCCCAGTCCGCAGTATGAGAGCCTCGGTTCATAGCACGTCCACATTTAGTTGTAAGCCCTGTACATAGTATGTTTGAATCCTCGAGATTAGATATATCAAGTAACACTGATGATTTTCAAATGATATTTCGTTGAACACTTTAAAAAAGTGTAAACAGGCGGAGGTATTTCTAATGTATCTAAAAACAGCAGATTTTTCGCCTGGTAACATTGAACATTGCTTTAAAAATAATATTAACACTCACAGTTTAAGATTAAGATTAAGAACTCCACGCAACATTCTTAGCCTTTGTTTGAGGACTGTGAAAGTGTTAAACGTTGAAATACTTGTCACTATCGGATAGGTCAATCATTATGAACTTATTAATATATACACTATATATACTGAGCCATAACCGAATTCGCGGGCAAGAAGCTAGTACAAAAATGTAAAATATTTTGGCTCGCATCATAGGATAGCTCAATTTGGCGGTCATTGTGAGGTTATAAGTTATCTTTGAGGACGTTTAATGTTACCAGGCTGTAAAGGTTGGGTTTCCTAGGATCGCGGTGCTGTCATTTAGTGGCCTATAGCGTCGAATGACGTCACTAAAGCGTCTATGGAAACTTGATCGCATAGTTTCCTAGAGAGCGGTATAAAAATATAGCTCGACCAATGTAAAAAGATCACTGACGGTCATACATTTTATATGGCCGTCAGCGCTCTTTTTACATTGGACGAGGTATACGCTCGGAATCCTAGGAACCTAGGAAAGGTGAGAAGAATTATCAGTTCGTAGCTTTAGTATTTTATCACTTAACATGGAATCAATATTCTTGTTGAACAAATCGTGTTCGGCTCCATTTATTTTTGTGCATTTTTACAATAAAGTATTAGAAAGTAATGTTTGTTTTATTTTTTAAATGATTCATGAGTGCTAATGATCAAGGTGAATGAAAATAAGTACCTATAAGGCGAGTGCGTGGTAGGGTTGGAAGGGGAAGACCTCGGCGAACGTACCAAAACCAGCTCGAAGACGTTCTTAACCTTTTTGGACGCCGTTGTCGACTATGCGTGACAGCGCATACAGGGTAAAAAAGTCCTTCACCACCTTGACTTAAAGTTGAAATTCGTGTTACTTCTCAGACATGCTTGACGGTCAAAAGGTTAAGAAAGACCACGTCAAGAGTACCCTAAATCGGCGAGCGTGCATGAAGAACTTAATGAGAGTAGACGAAGCGGAAGGTGTGTCAGGATCGTAGCAGGTGGACATCCGTGGTCTCTGCCTACCCCTTTGGGAAACAGGCGTGAGGCGTATGTATCTATTTACTTTTACTTAAATTTCTATACATTTCGTCCAATAACAGCAGTGTCTTAAGACGAAAGTCTGACCAGTGCGTGTGGCCAGAAGCTAGAACTAAATAAATAAAAATGCCAAGAATAAACATTATTTTCAACCATGAATATACATTTGTAAATAACATTTAATATTGCAGGAAACCATGTTTTTTTTTTTTCATTTCAATTGACTGACAAACGTGCTATATTTCCTATCTACAATAAATTATTTTGCTTGCCCGTTCTGTTTGCAAGTGGTCAGTTTGTTTCATGTATTCTGAAACAATGGAGGCGTTACAATACTTCATACGTGCATTTATCTCCTTTTGTGTGGAAAAATTCAGTTGGTTAAGATAAGCGGGCATAATTGAAAACAGTAACTGGTGATTTAACTCCCGCAAACAATGTAAGCGCCAATAAAATATTACATATCAGTGAACTATTTTTCATCACACTTGCTCGAAAAAGGTGTTAATATACGCCGGCGTATAGAGCAGCCGAAGCCGATTAGCTAATCTATAAGCCCCGCCGTCAGCGGGAGTTATAAACCATACAAAATCCACGGCCACGGGAGTTATGGATTTTGTATGTTTTATATCTCCCGCTGACGGCGGGGCGTGCGCCAGGTCCGGCGAGGTAAGCGCGGCGCCGGCTCCAGCAGTGATCGTTTTCTTATACAAGTAGCGCGCAACCGACGCGACATACAGCGTATTCTAATATATATATATATATATTTTCATTTCCTCGCAAATTTGATGAAAAACATTGTGTGTATCACGGGCAGTAAGGGGATAACAAACTCGATCATTAAAAGCCCTCAGCCTTCGCCGTCGGGCTTCTAACAGACTCTTGTTAGTTATCCCCTTCTTACGGCCCTAGATGCACAATGTACTATAAGAACTAGCTGTGCCCGCGACTGTTGGCTGGCGTATACCACGGGAATACATTGGCTCAATGTCAAAACGGTGTCTTAATTTAAAAATTAAATACTTATCCTAAACTTAAAATAAGCAACGTCAAACTCGATTATCGATATTATGTCCAACTGGGCCTCCTCTCATAATGAGAGGGACGGGCAGCAGGCTCCACGCGGGCCCAGACCGGATTGGAGACTGCACACATATCTTTAACCCAGAGGCCACAGGCGTTTCGGCAACATATACTTGGCCAAATGTAAACAGCGGCCCTAACATGCATGGCACAAAGATAAATTAGAACCGTTTATCTCTATGACTATCTCTTTCGTCGGCACTAGTGTGAGAGAGACGCACTTAGAGATAAACGGTCCTATTATTTCTTTGTGCCATGCATGTTAGGGCCGCAGAGCGCTGACGGACAAAATGTATGCCTGCGAGCGCTCTTTTTACATTGGGCGAGGTATACTTGTATTTAGAATTTCAACCTTAACAGTAAACTCCATAGTATGATGAAAATCCGATTTTATATATTATGTAAAAAATAATTGGCTTTTAAATGATTAAGTTTCTCTTTTTAATAGAGTAAGGGATAAGCATTAGGTTAAAGTGGGGGAAACGCGAACGCGGGGTAATCCCGAATCCAATGGTTCTGATGTGTTAGAAAGAGATAGCCATATTTTACTTGCCGCCATTTCGGAGATCACTCCACCACTAGTGCCAGTCAACAACACGGGAGACGCGGACGCACGTACTGGTCAAGGTATGCATTTTTCAATATTTTGCATGTTTTTGATGTAAGGTTTTTGGTAAAGTCAAGTTGGTGTTGATTTATTTCTATCTACAATAGTAATTTAACTTTTACATTGTGGAATACTCACATATTAATCAGCTAAACTTGGTGTTCGTGTTTACCCGACTAATGTCGGGTAAAGCCGAACACTAAGGGTTTTGATTTTTTTTCATATTGTTACCATTTATTAAAAAGATATAACTGTTGATTAGTGAATTCGTTAGACAGATAAGTAAACTTTAATAATTAAACAATAAAGAAACTCTGTGATCAAATTCCACTGTTTTATTAAAGTTTTCCCTTAGGTGTTCGTATTTCCCCCACTTTCCCCTAACTGGGTATCGGTGGGCATACCTGTGATATATACTTAGATTATTTGTATAAAGCTGTAGACATCATTGTTAACTTATAATTATGTGTACTGCTTTGAAACAATTATACCTCACCGAGTTTCTTGCCGGCTCTTCTCAGTAGTTAGAGATTTTTTCCGAACCGATGGTAGATTCATTCTTTGACCTTCATAAGTCTTTGTAAAAGCCTATATTGAATACCGAAAGATAGTTTGACTTTGAACTGTATTTGAATTTTACGTAGCATATCTGTATGTATGGGGCCCACTTAACTTTGCAGATGTAAACCTCGCCTTGTTCCTTCACCGTAGAATATAATAATGAATCAATTTTTTAATATCATACTTATACTCTAAAATATCAAAAATAAAATTAGTTTCGATAATTTCTTGTCAAAAAGAAAATAAGTAGGTACTTTAATTTTGTAGTGGGGTCCAAATTTTGACGGACTTTACAGTTGAGTTACGGCAGCCATGATCTCGGGTAGACTGAGCAGCGACGTCCTCGTTGTAGGTCCTACCCATAAAATCCAAACCCAACCAAATAATGTAGGTACAAAACGCGAACTTTTAAAATAACCTACCTAAATATGTTTCGCAGCCTCAAGTCTGTTATTCATTTCGTGGGTTTACCAAAGCGTAAGATAAACAACACAAAATAAACGAATACGAACTCGTTTCAAACAACGCCTCGAGTTTGAATTACCTACCTCATCACTTTTGAGATAGGTACCTACTGACCCACGAAAGTATCAGCTTACAAGCTAATAAACATTTTGGTAAGTAAGTGTACTTTTAATAAATAGCACACCAAATATCTCAAAAGAAGGATAATTTCGTGTAACAAGTCTCATAGAAGGTTGTCAAACGCCAGCGCCATGGTTTAACCAAACCACACCCTATTGCTGATGTCTTAGTTCTTACGACATACATACAAAAGTCTACGCTTGATTCACTATCATTGGGCAGGGTGGGTTCGGTGGTGCGGTCTCACAGGTTGTGGAATTGTGCTGGATACTTAATTATAATAGTGTCGAGGACCGTGGTTGCCATGCGACTGAACGTGCGATGGTGTCAGATTCGTGTTCTGACACCTCAAAAGTAAGCATCGTGAGAATTGCTTTGAGCAGTTCCATGCTATTCATTTCAATGTAGCACACCAACCAGCCCATCCTTACAAAACGCAACGCATCAACCTGACTTTTTGCATAGAGATAATTTATGGGGCAGAGAGCGTCATAGGCTACGTTTTAACCTGGAAAATGTAATAATCGATTAGTGTTCAACGTTAAATTAAACAATTAATTTTAACGTTGTCATGGTGCTCTTGGCCCCGTTTCCGTTGGTTTCTATCATGACGCTGGCGTTACACTACGTAAGGTGTAAACGCTACCGTGACGTGACGGCTCCGTATCGTGCTATAACACCGTCTTGTAAAGTGTTATACTTGTTACAAGCCAGTCGACGTCCGTCCGCCGACTGAAACAGCTATGTGTAAGTTTATTTTTTATTTTTCCATGTTTTGAATTCTAAGTTCGACTGCATTTTTTTTAAATGTGTTTGTTAATTGTGTTTTATAACTTTGTTTCCTGAGTTTAATTTTAAAAACGTCCCTATTAAGACTGACCACTGAAATGATTTAGTTTATCTGTGTTTTTATAATGTATCGCTGAAAGTGCTTATCCCATTTTAGCGTTCTTTATTATTTGTAAAAAAAAACTGTATCATTATTCTAAGCAAACTAAGTGAAATATGTCGTTTTTTTAAATTTTAACCAACGTTTATACGATTATTTTAATACCATCGTGAGGAGACCTGTACACAACAGCGAAGAAATTCAAAAATGTGGCTGAAGTCCCCAATTCGCACTGGGCCCGCGTGTTATGATTTTAACAAAAATAATAACTTTGCCGTTGAAAAACTGTTATCCTCATAAGGACGCGGACAGTTTACCAACACCGCAAATAATGTTGTAAACACAAAACCCCTCATATACGCACCATTTTGAAAAAAAAAAAACAAAAACTGAACCGACAAAAAACAACATATAATTATTGAACCCGCTCACACAATTTCACGAAAATCAGTTGAGAAATGCGACCTGTATTTATTTATTTATATACAAACCTTGGCAGACTTAGAGTGGGTACCAAAAACCAAGATAAACACTAAATTACATATGAATAACAACTACCAATTATAGATATCATTTGAAATTAAGGAAAAACTATAGAATTGTACAGAATGATTGCAACTTTGATAGTATTGAATAATAGTGAATTAACGATTAATATAACTTAAAAACAATGAGAAAATCCTAATTAATGCGGCCCAAGAGTCAGCCAACATCCAGACATAACTTTTTTTTCATTCATATTACATTTATTGCATAATTTAAGTGCGTTTATGACTGCAGAAGCCAGAGTGGCTTAACCGCAGTCAGAGAGTTCAAGGCAGTTACAGTTTATACTTAAATTTTAATAAAATTAACAAGTTAACGTTATACATAACGAGGTAAGGATTTACAATATATATTCTATGTCTTTACAGGACAAGAAATATTTCTTGATATTTTTTATTGCTTTAATGTTACACAGATATAGATCTTGTTTGTCTTTAGGAAGGCTATTTATCAACTTAGCAGATATAGTGATACATTCTCTTGCCATATAGGTACATTGTTAGGGGCCGTCCATTAATCACGTGATCTTTTTTTAAGCATTTTTAACCCCCCCTGCCCCTGGGTACACATGGTGAGGTTTAAGACTACCCCCCACCCCCCACCCAACATCACGTGTATTTTTAGTATCTACAAAAAATCTTAATTTTTTTAGAATATTTTAGAATATTATCTTAAATACAGGTATAAATAATCTTATTTTATTCGCCGCTATTCGATTTAGAAATCACGCGTTTGAAAAAATAATGAAAAAATAAGTACACGTGATATCTTACTACACCCCCCTCCCCCTTTGTGACATTTCGTGATTTTTGTCAAACCCCTCCCCCCCTTTCTAGCCTCACGTGATTAATGGACGGCCCCTTACATTTAGGAGGTACAAGCAAGTTCATGCTATTTAACGTTCTTAGTTTGCTGTTACGATGATATTTATGTAGGTTTACAATGTTCTTATCATATTTATCAATATTATTCATCTTTAAGAATAGACAGTTTAACGATACGATAGCATTTTGGCCAAGCTGAAACGGAGACGCTTCGCTCGCTCGCTCAACTATGGCCGGGGATTCGAACCGACCACCTCACCATTAACACACCAACAAAAAAGCATTAAAGATAAAATTCGCTTAAAATGCCAACGGCTTCTCGAAGCAAACGATTGGAAAATGTTATTGACCAGAATACATTAGCATATATTATGCAAGTTCAACAAACACGACCGCTCGACCGGTTGGCATGGTTTCATCGAACTCTTGGGTTCGAATCCTATAAATCTCAAGCCCTGCATCGCGATTCGCAAACCACGCCCTATCGGTACTTATATGTAATCGTGTAATTAAAATTGTGTCTTCAGAGGAATATGAACCTACGGCTTTTCCTACAAAAGGCGATAACGATTTCCACCCCTTAAATTGTAACCGATTTTGACCAATTTTTGTTAGGTTGTCAGTCAAAACAAAGTTTAGGTCAATACATTTTGATTTTTTCACTACAATCATTATTTGACTTTGTTGGTCTTCAATCAATATTCAAAAACGTATAGACCTTTATTTTGTTCTTATTGACAACCTATCAAAAATTGGTCACAATCGGTTAACATTTAATGGGTGGAAATCGTTATCGCTTTCTGTATGAACAGGATGATTTTTACCGTTGGTTCACAGTCCTTTTAAAGCGCTGACAAGACCTAAATCAGCTTTACTTAATTTTTTTTAACAAAAACTATTTTATTTAGCCAAGCGAAAAAATATATGTTCATATTCTTTATATTATTGAAAACCTGGCTATTTCAAAAACACGATTTGATGAAATCGATACGATAGAAAAATATCGTGAAGTTACGTCTGAAATCCGGTTCAACGGTTCTGTCTTATTTTTTTACTTACGGGTCTATTATTAATAACACCATTACTTCACTCCCATACTAAAAACTTGACTAATTTATATTATACGTGTAGTGTGGTTACTTACATAATTAATCAGTTTTTGATTTTCCGCATACAATTATCCGCACAGTACATCTCGTTCACTCCGGTGCAAACAGACAATGACACTGGCACTCGTTAGTGTCTTAAATTTGATTGGCCAGGCGCTCATGGCACTGCGCGTTACAAATGTCCTGTAATACTCAACCGGCTCGTTGGTCTAGGGGTATGATTTTCGCTTAGGGTGCGAGAGGTCCCGGGTTCAAATCCCGGACGAGCCCAAATCTCTTTTTGCGTTTTTATTTTCGTTTTTGATGGATCATTTTATACATTACTATGAGAAAACTATCGTTGGGTCCCTTTTATTTGTATCGGCAACAAGCAGTACTTCCGATAGATTTCGATAACGTGAACGGTTTGCGTAAACTCATGGTAATGGTACTGGCGTAAACATTTAATTTCGTACCTAATATCGTGTGTTATTTATTGCAAAATGTTTTCGGCCTAAACGAACATTTCTACGAGTTCAGCAAACTTTTGATTGCTCTCATACCTCCGATTATGTAAATTCTTCATTAAGTAAATGAGTGCTACAGTACAATAAAAACCGGTTAAGAGCATATCGGGCCATGCTCAGTGTAAGGTTCCGCAGACGTAAATAAAAGCTAATAATGCTTGTTAAAATGCCACATACAGGCAGACGGTCATTGCGAAAAGTGGGTTTCTAGTTTGACTACGGAACTCTAAAAAGTATCTATAAATCCATAGGATTACTTTATTTTAAAACGGCCAATCGCAATTAATAAAAAAAAATGTTTTGAATAAGCCAAACCTTTTCAAGACAACCATTTAACCTTTATTGCCTGGCATTGGCATCTAAACGCTTACTTGGACTCCGTTATGTAAAGTCAATAATCGGTACTGGCTCTGCGTGGTTCTCTCATTATGCTGTGCATACAGCAGTCTCAGCAATGGGGTGTATCTAGACTGATTATGAATCGACAGGCCCTAGGAGGGGGCGACCGGGGCCCGGACGACAATTTTAGGGGCGCCAGATTCATATTTAAAATCTCAAATGCTGGAAGAGAGGGGCGCGAACGTCAAGTTTTTGCTCCCGTTCGAAAAAATCGTAGACCCGGTGCGAAGCGATTGTCCCACTAAAGTCCCGTAAACATGTATTGTTTTGTATGCATCTAGGTCCGTCTATAGACCCTGACCTGATGACCGATACGCTCCAATAAACACCGCGAGTGCTTATAAAATTGTAATCAACCTTGTCCACGTTCGACATACGGATCGGTGACAAAAAACCCTGATGATTGGAAACCAGGGTTCATATTTTTGTACAAAAATGAATAATATGATACGCTCAAGTCAAACTAGGATAGCCTGTATTTAAGGTTTGAAAAAACACAGAAAGACACAAAAGACCCCAAGTCAGTATGTTATAATCTGACGACGCGGGTAGCTTAATGGGTAGTGAAGCCTGCCCTGCCTTCGAAGCTAGCGGTCCCAGGCTCGACTCCCAGTAAGAGCAAATACGTGTGCTGAGCACGATCGTTTGTTCCTAGTCTTGGATGTTTCCTGTGTATTTAAGTATTTATTTATCTGTATAAGTTAAGTACATATAACATCGTCTAGTACCCATAACACAAGCCTTTAGAGCTTACTTTGGGACCAGATCGATTTATGTAAAGATTTTCCCTTGATTTATTTATTTATTACTAGCTGGTGCCCGCGACTTCGTCTGCGAAGAATAATAATTTAAGTAACCTATGTACTTTTAAACCTTCCCTAGACCTCCACGAACATTTCAAGACTAAGATAAGATAAATCCGTTCAGCCGTTCTCGAGTTTTAGTGAGACTAACGAACAGCAATTCATTTTTATATATATAGATTTATTTATTAACGATATGAGTATAATCCCCGGCACATAAGTTGAACCAAAATGGCGGTCGTCCGTGCAGGTATAACTATGATTACTTCGCGGCACGTTAGTTGAACTATGACCTTGAATGCGCAGCACACATTTTCGGATCTCAATCGAATGCGACGCGAAGAGCAGCGCGTAGCCATAGTTGTACCTGCACGGACGATCGCCATTTTAGTTCAACTTATGTGCCGTGGATTATATCTGACTAACGAGCATCAAACCCGCGATCCAGGCTGGCGAGTCCAACGTTGGAGCCAGTAACAACCGGAAGGCATTATTCTTTGTGTAGATAAGGATAACTAATACAGATGTAACCTATTGCGTGCGACCCTTCATAGAATCTAGGTACCTATAGTCATTATAAATAGATACATTAAAAGGTTTGTGATTGGGCCTAGATTTTTTGTGGCATTATCAAATGTCAAATAAAGAGTTCGTCATAAACATATATAAATTCAAATTCAAGTAGATTTTTGCAAGTAGGCCACACGGGTTCTTTCACATGTCTGAATCTACCAGCGTTTCGAAAAGAATCTTTTTTTTATATTTTATATTTATTGAACTAAAATCCACAGCACTTTAAAATCTTAAACAGGTTACTAAGCAGACAACAAGTGTATGTGTGCGTGTGTGTGTGTGTGTGTATGTGTGTGTGTGTGTGTGTGTGTGCGTGTGCGTGTGCGTGTGCGTGTGCGTGTGCGTGTGCGTGAGCGTGTGTGTGTGTGTGTGTGTGTGTTTGTGTGTGTGTGTGTGTGTATGTGTATGTGTGTTTGTGTGCGTGTGTATGTGTGTGTTTGTGTTTGTATGTAAGTTATTTATTTGTTTAATTTAATTATTTATTTTTGTTTCCATACTACTGACTTTCTTTTATTGCCAAACACGTTTGTCGTTTGAACGCAAGTTTACTTGAGTCTAACAGGTTGGTATTTTGAAAACCCTTCCTTTCCTTTTTGGGTCTGGTGAAGAACCGTAAGAAACTCAGAAGTAAGTATGTTTTCAACCAAATATAACAAAGAAATAACTAAAACTAAGATATAAAGTTCATACATACCTTATGGGCAAAAAATACTTTATTATTAGCAATAAATGAGATTTTGCCAAATTGCAAGATCTATACATGGTCAAGCGGCCCTACCCGTTTATCTCCTACCTATCTCTTTCGTCGGCTTTAGTGTGAGAGACGCACTTAGGGATAAGACGGTTTAATTAATCCTTGTGTCAACGTTACTAGGAACGCAACGTGTTACATAATTATGATTTTTTTTTTCTATTTCTATGGAGGGTCGAACAATTCGAACATGGGTCGCGCGCAACAGAGTTGACGAAATATAATTTTGCACTGATTCGTCATATATGTAGGTACCTTATAAGATGAATCGGTGCAAATTATATTTCGTCAACCATACAACTGGTTCCGCCATATACGTAATTTAGTTCCACCAAAGAGTTTATTTATACGCAGCTGCAAGTGTTGCCAATCTAAAAAATTATGCAAGGACTAAGGCGATGACTTGATCTATTATGACGTGCGCTGCTTGCCTAGAATAAATTAAATAAAGCCAACGTGATTCGATTTATTATTCATAATTGAAATTTAATAATTGCAAAATTCATTTCGTCAAATATGTAATTTGTACTTTCGTATTTAGAGGGTACTTTGTATACGTTTGAAAAACTGTTAACTTGCGAATACGCTATTTGTGTTGTGTTAAAACTAAAGTGAATGGAACATGTATTGCAATGTCTTAATTGTGTTTTAAATAACTAGTGACCGTTGTACAGCTTAAACGGTAGCATTTCGAAATTTGTGTACAAACTTTATTTCCCAGTTTCGTTATTTTCAAAAGGAAACATCTACGCCAAATTTAAGGTATGTAGGGTTAGTTGTGGCCTGTGGGAGAAGTCTGGTGTCCATTGCTGGACAACCCCGGGTTGGAAGAATAAATGGTAATTCGCATGTACCTATAGAAAATACCATGCATTATCCAAATCTCCATGCTTTCCGTAAAAAAAACCGGCCAGGTGCGAGTCGGACTCGCGCACGAAGTGTTCCGTAGCATTATCAATAATTAACCAAATATTTATTTTTTATTTTTAAAGTGAATATATACTTATCTAAATATTCTGTGAATATTTCAAGCATCTACCTGTAGCCGTTATCAATAACGAGCAAAAATGAGCAAAATAATCACGTTTGTTGTATGGGAGCCCCCTTATTTTATTCTGTTTTTTTAGTATTTGTTGTTATAGCGGCAACAGAAATACATCATGTGTGAAAATTTCAACTATCTTACTATCACGGTTCAAGAGATACAGCCTGGTGACAGACGGACGGACAGACGGACAGCGGAGCCTTAGTAATAGGGTCCCGTTTTTACACTTTGGGTATGGAACCCTAAAAATAAATACCCCACAAAATAACTGATTATAATATTTAAGTTTATGTTTCATTTCTTTAGTTTTTAGTGATTTCATAATAAACACATTTTTAACATAATCTAAACAATATTGAGATATCTAAAACCTACAAACCCCTATTGACTTACCGTCCGTTATTCTACTTAATAAAACTTAACACTGACGGACAGACAGTGCTCAGCCTAAGCAGATGGATCTAGAATCATGAAATTTTGCGCAGGTGTTCCTTATACCGTAAGTAAGCACTAAGAAACGATTTTTGAAAATTCATCCCCAAAGGTTAAAAAGGGGTCATACCTTTGTATGAAAGTTCGTAATTTTTGCAGTTATGAGATTGCTTATGGAATATCCCATCGAGCACATGGCTAGTCTTATCATAAAATTGTCAAAGGTTAGAAACGTTTTCACTGTTTGTATGAACAGTGTCATGTTTGCCGTTGATAGTCCTTTTGATAATCATAGTAATAAATAATTCATTATTTCGGACAAACAAGACCCATATCATGACAATACTAAAAATTTAAATTGTAAAATTTTGTTAAAAATACAGTTACAATCCAATATATTTAAAATAACACTAATCAAACCGTCCTGGGCTTACGTCACGTGTGGGGTTTGAGAAACAAGATTTGAATTTCGGATCGCCCCGTCTCTCGCGAATGTGTCACGTCTTGGGAGCAAGATGGATATCAGAGTGCCTAGCCTAGCACACTAGCTTTTATCGCGCACATAAAGCATATATCACTTTTAACTAGGATGCGGGTGCGAAAGGGACAGGTTTTATGTGCGTGATAAAAATTAGTGTGCTAAGCTTTCTGGACACAGTCTTTAGTTTTTCAGAGTACAGGCCCTGCCACTCTGAACTGTTTATTTTCAGAATAAACGCCGAGGCCGCACCTGCGGTTTTCTCCCGTGGACGGTTGTCCGCTACTAACCGCTAGACCAACCACACCGACTTTTATTGATTTAATTTAAAACATGATACAATAGATGGCATCACAATATTTGTTTGGAAAAATCATAGTTCACATGTTTTACCAGATAATTTCTTTGAATCACAAAGAAATCAAGTGCTGTTAACCGCAGGTGCGGCTTTGGCTTAAGGAGAACTTGCGTGCACTCCCTAGCTATCAAAACAACAAAAAAATAAGGACTTAAACAATCTTTTCGTGGTTCTTTACGTAGGTATCGGTTACATAGTATCGCATTGTAACCAAAGAGAAAGCCAAGTGAGCGCAGCGGTACTATCTATAGTGAACGTCGATGCCAATAGCGACCACGATCGCAATTGGTTATTTTACAATGCGACAAGAAACAAACCGAAACTTATTTTTACTATTCCATTTGAAAGTACTCAAACTACTCAATATTTTTTCTACTCTTTTAGTCACATTGCCTTTATATTAGAGTATATTATGTCTATGCTGTTTTTATCTTGCTATGCGAAGTTTAGATTTAAAAGTAAGTGTCAAAACAAACCGCCGTTTCGTTACCATAGCAACAATCGGTTTCAGTTTCGGGCCGTGATACTCTTACTGGCCCGGCGACGGCGTAGAGACGTCAAATACTGACACAAACCGGTTATTATATAAACACTTGGCCGTATACTGGCGTACTTTGCGTCCGGTCAATGCATTCTTTTAAAATAAATAGGTATGATATTTATGTATAGGTAACTAACTGTGATTTCCCATCAGCAACAAATCAAAAATGACGAAATCCCATACAAACTTTCATCCCCTCTTTAACCTCTTTAGGGGATGATTTTCCGAAAATCCTTTCTTAGTACTCATCTACGTTATATAGAGAATACGTGTTCAAAAATATCCACCGATTTAGGCTGTGCGTTGTCTGTCAGTCAGTGTAGATTTTATTTTTCGGGTGGCGTTTTACTCCCACATTTCAGACATTATTCGATCCGGCATAAACATTCACATCATTATCATAAATATCATACTTCTTACACCTTGTTATACTTTAGTTTTCCTAATTTCACGCAATTCAAAACTTTTGTCACAAGAGAGAATAGAATCTCTTTAATGCATCCATCGTATATTTTACAGATCTTACATTATTATGGATGAATACAATGGATCCTAATTAAGGCGGAGAACATTCATTAACTTGGGCTTAACATCTATATATATAAAAATGAATTGCTGTTCGTTAGTCTCACTAAAACTCGAGAACGGCTGAACGGATTTATCTTATCTTAGTCTTGAAATGTTCGTGGAGGTCTAGGGAAGGTTTAAAAGTACATAGGTTACTTAAATTATTATTCTTCGCAGACGAAGTCGCGGGCACCAGCTAGTAAACAATAATTATTTTTATACAAATTATACTTTAAGAGGTCATCTTCCATAATCTCTTTTATAGAAATATGTATTTATTTATTAAACAATTATCACATTTCTGTAAAGACAAGCATCCCGCAAAACTGTTGGAACATTTTAACTGTAGTAAGGAGTCCGAACTATATAAATCAAAATTTCTAAGTAGGTATATCAACTCTTAAGACGCTGAAAAGTGCCAATGACCTTGAGTGATCGGTCACTGTCTGTTTGCACCGGAATGAAAGAGAAACACAGTGCGGTTATTTTGTATACGGTTAATCTCAAACTGATGAATTATATTAGTAAACACACTACAGTGGATTCATCCATACTTGTCTTATTTGGTAAACGAGTTACTAATCTCAAAATGCACCTTTTTTGGCTGAAACAGCTGTTTCCTTGCGATAAAGAAACCTGAGAAAATATTTAGACAAAACTTTGCCAATTTTTTAGCCTAGGTTCGCGTTATTTAGGATAAAACAGCTGTTTCACCCAAAATTGCACATTTTGAGGTTAGAAAGTTGTTTACCAAATCAGACAAGTACTTACCTATGGATGAATCCACTGGTAGGTACACGTAATATGAATTAGTCAAGTTTTTAGTATGGGCGTGATGTAATAGTGTTATTAATTATAAACCCATAAGTTAAAAAATTAAGGCATACTTAGAACTTTTTAAAAAGGATTTCAGACGTAACACTTAACGATTTTTTTTTTCATTTTGATTTCATCAAATTGTGTTTTTGAAATAGCCAGGTTTTCAATAATATAAAGAATATGAACATATATTTTTTTCGCTTTGCTAAATCAAATAGGGTTTGTTAAAAAACTGTTTAAGTAAAGCCGATTTAAGTCTTGTGACGTTATCTACTATACTAGGAGCGTGGTTGTAAACGTTTTTAGTTGTCAACGGGTTTCGACGGGAGCAGTATGAGTAGTAGTTTTAAATAGGGTCTTATACTTATATAGAAGTTTATATAGTGCTGCTTCATAAGCCTCAGAAGTGCCAGTAAAAGGTATGATAGAACGACTTTCTAGGTATCCGGCCATGGTCAGTGCATAACAGATAAAAACACCCATATTGTAACAGGTAATTTACAGCCCGCATCTCGTGGCTTACGTGTTACGTAATGGTCCATGTACAATGCTGTTTATTTACGTTAAGCTGAACTAGTGGCCGTGACCAGGTTTCGCTTGAGCGAGGACGAAAATGTCGTTGGCCTTTGTTGATGTGAAATATAGGGTAATATAGGATAATAAGGAATTAGTCTGCTGCGGCCCTAGCATGAATAAATGATCATTTATCTCTATAAAGGATCGGTCGCATTGCGGGCGGGGCAAGAGCGTGACGCGAGCGTAGCGTGACCCCATCTGTTGTCTTCTATAGGAAATCGTATAAAACATCACACAGCACGCGCGCTCTGCGATTGGCATGGTTTGGCGCGACGACAGCGCGGCCTGATAAGGGGTACTTCTGTTACAACTTCAAATAAATAGAACGCAACAGATAGCGTTACGCTACGCTCGCAATGAGACCGGGCGTTAAGAGAACGCAATAAGGCATAATTTATCCTTGAGTTATTGATGCTGCGGGCGGCTGAGATAGTTGTATTATAAAGGAAAGTTAAAATCTTACAAAAATAATACCAAAACCGTTTTAGGATGAATTATTTCCCTTTAATCATTGTAATGAATTGCCCTAAGTAGGATGACCTGTATTTTGTGTGCGTCCCTACCCTATACAAAACTTATAGACCTAGATTTTGTTCTGACTGACAACCTATCAAAAATTGGTGAACATCGTTTAACATTTAGGGGGTGGAAATCGTTATCGCCTTTTGTATGAAAAGCCGTAGGTTCACACTCCTCTTAAACTTAGTCCGGACTGACTCTCCCCGCCTTGCCTGTAGCCCAGCCACTTATGACTTTTTGTTGGCTTCTAATGCAGGCAGCGGGGGTCGCCCGAATATGCAGAGCCTACTGGATATAATATATCCAGTATGGTCTGTGATACGAGCTAAAGATTCGTAATACAACAGACCAGCAGCCCTAGCAAGGTTGACACGAGTATTAACACCGTCTTTAGAATAAGAATAAGACATAATTTATTGCCGTGTAAAAGTCACTAACAATACAGCATCAACAGTTGCCCATTGCGGGCAAACAATATTACTTACGACTACAATGTACACTTATAGATAACGCACAGTCTAAACAGGTGGTCCTAGAGGTTTGAAATTTGGAAGAGACATTCCTCGAGTACCCAAGAGGTGCACTAAGGAGGGATTTTTTGAAATTACATCCCTAAAGGAGTGTAAAGGATGCATTTGCATGGAAAATACCGCGGGCGAAGCTGTGGCGGGTACTAGTAATTTATATATGTTTAAGACCAATGCTTATGAAAATGAAAATGAAAATATTTATTTTGCAAGTAGGCCACATGGGCTCTTTTACATGTCTGAAGCTACTAGCGCTTCGAAAGGTGACATCCGCTGAGAAGAAACGCCGCAAGAAACTCAGCATTACATTTTGTTACAACGCAATCTTATCTCTAACTACATCTCCCTCACACTAGTTAAGTTAAGTTATCCCCGTGTCAACCATGCAAGGGCGGCCCGGGTATCCAACATAGGGTCCGAGGGCCAAAGTCTGCCCGCGAGCACTACTGATCGAAGACTGCGTTCAAGATTGATATTGCACTCAAGTAAGGTTTTTATTTTAGTAAACGCCTACTTGAGCACGATAGCGTCTTTAGGTACAGTCGATTCATCCATACTTGTCTTATTTGGTAAACAAGTTTTCTAACTTCAAAATGCGCCGGAGATAATATTTTAAACATCACTTTGCCAATTTTTAGCCTATGATTGCTTTATTTCGGATAAAAAAGCTGTTTCACCCAAAAATTGCACATTTTGAGGTTAGAATCTTGTTTACCAAATAAGACAAGTAACGATGAATCGACTTTAGCATAGTATACGGACCCTAGAGATTGCTACTATACAATTGATATACTGGATGAGTTTTTTCTTACTTAAGCAAGTACTTTTTCCCTACTTGCTAACTGCAAAAATTGACGCTCTTACGGTGAGAGAAAACATCGTTAGGATACCTGCACATTTAGGTAACTATGTTGGTTCCAATTGGTCTGGTCACAAGGGTTACGGAGATCAGATGGCAGTGGCTCCACTGTAATACCACGACTTGCCAAATCTAGATCATATTCAAAGCGTACCCCGAATTAGAAACAGGAAAAGCTAGGAAGATGATGGTCTAATTCACGCCTTTCCACGCCTTTTCGTCCCCTAAATAAGTTATTTTAATATGTATGTTTGTCTGTAAGATATTTATGTATGGGCCACTGATGCCTCAAATAAATGGTTTTATTATTATTATTATTCTTATTCCACAGTCGTCATGCTCCGGGTGTCTTGCCTGCTGGCGGCGCTGCATCTAACCCTGAGTGCGGAGTACCTGCTGCCGGGTACCGTCACACCGCACCACTACGACCTGACGCTGCTCTATGATATAGACTCCAATAGCAACTACAGCTTCTTTGGGAATGTCGACATACTGGTGAGTGTTAAAACATATTGCAGTGGAGATCGCGCTTTGAGAAATATGTGTGGTGTTTCTTGTGACGATTAGCGATTATTCCCATGTGTACAGACAGATTCCCAATATTACAGATTTCCAATATTACAGATTTCCAATATTACAGATTCCCATGTCTACTGATTTTCATGTCTACAGATTCCCAACTCAACAGATTCACTTGTCTACAGATTCCCATATCCACAGATTTCTGTGGAAATGGGAATCTTAATAAATGGGAATCTGTTGAGTTGGGAATCTGAAAAATTTGGGAATCTGTATACATGGGAATTAGTAGTATGGAAATCTGTAATGGGAATCTGTCGAATTTGGAACAAACCACGATAAGGAATAGCGTGATAAGGGAACTATGTGGTGTGGAAGATGTAGTTGTGAGAATTGAGAAAGGTATGCTTAGATGGTGATATGTGGAGAGGATGAACGAAAGAAGACTAACGAAGCAGACTTATAAGGCGAGTGTGCATGGTAGGTTAGTCTAAAAATACAAATGACAAAATAAATTAATGTATTATTTGCGTGTGTTCCGTCGAGCCCATATAGGAGTACCCCAGCAAGCGCGGTCAGAAAACGCGGCCAGAATGCAGATACTTCAATATGTAGAGGCAACGCCCTTTTTATTACACACCTTTGAGTTAGCTAAGTACATAGGATTCATCCATACTTGTCTTATTTGGTAAACAAGTTTCTAACCTCAAATTGCACCTTTATTGGCCAAAACAGCTATTTCTTTGCAAATAAAGGAACCGGAGACACTATTTTAGATTTCACTTTGCCAATTTTTAAGACCGCACGAAACCAAACGCGTATGGGGCGAGTCGGTCCCGCGCCACTTTGGTGTGCCCGTTAAATCCGCCCGCCGTTCTACAGATCGCGCGGGCCCGCGTTCGAAACGCGACGCGCCGCAAACGCATTTGGATTTCCCAGGCCTTTAGCCTTAGGTTTGCTTTATTTAGGATAAAATTGCCATTTCACCCAAACATTACACATTTTGAAGTTAGAAACTTGTTTACCGAATAAGACAAGTATGGCTGAATTGAAATACGCACGGCTTTACTCACGATTTATTGTCAGAAATAGAAGTATGGATGAATCCACTGTATGGCATTTCTTGTTGTGAACAGGCTTTAGCTTTCAAAAAGGTTTTAAGTTCAAGTGTGTTAGCATGTTAAAGGTGTCTAGGTTATTAACTTGGCGGCAACTCGTTGTAATTCCCGTCACTCGCTAACGGCTTGTGGTTTCCTTTTACCTCCACTGGCCTAGTGGAGGTCTGGCGGCCTGGCCGTGGAATAATAAATTTATACCTAATAAATAACAGTATTATCCTGTTCAAAGGTCAAGAGCCGTAGAATGAGGGACTGCGGTCTATAAAATTATTAGAAACAAACAATGGGGAGAGGTATCAATAACTATATAATCAATACATATAAAACAGTACCGTGACGTGACTCACTTAAAGACAACGCACAGTCTAAACGGGTGATCCTAGAGATTTGAAATTTGGAGGAGACATTCCTTGATTAGCCTAGAGGTGCACTAGAAAGGGGTTTTTTGTAATTGCATTCCTGATGGGGTGAAAGGAGGTGAAAAAAGATTGTATGGAAAATGCCGCGAGCGAAGCTATGGCGGGTCCACTAGTTAAATATAAAATTATAATAATTTGTAGAAAAAAGGGTCATGCTTTCGACTTTATCAGTGCATGGTCCGTTCATTACAATATCTCCTTGGGTAATAAGTAGTATACCTAATCCCCGGCACATACTTAGTTCAACCAAAATGGCATCGTCCGCGCAGGTACAACTATGGTTACTTCGCGGCATTGGCATAGCTTACTCATCATTCTCCTGCGGCAAGGTTGAAACGAGGATAAGTTAGCACCGTCTTATCTCTAAGTACGTCTCTCTCACACGCTGACGAAAAAGATAGTCGGAGAGATAAGACGGGGTTTAGTTTTCCCCGTGTCAACCTTGCTAAGGCCGCTGCCCATTTTCTATTTATTTGGAGTCGTCGCAGCATTCTTCTTTTCCATTCATCTCTAAAGGTAAAGACATAGGTACTGAGCCCACGTATGCAACGCATTATGACATCTCGACTCTTGAATTTGCATGAAAACAGATGACTTAGAAACATACTTATCATACGCAACGTTGTCAAACACATGTAAGTATGTTTCTAAGTCATGTGTTTTCATCGAAATTCAAGTGCAGTGAAGAAGTGTAGTAACTCGCCAACAAACTGCGATATTTTGTACATATTTAAACTGTATTTTTTTCAAAGTGTAAAAAAAAGAGTCTAGATGTCATAATGCGTTGCATACGTTGCGTACGTGGACTCAGTGTATGTATTTACCTTTCCGTTTCTACCTTCACACACTCGTTCTATCTTTTCTTTGGCCTTCCCTTTGTCCTATCTTCTCCATCCACATTCATAGGTTTACCTTTTTTGTCACGTGTTTGCCATTTGACTACCTTTGACACTTCGACCTGAAAGTCAACAAACAAAAGAATGAAACGGCAAAGCAACGTAAGACGTGCTCTTAATGTTTCATTGTGATGAAGAGAAAACGAATACGACACAAGAAAAACAATATTGTCTGACTTCAAGGTTCATTTGGCGCAACAGTTAGCACTTTTTAGCAGCTGAAAAAGCAAAGTACGAGGGGCGGCTGAAAAGTTATCTACCTAACTATGAAACAAAAGACGATCATGGCTAGTTTTTTTTTATTTTTCAATATAGTCTCCTGACAGGGAAATGCACTTATTACATTTATCAATTAAAGACATTAACCCGTTAAAAAAAAAACTTTAGGTTTATCATCGAAAAAGTCATTAACAGCAGCCTTCATGTCGTTATCGGTTACGAATCTTCGTCCCCTCAGTTCTTTCTTCAAAAGTCTGAACAGGAAGTAGTCGGATGGGGCCAAATCTGGACTATATGGAGGGTGGTTGTTTACTTCGTACCCATTTCCATTAATTGCTAGCTTCGTTAAGCGAGCAGTATGCACAGGTGCGTTATCATGTAAAAGCAGAATCCCTTTACTGAGTTTGCCCCTTCTTTTTTTCTTTTATGGCTTCTCTGAGCTGGTCAAGTAAATCTGCGTAATATTCAGCATTCATTGTAGTTTTTTTGGCAAGTAATGTACAAGCAGAATTCCATCCGCATCCCAAAAAAATGTTGCCATTACTTTGCCTGCTGACGGGCGAACCTTAAATTTCCGAGGAGGCTTTTCATCCTTGAATTTCCATTGTAATGACTCCTGTTTACTTTCGGGATCCCACTGCCGAATCCAAGTCTCATCACAGGTTACTATTCTAGAAATAATTTCCTCTTCTTTTCCACGGCTCATGTCTAAAAATTCCTCGCAACATTGAACACGTCTGTCCTTGTCAAACGGAGTCAACATTCTAGGGACCCAGCGTGCACTAACCTTAGACATGTGCAAATGTTCATGAATTATTTCATTGACCCGTTTTTTACTAATGCCCACATCCCTGGCTAACTCCCACTGCTTAATTCGCCAGTCTTCTAAAATAAAATTTCTCAGTTTGGCCACATTTTCATTGATGACAGCGGAAACTGGTCGCCCACTACGAGGATCATCTTCAAGGCTCTCACGGCCAAGCTTAAACTGTTTCGACCAGAACTTTATTGTAAATTCAGAAGGGCATGAACCACCAAAAACAGGTAACATACGCAGTCTAATCTGCGAGGGTGTATTTCCTTCTTTAGTGAGAAATTTTATCACTGCACGCTGCTCAATTTTAATCAGATTATTTTTTTCTTGCGACATTTTGAAAACAATCCAGTCCCAAAAAAAGCGGGAAGCAAGAAACAAATGAATGTTGGTGATTTTGAAAAAAGAATAACCAGTGAACACGACCTCATAGTGGCCAGTATTATTTTCGCATAACATATAGGCTAGGTAGATAACTTTTCAGCCGCCCCTCGTACCTAGGCTATTTAGTCATCCTACTAATATCTTTATAGTAAATGTGAGTCTGTAGCGATCTTGTAGCGATGTTTGTAACTCGATTAACGGCTGGACGGATTTGGATGAAAACTAGCCTAGTTAATATATCCCAAGTTAAAAGAATACTTTTTATGTCGGATAATTGAAAACTTGTCAAGGGCAAAATGATAACCGAATTCTACGACGACAAAGACGGGGGAAAAATATAGTGGAATGATAAAAAACCGGACAAGTGCGAGTCAAACTCACGTGGAGAGGGTTCCGTGATTATCTGAAAATTCCTATGTTACTTTAAATACCATAGACTTCTTGCTTATGTCCTGTAATCTATAGGTAAAGAAAAATATCCTGTATATTTTCAAAATTTTAGGATCAGTACAATACAGGGTGACTTTGGAGACGTGATCAGAAATGATAAGCATGGTTAAGAATTAAAATGGAAATACTGTCTGTATGTTTGCTACCACACAGCTCCATAAAGATTAAGCAGATTTTTATGAAATTTGGTATACATATAGATAGATTGGGTATGGAATAGGACAAAGAGTAGCTAATTTTTATTCCGGAAAGTTTAAAGTTCCCCTAGGAATAACTGTAACAAATTCCATGCGAACGAAATTAGTACCTTATATCTATTCGTCCTCTATTACATTTTAAACTCGGAGGCAAACCTGTTTGAGAAATCGCTGTTACGCAATTTTTTGTATACAATTAAGGCGGAGTAACTGGGCCAGACATGAAAGTTTGACAACTTCTTATGACAATGATTTGTCAATAAACAGTTTAAAAAATACAATAGAGATCCCAACGTCATGCGCCAGCGTGTGGGCATGAAACGAGCGCGTTGTTTTAATGAGTTGGTACCTTGTACCTTTGTACCTCAAGGTACCTAAAAGCATCAAGTCAAGCCACAGGGTCAAGTAGGGTACCGAACAGACACCATCTCGAAGATAGGAGATTGAGGTATCAGGGTCCAGACCCAGGTCACCAAGATCGGCAATATATTTGTTAATTGAAAGAAAAAAATGTTTTGTATCAGATTTCTGGATTGAGACTTGAAATGTCGATAGTTTTGTCATAAAAAGAGTCATGCGTAAGCAAAGTATATAGGCCACATTCACAGCAGAAGCGCGGCGCAACCGCAGCGTGATGTCTGTTATATTATATTTGAAGTCGTAACAGCGGCCCTAACATACAAGATACTTGGGATAAGGTAAACCGTTTTATCACTAGTGCCGACGAAAGAGAAAGTCATAGAGATACACGAGTTTACTTATCTTTGTGTCTTGAGAAACAAGACAACTTAACCCGAGTTGCTCGAGCCGTATAACCGTGTGGGGGATTTGCCACAGTAGCCACGCTTTGCAGGCGGGTTGGCGACCGCAGTTGGTTATGATAGTACCCGAAAGACGCTGCTGCCCATCCCTCTGTCTCCTTTTACGACACCCACGGGAGCAGGGGTGATGCTATTCTTAGCCGGCACCACACCGATGCAGAGTTGTGAATGTAGGGTTGTCATAACTGATAGGATACGTGATAGGAGCGCGGTGCGAGCGAGAAAAAAGTCCGCGGTCCCGCCGCGCTCTCCTGTACAACGCCCGCAATGTCACCAGGCCTTGGCTTTCAACTTTTACTTGTCAATTCAATTCAGACCTCTTTTATATAATATACTTATTTTTCTTTTTCACAGCTGACAGCAAAGGAACCTACATCAGAAATAACCCTCCACGCGCAAGACTTCAAGATCGCAAACGACAAAGTTCTCATTACGGGCGCTGAGAAGACCTTCACCGTGCCCCGCGTCCAGCTGAACGATACCTTCAACTTCCTCACCCTAGGTCTAGACGGGCCTCTGGAAGTAGGGATGAACTACACCATAACCATCCCGTTCTCTGGGAACCTGAAGAATGGGTTGGACGGAGCGTATATCAGCAACTATGTCAACAAGAAGACGAAAGAAAAAGAGTAAGTTGCGCTGTGTTGATCGGGGATTGGTTTTTGGGATATTTAACTAGACCACAGAATAGATAATACTACTAACGTACATAAGAATCATAGTTTAACAAAACCGGTGTTTCGATGCGAAAATATATAGGTAATAATAATACCTATTCATGCCTTGCCTCTCCGTCGCACAAAACGTGCTCTTTCGTGTTCGCTAGAGTTGTCCGTTTTTTATCCGCATCACCCAACAACACCAAACATCTAGGCTACTTGATGACGCGCGACTCGTAAAGTCGAAGTAAAGTTACCCGGCTTAGGAAAGAAAAGAGTTCCACCTCCCACCGAATTGGCATGTTTGTGTTTTGTCATAATATTGTGAAGCAAAAGCAAAACCAAAAGCAACATAAATAGCGCATTGCAGCATATCCATCAGATCTACGTTAAAGGCACGTTCACATTGCGTCGTGATGCCATTATGTGGTATATTATTGCATAGTTTGAGCGGGAAAAATCCCGCACGCGGGCTGCCATCACGCCAAAATTTGACCGGGCCCTTAGACTTACGACGCTGTCACATACAGATTGTTAGTTAAATTTCTTTGTGTTTCAACAACTTATGTTTCACAGACAGCTGATAGCCACTCAGTTCGAGGCGATCTCAGCGCGGAAAGCGTTCCCGTGCTTCGACGAGCCGATGTACAAGGCGACCTTCCGCGTCAGCCTCGGACACGACCGCAACTACTCCGCCATTGCCAACTTGCCTCTCCAGAACAGCTCTGACGCCAAGTGAGTAGAGATATGATATCTATGAGTTCTGATATAAAAACCATGCAGTCTAAGTCATTTACCGCAATAGATCTTTACATGAGTATTCCTAGATATTCCTCAGAGGTTTGGCCTGGTCACCACTGTATTGTATAGCATTGGTGTGAACGGGATAGATGGCGTCGCGCTCCTGTCGCGCCGCAATCGCGCTGCCATGTGACCAGGCCTTTATGCCAACACAAATTACTCCTACACTATATACGTAGAGTTCTATCAAAAGATTTGTTTTGTGAAACCTATTGGTAAACGAGAGCTTTGTTACTTAGTAATACAGCCATAAACCAAGATAAAAGTTAAAACCATAGCGTGTATATAACCAACATAAAGTCACCCCTGCAGACGAACCCTTTTAGAAAAGCCAGTATGTATGAAAAAGATAAAAAAGACTCTGGTTTCAGTAAGACAAGTTATATGTAATTTTCGAGATCTAACTATATCTTTCTTTTTCAGCGCTTTGGAGACCATCTGGCCCTGGACAACCGTTGCTGAGGCAATCAAGTAACCTTTCTGTCCTATTAACATTATTAATGTGAAAATTGTGTGTATGAGTGTATCTGTACGGCTACGTCACAAACATATGACGTAGCCGTAACGGCTGAATGGATTTTCATGAAACTTTACATAGTTATTAGGACCTCAGTTCTGAAAAAGGACATGGGGTATTCTTTATCCCGGAAATTTAAATTTTTTCTGAGGGAATAACTATACCTTACCAAACATCACGCCGACGAAATCGCAGGCAAATTCAATTCAATTTCTGTCAAATGGCAAATGCTAGCTATATATAAAAATGATTCATTGTAAATTAAATAAATAAATAATGTCACACTTAACGGCCAAAACTAGGACAACCTGTATCTTGGCTTCGAGAACAATACACAAAAATATCCAAACTAAGAAAAATCCAGTTTTCCTTGCTACAGGCGAGTCTTTGTGGACTAGTGAAGTGCCTTGCCCATTAGATAAGTGGGGGCCCCCAAATGCCTCCGCATTCCCCTGATCATGGGGTCTCAACTCGAACGAATTATAATTAGTCTTGAAGAGGGGGGCCTCATTAAGCTCTGCCGCCCTGGGCCTCTGACGGGCTTAGTCCGCCACTGCTTCGTAGTCTAATGGAACCACTAGACCAACTGGGTGGTCAGTTCTACCCGTCATTATCAGCACCATTACTTACGCGGGGCCCAGTGCAAATAGGTGACTGCACACATCTTAAAACTATAGGTACTTTGCGGACGTGTGCTGGTTTCCTCACGATGTTTCCTTCAACAAAATACTCGTAGTATCAAAAAATTCTCGTAGTTTTCTTCAACAAAATGCTCATATATAAAATTCAATTACCTACGCACATGAGATCCGACAATCTTAAAAGTGCGAGACGGGATTAGACCCCGCGACTCTCACCACAAGAAGCCGCACATCAGACCACTAGGCTTAACTATCGTTTATTTATCCAGGACAGACCAGCAGCAGTTCGTGTGGGATCAGTTCGCCGCGTCGGTCCCGATGTCCACTTACCTGGTGGCGTGGGTGGTGTCCAAGTTCGCCAGCGTCGAGAGCCCGGCAGAGCTCTCGGACACCAAGTTCAAAATCTGGGCGAGAGCTGACGCTATTGACCAGGTATGTCTTTCAACTTTTTCTTAGCCAATTATGGTATATCCGGGTAATAAGTTCACCCCCAATGACGGATTGATTCGTCAGGGCCTGCATAAATGAGACCTGTCTGACGTAAGGTTGAGAATTTGAGTAACTTTTTAGACATGCCTGAATGAAGTATACCTCGCCACACGTAAAAAGAGCGCCAACGGTGGGGGCTGCGCAAATTGGTGGTATGAGGTGACACGCGACCGCGGACTGTAATACCCCACCTACCAGGTCTGAGATCATAGTCAAAGTACCCCAAATTAAAAACGGGGAAAAGCGCTATGAAGACGATGATTATAATACACTCATTATTTTACAATAATAGGTTTACAGTTGAATAACCAACACACCCATAACTTTACATACAATTTAAAACAATAAAAGAAAGAATACAACTTCCCAAAACGCAACATTACAAAGAATATAAAAACATACTTATTTATAAATTTGCTTTTAGGATATTAACACGATGGAAATAAAAAGTTGCCTTGTTAAATATTGTGCCTGACGTTTCGCAGCCGATATGCACCAGCCATAGTCCCGCACGGGACACTGGTAGCAGCGATGTCATCTGGGTGTCAAGTTATTTTAACCTAGTTTTTGTTAATTTCCATTGCGTTAAAACCACAAAGCACTAAACGTATAAATATGTGTATAATTAAAAATATTAATTTTAGTCTTCAGCGACGTGCATTGTAATATATCTTTACTCATTCCACGTTCAGGCGGAGTACGCCTCGACCATCGGCCCCAAGGTGCTGTCGTACTTCGAGAAGTGGTTCGGCGTGCGGTTCCCGCTGCCCAAGCAGGACATGGTGGCCATCCCGGACTTCGCCGCCGGCGCCATGGAGAACTGGGGCCTCATCACGTACCGCGAGACGGCGCTGCTCTACGACAAGGAGGAGTCTTCGTTCTTGAACAAGGAGCGAGTTGCCGAGGTAAGTTCAACCCGATGACAACCCACGACCCACACTATTCATTTTTTAGGGTTCCGTACTTCAAAGTAAAAAACGAACCCTTATAGGATCACTTGTGTGTCTGTCTGTCCGTCTGTCACAGCCAATTTGCTCCGAAACTACTGGACCGATTGAGTTGAAATTTGGTACCGCAACATGTAACCTAAATACTTAAATGAATTTTAAACATGAGGGCCACTTTTGGGGGGCAAATTAGAATTTTTTTTGAAAAAGTTTTGCAAACTGTATCGTGTGACATTTCAAATCAAAAATACAAACATTTTTTTTGATACTACTGAGAATCTTATTCCCGAAATTACGGGGCCTAAAATTTGGACAAATATTCAGAAAATAGTTCCTTATCTATAGATTACAGGAATTAACCTATACAAAGTCTATGGTATTTAAAGTAAAATAGGAAATTTCAGATAATCATGTACGGAACGGAACCCTATTCACGCGAGTTTAACTCGCACTTGTCCGGTTTTTTTTTATTATCGCCGTTGTTATACACAATACTAGCTACGCCCGCGGTAATTTCCAATCATTTAGTTCCCATTTCAACCCGGGTTGGATTATCCTAAAATCCTTCATTAACGGATGTTTACGAAACTGTAGGTACCTGCTAAGTTTTAAGGTTATAGATTTTATAATTCCTGAATATTTAGGTCGTGATTGTCAGTCGTCCCAACAAAGCCAGCGGAGCGTGGCGCGCGTTTGGCATTTTGCTTACCTCATTCTTCCTCATCAGGTGATTGCCCACGAGTTAGCCCACCAGTGGTTCGGAAACCTCGTCACCATGAAGTGGTGGTCGGATCTGTGGCTGAACGAAGGGTTCGCCACGTTCGCGGCCTCCGTGGGCATGGCCGCCGTCGAACCCGACTGGAAGGCCGAGGAGGCCTACGCCGTCGACAATATCTTGTCTGTGCTCAGTTTGGATTCGTTGAAGTCCTCGCATCCTGTAAGTACGACTTTTTTTTAAGTTTAGGGTCTTGTTTATTTAATATTGTAAGCTTAAAACGCCGAGAACTGCCAATGATTTTGAGTAATCGGTCACTGACCAGACCCTACAAGCAAACGACTAAGTACTCTTAGCTGATTGTTTTGCGTAATATCAATGAGTTTCTCTCTTTCTCTCCCAGGTGTCCGTCCCTATCGACGACCCGAAGCGCATTTCCGAGATCTTCGACGAGATCTCGTACCGCAAGGGCTCGGCTCTCATCCGCATGATGACAATGTTCCTCGGTGACGATATTTTCAGGAAAGCTATTACCAAGTGAGTTTCTATGTTCTTATAGACATATTAATAGAGGTGGTGTAATTGTATTGCCGGTGAATGCTTCATGTGTAAATAAATGACAACTAAAATTAGTAAATTATTTGTCGTTATTTCTAAATTTATTATACGTATGGTGAATTTAAAAACGGTCAAGAAGTGGATCAAGAATTGAGAAAGATGTTGATGGAAATACCTCGTAAACTCTTAAGCAATTTTGGGTTGCGGTTATAAATATAATTGAAAAATATAATTGAGAATATTATACATAATACGGCTCTATTACATCCATTTCCATTTCCGAGTTGTAATTGTTTTCAAGTGATTAGTCCGAGCTCTGCTGATGACATGTAATATTACAGTGCAATATGTCATATGGCCAAAAATGGTGATCATAAAAAAATTCGTTACTAACCAAACCTCATTTTCAGTTACCTCGTAAAGCACTCATACGGCAACGCCGAGCAGGACGACCTCTGGCACGAGCTGACGCTGGTGAACGAGCAGCACGGCGGGCTCACGCGCAACGTCACCGTCAAGACTGTCATGGACACCTGGACCAAGCAGACCGGCTTCCCGCTCCTCACTGTCATGCGGGATTACAGCGGAAAAACGCTCACTATCACACAGGTTTGCTAGCGACATCTACATTACATCATTCACAACTTTATTGAGTACATAGTGATGTGCTGTCTAGAAATTTTATGTTCGCGAGAATTCAAATGTTCTACGTAGATAAGATATTTATTATTGTTAACCTAAGAGGTACAAAACGGAATCTTTATGGTGAGGCCTCATTGTCTGTCTGTCCGTCTATACGTCACACCAGTTTATCTCAGTAACTTAACTACTAATGTTGTGAACTTGAAATTTGGAATGATCATAGAACTTGCGTGCCATCTATTGTCACGATAGATTAACTCCCCCACAACACTGATATATTTAAAAAAAATATCATTTAAACTTAAACAATCTCTACAGTCGATTTATCCATACTTGTCTTATTTGGTAAACAAGTTTCTAACGTCAAAATGTGCAATTGCAATGTGTTTTGGGTGAAACGGCTTTTTTTCCTAAATAAAGCAATCCCAGGTTAAAAATTGGCGAAGTGACGTCTAAAATATTGGGTCTGGTTGATTTGCAAGGAAATAAATGTTTTAGCTAACAAAAGTGCATTTTGAGGTTAGGAAATTGTTTACAAAATAAGACAAGTATGGATGAATCGACTGTAGCTATCATATATCATTAATCGTCGGTAAAAGGATCGACCCGTAATGAAACTAGTTTGTGATACTAAGCTCTTTTTGTGTTAAAAACATAGCTGATTGTCATTGCTCTCATCATTCAAAATCGACGAATGATCCGTTCTAAAGTATGTGTCTATGTTTACTATAGTTGCCGTTGCCGTTTCAAGTCTCTCTTATGCCATCTCTTCAAAAGGTTGTTTTAAGAGATCGCTACTTAGCGATAAGACCGCCTATTGTATACCGTGTTACCTATTTCTTTGTCTTTTTCCAATCTGTTTTATGTTGTGTATTGTAAAGTTCATTTTCTATTTTGTCTCCAGAAACGTTACCTGAACGATGGCGTGGAGGCCTCCTCGTCCTCCTGGTGGGTGCCGCTGCACGTCATCTGTGAGAACGAAGTCGGCCACAAGCCGGAGCCGGTGCAGTGGCTGGCGGCGCACGAGGGAGTCTCCAGCGAGCACAAGTTCGAGCACGGCTCCAGTCCTGACGAGTGGGTGCTCTTCAATGCTGATATGATCGGTGAGGGTCTTAAGATAAGGCAAAACGGTTCAAGGTCATGTCGTTGTTATTTTGTTGGTGCTATCATAAAGTATGAAGCTGAAAGCCCCCTTCAATAAAAGAAGAAGAAGAAAGACATTTATTCACTTCACAAGACACACACACGTAAAAGGATGTATACTATAAAAAGATATAACGCGATAGAATAATTGTAAAACCATGGTTGTACCATCCAGTTTTGTAGACCATTTAATAATAATAAAACCGGTGCGAGATTAGCTCGCGTGGAGAGGGTTCCGTTATTATATGAATTTTCCTATGTTAATTTAAATACTATAGACTTCTTATAGGTTTTCCTGTAATCTATAGGTAAATAACTATTTTCTGTATTATTTTTCTAAATTGTAGGCCCAGTGGTTTCGGAGACAAGGGGGGAATGTCCAATTTTCTCCTATTTTCCTAAATAGCTTCAAAATAATTTATCTCAAAATTATAAAAAAACAAATTGAGATCCTCACAACGAGCCCTTTCATTTGATATTATCACACGTCATAGTTTGCAGAGCTTATTTTTTTATTTCAAATTTAGCCCTTAAAGTGGCCCCCCATTTTTAAAATTAATTTATTTACGTTACACGTCCGTGTTGTGCTCACCGACTTACATATGTGTACCAAATTTGTGTCTGTGTCTGTGACAGACGGACAGACAGACACACGAGTGATCCTATAAGGGCTCCGTTTTTCCTTTTGAGGACTACAAGTTTGAAGATCCCTGGGTTAGAGCAAAGTGTCCCCATGAATACGTACCCTTGTTTAAGTTTTTTAGGCTTACACGAATGTTTGTTTCATTAGCACCATACCGCGTGAACTACGATGAGCGGAACTGGCAGCTCCTCGCTAAGGCGATGCACAGCGCTCAGTACACAAACATACCGGTGCTGAGTCGCGTGCAGCTGCTCAGCGACGCGCTCTCCCTCGCCTGGACCAACGTGCTTGACTACGACCACGCGCTGCAGTGAGTGCTCAGTGGTCCCCCAGATGTCTCCTCGGAATATTTCTTCATTTTCGATGGGGAATAGTCTCGACTGGAAACATTACCCATACAAAATTAGGAAGGATCCGAATGTTTCCAATACTCAGTACACGAGCACACCGGTGCTGTGCCTTGTAGATAGGGAGCTGGGTGCCATTATGGTAAATTATTTGTTCGTCTTTCTTTAGGGATGAAAGTTTATTTCAATACAAATCGATTTGGTCCAGTAAATTAAAGTTTATGTCCCTGCATTTTTGAGTTACAACTTTAAGAAATCGTATATTTAAAAAAATCAGCGGCCTAGACGTCTGCCAACTATTTTTTCCATTATGGGAATCCTAATGAATCGAATGGACGCAACGAGAACGACGAAGAAATGATTTAGTATAGCTTTTTTCATTTACATTTTTGCAACTACGTCCCGTGATGAAACAGAGCCCTGCACGTCTGCCTCTTCGATGTTCATCTTTGTGAGGATGATTTTGAGCATCAGTCCAAGAGGCAGACACGAACAAATGATTTAGCACACAGTTTTTTTTTTCCGAACCTTCCCTTGAATTTGGATAATTTTGCTTTACCTGGAACTATTCCAATTTTGCACCGATGATCCTAGAATCCTCCTTGATCGAGTACACATTAGTTTCCTCACTCCACAGACTCGTGAGCTACCTCAACCGCGAGACCGACTACCTGCCGCTCCTGACCGGTCTCTCGAGCCTGTCCAGGATTGAAGGCGTGATCATGCGCAGCCCGGACTACGGCGCGTACCAGAAGTTCGTGCGAGGCCTCATTACTGAGGCGTACCAGCGCGCCGGGGGGCTCGCGCAGAAGAGGATCGTGAACGGCCACGATCTGAACAGTGTTAAGATGCAGGTGAATAAGAAATAACATTAAACATACAAAAAAACTAGGTATTGTTCTTCCAAATTTGGTTCTCTACATTTAGGTACTCATCAGCTGCTAACCACCCGTTTTGTTGTTGTTTTTTATTCTATTTACTGAGGCAACGTACAATCTTATAAAATACTAGTGGACCCGACACAGCTTCGCCCGCGGTATTTTCCATACAAACTTTATCACCCCTTTTCACCCATTTAGGGATGGAATTTCAAAAAATCCCTCCTTAGTGCACCTCTAGGGTACTCGAGGAATATCTGACCACGATAGTTTAACCCCGCCTTATCCTTCAGGACGTCTCAATCACACTAGTGCCAACTAAAGTGATAGTCACAGAGATGAGGTTAACTTATCCCCGTGTCCGCCATGGTAGGGCCGTAGGGGCGGCTTAAAGTGTGGACAAGGTAGGCCACTGCCCACGGCCTCGCGATCCGAGGGTCCTCGCGCCTCGAAGGGATCCCCCAAGGTTGCCAACTTTCTTTGCGTTACCAGAGCAGAGTTTCTCGCTAAATTTATCCTGCTCATATTAAATTTAGTTTTTGCTGTGTTACTGGTATCAAAAATCAGTTGATTATATTTTTCAATATGACAGGTGCTGACGAGTGGCTGGGCGTGCCGCGTGAAGGTGCCAGGTTGTGAGGAAAACGCTATCGAGCTGTTCAATACCTGGATGGATTCTGACACCCCTGATGAGGACAACCCGTGAGTTTACGTCGAGTCAAGGGTCCGGTTTGGAAGCCAGCGCGACACAAACCTCGTACTCAATATCTTGTTTTTATATTTTACAAAGAATTTGATAAGGCTCAAGGTCACCCGAATGCAATGGAGAAGGTATGGTTATCTAACAACACCGCTTAAGTCATTTTGATCAACTTTATAGGAGAGCCTGTTAGAGAGCCTGTTACATAGGTAATGTTCTCAAACATTACCTATGTAACAACGCATTATTAAAAAAACAAGCAATAGTAAACACTGCCTAAGTACATGGCAATAAACTCATTAAATTTTTGGTTCATTCAAAATCAATCAATTATCAAAAATCATTATTACTTATAATAACTTCATTAGCTTACCTTTTGTCTTTGATAATATTACGTCATTTACTTTAGTTATAAAACTCACAAAAATCAATAAATAAACAGGGAGTGCAAAGATGTCAAAGTATGGCCAAACAACGACTTGAGCGGTGTTGGAAGGCCAACCGACTTGCGCGCTGTCACTATTTTTTGAATGCTGGTCTTATGGGCCGAAACGTCTAGAATGTGATTGGTTAATCAACGCACAATGAGTAGATCTATTAAATGACATTCAAATGTAAAAACCGCTAATTTGCGACTTGAGCGGTGTTGTTAGATAACCGACGACATGTGACAGTCTGCACAAGAATCAGAATTATCAACATGGCCCACAGAATTGCTAAAATTAGGTTGCGCGGGTGAAACAGAACAGATGGTCGATGGGACTGAAAAGGTCGCGTGTGGACGTAAGATACAGACTTTGTCACCATTGAGTGTGAACAGTCTATGGAAGTATGCATGTATGAATGTATGTGACCAAAAATTGGATGTTGCATCTGAACTCTTCAACTACTGGACCGATTTTGATAAAGGGGGTATCATATGACTCGTGGAGAACGTGCGAGCGTTATAGGCTCTATAAAACTTCTAAGCAAGGGCGTAGCCAGGATTCTGTTAAGGCTACGGCCAGGCGAAGAAAAACCAAGAATATACCTTTTTTATATTAAGAGGGGGGCAAATGAGCAGACGGGTACCTAAGGTACATTTTGCTCGAGCGATAGTGTCTCATTGCTATTACGTTAAAATAAAAAAACAAATGTGTATCAGTGATCAACTGCACCTTCTGGGGAGGGGCAGCTGCCCCACCCTTTCCGTACCTCGCTACGCCCGTGCTTCTAAAGGTGCGTCACACTAGGAGTAGGACTAGTTTTTAGTATTCGTGTAATGTGCCAGCATCCCGCTGGACCTGCGGCGCACGGTGTACTGCGTGGCGATGAAGCGCGGCAGCGTGGCGCAGTGGCGCTTCCTGCTGGCGCGGCGCCAGCGCGCCAACGTGGCCGCCGCCTCCGACGCCATCCTGCGCGCGCTGGCCTGCACGCGCGAGGTGTGGCTCTTGGCGCAGTGAGTACCTGTTATTTATTTATTAGCTGTGGGATTGGGATGAAACGTATCCTATGTTTTATTTCAAGACATGGTCTGTCTGTTTGCCAAATTTCATACGAATCCGTCCAGCCGTTTGCGGGTAATTGAGAAACAAACACGCAAATAATCTTCTCATACTTTCGCATTTAATTATTAAACCTTAACCTTAGCTTGATTCATCATCGGCCTATATATATATAATCTAAATAAAATAAAAAGATTCATATGAATAAGGCGAGTGCGGCTTAAGATAATATCAAATAATTATATTAATTGATTGGGTCCAATTCGAAACGGTGGGTGTCTCCTAAGTTTCAAATTTCCTTAAATTCAAAATAACAAACGTCAAACTCGATTTTGTATCGCACAGAGCTATAAAAATCACGTTGGGTTTCGTATCTAATTTTGTATTGTTTTTATACTAACTGAATGATTTTAAATTCAAATGTTTTTTGTTAATATACCTATTATTTAAACTTTATATTTATTATATTTTTAATAAATTTGCAATGACCTTTGAATGTTTTAGTGACTTAGCTTGTCTTAGTTACTTTAAGCGTATGTTACTGGTTGAGCAATCTGAATAAATTAATTAATTAATCTTTCATTAAAGTGACATATTTATGGGTTGACAGCCGATTGAGGAATATCTACATAACTCGATCCAAAAACTTAACGGCTCACTGCCGACAACGCATAACGCGTTTTACGAACTTTCACTCAGTGCCGTGAACGCATCTGTGCGTTCAGCTCGCGAAATCTCGTGCAAGAGGTGTGCATGCGTTTGTGAATTCAGCCAGTGGAATCTATGCAAATAAATGACTATTAGTATCTTTTGAGTTTGATTTTTGTCTTTAGTGTGTTTGTGTGTCAAATTAAAATTCAAGTCATTTATTCAGCAAATTGGCCACCTGTGGGCTCCTTTCCTTGTCACATGAATAAATTAAAATACGTTGAATCTACCAGCGCTCCGGACAGGGCTATCATTACTGCGAAGAAGCGCCTCAAACTCAACACAGAATCATCTTTCCAAGTGTAAGTTTATAACTTTTAGCTGTTGACTGTGAAGTGATTATTTCTTGTAGATACCTTGAGTGGGCGATAACTGACGGCACGGACGTGCGCCGGCAGGACGCCGCGTCCGTCATCTCCGCAGTGGCGCGCTCCTCGGTCGGCTTCTACGTCGCCAAAGACTTCATCTACAACCGCATAGGCGATATCCATCGCGCGTAAGTCTTGAACTTTGAACGTTTGGACATAACACAAGACGAGGGCGGATCTTGGCTTCAGGTCAGGGGCCTGGTCTCAAAGATCTCAAAAAAAGGATATGCCTATCAGTAAAATTTCGTGTAACAAGTCTCATAGGTTATCAAACGCCAGCGCCCACACCCTTTTGCTGATGTCTTAGTTCTTATGACATACATACAAAAGTCTAATATGGCTTGATTCACACGCTATGCGAAAAGGCGGTTTTTCAATTATAACAGTGTCACTTAAATGTGGGTCAAGCATGCGTCATGGATTGTGGTTGACATGCGACTGAACCTGCGATGGTGTCAGATTCGTGTTCTGGCTCCTCAAAAGTAGGCATTGCAAAAATTGCTATGAGCAGTTCCTTACTAATTATATTTCAATGCATGGTCCAAAATGTTAAATATTAGGAACCGTAATAAGCCATATTTTGGCACACTGATTTTTAGTACTACGGACCTGTAGCTCAAGTGGGGCCATTCCTAGTTGGCACTGCCTAAATGCCTATATAGACTGCATGCCTATGATTGCCATAGACCACTTACTGTTTGGAGATAGGTACAGTAGTATATGAAAATTAATAAATGGTGTCGACTTGTTCTCACTTATTTAATATTTCTCTGATTGCTTCGCGAACCACTTCGGGTGCTTCCAGGGATTACCAGTGGTCCGTAGACCAGCGATTAAGAACCACTGCGCCATGTGGTTTACTTATTTTACACAAATATTGCCCCCCCAACTGTTTTCCGCGGCTAGCGATCCCTTATTATGATCGATCACCGTTTCAGGTTCAATGGCCAAGGTCGGCGTCTGGGGCAGATCGTGAAGACTCTCCTGGAGCAGCTCACTACGCAGAAGGAACTGGACGATGTGAGTAGCCCACCATCTTTTCAAGTGAGAACAAACATTGCATTTTCACACCACGGCAGCAGTAGTGGACGTCAGGTATGCTGCCACTTGCCAATCAGGGGTGTGATTCAGATTAATAAGCTGAATATATGAAACAATGTTCGGAAATAAACGAAGGCATCATATAACAACACAACCTCAACCTTATTAAGGTTATCAAAAAAAATCGACCCTTTTTTAATTCATATAATATTTTTCCAGTTCAAGGTATGGCGCGAAGAAAACAATAAATACCTGGACGAGTCCAAGTTGGCGGTAGACCAGGGGATAGAGAAGGCGCAGATCAACATCAACTGGTTGAATAAGAACAGGAAATACGTTATCACCAAGATGAGACAGTATACCACGTAAGGCTTAGTTTGGACCGTTGCAAACCCAGGTTCACTGGAGACGCAGCTATATGTCGGAGCAAAGATTATATATATCTCTTTTCTATTGGATCTCTGCAGTAATCTGCTGTTAGCTCAGTGAACTTATTCCTGTCTCCTGCCATACAAACCTGGTCTCCCACACTGACAGTCGGCTACCATAGCCAGCCTTTTTGCCTTTATACTTTTGCTGTCACTATTGACCCATTAATTGCCGACGCTCCAAATACTTACTTTTCCGGCAGCGCCGGCGCATTGTGAGCGAGGTGCTAAATAACGCGAAAGCGTGTCAGCGGCATTACGATAAAAAAATTGCTCGCAAACCTGTCAGAATGAAATTCTACTGTTGTCCACCACATAACAAATGATGGACGCAACGACAACCACAACTTTTTTGCTATATTATCTGGCCTCTGACGCGCATGTGTGTCACGATTCATAATGGCCTCTAATTTGAAATTTTAGCGACACACCGTCGCGACGTCACCAATGGGTTCATTTCGAAACGGCGTCGTCTTATTTAAAAAAATCCTAAATTTAACAATTTCAACGCCAAGGACGCCTAAAAGCGTCATGAGCTGTCAAAATCAAGTTTGACGTGTCTTATTTGAATATTGGTTACTTTTAAATTTATTGAATACACTTTCGAATTGGCCCCATTGTTGTATCTTTTTTTTATTTTTCATTGAACTAAAATATATGTGTTAAACTGCGTATTGTGTTTGACATAGCCTCTGTGTGGTCTGTGATCAGAAGTAAAAATATTTGATCGTATAGCTGCGTTTCTTTGGCTTGGCAGTGTAGCTAGCTTAAGGTTGTAATTTGTGCTGTCCGCTGCTCAAATTAGATTTAGTTGTTGGAGGAAATAAAGTGCGTGAACAAATTATGTATTTTCATACGCGTCTATGGTCTACCAAGCGAAACAATACTTTATGCCCGCGTAATAAGAAGTTTGGCAATCCACTGGAGTTCACAGAAAAGTAATCGATTTTGTTTTAAATGGCCCCTCAGAATTTCTCCAAGAGCATATTTCAGTTCTACCATAGAGTTTAGAAACCAAAAATGTCATGATTGCATGGCCGACGCACATCAATTGTTATCTCTGTCTTATTAAGACTTGAGGTTGTCTCTTTCTAACAGTTCATGGTGTGGCCAGTATTGAGAAATGAAATAAATATGTGGACTTTATTAATAGTAACTTATTTTGGCATGAAGATTTTGGCGCTTCCAAATTATTCGTACATTTAGAAATATCATAAATAATATACCTAAAATTTCGCAGTTTTATTTCCCCCAACAAAGATAGGGTACAAGTAGAATGTTTACTGAGTATTTAAATAACGGACCGATCAGTACGAACTCTGGACCATTTTAGTATATTGTAAAACTACAGTATATAGTATCTATTTTGTAGTTAGATTGTATTAAAGGGTCTGCTACACGGTCAGAAAGACAGCCCTGTGTCGACCGAAATCGCGTTTGGTTCGGGGGTGCCTGTCGATCAAGGTCGTTGGGAGCCGACCGATTTTCAATGATCGATTGGATTCTACATGGTCAGTTTTGTACTCCAACCTGATCAAAATGATCTCTTTCGGGGACCGTGCAGCAGGATTTTGAATATGTACTTATGTAATACTTAAAAGCATTTTTGTCTTTTGGGAATAGCAATAGATTCAATGAAATAAATAAACAAAATTACACAATTATTGTAAAATACAATGCAAACAAGTAGATAGAAGACTTAAGATTAAACAAGATATAGTGTCTACTAACTAATAAAATGTCAGGTCAAAACGAATACACGAACATTTAATTACTTAAAAGTCGTATGGCACCAATGCATTGTCTGGAAAATGTATACTTTATTTACAAATGTAGAAGGTTGATCTGCAACTTCGACTTTGAGTAAGATACGAATTTGTGAAAATAAACGGCCGTTTGGGTCTTAAAAAACTTAAATTACCTAGTAGAGAAATTTAACCAACACTTGATTTTAATGTTACTGTTGGATTGTCTGTAAGTAGTAGTAGTTATTCTAATTTAAAATTTAATTTTTTCAGACTTAATATCTTGTGATTTTTTTCTAATCAGCTCCCAAATTGTGAAGATGTCGACAGTGGAGAGACTTAGATTTATGGATATGTTGTATTCTATACACGATATATGGAGTTATACGTATTATGTAGTAGTATTATAACAAACATGATTTATATAATAGGATGATGCATGTTGTGATAGTTGATCGATAGATGTCACTTGAAACAGGCCAGTGACATCTGTTGGTAAGACGAGCTCAGATCAAAAATGTTTTACAGGGTCACCAAGTTATCCGTAGATGGCGCTCAAACTTTAAACGAATTTAGTGTTAAAGCTTAGTTCTATTTTCGGCCACTATATATTGGCAGCACTATTATCCATTTTATTTGTTGACATTTTTAGCTTTTTGTAATGAAAATGGTCACTAGCAATCAATAAGCTATCAGATAGCTCTAATGATTGTTTATTGATTATGGAGGCTCGCTTACGACTGCCCCCCTAGCACACTATAGTACGCTCGTTACGAACTGAGCCATGGGACCATAAATCATTTAATCAGTCAATTCGTAACAACCGTACTCATGGCGCATGGCGATATTAAGCCCTCTAATTTTTAAAGGGGGCAAGTAAACCCCGACTATCTCTTTCGTCGGCACTAATGTAAGGGAGATGCACTTAGAGATAAGACGGTATAACTTATCCTTGCTAGGGCCGCAGTGCTACTTTATCTCACTCACAAAACAAGGACGGATTCATGGATCATGCATGCCTCAATATCAGTCACAATATGGCTTTTATTTTGTTTTTTTTTGGACCGGTGGCCACTCAAACGTGGCCCATATTGTAATTATTTTTATTTTACATTGTTTAAATTCGATTTCGTTGTAAGAAATGGCTTAATTTTGTGAATGACCAATTTTTTTTGTATTTAATAATATTTTTGGTTTTATATGTACTTATTTAAGGACCGTCCAGTTAAAAGCACTTGTTAAAATGACATGAAATAAATGATTAATTAATTGCTTTTTTTATTTATTTATTTGGTAGGCACAGCAAGTACGGCAGAGTGCAAAAGGTGAAGTAAATGATTTGAGGCATTCTCTACCATTCAAACCTCTGGGTTTTTCTACTGTAAATTTTATTGAGACAGGTATGTTTATTTTATATTTTTTCAACTTCTTCTGCAGATAGACGTCATACAAGTCAAATTAAATTGACATTATAGGAGCAGTACCAGATAGATGATATAATATACCACATTCCTGAAATAATGTATTCCCGAAATACCAGATCCCCAATTCACCGATTTCCTGAAATTACCAGTTTCCCACAACACCTGGTTGAACTGTGGCTCCGTGAGCTGTAGATCTCGCGACAAACTTAACTTTGCCGTTGGAAAACCGTTATCCCCATAGGTCGCGGTCAGTTTACCAACACCAACACAAGTTTGTAATCGCATAAACTTCCATACCTCCGCCATTTTGAAAAATTTCGATATATTGAGTCGACAAAAAATCCTTATATTATCGAATCTGTTCACAAAATTTCACTATAATCAGTTGAGAAATGCGACCTGTAAGAACAGCCGGACATCTGATGGACATCCTCCGGACAGACATGCAAAAGTATTTTTACCAACGCTAAACCGGAGACGCTTCGCTCACTTCGCTCGCTCGGTCAATAATAATAGTGAAAATATACAACAGATTCTCAAATAGAAATAGATCTGGTTTTTTGGGAGTGTGGGATTTCAGATACCTATCTGGTAAATCAGCTGTCGCGTATTTTCCAATTCTGGTATACAAATTACTGAACTATATTTATCTAACAACGAATTTAAAGAAATTTTATTTTTTCAACAGGGAAGCCCCTCGAAGTCGCGGAAAAATAAACAGATTCATCGTCAGCACGGTGATAATGTGCGTTTTAGCGGAATTTTTCCTATGAAAATGCTTTTGAAAATTAGCAACACTCATAAGGATATAGTCCGACCAGAAAATAAGGTAACCCTGAAAGGTGTTAGTGATTATATTTTGTTCTTTGTGACATTACTGCGTCCGGGGAACTTCGGGTTTATTTATATGTCTTCAAATTAGTTGCGTATTCCATCTTGAGTCAACCTGTATTTATTCATGTAAAAACCATCTTTACATCTGATTTATCCTGGTGTAACCGAAGAGACTTTCAATAATGCAATAAAATATCATCTGCAGGTCATTACGTCGATATATTTTCTTAAACTATGTTACGTACGCCTGAAGTTACAAAATCAACCTTGAGCTTTTAACAATTGAGTTTAACCTTTTCAACGCCAATGACGGATATATCCGTACCACTGGTTAACCGCGAACGACGGATATATCCGTCAGGGCATACAGGGCAAAAGAGTCCTTCACTAGTTTGACGTAAGGTTGAAATTCGTGTTATTTCTAAGACAGGCTTGGCGTGTGAGTGACATTTGTTTTTGACGTGGCGCTGAAGAGGTTAATTTCGAAACAACATTTCTTTTTGGGAAAATAACGTGTAGATTTGCAGTATGAAAAGTAAAGAAGGGTTGGTCAGTGTTTAGTATATTCGTATTTTTTTATATAAAATATATGTAAATAAAATGCATTTTTCTTGATACGTCATTTATTTCAATAAAAATCAATACTCAAACAGTAATAATTAATACTTTTAACCTTGTTTTATTTTGATATACAATGGCACCAAAGGTAACTGTCTTTTTTTGTAAAAATAATCAAAAAATTTGGAAATATTTTCTATCTATACGGTTGGAACATTTAAAATCTTATAATACATAATTTACAATAAAATTATTATGGTGCTACTACACGGTAGGACGTTGGTGGAAAAAAATTGGAATATCAGAGTCCTTCGTGAATAAATTTGTTCGCCCAAGTTCCATATACAGTTCGTCCGTTCAAATAGCGTGCACGCTTTGATAAGCCGCCACAAAGTAACCGCCGTTTTGAGCCAAAAGCGGCGTCGGCTACTTCAAAAACTTATACACCCGCAGTGTACATTGGTAGATGGCTATTTAATTAGGAATCAAAAGTGAACTAGGAATCAAAGGTGTATTCAGAATAATGAGGAAGAAGAATTACTGAAGATAGTGCCAACACAAAGGCGTTGATCTTAACCACGAAGCTATTGTAACACAAACATTGCTACAAAGTAATTCAGAGGGTTCAGATGACTAATATATACTATGTCTTTTGATGTTTCATAGTTTAATTATAGTAATTTTAAATAAATGAAGTACTTACTATTATTTAATGATTAAATACTACTTATTTACATGCCACATTAGGGTGTGGGTGTACTAAAAACTATTTGAGCGGGCGAAGTACGATATACATTAATATTAATAATAACAGAACGCAATATTCATCATAATTCACATTTTTGTACAATTGACTATCGTGCTTTAGGGCACTTTAACTCTGTATTTTTTTTTAAGATAGGATGTGTAGTAGCACCATTTAACACTAGCGTATACTTAACAGTGTGTATAAAATCTAACACCACAGAGGTCAAAGTTAAAAACCATCATCAGTCTACGTCCCTTTACGCACACGCCTTTCAAAGTGAAAGTAAGTTGAAAGGTATAAGAAACTCAATTTTGCAAAAAAAAAAACAGTTCAGATCAGAGCATCGCCGTCGAAAGTCATGTTTTAATTATAAGACTGTGGTGAAATGAGTTGGACAACAGCGGTAAAAAGGTTGACCAAAGAAAAAACCTTTGAACCTAGGGGGTCAGTCAGCAAATTCACCTAAGAGGACTGTGAACCAACGGCAAAAATCACCCTTTTCATACAAAAGGCGATAACGATTTCCACCCTTTAGATGTTAACTGATTTTGACCAATTTTTGATAGGTTGTCAGTCAGAACAAAATCTAGGTCTAGACGTTTTTTGAATATTGATTAAAGATCAACAAAGTCAAATAAACACCGGAATTAGCATTGTCTGAGAATACTGAAACAACAATAAAACTGAATTTATTGATTATAGTGATTAAACCAAAACGTAGAAACCTAAGTTTGTTCTGACTGACAACCTATCAAAAATTGGTCAACATCGGTTAACATTTAAGGGATGGAAATCGTTATCGCATTTTGTATGAAAGGCCGTAGGGTTCAACCTCCTCTTAACATTTAGTGGGGTAAAAAAAAATACAATCGCGACGAATTGAGAACCTCCTTTTCGCTATTAGAATGAAAGTTATGAATTTAGCAGTTGGTAGTATGTCGTCTTAATATCTTACGAAGAATAAAGGGCTCGGAAAAGCTGAACATTTGACCAAATATATTTAAATATTACAAAATAGAGTATTTCAGATCAATATCACTTAAATATAATAGTCTCCGTATCGGGAAATTTGAAAACGCAAGAGCATATTCCAAAGCTAGCAACTATAGTTCCAAAACTAAGTAGTTTTTCGACTTGGCATAATTCTTTAATTATCTGATTATAGATATATGAAACCATACAGTCTTAAATTGTGCAAATGTAGGCCAAGTCCTATCAAAATTAGTACAATTTCGACTTGCACCAGTGTAGGCAGGTCTCCTGATTTGTATCTTGGGCACAGATGAAATTAATTAATTATAAAAAGTTACCCACGGCTATAACATTCGTAATTCCATTAAAAAAATACTTAAATTTAATTGTCACATTAATATAAATAGAGGATTTTGATAATTTAGACTTATCCTAAACTAGTTTAAAAAGTATATAAAAATGCAAGCAAAATACATCCTTGAAGACAAAGAATATGTTTAAAAGCCTTTTTAGTTGGCAAAATGCGTTAAAAATTTACTAAAATAGTAAAATGTCAATAAAACTTATCAAAAATTGGAATAAATATTTTAACCTAACGGTAAAGTTTTTGTGACTGGCAGTATTCTGGCGAAGATTAGAATGTCATCGATGAAACCATACCGTTCAGTACCTCATGTAGTGTGTGCTTCAGGCTGCCCGTTCACCAGATACAGAAACAAGACTGGTTAAGTTACAATATTATAGATTCAAAAGTAATTATGTGCATTGCGATAAAGCGAATCATTTATAACCCCTTTTCAGTACGAAGTCGGGTAAAAAATAACCTCTCTATAGTGGAGTTTTGGTGAACAACCATCCTAAGGCGCCTTATACTTTACATAATTAATTATTAATTGTGACAAAGAATATTGCATATTTTTAATATGTACTTTAATAATTGACAGACTGTGGTCATAGGAAGACTTTATGTTATATTTAAATTAAAAAATAACAATATAACCTCTTGCGCCTTTTAGTACCTGTAAATATAAAAATCAAAGATATATCTCTATTCCATTTACAAATTTTGGGTACTTTTAAGATACTTGGGTAATTAATGTATTCAGTAAAAAGAGGTTGTTCCGGGCAAACTTTTTGTGATGAGCACCAATGATATCGAAGTCGGATTTTCAGTATCTAACAAGATTTATAAGTCTACTGTTAAGAGGACTATGAACCAAAGGCCAAAATCACTCTTTTCATACAAAACAAACTGCGTTAAACAAATGATCGAGTTCGTCATGGTAACGCCATCTATTTACAAGTTTATAAACTACGCAGCTCTATTGCCGACGTTTTAGTTGTTATGACATTTGCATAGTCTTATTTTTCCTGATTCATCGTTGTCTTTCATTGCTCGCTAGGGGCTACGAACCACAAAAACAAAACACATGAATCAGACAATAATGGACCTTTCCTCAACGTAATAGGAACGCCGATGTCGGCAATATTTACCGAGTATGCTATGGTGTCATTTGACACCAAAAAAAGTGAGCATCGCGAAAATCACGTTGGGCAGTTCCTTATTATATATTTGTATGAATAGAGGAGCACTCACGTCACGCGTCCCGCGGCGCCCCCGGGGGCGCCGGCAGCTCGACGCCCGCGCGCGCGCGGCGCCTGCGCAGCGTGCCGAGGATCGCCAGCATCTCCTTGACGGCCGCGGGCTGCTCGCTGCGCCGGGGCGCCGCCGCGGCCTGCTCCCGCGGCCGCAGGTGGAACTTGCCGCCCTTAATCTGGTCCACTATTGCGTCTATCGCGCCACCTGCCACGAATAAAAATTACATTTTCTCTTGTCATGCTCGTAAAGTTGTTCTTTATGCCGAGAGAAGGCTGCATAAAATGAGTTTTTATGCTCTCGCGCATAAAGTAATTTCTTCTTTTAAAACTAAGGCAATTAGGCCTTACAGCCACATACACAATATATTTTTATGAGATTTAGGTTATATCTTATTTTGATTACGACATATGTATTACTATCTAAATAAAAATTTACGGTTAATACGGGCGTGCATTTAGGTAAAAAAAATATAACGCAAATATTTATAATAACTTGGCATTAAGGCTCAGTCCATAGTCGAAGGATAAAAAAATTGCAAATTTAAAAAAATATAGTAAGAAAAATTGTGTGGCGGGAAGCTAATCTAACAAAACTAGAGACTAGCTAAATTTGTTGTGTTGCAATAAGTTATCTGTAAGTAATTAAACAATGTCTTCAAGTAGTAATAGTGGCAATCAAATAATCATTTCGCTTAAGAATTTAATAGAAAGAAGTGCGAAAAATGTAATTCATAGCAAATGCTTAATCCTTGTTTTATTTCCTTGCAATCGAAGTGAAAAGCAAAGTGTAAAACTCGAGCGTAAAACCCATTTTACCCTCGACGTGACTATCCACCCTCACCGCACCGGCTCGGGTGATTATATGCACGTCTCGGGTAAAATGGCTCATTTTATGCTCTTGTTATACAATCTACTATTTATCATTTCATGCTCGATATGCGAAACGTGCAGCTTACACTTTTATGCTGTAATGCATAAAATTTACTTATTTTATGCTTCTTCTAAGATTATGAAATTAGATCATTAGGACGCTGATAATGACCTTGAATGATGGTCTCTGTCTGTTTGCACCGGAGTGAACGAGAAGCACTGTGCAGTTTTTTGTATGGGGAAAACCAAAACGGATGAATTATATGAGTAAACACATTACATGTATAATATAAATAGTAATAATATAAATCAGCAAATTTTTAGTATGAGCATGATGTAATTAGTGTTATTAATTATAGAACAATAAGTTAAAAGAATTAAGACATAGCACTATTTGACATTTTGGCCGCCAAGCTTGTCTGAGAAGTAACACGAATTTCAACTTAAAATCAAGGTTATGAAGGACTTTTTTACCCTGTATACGCTGTCACGCATAGTCGACAACGGCGTCCAAAAGGATAAAGAAAATTCCAGACATAACCTCACAATTTTTTTTTATCGAATCGGTTATATCAAATCGTGTTTTTGAAACGGCAAGTTTTTCAATAATATAATGAATATTAACATATTATTTTTTTCCCTTTGCCAAATCCAATAGTTTTTGTTGAAATACTGTTTAAGTAAAGCCGATGTAGGTCTCGTCAGCGCCCTCAAAGTCAAGTCAAGTTGAGGTCAAAAATATCTACTCGGACAAAGTGGTCATAAATATGTGAACTCGACTGTACGTTAATAATATTTCATAGGCAAACGATGTTATTTGATTTTTTTTTCCTTTCATTTATTTGCCTTTGCGTTTGCAATAAGGAAACACAGAAACGAAATATCAATGATTGTTAAAAAATTACATTAAATTTTAAGGTTACTATAATTAACATATCAGTGTTTTATTTACTCGCAATGGGATTGAAAAGCAGTGTTTAACACTGCTATTAAATCCATTTTAACTTCGAACTTATAGCCTTTTTCCTCAAGCGGTTGGCTAAATATCTCGGTAAAAATAACTCATTTTGTACACAACAATCTACAATTAACCTTTTGAACGCCATAGCTAACGGCGAAAAAGCGTGCCACGAGCGCTCGCCGACGGCTGTAGCCGACGCAAATGTATGGAAAACGGCATATCGTGGGTTCAGGGGCACGGAAATTTACAGCCAACTGTGGCGTTCAAATGGTTAAACTTTTTTGTCGTAAGGTTATTTTCAAACTTAGTGCAAAATTACTTGCAATATTAACACCTTTTATGAAATTTTATCTACATTGTTATTTAAATGACTAAATACATATATAAACTTATAATGAAATATAACGGAAGCGTCCATCATGCCGAGTCGGCTCTGGGGTTACACCATAGTTGCACATTATTCATGCATTACCCCCGGTTTTTAATACAAAAGTGGGTATTATAACATTAACTCGCCTGCGGCTCGTTTTATTAACATTCACTCATGTGTTAATATATTATGTTAAGAATTTTGTACATCACCCGTGTAAGCAATGAATAAATATTAAAAACCCTTATAATATAAAATATAGGAGTCCAATACCTCCATTCTGCGTGGTCTTCTTCAGAGTGCCCTGTTTCCCGGCCAGCAGTTGAGCCATGTCCCTGGTCTCCGGCGCGCTGAACACGGCCGGGGGAGGGGGAGGAGGGGGCGGCGGGGGCGGGGGCAGCGCGGCGGGGGCGGGGGGCGCGGCCGGCGCCGCGGGGGGCGCGGGGGGCGCCGCGGGGGGCGCGGGGGGCTCGTCGCGGGCGGCGGGGGGCGCGGGAGGCGCGGGAGGAGGGGGAGGGGGCGGCGCTGGCATTTCCACTGCTGCGAATTTATCACAAATTACACTTTAAGCGCCATACATAGTGCTTTTCACAACTACTGCAACGAAATATTCAATGACTTCGCTGACCTGGAAATACTTATACCAGCAAGGTATACTTTCCAGTTTCGTGGGTGCAATTGGGAGCATCTATGACATTTCCGAGCAGTGTTGTCTAAAGCACAGATTACATAATACTCAGATACACAATCTCATACAAGAAAATGGCACCTGCATAAGCCGTGCTATTCACCGAGCTATTTTATTTTCCCCTTGTTATATACTAAAGGGCGACAGTTTGCTCGCTGCTAGCTTAATATTACTTTGTAGAGTGACTAGATGGCGTTTGTCTACATTTTAATGATTTCGCGGGGAACGATTGATACATTATAATCCGGTAGCTGAAGGTTTCTTAATTTCAAAAGGCAAACATAAATTGACCCACGCACTCGTAAGCTTTACGCGGATTTAGGTACCTACGTCAATGGACAAGGACGACCAATGTTGAAAGACACGCACGAACATGTGATTTATACGCACTGGCGTTTCAAGTTAGGCTCGCTGGTGAGGTCAGGAACGAAACTGTAGGTACCTATATCTTACGTAAGTTGAAAAGATGTATTTTTGTTTGAGTAGATATTGTGTGGTTTTTAAAGTCATTTGATAGGTTTAGGTCTAAAACGGACAGGGCAATGGAAATTATGTAACTAGGGTAATCTGTTTAGAAGTTATTAGGGATTTTTATACTTATTGAAAATTGACAAACGTAACATTTTGTAGGTATGTTATTTTAGTTATTATTAATTAACATTTCCATTCTTCCCGTTTCATTCTCAACAATAAATCAACTAGATACGAGTGCCACTACCACGATATTTTTTTGTGCATAAGCTATAGTTGACAACATTAGAGCGACCGCCGAGCGTAGGCATGAAAAATGAAGTACATACATGTGATTGAATTCTGTACCTATCTCTTTTGTGCCCTGACATGACGCCACGATATGCCTTTTTCTATACATTTGCGTCGGCTACATACAGCCGTCGCGTGCTTTTTCGCCGTTAACCGTGGCGTTCAAAAAGTTAATTGTGTTTACGCCAAAGTCTTAACCAAAGTATTATTATTTAGTACATTTTTTTTGGTTTATTAAATATCAGACCTACCAGTGCGAATTATTAAAGACAAGCTTCTGCCCATGACTTTGTTCGCGTGGAATTCGTAATAAGTCACACACACAGAGAGATAAACTTTCACATTTATATTAGTTTTTGTTCGCTGTTTTAGCAAATTGGATATTCACTTTTTGGTTCCAAGATTGCGGATAACACTTTCATATAAAAAATCGTCATGGGTATCGTTTTCAATGTATTTAGGCATGACAAAACCAAATCCGATGTCACTTTTTGGATCCAAGATGGCGGATGACACTGTCATGTCAAAAACCGTCATTGGTATCGTTTTCAATGTATTTAGGCATGACAAAACCAAATCCGATGTCACTTTTTGGATCCAAGATGGCGGATGACACTGTCATGACATAATACCAATGACAGTTTTTGACATGACAGTGTCATCCGCCATCTTGGGTCCAAAAAGTGACATTGGATTTGGTTTTGCCATGCCTAAATACCTTGAAAACGATACCAATGACGGTTTTTGACATGACACTGTCATCCGCCATCTTGGATCCAAAAAGTGACATCAGATTTGGTTTTGTCATGCCTAAATACAATGAAAACGATACCAATGACGGTTTTTGACATGGCAGTGTCATCCGCCATCTTGGATCCAAAAAGTGACATCGGATTTGGTTTTGTCATGCCTAAATACATTGAAAACGATACCAATGCCGGTTTTTGACATGACAGTGTCATCCGCCATCTTGGATCCAAAAAGTGACATCAGATTTGGTTTTGTCATGCCTAAATTCCTTAAAAACGATACCAATGACGGTTTTTGACATGACAGTGTCATCCGCCATCTTGGATCCAAAAAGTGACATCGGATTCGGCTTTGTCATGCCTAAATACATTGAAAACGATACCAATGACGGTTTCTGACATGACAGTGTCATCCGCCATCTTGGATCCGAAAAGTGACATCGGATTTGGTTTTGTCATGCCTAAATACCTTGAAAACGATACCAATGACGGTTTCTGACATGACAGTGTCATCCGCCATCTTGGATCCAAAAAGTGACATCGGATTTGGTTTTGTCATGCCTAAATACCTTGAAAACGATACCAATGACGGTTTTTGACATGACAGTGTCATCCGCCATCTTGGATCCAAAAAGTGACACCGGATTCGGCTTTGTCATGCCTAAATACATTGAAAACGATACCAATGACGGTTTCTGACATGACAGTGTCATCCGCCATCTTGGATCCAAAGAGTGAGTAATAATTATTATAAATGCGAAAGTTTGTGTGTGTGTGTGTGTGTGTGTGTGTGTGTGTGTGTGTGTGTGAATCAAATTCCACGCGAACAAAGTCACGGGCAGAAGCTAGTATCTAACCTTTTGAACGCCTCGGCTGACGGCTAAAAAGTGTGCCACGAGCGCTCGACGACGGCTGTAGCCGACGCAAATGTATGGAAAACGGCATATCGTGGCGTCAGGGGCACGGAAAACTGCCGACGGCCACAGCCGACTGTGGCGGTCAAAGGGTTCTAATTCGCGCTGCTAAGTCTACTAATTAATAAACCAAAAAAAATGTTCTAAGTAATAATACTTTGGTTAAGACTTTGGTGTTAATACATTAAACAAAATAAATATCCTCCCAGTGCCATGAAACAAAATAAATAGGTGGAGAATCGGGCGGTCCTGAGACCAGAAGACCCGGGTTCAAGTCCAGACGATTTTTTTTTTTTCCTCTTTTTTTTTCAAGTTTTCCCTATTATTGGGAGCCCTTTATCGTCGCATAAAAATTCTACCGAAATTTAATTTCAAAAAACACGATTTACCAACAAATCGGTCATCCAGGTACTTTTTATAGATTAGCGCCATCTAGTGTGACGTGCCTAAACAAAAAATCATAAAATAATATTTGTTATTCTTAAATACGTTTTGAATTAGCGTTAACATGCATTTATTTTCTTTAAATATGCTAGTTTTAGTTTCTAATTACCAGAATTCTATTAAATATGCCGTATTTGCGAAGTTAATTTAAATAAGTGAATCGTTGCGCCATCTATGATACATTTCCTGTACAAAAGATAATCTGTATGAGATGGGACCCCATGTCTAAAGTAATAAATGGATTCACTACTTAATTAGAAAAGGAAGGATGTTGATGATGTTGTCTGTGGTTTGTATTATCTATGCTATAGCGAATACATATCATCTACAGATTGCCTGGTATCATTTACTTAAATTATAAACATGATAAACCAGTGAAAAATAATTGATTTGTAACTTTCAAAATAATTAAATTTAATTATTTCTAAAGATAATCCTCATAAATTACCATATTTTTCAAAGTTAAGCGGACAGTCAACCGTGAAAACAACCATAGTACTACGAACTCCAAAAGAAAAACTGAAAAAAGCACTCACCAATAACTTCCTCAACTTTCTCCTCCTTAATATCCCCCCCATTTTCAAAGAAGCTAATCTTGGACATGAGATTCCCCCTCTTCTGCGGTCTGCTCTTTTCTTCTGCCAATTTCTTCTCCGCTCGCTCCGCCCGCTCTATCGCCTTCCGCGCATCTTCTTCCGCGAGTCTTATTTTCTCTTCCCATAGAAGAATGTCTGTGTCTTCGTGTTTTTCGGCTACCTTTAGCTATAACATGAAAATGTACGTTTGTTTAACACTAAATAATACTCCCTTTGTTATTTCACACTGACTATACTAATATATATTAGCTTTCGCCCGCGACTTCGTGTGCGTGGTTCGATTATAGTTATTCTCTTGGGTATTTGCAAATAAATAAATAAATTATTGTCATCTAAGAAATCATTTACAGTATAATATGCCTTGCCCAACAAGTAGCGCTTAATGTAAGATTTAAACTTGTTAAACGGCATATTGACAATATCAGTAGGTATCTTATTGTAGAAGCGTATGCAGTTCTCCACGAACGACGTGCTCACCTTACGGAGACGGTAACGCGGAACTAACAGTTTATCCTTATTCCTAATGTTAAAATTGTGAATGTCGCTGTTTCGTTTGAACTCTTATATGTTTTTGCTGACTTACATGACATTTTCAAGAATATATTGCGAAGCAACGGTGAGAATATTTATATTCATAAATTTATCTTTGTTGGTATATAGAACGTACATCCGGCTATTGTAGCACAAAGATAGTCTGGATATCTGCCGCTTTTCCTCACAATAATATACCATAAGACATAACACTATGGAAATAACTATAATAAACCAGTCTGGCCGTCTCGACGTCGGTAAGCTGTCGGATGCGTTTCACCGCATAAGCCGATGAACTAAGTATGCTTGAAAGGGTCGATATATGCGCATTCCGTTGCAGTTTTGTATCAAGCGTAACACCTAGAAACACTGTTTTGTCGTCGAATTCTAGTATCTCGTTCTTAAGATTAATCCTGGCACTTTGGTAGACAGGGCGTCATTAATGCTATCGTAGTTGTCCTGCTTCCTGTCCACTTTAAATATAAGTGAAGTGTCTTCAGCAAATAACACTATTTCATGTTTATCATGCACAAGATATGGTAAGTCATTTGAATAAACTAGAAACAAGAACGGACCCAAAATTGAGCCCTGGGGAACTCCCATAGCAACAGCTGACACGGAGGATTGTGTTCTGTTGATGTCTACTCGCTGCGTTCTGTTTGAAAAGTACGATGCCATAAGATCAAGTGCACTGTCCTTGATTCCATAGTAACTAAGCTTTCTACTTAAATTCACATGATCAACACAATCAAATGCCTTTGATAAGTCACAGAAGACTTCAACTGCATCCAATGACTTTTCCCAGGCATCAAAATCATGTTTTAGTAATGTAGTGTTTTAGTAATCTGAGGTTGAACGACCTTTCGTAAATCCAAATTGACTACTATGAATGATGAATATACTCTGAACGGGAAATTCATAAAAGTGGTGATAAAGTATTCCCGCATTTTAATGTATCAAAAACTACGAGAAGAAGCCTGTGATCGCCCCGTAACAAATGATGTGTTGTCGTATCCGGCTGCGCTGGGCACTGACCTGCAGCTCCTCGAGCTGGTCGCGGTGGCGGCCGGCCTGCAGCTCCAGCGCGCCGCGCAGGCTGTCCACCTCGCCCAGCAGCAGCGCCAGCCGCTCGTCCAGCGGCAGCTCGCCCAGCAGCAGCGTGCTCTGGTGCGTCAGCACCTTCACGCGCTTCTTGGCGTCGCGCGCTTCAAACTTGTACCTGGATACGGATGTAGACGCATACATATAATAGTAGTTCATACAACGGTTGCATAATGATAGCTATGTATGCAACTGTACATAATTTGGCCTTAAAACACTCGTGCGATCTTATTATGAATCTCCCTTGTCGGCTCGTTTCATTAACCCACACTCGTATTTTAAGGCCAAATTATGTACATTTGCATACATAGCTTTATCTACACACATATTATCGTCCAAGATATGTTCAGAAACAATATTTTCTAGCAACAAGTTATTTGTTGTAATCGTGGTTGCATTTACGACATCCGGTGGAGTTTTCACATCGTTCTCGGAGTCACTACTATTCATATTTTAAACTAAAATGTAAATTACAAACAACTTTTTACAATTCTACTTTCGTAACAGTAAAAACGTAAAAGTAGGCATGGACCACGGATTTCCACCTGCTACGATCCTGACCCACCTTTCGCTTCGACTACTCTCATTCATTTGTTCATGCACGCTCGCCGGTTTAGGGTACTCTTGAGCTTGCCTTTCTTACGAACGTGCTTCGGGTACGGAACCCTAAAAAGGGTAAAAATGCGATGTTGCCTGCTCAGCTTTTTAATACGCGTGTACGAAGCTGGCGCAGCTAGTTCTACATTTCTACAAGCGTTCTATCTCTTTCACACTCACGTCTCGGCCATCTCCCGGTCCTTGTCAGCGTGGTCCTTCAACGCCGTGACTTCTTCCATCAGCAGCTTGGACACCCGGTGGTGCCTCTCTGTTTGACTCTTCAACTCCTGCAACTCGTTCTCTAGTGCTATCCTCTTCTCTTTTTCTGAATCTAACTCCTATGAAGAGAACATATTGACAGTTAAATGACGTGTAATATATTCGCCTGACAGCATTTGTATCACTTTGTGAAATGGTTTCCTATGTAGACACCCCGCAAAAATAACTTTCCATATCTAGTGATTATATAGTACACTAGTGGATCTGCCACAGCTTTATCACCCCTTTTCACCTCTTTAATGATGGTTTTGCAAAAAATCCCTCCTTGGTGCACCTCTAGGGTACTCGAGGAATGTCTCCTCCAAATTTCAAACCTCTAGGACCATCCGTTTAGGCTGTGCGTTGTCTATAAGTGAGTCATGGTACTGTTTTATATGTATTGATTGTGGAGAGCAAAATGAAAGTTACGGTGAGGATCCAGAGTAAAGCGAACTGTCGCCCAAGACGAAAATAATTATGCTACCAAGTGACACATGCTGCGTTCATTCCACCAATGAAAAAAAAGTGATTCAAATATGTGTGTGAAGTCCCCAATCAGCTCTGGGTCTGCGTGGGGACTACTATCCAGTCTCTTTCATTATGAGAGGAGACCTGTGCCCAGAAGTGAAACGTATATAGGCATTTGATGATACTTGCCCGATCCCGTTTTCTTTTGGGAAATTGGGAGGATTCTTATCCAAACAAAACAATACTGTATTCTATTTAATTCTAATGCAATAAGAGCTTTGACAGACTACTAGGTTACCATGCTTTACCTGCGCAAGAGCAGCACATGATTCGTGCGCCTCGAACTCCTGCAGTCTGGCCGCGTTTAGCTCCGTCTGCAGCGAAGCTATCTGCTTACTCAGCTCTGACACAGTTTGCTTGAGGAATTCCACTTCTTCATTGGTGCTTGTGTCTGATGCTGGAAGAAAGCAAGGAAGTTTATTAAAGCATAATGTGTGTAGTTTTTTGTAGTGGTAGAGCCAAACAATAATCCTCAATAGATGATTACTGTTCGAATGGGCCGGCTCGACCGGGGTAGTACCACACTCTCACAGAATATCGGCGTAAAGTAATAGCTTGCTATTGCGTTTCGTACGGTGAGTGACGAGATCCGGAGGCCTATTCCCTCATCCCCATCCCATCCCCATTCCCCATCCTCCTTAGACTGGCGACGCATTGGCAGCACCTCTGGTGTTGCAGATGTCCATGGACGGCGGTGACCACTTTCCATCAGGTGGGCCGACAGCTCGTTTGTCAGTCAATTGACATAAAAAAAATGTGTGACGTCTTTCAGTGCGGGCGTTAGGTGCTGAAACAATATCAAATGAAACGCCTGGCCATTGAATGAGTGACATGACGTACAGTGGATTCATCCATACTCGTCTTATTTGGTAAGCAAATTTCTAACCTCAAAATGCATTTTTATGTCACTGACTGAGAAACTGGCCGACGGCCCACCAGATGGAAAGTGGTCACCGCCGCCCATGGACATCTGCAACACCAGAGGTGCTGCCGATGCGTTGCCAGTCTAGGGAGGATGGGGAATGGGGATGGGATGGGGACGAGGGAATAGGCCTCCGGATCTCGTCACTCACCGTACGAAACGCAATAGCGAGCTATTACTTTACGCCGATATTCTGTGAGAGTGTGGTACTACCCTGGTCGAGCCGGCCCATTCGAACAGTAATCATCAAGTGAGGAATGAGGAGGAGTAGTGAGTTTCCTTGCAAATAAAGGAACCGGAGACAATATTTTAGACGTCACTTTGCCAGTTTTTAGCCTAGGTTTGCTTTATTTAGGATAAAACAGCTTTTTCACCCAAAAAATACACATTTTGAGGTAAGAAACTTGTTTACCAAATAAGACAAGTATCGATGAATCTACTTTAACAAGAGAATGAGTGACATGACTTTGCCAGTGAATCAGTGCCATGACTGGAGTGAGCGAATCAGTTACATGAGTTAGCGACTGAATGAGTGACATGACTTTGCCAATCAATTAGTGACATGACTAAGTGAGTGAATGAGTGATATGATTAAGCGAGTGAATGACTAACATGACTAAAGGAGTACTTAATAATAAATAATAATAATAATATCTGGGAACAATCTTTACACAAATCGATCTAGTCCCAAAGTAAGCTCTAAAGGCTTGTGTTATGAGTACTAGACGACGATATACATATACACACAGATAGATAAATACATAGAAAACATCCAAGACTCAGGAACAAGCATTTGCGTTGATCACATAAATATTTGCCCTCACCGGGGATCGAGCCCGGGACCGCTAGCTTCGGAGGCAGTCACTACCAACTAGGCTAACCACGAAGTCAAAGGAGTAATGAGTGGCATGACAGCGCGTGAGTGAGTAAGATAACCACAGAATAGATAATATTGATGTACAAAAGAATCGCTGTCTAACAAAACCAGTTTTTACGTACGAACATATGCCTAATCACGTCTTCTCTCTCCGTCGCATAAAACGTGCTCTTTCGTGTACGCTAGGGTTGTCAGTTTTTTATCCGCGTCACCGAACAACACTAAACATTGTAACGTTAATTTTATCTCAGGTAATAAATAAATATATTATCTTAAGTAAACAGAAGTATACTATTATTTATTAAACTTATAACTATTGTCGACAGAACCCGCGTCCCGATAATGTAACTTATCTAGCCGCGCTCATTCCTAACGCGAACCGGTTCTCATACGTCGCGCACGGGCAGCCGCCCGGCCCTGCGCCGCCAGTTCGATTCTTAACACGACTTTGAGCGCACGCTTCTCTCGGCTACCAAACTATAGGTTTTTTTCTTACGCCGCGGCTGCCAATAAGTAATATAAGAAATCATTAGTGCCATAATCCCTGTTTTTGGGATTTTGGTACGAGCTACTGCTAGCTGCCGAGGTGCTGAATGCACCAGACCTAGACACCGCTTCCAGTGGAACGGATCATCAAGGGGAGTGGTTGGCTACTCTCGTTCCAAATATAAGCCGAACCTTGGCACGAACCCTAAACTCAGACCCATTGCTGGGCACTTTATGGGCTTCTACTCTTACCTAAGCGAGTTACCTATTATTAGTGGACTGAATATTATTTTAGTTCTACTTTGCTTCGCTTTTATTAACTTTGTCAATGTTTAGGAATTAATAATATTAAATTGTTTTGTAACTGTTGTTCGGTGTTGATTCATTGACTCACACGGCCCTAGGCAACTAATCCCATTACAGTGGCGCCCAACGTGGGCGTGGACGATTGCTCCTCGCAAACAGAAACATTAGCTATTTGTAATGATAGTATGAAGCGCTTTCAAATTTTGAGATCTCAGTTTTCAAAAATTAAAGCAGCTAGTGGTTCTGTACAATCTCCTGACGTCCCTGAGAGCCCGACAAATATAACAGTCACTTGTGATCGGAGCATTACTTCAGAATTATCAAAATTAAAATTTAACGGAAAGACTTGTGTGCGTGCGTTTATTTTAACTGTTAATGATTTTATCAGAGCAAGGAACATCCCTTCAAGTAAAATACTCTCTTTTGCTACTGAAATTTTTACTGATGATGCTTTGCACTGGTATCGTAGCATCCAGGATGATGTTATAACCTGGGAAAGGGTCTGCGTCCGACTACGGGATGATTTTAGCCAATTCGACTATGACTATCGATTTCTGGGTGAAATCAGAGCCCGCACACAAGGGGAACGTGAGAACATAACGATATACTTATCTATCATGTCCAGCATGTTCTCTCAACTGGATAGGGAACTTTCTAATGAGGATAAGCTCGAAATCCTCTTACATAACATTCGACCTTGCTATGCCAATGTTTTAACTGCAAGTCCGGATATTAAAGATATCGATACATTACGTACCGTCTGTAAGAATTACGAAAAAGTGCATGCACGTCTATCACAATTTCGCGAACCGCCAAAAGTTTCCTCTGAAACCTTGGCACCTGAATTTGCTTACTCACAAGCTTCCACATCTACTGGTCATAGTAAACAATTTAGACCAAATAACTATAATTATAATCAATCATATCCACAACAACGATATACAAAATCAAATACTAATTATTACAAACCTAATTATAACTCAAATTACAATAAAATGAATGAAAGTCCTTCTTCAGTTAACCCCTGCAATTCTGTCGATGTCCTACAGCCAATCGAGACTATTAATGCGGGCCCTATCTGCAAATTCTGCCCACGCTGTCGCGTCGATACGCATAGTTTGCGTCATTGTACTGCGGAACGCAAAATTGTATGCTTCAGGTGCGGCAAACCTGGCTTTCGGTTTCCTGAATGCCCGGTGTGCCAAAAGCCACCTCCTTCTGCTGAAACAAAAAACTAGTAAGGCGGAATTGCAGTTACTTTAACCATAACGAGTGGCAACAATGGTTGGAGTATATTAATAACTATTTCAAAATATATAAAGTAACTTCAATTCTGCAATCAAAACCAAAAAATGACAATAGGACTTACGTTACCGTAAAAATAAAGGATTTTGATGCTCGTGGATTACTGGATTCAGGAGCGGCGATTTCTATCATAGGCAATCGCTACTATAATGAATTGATCAAATTTTCTTGTACTTTACATACAGATGATTTTATAAATATCGTAGCTGCTGGTGGACAGGTATTACGTAGCGTTGGCTATGTAAATCTCCCAATACAGTTCGAGAACTCGAGCAATATCATTAAAGCGTACGTAGTACCTGAAATTGATACTCCCTTAATTCTTGGTATCGATTTCTGGCGAAAGTTTCAGTTATGTCCCAAATACATTGGCTCTATTAACATAACGAATGACTCTAACCCTACAACCGACCTTGTTGTAACTGAAAAAACTGACCATGTCACTTCTTACTTGAACTTAGACTCTTCTCAACGCGTCATAGTCAATGACGTCATTGAACAGTTCAAAGCGATATCTTTTGAAGAAAGAGGCTTGGGGAGAACTAACTTGATAACTCATCATATTAATACCGGTGATACTATGCCTATCCGTCAACGATATTATCGTATGTCCCCAGAGAAATCGCGCATCATTATTGAACAGGTGGAAGAAATGCTCCAGTTGGACGTAATTGAGCCGTGCGAGAGTTCCTGGTCTTCTCCGGTATTAATAGTAAACAAAAAGAATGGCAAGCCCAGATTCTGCCTTGATAGTCGGAAACTAAATTCTGCAACGATCAAGGACGCTTACAACTTACCATACATAGCAGAGATCCTGGACAACCTTAGAGATGCACGTTATCTTACCAGCATAGATTTATCAAAGAGTTTTTGGCAAATCCCAATAAGTGCAGATGATAAAAAAAAAACCGCATTCTTTGTCCCCAGCTGCGGAACATTTTGTTTTAAAACAATGGCATTTGGACTTACTAATGCCCCTGCAACCCAACAGAGGCTGGTTGACAAGTTATTTGGTCCAGAGTTCGATCTCAAAGTGTTCTGCTATTTGGATGACATTATCTGTGTTAGTGAAAGTTTTGAAAGTCACGTGTCCTTACTACTTCGTGTTTTTGACAAGCTACAACAAGCCAATCTTACTATTAATTTTGAAAAAACTCAATTCTTCAGAGAAAGCCTCAAATATTTAGGCTATGTTGTTGATTCTCAAGGGCTTCGCACGGACCCAGAGAAAGTGGAAGCCATCTCAAAGTATCCAACTCCTACTAGCAAGAAAGAAGTAAAAAGATTCTTAGGCACAGCCTCATGGTATCGACGTTTCGTACCAAATTTTAGCACCATTGCCAGTCCTCTGAATAAATTGACATCTAATAAAAAAGGAGCATCATCTTTCTCATGGACCGACGAAGCGAATTCAGCCTTTAACAAACTGAAGCAAAGCCTAATTTCCTGTCCGGTACTATCATGCCCTAACTACCAACTACCCTTTGAAGTTCATGCTGATGCGAGCAATTACGGCATTGGTGCCATGCTTTGCCAAAATATAAACGGTACGGAACACGCTATTGCTTATATGAGCAAATCTCTCACTGGCGCTGAAAGGAATTATAGCATCACCGAGAGGGAGACTCTTGCTGTCCTCACTGCCCTCGAGCATTGGAGATGCTACCTGGATAACGGCCTAACATTCGTGGTGTATACCGACCATTCTGCTTTGAAGTGGTTTTTGACTCTCAGCAATCCAACAGGTAGATTGGCCCGATGGGGTGTCAGGTTATCATCTTTTAACTTCGTGATAAAACACCGCCGTGGTATTGATAATATTATACCCGATGCCCTGTCTCGTGCAGTTCCCGTGAGCACTATTTCAACATCAAATTCTTTCCTAACAACAAAAGATGAATGGTACCACAAAATGTACAATAGATGTTTACATGCTCCTGCTAGCCTTCGTAACTTCACAATAAATAATAACAGCCTATATAGAATTTCAAAAAATAAATGCTCACTCACATCAGAGTTTGCCTGGAAAGAGGTAGTTCCAAGCGAGTTGCGTGAACAAGTGCTATCAGCTAACCATTCGGAACCCACAGCTGGTCACCTAGGGATTCACAAAACTTATCACCGTTTGGCTCTGCGCTATTTCTGGCCAGGCATGCATGCTGACATAGTTAAATTTGTTTCTGGTTGTCCAACATGTATAGCGTACAAATCGCCTAATCACACGACTCTAGGTGTTATGGGTAGACCCAAACAATGTTGTCGACCATTCCAGATAATTTCTATCGATTTCGTTGGTCCTCTTCCAACAAGCAGAAAGCAGAACACTTATCTGCTTGTAGTTGTTTGCTGCTTCTCAAAATATTGTCTTACATTTCCACTTCGAAGAGCCAATGCAGAAGCGGTAATTAAACACTTAGAGGACTCAGTTTTCTTAGTTCATGGCGTCCCGCAAACGATTATATTAGACAATGGCAGCCAATTTATAAGCAAGGCTCTAGATAACTTTTTTCTAAAATATAGAATACCTAATGTCTTTTTCACGCCCCGGTATACTCCACAAGTTAACACGGTGGAGCGATACAATAAAACCATCATCACGTGCATTTCAACATTGATTGACAATGATCACAGAGCATGGGATGTAACCTTACCCAAAATACAATTTGCTATAAATAGTTCTGTCAATGAAGCAACTGGGTACACTCCAGCTTTTCTCGTATTTGGTCGGGAACTTGTGACTACTGGATCTCACTACATAGATTCAGACCTAGGTGATGAAATACTTTTTCTACCACGCGATATATATGCGGAAAACATAGGACATCTGTCGGGAATTTTCAACGAAGTTCAAACAAAACTTTGGCATGCACACTCAAAGAATACGGTTCGTTATAATCTGAGGCGTAAACCAGCAGAATTCGAAATCAACGACATTGTCTGGAAGAAAACATATTTTCAAAGCGATAAGGATCACCACTTCAGTAAAAAACTAGCCCCTAAATTTGTGAAATGTCGAGTTACAAGAAAGCGATCTCCGCTTGTTTATGAACTGGCTGACATGTCTGGCAAGGACCTCGGTACTTGGCATATCAAGGACATTAAGCTGATAAATAGATAGAATAATTAGTTCGTGCTCTAATTAAGAGTCACTCAACGACTGTTATATTTGGTACGGATTTTTATGCATTACAGGCGAGCAAAAATCCTTCCATTGGCAGCGGGGTAACTGTAACGTTAATTTTATCTCAGGTAATAAATAAATATATTATCTTAAGTAAACAGAAGTATACTATTATTTATTAAACTTATAACTATTGTCGACAGAACCCGCGTCCCGATAATGTAACTTATCTAGCCGCGCTCATTCCTAACGCGAACCGGTTCTCATACGTCGCGCACGGGCAGCCGCCCGGCCCTGCGCCGCCAGTTCGATTCTTAACACGACTTTGAGCGCACGCTTCTCTCGGCTACCAAACTATAGGTTTTTTTCTTACGCCGCGGCTGCCAATAAGTAATATAAGAAATCATTAGTGCCATAATCCCTGTTTTTGGGATTTTGGTACGAGCTACTGCTAGCTGCCGAGGTGCTGAATGCACCAGACCTAGACACCGCTTCCAGTGGAACGGATCATCAAGGGGAGTGGTTGGCTACTCTCGTTCCAAATATAAGCCGAACCTTGGCACGAACCCTAAACTCAGACCCATTGCTGGGCACTTTATGGGCTTCTACTCTTACCTAAGCGAGTTACCTATTATTAGTGGACTGAATATTATTTTAGTTCTACTTTGCTTCGCTTTTATTAACTTTGTCAATGTTTAGGAATTAATAATATTAAATTGTTTTGTAACTGTTGTTCGGTGTTGATTCATTGACTCACACGGCCCTAGGCAACTAATCCCATTACAACATCTAGGCTACTTGGTGACGCGCGAATCGGCCAGCGAGCGAGCGAGCGGCACCCTGCGATTTGTTCGCTCCAGAGTTGTCCGACGGCCGAGCGTACCTAAAGTGCAGAGTGAGAGGTGAGACCCCCCCTGACATAACTTACCAGAGTCATTGGAATCGGTGAAGTCGATGTCATGGGGTAGAGCGTGCAAGATGGCGGCGCTGCGTCTTTTGAGCTGCTTGTTCTGTTTGTACCACTCGCCCGCCTGCTGCATCACCCTGCGGCAGAGGCATAGGCACAAAATATAGTATAATAGTACCTACTTCCATAACTGCACAAGATCGTTAATCCGTTAATCGTTAATTAACGAAGTTAACACATCGGGTAACGGATTAACTTAAGTTCACTTAAAAAATTATTAACGGACTCGTTCACTTCCGTTAAAACAATTAAAGTCCGTTAATCGTTAATGAAGTACCTAATATTTGCCTATAGGAAACCGCGCGGACCGCGCCGCGCCGCGAAAAAAATTGTTAACAATAATTAGGTATTATAAGTAAGTAAGTAATTATAAGTCTAATGTTACACCCTGTTTTATTAATTAGGGTTCCATACCCAAAGGGTAAAACGGGACCCTATTACTAAGACTTCGCTGTCCATCTGTCACCAGGCTGTATCTCAGGAACCGTGAATAGTTAAACAATGGAAATTTTCACAGATGATGTAGGTATTTCTGTTGCCGCTATAACAACAAATACTAAAAAACAGAATAAAATTTTAAAATAAAATAAAAGTTTATAGATAATGGTACGGAACCCTTTGTGTGCGAGTCCGACTCGCACTTGGCCGGTATTTTTCCTGCCTAAACTTCACTTCACTTAAGTAAATCACTAACGCAACTACATATAAAATGCAATTTCTGTGACGAGTTAAAGATTAACGATTAACGTTAACATCCGCTAAATCTTCCGAAATGTAACGCTTTAACGTTTAATGAAGTTAACTTTTCAATAACGGATTAGCGATTAACGGTGCCTAGCTATGCCTACTTCGTTCAGAACAGCCACTCCCCAGTCCGCCTCACGAGGAAAAATTTTAGGTCTCTTATTTTCACTTTCATAATGTATCGCGTACCGTAATAATGATAGACCAACAGGAAATATCGTTAATTTAAAAGGACAAACATATTTGAGTTTATAAATCAAATAAACAGGAAACCGGATAACTTCGATTGCATTAATGTCAAAAATTATTGGTACATGGTAAACGATTTATTATGTAATGTTAAGAACGCCACATACAAACTTGAGCTGAAAAATTTACCTTATTCACGTGTTTTAGGATTCTGTACTTCAAAAGGAAAAAAGGAACCCTTATAGGATCACTTCTTTGTCCGTCTGTCTGTGTGTCAAGACCTTTTTCTCAAGAACGCGTCGAGGTATCAAGTTGAAAATAATATCGAATACTCAGGTCTGCAGTCCCCTGGAGCTGTGAAAAAATCAACCTTCTAAGTCACCGCAATAGAAAGATACGGCCGTTTATGCCACATATTTTGATACTCGCAAGCGAATCAAAACCTATAGAGTACTTTCCGTTGACCTAGAATCATGAAATTTAGCAAGAAGTATTGTAGCACAGGTAAAGGTAAAGGAAAAAGTCCGAAAACTGTTAATTTGTACTTAGTTACATACCAAAAAAAAATTGTTTAACGGAATAACCTTCGGAAGGTTGCACTCGACGGTTGCACGGCGATAGGAGCTTGCGAAAGTTATTTTTTGTGTTATTTCACAGGTAGGATGTAAATGGCTACCCCGTTTTTAAAGCATTTTTTGGGCTCTGTTTGTTTTTCATAGGGACGCGCGAGACCTTCGGCGCGGAAGTAAGACTCGCACATGATCGGCTCTTTTTAAAATTATTTAAGTGAAATTAAGTGAAATTCTCAAATTTAGTCTAGATGTTCACATTTTCCATCTTGGGCATCTAACTGTATATACATACATAGCATCACGCCCGAAATCCCTAATATGGGGTGGGCAGAGCCACAAGACTACTTGTGGCCACGGACGGCCACGGTCAATTAATTAATCCTCAGATGGTATGATGAACCGTATGGTGACAGGTGATCAGCCCATCGCCCATACAGATAGTCCACCATGTTGGAGAGGACCCGTCCCTTAGTCGACTTTTACGACATGCCAGGATGATAAGCATCTGCACGCGTTCTATGCTATTTCTTCACTCCCAGTGCAGCAGAGGAGGAAACTGTATATTCACGCAAATTAAATATGTTTTTTGTGTAAACATAAAACAGTACCGTGACTCACTTATAGATAACGCACAGCCCAAACGGGTGGTCTTAGAGCTTTGAAATTTGGAGGTGATGTATCTCGAGTAACCTAGAGGTGCACTAAAGAGGGATTTTTTGAAATTCCATCCCAGAAGGGGTGATAAAGTTTATATGGAAAATACCACAGGCAAAACTGTGGCAGGTCCACTAGTATACAATGATGATGATGATGATCTCTCCGACCGATTGCGGTCATGGCGACTGCTTCGACTCCTAGTCAGGAATTTGGCGCTCATGCGCCCGGAGATGGCTTATGTAGCCTATCTTTGCAGAGAACTTCCGTGCACATAGGAGACACGTAAGAACGCCGTCTTCATGAAAATAATTAATGGCAGCAGGCGGACGGGCCTTCAACTCGTCGCGTTTAAAATACAATAATAACATGCCTTAATATATTGCATTATGCCTCCTCTACACTTAGGCAGATGCCTCAGCAGGCGAATCAGCGAGCGTACCCGCGGATAAATTTGCGTTCCGTCTACACATAAGCAGACGTGTGGACTGACGCCTTGCGTCCAATCGTCAGCCTTTGATCGTGTCCCAAAAACCGACAACAAACGGATAAGTAGCAGACGCGTCGGCCGGTGTTAAATACTTACCTCTCTACACGTCGGCGGACGCATCCGCAGATGCGATCTGCTGATTCATCTGTCGATGTGTAGAGGAGGCATTACATACTTCTAAATAAACCACATGGGACTACATTTGAAAATTTCACTCAATTTCAATTAAATTAAAAGCCGGTCAAGTGCGAGTCTGACTCGCGCACAGAGGGTCCGGTACTTATCTAAGAAAAACAGACAGTACCTTGTAGGCACAGAACCCTAAAAATGAAAAACCATTTACAACCTACCCATGAAATAATACAAAAAATAACTTTCTCAAGCTCCTATCTTCGTGCAACCGTCGAGTGTAAAACGACTTTGCAAAGATTATTCCGTTAAACTAATTATTTTTGTGATGTAACTACTAATTTACAGTTTTCGGACTTTTTCCTTTACTTGGGCTGTAAGACACGGCTTCTTGCCACATTTCATGATTCTAGATCAACAGGAAGTACCCTATAAATTATGATTCCCTTGCGAGTATCAAAATATGCGGCATAAACGGCCGTATCTTTTGATTGCGTTGACTTAGAAGGTTGATTTTTTCACGGCTCTAAGAGATTGCAGACCCGAGTACTTGATATTAATTTCAACTTGATACCTTCACGCGTTCCTGAGAAGAAGGGTTTGTCACACGGACAGATAGACAGACGGACAACGAAGTGACCCTATAAGGGTTCCTTTTTTCCTTTTGAGGAACGGAACCCTAAAAACGTGAAACACCTCTTGAAAAAATAGGAATGATTTTAAACTAACATAAACAACATGAACACACAGATAAACTACTAAAGGATTCGAAAATATATATATCCAAATTCAAAGAAGTGATAAGCGCATTCTTTTGCGGAATTACGGGTTCTCTTCCGAATAATGTTAATTTTAGGAACCTTAATACAACAAACAGACTTACATTTTGAATTATAAATATAATTTCCAAATCACAAACACAAAATTCACAAACGCGAATTCTTCCCGGCAAAAGTTACACAGCCCGCGCCATTTTGTTATTCTTCTTTTTTCGCAACAGCACAGACGTTGATAGATCAACCGGACGGCTTATGAACTGTGTATTTCCGATGAAAGCGAAATTTACTTTAAAATTATAATTTTTCGCATAATCTAAAACGTTGTTGTGACATAATGGCTTTCTAGCAATATTGATAAAATTTTATGTAATTGGGTCGAGATATGAATTGAAAACGAATTTATTGGTAGTTTATTGTTGTTACCTACATAATGTCTGGCTTCTGATATTTTAAGGTTCCATATTCAAATTAGGAAACCTGATCGTTTCGCCATGACCGTCTGTCTGTCCATCTGTCCGTATATCACAGCCACTTTTTCTGGAAGACTTAAAGCTCAAAGCTATAAAAGTGATATTTTGTACAATTATAGAATGCATTTGCACACACACAAAGTAAATTCAATAGTAAATTAGTAAAACATTTTTTTTTGGTTTAGCTCTTATAGTTTTAAGGTAACGAAGGATTTTTTTTGCGTGATCATACATAAAAACAATACACATGTATATGGACCAAATAGATGAGAACCTCCTTCCAATTCCATTCAACCCCACAGCGGCCAGATTTTTTCGGGTTGCAAGACTTCCACATCCTAAATACCGTGCCACTTACTTGTGCATGACCCCAGCATCGACCTCATGCTGATTCCTCAGCTGCTGGTACTCGTTGAACAGCTTCTCGGAGACAGCTCGGAGCTTGGCCAGCTCGCGCTCCCGCTCTGAGAGCTCGCCCTGCACCAGGTTTCGCTCCTCACAGACGATGTTGAAGCGGCGTTGGAGCTCGTCATGTTCACGCTTAGCTGTAAATATAGTTAATATCATCATCCCATATATCAGGCTATGAACTGTACGTACTGCTGGGTCCACGCGGGCGCAGTACAGATTGGAGACTTCATGCGTTTAATTACTACGCAAATGTGAGGAGTTCTCCAATGTTTTCCTTATAAATTAAATTCATGAGATCTGCAAATATGCCTGTGACTATCTGTCCGTGAGGCGCGCATATGGTTACATAATTTATAATAATGTAACATTATAACGCCCAAGATTAGATCTAAATTGCTTCTCAATAAACAGTGTATGAATACTTTATTATAAATTACGTTAGATAGCAGATAAGAGGCTTTGATTTTGACTTTTTAATGACAAATTTTATTAATGAACTAGCTGTGCCTGCTACTTTTCGTGGGATTGGGATGATTTTTCATTTAAAAAAAATACCGTTAACCATCTCTGAAAGTGTCATTTAAATCCATTCAGCCATTTTGGAGACTATTTGGTACAAATATTCAGACAGACGGACAGACAAAAATTCCTAAAAACATAATTTACGCTAGACAGGCAGTTAAATTTTATTTATTTGTATAATGTATATGATTACAAAAACCTATATCTTACATAACATTATTGACCTTTTATAGTAATATATCAGATGTCACCAATAGGCTGTCATAAAAGTCACATAAAGTAGGTAAGAATTCTTGACAACAATTAATTCTTTCATAAAAGTAGATGCCTAATGTCCGTAAAGTCAATGTTTATTGTATATGGGTAATACATACATACATACATATTATCACGCCCGAAATCCCTAATGGGGTGGGCAGAGCCACAAGACTATTTGTGGCCACGTTCAATTAATTAGTCCTTAGATGGCATGATGAACCATATGGTGACAGGTGATCAGCCCATCGCCCATACAAATAGTCCACCATGTTGGAGAGGACATAGTCCCTTAGTCGCTAGAGGTCGCTAGGGGTCGCTAGAGGACCCTTAGTCGGTATGGGTATGGGTAATATTTCAATAAAAACTGGTTAAACAGAATATGTGTAATCTCTTAAAAGAAATCAAGCAGTTTTCACCATAATTGAAAAAATATTTGGTTTATGATATTATGAAACTCATGGCAAAGCCAGAGCAGGTTACTGGGATAATGAATAATTGAGCAGCTCTAATGTTTGGCAAAAAAGTTATATTGGTGTAGGTACTTGAAAACTGTTTGCTATTAATTTCGATACATTTTATTCTCCTACGTAGAACTTGAAATATTCCTATAACAGGTAAAATATTTAATTTTACATGAATAGGAGTCACACATCTTTTGTACAAAACATAAAATTTTAAATTTCCATAAAATGACATTAAACTACAAACTAAAGGAAAATAAAAACTATAGTTAAATACCTAGTCTGCCTATTCCATATGTTATATGTATAAAAGTTAAGGAAAACTACACATCAAAGATAAGAAGTATGCTTCATACTGAATTCTTACAAATTAAGCTTTATCTTTCATTCGAGTCATTGAGTTTAAATGTTTAAATTTAGTACTTACTTACCACCTTGGACTTTAAAAACCGGGTCTGAAGGAACTTGAGATGAAATAAACTGTTTTAAAATTCGTTACAAGCAACCTCGATAAGAAATAGTTATTGCTTTTACGACCACGCAAAGGTAAACGCATGATAAAAAATAAATTACCTTTGATATCTTGAGAGATTACATAAAAATCTAATGTGTTCACGTACAAAAAGGCTTGTAATGCTATAATTTAAATTAAATATGCTGGATCATGTAAATATGTGTGCAGTTTATTTAATATAACCATTTAAAACTAGAAAATAAAGAAATCAGTCGTTGCCTCGACTTCTTTGTTGTCAAACATTAAACTTTTGATTGAGTTGACATTACAAAAAAAAAAGTGCAAATAGAGATGTTCCTGTTCAAATACAGTCTGAAACGAAAACTAATCACTGTTTATATATTATCAAAAAAAAATATCGGTATTTCGTTAAAAAAAAACAAGTACCTATAAGTTGTCTCTTGTCTTGCTTGAAAGGTTAAACTTCGCGTAAAAGTGATTCATTGTTCTGTATTGCGCAGTTTGTTAAATAACTGGTTTAAGACAGATCAATAAAATAATAGGAAAAGTTATAGAAGTGTACAATAAAAATATTGAGTATGGCGATTATAATTCTTTAAAGTGTAAACTTAAAGTACCGTAACTGAGAAACTTTGAGAATACGTAATGCATATGCAACAGGTTATCATCTGATTCGCTGTCATAATCCAACAAATACGCGAATAGGATTTCCACTCATGTTTTCTTTTTTGCCGACCTGTCAAAATGGGACATGCGCAGTGTTAATTTAACGAAGAAAAAGCACTAAACCTACCTTTTTCGGATTTTAGTAGACAGGATTTGTGTTTCCTTTCGGCTTCTTCATATCGGTTCTTCCACTTCTCCACGTAAGTTGAGGCCGCGATGTTAGCCTCCTTGGTGTGGTGCGCGTCGGGCGGCGTCATCCTGGCCGCTGTCGCGCGCGGGATCCTTGTGCCGCCACCTCCCGGGCAGAGCGAGACAGCGCGCCCCACACACGGGCTGTTGCTCGCGATCGCAAATACATTATCACTGTTCCTTTTAATCATTTTTGCATCGGATTTTTACCACGGGCGCTCGCATCGTCTTCCTCACGTATGAATTCACGTGGCTCGATCAACAGGCTGGCGCGCCACTAATTAATTTGCGAATTTCTTTGTTCCCTTCGAGGAAAACACCGCGGTAACGTCACACGTTTACCGAATAGTCTGCAACGAGAGAAATTGCGAGCGCGTTGAGTGTCAGAGTGCAACTAAAGTGAACGTGTGGTTATGATATGATAATGAAACATCGTCTTTGTGAGTCACGGTGTACGCTTGTTTGTTGTTTACGTTAGGCGCTTGCCTCATATGTGGTATATAGAGTCTTCGTATCGTAGAACCGTCGTAGAATTTAATAGAAATTACTCATGCATGAGCACGATAGGTGCTGATTGTTGTTATCACTCTTATCGTTTTATCTCTTAGACATTATGTCACTGTTATACCTACCTACGGCTCCAATGGAGCGAATTATATCACTGATTCATTGATTTCTGGTAAAAACAAAGGTGTCTATTAACTGTTTACTAAGAAATGGTTTCTAAATAATTTTCTTTCTATGCCTGCATCTCGTTTTTAGAGTAAGAGCATTAAGTGTACAATCTTGATAAGTATTTTTGATGACAAGTGCTTATAAGTAAATAACAAATCAACGTTTATTACGTTACTGTATTAATATTAAAAAAAAAAACATTTATTAACTCTCGCTTTAACTTCGTTTGATAAGAAAGAAAAAACCTTTTCAAGTATTTTTCGTAATTGATTATTTTGGGAAAACGCTCGTAATAGTGAAACCGCACTCAAATCGGTTTATCCGTTCTGAAGCTTTGAAGCAACAGACAAACATACACAATTTGTGACTACAGTTAAATACGGAAATAAAAAAACGTCACTAACCTATTAGAAAAACCGTAATCTCTGCCAGAGGAAACAGAACCATCAATAAAATTCTAATGATAATACCACTATGCCTTTTCACAAATACAATCAACACCAATCCAAATAGGTATACATATCTACAACACTAAAATTGGCCACAAACAATATAAAACGGCACCGGCTCATCAAAAAACAAAACACTCTTGTCAACGTTCACAGCGAAAACGCACTGAAAGTATTTCATCCAAGTATGGCTGACGGGAATTCTAAATTTAAACCATTTCCAATGAACGACGCACAGCGACTGTTCTATTACTACAAGGCGAAGCGTGTGGGACGACGCAGCTTGTAAAGTGATTTAATTGCCCAGACTTGACAATACTGGACTTAATTACGTCTATGGAAGTAAAACGACTATTAATGCTGGTTTATAAATTGTTTGAGAACGATATCAAAGAGATTACTGCAAGAAAGATGCTATAAAGGAACAGAGTTACGCATACCTCTATTCTTATTAAAGAGATAATTGGGCAATAGGCCTTTTAAAAAAAAAATTAACTGTTATAATTCAGCCGAGTAAAGATACTAAAAGGAGTCTCAAATCACGTACCTAGTTGTTAAAAGATTCTCCAAACTTATTTGGGTTTCCTTTCAAACTGTGCAAGCCAATGAGCTATTGAGACATCAAACAAAAAAATCAAGGCAAAATACAATCAAACAACCCGTACGCAAAAACTTGTCGGGCGAGACTTACAAAACTTTTCCATATTTGGAAATTGGTGTCAGTACTGAGGACTCCCGCTAGCGGCCAAGGCAATCCGATTACGACTCGCAATGCCAAAGTATTTTCATTAAATTCGCTTAAATCCTTAGAAAAGGCTTTGACTCTCCAAACTAAATGGCATTGAGTTAAGGATTAAAAATAAATCAGGAAGGGAGGTAAATGCGAATGGTTCCAAAATTGCGTCTGTATTTTGTTTCTGTTTTAATCAAGAGGACTATCGTCTTATCATTGTAAGAGACATTCAAGTAAATATAAGCATAACAAAATCCTCATGCTTTACGTAACATTCTCATCCTACCGCACGATAAAAAGAGGCATAGCGGATCAAGCGAAGTCAAAGTTAAAGTTAAAGGCAAACTATCTTTATTCAATTTAGGCTTTTACAAGCTCTTATGAAGGTCAAGGAATGAATCTACCACCGGTTCGGAAAAAATCCTCTACTGAGAAGAGCCGACAAGAAACTCGGTGAGGTATCATTTTTTTCAAATCAGTACACATATAAGTTAACAATGGTGTCTACAGTTTTATACAAATATATATTAGTGGATAGCGGATAAGTTAAACTACCACAGATTATGATGATGATAAACAGTCTGGTCAGAGTTAGCAGAAAACCAGGATAACTGATAAACTCGACCAAGAGAAACACTTGGACAACTGTGAAAAACGAACCCCGCAATCAACATTACTAACCGCACTTGTAATAGAACATATTCCTATTCAAGTAAGATTGTATCTTGGCTTATTAAAAGTACCATGCAGCTGCAAATATAAACCCATTTTTCATGTCAATTACCAAGCATTCAAAATTCTTGTTAAAAAAAAACATAAATAAAATCCAGCACACATGTACTCGTTCTTCCTTCATCCCAAGTCATATGATATTATTATTTTTATGAGCGAATAAATAAGGTCGGATCATTCACCCCGGGTTCAACCTATTTCCGTCTGTATCTTAACGACGACTTTTACATGCGTGGGATTACGTGCTGTGGACAAAAAAAAAACATTCATGCTTTTGAACTTCTGCGCATTTGAAAGATGTTTTTTACAGTTGATATTTCTTCAGTAGCGATACTAGCTTATCTGCTTCTGCTATAGGTTCTAAATGGCCTTAATTGTCCAATTGTTTAATTCTAGCTAGTGCCCAATTATATGTTAATAGCACCAATTTGTTTTCATCCGTATTCCGGAGTCCACATGAACGTGCGTGGGCGATTTTCTACAAGCCGCAGTTTATAGCGACAGTTCTTATTAGCCCGTCTGGTGTGGGTTGCAAATGTACGGAGACAATCAGACCTCAGACTAGTAGATTAAGATTACACAGATAGTATACTTGACTCAAGCTGTTGTGCTACATTTCAAACGCACACGCTCAACGGAAATGACGCAAGTAAGCACGAATTTCCCAAAAATCTATTTTGGCCTAAGATGGAAAAAAGATCCAACACCAGTACTCTATGACGCAGTCTAGACAGTTAATGGATAGTTATATTAACAATCTCGTAATGTTTACCCATCAACTAATGATGTTTGCTTTGGTTACGTTTAGGAAATTCTTATACATCAGAACAATAAATTCGTTTCTGAATACAGCAAAACAAACTTTAATATTGAGAATTTCTAAACTAAACCGTTTTAACGATAAATGATTTTTAAAACAGCCCTAATAAAGAGAAAAGAAAAAACCGTCAGTATTTAAATCAAATAATCAGGAAGCCGGATAGCATTGATTGAACTTCCAAGGTCGGCCTTTATTCTCTAGCCTTAGAAGACACTTTAACAATGACCGAGACAATAGTCAGTCACTTGTCATGTACGGCTTATTGTATTGGGTTTAAACATAAGGCGCTTATTTGGGACAAAACACAACGACAGGCCTTCGGTTGGTTTGGTGTTGTTATAATTGGGATTGAAGCTTAGCCGGGTATAGATGAAGCTTTGTTTAGATCCAGTATTTCGATATAGCGTTACTGGATTCCAGCGTTTGATCGGCATTGGCAATGACATATTATAGAAAGACACGTTAAATCCATACTCAACGCGTTTTAAAAACGTGACTTAGATAATTTTCTTCTTTTTTCGTTTCTTTTCGGGCAGTACAGCTTTATGTGACATTTGACGTGCGGATATTACACATTAATTTGGAATATGGCGATCATGTATGAACAAAATAAATGCATTTTAGTACTTCTGAATGAAATAAAGCATCAGTTCTTCCTTTTAATTTCTTTGTAGTATTATGAACCGACATTTGGCTAAAGAGTGGCTTTTTTGAGAACATTTTCAATAGAGCACGACATGTGTTACTCGGCCAAAAGTCCGCGCATGATTAATTGAAAGGATCACAATTGGGTTGCTTTCTGGGTTTAAATTTTGAGCTTGAAAGACGCATCTTTGGTTTTTTAATATCATTGGGCATTGGTCTAATCCAAGCACACTTCAGTCGAGTATTCAGCACTGGATTTGGTCCAAGAAACAAGGCTGACCTAGCCCACCGCGTAGAAAGTCTGCGTGAAGTCATATTGTCGACTGCCACCTATACTTCTTAAACTATATATATTTCGAAACAGCATGTGAAAGTGCACGAAAACAGGTTAACACGGATCTATTCGAAATATCTGTATGACAAATATAACACTTATCAGTAAACCTGGACTTAACTGATATTTCATCAACAACCCTTCAATCTCCGCATCTCTTCTATCCCATCGGCTGGGGCAACATCGTTATTATCAATGAAGAACAGTGATAATGTTTCTGGTAAATAAATTACAAACACATACATTTAATTATTCTGAAATTTACTTAATTCAGTAGTAAGGATTATGATTTTTTGTAATGCTCTTCTTAATTTCTTTAACGCGCAAAATGCTTCTCTCTCCGATGAAACCTCACCTGCCGCATTCAAAACTGATGTCTCAGTATAGGATTCGTCGTCAAACCTTCGCCCGGCAAGATAGATAATCAATGATTATGCATTAAAATATATTGAAATTATGTCTAGTAAACTTACTGGACATATTTCAGGCAGGCATATCAAAACTAGGCATAATTAAATCAATATTAAAAGAGGTCAGGTGAAGCAAATTTGCTTCATTGATTTGACCTAATCCAGGCTAGTTGCGGTCATGTTGGATGTTATCTTTCGTTATATACGTATATTAATATCATGCCCTATACCGGTCCCCACCATTACTATCCACATTTAATTTATAACTGTTCGTTAACGTTATACAACGCATAACGGTTATTGGTTACCCACGGAATAATAAGCAGCCTCGGTTTCGACCCAGACTTGTTGTCAAAAAACTTTGTGTGATCCATTGTAACCTGGGGTTCCGTAGTTATGTTCATATTTCATATATGAAATCATTTAAGGAGGTGTACCACGTCAAATCCGCAGTACATCTATTTGATTTTTCAAGTTTTTTTTTCATTTGCACCAAATAACGGCAATGAGTAATTTTGTACGAATAGTGATTTAAAATATACAAATTGTGTGATTATTAATAATTATTTAGTATGTGAAATAAAATCAGAACCTGATTTGACTACTCGACTCATAATCAATCAAAATGCAGTATTTGAAACGGTCCAGACACATGGAAATTCAATAAAGAATATTTCCGTAGGAACAACGGTAACGACATTTTTTTTTCATCATAAAATCGAGGAGAGTACAAAATTATAGAAAATACATTTTCTGATTATAAAAGTACTATAGAACAGAAACATTTTTCGCTTTTTCTTGTTATTTGATCAACTTCCGGTACAAATAACACAGGCTTGAATGTAATCTTAAATGTCATTTATCTCCTTTACAAGAACGGTAAAGTGGTTTTTTTTATTACACTTATACGCAACGACTAATATTTCAGCGAAAAATATACAAATCGAAATATTGGGTACACATCCTCAAGTAAAAAAAGTCTTTATATCTATTATCTTTAAAAATACACGAGAACTTGGATGTTTGTTACTGACTGACTAATGCCTTTACGGTTTAATGCTATGGCAATAGTCTAAGACGCGGAAAATAATATGCAGAACAAATGGGCAGGATGAAACCACAAGAGATCCTTGTTTCGCTTCAGAACCCTAAAACCCGATTGATTAATAAGACTGTCCGATAAGCGTAATGGAGGGTTTAAGTATACTTTCCATTTGCAACAGCAATTAATATTGTACCGGATTTTATGACAGTGATAGAATACGCTCAATATCGCTACGCTCGATGATTATCGCTTCTTGAAAACTGGCTTGTTTGTCTGGCTTTGTTTTTGTTTACCAGCGGCCGCCGCTTAACGCCGTTTTATCTCACTGACTATCTCTTTCGTCGACACTAGTGTGAGAGAGATATACTTAGACATAAGACAGTGTTAACTTATCCTCGTGTCGACCTTGCTAGGGCCATGAGGCTATTCAACTATCCGATTCGATTCGACACTTGCCTATTTATTATTCCTTTATCGCCTTTTCTGCATTTAAAATGGTCTGTCAAATATCAGTGGCAACGGTTCAGTGGTAGATCCGTTAAAAATCTGCAATGGATTCATCCATACATGTCTTATTTGGTAAACAAGTATAGCTTTTTTAGCCAAAAAAAGCTATTTCCTTGCAATAAAGGAACCGGAGATAATATTTCAGACGTCACTTTGCCAATTTTTAGCCTACGTTTGCTTTTTCACCCAAAAGTTGCACATTTTGAGGTTAGAAACTTGTTTACCAAATAAGACAAGTATTAATGACTCCATTGTAATACACAATACTCAGTAACACTGTTTCATTAATTAAGCATATAAATTATAATATATTATTATTATAACTATATTTACCTTAAACCATTTACAAGTATTTTAGACATAAAACATATGTGCATATGTCATAGGAATCAATAATGCAGAAGAAAAAATATCCGTTAAGTTGCTGACAAGTGACAGTGACAGCTATCATCATTCACTGGCTGTTTGTATTGATATCGGCTTTCGAAGCCTAATAATACGACAATGTTATCTAAGGTGGTGGCGAATATTAGAACTAACCCCATATCATACAAAATCACTTCTTCTCTTAGAAGGTAGTGACACTATTAACGGCATAAAAAAGTTTGTTACCGGGTGAGATTTAGTTCAAGTTACATCAAATAGTGCTATACATTTACACAAGCGATTAGTGGATTTTAATCTAAAGGAGATTATGTTGGTTGATGTTGTAGGTAAAAACGAACTGCGCTCTTTTTAACCGACTTCAAAAAAGGAGGTGGTTATATGATTATTACGTTAGCACTTACTTATAAAAAAGCACATTTTATGATTAATAGATCAAAATTCATAATAAAAATGATATCATGAAAAATCAATAAAATTGATAAATATAGGTATGTTTATTCTTATTATATTATAAATACTTTTTAATACTACATTCAATATATAACTTGGAGTTTTCAATATTAACTTTGTTTTTTTTTTTAGTCTTTAGTTACAGCAGTAGCAATGATGGAAACCAAAAATAATGTATGCGGATTACATGGGGTTCACCGACAATACTTTTTTTAAGACACATAACGAGCGAGAATTATAGCTTGAGTTAGTTTTGTTTGTTATCAGTGCCGCCGTGACGAAGCATTTTAGTTATCTTTTGCTCTGGTTATGCTATTATATCTTAATGTTTTACCACTTAATTTTATCTTAAGATTATGTTTACTTTATTAAAAAATATTTTTTCAAATATGTTTTTATTTTTCCACATCCTTAAGAAAAATACTTACTTCAACGAATGTAAATGTAAATTTTATTCTAAGCCAACCATGTTTTACTTTTTACATAGAAACGGGATCAAATTCTAAGAAGGTAATTTCCATCTGCTTCATCAGCATGCTTTACTCATTCGGGTTTACGGAATAATGAGTCAATAATTTGAAGTAATGGGTAAAATAAGAAACAAATCAGCATCACACGGCAATTGCTGTGCTGTGACACACCGAATGAATAGGAATAACGCTAATAATGGCGTGTGGTCGTTTAAAATGAACACAAAAGCCACATTGTTTAAAGTAGAAATACACATTTAACTTGACAAACATTAGTCATCAGTTAAAAAAATCCTCTGGTATGTTGCTTGTTGTTGTTATGAATAGATTTTTTCCAACCAATAGTACCTAGGTAGTTATTTTTTGATTAGTTTAGGCTCGAATTAAACTAATTGAATAAGACAACGAAGGTTTGTAGGCGTGTGAGGTTCATACAAAATAAATGGTCAACAAATGCACTTTAAAACCGTTTATTAACGCATACGCATGGAACATAAAGAATTAAATCGAAAAATAAATATATCAAATAGAACGAAGGCAATGTGCGTATGTACTCGCGGCTTGCAGTCGAAGTCGAAACAATATCCAATACCTACATTATAAATGCCGACGTACTAGTAGTCTTCAGAGCGTTTTCACACTACCCGATATGAAATCGGTAGGTATCGGGCGCCGATACGATATCGGGGCCAGTAAAATTTATGAAATATGAACCTGCCTTACACGTTGTTCGATCCGATATCAGATATCGGACCCGATACCGACATGTCAGCGGCCGATATCGGACGATAATGCTTGTATGTTTTTTTTAAAATCAAAAATGGTGCTATATGTGTAAATTTTTTTTGGTGTGTGCGTTATTGTGCTGGCTGCCGGCGGTAGCCAAATCGGACCGATAATATTAGACATATGTGAAGACACAACCGATATCGGATAGGTATCGGCTTTTGGCTATCGGCGCCCAATGCCGATATCGTATCGGATAATGTGAAAATGCTCTTACAACCAAAATTCACAGCCTTTTTGAAATATAGAGCGCGGCAATACATTCGTCGGCATATTTTGTTATTAAAACAGTAACAAAATACAACTAATTACAAAACTTACATCATTAGCACTCATGTGCCTATAAGCTGATGGGTTTTTTGATATTCCGTCATCAAGAGGGTAAACCGGCGATAGAAGTTTCTGCGGGACTTTTATAATACCACTAAATGAAATAGGTGAAGCTATTGCGGGGGTGTAATTAATAATAAATGCAACTGTCTAAAAACATTATAATAACTTAATAACGTGATATTGAACCATTCGGCCCTTGAGTAAGATTTAGACCTTTACCTCTAAGTTTTAATATTAGTGAGTAGCGCACTTGCATGGTTCTGTCCTAAGTCGAAAATTTCGTAGACACCGTAGAGATTACTCCATTCCGCATATTTTACGAAACATCTGACTTGTTTGAATAATACTATGATTCATCGGTCACGCCACGAACCCAGTGATAGCATCGTCTGTGCTTAATTAATAACAATGTTAATGAAAAGTGTACACATGGCCGGCTATTTACCTATATTCGATCATTTTATTGATGTTTTTCTGCAGTCGTTAAGTATTTCATCCTTTGGTTATTACCCCGCCAAACAATATTTTATTTTATCTACCGTTTCACAACAGAAGCAGACAAGTAAACAAACAAATCCTATAATTTTATTTTATCCTGGTAAAGTAGGCTCTATTTAATGATAATTAAATCGACATAAAGAAAAAATATTCGGGTAAATAAATACTTTTGGCCAAGGCTACATAAACTATTTAAAGAATGATTCACAATAATATATATTTATTTTATTTTACGTTACATTATATTTTATAGATTTTTAATAAAAATAACCACGTTAATAACGAAACGGTTAATCGATTTTCTAAATTACCTATTTCAAAATGTGGGCGCTCTCTAGTCTGTCAAAAACTTAGGTGGCCTATAAATGATAGTTGATTCGCAAAATTAAAAATGTTCGCCACACTGTCGGACCTCGGTGTAGCGAGAAAAAATTAAATGAATGATCTACATTTTATTAACCTGTTCTATTTAATATTGAATTCCATGTAAATGTAAAAAAATCGTCCGACAAAAATTTTACAATTGAAATGAGGATTCTTACCGCCATCTACAGTTTCATTAAGGAACTTTATCGCAAACCGTTTCAGACTTTGCCTCAGTCACTTGTTTAATTAATAACTTTATAGATGGCGTTACTAGGACGTGGTTTCATTATACAATTTGGGCGCCTTAACAATAATATCAATACCCGGTAGTACAAATAGTTATTCATATAGATACCGAGGACTATGAGCACGCGGTATGCGAGTCTTCGTGTAAAAGAGTCAAACGGTCTGAGGGCCTAGCACACAAAGAATTCGTCCCTTTCGTCCCCGCGCATTAGTAAAAAAGTGACAGAAGCTCTTTATGCGTGATAAAAGCTAGTATGTATGTTAGGCCTGCACGTTACAGAATCGCAGGGCTGTGCCTGGCGCTCGCTCGCCCGGCGCGGCGCCGCGAATGACAACAACTGCGTGCCTCATACGGCGAAACTCAGTGCGCGCGGCGATCATACAGTTTGCGACAGTCACTATTTCGAAACGATATCATAATATTTATCAACTCTCGGCGAACAGACTTTACCTATACTTACACAAATTGTTTTCAGCGTAACTTAAAGTCACACTTGAGACGGAAAGCTTATAAGCTTAATACTGATAGCTTCTAAATGTACCCCTAACGCTCGCTAAATTCAATTCAAGGGAGCAAGCTATGCTGCGTTTAAAGTGATGTTTAGTAACAAGTAGGACAGTGGGTCTGCCGGGTACTCACACACCCGGGCCGATTAGGGTGAACACTCAGCAGCCCTAACATGAATGAAACAAAGATAAGATAGACCGTCTTATGTCTAAGTGCGTCGCTCTCACGCTAGTGCCGACGAAAGAGATAGTCATAGAGATAAACGGGTTTAATTTATCTTAGTGTCATTCATGTTAGGGCCGCAAGGAAGCGATTTAGGGCAAGTGGGAATGACCCTAAATCGCTTCCTTGATTGTAGTGTGTGTAGGTCAGCAGCAACTAAATCACCCCTACCGCTGTGTGAGTAGGCGTAAAATGACTGACGCGGGATATATTAACGAGGACGAGGTTTAATATCACTTTGACAATTAACTCAGTAACTGTCAAAAGTGGGTAAAATAGCATAAATTCGTAGCAATGGCAAAATACCATTTTGGCATTAATGGAAGAATAAGCCTGCCTCTTTTTTAGGGTTCTGTACCTCAAAAGGAAAAAACGGAATCCTTATAGGATCACTCGTGTGTCTGTCTGTCTGTCTGTCACAGCCACTCTGCTCGGAAACTACTGGACCGATCGAGTTGAAATTTGTTATACACATGTAAATCGGTGAACGCAACACGAACGCGTAACCTAAATAAATGAATTTTAAACATGGGGGTCACTTTCGTGGAGGTAAATTAGAAAATTAAAAAAAAGTTATGCAAAGTATATTGTGTGACATATCAAATGAAAGGGCTTATTGTGAGGATCTTAAATATATTATTTTTGGATTTATTAAGATAAATATTTTGGAAGTTATTTATGGAAATTAGATTTTTTCAGGAAACACGCCTATTTCTATTCCACCGTGGACCCAACTCTGACTTAATGATTATAATAAGTTAACCTCCAAACAATAAAAAAAAGATGACGTGCCGCCGTAACAAAGTTCTATACTAATAATTTATTGTGCCCGTTGTTATTTAAATTGTGAATATATCACGTGAGCGCATTTACTTACTACTTGCTTACTAGTAAGCGGACGAGTTGACACGCGCGTTCACTCGCTCCATCGACGCCCTCACTTAATGATTAGGAAGGATGTATCACCTGCATAATAAAATATAACATAACGATAATATTAAAAAAGCCATACTAGAAAATGTTTGCGTCGATGTTTTCTGTTTGAAATACTGTACCATTACCAGGAGTTTATGCAAACCGTTCTGGTAATAGAAAACTATTGCTAGGTCCCTTTTACTTGTCTCGGCAACGAGTAGTATTTCCGATAGATTTTGATTACGAGAACGGTTTACGTAAACTCATGGTAATGGTACTGGTCGAAAAAACGAAGACGAGGCATGATTTGAAACCGCGCCCTACGAGAACAAGTTAATAATAAACTAGCTTTTCCCGTGACCTCATTCGCGTGGAATTCGGTTATACGCAACACTTTTGGGGGGAAACTAGAAAATTAAAAGTTATGCAAACTATATCATGTGACATTTCAAGTAAAAGGACTTACTGTGAGGATTTTAAATATAAATTTTTTGAAAATTTTAAATAGATAGTTATTTACCCCTATTTCCAAAACTACTGGAACTAAAATTTTGAAAAAAATATAGTAGATAGTTCTTTACCTATAAATTACAGGAAAACCTATAAGAAGTCTATAGTATTTAAAGTAACATAGGAAATTTCAGATAATCATGTACGGAACGGAACCCTTGTTTTTGCATATCTACTCACAAATCTCAATCTTTCATATACAAATAGGAGTACTTCCCCAAAGTTATTCGCTAGTTATTAAAGCATACAGTTGCACATAAACAAGACACTACATTATACGACCAACTTTAATTCAAAAATAATTGTCTGAACTACATTAAAATAAATTTATTAAACAAAACGAAACGTGGGGGATGTTTTATTCCTTCCGATCCGCAGTTGGTTAAAAATACAATTTCCCGAGTACGTCCTCCCGTCCGCCACGGGTACGCTAAACGGCGGAGAAGTCCACGTCAACCTTGTTAACGCCTGCTAGTTGTTTAAAGTGATTTTGAAGCTTACAACTGAAGTTAAAAGTCAAATTACTTAAATTTAAATAAATATAGTACCTAATTAATAACACTATATGTACAACGTGTTACAAAATACCCCGTAAAAATATTATTAATTATCAAAGCCAAAAATTTCGTCAACACTAGTAAGCTGTCATGTCAGGGAACCAGATTATTTAACAGAAAGTCCTACGTACCTATTTTACCTAATAATTGTCACTACTGAAATTTGGCAAGAAGCAGTACAGCACAAGTAAAGTAAAAAGTCCGAAAACTGTAAGTTTGTAATTAAATTACATAAAAAAATAGTTAAACGGAATAACCTTTGCAAGGTCGTATCACACTCGACGATTGTACGGAGATAGGAGCTTGCGAAAGTTATTTTTTGTCTTATTTCATAGGTAGGTTCTTATTGGTTATCCCGTTGTTAAATGCATTTTTTTTTTAATTTCTAGGTAATGTTTCTTTTTCATACGTAAGTACGGAACTCAGGGCGCCCGAGTCAAACTCGCTTGACCGGTTTTTTTAACAGATTTATTTGTTGACAGTTCCTTACATTTCTCCTCCCCTTGTCCAGTTATCCTCAACTGAGGGTGTCCCGGGGGAGGCCGACGATTATAATAATGCGCTAAATTGTCAGAGGGTGCAGGTTTACGACGTAACGATTTGTGATCATTATTATTTCTCGCACTGCTGTAGCTGCTAATGGGTTCTCCGCTAATTTCACTATACCGTGAAGAAACTGTCATATGATTAACAGTGCCTTGATTTTGCTTAGCACTGCCAAAGCCAAGTAGCGCTATGAGCTACGCTTGTAGTACTCGTTACAAACAGATAACCGGGCTGGGTTTTGACAATGAATATTTAAGTGGTAGAGTTAATTAGAGAGCGGCCTATTAGGAATTTAGGATCAACGAGGCCCATTACTCGAGGCTACTTACTTAATCTAATTTAATATAATTTAATTTAATAATTTATTGTGTAATTCATGTAATTAATTGTTAATGGGTTTATACCTAAATAAATTAATATTTATTATTTATTATTTTATTATTACCGAGCCTACGTTGTCCGTCCGTCCGTCTGTCATAGGCCTCTATCTCAGTAACGGTAAGACAAAGAAAGTTGGCATTTCCAAAGATAATGTTTTGGTTTTACATTAAATGGGAGGCTTCAAAATTAGCAACACAACACATCCCAATGGTTTTGAATTGCATGTCTGTTTGTCTGATTGTATGTGCGCGATAAACTTGTAAACTACCTACTACTAAAACTAGAAGGGGGTAAAAGAGGGGGTTGAAGTTAGAATGGTAAAACCAGTAGACTCCCCCCCCCCTCCCCAACCGAGTCAGAATGAATGTCAGAATGCTACAGAGTCAGCCATCTGACTGTACTAAAATGTGTACATATTCATGAACAAAGTCAAAGTCAAAGTCAAACTATCTTTATTCAATTTAGGCTTTTACAAGCTCTTATGAAGGTCAAGAAATGAATCTACCACTGGTTCGGAAAAAAACCTCTACTGAGAAGAGCCGGCAAGAAACTCGGTGAAGTATCATTTTTTCAAATCAGTACACATATAAGTCAACAATGATGTGTACAGTTTTATACAAATCTAAGTATATACCACAGCAGGTACGCTCATCGAGACCCAGGGATCGCCGGTGCAGGTCACGATTTAAGCCAAACGTCCCTGTCCATGACGTAGTCTTTTACTGAGTAATATGCCCTAGAAATAAGAATTCGCTTTACAGTAGATTTGAACATTGTGTCTGTTTGTTCTATTATGTTTTTAGGTATTTTATTGTAAAAACGTGTACAATTTCCTAGAAATGATTTTTTCGTTTTAGCCAGTCTATAAGTTAGTACTTTAAGCTTTCCAGTATTTCTAGTAGCCTTTGGCTTATCTACATTTGTAGGAAAATTGTATATATTTTTTCTGACATACATTATTATTTCGAACTTCGAACGCTGACTGTAGTTATTTATTTATTTATTTTTATTCATGCACAATGTAAATTGTATTTGAATATTTAACTACAAATAATTTAGTTCTTAACACAAAATAACATTTTGACTAAAATATAATACAAACTAAACTTAAATTAAAAGAATAAAATTGTAAGCAAAATAATTAAAATAAAGCAAAATTACACTGCAATAAAATTTCAACTTAAAACTTACTTACTTAAAAAGACAATTTAGTTTACTTTTGTGTTACCATCGGCACGCCATCTATATGCCTGCAAATAAAGTTGAAGTGTCTGTCCGTGATTTCAAAATAAATACCAATATCTAATGCCTGGCGCCTCATTCGGGAACGCTAAGTGATTCTGTAGCGACTCATAAGCCAGCGCCTGTATTCGGGAACGCTAAGTGATTCTGTAGCGACGCGTAAGCCAGATTTCTCAGCTAGCTCTTACGCATTACGCCTCGTGCGAAAGAGTGAGATGAGAAATCAGGCTTACGAGTCGCTACAGAATCACTTAGCGTTCCCGAATAGAGGCGCAGGTCTCTCATTCCACTCTTCCGCACGACGCGAAATGCGTAAGAGCAAGATGAGAGATCTGGCTTACGAGTCGCTACAGAATCACTTAGCGTTCCCGAATGAGGCGCCTGAGCCTAATTACGATTTTTAGAATTTTTGCCTGTCTGTCTATCTGAATGCTCGTTCCGAATAGGCTCTGAAACGGCTGAATGCATTCAAATGAACGTTTTAGGGATATTAAACGGTATTTTAACAGTAGAAAAATACTGGAGAGGCCAGTTACTTGCTAGCCATCGTTGATGATGTCGATGATGAATAAGCTAAAGCTGCAAATCCATGAGAAAGAAATTACGAAATAAGAAAGGATTATTTTGCAATTTTTTATGATATTCTGTTTCGTCAGTTAAAATCGAACGACACGAAAAAATACTGTAACGACGTTCACTAAAAGCGCCCGTACATCCCCCATAATTATAATGAAAACATCGCATAATACTGTACATGCTGTATAATAGGTGTACGCCTACGAATTCTCGTAGCCGTAGCGGGCGGGGTCTACGGGCGTAGCGGTGTTGCCAGCCTTGAGCTTAGTTTCCTCGTTTTACGACTTTGTAAATTAAGATATCCATTAATGATTGTATTAAAAAGAAACATTATTTTCTGTGTGAATTAAAAGAAAACCAGTTTTTTTACAAATACAAACTAAAGTTGTACGCAAACGCATTCATTAGCGAGCCGGGAACTTGTGACCGTTTGCACGAGAGGCCGCCTGTCAGACCACTAGGCTTCCACGGCACGGCAGCAATAGTAAACACCGCCTTCAATCATTATTTCTTATTATAACTTCATTAGCTAACCTTTTATCTTTGATAATATTACTTTATTTACACCAGTTTAGTCACAAAACTCACGAAAAAATAAAACACGGAGCGCAAAGTATGGCCGAACAACGACTTGAGCGGTATTGGAAGGCCAACCGACTTGCGCGCTGTTAGTATTTTTTGAATTCTGCGCCTCTATTCGGGAACGCTAAGTGATTCTGTAGCGATTGGTGAGCGAGATTTCTCATCTCGCTCTTACGCATTACGCGTCGTGCGGAAGAGTGGGATGAGAAATCTCGCTCACAAATCTCTACAGAATCATTTAGCGTTCCCGAATAGAGGCGCTGGTCTCTTATTAGCCGAAACGTCTAGAATGTGATTGGTAGATCGAAGCGCAATGAGTAGCTCTATCCAATGACATTCAAATGTAAAAACCGCTAATATTCAACTTGAGCGGTGTTGTTAGATAAGCGACGATTTGCCTAAGGTTTTGCTGTCTTAAGTTTAATTACCGTCCAAGTTACCTTGTAATTAAAATATTATATTGTTTCTTGCTGTTTGCATGTTTACAGTGTACCATAAGCGTACGCGCTAGAATATCGATAAAACAAGGCGTAGGCGATACAACTTTGAATCAAATTATACTTTCATTAAGCACAGTTTGTTGTTAACACCCACTTGAAGATAAAGGTTAAAGTTTACGATAATTTCCCCTGAAACGAGGAGAATTCTCCACAAGTCGCTCTCTCGACGGGGAAGGCGTCAGTACCCCGTCGGCCCCGGAGCCGCAAGCGCGTTTTGCGCTACGCGTCAATCTAACACAAAAAAAGGTTAAATTATATTTATTTAACACAAAATACGCCTAAGAGAAAGCACTAGCAGTCAGTGTTTTTTTTTAATTTAAAATTAGCGAGGGTCCGCCGAACGTTCGATTTTTCGATTGTCAATGTAACGTTTGAGATTGATTTTTTCGGGACGGTTTTTAGGGTCTGCGGTATAATGTTATGGTTTTTCGATGAGAGGGTTCTAGGGTGACGGGGGATTTTCTTAAAAGCTGTTTTTAAATTGATCACTTCTATTTAAATGGAAACCTCTTTTTAGATTTGGGTTCCTCTACACATTCAAATTAGACACATTAGTTGCATTCTGCATAAAAAAATATTGTAGCTTTGCGGTGTGTTCAACTTAACATAAAAAATGTGAATTTTCACTGTTCTTTTGATTTTTAAGAATAAAAAAATACTGCTTCTACGTGCAAAGTCAAAAGTCAATTTTAAAATTCAATATTAAACACTATTTTCATATAAGTTAACCAAAATAAAGGATATAAGGATAATCGACTTCCTAAAGACAGTCAAAATGGCGACCGAGCTTTGCTTCCCGCGCACTCATTCATTTCCTGTTATGTTGGCAACAACGCCGCATTTGATAAAATAAGACAAGTAATAATTAAAAAGTTTGGTTTAAGTTTCATTCATACAAAGGTAACAAAATAATACCTACTGACCTGGTTTATTTTTAAATTGAGGTTACCGTGAAGAAAGCGTTGGTTATAAATATAAAATATATCAACGTAAAAATGCTTCATTATCGGGTTCAAATATACTATCAACAATCTTATATACAGGTTGAGGTAAAAATATATAATTGAATTTAAAAAATAGTTAGTTAGCCTTAGCCTTTTGTGTCGAATGCTGTAAAAAAATAGAAGAGAAATAAAACTGCCACACGTCCTGAGGCCTCCACTACAATATAACAGGATTTAATGTGCCACCAAACTATAATTGTGATATTTTCGTACCAAATTTAGCACAAGTGGAGTGAAATAGTTTTTCATCGTCACTTTGACCTCTAACAGGTTTAAAAGGTTCTGTCCAGTGTGAGATTTTCGATCAGAAATCATACAGTTTCGCAGTACTAGGAACTTTCTCACATTCTAGACAAATTGAGTGAACACTGCAAATAGCTTAGCCTACGCTGGTAGGTATTGGATTTGACCATTGTGACTGACAGACAAACAGATCGACGTCTTAAAATACCATTTAGAAATTAACTAAATAAAATTGGTTACGCAAAGGAGTTCGATTCATAGTTAGTTTTATGAGAATGTAGAAATAAATAAAATTATAACAATATACCGAATGATTCAAAATGGTTCGAGCGACCATTTTAAATATTTTAGTAGGACTTCTATTTATAAATAAATAAATATTGTACGTGGGATATAAGGATTACAATGTAAAAAACCTTTTTTTTATTAACAGTAACTGCAGGTTTCTGATGCAGTATTTTGATAAATGAAAAATGCAAATGGTTATAAAATGTAATAAGTAGTCTGAGATGCAGTCCCATATTGAGGCAGCACCGTCGATTTGATGAAAAAAAACCGGACAAGTGCAAGTTAAACTCGCGTGGAAAGGGTTCCGTTCCGTACATGATAATCTGAAATTTCCTATGTTACTTTAAATACCATAGTTCTTATAGGTCTCCTGAAATTTATAGGTAAAGCACTAAGTATTTTCTGATTTTTTCATAATTTTAGGCCCAATAGTTTCGGAGATAAGGGGACTCAATTGTAAATTTTCATCTATTTCCCTAAATACCTTAAGAACGATTTATCCTAAAATTATAATAAAATATATATTTAAGATTTTCACAATGAGCCCTTTGATTTGATATGTCACACGATATATTTGTAAACTTTTTTGTTAAATTTTCTAATTTATGGGGGTTAATACGGGGCAAAAGTGGCCCCCGTGTTTAAAATTTATTTATTTACGGTACACGTCCGTGCTGCGGTCACCGAATTACATATGTGTACCAAATTTCAACTCAATCGGTCTAGTAGTTTCGGAGCAAATAGGCTGTGACAGACGGACAGACAACCAGACACAGTGATCCTATAAGGGTTCAGTTTTTTCCTTTTGAACTCAAACGGAAAAAACGAAGGAAGGAAGTTCTGTAACTATGGAACCCTAAAAAATAGTTTTGTTGACATATGCCGAATTCAGAAAGGCCACTCAAATTGAGCTTTAATTCAAGTGACGTTTCAGTGACCTTTCTTTATAGGTTGACAACTAGTTGAGGGACATTTAACTATTTAATATCTAATCAAATCTTTAAGTGGCGTTTTTGAATTTGGGCAATAGTGTATTCATGGAAAAACTTTAGTGGTTCAATCTCTTTCCTGGTGCTAATAACAAAAAATATAGATAAAAGTATTATAAAGAAAAAATATTCGCCAATAACTTCTTGAACTCTTTATCACGAAATAAATCTAAAACATGACCCTAAGAAATGTGCAATACAATTTGGCCAAATTATTGAAAAACCATTTATATTGTCGTTTAATATTTTGCCTCCAGGATTTACAATATTTTATCCTAAGAAACTTTTTTAAACTTGCCATGAATTACCACAAACGAGAGTTTCTTATATAAAATGTCAAAATAAAAGCTGCACCTTTCTCAAAGTTATAATGAGGCGGGTTTCTTTTACCTAAACTCACCCACCATATTTACGAAGACGTACTTTTTTAATTGCAAAAAAGACAGCCTGTATATAAATAAATCCGGATTACATACATACATACATAGCATCACGCCCGAACTCCCTAATGGGGTGGGCAGAGCCACATGACTGCCTGTGGCCGCGTTCGATCAATTAGTCCTGAGATGGTATGATGAACCGTATGGTGACAGGTGATCAGCCCATCGCCCATACAGACAGTCCACCATGTTGGAGAGGACCCGTCCCTTAGTCGACTTTTACGACATGCCAGGATGATAAGCATCTGCACGCACTCTATGCTATTTCTTCACTCCCAGTGCAGCAGAGGAGACGTGCAGCAGAGACAAATCTGGATTAAGAGAGCTATAATAACTTTATAAGGGTAGTTTTATTAAATTATCTAGGCACAGTTTCTTTTTGAGTAATAAAGAATATGAAGACATACTAATTGTTTTGACTAACTGACTTGACTGACTAACTAATTGATTATTATCAATCATATGTATGTATTTTATAAATTTTATGAAATGGATGGGGAAGTTGTTATACGCAAAGCTTTTTATTCATTCAAATTCAGAATCATTAAAGTTTTAAAATGATGTAGGTATTTAAGATCGAAGTTTCTTCCCGCTATCGATTCTAAGATATGGTGAGATCTGTCTGCCAAATTTCATTCAAATCCGTCAAGCCATGCTGATTGAGGAACGAATGTCTCAAGTTTACGGGTGTACTATCCATTTTTAGGGTTCCGTACCCAAAGGGTAAAAACGGGACCCTATTACTAAGACTTCGCTGTCCGTCGTTTCGTCCGTCTGTCACCAGGCTGTATCTCATGAACCGTGACAGTTATACACTTGAAATTTTCACAGATGTACCTATTTCTGTTGCCGCTATAACAACAAATACTACAAAACAGAATAAAACAAATATTTTAGTGGGGCTCCCATACAACAAACGTGTTTTTTTTTGTTGAATTATAGATAATGGTACGGAACCCTTCGTGCGCGAGTCCGACTCGCACTTGGCCTTTTATACCCTACGAAGTTTTTGCTTGGCGTTGTGGGATTCAATTCTCTGGAGGTGAGGCGTAATTGCAGGTTACTGACTAGTGCTGGCAGCGTCTTGCGAGGAGAGTCGGACTGCCCCGAATTGGTAGCACAACTGGCGCCTCATTCGGGAACGCTAAGTGATTCTGTAGCGACTCGTAAGCCAGATCTCTCATCTCGCTCTTACGCATTTCGCGTCGTGCGGAAGAGTGGAATGAGAAATCTGGCTTACGAGTCGCTACTGAATCACTTAGCGTTCCCGAATGAGGCGCCTGGTGCGCCTGTCCCCTCGCTTACGACATTAAATTTCCGGCCCCGTAATCATCATCTGTGTCTCATAGCAAGTCGCCTCTTGTTCGCACTCTCGGCCAATGTCAAATCCGCAGAATGAATACTGGGAACAGCCATTAGACTATAAAAGATGGGCTTAATGCGTTTTTATCGTGTTACTCAGGTGCGAGAGGGCTATAGATTACAGGAAAACCTAGAAGTCCATGTTATTTAAAGAAACAGAAAATTTAATATAATCACGGAACGCTCCACGCGAGTTTAACTCGAACTTGTCCGTTTTTTTTTACTTATTCAATTAATGTTTATTGCACAGCAAGAAACTAACGGCCGTTCTGAATAATTAATCCGTGGTCATAATTTTGTTTGCGGCCAATGTCAAATCCGCAGAACAGCCATTAGAGTACAAAAGGTGGACTTAATGTGTTTTCTTGTTTAATTTATTTTTAATTTATTTATTCCATTTATTACACAGTATTACAGTAAAACACTAAGGCACTGTGAAATACCTAAAATTACAAAATAGATATTTATACGCAATATAAAATACAAGAAATAATATAAATAAATGTGGATGTGGATTTACACAGAAGAAAACCTTACATCCATCACCCCGTAGCACCTCACACTCACAGTACACAACCATCCATCTATCTTCAAAGAGATCACAGTCCGGGGCCGATGCGAGAAGCCTGATAAGCAACTGTGGCCCCAACATGCAACACACAAAGATATGTTAAACCCAATTATCTCTATGACTATCTCTTTCGTCGGCACTAGTGTGAGAGAGACGCACTTAGAGATAAGACCTTACCTAAGGTAACTTAGGTCCTGGAATAGGGCAAGGGTACTTTTGATCGCGGAAAATCAAATCGTTAAATGTGATAGTATGAAGATGTTTGGATGTTTGTTCCTCAATTACTTCTTTGAACGCCACAATTGCTATGTTCAATCAAGTAGGCGTTATCAAAGCTTACTTCACACCATTAACCTTCGAATTTTTAAAACTAAAATGAACAATATAAATCTAAAAATTATAATGACAAAACATGATAAAACTTGCAGATAGATTTCATTGAATTTCAAAAATTCTTAAATTAAAGTTAAGTAAAAAACCGGTAGGTAATAAAATAAATCGCAGAACCGTCTCGACAATTATTATTTTAAAAGACATTGAAATCTTATCGCTGCCTATTGACTGTTTTTGTTTCCTTTTGACAGCTTAAGGCTTTATAAACCAAACCAGCCTGTTGACCTCAATAAAAAAAAAAACGCCGTCTGTCCGGTAAACATTCTAGTTTTCACACGACCCGGGTGGCGGGTAGCCGGTGCCGACTGTCGGCATTATAGCTTTCACGACCCATAGTGCGCGCGTTCCTCGGGCTTGTTGAGCGACTGGCCGACTGCCGGTTCGTATGAAATCATGCGTCTTCCATACACTTCTGTGCGTCCGGCCGCCGGCTAACCGGTACGCGACCGGACGCACAGCAGTGGATCCGGCGTGTACCCGGCGCCCGCTTGCCGGGCAAATTACGCCGGTACGTGTGAAAGCGAAAGCTAACATACATGGATATACACTTCGCCGCCGGGTATCCGGCAACCGGGAGTGTGAAAAGGCACTAAAGATCAGTTCATTTGCTCCGTGCGATCAAAATAGTTTGGGTGTTTTTACTATGTTTTTATCTATGATTATTCATTGCATCCCTATTGGACAACGTCTTAATAAACTCTTTTTTTTCCAGATATCCAAAAACCTAAACAAAAGACTGACGACACGTCGACAATAAACCTAGAATAAGTAAACAATGCACACGCAAGTGAAAGGCTCTTCGTTCCAAATTACGTAAGCTGGAAAGCGACAGTGCAGCGCGCGCACTGGCCGACAACACACGTCTTTAAAAAAAAGTAGTGCGTGCTCGAAAAGCGCGGGAAATAATTTGTGGTTGTATTTAAAAAAAGTAGTGCGTGAAAATAGCGCGGGAAATATTTTGTGGTTGTATATTGTATCTGTGCCGCCCCCGCCGCTAGCCAATGAGGTGGCGAGATCCGCCCCCCAGCGGGCTGCGTCTCGCAGTCTGGCTGCTCGCTCTCAACGCCGGTAAGTAATATTTATTAACTTAACATTTAGGTACTTATGGGACCACCGACTTAACTGTGGACGCGAGGAGGTATCTGGCAGTTATGAAAAAAATTACGTTCTCCTTAGGTGTCCTCACTTATCTGTGGAGTTGAAAATGGAACTGCGGTATTTCCATAGTACCTACTTAACGTCACTTTTTTTTGTGTAGCTCTTCTCGGCCTGTTGACTAGGATCGAAGTGTACTATTTTTTGACATTTTCACAGCGCCCCCTTCAGTCCACAGATAAGTAGATACACTTAAATTATTACTAGTGTTCGCATTTAGTATAAAGTCCACCAACTTATCTAGGAATTCCAGTGAACTGTCAAAACCCTTAACACCGGAATAAAGTATTGTTCCGTTTGAATTATAAGTTTGACAGTTCTTCAATAAAGTTGGTAAGTACAGTTAGGTGCATATAACAACCAATGGTAGTGTTGACGCTAAAACCTTTTTGATAGTTTAAAAACTCTTGTTTGAATTCAGAAGGGAGCGAATTGTCATTCCACGTCATACTAATTAAAAATTGCACATCTTTCCATCTTTTTCTCCTTAAATCCTGCCTATCCATTACAGGTAGAGAGTTCTTACAATTTAAATCAAATAATTATACAAATGATTAAAAAACCTGCACGTGATGAAAATGCAATTTTCAGTAAGTACCTACTATCGCTTAAATCATATGTGCATAGGTTTAAGATATGAGTTTGTTTTGATTTAAAAACCCAATGAGAACATTTTTGATGGTATACCTGCATTACCGTAATGTATTCGCATCCAAGTCCAAATAATGTCGAAGCATCCGAAATAATGTTGATTGTTACGTGGTAATGTAAAAACATATACAGGCGTTTGTAGTCCGCAACATTATCTATGTAGCCGAGTCTCTACTTACGTTAGGTACGTTTTTCTCCAGAATTACGTACGTGGCGTCCAGAATTACGTATGTCGGTACAGTAATTTTTTCTCAGTGCCCCCTTTGATGTTACATTATTATCTTAACGAACTCCCTACTATTGGTTCAATTATGCACCTAACTGTATATCAGTCGGTGACTTTTACCTTTTATAAAAACGTGCTTTCATTATGTGAAAGCTTGTTTCCCATAACTGGTCTTGTGCGGCCAGTATCGAAAACTATATGATTACAACTTGTAGTTATTAATTTCTCATCAATGTTGTTTATTTTTGACCCAGTGATTCCACTTCGGGTTCGATTCCTACCAGAGGCAGATGCTCGTATCACGACATAATATTTATTTGTGGTTATCCTAGTTTGGGCCATTGACTATGATGTATTTTCTAGGTAATATAATCATGTTAAGAAACAACATTTGTCTTTCCTGTGGCCGAAATTTAACGAAAGGTTCAATTCACGTTTTCTTTATACAGGCCAAAACTGTGCCTGACGCCTGTACATGCGGATATAGTCCAAAAAGAATCGACCACCAAGAAGAACTAAAAAATCATTTCTAGGAAATTGTACACGTTTTTTACAATAAAATACCTAAAAACATAATAGAACAAACAGACACAATGTTCAAATCTACTGTAAAGCGAATTCTTATTTCTAGGGCGTATTACACAGTAAAAGACTACGTCATGGACAGGGACGTTTGGCTTAAATCGTGACCTGCACTGGCGATCCCTGGGTCTCGATGAGCGTACTTGCTGTGGTATATACTTAGATTTATATAAAACTGTAGACATCATTGTTGACTTATATGTGTACTGATTTGAAAAAATGATACCTCACCGAGTTTCTTGCCGGCTCTTCTCAGTAGAGGATTTTTTCCGAACCGGTGGTAGATTCATTCCTTGACCTTCATAAGAGCTTGTAAAAGCCTAAATTGAATAAAGATAGTTTGATTTTGACTTTGACTTGACCCTAGCATGCCAGACACGGGAATAAGTTAAACCCGTTTATCTCTAAATGCGTCTCTCTCACACTAGTGATAGAGATAAACGGGTTAAACTTATCCCCGTGTCTGGCATGCTAGGACCGCGGGTCCTAAACTTTCGGGAACAGTAGGGGGCAGTTCTTAATCTAAATGTCATTATTACCCTTCTGCGGCCCTAACATGCAAGACACAAAGTTAAACCCGTTTATCTCTATGACTATCTCTTTCGTCGTAGTGAGAGAGTCACCTACTTAGAGAAAAGACGCTTTAGCTTATCATTGTGTCTTGCATGTTAGGGGTGCTGTATGTTCTTCCCTTCCAGCGGCCCTAACATGCATGGCACAAAGATAAATTAGAACCGTTTATCTCTAAGTGCGTCTCTCTCACACTAGTGCTGACGAAAGCGATAGTCATAGAGATAAACGGTTCTCACTTATCTTTGTGGCATGCATGTTAGGGCCGGTAACTTTTTAAAACCCCAAAATATGAAACTTACGAATTTTGTGACAACGGTACTAATTTTGTAGGCTTCTGTGATTAGTGTCTATACAATCGTGAAAATGAGTGAGCCTGAGTGATTTGAATTAGCATACATCACATTACACCCTTCCATAGGTATATCATAGCTAATAATTATACCAAGGTAATCTTGTTATTATGTTTATATTAAACTTATGTTAGATAAACTGGGTCAAAGCTAGGGCATACGTGCATTATGTGACCTTATGTATAATTCTAGATCTGTTTCTAGGTTACAAAACAAAACTATTCATAACCAATGCGTTTTGCGGCAAAAGATTAATTTATCTGTTGCATGCTGGTGTCAGCAACTTCGTCTGCCTAGAATAATTATTGAAGTAGCCTATGTCTTCCAGGTTCAATCTATCTTAATACAAAAACTCATCAAAATTGATTCACCGGTTTTGAAAACGTAACAGAGTTACTTTCTCATTTATAATACAAGTTAGGATAGTAGGAAGTAGGCCTACTTATAATAAAGTCAAAGACAAACTATCTTTAGTCAACTTAGGCTTTTACAAGCTCTTATGAAGGTCAAGGAATGAATCTACAACCGGTTCGGAAAAAACCCTCTACCTCTACTGAGAATAATATCACGTGTATGGCAACTCTTTCGAATTCGCTCAGAGTACAATGAAACAGTTCCGTCAATTCGGCAACCTGATTACGAGTAGCGAGGGTTCACACGACTAATGTCTAAATAGAAAAATGACAAAAGAGACGAATGTCCAAAGGCATGTCCAATTAGATATTCGGCCAGTAATAATATTGCCCAACTATAAAAATGTCCAATGATAAAATTACCCAAATTTAATAATTACTAGTAATAATATTGCCCAACCGTAAAATGTCCAATGATAAAGTTGCCCAAACGTAATAATTACCAGTAATAATATTGCCCAACCATAAAAAATTCCAATGATAAATATGCCCAAAAATACGGAACCCTAAAAATAATTATCCCGGAAAAATTGACAGTTTCCGAAGGAGCAGCCATAAACGACTTCTAGGCGGACCTACCATGATCATTCGGTATTAACAAGAGTAGAATAAACGAAAATTATACAATAAGTCAACTAGCCTAACGTTATTTAAATGAAATGAGTATTATACTAAATAAAAATTATGAATATACTATCACTATCAGTATCACTCTAAAGAGTTTTGATATATATATAACCAAAGTAGATTTGTATGTGTAGAATAGTAGCGGCCTGCCGGGTTTTACAGTTGGACATTTTTTTAGCTGGACGTTAATATAGCCGGTCATGTATCTGGTCGGATATATCTTAAGATGGACATTTTTATGGCTGGACGTTATTATAGCTGGTCATGTATCTGGTCGGCTATTTCTATAGTTGGATATTTTTATGGCTGGACGTTATTATAGCTGGTCATGTATCTGGTCGGCTATTTCTATAGTTGGATATTTTTATGGCTGGACGTTATTATAGCTGGTCATGTATCTGGTCGGCTATTTCTATAGTTGGATATTTTTATGGCTGGACGTTATTATAGCTGGTCATGTATCTGGTTGGATATTTCTATAGTTGGATATTTTTATGGATGGACAAATTACTGATTGGATATTTTTGAACACTTGGACATTTTTATTTTTGGACATTTGTCGTGTGAACCATAGCGAGCACTTCACACAATGTAGATAAGCCAAAGGCTACTAGAAATACCGGAAAGCTTAAAGTACCAACTTATAGACTGGCTAAAACTAAAAAATCATTTCTAGGAAATTGTACACGTTTTTACAATAAAATACCTAAAAACATTATAGAACGAACAAACACAATGTTCAAATCTACTGTATTATATGTATTATAAAGCGTATTCTTATTTCTAGGGCATATTACTCAGTAAAAGACTACGTCATGGACAGGGACGTTTGGCTTAAATCGTGACCAGCACCGGCGATCCCTGGGTCTCGATGAGCGTACCTGCTGTGGTATATACTTAGATTTGTATAAAACTGTACACATTGTTGTCTTATATGTGTACTGATTTGAAAAAATGATACCTCACCGAGTTTCTTGCCGGCTCTTTCTGAACCGGTGGTAGATTCATTCCTTGACCTTCATAAGAGCTTGTAAAGGCCTAAATTGAATAAAGATAGTTTGACTTTGACTTTGAATGTGTCATAATGTTCAGATAACCTTCGGTTACTTTTAATGAATTTATAAAATTCAATGTAATAAACATGATATTTTAACACTATGCTGGAGATGTCTTTGTAGGCACAAAAAATAAAGTTACTCAACTCATCAGCACTATAAATTGGTTAACGTTTTTTGTAGTTAATCCGTGTTGACTGTACATACCTAGGTTGTACATCGGAACAGAAAAACCACAAAAACGAATAACGTGACGAGGTTCGTATAGCGTTGAAATAAAAGCTATTTTTGCTTGAATTATGTCGCAGGAAGGTCGCTCAACAGGATGCAAACCTTGTCCCATGAGTAGGTCGCATGCGCAAGGCTTTATTTATAGTTAGAGGTGAAAAGGGTAAGATCGAAGTTTTTTAAGTTTCCGTGCCTACTTAATAGGTAAAAACCGGTCAAGTGCGAGTCGGACTCGCGCACCGAGGGTTCCGTACCTCGCGAATTCGGCATGGTCTCAACCAGCGGCCCTAACATGCATGCCACAACGATAAATTAGAACCGTTTATCTCTAAGTGCGTCTCTCTCACACTAGTGCCGACGAAAGAGATAGTCATAGATATAAACGGTTCTAATTTATCTTTGTGGCATGCATGTTAGGGCCGCAGTCAACAACGGTACGGTTTTTGGACGTTTTCCTTTACTTGTGCTTCTTCCCAAATTTAATTATTCTAGGCCAACGGGAAATTCCCTATAGGTTTTGATTCCCTTTGGATTCCCTTGAAAGTATCAAAATATGTGGCATAAACGGCCGTATCTTTTGATTGCATTGACTTAGTTTGATTTTTTCACACCTATAGGACATTGAAGACCTGAGTACCTATTTGATAATAATTTCAACTTGATACCTTCACGCGTTCTTGAGAAAAAGGTCTTGACACACAGACAGATGGACAAAGAAGTCCTATAAGGGTTCCTTTTTCCTTTTGAGGAACCCTAAAAACGGAACCCCGTTTGACGAAACAAGATGATGTTGCATTCGGACCACAATGGGTCATTAGTTAATCCTAACCTCCGTGTCGGGCATTCATTAACTAATTGTGTGAGAAACTCGGCAACCGTTGGCCACTCTTCCGTGATTTCAATAAGTTGTTCGTGAGATTTAAGCTTTAAGATTTTAATTATTAAAAAAATAAAAGAGGAAACCGAATGCAGCACGGAAAAAAAACCAGACAAGTGCGAGTTAAAATCACGTGGAGAGGGTTCCGTTCCGTACAATTATTATCTGAAATTTACTACGTTACTTTAAATACCATATACTTCTTATAAGTTTTCCTGTAATCTATAGGTAAAGAACTATTTTCTGTATTTTTATTTTCTGTGTTTTCGGAAACAAGGGGGGGATGGTAAATTTTCGCCTATTTTGCTAAATAACTTCCAAACAATTTTATTTGAAATTGAAATTAAAATATATTTAAGATCCTCACAATAAGCCCTTTCATTTGATGTGTCACACGATATAGGTTGCATAACTTTTTTTTTTTATTTTCTAATTTACCCTCCAAAAGTGACCCCCACTCAATTCTATATTCAAAATTCAATTCAATTCATATATTTACGTCACGCTTCCGTGTTGCAGTCAGCGACTCACATATGTATACCAAATTTCAACTCAATCGGTCCAGTCTTTTCGAAGCAAATTGGCTGTGACAGACGGACAGACAAACAGACAGACAGACTGACACACGAATCATCCTATAGGGGTTTCGTTTTTTCCTTTTGAGGTACGGAACCCTAAAAAAGATGTCTTGAATCAAGACAATATCAATATCGCCTTGATCAAGACAAGATCCGAAGAACATAATATTATTAACTCACAGGATGTGCACACTATCAATTATCACAACTTCACGTTCCGCTTCGAGAAAATTCTATTTGTACACAAATATCTTACTTAGACCTGACGTGGCATTGTAATCCTTAATATCACTGCATAAAGTTCAAAATTGGAGGCAATACCTACATTGATGTTTTACGTTGAGAAAGTTAAGAAATCGATATGGGGAATAGAAATCAGTGACGTCACCCCTGAGAGGAGCGTTATCATTAAATTAAGGTTGTTGCCATAGCTACGGCTTTACCCCTAAAGATAACTTGTTCGAATACCTACTTACTCTTAAATAAACAACAAATACTTATAAAAAACCAGTATCCATTATATCATTATCTTTAAAAACGGCAAAAAAGTCACGTTTGCTGTATGGGAGCACACTTAAATATTTATTTTATTCTGTTTTTTAGTCATCTGTGAAAATTTCAACTGTCTATCTATCACGGTTCATGAGATACAGCCTGGTGACAGACGGACGGAAGGACAGACCGACAGACGGACAGCGGAGCCTTAGTAATAGGGTCCCGTTTCTACCCTTTGGGTACGGAACCCTAAAAATCGACTTCAAAAACCCTTTGAAAAGCAAGAACGTGGAATACTCCATTCAGGAGTTCCGGTGGTCATCTGTGGTCTTCATTACCAACTACTTTAGTTGTTACAGAAAATACCAAAATTGCTATTATATTTGAAGCCCGCCTATAATATTTGAGGAGTTCCATCGATTCCTCATAGATCCTCTCATCACACCTCAACTTTGGCTACAATGGGACCAACTTGGAGGTATAACTTACCGATTAAAAAAGAATTTTCCAAATCGGTTTATAAATGACGGAGTTCTGAGGTGACAAACAAAAAAAAATTTGATCTCGGTAAAAATATCAGTAACGTAAAAATTATTTTTAAAGATGCCACCTACCTATTTTTAAGATGCATTTCCACGCAGACGAAGTCGCGTGTAAAAGCTGATTAGTTGAATAATACAGCCTACCCTTACAGCGATAAACACGTTCATAGCTGCATTCTAGAGATTACAGGATTAAACGGGGACTCAATGTCATTATTTTAGTACTTAACACTTTGAGTGCCAGGAGTCCGCTAAGCGGGCGCTCTGTTCGTTCGTAGCGCATTAGTAGTAGCGCGTAGCGATTGTTCACGCTGAAAGTGTTAAGCTCCACAAGGGGGAATAAGGAGCAGCGGTGTGATTCTCTATCCCAAGGATCTCCAAACTTGTATGCCTCATTTACATGCGGCCGAAGTGGGCAGGAAAGTGGGCAGCGCAAGTATGTAAATGGGTCACTTCTCCTGCTCCCGCCGCTGCTACTCGCGTTGCCCATGCAGCCGAAGTGAGCAGGGAAGTGGGCATGGAAGTGGGCAGCGCGAGTATGTAAATGGGTCACTTCTCCCGCTCCTGCCGCTGCTACTCCCGTCGCCCATGCAGCCGAAGTGAGCAGGGAAGTGGGCATGGAAGTGGGCAGCGCAAGTATGTAAATGGGTCACTTCTCCTGCTCCTGCCGCTGTTACTCGCGTTGCCCATGCAGCCGAAGTGAGCAGGGAAGTGGGCATGGAAGTGGGCAGCGCGAGTATGTAAATGGGTAACTTCTCCTGCTCCTGCCGCTGCTACTCGCGTTGCCCATGCAGCCGAAGTGAGCAGGGAAGTGGGCAGCGCGAGTATGTAAATGGGTCACTTCTCCTGCTCCTGCCGCTGTTACTCGCGTTGCCCATGCAGCCGAAGTGAGCAGGGAAGTGGGCATGGAAGTGGGCAGCGCGAGTATGTAATCCGTTTTCTTTTTTCGATATTTGGTAGATGTAAATAGGTAACTTCTCCTGCTCCTGCCGCTGCTACTCGCGTTGCCCATGCAGCCGAAGTGAGCAGGGAAGTGGGCATGGAAGTGGGCAGCGCGAGTATGTAAATGGGTCACTTCTCCTGCTCCTGCCACTACTACTCGCGTTGCCTGGCGCGCAGTGAGTCAGGAAGCAGCATGTAAAACATGCACTGCCTTCGAAAGAAGTATGCGGGAATTATTTCTGGCAGCGCGAGCAGCAGTGGCTGTGACTGCATGTAAATGAGGTAGTAATCCCAAGGGCCACACTGCCTTCTACAAAATGGTATACCTCGTCCAAGGTAAAAAGCGCGCTGGCGGTGGGTGCTGCGTAGTACTCGATTTACCAGCCACGTTGGTGGTATGAGGTGAGGCGCGTCGGAGGGGATTGAAAATGAAAATGAAAATGAAAATATTTATTTTGCAAGTAGGCCTCACGGGCTCTTTTACATGTCTGAATCTACCAGCGCTTCGAAAGGTGACATGTGCTGAGAAGAAACGCCGCAAGAAACTCAGATTACGCGTGGTATGTCTGTGCCGTCGCATTCCCAAAGTAGCTATTGAAGTGCATCTATTATTCTTCAAAACATTACACTTTTATAAAACAATAGCCAAACACTTTTGCGCGTGACTGTACCCATGCGCAGACAAATCCCTTCGCCCGCTACCACTATTTAGAAACTGTGATACTGAAATAGTAAGTAGTAGTTTACCTTATTCTTCGCAAGTGTGATGAGAAAAATTGTGTGTAATACGGGCGGTACGGCAATTACGAAAGACGTGCCTATAATATACCCTCGCTGCTCGGGCTTTGAATGTCGAGTACAATATTGGTTTTCTCCCTTTTATACTTTTCCTAGGCATTCTACTAAAATTAAAATCATAGTAGATTGTTCAACAAGGGCATAAAATGGGTCATTGTTACCGAGTATTTAGGCGACCGAGCTTTGGCGCGAGGCCTATATTAGAAAAAATGCGTTTTATAGTCGAGTTAAAATCTTACTTTTCGCTTCGATTGCGAGTAAATAAAACAGAAACTTTAATTAAAACGTAATGTGATATTATAACAAACAATCCTTGCTATTTCGTTTCTCGTTTCGGTATTGAATATACAAAACGCAATGGCAAATACATGAAAGTAAAAACTATCTACGTAAAATATTAATATGGTCTAATGTTGTAGTCTTAAGAGCAGTTTAAGAAGTTATGATAGCCATAAAAGTGCTACTTTACGCCGCCTACACCCAGCATAAAAAAAGAACTTTACGAGCATGAGAACTGAATAAAACTGCCCTATGATACTCCATGATCGTTATAATATAACCAATTCAGCAACACAGAAACCCCTAACAACACGATGTCATCCATATACACGTCTAGGTATAGCAAAGCAATAGGGGTGGGAATAGGGGAGGAAGTGCTGATCAAACATAATACCCACTAAACGCAGGGGTGGCGTAAAGATATGATAACGGACGGAATCTAATCTGTATTTTACCCCGTCCGGGAATATGGCCAAGAGGATGAAAATAAAAAACCGGTAAAGTGCGAGTCTGACTCGCGCGCCGAGAGTCCCGTACCTATGAAAAGCTGACAATATGTATTAGGTACCGAACCCTACATGCTGTTAACCTTTTAAAAACGATTACGACTAAGCTTCATTAGTGGTTCTTATCATGAGTTAATAGGCGACTAACCTGGTAGTACCTTCTATTCTATAAAACATCTATACCAAACCATCCCACGTCCACAGCATAGATATAACTACTTTGTCCTGCCTCCAGACGGACAGACAGACAGACAGACAAAGAAGTTATCCTATAAGGATTCCTTTTTTCCTTGTGAGGTACGGAAACCTAAAAACTGCGTTGGTTGTTTGGGCGCAAGCCGCAGACTTGACTACAGAGTACGGAACCCTACATTATATATGGTCCGACACGCACTTGGCCAGTATTTTTTCTTTGTAATATTGAAATTTGATATATTTTTTTAAATTCTTGGTTTGTAATCTTTCCAGGAGTTATTTCATTTGAATACATTTGCCAGATTTAAACTGAAAATAGAAACGTGCGATTATTTATCCATTTAATACTTTGCCAAGAACTCGGCAGCCGAGTTCTGTTTTCGGAGCGAGGTTTCACTACAAAGCAAGGAAATCAGATCAGGTAAAGTTTAACCCTCCATCCATCGCACACAAACTGCACAATAATCGACTAAAACAGTAGGGTGTCCAAATCCAAGCACTTTACGAGACGGCTAGGGCTAGGGTGCATATGATTTGGGAAACAAGAGAGATTCTGGAAGTGTGTAATTAATTAAAGTTACTAAGCGTATTTTTTTCACTTCTAAGGAGTAAAGTTTGTATCAAATGCCCGTAATAGTCTGTGCTCAAGACTTATGTCGCACTCAAGTATGTGTTTAGTATTATGTAATCTGTGGTTTAGTATGAGAAAATGACTTGAGTATGATGTCAGTTTAAAATAATTTTCATCAATTTGGCAGGAATTAAACCCACATCTCTGATTCTTTGACTATGCGAGTCTATTTTTTTCCTTTTCGCTTTCATATGAAATTACAATTTCGTAAAAGACCTTTATCTTACAAAATTAAATCTTATGAATGAGTGTGAGATAAAAATAAAAGTATTGGTATCGTAAAAGTTTGTAATAAACTGCGACAAATCCCATCTCAAAGTAACTTATTGAGTAAAGTCTATTAATATAGACAAATAGTTTACTCTGTAGGTAGTAAAAACATTTTTAAAAATTAATAAAGCTTAGGACCTTTAAAACTCCTCAAGTATCAAAGCGCTGTAAGTATGTGAAAAAGTTAAAAACGAAAACCCGACTGGTGACGTAATAATAGTAGTTTATGCAACGGTTGCATAATGATAGGCCTTAAAACACTAGTGCGGTTTTCATGAAACGAGCTTTAGCGAGTTTCATAATAAGATCGCACGTGTGTTTTAAGGCCAAATTATGCAGAGTTGTATACATAACTTTATCTACACACATATTATAAATCCCATCATGGGTTCAGAAACAATATTTTCTGGCAACAAGTTATTTGTTGCAATCGTGGCTGCATATTTCCGATATGCGGCGCATTTTCACATCACACACACTCAGAGAAGACTACTTACTATTCATATTTTCAACTAAAATGTAAATTACAAACAACTTTTTCTATTCAATTCAACAACAATTCTACTTTCGTTCAGCAAAACACCAACATAATGGCGCCAATTCGATCCTCTGTCAAGACAATTTTTTTTTTTAAATCATAGACAAACGAATGAAGTCTCTATTCTCATGTCACTCGAGATCAAATGTTGTGCAGTTTATATTAAAAAAAACATACTGAATTGACGTTTCGTATCAATAACTGTTTTAATATCTATGGATACTAGAATAGAGACCCACTTGAGTTTTGACAGCTGTTCCAAATTTAAAATCATTTCTATACTAAAATCGATACGGGAATATCATTGCAGAACTCGTTTTACCTAATTGGTTGTCAAAATGGTGGTCATCTCCTACGGTTTTTGATTACACTATGGAGGTTTTATGATATGGGTGTAGATAAAAGCATTTTTGCTCCTGGTATGAATTCTTATACCTATAGCCTATTAAGGGGCTTGGAAACGGGTCAGTTTTTCGGCAATTTATTGCTGCGATTAGGGCTATCCCAAACAGATTACATATCACTAATGGGGACAACAAGTTTAAATGTAAACTTTTAAAGATAGCCCGAATTGCAGCTATAAATTGGCGAAAAACTAGACCGTTTACGAGCTCCTTAACGTGCGCCGCTGATCAGCGGATAAATGAAACTATTAAAACGCTGACAACGGCCAATGACCTTGAGTGATTGGTCTCTGTCTGTTTGAACCGGAATGAACGAGAAGCACTGTGCGGTTATTTGTATGCAGAAAATCAAAAACGGATGTATTATAAAACACACACAGTACACGTGAAATATAAATTAGTCAAGTTTTTAGTATGGGCGTGATGTAATATTATTATTAATAATAGACCCATAAGTTACAAAAATTAAGACATAGAACTGTTTAAAGAGAATTTCAGACGTGACTTAACGATTTTTTTCTATCGTATCGATTTCATCAAATCTTGTTATAATAATAGTTACATTTTCAATAATATAAAGAATATGAATATATATTTTTTTCGCTTTGCCAAATGAAATAGTTTTTGTTAAAAAACTGTTTAAGTAAAGCCGATTTAGGTCTTGTCAGCGCCTTAATTTAGACTGTAAAAACGAACTCAGTCTTTTAAACCTATCCCTCATCGTTGATCAGCCGCTGCGCAAGTTAGAGACTCACGTAGCTGCCCACAACTACAAACAAGAGTTCCCTTTAAGTTTTTTACCTATACACGTCTACAGTAGGGTGTCCAAGCAGCAAGACGGATTGCTAGGGTGCATATGATTTGGGAAGCGGGGGATTCGAGAGTGCTCATTGATAAAGGATTTTAAGGTTTATGCCACAGAGTTGGCGGGATATTGAAAGATAAGCACCCTGTTGGTTGACTGGTAGACAATTCCATTTGGCATTAAGTCCGACTTTGTGCTTCGCTTGGTTTGCGCTCCGGAATTTTAGACTAACTACAGAGACGCGGAGCATGGTATAATTTCACGGTCATAATCATAATCGATTTTGCCATAAAGCTTGTAAGTCATATTGTTTGTCATAAACTTCGGCGCTGTCGAAACGCCTTGCCGAATCGACCGGTGACCAGAGGGCTGGGTCATATTTGGCACAACGAATCAGCCTAGCCATACAGCGTGGTAAGCTGCCAGTCTTCTCGGCACACTGCCGCCTGGCTCTAATTTGGAACAAGTATTTTATTTATAGTTAGTTTTAAATAAGTCCTAGTTTATTTTGTATGTTATTTAATTTTATTTCAACTTAGGCGTAATAAGTTCTTTTTAAATAAAATTATTTATTTAAATTAATCCTCATTGCATAGGTATTAAAATAAAATAGCATTTCATCGTCATTAGTACCAAAAATAGAACTGATAACTAGCAAGTCAAGCTGATGTCTAGCAAAAAAAGCCTTTTTTTACGTATTTTGCTAGTTATCAGTCATATTTTTGCTGCTAATACGAAAGAAAAGATTCATCACTCAACAACTGACAGTTCACTTTAGTCAATTAAAATTCCGACGTTAAATTCTTTATTACCTCTATACTAAAAAACCGGACGGACAAGTGCGAGTTAAACTCGCGTCGAGAGGGTTTCGTGATTATATGAAATTTCCTATGTTACTTCAAATACCATACACTTGTTTTAATCTATAGGTAACAAAACAATTTTTCAGTATTTTTTTCAAAATTTTAGGGCCCACTTGTTTCGGAGATAAGGGGGAGAATGGTCAATTTTCGCCTATTTTCTTATAAACCATTTATCTTAAAATAATAAAAAATATATATTTAAGATCCTCTCAACAAGCGGCCCTTTAATTTGATACGTCACACGCTAGTATATTTTGCACAACTTTTTTTTTAAAATTTTACAATTTACTCCCCAAAAATGGCCCCTATGTTTGAAATTCATTTATTTACGTTACACGTCCGTGTTGCGGTCACCAACTTACATATGTATACCAAATTTCAATTCAATCGGCCCAGTAGTTTCGGAGCAAATTGGCTTTGACAGACGGACAGACAGACCACCAGACACACGAGTGATCCTATAAGGGTTCCGTTTTTTCCTTTTGAACTCAAACGGAAAAAACGAAGGAAGGAAGTTCCGTAACTGACCGACAGACAGACAGACAGACAGACAGACAGACACACGATTACGAGATTTTATGAGGGTTCCGTTTTTGTCCTTTTGAGGTACAGAGCCCTAAAAAGAATTGTAACGTAGCATTGAGCTCCTATTTCAAAATGGTCGCCATAAAATTTATTCCTTTAACCCTTTCAGCGGCTGGCTCGTAAAATAAAAATTGTGTAATCTTTTTTATAGCTCAGGATTTCCTTAGCAAGGTTTCTGGATTCCTATCATTCCTTATGCGTATCCTACATAAGAATTATAACCATAACATTGCTCTATATTACAGAATATGCTCTATATACCTACAGACTGTAAATTACGTTAAATCATTTAAAAAATATACATATATATTTTTTCCCATCACCATTATTATTTGCAAAGGTTTTCCTTATTTTGGCCGACGGTGTGGTGTGTCCGAAAGTTTCGATTTTCTTATTTTACTTCTTCAAAACACACTTTCGACATAAATTTCATTCAACTAAATTACATAATGCCTTATTCGATAATTTGACTAAATGCGATGGTCTCACAATTGCACACAATACCAAATTGACTCATTTTAATAATGAACGCAAGTCATAATGATTTTGACCTAAAACGGCACTGCGTAAATATTGAAATTGTACATTTCCTTCAAATAACAATACAGCCATATTAAGAATACGGTATTAAGAGAAAAATATCAGGCATTCTGGGATTTAGGTATTTTGAGCTTAGTCCTTTTGAGATCTAGGAGTATTGGTAAAAGGGCAAAACAAAATTAAGCCGTTATCAACCCAAAACATAATATTCTACCTGTCCGTTCTTATGACTGCTTACTGAATAAGATAGCACACTGCTTATCGCAACGTGACTATCTGAATGCGAGAAAGGTTTCGTCTGTCAAATAGAACGCGATAACCCTTCGGCTGCGGCATGCGAAGTGTTCTCGAGGACCTTAAGAGTTCTATTTATTTTGTTGCGACAGAACAGATAATATTCAGACAAACGCAATTTATCAGAAAGCATTATAGTCTAGATTGTCTCTCGTTTTTAGTAGCTAAGTACCTAATAGAAATTGAAAAAGAACCGAAGCATTAATCCACAATGTAAGACTTGTGGAGGATTAAAAAAGGTTTCTCCATCAAAAGCTTTATACTACGCATTATTTTAATCGCTATCGACTGTTATAACAAAAAGGACATGTAATAATCATGTTCTTATGTTATTTAATCCAGACAAAAGTCGTTATATTTTATAGAGTCCGCGCGCAGGCTCCGAAGAATCTTAACGCTCGTTAAAGTAAGGATCTAGATCTAGTGCAGTTATAACTAATACGCCAACAACATCGAAAAATATGAGCATGTCTGCCTTTAGGACAACAGTCTATAGTGCAGAGTATGCAAGTACGGGGCGTGGCACACACCGCCTGTTTCCCTAGCTTCCGATTCCTCGGTTTGACCGAATCGGCACTGAGAAAAAATTACTGTACCGACATACGTAATTCTCGATGCCACGTACGTAATTCTGGAGAAAAACGTACCTAACGTACATAGAGACTAGGCTACATGGATAATTTTGCGGACTACAAACGCGTGTATACGTTTTTACATTCCCACGTAACAATCAACATTATTTCGGATGCTTCGACATTATTCTGGACTTGGCTGCGAATACATTACGGTAATGCAGGCACAGCATCAAAATTTTTCTCCGTGGGGCCATTAAGTTACATGATAGTCAAATTAAAACTTTCGTGAGACATTATGAATACTTGGAAAACACACGGCTTTACTCACGATTTATTGTCAGAAATAGTCCTATTATAGGACTAGGAATAGGACTATTTCTGACAATAAATCGTGAGTAAAGCCGTGTGTTTTTCAAGTAAGTTACATGATGTTTTTGCTCAAGGAGCATTTACCAATAGTTAGTTGATTATTAAAAGAAATTCGGCGAGAGGTTCTGTAAAACGATAAAATACGCTAAATTACGTTTACACGTACGACACGTAAAATTTTTTCCACTTTTATGTGACACGTCCATGCAACAATGGTCTTTATGATAACGCCATAAGAACTTCGACTCGTCATTTATAAACGTAGTCCTGTATACAGTACAAGTCGTTCGTCACGCGCATTTCCTCGTAATTTAGGAAATTGCCAGCACTTGTGACAAATGAGTATCGAAATGTTGAGACAAAATACGTTTAGCGTACGTGTTAGAAGGAGAGCGTAGGGCTGCGAAAAATGTTGGTTTCTGGAATAAACCCGGGCAAGTGCGCGTTTTCCGTAACACGTCAATTTTGTTACGGAAAGATTACCAAATCAGCCATTGAGGCCAATTCGAAAGTGTGTTTGCTAAATTTAAAAGTCGTCTAAACTTGAAATAAGAAACGTCAAACTCGATATTGACAGCTTGCTGCCATACTAAATCGATTGACGTTTCATATTTTAAGTTAAGGGAGATTTAAATTTAAGCGACACGGTTTCGAATTTGGCCCACTGTTAACCTAGAAGTCTCAATTGAAATTCCGGATATAACTTTTCAACTTAATCTTATTAATTTTTTAACCATTATTGTCATGTTGCACAAGCTTGTGTTTAGTATTCAACCATTCGAAAGTGGACATTATATAAATTAGATAAGAGCTTTGACATTTGAAAATAAGTTGGCGGAGATCTGTTGTAGCTGCAAGCCGTATTTCCAGTTTTGATTTAATGTTTTTCGCATATCTTCAAGAATACACCATTAAATAGTTATAAATCATAGACTGAATTTGAAGACATGCTAATTTTTATGTTATCAATGTTCCATCAAAATTCCAACGTAAAGTTGGTGGACTTTTCTGAAAAAGAGGCCTCTGACATACGGACGGACAGACCTCGTAGGCTCGTTAATAGGCTCCTATTGATACGTTCATGACATACCCTAAAAATGAAGAATTATGAGTATAAAACACGAAAGCATAAAGTTAAATGGGTGTTTCAAAAACTGCTATTAAGTTAAATTGCTCTTGTGAATAAGAACGGAGTATCCCAAGGTAGCATTTTGGGTCCTACTTAATTTAACATTAACATGAATGACATTCTTAATATAACGATTGAGCGGGCCATTTAGCTATGTGGATGATACTGTTTTTCTCTTTAACGATATCTCGTACGAGGTAGTATTTAGATCTGCTGGATAAGAAAGTGATGAACTAGTTAAATAAGCTCAAAGTATCCAAAAATAATAATGTTATGCTCGTATTTCTTTACTATGCTCAGCAAAAAACAAACATGCCTAAATAAAATTTTAATTAGGAATAACATACTATCTGAATTACATTACATTCAAAAGCTTTGATGATGACTTTATTACAAATGCTTAGTAACCAAGGGTGGTTCTTAGCAACCCCCTAGAAGTTTCAACAAACTGTCATCAAATAAGATCGCAAACTGATTATAAAATAGAGATAAAAAGACCCTTCGATGAGCGGTGTCAGCAGTATTTAGAAAGTTCATAAAAATTTTGAAACCGAATTAATTCACGTCAATCCGTTGCTTCGTTGTGACGTGAAAGTATAAACAAAACGTTTTTAGGATAAATGACATGTCTAGAATATATAAGCGTTTTAATTTTACTTAACAAAAAGACAATTGTATTAAGGTAAAAAGGTTACATACATACAGCCATAATGTCCCAGTACACGCAGGCTTTGAGAGAAAATAAAATCAAAATCATAAACTGCAGGAGAAAAACACTATACAAAGTAATCCTTATATTTCCAGAACCCCAGACGGCTTAAAAACGGGAAAACCGAAATAACTCCATATCGTTACGCGACCTTTTTTAAAATTCTCAATCGAGGCAACCCTACCCACCCTCTTTACTGCTTAAATTTGAGTATATCTTAACTCCACAAGATGTTATCTTGAAAAAGGAACCGTAATGAAATGATATAAGGTAGAAATTTGAAGTAGAACATGAAGTACATAATACGGGTGTATATTAGAGGAGCCAAATTTCAGGGGCGATGCTGTCAATCAAAACATCCCCTAACGGCGCTTAGGATATTAGATGATATTCGCATTAGAAAACATTGTCAATCATTTTCGTGTGCCGTTAAATGTGACGTAGTTCTGTTATATTATTTGATTCTTATCCTTAGATAATCTGTAGAAATTACTTGTAATCTGTAAATTTAAGATATACATTTACAAAGAAAATGATCATATTCATCAACATAATCATCAGCGTATATACGTCGTTCTGTTGTGCATAGACCTCCTCTCATAGTGAGAGCGGACCCAGTTCTGACTGAGGACTTCACACAGATCGTTGAATAACTTCTCAGATAGGTGCAGGTTTCATCATGATGTTTTCCTTAAACTCATGCATTGCACGCATGTGACATACAGGGCGGCCATACGTTTTTACACTTTTAGAAACATGCTAGAGGCAAAACTACAAAAGTTATTTTATTAGGTATTCATTATAAGTAATAAGTACATATACTTAAAATAATTTATTTTTTTGTAAAAACACTGTCGCCTACATGAGCTCCGTCTTGTTGCTGGCACTCCTGCAACCGACTACGCAATTTTATGAAAAGATGCTGACAATCATCACTTCTGGACCCCAATTCTCGGTGCATTCGAGATAATGTCGATTGCGAGATTAAACGTCAGATTCATACAGTTGTGTCAAACGAATGTATGCACTGACGTTTAATCTCGATTGTGAGATTATCTCGAATGCACCGAGAATTAGGGGCCTGGTACGTAACCGCACTGTTTGCTTAATATTCGTTGTAGAACCAGTTTCTTTAAAGTTATGGTCCACAACTTTGATTAAATTGATGCTGGGACGCTAACTTATACGGCGTAATCAATATGCAATCCTTAAAAGGCATCGCATACTAAATAACTAACTAAAGATTGGTTTTTTGAAAAGTGCTCAACACAATTACCATGTTGCTTTTCTGTGAAACGGTCCATGGTAGTCAAAAATGTACAAAATGGCGTTTAATTTTCCATCATCCTTTGTACCGCACCACAAAAAAAAAATTGTGTTGCTATTTGCAAAATCTTATGGCCCACCCTGTATATCGATAAGTAAATACGGATAGATAGGTCGTCCGCCAACAAAGTCTGTACCGTTGTCTGATTCGATATTACTTTTCATCGCATGTCGAGTACTGGTGGTATATTAGATACTTATGGAACTATTACACGAGTATCTACTTGTATTAAAACGATTGTTCTGACTTTTATATGACATTGCTTTAGATAATGGTATAATTGCAAAACTTTGATGGTTGTTTATTATCTCACGCTCAATAAATTTAAATTGTATTTTTTTTCCAAACAGTTGAGTTTATTCACTAGTAGAAGAAGGTAACATTTTTAAAGAAGAAAGAAGAAGATATTTTATCTACACCCATATCATAAAACCTCCATTGTTTAATCAAAAACCGTAGGAAATGACCACCATTTTGACAACCAATTAGGAAAAACCAGTGCTGCAATGTTATTCCCGTATCGATTTATGTATAGAAATGAGATTAAATTTGGAACAGCTGTCAAAACTCAAGTGGGTCTCTATTCTAGTATCCATAGATATTAAACAGTTATTGATACGAAACATCAATTCAGTATGTTTTTTTAATTTAAACCGAACGACATTTGATCTCGAGTGACATGAGAATAGAGACTTCATTCGCTTGTCTATGATTTAAAAAAAAATGGTCTTGACGGAGGATCGAATTGCCGCCATGTTGGTGTTTTGCTGAACGAAAGTAGAATTGTTGTTTAATTGAATAGAAAAAGTTGTTTGTAATTTACATTTTAGTTGAAAATATGAATAGTAGTCTTCTCGGAATGTGTGTGATGTGAAAATGCGCCGGATATCGGAAATATGCAGCCACAATTGCAACAAATAACTTGTTGCCAGAAAATATTGTTTCAGAACCCATCATGGAGGATTTATAATATGTGTGTAGATAAAGTTATGTATGCAACTCTGCATAATTTGGCTTTAAAACACTCGTGCGATCTTATTATGAAACTCGCCTGTCGGCTCCTTTCATGAAAACCGCACTAGTGTTTTAAGGCCTATCATTATGCGACCGTTGCATAAACTACAATTAATGCTATTTACCCTTTCTTTACCTGCTGGGTTGCATTGGACATAGCCCCATGTTTTTCGAAGTGACTTTCTTTTATTAAAAAGAGGAAGACATACGAAGTTATGAACCGCTTGATTAATAATAATAAATGATCACCGCCGCTTAAGAAAACCAATAACCCAAAAGCAATCACTGTTTCGTTGTTCAGCACTGTCTGTTCGGTAGACACCACTGGCACTGTTTGTACTTACCGTAGCTACGAACTACGGTAGACAATTGAACAATGTAAACAAACTAAGGTCTGTTCGCCGAGAGTTGATAAAAAAGTAAAAAGTCAGGGCTTCTTAACTCATTACAAATAGTGGCCTTCTAATTATTTTTACCGATGATAATAAAAAATTAAAGGGAAAAATTATATTTTTTTCATAGAATATTATTACTGAATAGCGTAACTGCATAAACAGGAAGCAACACGCGAACACCCGAACGACACACTCGAAGCCAATGCCATATTATAGAAAGACACAAGACACGTCATATCCATACTCAACGCGTTTTAAACATTGTGTAAAATTTTTTTTTTCTTTTTCTTTTATTCGGCCGAAGCCAGTGCCGATTATTGAATTCATGTGACATTTGACGCTAAAATTTGCAATATGGCTATTGTGTATATGAACAAAACAAATTATTATTTTTCGCCGCCGTCCGACGCCGTGACAACATCTGCGTCCCTCGTACCACGAAACTCAGTGCGCGCGGCGATAAGCGACGCCCGTCATACAGTTTGCGATAGTTAAGCGACAGTCGCTATTTCGAAACGATATAATAATATTTATCAACTCTCGCCGAACAGACTGTACGCTTTACTGTACCTGGGCATGAGCCAAGACGAAATGTGCAGATTCTGCCAAGAGACAGAAGAAACAGCCATGCACATCCTCTGCTCATGTGGGCCACTCATGCGCAAAAGAAGTATCCACCTGGGGCGACACGTTTTGCTCCCCGCAGAGATACAAGACCTCACTGCCCAAAGCATCTGGAATTTCCTGGATGCAACGGGATTAAGCAGTGAACTATAAGAAAGGGCTGCCACAATAGATCAGCAATGGTCGAGGCGGCACACATATGGCCCAATAACACCCCAATATACAATACTGTACCTACTCGCCAAGTTCACTTAACATTTGCTTGACTGACATTACATATAAACAGTGCCACGATGGAGTTATTGAAACAATTTAGCGTTGGACAACCTGTTTTCATAGGAAAACTGTAAAATCAAACCAAATCTGTTAGATGAAATTTGAATTTGCAACGAAGCAGATACAAGGATGGGAACAAAAGATACTGCAACTTTTCACCTCAGCAGCTTGAAGAAACGTCCTTCAACTGACAATACCTTAGTTATTTTGTTGGAAATGTTTTAATAATCCTCGTCGGTTTTCTAACGAAGCCAAGCTATGATAAAGTTGAATAAAGCAAACGTACAAACTCTAAAACAATAAATTCTAGAACAACTTTTATAGGTACAGCTTTTCTTGTAAAGTTTTTCCATTCTTAATAAATAAATTATTGTTTTCTTTATAGATTGAAAGTCTGTCTGGGTCTTTCTTAATACATTTTCTTAATCATTTATTTTCTGCGGCCCTAGCATGAATAACTAAAATAGGGATGTGGACTGGGTAAACAAAAAGTAATTTTAATTACACCGTCTGTTAGATTATCAAAAAATATTAAACATGTATTTTTTGCTTTATCAAATCAATAAAAATTGACAAAGATAATGCTCATCAAAGTTCGGGAGTGGGGCCTAATGACGTCACTTAATGGTGAAAAGTGTACAAAGTCGTGACGTCACTCGGAACTTCAACGCCCTATGATCTTCGTAATTTTTTGTTTAATTGACAAAAGAAAAAATATGTGTTCAATATTTTTTATAATGTAAATGACGGCATGCTCCTCTGCTCCACTGGTAGTGAAGAAATAGCATAGAATGCGTGCAGATGCTTATCATCCTGGCATGTCGTAAAAGTCGACTAAGGGACGGGTCCTCTCCAACATGGTGGACTTTCTGTATGGGCGATGCGCTGATCACCTTTCACCATACGGTTCATCATACCATCTTAGGACTAATTAATCGAACGTGGCCACAAGTAGTCTTGTGGCTCTGCCCACCCCATTAGGGATTTCGGGCGTGATAATATGTATGTGTATGTATGTAAATGACGGACTTATTAGATTTTTTTAGGTAACTAGCCTATTACCCCTCAGTGCATCTCTTTCGTACTAGTATCCAAGAATGAGATGCACAGGAGACATGATCATAGGCAAACATATATTGGGTATTCTATGCTACGATATGAATACGAGTATCTGACCCCCGGGAATCGAACCACTCCGCCAACAGCTTGGTTAATATATCAGTTACTGACTTAGTTAATTTTCCAGTGCCAGCATCCACCCGCCGCCCAGAACCGTACTACGGCCGTCTGATCGGCCGCCTCAACCAGTACGCCCACGGCATACGAGGCGCCGTGTACGCCGTCGATGAGAATACGGTGTTCGTACGAGGCTTCGCGTACGACGGGACGGGGCCCGACGCGTACTTCTGGGTGGGGGACACGCCGCAGCCCTCGCCTGAGGGCTCGCTCGTGCCGTACCCCGAAGACTACACTACAAGGTCAGTTTGTGTATTATCATAGGCTGCGTTTCCAGAGCTTGCAAATCCACCAATAGCATTGCGATCTTTTCAAAATGAAGCAACCCGATTGGTAGATTTATTCCTCGCTCATACCAATTGCTTGAAACGCAGACTTAGCGTAGCCGTGGCACAGACCTATAGTAATCAGAGGGACGTGGTAGTAATTCCCTTGCAGGCCCGGTGTGGTTTTCTATGCGCAGGGTTGAAAACTCTCCAAAAAGGTATATCCCTAAAGCAAGTCAAAAAGCCCCTAAAAACCCCTAAATCACCAACCATCGTTTTGTTTTCTTGGCTCCCTTTACCACAGACCGATAACCCATACCATAGACGTACCATACTTATGTCAGTGTGATCAGTACGTAAAAGGCCAAGTACGGAAGACAAATATTTTAAAAACCACGGTCTTCTACGCGAAGTGCTGCCATTTTTCAAGCTAATAATAAATTTTGCACTCATTTTCAGTTACTTTTTTTATACTTCTAAAAAACCCCTAACAATGATTTACCCCTAAAAAGTCCCAATCCACTTATTTCACCCCTAAATTTAAGGGTAAAACCCCTAAGCTAGCAACCCTGTCTATGCGGCAGACAAGTTGAGCGCTTTGTACTTAAAGGATTTACATTACTAGGAAAACAAGTACATGATAAAAATAACTGTGAGCCAAAATCATCCTTGGCTTAAAGTAAATTGAATAACTTAAATCAAAATAAAGAAGCATCCAAATGCGACAAAACGTAAATGGAAAGTTCATCAACCCATTACTTCCTAAAATCAATGACATCGCGTGTCGACGCGACTGTTACGACACAGTGCGGTGACAGTTACTCGCCGGTTTACACTGTTCAAGCTGCTCGCAGACAGCAAATCATGCTAGAAGCCTTTCGATCGTTATCAACGCTCATGTTCCAAATGAAGATATGGGATGGAACGCTCACAATATTTAATTTTGCAAAATTTTTCTTATACTCTGGTTAGCGTAGGCCACATGACCTAAAGAGTGATTGACCCAAAGAATTAAAGATTTAAACCGGAAAAGTGCGCGTTAAACTCGCGTGGAGATGGTTCCGTTCGGTACATGATTATCTGACATTTCCTATGTTAATTTAAATAGGTTGTCTCATTCTCATAGGTTTTCCCGTAATCTATAAGTAACGAACTATTTTCTGTAATTTCGGAGATAAAGGGGGAGGGAATGGTTAATTTTCGCCTGTTTTACTAAATAACTCCCAAACGATTCTTAAAATTCTAAAAAAAAAACCTATTTAAGATTCTCATAACAAGCCCTTTCATTTGATATGTCACACGATTTAGTTGGCAACACTTTTTTTTTTTATTACGTAAGTTACCCCATGTTTAAAATTCATTTAGTTGCGGTCACCGATTTACATATGTGTATTTCAAAAAAATATTGAAATCTTAACAACCAATTTTTTTTTAAATCACTCTTTTATTAGCTTCACTTGTCATGTTTCAACAAACAATGTAATAAAACCTTAGAAAACAATTTTAACCTCGCAATTCTAAGCACAATACAATGATATGGTACCATCGAGCTGATCTGACCATGGAGCCAGGAGGTGGATAGTGGAACTCTTCAATGACTACTAGGAAACCCCTCGAGTTTGAGCTTATTTGGTTTGTTTTGACGAGTGTAATACATTACTTATTAGTGCGTTACTGACAAAAGCGTGGTTTATTAGTTTTTGTGAACTATAAGTATTATTTATAATGTATTTAAATAATAATTAAATTACCGCCACTAGCCTAGCCTCTTGTGCCTTCCAGAAAAAAATCCTGAGTCCGCACATTTTAGAATTACTTTTAGTGACCCTCTAGCGACTTTTGATATTGAGTCTAGGCTGTGGTCTAGGGAATCGAATTTATAGGAGTTGGCAGCACTGCTTGCTAGGGCTGCAGTGTGTTGATGTCGTGCAAGTAATTTGCGCGAGTTACTCGCATTGTATAAACCAGTTTGTCGCTTTCCCGCATTACTGCTATTGACAGGAAGCCGTTTTCGTGATTGTGCAATAGTTACATTAATATTTCCCTTTACAAAAGTTTGGGTGAACGGTCTATGGTAAAAAGGTTTTATCGATTGGACGTGTACAGCTATGTTATCACATCACAATCATAAATTGACCCGCGCCCTCGTAGGCATTAGGCCCGTCACACACATTCGTTTTCCTGATTCGATTTCCGAATCCGTTTTCCGTATTCGGAGACCCCGAACGCAGCCATTTCATATAAATAGTTCTACATGACACACACGTTCGTAATTTTTCCGTACGGAATTTGTTCGAATGTGTGTGCCATGTTGGGTCTCCGAATCAGGAAAACGAATGTATGTGACGGGCCTTATGCGGAGTTACGTACCTACAAACATGGCCGTCTGCGTCGATATACGACCAAGGTTGAAGACACGCATGAACAAGCAGTTTAAATACCTACTGACGAGTCAAGTTAGGCTCGCCAGTGAGTTGTTGAACGAAGTGTTTTATAAGAGAATCACACCCCAGATAGGGGGCCATCCATAAATTACGTCACACTTTCATGATTTTTGGAGCCCTCCCCGTCCTTGTAACATGTGGTCGCAGTTGTGTGACCCCCCCTCCCCTTGTGTGACGTCACATTCTTTACAATATTTTAAGGTTTTCGATAGATTTTGAGTGCAGAGTTTTAATAATTTAGATTTATGAAAATGAAAATGAAAATATTTATTTCGCAAGTAGGCCACATGGGCTCTTTTACATGTCTGAAGCTACCAGCTCTTCGAAAGGTGACATCTGCTGAGAAGAAACGCCGCAAGAAACTCAGTGACTTTATACATGTGACGTCACGAAGCTTACGTACGACTCGTCCTCCCCTTTGTCACACGATTGCACACTTTGTTGACCCCTTCCCTCCACCTTAACGTGTGACGTACTTTATGTATAGCCAAGGGCGTACCCAGGGGTGGCAGGGATGGGCAGCTGCCCCCCTCCCCCCCAGGAAATTGTATGCTTAACACTATCGTTACTGGAAAGGCTACACTACTGAAGCGCTTTAAGAAACTTCTCTCCCCCCCTGGGCAGAAGCTGGGTACGCCCTTGTGGATGGCCCCTAGTTGCATGGGTACTTTTAATCTCGGAACCACAATTCCTAAGGGAAAAGCGAGAAACACGTAGACAAAATTGCGGACAAATGCTAGTTCTAAATTCTAAATTAGCGACAAAATGTAAGTAGTAATTCACTTGTCAGTTTTGCATTCACAAATATTGTGGGCTTCGTAGCCCCCTCGGAGACTCATTCCCATCCCTTGTCATTACCATCCCTCATTGTCATTACCATCCCTCATAATTATGTTTATCTAATTACCGGGCCATTTGCTCTCATTTACAACCCAATATAATGAGAAGGACCAATTAACAAAGGCTTTTTCGTTTATTCTTGCTTCCTACATTACTTAGTCCATGAATAATTTTGAATATTTGTTATTTACGGACGACGTTCATTTTCCTGCCTGTATTGGTAGTATTACGCAACTAAAGTTGCCATACCAGCCCCCCAGTGCACTAGTGTTTATCGTCCCATTCGCACCCGCTGATTTGTTAAAAAAGCCGGTCAAGTGAGAGTCTGACCCGCGCGCCGAGGGTGCCGTAGGTACTTATCTATTAAAAACATACAGTACCTTGCCGTAAACGGCCGTATCTTTTGATTGCGTGGACTTAGGTTGATTTTTTCACAGCTCCAGGAGATTGCAGACTTGAGTATTTGATATTACCTTGACACACAGACAGACGGACAGACAGACAGACATACATACAGACGGACAAAGAAGTGATCCTATAAGGGGTCCTTTTTCCTTTTGAGGTACGCAACCCTAAAAAGTGACAGATTCTATATATCCGCTATGAAAATAAAACTATAACATGTTACGGCATCAGTGCCATCACCATGAGTTTACGCAAACCATTCTCGTTATCGAAATCTATCGGTTACTGCTGGTTGTCGATACAAGTAAAAGCGAACGAGCAATAGTTTTCTATTACGAGAACCGTTTGCATAAACTCATGGTAATGGTATTGTACTTGTCGAATCGTAACTTAGTGAAAATGGGTCTTCATAACAAACAGATCTTATGCGTACAGTGGTTGTTCCACTCGTGAAAAATAAGACGGGGGATGTGTCTGATATGTGCAACTATCGGCCGATATCGTTAGCCACCATCACAGCTAAGATATTGGACTGTTTGCTTGATCGCCTTTTGACTAGCCACCTCGATTTACATGGCGCGCAGTTCGGGTTCAGATCTGGACTGTCCACGGAGAGCGCGGTGCTGTGCCTCAAGCCTGCCTCAAGAAGCACGCGTACACGGGCGTCCTCCTTTTTGTGTAATATTGGACTGTATAGTCCAATATTACACAAAAAGGAGGACGCCCGTGTACGCGTGCTTCTTAGATTTATCCAAGGCTTTCGACCTTGTCTCCTATGATGTGCTCTGGCAAAAGTTGCGCTGTGAGACGGATCTTCCGGATGAAGTCACTGGGTTGTTCCACTACTGGTATGAGAATCAGTCTAACAGTGTTAGGTGGGCGGGAGCTTATTCCGAGAGTTACAGGTTGAAATGCGGATTACGACAGGGAGGGGTTACGTCGCCTAAGCTTTTCAACTTGTATATCAATGGCCTGATCAAGGAACTTAGCAGCGCCAAAGTAGGTTGTTCGATTGATGGCACTTTCATCAACAACATCAGCTACGCTGATGATATGGTCCTGCTGACTCCTGCGATTAGTGCCCTTAATAAGTTGCTCAGGATTTGTGAGAAGTACGCGGAGGTCCACGGGCTCAGGTATAACACGAAAAAGACCGAGCTCTTAGTGTTTAAGCCGCGGGCAGGTTCTGTGGGAACTGTGCCACCGGTGTTTTTCTATGGTAGTGAGGTAAGTCGTGTCTCTCAATTTAAATACCTGGGCCACTGGATGACTGACGACCTATCCGATGGTGTCGACATAGAGAGGGAGAGAAGAGGCCTGTCAGTAAGATGTAACATGCTCGCCCGCAGGTTTGCTCGTTGCTCCAAAGAGGTTAAAGTCTCGTTATTTAAAGCACATTGTCAAAACTTTTACACGAGCAGCCTGTGGGTGAAGTTTACGCAGAGAACCCTGAATGTATTGAGAGTGCAGTATAACAACGCGTTCAGGATGCTGATGGGGCTGCCGCGACACTGTAGTGCATCGGGCATGTTTGCGGAGGCGCGCACTGATGGCTTCCATGCTATCCTTCGTAAAAGGGCTGCCTCCTTGATGGCTCGTGTACGCGGCAGCTCTAATAGCATTCTTTCCGTTGTCGCCAGTAGGTTAGACTGCCCATACCAGAGGCACTGGGTGCAACTGCACGTGCGAGGGGTGGGGTAGTCTGGCTCTGGCATTTTAAATCCTGTTTAGTTTTAAGTTTAGTTGTACATATCTGTTTCTAACCTTAGTTCTTAAGTAATATTGTCTTACTAACACATTTATGGACCAATGGTCTGAAATAAATGATTTCAATTTCAATTTCAATTTCAATAAGCTTTTATAGCATACAAACCTACCTACCTACCTTACATCGGGGGTCGGAAGTTTTCTAAAAGAGCATTTTTACATATATTTAGTATGTTAGATATTATTATATTACAAAGATATTACTAGTGGCGCCGTGAGCTGTAGACCTCGCGACAAAAAACTTCAAAAAACTGAATCTAAAACAAAAACCCTTAGAAAAGTAAGAAAAAATGATTGGCCTTGCGACAAACTTAACTTTGCCGTTGAAAAACTGACATCTCAATACATCGACATACGTAGAGTCAGTTTACCAACACCGCCAGTAAGTTTGTATTTGCACAAACCTCCATATCTCCGCCATTTTCAAATATTTCGAAAAACTGAATCGACAAAAAAATAATTATACTTTTACCGAACCTCCTCACAAAATTTCACAAGAATCGGTTGAGAACTGCGAGCTGTAGACGAGAACAAATGGACATCCGCTGGACATTGGAAATTGGACATAGATACGAAAGCATTTTTGCCCAAGCTGAAACGGAGACGCTTCGCTCGCTCGGTCGATAATCTATCACGCCCATACTAAAAACTTGACTAAGTAATTTATATTTTACGTGTAGGTAGTGTGTTTACGTATATAATTCACCCATTTTCGATTTTCCCAACGATCTCAAAAGAAGGATTATGGCGTTCAATACAATTGCGTTGAACAAATGACTTAGTTCGTCATGGTTGCCGCCATCTATTTAAAAGTTTATAAACTACGAATCTCTATTGCCGACGTCTTAGTTCTTATAACATTTACAGAGTCTTATTTTGCCCGATTCATCGCTGTCTTTCATTGCTCGCTAGGAGCTACGAACCACAAAAACAAAACTCATGAATCAGTCAACAATGGACCTTTCCTCAATGTAATGAGATCGCCGATGTCGGCAATATTTACCGAGTATGCGATGGTGTCATTTGACACGAAAAAAGGGAGCATTAGTTCCTTAATTACTATATATTTCTATGGATTTTCGCCATAGAAATAACCGCACAGTGCTTCTCGTTTACTCCGGTACAAACAGACAGTGACTGAACACTCAAGGTCATTGGCTCGTGACAGCGTATACAGGGTGAAAAAGTCTTTCGTTACCTTGACTTATAGTTAAAATTCGTGTTACTTCTCAGACATGCTTGGCGGCCAAAAGGTTAAGTACGTTTCTGTACTTTCCAGAGATCCGCCGATCCTATCAGCGCACAGCAACACTGACATCCTGCTGCGGCTGCCGGGCGGCCGGCGGCTCAGGGACATCAAGTGGCTCAGCGTCTGGTGCAGACGGTTCACAGTGAGTATTATTTTAAAGGTGCTTGACAACCAGCAACCTTCTTAGCAATTTCCCCATCCTCTCTAGACTGGCAACGCATTGGCAGGACCTCTGGTGTTGCAGATGTCCATGGGCGGCCGTGACCACTTTCCATCAGCACGTCTAGCACGACCTGCCCGCGAGTCGTTTGTCGCTCAGTGCGTCCCTTACATACTTGACTAGTTAGACAGAGACGCACTGAGCGACAAACGACTCGCGGGCGTGTCGTGCTAGCCCCCCAGGTGGGCCATCTGCCGGTTTGTCAGTCAAATGACATAAAAAAAATATATTGCTGCAATGAGAAAGATGCATAATTTCTTTTCATCTTGTATTGGAAAGTGCTGAGTAATAGAAACCGATCTGTGTACGCAAATCATTTTTATGTTGATTTTATGAGTTATGAAGCTTTGAAAAGTCATTGTTCATACCACTCGCAAAAACACTCCATACGAAATGGAGAACAGCTATGACGTCACAGTTGTCTTTGGACTGTTCGAAATGTATGGCGTTTAAACGAAATCTGCAATTATTTCCGAAAATACTGCTTTTAGACCAACATCGTAGAAATAAAAATGAAAAATTTGATGAGGATGTCGAGAAAACTAAAATCAGAACTAAAAATTTTTGACCATTAATCAAATAAAAATGAATGAGTAGTCAAAATGATCTGCTTTTTTCTGTAATATACTTTCTTAATTTTTAATCATTACATAGATTACTATTTATTTTATTGCACAAAACGAATACAACATAAACCTTAAATCAAAATTAAATCTAAAATTAAAATTAAAAATACTACTACTACTACTACTGCTCATGGTGCCCAGCAGGCTGGCAGCGTTCCCCCTTTGCACAGGTAAACTTAGCCCTTGGCCGAAATAGCTGCCAGCCTTCTGGTCACCAGAAGTTTCGATGAGGCGCGCCGAGACCTCCTTATAGAGATCTCGAGCCGCTGCGCCGCACGGCCCGAGGGTTTCTACCCCAAACGGCAGAAACATGTAGCCCTCGCCGAGGGCAGTATATTGGCGCCGTTTGCCTAGTTCCGCCGACCGCCGCTCCCGGCCTAGCGGAGGTGGCCTGGACGTGGGATGGGGCCAGCGTATCCAAGCAGGTAGCATCCCACACAAGTGTCCTCCCCAGTTTCCACGGAACGAGCGTCATTCCGTCGGGCCGTTTGCCGTCGTCACGTACGATACCGTTCGGCTCTGAAATGGCCGGTACATTGACGGTGGCAAAGGCCCTTCGGATGACGTCGTTCAAGGTGGCATGGCGGGAGAGGCGGCCGGCACTCCTCTGGCAGGACAGGCCGTGGTGGCCTAAAATATCTACATTAGAACCGCAACGACAGCGATGTGGTTCGTTTGTTTTAATGCCGAGTCACAGGCAGGCGGATAATGTGAGCGTGGTTTTGTCCAAGAGTGTGCCTATATTGGAGGAAGGCAGTGCATGCAGCCAGAACCCCGACTCCGGCACAGCTGCAGCCAGGAGTCGAGCACGCTCTGCTGGATTTCGCGAAGAGCTTAAGAGCCCGCTCGCAAGTATCCTGCAAAGCGGCTCATCCCAAAGTTTTTGCGAATGCATTGCAGTTGGACATGGATGGCTTGGACAGGCCTGAGTCCAGGCCTCCTTAGCCTCTTCCATATATGCAATGCGAAGGTTGTTAGGGGGCTTATTAATACAGGGGGCTTTTGTTTACATTTACTTTCATATTGAATTTTCATGCAACTTCCCCATTCGGGCTATGCCAAAAACTATACACTTTAATATTCTCAGTGTTGATGTTATATGTAATCTTAATGAGAATAATAAAAAGCATCCAAAAATATATTTTTTATAATGGTCAAGAACCGAATTCTTGGTATTTGTAACAGAATTTTGATCGAACGGATATTTATTTATAAAACACAGCAGCAAATATTATAACACGAATTAAAATATTTATATATTCTTGTATGAGAGAAGTAATATAATTGTATAACATTATATTAGTTTTTGTCAATCGCAACCAAATATTGATTAGGAGTTAAATGGCGATACGCATGCGTGCGCTTTCCCGCCAAAATTTGACGCCATGTTGTGTTCATTTATTCGTTCTACTTGTATGTACGTTCATATTGTGGCGGTGACTATGAAAAGGAAATTGTAATCTGTCAATGCTTTTTTTAAGAAAACGCATTTTATTGAAATATTTCGTTACTTCAAGAGAATGTATCTTTGTCCGAGCAATATGTACATTATATTTATTTCATGTATATGATGTTCATAGTTACTATTAATTACAAGTACTGAACTGACCCTGACATTTAAGCAGAGTTTATACGAAGCCAGTAATGCTGGCGCCAGTCACTGGCTAGAAAAACAGACGGGTGCTCTATTCTCGCCAGCGTTGGCAGCCAGCGCTGGCTTGGCTTGAAAAACTGTTTACACAAGGCAAATATCAAGCCAGCGCTGGCTGCCAGTCTTATTGGCGGCCAGTATTGGCTTCGTGTAAACTTTGCTTTAAATGACTCCTTAAATACAAAAAAAAAATCGCAGGTAAACTTCGGCGATGTATTCATCCCGCCCGGCCTGGACCCGCCGCGGCCGCGAGTGTTGCCAGAGTTTAAGCGGCTCGCACACGGGCTGCGTTCTGGCAACATCAGCGTGTTGGATGCCAAGACGTTCTACATCCCCAACCTGCACTACGACGGCGCGGGGCCGGACGCCTACTTCTGGGTCGGGAATGGCAGCGAGCCCAGCTCTTTCGGCACTAAGGTAAGATGAGTTGTGTCTTATACTTAAACAGAGCGGAAGGTGGCTTTGGCTCTTGTTTTATAAAGTGAGAGTTAAACTCGCGTGGAGAGGATTCCGTGATTATGAAATTTCCTATGTTGGTTTTAATACCATAGACTTCCTATAGGTTTTCCTGTAATCTTATAGGTCAGGATAGTTCCGGTATAATTTTGTTCAAAATTGTAGGCACAGTTTCGGAGAAAATTATATGTAACAGACGGACAGATAGACAGACACACGAGTGATCGTATAAGGGTTCCGTATTTGGGGCTCCGTACCCAAAGGGTAAAACGTGACCCTATTACTAAGACTTCGCTGTACGTCTGTCTGTCCGTCTGTCACTAGGCTGTATCTCATGAACCGTGATAGTTAGACAATTGAAATTTTCACAGACAATGTATTTCTGTTGCCGCTATAACAACAAATATTAAAAAACAGAATAAAATAAATATTTAAGGGGGCTCCTATACAATAAACGTGATTTTTCTGCTCGATTTTGATCGATATTGATAATGGCAACAGGTAGACGCTTGTAATATTCACGGAATATTTAGTTATAATTTCAATTTAAAAACAAATAATTAAATTACAATAAATAAATATTTAAGGGGGGCTCCCATATAACAAACGTGTTTATTTTTTTGCTTGATTATAGATAATGGTACGGAAGCTTTCGTGCGCAAGTCCGATTCGCACTTGGCCTGTTTTTTTCTTTGACGTACAGAACCCTAAACAAATAGAAACAGAGATAACAGATTCCGTTTATTAGCCTATATGCTTTTCTGTTTTTTTTGTGGTGTTCAATGAAGAGTATTGTATTGTAATCAATTTAAATCCACTGTCCCCAGGTGCCAAGTGAAAGCGGTTCTCTGAGCCCGCTCCGTGGCTACCAAGGCGAAGACATAGAGATCCAGCTGCCCGGCAAGCTGACCGCGTACGACGTGGACTGGCTGGCCGTGTGGTGCGTGGAGTACCGGCACAACTTCGGCCATGTGTACATACCTAAAGACCTGGACGTGCCGCCGGCGCTGGGCCAGACCAAGATCACTGTGAGTATCGGGTTTTATACTGTGTTACCGCGGGCATTTCTTGGTCTAATTATAACATACGCAGTTTGTTAACTTAACCATGATCTTAATTTAATTTAAATTCAGAATTTCAGATTGCGGTAATTTTCTAATAAAAGTTAAATTATAAGCAATTTACAGCAAGTTAGTAAACGTCAGCAACAAATGACAAATGGCGCTCACGAGATGACTAGGTCTTATTTGGTAAACAAGTTTCTAACCTCAAAATGTGCAATTTTTGTGTGAAACAGCTATTTTATCCTAAATAAAGCAATCCTAGGCTAATATTGGCAAAGTGACGTCTAAAATACCCCCCTACTGCCCACTACCCCACCCTACCTACATTACCCCAATTTGTCACCTAATCTTTCCGGGGGAAGAACGATAAGGGACGAAATAATATTTAAAAGTTTAAATCTAACAATTTATTAAAAAAAAGAATTAACAATGTAATAGTGAATTTGTATTCGAGAGTAGCTGTAGATTCCAGGGAGGACTTAGATATAAGAGCGGGACTAATTTTGAAGGTAGGTCTCGATTGTAATAGTGAGTCTAGGTTGTAAGAGTGGGTCTAGATTTTAAGAGTGGGTTCGAAGCCTAGAACGGGTCTTCTGATCTACCGGAGGGCCGGCTCGGGTCCTTCCGCTACACCGCACGGCCCTCGGCGGCCGAGGTGCTGCAGCCGCGACGACTCGTCCGTGCCGGCGCAGGCGTCACGTAAGGGTAATCCGTACGGCTAGCGACCGGCAGTCGACTGCAATTCGGCTAGATAGTGGCCAGGGTTGTTTATTCAAGTGCGGCGGTTCAACCCCTAGGGTGTACCTTGGCCTACTTACATTAGTTAGTCTATATATTCTTGAGTTGGTTTGCTTTGTTCGTAAATTTCCGATGTACTTTAACAAACCGACATTTATAAGTAGATTAAGAGAAAGAGATACACTTAGATTACTAATGCCGCCGTGTAGGACCTCGTTATTTAAGAACAATTGCTATGTTATGAGTATTACTGTTTATAATAAATTACCACATGAGTTACGAATGTTACCGGAAAAGAAATTTCTGTCAATGTTACAAAAATAGTTAGTAAATAAATGTTTTTATACAATACGAGAATTTTTAGATGATAAACAGTAATTTCTATGTTTAAACTTATATAAATAAATTCAAATGTCCTAATTTTTGCATGCCAACATTGGCTAAACATGTCATATGAATATTATAATATTTTCAAATTGTCAACTGAATTTACCAACCATGTTTATGCAAATAAATTATTTCTATTTCTATTTCTAAATATTCTCTCCGGTTCCTTTATTTGCAAGGAAACAGCTGTTTTAGCCAAAAATGCATTTTGAGGTTAGAAACTTGTTTACCAAATAAGACAAGTACCTATTTATGAATCCACTGTACGTAATGCGTACATTGAAAAGACTGAAGAGTTAAGAAAATTAATTGTGACATTATTTTAAATAATTTTCATTTGCTAATACTTCCAAATAATTGCTAATGCAACACTTATCATCAGTTTTAAGAAATGCCCGCACACCAGTAACACACTTTTAAAGCTAAGTGTCAATTTTACAGGTAGCAACAGTGACAGATCCCGTGCTACCAACGATGTTGCCATTCTTTGCTTATGACGTGTACACCAGTGTACAACTTGTAGCTTTATTTTATAAATCAGTCAGCCCAGCCCACGGGCAACTTTCGTTCGCTGCAACAGTTGGTTCTTGGCTTAAAGGTCACAAAACCAGGCCATAAAATAAAAAAAAAAAAACAGTAGGTACTCTCGCTCTTACGGAGACAGTGCGAGAGAAAGATCCCAAAGACGAAGTTGCTAGTGTGCGCCGTGTAACTGTGCAATATCACTGGTTTCACAATTATTTTGATCGTCAGATGATATTGACATATCTCTTACAACGATCAATATCACCAGGCAACCGGTGATATTACACAGTATTGTAGGTACAGTACTTTGCCTATCTACACCGTGTACCTGCCAGAGTGCCTAGTCAAAATCGCTGCAGCTATTGTGTCGTTCATTTTCAAATACGCTCCTGAACACGACTGATAATTTTGTGAGTGTGGTGGGCACAGAACTATTTTGAAATAGAAGGAAAGAGTGTCTGTTCCCGCGTGCCAAAAAGATGTCGTGAGATCATCTTTGTGTGTCACAACGGCGGCGTTCGCGCGGAGCGGCGGCAGTGGCGGCGCCTACACTCGGTTGGCCGCGTGCTAATCGATGCTTTTGAATCGTTTTCGCGCGACTTATGCTTCCTGCCACTAAATTACACTCGTGATATCAAAGTAACTACGCATAAATGTTACACGCTCAGTTTCCATACAAATCGAAGAACTCTATCCTTCTATCTCAATATAGTTCTGTGGTGGTGGGACTAGAACAAGGGGTACTCAACCTTTTATTCTTGGATCATATATATATATATATATATATACATCAGGAGGGCCAAACACCATATTACAATAAAATTCGATATTGAAATGTAATAATTTATTTATCAAAAAAATCTGCGGCTATGCTTTAGGCCACGAAGAAAAGATTAGCGGGCCGCAGGTTGAGCATCCCTGAACTAGACAGTCGCAAATTTACATTACATGCCCAATTGATTAATTCAAGTAATTAATATGCAAATGCTATTTTTTATTTATCTCAGGCAGCTTGGATTACTAATTTTATCTGTCAACTAATATATTTTTCAGCGCTGCAATGGACTAACCTAATTAATTAAATAAATTAACATTTTACACCAATTTACAGGGAAAAAGAAAAAAGACAAATCGTCTCACAACTGTCAAACCACCAAAAGTCACTATCAAAAAGCAACCTTATCTTCGACCTATACAGTATTCTTCTGATTGGTCCTGGTTTTAGCTTTGAAAGCAAACATGATGAAAGCTAAATTAGTTAAAGATGTTATTACCATGTAAAGTAAAACTATTGAATTTAAGCCGCTTTTGTATTTAAAAACATTTTGAGTTTCGAAAATTAATATGGTCAAAGCGAAACGGCCGGGAAAATACTTCGTAGGTACCTGCTTAAAAGACTGAAATCTACCAATGTCACTAATGTTACCACTGTAAAAACTAATAACCGAATAAATACTTTCATGTTATAATAATATTAATAATATTGCTTGTGTTTTTATCGGCTTACCTTGGGACTGGATAAATTTGTTTTAACAGCCTGCTTGGTGGTATAACCCTGTAAGTATTATTCTTAATTTTCTAAACATAACATATTCATTAAATACTAATATTTTCATGGCGTAAAGGAGTTTCAAAGGGAGAGTAAATTATTTCTTATTTAAATTATTGTATTGATGTTCTGGACCTTTGATTAATTTATTAATTTAATATTCCAGACTAGTTCGACAACTTCTCAAACGCCTGTGAGCGCAACCAATAACTGCAAAGAAATTTTAGACAAAAGGTTGCAGGTCCGGTGGGAACTACAGGTAACTTGAAATTTCACATTTTCTAGTATTTTTTTTGTAATGCATGCGAATCTAACACCCTTGCGAAGTTGTTCTTGCATGATGAGACGTCTTTTAAGATTTTATTTTTGGAATTTGCCATTGAAAATAATTAGTTGATATCTTTCCACATCCAAGCAATTGATCTGCAGTGAAACAATAAGGTAAAAATTATTTGTAAATGCATCGTGTTTACGATTATTATTGTATATTAGGTAGTACCTAAATATTATATACTTGTAATGATTTGAATAGCATAATGAGCAATGACAAAAATAAATTGAGGTGTTTCTAACTAAGACCTTACCATTTTCATTAAAATGAAAGTGTCGATATGAATCTACTAAAAATTCTATAAATCATTAAATGACATTTGTTTGAATTTTGGTTGCTCAATTACGTGTAAACAACTAAGCTGATGAGAATGAAATTTTACATTATACACATACCTAGAAAAGGTTTTTGGAATATTAATGCATATAGATTAAGTTTCTATCCCAGGTTCAGGTTTCAAGGTAAAAAAAAAATGTGCAAGGAATAACAAATCGTTAAAATAGGTTCTGGTCTTCGGTAATTAAAGCTAGAACAATAGGAACGAACAAAGTCCGTGTTATACTCGTAGAACCAAGCTAATAAACTGCAGAATTTGTTATTCATAACATAACAACCGTTTTTGTTCCAAGAATCTCTTTGCCCCCCTGTATATTATAATTAAAATTTTATTAATCGAAAAATAAGCGTATGCGACTTATAACTTTTTATAAAAACACACGGCTTTCTCTCTCTAGTTTTCTTTTCACCCAGACTAGTGGACCCGCCACAGCTTCGCCCGCGGTATTTTCTATACAAACTTTATGCCCCTTTTTACCCCTTTAGGGATGGAATTGCAAAATATCCCTCCTTAGTGCACCTCTTGGGTACTTGAGGAATGTCTCCTTCAAATTTCAAACCTCTAGGACCACCCGTTTAGGCTGTGCGTTGTGTATAAGTGAGTCACGGTACTGTTTTATATGTATAGATGAGAAAGTCATTTGGAAATGCTAATCGTCCAATGATTTGTAGGGGAACCAAGTGCAAATAACGCTGTCGGCTCGGCTGCGCAAGGAGCAGTACATGGCGTTCGGCGTGTCCGGCGCCGAGGGCCGCGCCGCCATGCTGGGCGCCGACGTGGCCGTGGCCTACTGGGACCACAGGTGGGCGCAGAGCGGGGCCTCGTACACAGGCATTGTTACATCATCATCATCATCAGCCGAAAAACTTCCACTGCAGGACAGAGGCCTTCCTCAAAATGGGGGAACTTGCCATAGTCGCCACTCTTGCCAGGCGGGTTGGCGACCGCAGTTGGTCAAGATAGTTCTCGAAGGACGCTGCTGCCCATCCTTTGGTTGGTCCCTCCGTCGCCTTTTACAATACTCACGGGTAGGAGATGGGATGATGCTATTCTCAGCCGGCACCACACGGACGGATTATAACATGACGTTATAATTTGTGTTATCGCAAATTAGTAATGCGCGACACCAAAAGTATTCAGGTCAATGATGTGCATTTAAAACATATTAACTTTTTTTATTTTTAAAGAAATAAACCCGATTTTATACATAAGCATTTAATTGCATTATTTTGTATTTCCAGTAGGTCAATGTATTATTTTGTATACTGAATTATTACAGAAATTGTATCAAATCAAATCGATACAGGTATTTTACAAAAGGGGTAACTACCATTCCAAATTTTACAGAAATGGTACTGTACCTAATAAGTTTCCATCAATCGAGTTTGTACGCAGAGTACCTATATTATATTTGGGCTATATATATGCCGCTTCAAGTATTGCTAATCTATTATCATCATCATCATTTCAGCCGTAGGACATCCACAGCTGGACATAGGTCTCCCCCAATCGATTTCCAAAAGGGTCCAACTTCAAGAAACAGGTCAATAGACGAATCTAACTCGGGTGGGCAGCGTTCGGTAAACTTCGCAACGACTTCCCATCCAAAATACTTCAGTGCCTTAAGACGAAAGTCTTCAACCAGTATGTGCCAGTGATGACGTACGGCACTGAAACGTGGTCTCTCACTATGGGCCTCATTAGCAAGCTCAAACTCGCACAAAGAGCTATGTAGAGGGCTATACTCGGGGTTTCTCTTTCTGCGAGATCGAATCAGAAATGAGGAGATCCGTAGACAAACGATCTATTGTGGCAGCTCTATAATTAGAGTTCACTGCGTAAGCCTATTGCATCCAGGAAATTTCAGATATTGGGCAGTGAGATCTTGTAAGTCTGCGGGGTACATAATGTGTCGCCCCAGGTAGCCGCCATGAGTAACACATAGGAGCAGAGGATGTGTATGGAAGGCGTTCTGGTTTATTGCCCACTTTTAACAGATGTTTATTTAGTTTGCAGTGATTAGTTAGTATTCTTGTTACTGCGCAAATTTTATATCTTTTCAGCTTTTGAGATATTCAGTTAGCTAAACCTTTAATAAAATATCCAGGTTAAATCAGCCGCGAGTAGCGGACTACTCCATCACGCACCTGGCGCAGTGCGACGGCGAGCGCGGCGTGTGCCCCGACCAGCGCCTCGGGGGCAGCAACGACGCCTACCTCGGTATGCCACAGCTGGCCTTCGTGAGAGCCTCAGTCCGATCGTAATTCATTGCAATCGGCCGCAACACGATATTTATGGGCATCGATTAGTCCATAGTTCCTACAATATCCCCAGCACAGCTAGTGTACATTTGCTAACAAAGCTCTCTTACCTGACTTTACGTCATTAATTTTCCTTATACATACATTCATACATATATCACGCCTGTTTCCCAAAGGGGTAGGCAGAGACCACGGATTTCCACCTGCTACGATCCTGAAATACACCTTTCGTTTTGTCTACTCTCATTAAGTTTTTCATGCACGCTCGCCAGTTTACTCTTGATGGCCTTTCTTAAAAACGTCCTCGATCTGGTTTTGGTACGTTCGCTGAGGTCTTCCCCTTCCAATCCTTTGGTTCGTCCAGTCTTCTTTCGTGCATCCTCTCCACATGTCCAAACCATCTAAGCATATCTTTCTCAGTTTTCACGACTACGTCTTCTTCCACACCACATCGTTTTCTCATCACGCTATTCCTTATCCTGTCTGTCCTGAGCTATTTTCCCTATAGCCGTTTTAAAGCAACAGAACACCAAGCTTTACCTTGTTTTTGTTTAGTGTCAGGTCAGCAGAAGAATGGCGTGACAACGATCACGTACCGCCGGCCGTTGGCAGCCAAAGAAGCGTTGAAGGACAAGGAAGTGCTGACGTCGCGGTCGCAGTCGGTGATCGCGGCATTCGGCCCGCTCAACTCGAGGTTTGAGGCCAACGCCCATTCCTTCATGGATACTACAAGGAGCGACGTGCAGCTAGACTTCGGAGCTCAGGTAACGACACAAAGATCTCAAAAGAAGGATATGCCTATCAGTACAATTTCGTGTAACAAGTCTCATAGAAGGTTGTCAAACGCCAGCGCCGTGGCTTAACCACACCCTATTGCTGATGTCTTAGTTCTTACGACATACATACAAAAATCTAATATTGCTTGATTCATTGTGCGCGGTGGGGTCGGTGGTGCTGCGGTCTCACACCGCACGATGCGGGAGAGCATTTTTTCAATTATAATTTGTCACTTAAACGGGTATCGTGGATGGTGGTTGCCGCGCGTGCGACTGAACGTGCGATGGTGTCAGATTCGCGTTCTGACACGTTAAAAGTAAGCATTGCGAAAATTGCTTTGAGCAGTTCCTTGCTATATATTTCAATGTAACGACATCATTGATATCAGGCAGAGACGCGTGCGTGATTAGATTCCTTATGGAATCTGAAACGAGTATGAGATTCACAACACGGAATAGGTCGAACCTATAAAAAATCTCGTATCTTTCTCGGAAGCATGGTCCCTTACTTTATTTGATATTAAAACGATACGAATATCTATAATGGCACTCCGTCTTGCCCCATGTGAAACAGCAACAAAATGAACGCGTAAATTCTACTTCGAAGATCGATGTTGTTTTCTGGCGACTCTTAAGCAGCCAGCGGCAACTTAAGTTTTTTCAAGAGTTGTGTTGACAACAATGAGCGGTCAGTCAACTCAACCACAGAATACATCATATATGAACTGTCATTTTCTTTATCTTTTTTAGTTTCAGGCAAAGAAATAATTAAACAGCCGAGCGAACGGCTAAAATTTCGCAATAATTTAAAAAAGTCTCTTTAAGAAACGTTATACATTGAAAATAAATTTCCTTTAGAATCTCAGTCCCTAAGACACCCCAAAAAAAAAAATATATGCCCCTATTGAAAAAAGCTTAACTTATCTACGTCATACCCAGAACGAGAACTCGTGCCTGGGCCTGGCGGAGCTGGAGGCGGGCGCGCCGGCGCCGTGGGCGGCGCGCGCGCTGGCCGGCGCCGCCAACCTGTCGGCGCGCATCGGGCCCGCCGGCGGCCGCCGCGGCTACACGCCCGTCACCGGTATGCACCCCTCCACTCCTCATACAACTCGTGCCTGGGCCTGGCGGAGCTGGAGGCGCGCGCGCCGGCGCCGCCAACCTGTCGGCGCGCATCGGGCCCGCCGGCGGCCGCCGCGGCTACACGCCCGTCACCGGTATGCACCCCTCCACTCCTCATACAACTCGTGCCTGGGCCTGGCGGAGCTGGAGGCGCGCGCGCCGGCGCCGCCAACCTGTCGGCGCGCATCGGGCCCGCCGGCGGCCGCCGCGGCTACACGCCCGTCACCGGTATGCACCCCTCCACTCCTCATACAACTCGTGCCTGGGCCTGGCGGAGCTGGAGGCGCGCGCGCCGGCGCCGCCAACCTGTCGGCGCGCATCGGGCCCGCCGGCGGCCGCCGCGGCTACACGCCCGTCACCGGTATGCACCCCTCCACTCCTCATACAACTCGTGCCTGGGCCTGGCGGAGCTGGAGGCGCGCGCGCCGGCGCCGCCAACCTGTCGGCGCGCATCGGGCCCGCCGGCGGCCGCCGCGGCTACACGCCCGTCACCGGTATGCACCCCTCCACTCCTCATACAACTCGTGCCTGGGCCTGGCGGAGCTGGAGGCGCGCGCGCCGGCGCCGCCAACCTGTCGGCGCGCATCGGGCCCGCCGGCGGCCGCCGCGGCTACACGCCCGTCACCGGTATGCACCCCTCCACTCCTCATACAACTCGTGCCTGGGCCTGGCGGAGCTGGAGGCGCGCGCGCCGGCGCCGCCAACCTGTCGGCGCGCATCGGGCCCGCCGGCGGCCGCCGCGGCTACACGCCCGTCACCGGTATGCACCCCTCCACTCCTCATACAACTCGTGCCTGGGCCTGGCGGAGCTGGAAGCGCGCGCGCCGGCGCCGCCAACCTGTCGGCGCGCATCGGGCCCGCCGGCGGCCGCCGCGGCTACACGCCCGTCACCGGTATGCACCCCTCCACTCCTCATACAACTCGTGCCTGGGCCTGGCGGAGCTGGAGGCGCGCGCGCCGGCGCCGCCAACCTGTCGGCGCGCATCGGGCCCGCCGGCGGCCGCCGCGGCTACACGCCCGTCACCGGTATGCACCCCTCCACTCCTCATACAACTCGTGCCTGGGCCTGGCGGAGCTGGAGGCGCGCGCGCCGGCGCCGCCAACCTGTCGGCGCGCATCGGGCCCGCCGGCGGCCGCCGCGGCTACACGCCCGTCACCGGTATGCACCCCTCCACTCCTCATACAACTCGTGCCTGGGCCTGGCGGAGCTGGAGGCGCGCGCGCCGGCGCCGCCAACCTGTCGGCGCGCATCGGGCCCGCCGGCGGCCGCCGCGGCTACACGCCCGTCACCGGTATGCACCCCTCCACTCCTCATACAACTCGTGCCTGGGCCTGGCGGAGCTGGAGGCGCGCGCGCCGGCGCCGCCAACCTGTCGGCGCGCATCGGGCCCGCCGGCGGCCGCCGCGGCTACACGCCCGTCACCGGTATGCACCCCTCCACTCCTCATACAACTCGTGCCTGGGCCTGGCGGAGCTGGAGGCGCGCGCGCCGGCGCCGCCAACCTGTCGGCGCGCATCGGGCCCGCCGGCGGCCGCCGCGGCTACACGCCCGTCACCGGTATGCACCCCTCCACTCCTCATACAACTCGTGCCTGGGCCTGGCGGAGCTGGAGGCGCGCGCGCCGGCGCCGCCAACCTGTCGGCGCGCATCGGGCCCGCCGGCGGCCGCCGCGGCTACACGCCCGTCACCGGTATGCACCCCTCCACTCCTCATACAACTCGTGCCTGGGCCTGGCGGAGCTGGAGGCGCGCGCGCCGGCGCCGCCAACCTGTCGGCGCGCATCGGGCCCGCCGGCGGCCGCCGCGGCTACACGCCCGTCACCGGTATGCACCCCTCCACTCCTCATACAACTCGTGCCTGGGCCTGGCGGAGCTGGAGCGCGCGCGCCGGCGCCGCCAACCTGTCGGCGCGCATCGGGCCCGCCGGCGGCCGCCGCGGCTACACGCCCGTCACCGGTATGCACCCCTCCACTCCTCATACAACTCGTGCCTGGGCCTGGCGGAGCTGGAGGCGCGCGCGCCGGCGCCGCCAACCTGTCGGCGCGCATCGGGCCCGCCGGCGGCCGCCGCGGCTACACGCCCGTCACCGGTATGCACCCCTCCACTCCTCATACAACTCGTGCCTGGGCCTGGCGGAGCTGGAGGCGCGCGCGCCGGCGCCGCCAACCTGTCGGCGCGCATCGGGCCCGCCGGCGGCCGCCGCGGCTACACGCCCGTCACCGGTATGCACCCCTCCACTCCTCATACAACTCGTGCCTGGGCCTGGCGGAGCTGGAGGCGCGCGCGCCGGCGCCGCCAACCTGTCGGCGCGCATCGGGCCCGCCGGCGGCCGCCGCGGCTACACGCCCGTCACCGGTATGCACCCCTCCACTCCTCATACAACTCGTGCCTGGGCCTGGCGGAGCTGGAGGCGCGCGCGCCGGCGCCGCCAACCTGTCGGCGCGCATCGGGCCCGCCGGCGGCCGCCGCGGCTACACGCCCGTCACCGGTATGCACCCCTCCACTCCTCATACAACTCGTGCCTGGGCCTGGCGGAGCTGGAGGCGCGCGCGCCGGCGCCGCCAACCTGTCGGCGCGCATCGGGCCCGCCGGCGGCCGCCGCGGCTACACGCCCGTCACCGGTATGCACCCCTCCACTCCTCATACAACTCGTGCCTGGGCCTGGCGGAGCTGGAGGCGCGCGCGCCGGCGCCGCCAACCTGTCGGCGCGCATCGGGCCCGCCGGCGGCCGCCGCGGCTACACGCCCGTCACCGGTATGCACCCCTCCACTCCTCATACAACTCGTGCCTGGGCCTGGCGGAGCTGGAGGCGCGCGCGCCGGCGCCGCCAACCTGTCGGCGCGCATCGGGCCCGCCGGCGGCCGCCGCGGCTACACGCCCGTCACCGGTATGCACCCCTCCACTCCTCATACAACTCGTGCCTGGGCCTGGCGGAGCTGGAGGCGCGCGCGCCGGCGCCGCCAACCTGTCGGCGCGCATCGGGCCCGCCGGCGGCCGCCGCGGCTACACGCCCGTCACCGGTATGCACCCCTCCACTCCTCATACAACTCGTGCCTGGGCCTGGCGGAGCTGGAGGCGCGCGCGCCGGCGCCGCCAACCTGTCGGCGCGCATCGGGCCCGCCGGCGGCCGCCGCGGCTACACGCCCGTCACCGGTATGCACCCCTCCACTCCTCATACAACTCGTGCCTGGGCCTGGCGGAGCTGGAGGCGCGCGCGCCGGCGCCGCCAACCTGTCGGCGCGCATCGGGCCCGCCGGCGGCCGCCGCGGCTACACGCCCGTCACCGGTATGCACCCCTCCACTCCTCATACAACTCGTGCCTGGGCCTGGCGGAGCTGGAGGCGCGCGCGCCGGCGCCGCCAACCTGTCGGCGCGCATCGGGCCCGCCGGCGGCCGCCGCGGCTACACGCCCGTCACCGGTATGCACCCCTCCACTCCTCATACAACTCGTGCCTGGGCCTGGCGGAGCTGGAGGCGCGCGCGCCGGCGCCGCCAACCTGTCGGCGCGCATCGGGCCCGCCGGCGGCCGCCGCGGCTACACGCCCGTCACCGGTATGCACCCCTCCACTCCTCATACAACTCGTGCCTGGGCCTGGCGGAGCTGGAGGCGCGCGCGCCGGCGCCGCCAACCTGTCGGCGCGCATCGGGCCCGCCGGCGGCCGCCGCGGCTACACGCCCGTCACCGGTATGCACCCCTCCACTCCTCATACAACTCGTGCCTGGGCCTGGCGGAGCTGGAGGCGCGCGCGCCGGCGCCGCCAACCTGTCGGCGCGCATCGGGCCCGCCGGCGGCCGCTGCGGCTACACGCCCGTCACCGGTATGCACCCCTCCACTCCTCATACAACTCGTGCCTGGGCCTGGCGGAGCTGGAGGCGCGCGCGCCGGCGCCGCCAACCTGTCGGCGCGCATCGGGCCCGCCGGCGGCCGCCGCGGCTACACGCCCGTCACCGGTATGCACCCCTCTGAAGAGTCGTTAGTATTAATTAAAGGGCCAGGGCAATCATTAAGATCAAATCTTTATTCCCGACATTAGACATAGACAAGAACATGACAGAAGCATGATACAACGTTATAACCTCCATACACTACATTACTCTCTTCTAAACAAACTACCATGGAACCCATCTAATTCCGCGTTACAATATGGACCATCTTTAACTTAACATGAACATTAAACAGCCCTTACTCTCTTCCCAACGGACATTAACAAAAACAAAAAATAAAAACAATAGTTAGATATTAAAGAACATCAAGAGTACATTTTTTTACAAATTAAATTCAACTTATGGAAATGTAATGTATACATAGGTACCTAACTAGAACTTATAGGTTGGAGGATTTCTAAGCCTACATTGTCTAACCGGTCGTGGCTGAGGTAGTTCAGGGGATGACATAGGAGACAAGAAAGGACTTTCACTAGCATCAGATTCAGGTGATGCAGACGGCGTTTCGAAGCGCGCGCCCCTTGGATGGATCGGGATTGTCGCCCCGTGCGTCGATGGCCGGGTAAGCTGACTATGCTCAGGCGCTGCTCCGCTCTGCGGTACATTATCTGGAACCTGTAAAGCTGATGTGTCGGGTGGGCAAACTAAGATACTCGATCGCCGCCTTAACTGATCGATATGCTTATGACTAGGCCTACCCAAATTATCGGCAACTGTATAATCAGTTGTACCCGCTCTTTCGATAATTCGACCTGGTAACCATTTTGCCTCGCCCTGGTGCTGGCGCAGCCAAACTTGATCTCCCACCCGAAAAGCACGATCCGAGCCTAACGTGTTGGATACCTGATTCTTTTGGGCAGAATGTGTATGTTTCTCGCAGTCCGGTCGCAGAGCGTCTAGTTTAGTACGTAATTGCCTATTTATCATTAATGATGATGGACTTTCCCCAGTGGTGCAGTGAGGTATACTGCGATAATGAAACAAAAATAAATTGAGAGCCAAGAGAATATTTTGCTTTTGCCGCACTGCTTTCTTAATAACCCTTTTAATTGTGCGAACTGCGTTTTCTGCGGCGCCATTGGAGGCAGGGTGATACGGAGCCGAAAATAAATGTTCAATGCCATTACTTGACAGATACATTGAAAATTCCTTACTAGAAAACGGCGGTCCGTTATCAGATACGATTTGCCTTGGAATTCCCCAACGAGCAATAACTTCACTTAATTTTTCAATTGTGCTGCTGGCCGAGGTGCTTGGTACTGGAAATACCTCTAACCATTTAGTACGGGCATCGACCATAATCAAGTATGTTTTTCCAAACAGAGGCCCTAAAAAGTCCATGTGAACACGGGACCAGGGCCGCGCAGGCCACGGCCACGGACACGGCACGTGGCGTGCGGGCGCATCCGCTTCGGCGGCGCAAACGGCACACGCACGGCACATCACCTCCACCGCTTCATCTATGCCGGGCCACCAAACATAACTTCTAGCGAAAGCTTTGGTCTTTACAATTCCCATATGGCTTTCGTGTAAAAGTTTTAAAACCCTTCCTTGGCAACCCTCTGGTATAACTACGCGGTGTCCCCACATGACACATCCTAATTCTTCATACAGTTCTAATTTTCTATTGTAATAGGGTTGTAAATTCTTCATTTCGACCTCGCTAGGCCAGCTTGATCGTATGTAATTTAAAATTCGACCTAAAATTGGATCTCGTTTTGTCTGCGTCTTGATATCATAATAGTCTAATAAGAGTTCATCCTGCGCAAAATGTAAAAATGTCTGCTCTGGCGGTGACTCATCCAGCGAGGACTCATTCTTAACCTGTACCGGTAATCGCGACAAGGCGTCCGCCCCGTTTTCATCAGTACGAACGTATTCTATGTCATATGTATACGCAGACAGCTTTATCGCCCATCGCTGTAACCTACTAGCTACCATAGATGGAATACCCTGCTTCGGACCAAAGATGCTAACAAGAGGTTTGTGGTCCGTTTTTAATGTGAAACGCCTACCATAAAGGAACTGATGCAATTTTTGCAAACTAAACACGATGGCTAACGCTTCCTTGTCAATTTGCGAATAATTACGCTCGGCGTCATTGAGAGAGCGCGACACATATGCGACCGGCCTCTCCCACACCTCGCCGGGCCGCACACCAGCGCACGGCTGCGTCAGCACGCCGCTGATTCCGCGGGAGCTAGCATCGGTTGTCAACGTCAATGGCTTGTCTTGATCGTAATGAGCGAGTACTTCAGCGCTAACTAGAACCTTCTTTATTTTTTTAAATGCTTGCTCACAATTTTTCGTCCACTGCCATGCCACTCCCTTCCTAAGTAAATCGTATAAAGGAGACAGAACATAACTCAATCTTGGCACAAACCTTCCATAGAAATTAACTAGGCCCAAAAACGACCTCAAATCTGTAACATTTTGTGGCCGTGGGATTTTTACAATAGCTTCAATTTTGCTCGGATCTACCTTAATGCCATCTTTTGAAATCACATATCCCAAATATTGCACCTCTTCCGCGAAAAAGGAACATTTAGGTTTTTTTAATTTTAGTCCATGACTATGCAACCTTTGTAAGACTCGCTCTAATGTTACCAGATGCGATTGTTCATCTGGTGACCCTATCAGGATATCATCTAGGAAAACCTCAACTTGGGGAATGTCTTTCAGTAAGTTGGACATAATTCTCTGAAAGATGCCTGGTGAAGATGAGAGTCCAAACACTAATCTATTATATCTAAACAACCCCTTGTGTGTGTTTATAACCGTATACTGTTTCGAAGATTCATCTAACTCCACCTGATTGTAGGCTTGTGTTAAATCAATCTTTGAAAAGATACGTGCTCCATTAAGTCTAACTAACAGATCATCGATCTTCGGAAGCGGATACCTATCGATCAGTAAGGCGGGGTTCAGACTTATTTTATAATCTGCACATATCCGCAAACCGCCATCAGCTTTACGCACCGGTACGAGCGGCGTAGCCCAGTCCGAGGTATCAACGGGTTCAATAACTCCGTTGCGCAGCATCTCGTCCAACTCCTGATCCACCCGGTCCCTCAGCGCGTAGGGCAGGGGTCGCGCGCGACAGAACACCGGCTGCGCGCCTTCACGTACCCGTAGTGTCGCCTTACTACCAGTGAAAAGCCCCAACCCACCGCTAAAAAGCTCCTTATACCTGTCAAATAATTTACACAATGCGTTATTACCTATATTTTTCGACACAATATGAAAAACCGGGATCTGTATCCCTAACTCTGTTAACCAATGTCTGCCTAGTAGTGACGTCGTTCCACCCTCAATAACAAACAATTCCAGAGTTTTTGATCTGCCTTCATGTTTAACTTCCGGTTTTATAACCCCTGAAGGTTGTATCCTACTCCCATCATAAAACTTCAAAACTAAATCGCGAGGTTCCAACGATCTATGAGAAAAGTATTTTTCATAGGTTGCCCTACTTATACATGACACTGCCGATCCCGTGTCGACTTCCATGTTGATTGCCTTGCCATCTATGCACAAGCACATGCTCACCGGTCTGTAATTGCTCAGGCACAGATGATGAAAATCTTCTACATCGGAGTCCGACGTCCTTTCCTCATCATCTGGGGTAACGTCGCCCCCCGCCTGCACGTGATGCACCGTGCGCCGTGGGCCGCGGGCGCCGCCGCCCGAGCTGCGGCCGCCGTGGCCGTCGCTGGCGCCGCTCTCGTCCGCCATTCTTGTGGGACATACACGTTTTAAATGCCCCACACGTCCACATTTTCCGCACGCAAACCTTTTATAGCGACATTTTTCGGTGCGGTGGCTTACTTTTCCGCAAACTGCACACACTGTTTCATTCGTTGATACCCTATTGTCGGCGCCCTTACTAGTAAACGGTCCGCCCTTACCACCTTTTCCTTTACTCTCGCCACGCAGCTGCACGGGGGAAAACGAGTTGATCATCGATGGTTCCGCTCTCGCGCCATCGCTCTCGTTTACACGTGGCCGTTCTACCATAGCTGCGTCTCGCTCTGCCGCTTCCAACGAAAGCGCGAGAGTAACCGCCCTTGAGTAGGTAAGTTTCATTTCAGCAAAAAGTCGTTGTTTGATCGTGTCATTTCTCAATCCACATACTAACTGATCACGAAGATTCTCTTCTAAAGAAGTTTCAAACTCGCAATATTTTGAAAGCTTTTTGAGCTCCGAAAGATATTGGGCAACTGTTTCCTCCGCTTTCTGTCGCCTCTCTCGAAATCGGTATCTCTCTGCCATAAAAGAGGGTTTCGGCTCGATATGATTTTTCATAATCTCTGTGACCTCAGCGTATGACATCTCCCCCGGCTTCTTCGGGCTGCACAGGTTACTTAACAACTCATAAGCCTCGTTACCCATTACTGCGATCAGCGTTGGTAGTTGGATGTCATCCTTGATGCTATTGGCTTTGAAGAACATATCCAATCGCTCTACGTACATACCCCAATTACCCGATGACACGTCAAACTCCCCAATTTTGCCAAACGACATGTTTTTTTCAATCCTCGTCGCCAGTGAAGAGTCGTTAGTATTAATTAAAGGGCCAGGGCAATCATTAAGATCAAATCTTTATTCCCGACATTAGACATAGACAAGAACATGACAGAAGCATGATACAACGTTATAACCTCCATACACTACACCCTCCACTCCTCATACAACTCGTGCCTGGGCCTGGCGGAGCTGGAGGCGCGCGCGCCGGCGCCGCCAACCTGTCGGCGCGCATCGGGCCCGCCGGCGGCCGCCGCGGCTACACGCCCGTCACCGGTATGCACCCCTCCACTCCTCATACAACTCGTGCCTGGGCCTGGCGGAGCTGGAGGCGCGCGCGCCGGCGCCGCCAACCTGTCGGCGCGCATCGGGCCCGCCGGCGGCCGCCGCGGCTACACGCCCGTCACCGGTATGCACCCCTCCACTCCTCATACAACTCGTGCCTGGGCCTGGCGGAGCTGGAGGCGCGCGCGCCGGCGCCGCCAACCTGTCGGCGCGCATCGGGCCCGCCGGCGGCCGCCGCGGCTACACGCCCGTCACCGGTATGCACCCCTCCACTCCTCATACAACTCGTGCCTGGGCCTGGCGGAGCTGGAGGCGCGCGCGCCGGCGCCGCCAACCTGTCGGCGCGCATCGGGCCCGCCGGCGGCCGCCGCGGCTACACGCCCGTCACCGGTATGCACCCCTCCACTCCTCATACAACTCGTGCCTGGGCCTGGCGGAGCTGGAGGCGCGCGCGCCGGCGCCGCCAACCTGTCGGCGCGCATCGGGCCCGCCGGCGGCCGCCGCGGCTACACGCCCGTCACCGGTATGCACCCCTCCACTCCTCATACAACTCGTGCCTGGGCCTGGCGGAGCTGGAGCGCGCGCGCCGGCGCCGCCAACCTGTCGGCGCGCATCGGGCCCGCCGGCGGCCGCTGCGGCTACACGCCCGTCACCGGTATGCACCCCTCCACTCCTCATACAACTCGTGCCTGGGCCTGGCGGAGCTGGAGGCGCGCGCGCCGGCGCCGCCAACCTGTCGGCGCGCATCGGGCCCGCCGGCGGCCGCCGCGGCTACACGCCCGTCACCGGTATGCACCCCTCCACTCCTCATAAAATCAGTTGCCCTCATCATCATCAGCCATAAAACGTCCACTGCAGAACAGGCCTCCCCCAAAAATGGGGGGTGTGGTCGAACCACCTTTTTTGTACTGAATTGTGAGTTATGTCAGTTTTAGAAAAGAAAGAATAAAACTCATTTGGCTTAAAATAATTAATTTTATTATAAATAAGATTAGTCAGCCAAATAGTGGTCCTTCGAGTTAAAAAGTATACCAGTACGCAAAATAATGGTGCTATCGAGTTAAAACGATAAAATAGCAATTATATACATTATTTAAAATTTTCTCATTTTTGTACTAAAATGGTCGTAACCCGCAGTCAAACGCAGTTAGTAGTTTCGTCTACCGATGCACGCAATGCTCAAAATACAGGTAACGAATCGACCGCAGGCACCTCAATAGCTGGGGGCAACAATGTGAGCGAAGCAGCGGCGCCGCGCGAAACTGGAAACGTTTCGACGGTTTCTACAACCAGCCACGCTCCGCGTCCGCTCCGCTCTACATCATCGCGCACGAGCCACTCGTCGGCGACGGTTACTGCGAGAAAACTCGCAGCAGAGGCACAGCACGCCCGTCACCTCGCACGATTGGAGCTGGCTGCGCAAGAAGCACAGATGAGGGCGGCGCTGGCAGCAAAAAAGTTGGAGCTTGAACGAAGCACAGCCGACTTAACATACCAGGCTAAACTTGCGGCGATTGACGCGCGAAGTGACGATACAATAAGTGGTCGGGATCGAGGTAGTATTAAACAATGGTTACAATCGACAACTAGTGAAAATATCGTGCCCGAAACTTGCAACGAAACCTACGATTTCTTACCGAAAAACCAACTCGACAACCCAACTACGGAGAAAACTATATGTCAAATTCATAATAACCCCCAGTCGGGGCCTACTAACATTGTCAATTGTTTACAGACACCTTCATCGCACTATAACGAAGTAGGTAACGATGTCGCCGCAGCCCTACGTTTAGAAGCAGATCACCCGTCCATGCCGAGTCAGTACCGAGACATCTACGCGGCGACCGACGTTCCTACCCCTTTCTGCTGTCACCAGAATGGCGCGGATAGTGTCTCACGACTAGTAAACGTTTTTCAAAGTTTGGTAGATAAGGTCGAACCCAATAACAGACGTAGTAAATGTTATATTAATCTTCCAACCTACGACGGTAAATCCCCTTTGGATTGGCTGGTTTTCAAGCGTTCGTTCTATAATTCACATAGATCTTTTACAGCGGCAGAAAACCTAGCTCGTTTGGGCGTGGCCCTATCGGGAGTTGCGCGCGACGCGGTCTGCATGCTCCTCGCGACAGCAGTAGAGCCCGACGTTGTCATGCAGGAGCTGGACAGGCGGTTTGGGCGTCCGGAGCAGATTGTGTCGCGAGAGGTTACGTCTATCCGCGCACTGCCTAAGGTCAATAACGATCTCAAAGATCTTACTATATTTGCTTCTCGTGTACGTAACTGTGTTGAAGTAGTCAAGCTTTTGAATAAAACGGACTATTTACGCTCCCCGGAGTTATTCGAAACACTTATTACCAAACTTCACCCACTGTTACGTACACGATGGCTAGACTATGCTGCAGCTCGTGCTGCCGTCAACGAGCCGTCCAGCACTGCAAAAGTTGAATTATTATCGGATTTTCTGTTGCGGGAGGTGGATCTACACATTAAGTTCGACACGCCCGTCGTAACGCCGCACCTGCTGCGGGACTCGCACGAGCGTGCCCACACCGTATCTGAATCGGAACCAAGGCCACGCAAAGAATCGAACTTTGGTAATTATCAGTCTAAAAACATAAAACAGGATAATCATAATAATCCATGTGCCCTTTGTAAACAATGTCATGATTTGTCTACGTGTGACAGATTTAAAGCGATGACAGTAGAGGACCGATGGCGTTTTATCAAAGACAATAAAATATGTTACCGATGCTTGAAAAAAGTTTTACATAGTTTTAGGTTGTGCAACAAAAATAAAAATAAGTGTAAAATAGAAAATTGCTATCGCAAACATCAAACTTTGTTACACAACCCAAACTTTGTTCCGACATCTTCGCATACCAGCGAACGCGTAAATTGTACTCGCACGTCTCAAGAGATGTCAGAAGCTGTCATGTTATTCCCCACGACAGCCGTCCCAGAACAGAACATGGTTCATTTAAGCGTGTTGAACGTGAGCCCTACGCTCCGGCCACTCTTGAAGATAGTCGCAGTAACAGTTTCTGGGCCAGCAGGAAGTGTGGACACGTTCGCACTCTTAGATGACGGGTCCACGTCAACATTCATAGACTCTGACATCTCCTCACGCATAGGCGCAGAAGGACCTAAGGGACGAATTCACCTCGATTGTGTAGGTGGTTTGTATCAAGATACGTCTGTACAATATGTTGATTTTAAAATAAAAGGCCGACACAGTAGTGAAACTTTTACGATAAATAAAGCTCGGTCAATTAAGAATTTAGGCATTACATGCAGCCAATCAGTTGGTCTAGATAGTTTGCTTCAATATCCTCACCTATCGGATTTATCCACAGAGTTGTGCTACGACAGTGCAAGTCCTACTTTAATAATTGGGATCGATAATTGGCACTTGTCTGTTGCGAACGCCATCAGGAAAGGCACGAAATCGCAACCGGTAGCAATTCAAACGGCATTGGGTTGGGTTCTCTTCGGATTTACCAGTAGCAGAACGAAGCCCGTTGAATCGTTGTACCACGTGTCTTTGACTAAGGCCGACGATCCCAGGTCGGAGCTCGAAGAACTTATTAAAGCTCAGTACAAACTAGATGCTATTGGAATCACCAAACACGAAGCACGTAGTACTGACGATCAACGCGCACTAGACATTTTAGGTCGTACCGCTCGTCGACTTCCTTCTGGGCGCTTTGAAGTAGGTTTGCTTTGGAAGTCTGATGACACAACGGCACCGGATAGTTATCCTTTAGCATTGTCTAGGTACAAAAGTCTGGAAAGAAAGATGTTGAGGGAACCTGAGTATGCTGAGCGATACCGCAAGAATATCCGTGACACCATAGACAAAGGCTATGCCGAAGAGTGTACCGGAGTAAAACCCACCGGTGTTTGTTGGTATTTGCCACATTTTGGCGTGATTAATCCCAACAAGCCCGCAAAGCTTCGTGTTGTTCATGACGCAGCCGCACGCTCTTCGGGAGCTTCTCTGAACTCAATGCTATTGACAGGACCTGACCTTTTGCAATGCCAACTTAGTATTTTGATGCGTTTTAGAGAAGGAATGATTGCCTTAACAGCTGATATTAAGGAAATGTTTCCTCAGGTAAAAATAATACAGTAAGATAGAGATGCCCAAAGGTTTTTGTGGCGTGACGATCCTTCAGGTCCTATCAAGACTTTTCGCATGAGCTCAATGATTTTTGGCGCCTGTTCAAGCCCCTCTACGGCAATTTACATCACGAACTTAAATGCATCAGAGTTCCGAGAAAAGTACCCTGAGACCGTAGAGGCTATTAAAAGCGATACATACATGGATGACTTCATCAGCAGTGTTGACAGTATAGATAACGCAGCCCGTTTAGCTGCTGAGGTAGACACCATTCATAAACACGGCGGTTTCGAAATGCGTGGTTGGACGACCAACAACCCGGCAGCCGTAGCCACTTTGCCAGACGAGCTGTTATCCAGTGTCGTCAATACTAAAGTACGCGATGTAGACTTGAGTAAGGACTCAGTTTCTCGCACATTAGGACTCATTTGGCAACCAGTTCATGATAAATTTAGGTTCAATTTGGGTCTGCCAAATGAGTTCTCGACTCCTCTAACTAAACGCCAAGCCCTTACACAAGTCATGCGTATTTATGATCCCTTAGGGATCTTGTCACCAATCGTGGTAAAAGGTCGTATACTCTTTCAAAATTTGTGGCGGAAAGGCTTGGATTGGGACGAGAAACTATGTGAAGATGATTGCAAAGTGTGGTATGAATGGTTCGAAAGTTTGAGGTCAATTTCAGAGATACAGATACCCCGGTGGTATAATCAAGGCCTCATGGAAGTTACAGAACGGGAATTGCACGTGTTTTGCGACGCAAGCGAGTCTGCGTATGCCACAGTTGCGTATTGGCGACTTACCGACGTAGCTGGTCGTGTAAAGCTTGCACTTATTGCGAGCAAAGTACGTGTGGCACCTTTGAAACCAGCTTCAATACCACGACTTGAACTGCAAGGCGCTTTGATTGCCACTCGTCTTGCCTCATTTATTGTCGAGTCTCACCGTTTCAAGCCCATTCGACGCTATTTCTGGTGCGATTCCATGACAGTACTGGGTTGGCTACGAAGTGATGCTCGAAAATATAAGCCGTTCGTAGCCAATCGGGTCGGTGAAATATTAGAGAACAGCGTGATTTCTGAATGGCGCTGGGTTCCTACAGATCTAAACGTTGCTGATGATGCTACACGTATTAAAAGTAGTAAATTAAGTATAGAATCGCGATGGATTTCTGGTCCCGAGTTCTTGCTTTCTGCTTCCATCAATTGGCCGTCTGAACCGGCAAGTAGCGTATTTGACAGACCTTTGGAGCAGATAGAATTAAAACCATCGGCACGCACCACTAAATTGTCATCAGCACGCTTAAAATCACCGTCGACCTCATCACTTAGTAATGTCGCTTGCAATTTCAACGCTGTAAACGAGTTGCCCGACCCAGTAGTTGCAAATCCGTCTCATTTTAGCTCTTGGCTTAGAATGGTAAGGGCAACTGCTAGAGCTCACCAGTTCATTGCTGCATGCATCACAAGGGTTCGGGGAGTTTCACACAATTTTATCATCACTCAACATAATCCTGGACAACGAAGCAACTCTACAACTGCCACGTCTCGGATTACCCTGCGGCCACTCTCTGTCCAAGCTCTAGAAATTGCAGAGGTCCATATACTGCGCCAAAGCCAAAAGAATACCTTCAATACGGAAATACAATGCCTATTACGCAGCCGTCCTATACCACCTAAAAGTCGCCTAGTGAACCTGTCCCCGGCTTTAAACCAAGATGGTTTGTTGTATGTGCAAGGGCGTACAGTCGCTGTTGCGGATGTTCAAGATCGTGCTATACGCCCTGTTCTCCTTGATGGTAAAGAACCAACCGTACGCCTATTGATCGGTCATTTCCATGGCAAGTTCGCCCATGCCAACACTGAAACAGTCATAAATGAACTCAGACAACAATATTGGATATTGGGACTAAGGAACGCTGTAAGATCACTTGTACACAATAATTATTGCGTGGGAAACCCTTACAACCAACAATGGGAGATTTGCCTCAAGCTCGGCTGTCACATCATCAGAGACCTTTCTCGTTCGTAGGGGTGGACTATTTCGGCCCTTTACAAGTAATGGTTCGTCGTAGACAGGAGAAAAGATGGGTAGCGTTATTTACATGTTTGACTTCGAGAGCTCTACACCTTGAAGTGGTACATAGTTTGTCAGCTGACGCAGCTATAGTGTGCCTCCGACGCTTTATCGCTCGAAGAGGGACGCCTTGTCAAATATTTTCCGACAATGGAACCGCATTCGTTGGCGCGAACCGACAGCTACGCGCTCTATACGATGAAGCTGTTACAGATTACGCCTCAAATAACAAAATTGAATGGAAATTTATTCCCCCATCAGCACCGTTTATGGGCGGGGCATGGGAGCGGTTGGTGAAGAGCGTGAAAACAGCTCTTAAGGTCACGCTTCGGGAACGAACGCCATCTGATGAAGTTTTTCTTACTTTATTGGCTGAAGCCGAAGCCCTCATAAATGCTAGACCCCTGACCCATGTGTCACCTGATGTTAACGATCCGGAGGCTTTAACGCCCGCACATCTACTACTCGGTTCGTCCTCGGGCCGCCCAATCCCAGCTCGGCTCACTGACTCCGATCTTTGCAGCAGAAGCGGCTGGCGCAGGGCCCTAAGATTGGCTGACCACTTTTGGCGGCGTTGGGTGGTTGAGTATCTGCCGACCCTGGCTCCACGACGTGTTCGAGGCTCCCCAAATGCGACTGTCAAGGTTGGAGACCCCGTTTTAATCGCTGACGGAGACCTACCGAGGGGCACTTGGCCACGAGGCATCATTTCAGAAACCTTTCCGGGCCGTGACGGAACCGTAAGGGTGGCAAATGTTAGAACGGCCGCAGGGATACTACGTCGACCTTTAAAAAAAATTGTCCTCTTGTAAAAAGGGGGAGGATGTGGTCGAACCACCTTTTTTGTACTGAATTGTGAGTTATGTCAGTTTTAGAAAAGAAAGAATAAAACTCATTTGGCTTAAAATAATTAATTTTATTATAAATAAGATTAGTCAGCCAAAGGGGGATTTGCCATAGTCGCCACGCTTGGCAGGCGGGTTGGCCACCGCAGTTGGTCATGATAGTACTCGAAGGACGCTGCCGCCCGTCCTTCGTTTGGTCCCTCTATCGCCTTTTACGACACCCACGGGAGGAGATGGGGTGATACTATTCTTAGCCGTCACCACACGGACTACCTCAAGTTGGCCTATATTCTATGACAATTGTTGCGCATTCCATGATAGCTTATTCTAGCAAAGCTTATAATATCTATTTTATTTTTCAAAGTATTTCTCATCTTTGGGTGATTTAGTGATCATCAGATTGACAAATATATCTTTATCTACACTCATATCATAAAACCTCCATAATGTAATCAAAAACCGTAGGAAATGACCAGCATTATGACAACCAATTAGGTAAAACCAGTTCTGTAATGTTATTACAGTATCGATTTTAGTATCGTAATGAGATTAAATTTGGAACAGCTGTCAAAACTCAAGTGGGTCTCTCTTCTAGTATCCATAGATATTAAAACAGTTACTGATACGAAACATCAATTCAGTATGTTTTATTAATATAAACTGCACGTCATTTGATCTCGAGTGACATTAGAAAAAAGACTTCATTCGTTTGTCTATGATTTAAAAAAAGGAATGGTCTTGACGGAGGATCGAATTGCCGCCATTACTGCTTTCATTCATGTTGGTATTTTTGCTGAACGAAAGTAGAATTGTAAAAAGTTGTTTGTAATTTACAATTTAATTGAAAATATGAATAGTAGTCTTCTCGGAGTGACTGTGTGATGTGAAAATGCGCCGGATATCGTAAATGCAGCCACGATTGCAACAAATAACTTGTTGCCAGCAAATATTGTTTCTGAACACATCATGGAGGATTTATAATATGTGTGTAGATAAAGTTATGTATACAACTCTGTATAATTTGGCCTTAAAACACACGTGCGATCTTATTATGAAACTCGCTAAAAGCTCGTTTCATAAAACCGCACTAGTGTTTTAAGGCCTATCATTATGCAACCGTTGCATAAACTACAATTACAAAATTACATCGTCAGAAGTAATGTGTGCTCGCTCATAATAAGTTTATTTGTTATCAAGTAAACTGCTGCTGTAACGCAAAGGATGTTCTGTGCTCATTACCATGATAATGTCTTTAACAATGTATGTACTGATTTCCCTGGATCTAGAGATGAATGCTTATACTGGCTTACATCTTAAAAGAGCGAACTTCATACAAATTATGTTTTTCAACATAAATCTTCTCGATAAGCAGAGATTTATTTACTAACAATATTTATCTTTTTTACAAGCAGACAATGACATAAGTAAAGGATTTTTGCCGTATGGTAACTATTAAAGACCCTATTATCCTATTTTAATTTGTAGTATTCCTACTTAGTTAATTCCTATTTTGAAAATACCACAAACAAGATGTTTAATGATTCTATTAGTTAAGACCGGTAAAAGACAAATTTAAAGTGACCTAGATTACAGTCGAATCACCCATACTTCTTATTCTTATTTGGTAAACAAGTTTCTAACCTCAAAATGTACAATTTCTGGGTGAAACAGCTGTTTTATCCTAAATAAAGCAATCCTAGGCTAAAATTGGCAAAATTACGCCTTAGATATTATCGAGTTGCTTTATTTGCAAGGAAATAGCAGTTTTAGCCAACAAAGGTGCATTTTGAGGTTAGAAACTTGTTTACCAAATAAAACAAGTATGGATGAATCGACTGTATGTAGCTGGAAATTTACCGAAGTTAACTTTTTGTGTTAACTTTAACAGCCCGTACTAATAAATCTTGCCCACAATAGGCTAATCATATGTGTAGCCATCACAACTGTAATAAAGATAAACAAGTCTAGTTATTTAAGGTAACGATTGAGTGCATAATTAGAAAGACTTTATGTTGTAGCGTAGCTATTATTGGTTTCATTCATACTTTTCACTAGAATTAGTCCCATTTAATTGGTACATTGGTCCCATAGGGCACCCGTCGTGGGGCATCGCGTGGTACATCAACGACCAGCTCATTCCGGAGATCTACGTGGAGCGCGGCAAGACCTACACCTTCACTGTGGAGGGCGGGGACGACCGAACCAATCCTGCTAAGTAAGCGATTTTGACCTTTATTAGCTATTAGGGAACCCGCCACAGCTTCGCCGGCGGTATTTTCCATACAATCTTTATCACCTCTTTCCACCCCTTTAGGGATGGAATTTATAAAAATTCTTCCTTAGTGCACTTCTAGGGTGTTCGAGGAATATATCCTCCAATTTTCAAACCCCTAGGAACACCCGTTTAGGCTGTGCGTTGTCTATGAGTGAGTTACGGTACTGTTTTATATATATTGATTGCTCGTAACTTCGTTAACGTAAGATTTGTTTATTGCCTAACCCTCGGGAACTTTAACTTGAACTTACCAGTTTATACCAAATCGACTTTAAAGTCAAAATATTTGCACAGATTTCTATAAAAACTGCAATTTAATCTCGAAAGAATCCAGTTCTAGATTTTAGACGCACTATTTTCTTCAGGTTCCACCCGTTCTATATCAGCGACTCTTCAGAAGGCGGGTTCGGACAGAAGAAAGAGGAAGACCAGCGCAAGCAGCGGTTATTCGCCGGCGTAGCTTTTGACAACGAGGGGTACCCGTATCCCACTGCCGGTGAATCTTTATGCCACATAATATCTAATAAACATACAGACGTTCCGAATGGCAGCACCCGCTTTCGTTTTCCTATCTGCCGCATGCATATTAATATTACTTATACTTATACATAGCTGGGCACAAGGCCGTTAACCAGTTAATCGTTAATTAATGAAGTTAACATTTCGAGTAACTGATTAAGTTTTAAGCTAACTTCATAATTGTTAATGGACTCATTAACTTTCGCTAAAACAATCAAAGTCCGTTAAACTTTAATAAAGTACCTACTGTTTGCAAAAAGGATACCGCGCGGCTTCATATACCTTACAGTGGATTAATCCATAGGTACTTGTTTTATTTGGTAAACAAGTTTCTAACCTCAAAATGCACCTTCTTTGGCTAAATAACTGTTTCCTTGCAAATAAAGAAACCGGAGACAATACTTTACACGTGACTTTTGCAAATTTTTAGCCTAAGTTTGCTTTATTTAGTGTAAGACAGCTGTTTCACCCAAAAATTGCACATTTTGAGGTTAGAAACTTGTTTACTAAATCAGACAAGTATCTATGGATGAATCCATTGTACCTTATACAGTTGCTTAAAAATAACAGAAAGGCACCTTCCTAAATAAAAAGTGGAATGCTTACGCGACCTCTTTTAAGTAAAAAGTATAAAACCTTTTGGGCTACTGTATTTATGAAAAATAATATAAAATCTTGCAGTGGGCCGCTACTGTGAGTGGACGCATAAAACGACAGACCAGTCGGCGGTGTCGGAGACGTTCGAGGACTACATGAAGACGCTGCAGCTCGAGTGTAACGAGGGCGAGCCTGCCACTCTCAATTGGACAGTGGCACAGGAGACGCCCGACTTGGTCTACTATCAGGTAACATCACGCTACCGTATGAGTAAATGATATGAAATGAAAAAAAAATGTCTAAGTGAGACGAGTTGTTAATGATTTTGCCATCAGGCCATTCCTTGTGCCACCATCAGCAGGCCCTAAATAAATGACAGATTTTTAAATCTACTAGGGTATTCTGAAATGCTAATGGCTTAATATTCATGAATTTATTATGATTTGAATTTTGTTATGAAAAGATGACGATGGCGCTCGTGGCACTTTGTACGTTGTCATACTATCATGAATGTAGCGTAGAAAGTGTTGAGGCTCAAGAAATCCCGCCTTTCTGGTCCCTTCACTGGGAGTAATAAACCAAATGGGAAAAAATAACATTTTGTATATACATCAATATTTCTAAGGACTGGCAGCACTTTAAATTAAAGCAAAGCCACTCATATTTAGTCTCCTTTCCTTTTCTTTAAGTTCGCCGCTATAAGTAATATTTTCCTCCATATCCGTTTTTACTTAACATTTATAAAAAAGCTTAATTCGAAAAAAAGAAATAATGAAGTTACTACACTTCACTTTTTGATAGCAAACGTATCAATGGAAGTTTTTGTTTTGTTGGCACTACTGATTTGCAATATACAATTTCTGATCGTAGCGGCGTTCTGAGTAGTGATTGGCTGGCATTTCTCCTCTTACAACACTTTACTTTATGTATGTGTGAAAAAGGGTTACTACTTTTTGACCAAAAATCTACCATGTTTTAGTGCTATACACACAATAACCTGGGATGGAAGATCCACGTCGTAGACCCGGGGACAGCAGTTCCGTTCCCTGGAGACCAAACCGCAAATCCTAATTCTGCTGCAGATTTTCTACCAACAGCAACAGTGACTATTGTCATTTTGGCAGTTCTTCGCAACATGGCGTCGAGATAAAGATGCGTTGAGTTAATAGCGAGCTCTGTTTAAAAAAGAGGGTAAAAAGAGTCTTCATTTTGTTTGAAATATTTTTATCACTAATATATTGACATAATAGTAAACCTTGTTCAATGAAAACAAGATTTACTGTTAATATATTGAATGGAGATTGTGATATTAATTGTTGGGATAACTTGGGATAGGTGTTGATTAAAAAGCAGAGCTCGCACGAATTTATGTACAGATCTTTTTAAAAATTGGGTAAATAATGTCAATCAGCATTATATCAATTTCATATCAGATACATTTCTATAAATGACATTTTGTGCATCTATCTTTACAATTTAGCTTCAAAATATGAATGGAAATCTATAGTTTAATAAATTAAACTAATAATTATTAGGTATTTTAAGAATGAATAATATACTTATTTACATTTTATGAATTTATAGGGAGAAGCTTATAGGGCTTGACAGTGACAAAGACGTAATTATAAGCAGAAACGTCACAACAATAACATTGACAATAAAACTGGCTAAATAGTAATCGTAAATATATGGGTAGTTAAGTTATACATTATATTAGGTGCATGCCACATGCTTGACAATATTAGATTTTTAAACATTTTGTAAATCAACTATACTTTTAGTATCATTAAGTATCTACTAATGTTAGTATGAAATACATTTGTGACAATACATACAAAATAAGTGGTATAAAGTAAGTTAACCCCATACATTTAATAAATACCTTTTTGGACTTTCCAGTGATGTTTTTACTAAGGACTAAAGAACGAGTGACAATAAGCTTCGTCTATTGAATTGAATTAGGTATAGATCTGTTTCTATATAATGGTAACGTATTTGAAATATCAGTGAATATTTAATAAATAATTACTGTCGTAAAGATTTTATATATATGTATGAGGCTTGCGCATTGTTTGCTGTATATACTAAACAAGAGACAATAATAATGACTTGTTAAATCTAGTATTGATGTAAGTTATTTCTTTAATACTGACAAATTGATCACTTGTGAGATTATTTAACATCTATAGAAGTAAAAATCTCTTTAAACAAGTTTATCATGATTTAATTCATTGTATAGCCTCATTGAAATACTGACATTTACTGTTTTCGTTACAAAGGATAGTGTGCTTAGGTCTTCAAATTGTAGATTCTATTTAAACGTGCATCATGGACGAATAAAACCAGAGGACTACCAATTGCCTTCATGTGATTGCAGTTCATCGTAGCTCAGATCATCGGCATAGGTGACTAAACCCAGTAAATAGGTGGGTCTACAAGAACTAAAAATGGGAAGTAAACAGTGGATCGAAGTTTTTGTGAAAATTTGAAAGAAGACAGAAACGATTTGAACGAATTGCAACTGCAATAGAAAGTCGTCAATAGATGGGGTTACAAAATCATAGGGACGCTTGACTGTAAAGCAATTTGAATAGTGTTCTTGCTTCATTCATCTTTTTCTGCACTAAGACAATATTAAGCTTAATTAAAGGATAATTTCAAGTAATTAAAATGTGATTTGTTTTTGCCTATGAGGTGATTTATGATCTTTAATAACTTAATTATGAAATGTTCGATTTACTAAATGTTAAACTGACAATAAATTTGAAATCGTCGAGTACCTAAAGTGAAAAAATTATAAATTATATTCTGTGTTACTAATAACATTTTAGGAAATTCTTTTCAGGTACCGTCTTAAACCTACTAGATATGCCTATTGTAAAGTTATGTATAGACAATAAAATACTAGAGTAATTTTTAATCATTTTACACTTTGTAGATGTAGTTGTTGGAGCACAAAATTCTTTTAATTGTAAGATTTTTGATAGTATGTAGTGAGAGAAATTTATTACTGAAGTACGAGGAATACTTTTCAATTAATAATTGTCAGAGGTCTGTGCTTCATGTTAAGTGCTTGTGCCTCTTATACAGAATTTATTAAATCAAATATGTATTTAGAGTTACTAACGGCTACTAACTAAACGGTGCTTAATTTTGTTTCTTTTTTCATCTCATATAATTTATAATCCTACTTTTCCTCATAAAACTATGTTTCAGCATGGTTTCAGCTAAGGTTATAAAAACACAAAACTGGTTGCTTAGAGAGATAGTATTTAATATAAATTACAAAAAAAATCTAACTTTAATATTATTTGAAACTCAAAGATAAACAAGGTTTCATATGTACACATAAGTAACCTATACTTGTGTGTACATATGAAACCTTGTTTATTGTAAGTTACTTTGAGAAATTCAGCGGTTACTCAGATATGCTTCTGTATAGAGAAGCATTGCCATAATGATGAAACATTTTTGTACAAAGCCCTAATAAAGTCTTTCAAGGCAATTCTATAAAAGGGTTCATTAAAACTTAAGACCTTTTGGTTCATTTTTTCTATTAGTAACTTGTCTGAAATATTTAAATAATAAATAACACTTTCTCAAACAATCTCTAAGTTGAATCCTTTTAATTTATAAAAAGAGCACATGAGATTTGTGTTACAGGCATAAGCCAAGAAAGCAAATTCATGAAAAAATGAAATGATTTTGTTAGTTGCATTGTTTGAGAAACGCACAATACAGACTTAATGGACTTGGAGTTAAGTGACTCGTTTTTTAGAAGAATTCGATATCGCTTAACTTTTTATATTATACTCTTCTCTCAACTGGTTTCTTCCCGGCCTCTCTAGTAATGTACAGATAAGTCAACTCTTTTTGCGGGCGGCGCTGTGTGCGTGGGCATGTAAAAATGCAGCTTTGATTTGTGTGGCAGTCACGTGACATCCGTCCATACGAGCAACACAAAAACAATCTCACGCATACATAGCGCCATACGCAATCTATACGAACTATAAGTTAGTTTCGTGCATAGATACAGTGGTGCAAGTCTCTAACGTGCACTGTGATGTGTGTGATTCTCCAACGTGCGCAGCGGCTGATCAGCGGATAAACGGAATTATTAATTTAGACTCTAAGGACGAAGCAATTCGGTCTCATTTTGAATGTGCTCATCGCCGTTCAGCGGCTGCGCACGTTAGAAAATAAGATGGCTGCGCTGCATACCAGCACACAGGTTTTCTATGCGTCAATAACGAGCTTATCGCTGCTGACGCAGCACCATCTATTTTGGAGAATTATACCACTGGTCTAAGTGTTGCGGCTATCAGTAGATATAACAATGGTATAACGCGTGACACCAAACATTAGAGATCTGCCACTTGATTGTTGTACCATACCGTGGGTTCGTGATGTCTATAGGCTTCAATAATTATGATAATGATGAACTATGAAAAATCTGAATTTGGACAATATAATGCAAACAAATTGTGATTTTAATTTTATAAGTGATATACATCACGTTTTGTACTAAAGTAGTTTATCAATCAATTATACAGATTAGAAGTATTAATTTAATATTTTACAGAATATAGAATGCTAAGGATTTACTTTTATGTTTGCATGGCCAAGCATTTGTCTATCATTATATATGTATATATAAATTATTTAGTTATGGCAATAAGCTGTTTCACCCCTGTTAGAACAGTTATACCTATTTGGGCTACTGTGGCTTCTATTGGGAGTAATTCCTGGGTCAGGTTGCATTGACATGTATGTAGGTGGCATTCAACGTGTTAAGAATCGTTAAGTTTTTCTGAAAAATAGTTTGGATTGGACATAGGTATTATACTCTTAAATAAATCGGTTATTTCTATGTATATTTGAACAAAATAAAGTTAAAGAGGTTACTTAAATAAAAAATATAATGAAGATCCTTACCTTAAAAACACGTTACTTTTAATAAATTTGTTTGTAATCCGATCGACCATTTATGTATAACCTGTTTTATTATTACGAATAATTACTACAAATGGCTTAAAGGTCTCTGAAACCAGGCCATAAAATCCAAAAAAAAAAATACTACACATGGACATAGGTGGTATTATGTTTTTCAAAATAAACTGAAACTTAGTTTTTATTAAGAGTCTTGAACTGAATATTTTAATAATATTTATATACCTACCTACTATGCATGCAAAGCTTTTGCAAATTTCTTTTTTTTATGATATATAATTAACGATTTAAGTAAGTACATTATGTTATACTGGCAAAAAGGAACCCAATACGGGGTATTCATAATTAAATATTGTTTTTCTGATTAACAGTGGTTTAATGTTGAATAGCTTTAGAAAATACCCATCAAACAAAATGTGATTTTCTTATTCAAAATTACAGGTCATCATTTTAAAATATGTAATTTAAATAAATTACATATAAATGGCTTGAGTCAAATGTAATTTTATAAAAAGCACTACTGTTTCAATTAGTAATTGCTGTTACCTGGTGTAATTATAATAACTTTGACAATAAACACCCTTCCTAAACTAGTATTGTGTTTTATTTCTACGGCCTTTTAGCTTTAAATTTATTCATTTATTTTGATTTGAATTTTGTCATCGGTAGATTGTGGCTTTGCGCACTTTTTACGTTTTCATCCTATCATATATCCAACCACCAGGTTAAAGCCAAAGGATTAATAACCCAAAGTGACCCAAATATTAACAGAAAAAGTCCTTCATATTTTATCTTTGTACATTTATCAACATGTTTTCACAGCTTGTTTTGCTAGTGGCCGGATCAAGTTTTAGCTTAAGCTTACTATTTTCTACTGTTTCTACCAATATAGTAGAAGGAATATTACGCGTCGCACGCATGAACAACTGCGTTCACTGACTCATGTGTTGTAGTTTCGCGTTTATTATTTTTTACTTCAAAATGTGTTTTTGTTTTTATTAAATGTACTCAATAGTCTTTTGCTGTGATATTAATTCTGTGCTGTTATTTAAAAGTGTTTAAGGGCATTGATACCTTCGAGCAGGGAAGCGTGGAACACCTGCTCTATTTTTTATCACAGAGTTAAAAGTTCATAACAAACAAAGCCGTACGATGACCGAAAAAGTAAGTACATGTGAATTTATTGGACTTCCATCAATTGTAAACCTCTTTATTGAAGGTATTATGAAACTGTCTGAAAAAATCCCACGTTTGAGTGAAAGTAAAAAATTAAATTCACACCTGGTGTGTCATAAGAGATTCCGCTCATTTGGCTTTTTTAAAATGAAATTGTAAGTTTTATTTTACGATATAAATGATACAAAAATCTTATAAATACCTTTTCGGTTTTCCAAATTAGTTTGAAGTGCAATATTGTGAAATTATGTATCAGGTTAGGATTGAAAAGTGATTAATAAAATAGTAATATTGTTGTTCGTGTTTACTAATCGTAATAGTAAATTCTTGTACTTTATTTTACATGGAATCAGCTTGTAAGAAGCCTCTGTGATATGGTTTATAATATGATAATAAAACCAGTAAGAAATAGCATTGTTTCCAACAGCTTTTTACTATTTTATTAATGGAAGATATACTCTTAAAAGTATAACTAATAATTCAGTGTTTGTCTACAATACTACCTGCTTTATGAATGTTTGTAACTCTGCTCAAACTAATTTTGACACATTAAATTTAGTAATAGCTCCATTTTCACTACAGACGTATAAAAGCTCTTACAAGCTCATACAAAATTCACTAAGCTATATGAATCATGTCATTTCTAGTAAGCCAAACCCCCTTTTGCACAGCAGAGCAGTTGCTGAGTACTGGTAATAAAATACCAATTTTAATTAGGTGCTGAGCAACAGCACAGTTTACCACGGCTAATCTGTAATTAAAAGAAATGAATATTGAATATAATGTAATGTGTTTTAAGTCAATCAGATGAGGGAGTTTGTGAGCATCAAGGAGTCCCAAACAACTACTATTTAGTATTCCATAATTCAAAACCGGTCATGGTCAGTGTATGGCTCTGTTCTGTAGCCGTTATAATTGAAAACCATCACTTTAGATTGGTTTCCATTCAAAATTATTTTTGACTGCCGGGGTAGGGACAAGGCAACAAAATTTTACATGCCAATGTGTAATATTATTTTTAAAGAGCTATCCAATGCATTTGAGGTTGTATTTATAAGAAAATTTAAATGAGCACTTTCGCTTTAGGAGTATGAGAGAGACCCAAAAAGTACTACTTTTTAATAACTTTATACTTTATCAGTGTGCACGGGGCCATCTGCTATAGTTATACAAAATTTCAACTTTCTAACTTTAATAGTCTTGGAGAAAAAGTAGCTGTGGTAGCTCATACAGATGGACAGATGTACATAGCAAAGCTATTTGGGGAACCAGTTTGACTACAGAACACACATACAACACACACACTTTGACAGATAAATTCTTCATCTGATTTATGTTTATAAAAAGATAGGTAGGTATTAAATATGTCATTGTCAATAGACCTAAGGGGTACCCGCCTTTTAAATGAGAATTGATTTGAATGAATCATTACTGTTATTCCATTAAAACCCTGTTAGATCTGTTAACCTACTAAATCATACAATTAACTCTGTAGAAAATCCAAGAAAACCCTCTACCTGAGCTAGCGGAGCCCGACAAAGAGCCTGAGATGCCCAAACCCAAGCCCGCGGCACCAGAGCCAGCGCCCCCTCGTCTATGTGTGCCATCTCTCACGAAGACTCCTCCGAACGATCTGTACCGGAGACTACTGCCCGCCGTTTTGTTTCTGTTGACATTTGTGACTGTCATGACCATGCTGCTCATTTATATGGATTCCGTTGGTGAGTTCCTGGCAAAAAAGACCTGGTTTTCTATATTTGAACCCATTCACCACCAAAATCATATAATGATTATCTAAATATATGCCAATATTAAAAAGAAATATGCTAATACTGTGTTGAACCTGGTAAATTAGAAAAGAGTGCCACTTGGCGCTTTTTTGTGGAAATGACTTGGCAGGAAAAAGGAAGCCTATCGCAAAATTCGTTCTTTACTAAAGCATGATTGTGGAGTAGCAGCTTGCACGAACCGTCTATGCGAGTGCAATGGTATTATATTTGAGCGCCAGCAACAGAGACGAGTAATAGTGAAGTGTACACAACAGTGTACATAATAGGCATGTTTCCTGAAAATTTTAATTAGTCCGTTATTTATATTATATAAAAGAATATTGAACACATATATTTTTTCTTTTGTCATTTAAACAAAAAATTACGAAGATATAGTGTGTTGAAGTTCCGCGTGACGTCACGACTTTGTACACTTTTTACCATTTAGTGACGTCATTAGCCCCCACTCCCGAGCTTTGATGCGCGTTATCTTTGTCAATTTTGATTGATTTGATAAAGCAAAAAATACGTGTTCAATATTTTTTTATAATCTAACTGACGGACTAATTACAATTACTTAACTATTTTTTTACCCAGGGAACATGCATATTCTCAGCGACTGCATTTTATTCACTAAAGGCCCGGGCAAACCAGACGCGCGGCGGTCCCGCGCTACTTTGATGTGCCATGGTAAAACCGCCGCGCCGTTTTACAGATCGCGCGGGCCCGCGTTGGAAACGCGACGCGCCGCAAACGTGTTTGGTTTTCCCGGGCCTTAAGTGATTCCTCCATTCGTCCCTTAGCCCTCGGCGCGCAGCAGTTCCGCCTGAACATGTCCCGCGACTACGAGCTCGCGCGCATCCCTCAGGAGTCCCCGTCTCTTGTCGCCTACGTGAGACAGCTGCACCTCGCACCGCGCCCGCACCGCGCGCCGCCCGCGCCCGCTCCCACCCAGGCGACCGCTGTGTTGGACAGGCTGCTGGGCGAGCTGGTGAGTACAATTTGCAGGGTATAATAGTACTGTGTATGTGGAAATCGAGTTGCAGACAGATGAGGTAGACCGACGAATATTTTTATAAATAAATACATAATATGTACCAAACAATCATACTCATCACACAAAAATTATCAGTCATCCAGTGTCGGTACAAAACCTCAAACTCTGTACAGGTGGTGTGCAAATGGTTACCTTTTTAACCGACTTCAAAAAAACCGAAGGAGGAGGTTCTCAATTCGACGCGTATATTTGCTTTTTTTTTAGTATGCAAGCCATTACTAGTGCTGTATAATATTCTTGCAGAACTGGTTCATCTATAGGACTCCAGTTACTGTAATCCATCCACTATCATGCTGGACATCCTAGCCTGCTACCGGACACTCGGGCGTTCATTTCTGGTGTGGATTGCAGCATAACGGCACGTTCGTGGAGTTCCTGCCGTTCGGGCCGCGGGAGCCGAGCACGCTGTTCCTGGAGGCGGCGCGCGGCTGGCGCGGCGTGGCGGTGCGCGCGGCGCCGCGCGACTACCTGGCGCTGCGCGGCGCCGCGCGCGCGCTGCACGCCTGCCTCAGCCCCGGCGCGCACCCCAGGGAGGTCAGTGTCCTTCTGTCCTAAGCCTAGGACCTAATAATAACTATGAACGAGACATAATATTCCTGGACTATTTTACACATTTAGTTTTCTTCGCATTAAGAAGGAGATTGTTGAAGTAACCACTTCTTTCAGGGTGTCATTGATATTAATGAAATCTTCCTGCAGTTGGTTCACTTTAAAAATAAGCGAAGTATCATCAGCAAATAAAACTATGTTCCACTTGTTACTTATAAAGCTAGGTAGATCTTTTATATAAACAAGGAAGAGAAAAGGGCCCAAAATAGATCCTTGGGGCACTCTGAGCTTCACAGGTAAATCAGAAGACTGCACTTTGTCAACTACTACTTTCTGAATCCTCTGGCTAAGGTAAGAATTTACAAGGTTTAGTGCTTTAACTGATAGCTCATAGTGCTTAAGCTTGCATAAGAGTGTCTCATGCTCAACACAATCGAATGCATTGGAGAGGTCCCATGCTTCATGGATATGCCTAACAACCATCTGTTGTTATATAACCTACTTAGTCGTGATAGTTTTCCTTTTTACTTCTTTAACTCTTTGTAACTTTAATACCTAGTCTTTGAGATAAAGTGGCTGTGACATGTAGACAGACAGATGGACATGTGGTCCTAGTTTGACTAGGGAACCCTACATAAATCGGTGAATTTTAATAAAAATGTTACGTGGTTTGATGACTATAAAAATACTGGACATAAAAGGAATCTAGTCTTCCTTTTCACAACATGCTCAGGAGTCTCCGGACTGATCACAGTCCACTTTCTTTCTTATAATTTAGATAGGGAAACATACAAAAAGTTTTGACCTGATGTAATTGACATATGTATTGATTTTTCCGCAGGTCACATACAACGAATCGGATGAACATGACACGCTATTCAGGTATGATATTTTTATTTTTAACATTGCAATAAAATGCGTACACAAAATTTGGTGTCTGTGCTGTTGACCGTTGAGCAGTTCCTTTATCTGGAGTAGAGATGCAACGGATAGTGGTTTGGCCGGATACCGGTTATCCGGCATGGCCATTGGCCGGATAACCGGATATCCGGCTGCACATTAGCTATCTCTAAAGTCGTGTTAGCTGGCACGGCCTTCGCGCGGCAAGCAAGTTTCAACTTGTTACGAATTGTAAGTGCGCGGGAGGCCCTTTGAGGTTCAATACACGCTCTATTACGTCAGTAGAAATATTTAAACGTGTACGACGTGATGTTAAGTGAAGTTTTATCTTTAAATTACAAGAAACTAAGCTTTAATTTGATAACTGACGTGGATTTCGATTTTTTCTGATTGTTTTTTATAGGTTTTATCCTATTTCTGATGTAAGCTTTTACTATCCGGTATCCGGCCGGATACTGACTCACTATCCGGTATCCGGCCGGATAGTAAAATCATGGCCGGATAGGCCGGATACCGGATAGTAACCGGATATCCGTTGCATCTCTAATCTGGAGTTTATCCTGGATGTCGATTCAGGTCATGCTTACCATACAAATGCATTGTCATTGGAACAAAATTTTAGCTCAATCAGAAACTAGGAAGTGGGATAAATTCGAGTACAGACCGACACCGGGACAGGTGAAAGTAAATAAAAGTTTATAATATTCACTAACAAACACACTTTCGAATTTGTAATACATATTCTAATACATTTAAATTACTTTTCTTCATTTCAGTCCAAAAGTATGTTCTCTAGAGTTCAAACCAAAAAAATCAAGCCCCAAAGCCGCCTTTCGGGCTCATAACCCGTGCCGCAGAAAACACTCGCTGCGCTCGTGCCTTCAATAGGGAACACGCATATATATGTTTTCATTTTGTATTAGAATGTGCTGTGTAATAGAAACCTATCTGTGTATGCAAAACATCATTATGTTGTTTATTTTATGAGTTATGAAGCTCTGAAAAGTCATTGTTCATACCACTCGCAAAAACACTCCATACAAAATGGATAATAGCTATGACGTCACAGCTGTCTTTAGACTGTACAAAATGTATGGCGTTCAAACGAAATCTGCAATTATTTCCCAAACGACATAAATTTGATGAGCATGTCCAGAAAACTGAAATCAGAACTAAAAAACAATATATTTATATATGCCACTTAAATTTACTTGTCCAGACGCGGAGACTATACATCTCCCTTATAAGTTGTTTACTGTATAATTTGAGCCCATTAGGTTTATTTGTTGCTGCTAACTGCTGAGTTTCTTGCGGCGTTTCTTTTCAGCAGATGTCACGTTTCGAAGCGCTGGTAGATTCAGACATGTGAAAGAGCCCGTGTGGCCTACTTGCAAAATAAATATTTTCATTTTCATTTTCATATGTGTGATGGGTGGTCGGCAGGTCCCGCGTGCTGTGCCTGCCGCTGTACACGGTGCTGCTGGCGGCCGAGGCCACGGACGCCGACTACCTGCTGCTGGGCGGCCCGCCGCACCTGCAGCACGTGCCCTTCGACAAAGTGCGCCTGCAGGTAAGCCACCCTGCAGCACCATTACACCCCGTTCACATGGCATTCAGTTTGGCGGATCTAGGTACTCTAGGGAAACTGCTCAGCGGTAGATCAAGTACGGAGACTTCTTCTGCTCTTGGTGCTAAGTAAAATCGATGGCTTCTAGACTGTTGTTTTATTCTTTCACTATATTTTTCATAGAACGATACACATGTTGCCCTCACGAAGGCGCTTCAACGAGTGACGATCTGATCAAGGGTGGCCGGTGTCCTAATAAATTTCTAAATTAAAATCAAACTTGACATTAACACCGGCATTCACACTTGACCAGTTACATTAACCTACAAAGCAACCTACTTACTTGCTTTACAGTACTAACAATCGGATCCTGCAAAATTGGATCCTGCAAAATCGGATAATGTGTTCACTCACATGGATGGCTGCCCGGTTTTGTAGGATCTTCCTAAACACACTATCCGCCGTCAGCGCGTCCCCGACCGCACCCGCCCCCGTCCGATTCACCGAATCCGATTTTTTGCAGGATTCTTTTACCGAGCTTTTGTGAATGCAAGTATTGAAATACTGTTGCCGCTTAATCGGATCCGGCATTTTATCGAACGACCGGACCGTATTGTAGTCGCAAAATCGGATGACAAATTTTGCAGGATCCGTTTTATTGCCGGACCCTGCAACCGTATGTCTGTGTGAACGCGTGCATTGAAATACTGTTGCCACTAAATTGGATCCTACAAGAAACAGTTCCCGCAAAAGATCGGATGTCTCCGTGCGAACGGGCTCTTACCCTAAGTTTATGCAAACCGTTCTCGTAATAAAAACCGGGCAAGTGCGTGTCAAACTCGCGTGGGGAGGGTTCCATTTCGCACATGATTATCTGGAATAAGGGGGGAGGGGAAGGTAAACGCGGGTGGGTAAAGATTTTGAAGAGGGGCATATTATATTTTATTTCTATAGTAGACGTCTCAGCGACGGTAATTTATTTTTATTTTATATTTTTTCTTCAGGAGATTGTTTTAAATGACTGTGATTACATTTCATCCGTTTGCTCGGCTTTTTGATTATTATTTTTGCATTAAGCTAAAAAAAGAAGTGACAATTCCTCTATTATGTTTATGTATTTTGTGGTCGAGTTGACTGACAGCTCTTTGTTGTCAAACCGCTGTCAAACACACAAAATACATAATAGAGGAAGTGTCACTTTCTTTTTCTTTTTTTTTTTTACTTTAAGGCTATGAAATAATCAAACAGCCGAGCAAATGGCTGAAATGCCATTGCAGTCAATTCAAAAAATGTCCTGAAGAAACAATATGCTTAAAATTAAAATAAATTACCTTTAGATTCTTGGTTCCTGCGACGTCCACTATCAAAATAAAATATAATATGCCCCTTTTCTCAAAACTTTACCTACACAATTCCATACAGCGTATGAAATACGGTTGAAACATTGGATAACGATCAAAAAAAGAATGACGTAACTTTTTTTGAGTTTATCTGATACCTTTCGACGACGCGGTTAGCCTAGTTGGTAGTGACCCTGCCCCCGAAGCTAGCGGTCCCGGGTTCGATCCCCGGTAAGGGCAAATATTTGTGATGAGCACAAATGTTTGTTCCTGAGTCTTGGATGTTTCCTATGTAATTTAAGTATTTATTTATCTATATAAGTATGTATATCGTCGTCTTGTACCCATAACACAAGCCTTTAGAGCTCACTTTGGGACTAGATCGATTTGTGTAAAGATTGTCCCATTATTTATTTATTTGTGGACTACCGCCCGACACCATTTTCTTAGGACACCTGTATATAATCCATGAATGACTTCAGGTGATCGAGTACCGGTCCGCGGACGCGGCGGCGCGCAACCAGACCGCGCGCTTCCTCCTCACCAAGAACTACACCGCCGCGGCCGCCTTCGGCGACTCCGTCATGTTCGCGCTCGCCGTCTGAAGCAACATGCCGGTCAGATCGTGTATCGTACTGTTACCAAAATACTAGATAGTTTCATCAGGGCCTCTCGACATTGGTCTAAGTCAGGGGCACTCAACCTTTTTATCTTGGGCCTGATATACATAATAAAACTTATTTGTCTAAACAGTAGTGTGGAGAAGGTTAGCGGGCCGCAGGTTGACTAGCCCTGGTCTGGTACTGAAACCGATCGATGCCATGGTAACGAGATGACGCTTTGTTTTGGGATGCCAATGGTATAAGTCGCGGCACGAAAGTTGAACTGTGACCTTGAATGCGCAGAGCACATTTTCGGGTCTCAATCGAGGCGCCATTTTAGTTCAACTTATACTTATTCTGGGGATTATACAGGTTATCCTTGCTTGGCTCCTTAAGTGTGACGTTACCTCCAGATTGTTCAATAGATAGACTGTATTGTGATTTCTATTAAGAAATGCCGCCTTGCTGTCATATTAATAAGAGCTGCTGTGTAGAAATAGTAGTTTATGCAACGGTTGCATAATGATAGGCCTTAAAACACTAGTGCGGTTTTCATGAAACGAGCTAGCGAGTTTCATAATAAGATCGCACGTGTGTTTTAAGGCCAAATTATGCAGAGTTGCATACATAACTTTATCTACACACATATTATAAATCCTCCATGATGTGTTCAGAAACAATATTTTCTGGCAACAAGTTATTTGTTGCAATCGTGACTGCATATTTCCGATATCCGGCGCATTTTCACATCACACAGTCACTCCGAGAAGACTACTATTCATATTTTCAACTAAAATGTAAATTACAAACAACTTTTTCTATTTAATTCAACAACAATTCTACTTTCGTTCAGCAAAAAACCAACATAATGGCGGCAATTCGATCCTCCGTCAAGACCATTTTATTTAAATCATAGACAAACGAATGAATTCTCTATTCTCACGTCACTCGAGATCAAATGTCATTCGGTTTATATTAAAAAAATATACTGAATTGATGTTTCGTATCAATAACTGTTTAATATCTATGGATACTAGAATAGAGACCCACTTGAGTTTTGACAGCTGTTCCAAATTTAATCTCATTTCGACACTAAAATCTATACTGTAATAACATTGCAGCACTGGTTTCACCTAATTGGTTGTCACAATGGTGGTCATTTCCTACCGTTTTTGATTACACTATGGAGGTTTTATGATATAGGTGTAGATAAAATTATTTGCGATATATGGTTTAGGTAAAGTCGAACGTGAGGTACTTTGGGTATTTGATAGATCTTATATTGAAATTCTAGTATTTTGGGAACAAACGAATCATATCGGTTGACTGGAAGAGATTACGGCAGAGTATAATCCCCGGCACATAAGATGACCCAAAATGGCGGCCGTCCGCCCACGTAGAACTATGAGAACCGAAAATGTGTTCTGCGCATTCAAGGTCCTAGTTCAACTTACGTGCCGCGAAGTAACCATAGTTGTACGTGCGCGGATGACCGCCATTTTGGGTCAACTTATGTGCCGGGGATTGTAATATTTGATAATTTTTAAACTCTTGCAAGTCAGATGCACTGTTTTAATGGCTATTTTCTAATCTCTTGATACTTCAAGACTGTCCCTTTCACAAATTATTTCTAAATAAATTAAGCAAGATGCCTTATCATTTAGATCAAGAAAACATACAATTATTTGTATAACACTTGCGTTCGATTGAGAATGTGATTTGTACGTAGGTTGTAATATTGCGATGAACAAAGTATTAATTTGGCGTCAAGTGCCTTAGCGTCCAATCTAAAGTGGCTGAATTTGTATTTTTAAGGAAATCATGACCTTTCGTGATAAAGGAAGTTATTCTCCGTAAAATCATTTTTTTTTTATGAATCTTTCTGGGTAAAAAAACGATCGAAAATCAAATAGGGTAACTTTTACAAACTTGCGGGGCGCGACGGGTTTTTACAGCGCTGTGATTGGTGCCTTTGCCTGCCTATAGCCCCGTCGCTTATAATTTTTTGACTCGTGTTCGCAGCGGAGTCGCTCAGATATGCGGAGTCTAGAGTATGTTTCTGGGGAGAGGCTAGAATGTGCTCATTAAAAACGCTGATTTTAGGTAGTTTCTGATTAAGTAGCACTTTATTGATAGCACGTTACAGATGTAGTGCATAATTAGTTTCCATCGTGTTTTATCGGAAAAGTTCGTATTTATCGTGCTCTCTCAATTAGCTTCGGCAGGCCCCCAATTCTCGGCGCATTCTATCTATCTAACAATCGAGATTAAACGTCAGTGCATACAGTCATTTGACGCAACTGTATGAATCTGACGTTTAATCTTGCAATCGACATTATCTCGAAAACACCCAGAATTGGGGCCAGTAGCCATCATACCATGCTGTCATTTTTCGTTTTGACATTTGGCAGTAAATAATAAAGTTTCATATTAATGAATATAAACATGTCACTCATTTAATACAATAATTAATTGACACTTCGGGTCCCGTCGTCTTCCGATTGAGATCCGAGTTTTACCGATGGAAACATATTATTCACTATATCTGTAAATATGTATGAGACAATAATGTCTGAGGTTGTGTATACGCGTCATGCGTAGGGCGTTTCAAACTATCGTACCCGGCTAAATTTTTCCCATTACGAGCTGGGTATGGGCCACTAGAAAAAACTGGTTGCAATAAGGAAGTTTTCTGAAAAAATCTCATTTAATTAGTCCGTCAGTAAGATTATCAAAAAGTATTGAAGGTATTTTTTGCTTTATCAAATCATCATGAAAGTTCGGGTGTGGGGACTTATGACGTCATAAGTCCCCACTTATTGGTACAAAGTGCAAAGTCGCGACGGCACGCGTAACTTCAACGCGCTATATCTGCGTCATTTTTTGTTGAATCGACAAAAGAAAAAATACGTGTTGAATATTTTTTTATAATGTAAATGACGGGCGACTTAGAATTTTTCAGAAAACCTCCTTATTGGAGATTGCATAAAAATAGCTAAATCTAAACGTAAGTTTCACTGTAACTTACTACGGCCTGTCGTTCAATGTGCACAATTTGCTCTTACCGCCAAGTTTCACATCGGGTGCATTGTCGGGATTCTCCTGGGCGATTGGCCTTACTCTATTTCCAGGAAAGAAAGACACAGATCGTAACAAAAAGGGCAACCATGATAGATAATAATTAAGATAATTATTTCTAACGGCAGTTAAGGAATAGCCTTAAAGAAAACGATTAGTATTTAATTCAATATTTCTGCCGATTTTAATAATCGCACCGTTCTAGAAAAAAAAAATTTAGCTTTTAAAGAGGAGTGCGAACCTACGGCTTTTCATATAAAAGGCGATAACGATTTCCACCCCTTAAATGTTAACCGATGTTCACCAATTTTTGATAGGTTGTCAGTCAGAACAAAATCTAGGTCTATTTAATCAATAAATTCAGTTTTATTGTTGTTTCAGTATTCTCATACAAAACTAATTTCGACGATCATTTATTTGACTTTGTTGATCTTTAATCAATATTTGGAAAACGTAGAGACCTAGAGTTTGTTCTGACTGGCAACATAATCAAAAATTGGTCAAAATCGGTTAACATTTAAGGGGTGAATCGTTATCGCCTTTTGTGTGAAACGGGTGATTTTTCCCGTTGGTTCAGTCCTCTTAATCTTAGATAGGGAGCTAGCACATTTACACTATTTAAAAAATTTACACGCGTTTATGGGCGCCGCGCCCGCACTCGACCTTAATATCGTCACTAGGTACTTTGCAAATAACCTCTTATCTCAAAATGAATTAACTAATTATTATTATTAATGGTAACTTGAAATTTTAGTGTTTGTAGCAATACGTATACGTGTACGAAAGACATCTGTAGAAATCAATATTTCCTAATCGGTCCCCCTAAAAACATTGGTAATGACCCCATAATAGTTTTCAAAGAGCTATCCGATGACACCCCATTCGAGGTTGTAGGATTAAAAAAAATGTTTACACTTTACATGTATGGTGGGAGTTAGCAAGGAAAAACAAAAAAAAAATCTTTATCTTTGTGTGCGGGACAAACATACATTCGTACAAAATATCAGCTTAATTTAAATAGATTGACAAAAAGTGACTGTGACATACAGACGGCGAAACATAGTTAACCCACCATAAAAATCGACTTGATTCTGCACGGCTACATCACTAAATATGTCAAGCGTCAGCGATGCCATCTTATTTGGAACCGAGTATAGTTATAGACGAATGAGCGACGCATTAAACTGATTGGTGGATTCCTCGCTCACCTCGCCGATCATTTTCCTCACAGTTGGAAACGCACCGTAAGAGCGCTTATGCACTACGTCCGATCCGTATCCGATCCGAACCCGTTACCTTTTGACCGCCAAGCATGTCTGAGAAGTAACCCGAATTTCAACTTTAAGTCAAGGTAATGAAGGACTTTTACCCTGTATCCGCTGACGGTTGCAGTCGACTGTGGCGGTCAAAAGGTTAAAATACGGTCTGGAGTAGTAGTATCACTATTTCTATGGTTGTTTACGCACTAGGTCCGGCTTCCGTCGTCCGATTTCTCCGTCATCAGTGAATCTCCATTCCGGAGAAGATTATTGATGGACCGAAGTAGTCATAGTATTATTTGTATGAACGCTTGCGCACTGCGTCCGAACCGTATCCGAACCGAATCCGAGCTCGGACAGTGCGGCACAAGGACGCGCGGGGGCCGCGGCAGGCATCCAGTTTAGTTCAGTGCGGCAGTTAGATCAGAGATCGGACTAGTGCGTAAGCAATATCCGAATTCGGTTCGAGATTTCTAGATCCGTATTTTCACGGGTTCAGATCGGATAAGGATCGGACGTAGTGTGTAAGCGCTATATAGGGCGGGTTGTATAAACTTCCGTCCGAACAAATATCAGATCAGTGGTGTGATTCTCTGATTTGCGCAGTGGCTGATCAGCGGATAAACGAAACTATTAATTTAGACTGTAAGTACAAAGTCACTCGGTCTATATTTGATTGTATTCGTCACCGCTGCGCACGTTAGAGAATCATTATTATGTCAAAAACTGTATTGATTTACTGATAGTTGATACAATAATTTTTCAACGATCTTCATAAAACCCGGCCTAAATAAAACTTTTATTAATATTTAATTATGTGAATTTTAATCCATCAATTTTGTATGATTTTCATTCCCAATTATTGCAGTTTAATAATAAGAATTAATCAATTTTGTAATTTAATACCGATATTTTTATTTTTATTTTAAAAGGTTTGATGAGTCATTCCAATTCATTTATCGATTCCTCTCTAATTTTTAACTTTTAGAAGACTGAGTATCGAGTATTATGTTAAAATAACATAGCGACATTTTTTTTTACAAGGTTTAAGTGAATTAATGATTTAATGAATTATCTCAATGAACGTCGCTTAAGTGATCACAATGACAATGAACAAGTTTTATCGATTAAATTAATTTTAGTTTAATTAATAGTAGGTATTAAGATTTTTTTGTTATAAGCTTAGTTTTACGCGCTCAATTTTTCTCAAATAAATGGCTTTAATGAAACTGTCTATAATTCACCCTACATTCAATAATAATTTGACATCCTTAACTAACATTTGATAGCATTCTAGGGAGCGCTGTTCGCTCGCCTTAACATTTAGGCTGGGTGCCATTTTGGTATATGATTTGTTCGTCTTTCATATTGATAGGGATGAAAGTTTATGTCAATACAAATCGATTTGGTCCAGTAAATGAAAGTCATATGTCCTTGCGTTTTTGAATTACAACTTTAAAAAAGTCTGCCAACTTTTTTTTCTATTCTGGGAGTCTTAATAAATCGACTGGACGCAACGAGAACGCTGAACAAATGATTTAGTATAGCTTTTTATGTGTACATTTTTGCAACTAGGTCCCGTTATAAAACAGAGCCCTGCATGTCTGACTCTTCGATGTTCATCGTTTTGAGGATGATTCTGACCATCAGTCCAACAGACAGACACGAACAAATGATTTAGCACACCCTTTTTTTTAATTTTTGAAACGCTTTCAATTGAAAACGCAGCTCTACCATGGTGGCAGACTATTTTTCTGTGGTTCTTTACATTGTCATTAATCGAACAATTCAGGTCTGCCAAGCAAACAAATTGAAATTTTGGCACCCAGCTCCCTAGCTAATTGTTTAGATGACGCTTATATAAGCCAACAACTGCCTCGGCAAGGTTGACACGACGAAAAGGTAATACGGTCTTACAGAGGCGAAGCGTGAGGGTAAGGCGAAGCGTGAGAGTAAAGATATCGCATAGCGATAAAACGTTGCATTTTAAATATAAATCCGTATACTCCCCGAGAGAGTTAATGTTGAATGTTTTCCACACGCTTTGAGCTTCAATATATCCCTCATTAGATATTTCCTCTTGTGTCATAGAGTTATCAAAACATTTCTTAGGAGGGAGGGAGCTTTCTTCATATCTAGACTATGCAATGCATCAACATAATCATAAGGATAAATTTCTTTTTGACGGTAATACGTCAAATAACCTCCTCCTTTTTTGAAGTCGGTTAAAAAACAAAGATCACATTAGACTAACGTGAAAGGTGAACAATATCGCTGTCATTTAAAGTTATACTTAAACTTCAGTTGAAAAACTGAAAAGAGTCTATTTTAAGCTGACTACTGAAATTTTAAATTTGTACTGGTAAGTACTTTGTTATAGTTATATATTTCGGTTTCGTTCTCGATATTACTTTAATTTCTCTCTTGTATTTTGCTAATTCTTTAATGAATAAAAGGGCTTTATAACCACACAAATTATGAAATACCTACCACTGGTATAAACGGAAATACTTGAAATAAAAGATTACAATGCGAGTGACTTGTATATTCGCATACGAATATTTTGAGGTCAGTCGGTTCGGCGCCGATACTGACTTGTGCAGTGCACTGACCCTGTCTAAATCTGCCTTTAGGAAAGTATCTTTAAGGCTTAGGTACTTACTGACCTAAAATGCAACTGTACAATGTCACTGGTTGCACAATTATACTAATCGTCAGTAGATGATATTGACGGACAATATCGTTTACTGACGATCAATACAACTGTGCAATATCACTGGTTGCACAATTATATTGATCGTCAGTAGATGATATTGACGGTCGATATCATTTCAAAAATGAAATTATAAAAAATAGGCTTCGAACTACGATGGGACAAAACCGTCTATCAAAGCTATCTCTCCTGAGCATTGCTTTACTAATTTCAGATAATTCCTGTTTGTGATTATATTTGTTTGTTAAAAAAAATATTTGGTTTCACAAAAAAAAAACTGATTAAGTCGACTGAAAAACATTATTGATTTTATTTGGAAAATAATTAGGGGCTTCACTCCTTTGTTGCTCCAGGCCCCCAATTCTCGCTGCATTCGAGAAAGTCCTTTCTCACAATCGAGATTTAACGTCAGTGCATACAGTCCTTTGACACAACTGTATGCATCTGACGTTTAATCTCGTAATCGACATTATCTCGAATGCGCCGAGAATCGGGGGCCAGGGCCAGTGGCGGCGTGGGTTAGATTGGCAGCCCGGGTGGTTTTGTATTGAACACCCCTACTTAAAATAAAACACCATATACTAAACATGCTTATGGTGTCTGGTGTCATGTCTTGGTCGTAGTTATTTATTGATATGTCTTTAAAGAGGGAGATTTTGTGCGCTTTCTTTGTATGTACCTACGAGTGAGTTGTCGTTGTCACCCCTTGGTGCTCGGCACCCGGGGCGGACCGCCTCCTCCACTAGATCTCTATCTAAATCCGGCCCTGGCCCCGGACTCGAAAAAATGATCCTTTAGAAATGCGCAGGTCCCATGCTATGCTACTGAGGTCAGTACGGGTCGCCCCTCGCCCCGCACGCACCGACGATTGCTCTGTCTAGACGGCTTCGTCGGACCTCTGTATATATTTACTTTGTGTGAGGGCTCTGCTTTAATAATTATGTTAGTCAATAATATCTGAACATCTGTTTGGTTATTATTTATTTATTTTATTTATTTATTTAGATTGTGTACATGTAGTATTATTGGGTGGTACATATTAAAAAGTTCAATACATGCTACCTCTGCAGCGAAAGAGTATAAGAAAGTATAACAATACATAACAATATAAATACCTAAGTATATATCCAAATGACAATTACATTTTGTAATCGGCCATACGACGCTGAAAGCTTGCGAAACACTGATATCGTAGGTACTCAAGTAAGGTTACAAATGTCTTCTTGGGGTTGGGTTCCCTCTATTTGGCATATATGTATTGTCCGAGACTTTTTTAGCATAACAGACCTGGCAAAATCGGTTTTCGCCGGATGGTAATGTGGCAGAAACCTAATTTGGCATAATTTGTAACATCCCGAAAATGAGTTACCTAGTCCGAAATTAAGTTCGCATACTATTATTATGACGGATTATTTTTACGCATAATTCTGTTGAGCAACATTTTATTCGGCACATTATCGATTGTCCGAAACTACCTGAAAAGTAGGTTAGGTTTATCGATTGGCCGAAACTTATTTAATATACTTACTGCTGCCAGAAAGTAGGTTAGGTTAGAACTGCGATCATAACAAAAACGAACTGCTACCAGAAAAGTAGGTTAGGTTAGGTTAGAACTGTGACCTTATCAAAAACTAACTGCTACCAGACAAATCGGTAAGATTAGTTTAGGTTAGCATCGTCGATAATTCAGTCAAATACTGTTATGACAAAACATATTTCTGCAATGATACTTTTCGGAAAAACAATTTTATGCTCATTTAATTTATGCGTATTCAAATATGAATATCCGTAATCAAACTATGCGAATTTAGATTCTGCGATAACAGTTTATGCGCAAAACCTATTGTGGATAGATTATGCCACAAATAATTATTACTTTTAAAATTATGCCAAAAGAGGGTGAACCCTGGGCTACATCAGTGTTGAGCGCGGAACATCAACGAGGGTTCTAGAGCTGGTCGGCGATGGCCATGCCGGTGGCGAAGCCGGCCACGCCGCCCACCACGGCGCCCAGCGCGCCGCCCACGGGCGCGCCCACGCCGCAGAAGCACACGGTGCCCGCCGCTACGCCGATCTTTGCTCCTGCAATACCAAACAAGGACCATATAGTACATTACTGAAGATACCAGTAAACAAGTAAGCCATATTGGACGAGTATGTATTCTATGTATGCGACTCCAGTATGGCACCTATTTCGCTAGTTAGGCATTTTCCTGATTCTTCAGTTTCCTCCTTCGCTAGTTTTGCTAGGATGTCAGTTTCGTGAAATTGTCAGTATTGCGATTCGCTAGTTTCGTTGTTTGTTAGCTTCGCTAATCGAACGGTAGATATACTTATTCGTCAGTTAGACAATTTTGTCAGTTTGCTGTTTTCGTAATCCTTCAGTTTCCTCGTTCACTAGTTTAACTTTTCGTTGGTAGATGAGTAGGTAGGGGTTGGTTTTCATCTGCACTAGTTTCCATATTCCCTGATTGCCAGGATGTAAACATGTCTGACGAATTCTTATTCATTAGCCATCTTATTATTTATGCATTTAGGTATGTTCGCTTTTTGATTGCCGCTCGCTCGTGACAACGTATAAACTAAATGATGAATAAAGAAACTTGCGAACAAGGAAAGTAACGGGTTAGGAACATGACGAAATAGCAAAACTGACAATCTGAACTAACTGACGAACAAGGAAACTTGCCAACTAGGAAACCAACTTAATAGGGAAATTGACAAATCAATGAAGCTGGCAAGTAAAGAAATTGCCGAATTCATAAACTGTCTAATGAGTAAACTGGTGAATTAGTGAAATTGACGAGTAAGGAAACTGACCAGTGGTACGCTAAGTCGCGCCTGGGGCACGCCCCGTGCAGTGCATGTTATGAGATTTGTATCGTACTTACCTACTGGACATTGGATTTTATTTTATTTTTATGTCTTAGGTAATAATTATAATTTTTATTGCTTTATTACATTGTAATGTTTCTATTTAATTTTGTTTGGGTTTCTGTATATATGATGAAAAACAATGTTTTGACTTGAAAAGATGATTTTCTGCTGAGTTTCTTGCGGCTCTTCTCAGTAATGACGGTCCTGTCCGAAGCGCTAGTAGATTCAACGCATTATAATTTATTCATGTGACAAGTAAAAGAGCCCACAGGTGGCCAATTTACTAAATAAATTATTTGAATTTGACAAATAAATAACGAATACGAACGAATCTCGGTTCTTACTTTAACTTTGTTCCGTTCGGAGTCAAGACCTTCGGTCCGTATGGTCCTATGGAAATTTCGAAGAGGCTGGTGGAAGAAACTAGCGACCGGAGAGCTGGCAGCTTCCTCGCACAACGATTACTCGTATATGCAGCGCAGCGAGGAAACGCTGCCAGCATCTTCGGCACAATGCCGCGGGGACTTTTCAGGGTTCCGCGCTTCAAAAGGAAAACAGAACCCTTATAGGATCACTCTCGTGTGTCTGTTCGTCCGTTATCTTACCAACTTCAGCGCCGGCGACAGCGCCCGTGGCTGCGCTCGTGACCACTACGGCGGCCTTTTCTGGGTCCGATGCCTTCCTCGGCATTTCCTGGTTAAAAGTTTACAGTACTGTCCTGTTCTATTTAAAAGGTTGCTATAGATATTATATTAAGCACTTAAATAGATAAACAGTCATTTAATCTAATACCTCATTTACATGCAGCCACTGCCACTGCTCGCGCTGCCATAAATAATTCCCGCATACCCTACTTGCGAAGGCAGCGAGTGTTTACATGCTGCTCCTGACTCACTGCGCGCCAGGCAACGCGAGCAGCAGCGGCAGGAGCAGGAGAAGTGACCCATTTATATACTCGCGCTGCCCACTTCCCTGCTCACTTCGGCTGCATGGGCAACGCGAGTAGCAGCGGCAGGAGCAAGAGAAGTGACCCATTTATATACTCGCGCTGCCCACTTCCCTGCTCACTTCGGCTGCATGGGCAACGCGAGTAGCAGCGGCAGGAGCAGGAGAAGTGACCCATTTACGAACTCGCGCTGCCCGCTTCCATGCCCACCTCCCTGCTCACTTCGGCTGCATGGGCAACGCGAGTACCAGCGGCAGGAGCAGAAGTGACCCATTTACATACTCGCACTGCTCATTTCGGCTGCATGTAAATGAGCCATAATAAATTTTCTGCAAACAGCGGACATGCAGCATGCCAGACACTGGGATTTTGCGTCTCTCTCGAACGAAAAAGATAGTCAGAGAGATAAACGTCTCTGGCATGCTACGGCCGCAGAATTGAAAGAAAAAGATGAGAGTGCATGCGAAAATAAACTTTAATATTGAGCAGTTTAATACAAAGCTCATTGTTTATACTTTGTACTACAAATAAACACAAACATGAATCAGCCATCGTAAGTACCTATTCGACGTGTATGAATACGAGGAAAATGAAATGACGCAATACCTACTTTTAAAAATAGAAAGTACTTAACTTACTATTTAAACACTAAACTCGCATTCCCTTCCCGCTATATTCCCACGGTAAAATGCAGTTTGATAATAACATAAAAACCATCTATCCAAAGTAGGTACGTTTCTGACTAATATCATTGAAAGACAAAAAAAATATATTCTTCAAAATAACTGTATCTACTTATGTTACTTTTTTCGCCAAAACAATCATTTACATAATCAAAACAAGACGCATGTCCCATACAAACTTTTATTTAAGTAGTTCCATTGCTTTGTTAACTAACAATGTGATCGATTTGTGATCGATTTTTTAAAAGTTTATACCTACTTAGGTAAGTATGTGCAATTTAAATGACGAAACAATATTTAAATGTCGGCAATTACGGGTCGTTTTTTTCCCTACCTACTTATTTGTTACTAATATACTCACTGTAAATATGTCTGCAAGCTGTGTATCGCACTGAGATCTCGAAGCGAACTGAATGAACCTTGAACAAATCAGTTAGGTCTTGTCTTGGGTCCTACATAAACTGGTTCTGGATGGCGCCACAAATGTGCGCCTGCGACGCAGACACTACGTCACAGGGTTGCCAACTCTTTAAAGCCTAAATTTAGGGGTAAAATCCCCTAAGTTGGAAAGCCTGCTACGTTCACATCATCACGTTTCTTTTCCTGTTTGGATGTAAGAGGTTACAAACATCACATGCTGGGCCCTGACTGTAACTGGAGCATTTGAAAATATAAAAAGGTCGTGATTGGCTGTTTAAAAATGATCCAATCATGGTCTTTCCGGCTCGCTGTGCTTTGTGTAGGTTAGGTACTTTCCCTACAAAAATACATCCGATTTACGGAGAAGACGGTTAAAGTATGTCTTCAGCGTAAAAGCGTATCATTTTGTCTCTAGCGTCTAAAGTAGTTTCAGTTTCCTTATTTCATTCATTGCCTACAAAACTTATTTGACACGTAATTTTGTTACAGATGACGCGACGTTTTCATGTTTTGTTTTTGAAATAAAATAAACAATTTATACAAGCAAATAATTTTACTTATTTTACATTTTCGAAACTTTAAAACAAGTTTCGTCGAACTTTGATAAAAACTTTTATGATAAAAAAGTCTGGCCAACAAAACGCGATACTGGAAACCGCGCGGAATTTTAAAATGTTGAACCGTAATCCCTTTCAATAAGTCGAATTATGGTTTTGATTCAATTAAATAATAAATAACCGGACGGCAAAAGTGAGTTAAACTCGCGTGGAGATGGTTCCGTACCTACATGATTATCTATTTCCTATGTTAGTTTAAATACTATAGACTCCTTATAGGTTTTCCTGTAATATATAGGTAAAGAACTTATTTCTGTATTTTTTTCAAAATTGTAGGCCCTTTAGTTTCAGAGATAAGGGGGGAATGATAAATTTTCGTTAGTTTATTTATTTGCTTCCCTTTTTCTTAGCTTATACACGTCGAGTTTTTTAAGAAAATGTAGACTCAATCGTAGGGCTCGCTTATTTATTTGTTTTATGATTTATTATAAAAAAGGGTTTATTTATTTATTCTGCATACCTATATCTTATGTCACTTATGTCACTAATGGTTTTGTATTGTTTGCAAACTCTTTATTGTACCTATAATAACTGTTAGTTGTCATGTAATGTTAATCCGTATTATGTAATTAATGTAAACATGTAATATTAAGGAGCACTTGTGTTGTGCATCTGGGTCCAGCTGAAAATCAGCGTTGTGGCTTTGTTCAAGTCGCAGCACATTGCTGAGCTGACCGCCCATTTAGCAATTAAATTATAAAGTTAAGTACCTATTTGTGTTCTAAAAATTTGTAAATATTGCTAAATAAATGTTTTTCTTTCTTTTTTTAATTATTAATACCTACTGATTAACATGTGTAGCTTGCCTGTAAGTGTTAATTATAAGTAAATAAATACCAGGTTCTAGCCCAGCGCTTGTTTCTTTCTTATACATTATTACTATAATGTTATAGTGAACCTCCAGGTCTTTTTATTATGACTTTTAGTGCACGAACATCGCATTATGTATTTTTTTGTATATGATTGTATGTGTTCTATAATAAATAAAAAAAAAATGTAAACCGATTTTGACCAGTGATAGGTTGTCAATCAGAACAAAATCTAGGTCTACTTATAAGTTTTTGAATTTTGATTAAAGATCACGAAAGTCAAATAATGCCGAATTAGTTTTGTATGAGAATACTGAAACCAACATAAAACTGAATTTATTGATTATAGTGAAAAAATCAAAACGATCGAAACGACACCTAGATTTTATTCTGACTGACAAATTATCAAAAATTGGTGAACATCGGTTATTTAAGGGGTGGAAATCGTTACCGCCTTTTGTATGAAAAGCCGACAGCTTAAGACAGGTTTAAAATGAAACGGCTCTTGGATAATTTAATATTTATTTATGTATATTTTAATATAATCTTGTCCTCGAATTTACAATTACCGACACCACACATCGAAACACTTCTATAGGTCTATGTCGAACGTGGGACGTCGCAGCACAGAGGTTACTAGAGGCTAAAAATTCGTAAATCGTGATTACCACTTCCAGACATACCTACTGTAAATACTTTAATAAAACAGTTTATGATACTTGTGCGAACATCAACCGCATAACGTTATTAACATCTGTCAAAATTAAACTAAAATAAAATATCTAATAATCAACTAGAAATAAATTGTTATCGTAATTATTGCTTTTAATTAAATATCCATTACATTGAAAAATAAATGGAAGAACCATTAAAATCATTAAAAATTATATATACATTGTATACAATACAAGAATAAAACAAATGGTTTTAATAAATGAACAAAATACAGTGCAAATTAACTTTTTGAACGCCACGAAAAAGCGTGTCACGAGCTCTTGACGACGGCTGTAGCCGACGCAAATGTATGGAAATGGCATATCGTGGCGTCAGGGGCACGGAAATCTGTCGGCTACGGTGTTCAAAAGGTTAAGAGCTAACGCCATTTTCATTCAAACAAATAAAATACTTTTCACAATACGAAAATTAGTATACAAAGCATGCTAAGCCTGCATCTTAGCATGCATCTCTTTCTAATAGAAAGGGACAACATTCTGTCGACTCTTCGAGACACTAGCACGCTACCTATCTCAAATGTTACTTAATACGATGGCTAAAGAAAATACTATGCACCAAAAATTACAAGAGCACGATAACAGAAGGCAACGTTACTAATACCATTACCACGATATGGTATATCATATCGCTTTGCTATGACTTTATCTGACTTTGCGAAGTTTACATATTGACATGAGGTTAAACGTCAGTGCATACAATTGGCTACTTGACTATAGTAACAAATATTAATATATTTCTGTGGAACCGTAGTTAAACATAAATAAATGCATGTCAAAGCAACAAAAAGATCATTTTGACTGTTACTTTTTTTTTCTATTAAGGGTTAAAAATTGTCAAAATAAGTGAAAAATAAATATTGCTTTTTCGTTCTGAGTTACTAGTTTTTGACATCCTCATCATATTTCTGTAATATTTTAATTCTACGATATTGGCCTAAAAACAGTATTTTCGGAAATAATTACGAATTTCATATATTTTGTATACAAATCCAATGTAAAAAGAGCCCTGACGGCCATATAAAATGTATGACCGTCAGGGCTCTTTTTACATTGGTCTGGTATACAGTCTAAGTGAACTGTGACGTCATATTTCAGGGCCATTTTGTATGGAGCGTTTTTGTGAGTGGTATGAACTAGGACTTTTCAAAGCGTCATATCTCGAAAAAAAAAACAACACAATAATGTTTTGCGAACACAGTTGGGTTTCTATGACTCAGTATTTTCCAAAATAAGATGAAATAAAATTCATGCAAGTAGCCAAGTCTTTCACACAACTGTGTGAATCTGACATTAATCTCACAAGAACCGAGAATCGTCGTTGCAACCCCTGATATGGTATTAATACGGTCATGGAGGGGTCGTCAGATGTTTTTACTTAACCTTTTGAACGCAACGGCTGAATGCCACGAAGCTTGCCCCGACAAAGTCGGCTGTAGCCGACAAAATGTAAGGAAAACGGCGTGGCCGTGGCGGCTATAGTCGGCTGTAGCGTTCAAAAGGTTAAGGCGGTCGCGTACTGAACAAGGTTGAAAAACACTGATTTAGATCAACGTCGAACATAAGCCCCGCAATTTGAGCTTTATTTGCTAGTTAAAGTTAGGTTAAGCAGTGTCTTTTGGGATTTGGTCTGTAGTTGTAAATGGTGAAATTATAAAACTTTACTATTCAATGGTAGTAATGGTACTGTTAACGTTGCACCCAAACGATCTAGTGTAATGAGCGAGTTCCTACGTACCTGAAGAAAAATATTTTTAGCAATTTTAAGCATTGGTCCCAGTTGTGATTCCTACTTGCCTCGCGCTCATTACTTGGGATGATCGAATGAAAATTATTAAATTTAAAGTTACAATTTTAACCTTTTAACCTACTGAGCGCCATTCTCCACAATGTGAACCTTTTGAAAGCCACGGCTAACGGCGAAAAAGCGTGCCACGAGCGCTCGATGACGGCTGTAGCCGACGCAAATGTATGGAAACGGCATATCGTGGCGTCAGGGGCACGGAAATCGGCTGTCAGCTACAGCCAACTGGGGCGTTCAAAAGGTTAAAAGTTCCAGAGAATGTGAAGAGTTCAAAAATGACTGCACGACTCTATTGTTGAGAAATCAATAATGATTTTTAAATATGCTATATTTGATAACTTTCTGTTGGTTCCGACGTGGAAATTTAACATTGGAATGTGCGCCATGAACTCGCTAAATAGTAATTTTATCACGTCGTTATCGCCATGCAAAATAAAACTATTGTGGCTAGCTGCCGTATACACAACACGAGTTGATTAAAGAAAATCCTACACTTGGAATTAAACTAAATGCTAAGTTACATTCAAATGCGAATTGTGTACAAAAATGCTTCGAATTTAATCAGTATATTAAAACAAGTAAAATCTCATAAATAATACATAATAATTCGCTCATTAATATAAACATAACTAAATAAGTACGTTACAAACAGAAGTCACACCATTTTATATAATTTACAATGCGTTATAATTGATAACACTTAAGACTACTTTAATCTAGTTTTTGACACTAAGTTTATCTTTATTGAAGCGGGTATAAAAATATTCTACTATCGTAACACCGAACAACAACTAGTCGAGGCTACAACCTGCAAAAGGTACTTTTTGACTAATTTTAATCTTTTACATTACTACACTTCGTGGGGAAATAAGGTTATAATTTGACCTTTTGACTTTTTTGACGTAGGTTGAAAGTAACATACATGCATTTATTTAAGATTCAAGGTCGCACATTACTCACGCCAAGGTCAAAAGGTCCATTTGTTTCTTGGCATAAAATATGGTGGTTTCCTAACAAAAATCGCTTATAATACAGTTTCCGGCTATTACTCTACTATAAGTTGAACCGAAGAAGGAATAGCAACTTAGCGTGTAGGATAATTCTCCCACTTCTTTGATATTGAGCGATATTTAACGCCCAAAATGTATATTTTATTCTTCTATCTATATATAAACGCTTTTTGAGCGGTCGATCGCACGCAAAATAACACCTGCCCATCCGACCCGGTCAGACCATAGAAATCACTCTATACTTGAAATAAATCGTGAAGTTAGCACGTGGCGGTCAAGGACTTACTTAATTTATGTATTTATTTACTCGTGTGGTTTAGTCGCAGAACACAACCAATAACATTGATTATTTAACCTTTTGAACGCCACGGCTAACGGCGAAATAGCGTGCCACGAGCGCTCGATGACCGCTGTAGCTGACGCAAATGTATGGAAAACGGCATATCGTGGCCTAAGGGGCACGGAAATCTGCTGTCGGCAACAGCCGACTGGGGCGTTGTTCAAAAGGTTAAAACTGAAAATGGCAAAGACCGGTCCACGTAAGTTTTGACCGTATGGCGGTAGATTATTACTAACATGCATAGAGCTGCAAATATAGAAAAGAGATACTTACTGTTAACTTTTTGAACGCCACAGGTGGCTGTAGCCGAAAGCAGATTTCCGTGCCACTGACGCCAAGGCATGTCGTTTGCCATACATTTTGACGGCTACAGCCGTCACTCGGCGTCCGGGCACACCTTCACGCACTCGGCCGTGGCGTTCAAAAGGTTAAACATTTAACCTTTCGTCTGTGTATGCTTAGGATCCTGACTACACCCGTCGTATCTGTTTGATAAGGATCCGTACCTGCCCACTTTTACGCTATTTGATCGCGTATTTTTAAATTAGTTTATAATTCTATTTAAAATAAAAACTCCACAGACAACGCGTTAAACTTCCAAAGACGAAAGGTGAAAGTTAGTACATGGTCGCGATTTGTTCATCTAGTCTGGTGGGACAGGAACACACTGATCGAACTCTCTGTCCCACTCATGTTGCGCTATATGAATGGACAAGGAATCGGTTTACAATGTGGTTAATCTAACTAGGTAAGTATAGTCTAAAACAGTTTTCAAACTAGCTATTTACATTTAAATTTAAACTTTACAATAGACATATCGAGTTATCATGTGTTTGATAACTTCAGTTGAAACACTCTCACGAGATATGCAGTAACAAAGACAATGTTTTGAACTTTTGACCGCCAGTGACGGCTCGATAGGGCAGTGTAATAGCCATCCACATCGCATATTTCAATTTAGAGATACGTTTTAATCGCCAATGGCGGTCAGAAGGTCTAATATTAATATATAAAGTAGGAATGTAAGTGAGCGTTATGTATGTACATAGCTTTTGTAGCATTATACAGACGTAATTACAATTTTTACACTCGAGAATTACTCAAGCTATAAGCCTCAATTTAACCTTTTGAACGCCACGGCTGAATGCGAGAAAGCGTGCCCCGGACGCTGAGTGACGGCTGTAGCGAACAAAATGTATGAAATCTGCATGCCGTGGTGTCAGGGGCACGGAGAACTGGCTGCGTTCAAAAGGTTAAATAAATCTAAGACATACGATCAGTTTCAGGCGTCAGTATCATTTAAATCTTAGATATTGCAAAAAATATCTCCACACGACGCGTGGTCCTATAAAGACTAAAGCTCTCGCGCATGTATATACATAATATCATTTGATAAATGTTGATATGCACCACTGTCCAGCTAACCCCACAAGGTTAAATTAATAAGTTTTAAACGTGCGACCGCGTTCGCATGGATTCCAAGTTGATCAAACACGATAAGAGGTTGGCATAACTTTGGTCTGAGTCGGCATTCTTTCAGCTAAGAAATCTGTTTTTCAAAAATATCCACTATTAAGACTTCGGTCGAGCGTTTCAAACAGTCATTAATTTATCTAAACGCACTGATATATCACGGTCCGACTATTCAGCAGGCAAATCTCTTTGTAAATTGACGGCTCTTAAGAGTGTGAACTCACGGCTTTTCTTACAAAATGCTATAACAATTTCCACCCCTTAAACGTTAACCGATGTTGACCAATTTTTGATCGGTTGTCAGTCAGAACAAAATCTAGGTCTCTATACAACAATAAATTCAAATTTTATTGTGATTCTCATACAAAACTAATTTCGGCTATAATTTGACTTTGTTGCTCTTTAATGAAAATCCAAAAAACGTATAGACCTAGATTTTGTTCTGACTGACAATCTATCAAAAATAGGCTACAATCGGTTAACATTTAATGTGTGGAAATCGTTATCGCCTTTTGAATTAAAAGGGTGATTTTAGCCGTTGGTTAACAGTCCTCTTAACGGAGAATTTAGAACCGTAGCTATATATTAACACGATGTACCTCATAACTTACAAACTTTGAATTAAGCACGTATATTTTGATAGTTTGATAGCCCGCTAAGAAGGATATTTTGAAACTCAAATTTTTCAGCGGTTACAATGGGAGTTCAAGTTATTTATAAAGAAAATAAGACTACATCCGACTGAATAGGTTCTAAACTCTCGAAATTCAAACGTTATTTTGCATGTTTTTCTGTATAATTTCGTCTTATTCTGCTTAATCGTGGGAACGTGACTAACAGCCATTTTTACCATACCGTATAAGACTTCAACCTTCAAAAACCTATTCCAAAGCTAATATTAAGAGGGTTACGGTACATTCCATACAAAATACAATCCATTACAATTATTTATTAAAGATTTTTGTGCTTTTATTATCAGTTCAAATGATTAGCTGTTTATTTTTGAGTCTCAAGGTATTCGTTACAAAAATAATGTAATTATTGTTAACAAAACGACATTATCAATTATTTTGCTAACGAAGCATTACGTCATCGACCTAATGAAACCATAAAAATACAGAAAACTTAATTAAATTTGAAAATAATAGCTGTATTTTGTATGCAAATCGAACCGTGAGGTTTTAAATTAACAGTGACTTTGGAGCAACAAAAATATCAATATTTGTGTATGGATAATCATATTTGATCAAACAGGGAATTGGTGCCAATAGAATGGTCTATTGAAAATGGCATTTTTTTATACATCTTTCTACGGGTATTAAAAATAAACCGAAGTTTTGACTTACATATATTATTCGAAAAAAGAAAGTAAGTAGATAAAAAGTGAAAACTACTTCTTTAACCTTTTGAACGCCACGGCTAACGGCGAAAAAATGTGCCACAATGTATGTATGCCAGATGTATGAAAAAATGCATTTCGTGGCGTCAGGGGCACGGAAATCTGCTGGGGGCCTTCAAAAGGTTAAGTATAAAACAAGGTGCTAATACCAAATTAATATATTTTAACCTTTGAACCACTATTAGCTTTATGCTTTATACATACATACATACATACATACATACATATCATCACGCCCGAAATCCCTAATGGGGTGGGCAGAGCCACAAGACTACTTGTGGCCACGTTCGATTAATTAGTCCTAGGATGGTATGTTTATGCTTTATGCACAAGGCAATAAATAATATAGTACACACATTAGCGTCATTTTAATTCACATTTGACCTCAGCCTGGCGTTCAAATGGTTAAAAGGTTAACTGCAGAATATTTCATTGCTCCAAATCACATCCTAACCATTCTGGCATACATCTGCCAGTACCCAATATCATTGCAGGAGGTTCTGATTGTACTGTGGCCTATTGGGAACAAAGTTGTTATTCATTGGTGCTTGGTATTGGAAAGACATGGGCATCAAGGGGGGCTTAGCCGGGCTATTAGGGCTGGATTTTAGCTGGTTAATAGAGGGCGCGGGGCCCGCCTTAGGCGACCTAGGGGCCAATAGGTTGTCTACGTCTATGTTGATAGCTCCAGTGGTGTCCGCCCACGTAGCCCCAAGTTTGGCTGATGGCTTCGAGTTAGTCGTTTGATTGTTGTTTGTCGTGGTTGTGATTGGCTGGAGGAAGTCCACTGGCGTAGGTAGGATACCTGTTTAGGAGACATTGTATAAATAGGCTGTTGTTTTTGTTGATGCTTTATTTTTGTAATTTATAATATATTATTTTTAAAGGATATCAATAGCAGATACTCCGCATTTGAACAGCATATTTATGTTTTAACCTTTTGGCCGCCGATGTCGACTATGCGTGACAGGCTATACAGGGTAAAAAAAGACCTTCATCACCTTGACTTAAAGTTAAATTCGTGCTACTTCTCAGTCATGTTTGGCGGCCAAAAGGTTAATTGAGTAACATGCACATAAAAAAATAGGGATTGAATGAAAGGTTCTGTACAGTTTGCATTAAGTATCAAAGCAGTATTTAAAGCTTTAACCTTTTGAACGCCACAGTCGGCTGTATGGCAGGCGGCGGCATGCCGTTTTCCATACATTTTGTCGGCTACAGACGTCACTCGGCGTACGAGGCACGCTTTCTCGCACCGAGCCGTGGTGTTCAAAAGGTTAACTGCCCTTATGGTCTCTTCTAAAATGTATTTAGTTGCCTCAAGTAATACATAATGCTAAGTGTACAGTTAAGCAATAAAAAGAAGTATTCCAACAAATACACGTGATTCCTTAGATTATTTATAAATTAGATTTATAGTTAGTAAATGAAAGCAACAAATATAGATTAGAAATTATTTATTGAATGAAACTGTTCTACATATTTTTACGTCAAATAAGTTTAAATTTTGATAACACCATAATAATTCAGTTAAATAGAAATGAGCCCTGAAATAGCTAGATTCCTAGTCGCATTTCTATTTATCTAAACTAATATTAAAATCCAAATAAAACTAAGGTATTATAACATAACTAACATCAACACTGACATATATATATGAAAATACTTATTTTATAATTGTTTTAATATATACCTAATTATATAACTTACAACTATCACCATTTCAGCGAACGAATGCTTCATTGATGAATCATGAATGACACAAGTAACAAATCCTTCTTATCTTAAATCTTTTCCACAACTAGCCGCCATTATACTATTTTAAACGTCACAACTCAGTCACTCCGTAATTTCGAGCACAAGGAAATAAAACTTACTTCCCTCAAACTAATGTTGCACCGAACTTTAAGTTCAAAACGATTTCTCTCTAAATTAATCTACAATTAAAACTTACTCTTTCTATTTAAAAAAACTTCGAACCTTCAGTCATTTCTTTATTTCTATAGTCTTTCTTTCCACGTTTTTGTGTAATTTAATTATAGCCCCAGAGCCGACAACACATCGTTTCTCTAAATCTTTTCCACATGAAACAACTCCTTTTGTTTCGTTGCAGTCGAATAAAAAGCAAACTAAAGGCTATGTAAGCACTGTCCGGTTAGCCGCACTGCGGCTGGCCGTCCGGCTAACCGCAACCCCAAAGTTGATTAATCTATTCGCACTGCGATGCGGCTGCCGCCCAACCGCTCCGGTCGCTCGGAGCGCTGCGGCCCGACTGTCGTAGAGATGTGTAACTCCCAATGGAGTGATTCGAAACAGCTATATCTTTGTGGTCAACTGGCTCCTTACGAATCTCAATAGATCTTAATTTCGGCTTCCTCGCTCCGCGATTCAAGTAAATCTATCTACCTCGTTTTCGCTAACGGGTACAACGAACGACTCGTATGTTCGATCTCTGTCGCATCCCGCGAAATAAGCCGAGTGAGAGCCGAGCACGAGCATGACAGCAGCTTGCAGCGTCGGGAAACACGAGCCGAGACAGGGAGACGTGAGCCGCGCGACGAATGACTCACCCTTGGTAGAATGGAGCTGTCCGCCCATTACCGTTAGGGAGCCGTTTGGGACCCGACGAGCTAAATGATTGATATGTATCTTGGTAGTTGAAAGAGCTATATCAATCTTCCTCCAAGTGATTCATTTCGCACATCTCTAGACTTGCGGCTAACCGCACGGTCGCTATGCGCAACCGCAGATGCATTGCGGTTGCTAGTTTGCGGTTGCCCGCCATTGAAGATGCATGTGTACACGCTCGTACAAGCAAATAAGGATGCACCCAGAATCTGTCTCTTTATATAAACTTTATATAACGCGCGTAAATATAATAACTAACTACGACTTCTTCAACGTCCATCTTCGAAATGGCTCGACACGACAGCAAACGACGGTTTGTATACGCACGTTCCCGGTTGCGATTACGGTTAGCCGCCATCCGGTTAGCCGCCATTGCAATCGCATCCTGCGACCAGCCGCAGTGCGGCTAACCGGACAGTGCGTACATAGCCTTAATCACTTAATAAACGAACGGCGAAGTTGCATCGATTATTTCAAACTAGTTCATATTGCCAGCTCTTTTACCGTTTCAAAAATGTCTATCACATAATACGGAATTCCGAACAATATTTATATGACTACGAACATCCACTTACAATTGAAATCTTTTATAATTACACAAAATAAATTTCTCTTACAATTAGGTACTTAGGCAAGTTAAATTCAATATGTATAGTAATTTTATGGCATTGTTACCAGATTGCTGAAGCAACCTTTATTGTGTACGGCTTGGCCTAGTAGAGATTATGTTCGGTGATTTTGATGTCTACAAAATGGAACAAGACTCCTAATAAATTCTTCTTCTTCTTACTAATTAATTTACTTTCATATTAGTACACAAATTCCAATATTTGTTTCTTGAATTTTGGGTTCTAAAAGTATGTTGTTTTAGAGTATACATTCGTATTATACAAGTGCATGTGTCATTAATTCTTTGAATAATCATTCAATTTTATTTGAAAAATTTTCGCTCAAACCCAGAGAGAAACTACCCTTCCTGGATTGTTACCCTATGGGAATTCGTTTAGGAAAAATTGTATAAAGAATTCGCAAATGATCCATTGCCCGCGTAGCGAAAATCATTTTTTATGTTCATATTTACTGACATTCAAAATTGAATTTACTCGTAAAAAGGATATTCTTTACCAAAACAAACAGCTGTAAAAACTTTCAAATGCGATAACTTCCAGTCAGTTCAACTAATCATTAAAATCGCGTTGTTCTGATTTTTTCATGTGTTGTTGTTGTTAGGGTAGTGTAAACCCAAGTTTTCAGCTTCGAGAAGCTATGTGAAAATCTGCAGATTTTTTCAGGTGTTTTTTACTCATAAATTGTGCATTTTTGTTAGTAATTGTACCTAAAATATGGCAATTTTTTCTTAAAAAAAAATTTGCTCTCATTTCAATGTCATTGGATCTGAACAGGCAGTCGTTATGTCGATCACAATGATCAAGAACAGGTTATTACCTACAACGGAACCCTGTGGCACTGCGCAGTTACTTATGGGTTCCAGGTTAATCTGCAGATTTTTACCCATTACGCAGCAGGCACAGGTTTCTCGAAGCCGCAAGCTGGGGTTTACACTACCCTAAGTGGTCCTAACAAGTTACCAAAAAAACAGACCATAGCGCTTTTGTAATTTTAGCCTTTAATTAAGTATTGTACTGGCCTATTAGCAGGTAACCAAATTAAACAAACTACCTTGTTCCAAAACAAAATCACCTTTAACGACAAAATTCACTCGCGAACATTCCTCGAATACGAGGAGATCGTAATCTCATTAGTCCAGAACACCTCGTGGGTGCTCATCAGCTTGGAGCACCGTTCGCACTTGTCCTCTACCGTCTCCGGCCAAGCCGTACACAAATTCTAGTCTTCTTCGGTCTCCCCTAAACTCTTCTCCAGCAGGGAAAGCACCACGGCGACGTACACGGCTGCGTCGGACTTCGGGCCTCCGACTGTATCCATGCACTCCGCAGTGCACAGCTCGGCGAGCCACGCGCGCAGCTCCAGCAGCGGCGCCAGGAACTCGCTCCGCAGCAGGGCCGGAGGCAGCACCATGACAACGCTCGCGAGCATCGCGATAACAAACGTCCGACTCTTCGGATCCGGGGTGTATCTCAGATACAGAACCATTTGCACGACGTCCCAGCAGTAGGCGGCGCATTTCGGACAATTCTTAGACGCCAGAACTATACTCCCGATGACCGACAGGTACTTGTACAGGAGGACGTTCCCGATGTCCTGCTTCATATTGTGGTGGCTGAAGCTCAGCTGCCTGGCGCCGAAGCCGCCGACGAGCGGGTAGAAGAAGCTGTCGGCCACGGCAGCGAAGCGGTTCCTCTTGGCTCTCGAGAACGGGTGGGGTCGTTTCGAGTGGAAATATCTGGTCTTCTCTGCGAGTCTTCGGCGTATCGTCTCCGCGAAAGGGACCGTTCCTTCTTCGGTTATGATGTCCGGTTTGACGGGTCTCTGTTCGTTCTGCTGCGGTCTCACGTCTGCTATTCTATTGGCCGATTCTGATAGAACATCTAACATAAAGACTTTAGTCGCGATCGAGTATCTGCCGACGTCCGTGTGGAATTCGCTGCAAATGTGTTCGGCGCATACTCTCGGATGACTGCACACGATCGCCACCGCCGTGTTTAACTTGATATTATTGAAATCGTCAACGTGAAATCTGTCGTCTAAATGTATGAACAAATCTAGCAGGTCCTTTGCCAATTTAGGGTCTTCGTTTTTGAGCTGCTTCGTTACTAACTCTTCTGCCACCTCGACTGCTGTCTCAAACATTTCCGCATCTTTTGATTCCGTTATGATCTCTATAAGGTCTCTGACATACGCAGGCCTTTTTTTATCAGCAATCGCTATGTCGTTTGACATATCGTACGGCTGCAGATCATCATCAGAATCCAAATCTTCCGGTAGTTTCTTACTTTTATCTAAGGCGTCGAGTTTGACAGAGATGATCGTTTTTACGATCTCCTTCGTCTGATCTGGACTTTTGACGGCACACGTCATTATCGTGTTGTGCACGTATCTATTATTCTCATCGACAACTTTCATGGCGATCAGATCAAGAATGCCTTTTAAGTCGATAGGTTTTAGTTTGGAATCTTTAGGTATCTTGAGTTTAGCGTCCATCAGACATCTGTTGCTTAATTCTTTGAGCTGATTGTATATTTCTTCACAGTTCTGTCCCATTTCCTTGTAATCAAATGTGAGATTTTCAGCCGCTTTGTCACGTTCGTCTAGCACAGCCAGTAATTTCAGGATAATCTCTATAGTAGCCATGCCAATACATCTGAAGTCATCAGCGACTACATCCAGATGTTTGGACATGCCCTTGAAGAGAACCGTTTTAAGCTCATTCAATGGCCAATGCCTTTTCGATTTAGTGTGCATTATTACACAATATTTCACAGCGAGCACCAACAATTGTGATATGTACAAGTGCTGTGTGATATTTGAAACATAACAATGTTTCACATCTGACCAAACGCGACTTAGCCTTAACACTAAGTCTGTCAACACATCATCTTTTGCGGTCGATAAATAGTATATCAAATTCTCTGGGATCGTGGTATCGTTGTGATCCCTCGGCAGAATGAAGAGAGGTATTCTAAACGTGAGGATTTCCTTCCAATCTTTATTCTGATCACAATTATCACCAAGCAGGTGCAGTATGGATTGTTCAGACTTTTTGTAGTCAATCGGTGATCTATTTAACAACGTTAGAGCGATGCAGTCTATGGCTTGCCGGTTGAGATAGAAGAACATCTTCTGTATCAGTTTTCGTCTCAGAAATATAGTTTCGCTTTCATGATTCGCCCAAGCGATGAGAGTATCAATGAATTTGAAAAGGGCATCAGCATTGCCGCTCATATTATAATTAATTATCACCTTTGACACTAAAAACGACAAATACGAGATGTCATATTGTACATTTTGGGAGTAACTGCACTCCGACATGAAATCCATACTTCTTATTATGTGAAATATTAAATTGTACGAATAGTTCTCATGGGACCAGTTCTTGGGAGTGTCTCTTTCTAATTTGTTTGCGATTCTTTCGGGCAGTGAAACTAATAGCTGGACGTAGTTCTCCCATTCGTTCCGGTGTTGGTACTGCTCGGTCATAACATAGAAGTGCACGCTACTGCAGTCAATGATCGCTGTCAAAACCGCGTCGCTTTTCACGTGCTCCGTCAAAAGAGACACTATGCCTTCCAACGTTCCCTCATTAGTATCATTTTTCAAAAATCCACACAACAATGCCAGCGTTTCTTGACTTACTTGAAAACTTTCTTCAATGGTGAACAAGTACTCGACTTCCAACTTGAACAGCGGCCACGAGGGCAGCAACACTCTCACTACACTACTTAACAACTGCACGAATACATCTAACACATCACTGTTGATTTGTTTCCCGTCGATTTGACAGAGTTTTTGCACCGTGATTGGTCCGGGCAGGCTCTTCCGTAGATCATCAAAGCGCGTCCTGAGTCTAGAGGCGTCATTGTCGCTCTTTACGCGGTCTATGCCGTGTAACGCATCTACGAACGTTCTCAGCGCTTGTGGGACGCCGATGTTTTCACATTCTGGAAATGAAAAACACCTGAATGTGCCCAAAACTGTATTTACACTAGAACAATTAACAGTTCATGCAGACGGAGTCACGTGTAATTCGGAATAAATAAAAAAAAATGGTAAATTGTAATCATTTCTTAAGTACTAACTATGATTAATTTTGAGTCATTTTATTTTCTGACAATAAAAATCTTGATGGCACTAACAATAATATAGAAACATTTAACAATATTGAAATAAACTGTTCTCAAATCACATGAATTATCGGCAAATATTGAAAGTATTCATGAGATTGTTGACGTCGCAGACGAGTTGCACATTTCGTTTTATACTGTCAGAAAACTTCACGGACTGAGGAATTAGCGTCAGGGTCCAACTCCTCGTTGACTAGCCTCATCATCATTCAGGTTGGGCGTTTTAAGGACTACCAGAGATGGACGAGTAAGGTGAGAGGCGAGATGGTACAGAGAAACTTCTCAAGTGGGAGTTATTCGAAGAGTTTTAGGTGTCCATACTTCGCTTTACTTGTAAATTCTGCCGTGCTAGTGATAAAAGCAGTAAGTACTATTTTCGACAAGAGTTACGATAAGTATTGATGCGCGGTCAGCATAATAGGTTGACATTTTGAACCATGAGTTACTATGGAAATCAAAAGATTTGAATTTCCTGTATATTATTAATATCAATATATTTATTGAATTATTTATCATTATTAATAAAAAAAGAGAACAAAAAAAATCGTAACCCAATATTCCCATTTGTATGGCAGAATAGATCTTTGCTGGCTTCACGAGAAAAAAAGTCATCAATATGATTTTGACTTTTTTTTAATAGGCTATATATCCTGAATGTAGAATGTCTATACTTCGCTTTATTGTGTTGTTTAATTGGAGTTACGTCATTTAAGAAATAGTGCGTTTTAATAAATCAATAATAAAATATATGTAAACCAAGCGAGAATATTTTTTTTTTTTTTTTAAAGTGAAGTTATTAAATGATAATGTTAGAAGTATAAACTACAACTAGACTAGTTAATTTTGAGCTGTCTCTATACTGATCTTTATTTTGTTTACTAAGTATTCTTGCATCGAGACACGATCTGAGAAAATAAAAATGTTTTACCCAATATTTAAGGCTCGTTAATACCCTGGATATCGGGTACGGAACTCTAACAATAAACCTTTCTTCCTAATCCACCACCCGTCACACCTCTGGCGTCACCTAAAGTTGCAACCTCTGGACGGTCGCGAGGCGTACCCACCTGTGGGCATGCTGGGCTGCAGCGTCGCGGCGGACAGCTGCGAGGAGTACCCACCTGTGGGCATGCTGGGCTGCAGCGTCGCGGCGGACAGCTGCGAGGAGTACCCACCTGTGGGCATGCTGGGCTGCAGCGTCGCGGCGGACAGCTGCGAGGAGTACCCACCTGTGGGCATGCTGGGCTGCAGCGTCGCGGCGGACAGCTGCGAGGAGTACCCACCTGTGGGCATGCTGGGCTGCAGCGTCGCGGCGGACAGCTGCGAGGAGTACCCACCTGTGGGCATGCTGGGCTGCAGCGTCGCGGCGGACAGCTGCGAGGAGTACCCACCTGTGGGCATGCTGGGCTGCAGCGTCGCGGCGGACAGCTGCGAGGAGTACCCACCTGTGGGCATGCTGGGCTGCAGCGTCGCGGCGGACAGCTGCGAGGAGTACCCACCTGTGGGCATGCTGGGCTGCAGCGTCGCGGCGGACAGCTGCGAGGAGTACCCACCTGTGGGCATGCTGGGCTGCAGCGTCGCGGCGGACAGCTGCGAGGAGTACCCACCTGTGGGCATGCTGGGCTGCAGCGTCGCGGCGGACAGCTGCGAGGAGTACCCACCTGTGGGCATGCTGGGCTGCAGCGTCGCGGCGGACAGCTGCGAGGAGTACCCACCTGTGGGCATGCTGGGCTGCAGCGTCGCGGCGGACAGCTGCGAGGAGTACCCACCTGTGGGCATGCTGGGCTGCAGCGTCGCGGCGGACAGCTGCGAGGAGTACCCACCTGTGGGCATGCTGGGCTGCAGCGTCGCGGCGGACAGCTGCGAGGAGTACCCACCTGTGGGCATGCTGGGCTGCAGCGTCGCGGCGGACAGCTGCGAGGAGTACCCACCTGTGGGCATGCTGGGCTGCAGCGTCGCGGCGGACAGCTGCGAGGAGTACCCACCTGTGGGCATGCTGGGCTGCAGCGTCGCGGCGGACAGCTGCGAGGAGTACCCACCTGTGGGCATGCTGGGCTGCAGCGTCGCGGCGGACAGCTGCGAGGAGTACCCACCTGTGGGCATGCTGGGCTGCAGCGTCGCGGCGGACAGCTGCGAGGAGTACCCACCTGTGGGCATGCTGGGCTGCAGCGTCGCGGCGGACAGCTGCGAGGAGTACCCACCTGTGGGCATGCTGGGCTGCAGCGTCGCGGCGGACAGCTGCGAGGAGTACCCACCTGTGGGCATGCTGGGCTGCAGCGTCGCGGCGGACAGCTGCGAGGAGTACCCACCTGTGGGCATGCTGGGCTGCAGCGTCGCGGCGGACAGCTGCGAGGAGTACCCACCTGTGGGCATGCTGGGCTGCAGCGTCGCGGCGGACAGCTGCGAGGAGTACCCACCTGTGGGCATGCTGGGCTGCAGCGTCGCGGCGGACAGCTGCGAGGAGTACCCACCTGTGGGCATGCTGGGCTGCAGCGTCGCGGCGGACAGCTGCGAGGAGTACCCACCTGTGGGCATGCTGGGCTGCAGCGTCGCGGCGGACAGCTGCGAGGAGTACCCACCTGTGGGCATGCTGGGCTGCAGCGTCGCGGCGGACAGCTGCGAGGAGTACCCACCTGTGGGCATGCTGGGCTGCAGCGTCGCGGCGGACAGCTGCGAGGAGTACCCACCTGTGGGCATGCTGGGCTGCAGCGTCGCGGCGGACAGCTGCGAGGAGTACCCACCTGTGGGCATGCTGGGCTGCAGCGTCGCGGCGGACAGCTGCGAGGAGTACCCACCTGTGGGCATGCTGGGCTGCAGCGTCGCGGCGGACAGCTGCGAGGAGTACCCACCTGTGGGCATGCTGGGCTGCAGCGTCGCGGCGGACAGCTGCGAGGAGTACCCACCTGTGGGCATGCTGGGCTGCAGCGTCGCGGCGGACAGCTGCGAGGAGTACCCACCTGTGGGCATGCTGGGCTGCAGCGTCGCGGCGGACAGCTGCGAGGAGTACCCACCTGTGGGCATGCTGGGCTGCAGCGTCGCGGCGGACAGCTGCGAGGAGTACCCACCTGTGGGCATGCTGGGCTGCAGCGTCGCGGCGGACAGCTGCGAGGAGTACCCACCTGTGGGCATGCTGGGCTGCAGCGTCGCGGCGGACAGCTGCGAGGAGTACCCACCTGTGGGCATGCTGGGCTGCAGCGTCGCGGCGGACAGCTGCGAGGAGTACCCACCTGTGGGCATGCTGGGCTGCAGCGTCGCGGCGGACAGCTGCGAGGAGTACCCACCTGTGGGCATGCTGGGCTGCAGCGTCGCGGCGGACAGCTGCGAGGAGTACCCACCTGTGGGCATGCCGGGCTGCAGCGTCGCGGCGGACAGCTGCGAGGAGTACCCACCTGTGGGCATGCTGGGCTGCAGCGTCGCGGCGGACAGCTGCGAGGAGTACCCACCTGTGGGCATGCCGGGCTGCAGCGTCGCGGCGGACAGCTGCGAGGAGTACCCACCTGTGGGCATGCCGGGCTGCAGCGTCGCGGCGGACAGCTGCGAGGAGTACCCACCTGTGGGCATGCCGGGCTGCAGCGTCGCGGCGGACAGCTGCGAGGAGTACCCACCTGTGGGCATGCCGGGCTGCAGCGTCGCGGCGGACAGCTGCGAGGAGTACCCACCTGTGGGCATGCTGGGCTGCAGCGTCGCGGCGGACAGCTGCGAGGAGTACCCACCTGTGGGCATGCTGGGCTGCAGCGTCGCGGCGGACAGCTGCGAGGACAGCGCGTCGAGCGCGGACAGCGCGGACGGCGCAGACGGTGCGGACAGCGCGGACAGCAGGTCCAGGTTCGATGCTGGCGCTGGAAAATACAACAAAGTAATAATAATAATATTTGCTCATAAACGTGCTCCCAATTGCGCTCACAAACTGCTTATCTCCGGACAATTGAAAACGGGCCAGCAAAACATACTTTGTTCGCCTATCTCCTTTTCTGAAATATTCTAATTAGTCCGTCAGTTTCAGTTAGATTATCAAAAAATATATAACACGTATTTTTTGCTTTATCAAATCAATCAAAATTGACAAAGATAACGCGCATCAAAGTTCGGGAGTGGGAATTTATGACGTCATAAGTCCCCACTTATTGGTACAAAGGGGGGAAAATCATGACATCACGCGAAACTTCAACGCACTATATCTTCGCAATTTTTTGTTTAATCAACAAAAGAACAAATGTGTGTTCAATATTTTTTTATAATATAGGTCAATGACAGACTAATTAGAATTTTTCAGAAAACTTCCTTATTATGAATTCTAATTTACAGATCGATCTGCATTTATTAGGACGTGATTGAGTTACAAACACCCAAACATCTATCCCTAATCTGCAACGCACATATGCGTTTTACGTACTTTCACTCAGTGCCGTGAACACGTCTGTGCGTGCAGCACATATGACAAGTTTTATTTACACCGAACAGGGTAAAAATAAACAAGTAACCCACGTTACTCAGTATCCAGCCAATCAAGACATACCATAGATTAAAAAGACTGGCTGTATTGGCTCAATTTGCTGAGATACTACCTAAATATAATAGAATAGAAAATATTTATTTCGCAAAAAAAAAAAAAAAACAATTTTTACATTTTTAAGAACTTAAATCTAATAATGTATGTGATCTGAATAAAAGTTATATATTGCTGCGAAAATAGCATCCACTCAGCTGTGTGTCGTACCACCTATTGAGGGAATACGACGCTGGTTTTCAGTGGACCCATGGACTGGTTTAGCTAGACAGCATACATTGCGTTCGCTTCAACATCAAACGTAAAAATATATAACAAACTAGGTTGCAATAAGTGTTTATAATGATTTAGATTTATATATATTAATGCTTCTGTGTTTAGAAGTATAATAATGGGTTTAGAATACAACAGTTAACGAAAATTAACAAATCCTGCCGACATTTCGATACGTGTTATTTATGTCTCGACACGAAGGCGTTTACCTTTAACTAAATGAATAAGGTATAGTGATTTGAATCACCTGGCAAAGTCTCAGGGAAAAGTTACGGCAGCGAATCCAACGACACCTCATTTATTGAAATCCAAACGGCTTCTAAGTCTAACAGACAAACGTACATACGCGCAAAACCTCCCGTCGCTGAACATGATATTCCCAAAATACAATACTCATCATCATACATTATACTAGCAACAGAACCTAAACCATTTCTGTTTATGATTAAAATACGGAAGCTGCAGCCGAAGGGTTTAAAAAAAACCAAAGTTAATTACTATTAATTTAATAAGAAAAAGAAATTACAATGAATTAACTTATAGCTAGTGATTGTATTCGAGGTTGGAATTGGAATGGCGTGAAATGATATGCCGGAGTCACAGGCGGCGAACGGTATCATCGTACTAGCGGTTTTATTTGTTTATCACAGATATATTTTGTTCCTGAGTTATGGACGTTTTCTATGTATTTAAGTAGGACTTATTTATATGTATGATATATTCCGTCGCCTAGTACCCACAACACAAGCCTTATTCAGCTTACCGTGGGACTAGGTCGTGTGTAATATTGTCCCTGATACCCATTTATTATTTTAATTTATTTTGATTGTGATGTCCTTAACGGGTAGTTTACTTAAGATTTTGATAATCGTAATTAAAATTTTGAGAATATCATGTTTTGCGAATATCAAGTTTTGCGAATATGATGTTTTGCGGATATCATCTTTTGCGAATATGATGTTTTGCGAATATCATGATATGCGAATATGATGTTTTGCGGATATCATCTTTTGCGAATATGATGTTTTGCGAATATGAGGTTTTGCGAATATCATCTTTTGCGAATATCATCTTTTGCGATTATCATGTTTTACGAATAACATGTTTTGCGAATATCATGTTTTGCGAATACCATGTTCAGCGACGGAAGGGCGCAAAACACCTTTGCAATGACGATCGGAATATTTACCAGTATGATTGTTGTTCGGCGTGGTGACCCCGGTGAAGGCGCTGGAGAAATCGGCGAAACCGTCGTTGCTCGGCGGTTCCGGGACGCTGAAGGCGTTGGAGAAATCGCCGAATTCGGGCTCCCGAAGCACAGCGGCCTTCGGCTCCTCGGCCCTGCAATCAGCAAGGCTTTGCGTTACCATTTTTTATCTAAAGGAATTTATTTCAACCAACAATACATATTAAACAGTACCGTGACTCATTTATAGACAACGCACAGCTTAAACGGGTGGTCCTAGAGGTTGGAATTTTGGAAGAGATATTCCTGGAGTACCCTAGAGGTGCACTAAAGAGGCATTTTATGAAATCCCATCCCTAGAGGGGTGAAAAGAGGTGATAAAGATGGTATGGAAAAAAACTGCAGGCGAAATTGTGGCGGGTCCACTAGATCTAAATATAATAACAGAATATATAAAAAGTGAATTCAAAATTACATGAGTATTTTTCATAAATTAATGTATACATTATATTTATCTGATATGAGCACAAATCTGCGAAGTAATTTAACACTGTGGGTCAAGTCCCTAATCCACTGGTGACAAGTGAAAGAGCCCGTGAGGCCTACTTGCTTTTTTAAATTATTCTCTCGCGATTAAGAATTTATCAAATTACAGCTAACCCAATATCTTGAAGGAAAAAATGAAGTCTGCTGACTACTTAGAAAGTGGTGGATACGTCAGCTGGTCCGGTCCGATCCGATCCAATATACCGCCCTCACCGTAAATTCATGATTTTACTCCCTTGTGGCATAAAACAGTGGAACATCCTACTAATATTATAAATGCGAAAGTTTGTGTGTGTATGCATGTTTGTTACCTCTTTCCGTTAAAACGGCTGGACGGATTTTGATGAAATTTGGAATGGAGATAGCTTATACCCTGGATTAACACATAGGCTACTTTTTATCCCGGAAAATTGAAAAGTTCCCGAGGGAATAACGATAATCAAATTCTACGCGGGCGAAGTCGCGGGCACAACGAGTAATCCTTATTAATATTATAAATGCGAAAGTAACCCTTTCTGTCTGTCTGTCTGACGCGCTTTCACGGCAAAACTACTAAACCGATTTAAATGAAATTTGGTACAAAGATAGTCTAAAGCCTGGGAAAGGACATAGGCTACTTTTTAATACGAAAAAAAGGGTTGTAAGTGGTTGAAAAGGGGGGGGGGGGGGGGGGATTTGTATGGAAGTATCGTAATTTTTGGAGCTAGAGGTAGGCTGTTGATTCGATATAAATAAATATGACATTCAAAGTTTGTAGAAGATTTACGCTCAAGGGTGTATAATAAAAATAGGCGATAAAGTAACTATTCCACGCGGACGAAGTCGCGGGCACAGCTAGTAATAATATATAAGCGGATGACGGTGACAAATGATAACTGTGTTAATAATTACTGATATCGTTATAATAATAAATAACGATAACTCTCCCTCACCTGGGATCAAAGTCGTCTTCCAGGAGGCCGCCCGCCGCAGGCCCCGGGCAGGTCTTGAACAGGTCGTCGTGCAGCTCCTGCGACTGCTCGCCGGGCGCGGGGGCCGCGGACTTGCCGTACGACGCTGCCGCGCCTAAAAACAATTCAGTTATTGACAATTTTTAGGGTTCCGTGCCTAAGAAATGACGGAATCCTTATAGGACCACTCGTGTGTCTGTCTGTCCTTCTGTCACAGCCAATTTGCTCCGAAACTACTGGACCGATTGAGTTGAGGTACACATATGTTAAGTAGGTGACCGCAACACAGACGTGTAAGGTAAATAAATGAATTTTAAATATGGGGTCACTTTTGGGGAGTAAATTAGAAAATAGGTACCAAAACATCGTTTTTCAAACTATGGCGTGTGACATATCAAATGACGGCGCTCGTTGTGGGGATTTAAACTTTTTTTTAAACATACATGCATGCTACATAAAATTCATACACAGTTTTATATTTGTCACTTACTAGGGAATCATTTAAATAAATACAATCTAATTTGTATTGCGTAGGTACTAAGGTTGAAATTATCAATATAGATATGTGGTCGATAAAACGCCTCTACCCGTTTAAGGGTTAATCATAATGAACATTTTCACGAAGGGAGGAATCAGTGTTAGCGTCATGCACAGGCGAAACGTAAGCCGGTGTATCATTTCTATTTTTAAACATTATATTATTTTCATCACATTTGCTCGGAAAGGGTGTTATTATACGCAGGCGTACAGAGCAGCTATAGCCGATTTAACTCCTCTACGGGCCCCGCCGTCAGCGGGAGTTCGAAACCATACAAAATCCATAACTCCCTAGGGAGTAGGGTATATGGTACAGCTGCCGCGGGCCGCAGCCGGCGCGACGTGCAGCTTGTTCTACCCACCTGATGGTAATTCACGGGGTACAATGGGAATTAAATGAATATATGTATACTTTTTGTCTAATTTCTATTTAATTTCCTCGCGAATGTGATGAAAAACATTGTGTGTATCACGGGCAGTAAGGGGATAACAAACTCGAGTCAATAAAAGCCCTCGCCTACGGCATCGGGCTTCTAACAGACTCTCGTTAGTTATTCCCTTCTTACGGCCCTAGATGCACAATGTACTATATTCATTCAATATTGTAAATACAATTGCATATTACATTTTTGTATGTAAATAGATAAAAAAATGTAATATACAATGTTTATGTTGCAAGAAATAATTAACTAGTGGCTTCGCTCCGTGAGCCGTAGACCTCGCGGTAAACTTAACTTTGCCGTTGGAAAACTGATATCCCCATACATCGACATAGGTCGGATCGGTTTACCAATACCGCAAATAAATTTGTAATTGCAAAAACTTCCATATGTCGGCCATTTTCATACATTTCGAAAAACTGAATCAACAAAAAAAATCTCTATAATTATCGAACCTATGCTCACAAAATTTCACGAGAATCTGTTGAGAACTGCGACCTGTAGACGAGAACAAATGGACAGACGGACATCCGCCGGACATACGAAAGCATTTTTGCCCAAGCTGAAACACTCGCTCGCGCGGTCGATAATATTCTAATGTTTGAGTTAAGAAATTATGCACCGGCTTACCCTCCCGCGCCGCCACTGGCACCATGTAATGTAACAATGTAACATACCGAGATCGATCTTCTTGGTGGGCGTGCTGATCTTGGTCTTGGCGGGACTCTTGAGACTGATGTTGAGCGCGGCCGGACTAGCGCGCGCCGCGGGTTCGCGCTCGACCACGAGGTCGCGCGGCGGGCTGCCGGCGGCCGAGTCGTCGCGGTACACGTTCTCTCTGGGGGAGGACATGGCATTTGCAACTAGCTCTTATACAACACGTGTACAACGTATTGTACAAACGCATTTCGTATTATATATCAATACATATACAGTGCCCGGCGGTAAATATTGCACATCGGCAATCATCGGCAATCGCATTACCGAATACAAACGAATGCAAATTTCCATGTCCCTATTATTAGATTTATCGTTTATCAGAATTTGAATTCAAAACACATTGACTGTTGGAAAAAGAGAATCGGCGTATTTCGGCTTCGTAGAGCGTTACCTCTGTCCCACACTACCTTTCCCCCCGGCCTCGTAAAGGTTTCCTTTTTTTTCCTATAAATGCCATCGTACAACTTTAAGTGATTTAAAGTTTGGGGTCTTAACAACTCTATATAATATATTTTGGACTAGACGGCACCGCACTCTAACACATCTGAATCACAACTAGCAAACGTTATAAAAGTAGTGTGGGACAGAGATAACGCTCTACGTAGCCGAAATTAGCCGATTCTATCTTGCCAAAAGTCGATGTGCAATATTTATCGCCGGACACTGTAAAACAGTACCGTGACTCACTTATAGACAACGCACAACCTAAACGGGTGGTCCTAGAGATTTGAAATTTGGAGGAGACATTCGTCGAGTAGCCTAGAGGTGCACTAATTAGGGATTTTTCGAAATTCCACCCCTAAGCTGTGACGGTTCCACTAGTTATCATTATATATACAATACGCGCGACAAAATCGATGCAGTGGCACTACAGTCGTGCTGTATCGAAGCAAACGTGCGACTGATCGGGCGGTAATCGCAATATACGCTAATTATAGACTTAATTAAAATATTCACCTAAATTATAATAAAGCCTCGTTGACACCCCAATTATTATATTTATTTATTTATTGAACAAATGGACATAGGAAGTAAAGTTACGATACTAAGCAAACAACAAGTGTGTGTGTGTGTGTGTGTGTGTGTGTGTGTGTGTGTGTGTGTGTGTGTGTGTGTGTGTGTGTGTGTGTGTCGGTTTTCAATAACGTGGCCACACTGGATAGTAAACGTGTACTGACTTGTTGGGCTTGCGGGCCTGCGCGTGCGCGTGCGCCGGCCCGTGGCTGTAGTCGCCGTCGGAGTCGTCCGCGCGGTCGTAGTCCTCCTCCTCGTTTCTTTCCTTGGGCTCGTCTGAGGACAAACGAACAACAGCTTTAGTTTATGCATACACAAGCAGCCAGGCCCTTAATATACCAAGTTTTATGAAAATCCGGTCAACCGTTACGGCGATGACTGGTAACAAACACACACACAAACTTTCGCATTTATAACATTAAGAGGAGTGTTAACCTCCGGCTTTTCATACAAAAGGCGATAACGACTTCCACCCCTTAAATGTTACCCGATTTTGACCAATTTTTGATAGGTTGTCAGTCAGAACAAAATCTAGGTCAATACGTTTCGGTTTTTTCACTATAATCAATAAATTCACTTTTATTGTTTTTTCAGTATTCTGATACAAACCTAATTTCGGCGATGGTTCTAGTTTGTTGACCTTTAATCTAAATTCAAAAAACGTATACTAAGACCTAGATTATGTTCTGACTGACAACCTATCAAAAATTGGTCAAAATTGGTTAACATTTAAGGGGTGGAAATCTTTATCGCCTTTTGTATGAAAAGGGTGATTTTCGCCATTGGTTCACAGTCCTCTTAAGTAGTATTAGTTGGATAGGATATGATCCATCCATCTGCCAAAAATCATACAAATCCATTTAGCCATTTGCTCATGATTGAGGAACTAAGATTTAAACACTTTTCAATTTATCAAACAACTTTAAAAAAATACTCGATATTTAAGTAAAATAAGGTATTTTTTTTAAACTAATAGATAATACAGTCACAAAAAGCAATATGCCGTTAATTATGGATTTATGATTTTCGCTAGTGCAAACGCGTGAGTCAGACGCCATGTTGTTAATCTTATCGCGAACGCCCTACGTTTACTGGCGAACCCCTAGGCCAGTCTGTTCGCCGACAGTTGATAAAAACAAAAAAAAACAGGGCTTCTTAACTCATTACAAATAGTGGCCCGCTAATTATTTTTACCGATGATAATAAAAAATTAAAAGGACAAACTATATTTTCTTCATAGAATACATATTATTATTGAATAACTTGCATATGTCCCATTGCTGGCATATCATCGGACGACGACCATGACGAAGTCTCAGAGTCAGAGGAAGAATCAGAGTCGGTGACGTTTACTTCGTCTAAAACAACACACGAACATCCAAACGACCCACTCGAAGCGTATTCCAGAACGGAATGGCAATATTGGCGGCGCCGCGCTTGACAACACCTGCGTGCCTCGTACCACGAAACTCAGTGCGCGCGGCGATAAGCGACGCCCGTCATACAGTTTGCGATAGTTAAGCGACAGTCGCTATTTCGAGACGGTATCACAATATTTATCAACTTTAGACCATACTGTCGTACTGATTACCATCAAGTGTCCGCGTGATGCTGGCTAGGAATGGCGCTACCTCATCTCCTCCCGTCGGTGTCGTAAAACGCGCCCGAGAGACCAGCCGAAGGATGGGCAGCAGCGTCGTTCGAGTGCTATCATGACCGACGGCGGCCGCTGACCCGCCAAGCGTGGCGACTACAGCACAGGGGAGGGCTATGTCCTGCAGCGGACGTTCCCGGCAGATGACGGTGACCATCAAGTGCGATGAGGTGGATACTGACCCCAGCGGGAGCCGGCGCCGCCGCGGTCGCTGTACTCGCCCCAGCCGCCCGCGCCGCGCGCGCCCGGCGCGCCCGCCTCCGAGGACATACCTGCAACGCCACATTGGTATTACCATCAATATACAGGCTGTCCCTAAAACCAACGATAAAACGAAAGGAGCTGATAGGGCGGCTCAAGAGGTACTAGATTACGTAATTTCGACTTAAAAAAAATATAAGTTTTCGAGATAATGGCACTTTTATAAAACTCGTGGTTTTTGATATCCTGATTAATTATTTTGAGTGCTACGACTGCAAATTTTAATATTTTGTAAATCTGTTTTTCGAATGGTGTTCCTGAAAAACTATGCTATCTTTATTTTTATATCATGATGAAGTAACGGTAAAAATAAAAATAAATCAAACAATTTTTGGATGTAAAATGTACACCCTGTATACTTCGTCCGCGTGGAATTTGTTTATCGCTGTTCCCTCTACTATAATCTATCTCTGTGCCAAATTTCATACAGATCCGTTTAGCCGTTCTGACTTGATTGAGTAACAAACATCTATCCATCCAAAGTTTCGCATTTATAACATTATGGTAGGATAGTAGAAAATAGGAAGAAGGCAATTTGGCAATGCCATTTAAAAAGCACGTCCATAATAGTAATTGTTGCGACTCACCGATATATTTGTCCTTGTTTTTCTTGGCCTTTTTTCTCTCTTCGCGCAATTTGTCGTCGTCTTGTATGAAGTCGATCAGTTCGCGCACTTTGTGCCGAACATTGATACCCTGCACACAGTGAAAAGTTACAAATAAATATCACACACACAGTGAAACTCAACAGCCCACACTAGGATAACATGTAACTATACTCTAAAAATGAACAGAACCTTACGTAAACAACGTTAGCATCCCCTTCCAGAGGAGCTTAACTAGACACTTTAGGTCCGCTCGGCCGTCGGACAGCTCGGAGCTGTAAATCGCAGTAGGTTACAGCTCGCTCGCTCGCTGACGATTCGCGCGTCATCAAGTTGTAGTAGATGTTTGGTGTTGTTGGGTGACGCGGATAAAAAACTGACAACCCTAGCGTACAGGAAAGAGCACGTTTAATGCGAAGGAGAGAGAAGGCATATTTTCATACTTAAATACAGGTTTTGTTACATAAGTTATTCTTCTGTACGTTAGTACATTCTGTGCCCAGAGGCGTAGGCCATGGTCACATTATAATCAAGTATACAGTATTCCATCTTCATACAAACGGCCGGAACGACGCGCTCCGAAATCGCGGTAAACTTCGGTACACAACAGTCGCGAGTGCGCCGCGGTCGGATACGGACGTGGACAGTGCAAGACGCTCCCGAAAATTTATTCACGGAAATTATGGCACGAGCATTTTTGATATTTTAAAAGCAAAATACATTAAATGCCTTTTCTTTGCTCCACACTGACTTAAAGTCATTTTTGAAACTAGAAATAAGAACCAAGTAGAAATTATTAAAATTAAGACTAACAGGATTTGCAGTTATATTTCATGAAAAGATGCTAAGACAATGTAATATAGCATTATCAAAAACGTAACCCAAGAAAGACAGTCGACGGGCAGCGCTACTGCGTGTTTACATTCCGAGCGGCCGTAGGTAATTATTTCGAGGACACTGCCGAGACAACATACTGTTAGTTTGTAATACTGTGACTGCGTCGTCTAGCCTTTCGCTAGCTACGCCACTGTCTCCCTTCCTTTCGCTGCCGCGTCTAATTCCGCGAACAAGTTGACCGACCTGGTCTTTGCCGACGTCGTCGACGTAGGTGAAGTTCTCGAGCGAGCGCAGGTCGTAGATGTGCTCGCGCGCCGACGTCACCACGCGCTCCGACCCGTTGCGCACCAGGTAGCTCAGCAGCAGCAGGCACTGGAACAACACGGCCATATTGAGACGCTGACAACAGCCAATGACCTTGAGCGATCGGTCTCTGTCTGTTTGCACAGGAGTGAACGAGAAGCACTGTGCGGTTTTTTGTTTCGGGAAAATCAAAAACGGATTAATTATATAAGTAAACAGGCTACACGTAAAATATAAATTAGTCATCTTTTTATTATGGGCGTGATGTAATACTGTTATTAATTATAGACCCATAAGGTTCAAGGTTGGTGCTACGTCACGATTTTATATTATTGCATAATTAATGTAAAGTCAAGAAATTATAATTATATTATTAAGAAATGGAACCGAAATACGTTCATAGATGATTATACTTCGCCCAATGTAAAAAGAGCGCCGAATTACCTGAATATTAGGCAAAAACTTTTTACAAAGCACCTGATACGTAACGGAATGGAGAGGGAGGGGGGATCCTGGCTAAGCATTACGGTCCTGTTACGTGGGCGGAGGAGGGGGGGTCAAAAATTTGAGAATTTTGCGTTACGTAATTTGTGGACGACCCCTTATCTCTGAAAGGGTGAGTTGCATTGGTCCTGTCACTTTATTATTATGCCCTTGATAATAAAGCATATTGGTGACCACATCACAGGATTGATAAAAAATATGGTTTAAAAAACGGACTTATTTGATTTAAATCGGATTTATTTTATATAAATCAGTTTTTTTTTAATATCGCGATCTTTTTTCAACTTGAAAGTCAGTTATTTATAAAAAATACACAACATTTTTTTTGTATATTTCAATTATAAATTTATAACTAAAATAAAAAAAGTTTTAAAAAAATCGTCCATTTTTTTACAGTTCACAGAACAATATTGTCAAATGACCAAAAATCAAAAAGTTCTTCTAAAATCCAATAAAAAAAAAACCTTTTCTTAAGGTCATATTTATTAACAAATATGAACAAGGAAAATAAACACTTTTTAGCCGATATGGTCGGAGTAAAAATATTGATTTAAACAATTGTTTTTTTTAAATCACCTGATTTTGATCGCGATAAATCAAGTGATATTTTTGACCTCGACTGTACATAAAAAGAAATAGTTCTAATTCTGGACGTTGGATACCTTGTAAGTCCTCCGCCAGTGCGCGCGGTTGTCGTGCAGCATGCGCCGCCACAGCATGGACATGACCTCGGGGAAGTGCTCGTAGGTGAAGGTGGCCAGCGCGAGCTCCTGCATCTGCTGGCCGGTCGGGCCCCACGCCTCGTCGGACGTCGCCTCGCGCACCTTGCCCTCCACCTCGGTATAGTTCATCACGACATTCGTCCTGGAATTGAAGGTTCGTTATGCTGCATCACCATAGTAGAGGATCCGAAAGAAACGCATCTGTTTAATGCATGAAATTGATTTTATATTAAACTAGAGGACCCCCCACAACTTCGCCCGCGGTATTTTCCATACAAACTTTATCCAGTGATGGACAAAGCTCGTCAGAAGCCCGGAGCGGCAAAGCTGAACCTTTTCAAGACTAATGACCCCATGAACAGGGGAACGTGGAGGCATTTGGGGGCCCCCAACCCCGGAGGCCCGGGGCGGGCCGCCCCTTCCGCCCCCTGTTAGACCGCCACGGACTTTATCACCCCTTTTGGGATGGAATTTCAAAAAATTAAGAATGTTCTAGAGTTTTCATCGTTGTCGTAATAGAAGGCGATTGCGCGTTCATCGCTAGTTGCGCGAACTTTGTTCGTAAGAACACGCGATCATACTGATGTCGTACAGGTGTCCTAATTAATCGCGTTTTCGTAAAAACAAAGTTCGCGAAAACAAGCCATGATCGCGTTCCGGTTTTATTAGGACAACGACTTCGGGGCCGGGGTAGAAAATAGGATTTGATCCTGATTCGTCATATGCATAATTGTTCATAATCCTAATTCGACACTTTCCTAACTGGTCATATTCCTAACTCGTCATATTCTTGATTCGTCATATTCCTAACTCGTCATTGGACAGTCAAATGAAATAGCGAACACGTGCTTACAGGATTAATAAGTATTAGGACAGATTGTACTAAGTAGTTCTACTTTGTACTATGGTTATTATCAAGAATATGACGAATTAGGAATGTGACGAGTTAAGAATATGACCAGTTAGGAAAGTGTCGAATTAGGAACAAATCGCAAATAGTTGCATAAAAGTTTACTTTCAAACCAGCAAAATTATATCATATCACATTCACCTTGTTAATTTATTACGCAATAGAGAAAGGATTTCAAGGCCACCTGAATAATTGTGATGGTCACATGGTGCCTAATTTAAAAGAACTCTCTACACACAGAACATTGCTACTCACGAGAGCTCCAAATAAATTGGATTGTTAAATCAGCATAGCTTGTTTGAAAAGGTCGGCTGGAGATGCGGAAATAACAATTAAAGCTAGACCCGTTGTGATCATACATTGTATTGGTATGAGAGTTCAAGTTTCATTGGATATTGTAAGCTCAAATTTTATTTTAAAGAGGTAAGTGTGCATAGAGACCATTCTCGTTTGAGGGAAATAATTTGTTGGGCAACTGAAATGTGTCAGTGGTCATGTCATTTAAATTAATAGGCGACTGCTGCCTCAAGGATTTTAGTAGCCGCTTTAATAATTTAACTGCCCACTTTTATATTATTTAGGTTAGGTTTGCTTAGTATTATTTGACGCTCGATTATATTACTAAAATAAGTCATCGAATGCTTTTCTTTAATTTAACACAGACATTCTTGATTATTCTTGAATATCTTTAAGAATATTTTTTTGCGCGGAACCCTATTCTATTTCATTTTATAAAATAAAAGTAGCCTTCTTTACTCCTTATAACATCAGCTATCCACCAGCTAGTATTTCCACATTACAAATAGACAGTTCAATTTATTTATTTGTATAGTTGCATTACAAAGTATGAACAGCATGTAATGAAATCTAATAACATGTGGGTAAGTTATGTAAAACTTGTTGTGGAACAACGTCCTTGTACAAATATGAGGATAAAATGATATTTGTTTCGCATAAAGACAGCTTAATAATACATTTAATCTACTTCATAAATTGAAAGCTAAAATTGAAAATTTACCAAGCTGTGAATCTGAGTTTGGGGTCCCGGTTCCGAATGACCTTAACTTTGATCCAAGGGACCCTTACCCCCTCACCTCAATGAGGATTGATTTGCCATTTGGACATATAAAAAAAATATTAAAGTTTAAAACTATACTTAACAATAAATAGGTAGAATCACAAAAATCAATTTGTATGGCAATTCGAATATTTTGGCGTAATCAATTCAAACAAACCTGGATCTTCCACTTAGATGTAAAATAAAATTCTTTATAACGCAGTTTAAAAAAAAACAGCTGCTGCTTAAGAATGATAATGAACAATTAAAGAATCAGTAATAAATTATTGGAAATTATAACATGAGTCGATACTCATCATAGTCAATCAAGTCAATCATCAGACTCAGCATCATTTCATCAATCATTTTGTAGGTGGCACTTTAAATGTAAGTGTTTGAAAACTGATAATATTAAGATTACAATCCCTTTTTTATATTAAAAATGAATAATTTTCATTTACTAACTTCGCCCAAAATGTAAGTGACTATGGAATTACTCTTAGTGTTAAAATTGGTACAGATGTAAATCAAATACTTAAAAATTAAAGTGGAATAAAATTCAAAATAAAAAACAATACTTTAGACAAAGTTACAGAAATTAGCAAGAAATAAAAACAAACAAAAAAAAATATAGTAATTTAGAAAAACATCTCGTTAACCATTTTGGGAGTGCAACATGTAGATAAGATTATAACTTGTTTTTGTAATGCCTATCAGTATTATCTTGCAGTTTGTAATCTGCCTATTTAATTAACACATTGCCTGCCAACTACTCGTAGTTTTTCTATGAAAATTCTCATAGTTGGCAGGGGACGTGTTAATATTATGTTGTAATTACTGGGTAGTGGTACTCAAAATGATAAATGGCCAAATTTACATGTACCATTTATGCATTTGATCTGCGGGCCTTGCATGCCAGGCATGGGGATAAGTTAAACCCGTTTATCTCTCTGACTATCACCTTTGTCCGGCAATAGTGTAAGAGAGATGCAATTAGAGATGAGACAGTTTAACTTATCCTTGTGTCAACCTTACTAGGGCAGCTGAGATGGGGCTTTATCCCAATGACCTTGCCTTTAATCCAATCCCTTCGAACAGTTAGTTATTAAAATACCACTTGGACATTTAACAACAAAAACAAAACTAAAAAAAAATACATTAAAGTAAGAATAAATTGTGTATTTACGAAGCAGTCATTTATATGGAGTTTTCAATATTTTTAGCATATCATAACAACCAATAAATTTAATCAATGATCAATTTGAATGGCCTTTATTAAACCAATGGCCGAATTAAACCAATAAATTATTTGTACACTAGCTTAAACGCGCAACTTCATCTGCGTGGAATTCTGTTAGTTATTCCCTTAGGAATGTTTGAGTGTTGCAGAATAAAAAGTACCATGTGTCCTATTCCAGGACCAAGCTTTTGGCTTAATAGCCAATAATATTTGTATTATTAGGACATGAAATGTTATATTTCAGATTGTTTTTGATATTTGGAGACCTTACATCTCCATCTTTATACTTGACCATGGAGACTGTCTACATCTCCATGTAACCTAGATTAATCAATTTAGATGTTTTCTCTGTTTTAATATTATTCTTATTATTATGACCCTTAGAGACTTTATACATCTCTAAGGCACTTAAATTTACTTGTTCAGACGCGGAGACTATACATCTCCCTTATTAGTTGTATAAGATAATTAATTTGTGCCCATTAGGTTTATTTGTTGCACTTTTTATGTAAGTTTTAGTTATATGTAATTTTAAAGTGGAAAAAAGACTTACTGCTGAGTTTCTTGCGGCATTTCTTCTCAGCAAATGTCACCTTTCGAAGCGCTGGTAGATTCAGACATGTAAAAGAGCCCGTGAGGCCTACTTGCAAAATAAATATTTTCATTTTCATTTTCAAGGGCCACTATATATATATACCAAGTTTCATGACAATCTGTTCAGCCATTTTATGGAGTTAAGTGGTAATGAACATACATACACACACAAACTTTCGCATATATATAATATTAAGTATGGTAGGATAGGATCCTGATGTTATATTGGCTGAATAAACTTTCTCAGTACAAATGTTGTCAATATCGGACTATTAAAACTGCGGTTATGAGTTTGATTACCATCAGAATTAGATACTCATTATCATAACGGTCTGGTTATTTGTTGATCATTAACCCGAGACACGGGTCATCCTGGTTTTGGCTGTTGAGCTGTTGAACATTAAAATTACAAGATTCAAGCAAAAATATTCTTTATTTTATTAACGTTTTTTAATTGAAGTCACTTATATTTCTAGTGCACCAATAAAAAATTCAGATCTCTCGGTATAGCACAGATGTCAATGTATACTTACTTGATAGTGATCAAATTAGGGGAAAACATTATTCAGAGTTATTATTTTTGTATTTTATTATCTGATCAATCACATCACTTACTACATAAACCATAGGCCGGCCATAGCTTAGCTTTTCCCGGTCTTACCCAATGAAACAAACATTAAACCCCCATTTCGCCCTTAAAGTAACCTAACTGCCAAACTTCATAATTTGTAGGATTTTTACTTTTGATATTTTCTAATTAGTTAGTGTATTAGTGTTATTTCGCTTTAATATAGACAGAAGATTAAAGTCTAGAACTTCTTGGACGAAAACATACACGTAACGATTACCCTAGTAACACTGCGTTAGCAGTTCTGTAGTAGCACTGCCTAGAGATTATCTTGTAACTCCACTCTTGATGGTATCATGTAACATGAAACTTGCACTTTCAGCCGTTATACCGTCCATGACATCACGATATTCAAACCGGTCGCCAATCAATTATTATGGCTAAATCCGAAACACGACAAGCTTTATTCCACAAATTAGCCTTCACTTCTACTTTTTAGCAGAACCAGTTGCATTGAAAAGTACGCTCCAAAATACAGTTTTATAATCATTCTAGGTCCCTCACACTGCGAAATTAGTGTGAACTAGCGATTAATTAAGCAAATGGGTTCATTATCCTACTATATTTGTAACACAGATGGCTATTATTTGCATAAAAGTGAAATAAATCGTAACACAGCTTACACTTTGTCCGCGAGCTCCCGCACTTTCCACATGCTTATAAAACGATCCATCTTGATAATTTAACTGTTTAGCAACGTTTTTAAATGAAAATCACTGTAATTGTAAAGTAAAACAACATAAAATCAACGAAAAATGCAAGCTGATGATTTGGCTGACATTCTCGCAAAATGGCGAGGGGATTAGTGTTGCCATATGTAAATTTATATTTGTACTAGTTTTAGCCTTCCTTTTGTCTCAGTAGGTATTGTATTGAAAGTATTGCACGTTTTATATGCACCCAATTTCTGATTATCCTAATAATGTTGACAATGTATGACTATTACTGAATAAATGAATATGAATATATTTGATGAAATAAGTGAAGGGCCACACTCACAATAAGTTTAATGAACCATTATAGCGTTCCTTTTCCACAATTTTCATACAAGATGCCCACTTTAGAACATGATAATCGTTAATTATGAATGAGTAGCGCCGTAACCTAGCACAGTCTTTATGTTGGAGGCATGTTTATAAATAAATAAAATGCATTGGAATCATAATAATATTTATTTAAAACTCTCCATTAAACAACGATTATCACTTACATCAAAAACACAGTGCGAATTCATAAAAGCACGTACTACGCTCAAAAGCTGCACCTAAATAGCCTTATTTATAAATTTTAACTTCTTCCTTCATTCCGAATAGGTATTATCCCCAGTACAAAATCCTGTTTTACTTCTAATGAGTTACACTCATTAGAAGGTCATACATCATTTCTTCGCTAATTGATCGTTTTGAGGCTGAGCACCGTAATATTGCCAAAGTTCTATAGCTTTGTTAGCTACTACTTCTTCACATTGCTCCGGAATCTACAAACAAAAATAATGTGTTTAAATGCTACACGAAAATCTACCAAATTTACATGTAATTTTAAGGTTAGTAACACCATTTTTTTTTAATTGCATGGTAGGACTACAGTTTTTGAACCATAAAGCCACTTGAAATTACCTCGGAAACACAATTCAATACTCCTTCCGCATTTATCGCTTTCAAAATGTTACGACGTAGCGTTATTACTAACATCACAGCAACAAATGATAGTATCTTTGGTGCACCACTGCAAACTTTATCCCAAATCCTGAAATAAGTAAACAAAATAAGTTAGATTATTCAAAAATAAAAATAAAACTATATTCTTCTTTTTCTGCTTGTATTAAACTTACAATCTTAGGACTAATTAATCGAACGGGGCCACAAGCAGTCTTGTGGCTCTGCCCACCCCATTAGGGATTTCGGGCGTGATGCTATGTATGTATGTATGTATGTATTAAACTTACTTAGCGAGAGACGTATCGTCGAGGACACCAGCGAAACAGCAGTTGAACCATTTTGTTAGAGGCAGCGCATCCAAGGCATAGATCTCAGCTAGGTGGCTGTAAAAAAGAAGAGGTAGGTACCTTAATGTTATGGCTTTCCACCGCTACATTCTTAGTTTGTAAGGCAGCCATTACACGCACAATCTAGATCGAGATCCTTGATTTTGATCCCAATTGACCATATAAGGTTATAAGGTTTTGGTTAGAGGGATCGCACCATATGATCACAAATTTAATTATCTAGATTTTTTGACAATCAATCACAGGCAGATCACGATTTAATGGCTGCCTAAGATGTTACGGCGTGTAACAGCTGCCTAAGATATTACAAATTTTATAAAGTCAATTCACTTTGTTGTATATGATGTGTCAGGAGCGAAAGCACTATTACACTGCTTTAGCTCCTGACAATTTAGCACACTGGAGTTTCTCGTCCATATAAATTGGTCCTTTTTAACTAATTGTTTGGTGTGAAAGGGACATATGCTTTATATGCACTATAAACATCCGCATGCAAGAGCGGCTAGCTTAAGCTGGCTGTCATGTTTTTGTAGGACCTCAGGGAAAGTTTGTAAAACAAAACATAACCCTCACTACCTACTCACCTATTCCTTGAAAAGTTACTCACTTGAATAGTTCTCCGTCTTCTTTCTCCAGCATGCTCTGGAAAGCCTCCTTCAGCTTGGCAAGGTCTTTCTGCATGTTCTGAACGATTTCCGTCAGCCCTTTACATAGCCAGTACACATCCACTTCATCTGTGTATAACTCGGATAGTGTTTCCGCTATGGGCACAAACGTGTCTGCAGACTGGAAACAATCACATTTCTCTTTTTAGTTTTGGTCTTACCTTTAACCATAACGATTCATACATTTATATGAGTGCATTGCTCCAAGTTGTGAGGTCCAGAATATTATGTCACTAATATCAAAGTAATATTTTGAAGGCCAATTATTTAAAAACCAACTTTTGAAATTATTTAAGGTACCTTAAGTAAGGTAACTCTTGAGGTAAGAAAAAACCAACCTGTGGAGTACCTAAACTGTATCCAAATAGTTTCTTTCAGATATGCCTGAGTTCTGAAATTTACAGAGTAAGTATGTCTTTTTGTATTGAATATGGGTTCACTTTTGACTGAAGCTTGCCCACGGAGGAAGAACATGCAGTCAGGTGGAGCAAGCTCACCCAGAAGAAGCCCAGCTGTTAACTCCAGCTTCGAATAGATTTGGATTTTATATCAGAAACACAAACCCAGGAAGCGCAATCCACTTGCAGTGTGCATTATAAAGGACCATACTAAGCGCTTTGTTTTTTTTTTTAATGGTGTCAAAAACCCTCACATACATACATACGTACATACATACGTACATACATATAATCACGCCTCTTTCCCATAGGGGTAGGCAGAGACAACTTCTTTCCACTTGCTACGATCCTTAGATACTTGGTTTGCTTCATCCACTTTCATTATTCCCTTCATACATGCTCTTCGGTTTAGGTTACTCTTGACCTGGCCATTTTTCAAGGCGTCCCTGATTTGGTCTCAAAACGTCTGCGAAACGTCCATATGAAAAATCCTCACTGAAAAATAAAATTGAAAAACATACACAGCTGTTAGTCTCTGGGAACATAGGCGGTGCAGTCTGCTCGTTCTCCAGTAGCCACATCTGCAGCAGTACCAGGCTCCGTGGCCCAGCCTTATCCACCAGTTCTAGCATCTCTGCTGCATACAGCAAGTCCTGGTACTGCTCTGTGCGTTGCTGGGTCACAAAGGTGTGCGAGTCCGGGTATACTGGCAGTATGTCTGGAAATTAAGGAAATGAAAATAAATCTAGCTAGAAATTATTCATGTGAATGGAATGTCAGCTCAAAACTGCAAACACTGGAAAAAGGGTCTCCTTGCAAAGCAGTAGGACACGTTTAGTTAGTTAAGTTTATTATGCAGTGGGGTTTTCTATAAAATACAAATAAACTGAGCAATTGTGATAGTCACTAATAATTTTGTATTGTTGTCAAAACTACATATTATGACTTCAGTAATTTTTATAAGTCAATCTGTTCTCATTAAGTTCATATTTTCTAAAAAGATTTGATTGTTCTAGTAAAGACTTTAAACACACAATCACGAGGACCAATCAATATTCCATAAAACACAGATTATACTAGTTTTATGAAAATGTTTTTGTTATTCACAGAAAAATGAACAATCAGCATCATTAAAAGCTGACTGAGTATTGTTAGTTGTTGTTTTTATGGATATGGATTGGTATCTCAGTGATCAGTTACCTAGCTGTATAGTTAGGAAGGTATTACTGTCAAAGAAATAGAAACTGTTAAATCAGAAGGTCAATCTGAGCAAAATCTATCTCAAAATATAAAAATACACGGTTTTTTCGCTCTCCTGGAAAGTTGTTAAAAATGACTTTAGCGGTGTTGTTAGATAAACGACGATATTCTAGGCCACTGCGGAAATTAAGATATAAAATACACTTCCTTACCAAGGAGCACCTTCCATACTAAGTTCCTGTACGCCGCGGGTACGGTGAACCGCAAGCAAAACTGTTTCAATTTCAACTTGTCCCAAGGCTTTTCCTTCATAAGGATTTCAAGAGATTTCTTTTCCTCCACACCTCTGCACCCCACTTTTTCGTAGTAGGACGAACGGAAATTCCGCTCGTCTGTCATTTTTAATCTTAAAACGGAATCTTCGGGCATTATTATTTTATTTTGTGAGAACTCATGACGGGCTGAGAAGTAACAATACGAAGCAATAAAATGAAAATTTCAAATGACAATGACAAGTTCCCGTCCCAAATGTCATTGTGACATTTACATAGAGGTTATTTTTACGCATGAAATTCAGAAATCGAAGTCTTTATATTGCTTAGCTTTTTTACACAAAAACACGTCAATTTCATTATTTACATAAAACCCAAATAAAAATAAAGACGTTGTTCCTATTATTAATTAAAGTCACTTTAAAATAAAAGACAAAAGGGAGAACCTATTGACTTTTACTTTAAAGCGCTTTTCAAATAACAATACGATATACTATTGTCAATCAATTTCTACGTATTATTTTATAAATTTACAACATTGCGTTCCTTGAAATGGATTTGATAAAGAGCCCTTAAAGGAACGTAAATTATGCTTCCTTGCCAACCGCCTATCTCATCAAATTTTAAATTTCGACCAAACAAAAGATGCCAATCGGTTGCCTTAGTAAATAATAAGCAATAGGTACCAATGTTTGATTTCGCGCTGTCAAGAAACGCAAACACATTCTGATTTATTTCATAATCCAGCCAGATAAGGTAAAATGGAAGAGCCAGCAAATGCAAAAGACTCGGTAAGTAATGCCGCTTATATTGAGAAAAAAAGGGAAGAATTACGAATATTCTTTAAAAACGCAAAGTTACCGCAAAAAGTAATTGATCGAGCTATAGAAAACGAACTATCTACTTTGAACGATTTTCAAGATAAACCTTATATAGCAGCATCTTTTCCTGGCGAGATCAGGTCCGAATATGATGTGATGACTGGACAACCATTTACGAAAGTTGAAGACCGCACCAGACCTTTAACAGAGGAGGAGGCACGGACGATCATTAACGACAATCCATTAATCGCAGAAAAGGCGCGCCAAATACAAATAATGAGCCACACTGGTAAAAATAATGAAATGTCAATTCCTTTAGAGGATGTGAATATAGCAAGCTACAGCGATATGACTAAAGAGCTTGAAATGGCTAAAGGTGATTCAATTAAGCTTAATAATATTAAATACAAGAACATGCAAGCCCTGTGTCAGTCTGTCACTGATTACAAAGCTAAACTGGTGAAAGATAATGCTAAAGTGACTCTTGAGGAAGAAGAAGTCAGTGAAACAGAAAGTGAGGATAAAGATTTCGAAGCTATCGAGAAAATGGTGAGTCAATATACAGATAAGTCTTATGAAACACGGTTTCAAGAGACTAAAGATATGCTTAGCCAAATGGCAAATAATTATGAAGATCCTAATGTTAAATCTAGTACAAGAAAAAATATTGAGTTTAAATCTGACCCTATATTAAAAGAATCTTCGACTCAAATTATAAAAGGACAATTTAGACGTACGGCTTATGAAGAAATTAAAGAAGGATATGCTATAAATGAAGCTTTGAATATTTCCATGCAAAATAACCCACCGGATCTACAAAGAAAAAATAAAGTACCAAAGAAAAGAAATATTGCAGATGGTATTAAATCAGATATAAGTAACATGTCGGAGTTATTTGAAATTGAAGGAGATATTCCAAAAGTATTGGATACAAATAAAAGTAATTTCGAAGCAAAGCTAAAGGATACAGAAAAAGCAATGACACTTATCAACAGTATTTTAAATAAAAGTAACTTCGGTGAAAAAAATGGTGAAGGAATAGATACAACAACACCGGACCATAACACACATAAAGATACTGATGAAAACTTAAACATAGATGAGCCCAAAGAAATAGAAAATACAACACAAGATGATATAAATACTCAAGAAAATTCAAAAATTGATAATCTCAAAGGAGTACGTAATAATACACAAGATGATAACACTGAAGAACATTCTGTAATAATAACTACAAATACCGAATCTACGTGTACACAAGATCAGATATCTCAACGTTTTGATGAAAAAATGGAACAGACTCTAGAAAATGCTCTTGATGATTTGTTTGATGTAAGTAGTAATGAGAATCGAGACAACAAGGAGATGGAATACAAAGAAATGAAAAATCTTGCACAAAACATAGTCGAAGGTGCTGAAAATCTTAGTACCTTGATCCGAGAAGATATTACTAATAAGCTTAATAGTATGAATGAGTTACTCAGTGATGTAAACCTAGCCTTAGAAAATTCTCGAAAATCAAACACTGCTTATCGTAAACTTAAAGATGAAAGAGCTGAAAAATTACGACAAATTCCAGAAATATCTTCAAGTAGCGAAATAATTGATTTAACCAATGAATCAGATGAATCTGGCGAGGATACTGCGTCTAAAGATGTGACTGATTTGGAAGATAATAAGCCATCGAGTACTGTAACTGATTCTGAAATTGGAGACATATTTAGCGCTATAGGAAAGTTGAATACTGAAATAAAGGGCCATGAAGATAGAATAAATAAGAGTAAGGCACGTTATGAAATGCGAAACAAAGAATGCAAGAGTTTGATCAAAGAAGTTGATGACGTATTACAAAAGTCTCATACAATTCTTCATCCGAAGGAACCTTCTGATAATTTGCAAGTTCAAAACAAACAAACCCAAGAGAACGAAGAAAGTTCTGAAGAAAATAAAGGAGATATAAGTGTTTTTAGTGTCAAGGATGATGACAAAAACAGTGACGGGAATGAACCACGCAAAGAATTATGGGACGTAGACTTTGCCTACAAAGATGAACAGAATAAAAAACTTGCAGAGTTCAAGCAACAAGAATTAGAACGGAACAAAAGGATTAACGATCTTCTTTATGACATTAAAGATAAAATGAAAGATAATAAAGATGTCCTAAGACTTGCTAATAACTTGCTGAGGAGGGATGAAAAAAAGAACAAGGGAAGTGGTTGTAAAATTAACGAGTTAACTGATAAAATTGATAAAATGGCCAAAGGAGACCATGCGGATGGAGGCCAAATGGACAGTCAACCCAAGATTTCGGTTAATCCAGCAATTGGCGATGCTAAATGTAAGTTAATTTCATAAAACTAGAAACACGTATTGATGTTTTTAAAGTTTAATATAGTTAGGAATTAAACTTAAAAAGTATATGTTTAGTGAGAGCATAACACCTCAAAAGGACTTGAACGTAGTTTATTTTCAAATGCATCCCCAATAATAGCTTTTTCCAAAAAAAGTGTGGAATACTTCGAATAAATTAAAGGACGTCTATGAAAATTTTATAAAGTAAAACATGCAATTAATCCCCTTCACATAACACAGCGATACGGGAACTCGAAGAAGAGAAGCGTAAGCGAGCAGCAGCAAAGAGGAAGGAATCAGAGGAAGAGAAGGATAAAGAACGACGGAGGTATTTAAAGGAGAAGCGGGACAAAGAGATCGAGGAGGCGAACCGAGGGCCGCAGATGACGAAAAAGTTCATTAAAGATCATTGCAAGCAACACAAGTTGTATAGCACGCCGCATTTGAATGACATTCTCTACTTGCATTTTAAGGTAATAATGGTAATATGTATTTGTAATTAATCGAGAATCAGTATAATTTCATGATTTAGCTGACTGCCAAAGCAAAAGGGGATATTACCTACTGTATTTCGCGTGTAAGTAAAAATTTTTTTATTTATATCAGGGGACAATCTTTCATTCAAATCGATATAATTCCAAAGTAAGCTAAAAGTAGGCTTATGTTGTGGGTACTAGACGTTGATATACTAGTATAGTACTAGTAGTATTTTGTTAACTAACTTCAAAAAAGGAGGAGGTTCTCAATTCGTCGGAATCTTTTATTATCTAAATAAAGTTAGTTAAAAAAATACTTAAATACATAGGAAGCATCCAAGACTCGGGAACAAATATTCGTGCTCATCACACAAATATTTGCCCTTACCTGGGCGAACTCAGGACCGCTAGCTTCGGGGGCAGGGTCAGTACCAACTAAGCTAACCGCGTCGTCATACCTATCAGTACCTAGTGATGTTTTTGTTTGTTTGTCCTGGAAGTCATTTGGCTGGTTTTTTTTCAGCTACCTTATTAAATGATGTTGATGTTCTGAGTTTACCCGTCACAATTAAGGGTTTTTAAAGACAATTCCGACAATATACAAAACGCAATCCGGATATTCGCTTATTACAAAACCAAGATTATTTCAGGGTTTCTCCAAAATTGAAAACCTCGACGAGTACACTGGGCTGAAGTGTATTTTCCTCGAAAACAACGGCATCCAGCGCATCGAGGGCCTCGACACCCTGTCACAACTAAAGTGCCTATATCTTCACTACAACGTCATCAGGAAGATCGAAAATCTAGACGGCTGCCCCAATCTGGATACATTGAATTTGGACCACAACTTTGTTCCCAAGATTGAAAATTTGGGGGCTGTGCCGCAGCTACACACGCTCACTATCGGCCACAATATGCTGTCATCTGTCAGTAAGTTGGAGTATCATTTTATATTCTAGAGGTCCCAATGCTGATCTCCAAAGCTTCACACACACCCTTATATAATAGTTACTCACACCCCTATATAGGTCTCTTTTACTTTACCTCTGGGACAGGATAAGGAATAGCGCAATAAAGGAAAGATGTGGTGTGGAAGATGTAGTCGTGAGAATTGAGAAAGGTACGCTTAGATGGTTTGGATATATGAAGAGGATGAACGAAAGAAGACTAGTGACGCAGATTTATAAGGCGAATGTGCATGGTAGGGTTGGAAGGGAAAGACCTCGGCGAACATGGCAAAACCAGATCGAGGACGTTCTTAAGAAAGGCCAGGTCAAGAGTACCCTAAACCAGCGAGCGTGCATGAAGAACCTAATGAGAGTAGACGAAGCGAGAGGTGTGTGTCAGGATCGTAGCAGGTGGAAATTCGTGGTCTCCGCCTCCCTTTGGGAAACAGGCGGTATGTATGCTGAGTTTATTGCGGCGTTTTTTCTTAGCAGATGTCACGTTTCGAAGCGCTGGTAGCTTCAGACATGTGTAAGAGCTCATGTGGCCTACTTGCAAAATAAATATTTTAATTTCATTTTCCTCTGGGACAGCGGCCTACTACGGTAAACGCGTTTTCATGCCATTGTATGTTCAGTCGTTTTTATATCTCGTTTTCGGGAACAGGTGACCTGGAAGAGTTAAAGTTCTGCAAGAACCTCTCGGTTTTGGATCTTGCGTACAATCGCATTGAGGATCCACTTATCGTGGACATACTAGCTGATATGATCGTCCTGAAAGGTACTGTGTAATCCCACTTTAAACTGATCATCTCTTTGTAACGTCAGTTACTTTTAACTACCAACCCGTGACTAGAAAAGTCTTGAGGAATACTCGGCGTCTATTCGACATTGCCTAAGCGATATCGCAAATTATTTTGCTGCTGTAGCTGTAATTAACTTGACAGCAAAGGCGGCCGCATCGTAAAATACTATACGCATAATCGTTTCGATAATGTCGATGAGAGTACAGATTTTAATCTTATCTGTGCCTTAATATAAAAGTTATCGCCTTCATGCTAGGTATTGCGAAGAAGTAGCACTAATTTCAACCTAATGTCACATAAGTGTGGATCTTTTTTTTATTGTGCCTGTATTCGTCGCTGATGACTAGCATGAGGCACCGGATATATCCCTGATTGGGACTGGAGTTTATGGAAGCAAAAATGCCACAAATTTGACACATTGATTTAGTAAATGCGCCATTTTACAAGCTAGTAACACGCTTGAGGACAATTTTACAAGCACAAATTGGCAGCACCGATGTCAGATCCCATACATTTAACTTGCAATGTTGCCAGTTTTTGCCTGTACAATTGTAACTTGTATCTTCGTGAAACGTGGTGCCACTGGTACTTATGTAGGTTTATTTCATAACCCCTGCCAGTGCTGGTGCTAACCGGGAACCCGGTGATTCGCGCGATCCCCGCGTACCGCAAGACTCTAACCCTTCGGTTGCTCGAACTGCTGAATCTGGACAACCGGCCGGTGTTCCCACGCGACCGCGCGTGCGCAGAGGCGTGGCAGCGTGGGGGCGTCGACGAAGAGATCGCCGAGAGGAGGCGGTAAGGGTCTTAGCCCAGGGTTAATTAAGATAATCATGGTCTTCAAACGCCCCGCAAGAAAATATTGTACATTACAGAAGCACAAAGGTCATACACACCTCTTTCCGGAAGTTAAGGGTGGTTTGGAACTATATCAGCATGTAGGGCATCTAATTTTCCTATATGAAGAAACATAATTGTTTTGTAAGAGGTCTACAGTCTACATTAGTCATTTGAATACTGCACTGCTTCGAAAAAGATTTGACTCCGGCCGTTACTTCCAATTAGTGTCCGACCGAAGTTTTTTTCAAAATTTGAAACTTGTTTTGACGTTAACACGGTTGTTTTTGCCGCTTTTCAGTAAAATACGAGTGCGAATGCGTCATCCTAATACAACGCGACTACTTACGCGATTATCGTGCGAGTAGGCGACGCGATCATTGTGTGGTCGCGCGATAACGAAAACTGGGTGTCCTAATAGAACGCGAATACGCGATCATCACGCGAATTAAACACGCAAGCGACCGCGGAGTCAGCATTGCAGTTTGGCTTCGGCACGCATGGCATCGGTCGGTCCCAACCATGGACGTCAGAATAAACGCTCAATTTTGACTGTCGGGAAATATGTGGATGACCTATTTTGCCCCGTTCCCCGTGGCGCGACGCGATTTTCACGCGAATGTCAGGACACCTATTCGAGTTCAATATGCTTGATCACGCGTTCGAACACATAAAATTCGAGCGAAATCTCGATAATCGCGTAGTCGCGGTTTATTAGCAAAACCCCTAAGAAGTTACTCAATCAATATTCCAGTCTTAGATAGTCGACAGTGGCAGTCAAAGGTCGTATATTGCAGCTGGATAGCGAGGGACCAGGAGAAGCAGATGGAGAGCGTACGCTATCTCATACGCATGCGCGACGCGAAGAAAGCGGAAAGAGAAGAGAAGGAAAGAGAGGAGAGGGAGAAGCTCGGTCTACCCCCTAAAGTAAGCAAGGTTATCATCATAATTTTGGTTGAAATACGTCTACTCTCGTCTACCTCTACTCTTTATGAGGACATTGTGTGTGAAGGCGGTTATAGATCAAAAAGCGGATATCACCATAATTATTGAACACTTCATCATGATCATCATCTACCTATATAACTCCCACTGCTGGGCACATGTCTCCTCCGATAGTGAGGGACTAAGCATTAGTGCCCACGCGGGCTCAGTGTGGATTGGAGACTTCACACACGTTTGAATTACTTCGCAAATGTGCGCAGGTTTCCTCACGATGTTTTCCCTCACTGAAATGATTATTGAAGACATGAATGTTAAATACAGTAGAAGCTTAATGAAGATAAGTAAAAGAAGTTCTAATTAACAGGAAAAAGAGAAACACTTTATTCCTGACAAATTTTATTTTAGGGGTATCCGTTCAAAAGATATCTATTCCATTTGATTACAGACCATTTTTCCCTAATGCCTTCAGTGCTAGAGCTTAAATAAAAAGTAGCCCTCTTTTAAACCAACTCTCCTGATTTCACGCAGGAAGAAAAACCAATTGAAGATGACAATAAACTCGATGACGAACCTGAACCACCATCAACACGTGCCCTCAAATACGGTCCAGCCGATGTGAAGGTCAAAGATGGAATAGCCGTCGACATGCTCAGCGGCTCCGAAGCTGAAGATTCTACGAGTGAAGAGAGCAGTGATGACGCTGGTGATAAGGATGATGGTAAAGTTAATAAAGCAGCTACAGCACAGATACCTATAGTAAATAATATGTTTCTATCGGTAAAACTCGGATCTCAATCGGAAGACGACGGAACCCGAAGTGTCAATTAATTATTGTATTAAATGAGTGACATGTTTATATTCATTAATATGAAACTTTATTATTTACTGTCAAATGTCAAAATGAAAAATGACAGCATGGTATGATGGGTACTGGCCCCCAATTCTCGATGAATTCGAGATAATGTTGATTGCGAGATTAAACATCAGATTCATACAGTTGTGTCAAATGACTGTATGCATTGACGTTTAATCTCGATTGTGAAATTATGTCGAATGCGCCGAGAATTGGGGGCATGCGGAAGCTAATTGAGAGAGCACGATAAATACGAACTTTTCCGATAAAACACGATGGAAACTAATTATGCACTACATCTGTACATACTATTAAAATAAGTTAACCATTCGGCCATCCTCGGTTATTGTCGGTATCTCTCGTTTTTCACATAGAGTATATCAAATTACAGATATGACCCTTAAATATATTACCCGTTATCTTATTAAACAGAAGGATATGAACAACAAAACCTCCTAATAGCTCTAAAGTAAATGAAAACAACCAACAAACAATCAAAATCTTTATATTGAACAACAAAAAAATTATTAGTGACTATTTTTTGACCGTATGACACGCATGACAAATATCGTACTGTTACCTTACGTTAAACAGTAACTATTGATTAATAAAGAATCATGAATATTATTTTATGTTATAGATACATTACACATACATCAATAAATAACGCATCTCAATATCGCTTCTGCAAAGTTCTTAGGTCTACTGGTAAGTAATGTCTTCGTGGCAGGTGACATACATTGCGTTTACGATACGTTAAGTTGAATGCTACCTAAAAGAAATCGCAGCAATGTAACTTGTGGCATTTTCGTCTCCGATAATAGCCGAGAAAAGTCGTTAACTGATTTTAATTGTACTGTGTTTTAGCTTTATTTAATCAGATCAAGAGAATAAGGTGCTGATATTCGGTAAGAGGTAAATATGTATTTTGAGGAACAGAACTCTATCGGCCTAGCAAGAATGAGGGATAAACTAACCTGGTCACTTTTGTCAGGTGTTAGAGACCGATTTCAAGTAAGTAAATCGAATGTCAACGTCGTCGTCAGCTATAATCTTGTCGAGCTTGCTAGGCCCTATAGCTGTAAAGTTTATATTTTTACCACACGACCGATTTATCGGTAATGCAAAGGAAATAACTTGTCGAAAGGGTTCTAGCCATGGTGTTTTTTATTTTATTTATTTATAAAATAAAAAATACCATTTTAGATCCCAGATCCCACACTTATTTCAGATCCCAGGGTATGACCCATATTATGATGATGATTATGATTAGGTTAGGTTTGGTTGGGTCCTCTCCAACATGGTGGACTATCTGTATGGGCGATGGGCTGATCACCTGTCACCGTACGGTTCATCATACCATCTTAGGACTAATTAATCGAACGTGGCCACAAGTAGTCTTGTGGCTCTGCCCACCCCATTAGGGATTTCGGGCGTGATAATATGTGTGTGTATTATGATTAGTATGTATAGTAGGTATGAAAGAACTGACATTAAGAGGATCGTGAACAAACGGCAAGTCACCCTTTGCATACCTACAAAAAGCGATAACGATTTCCACCCCTTAAATGTTAACCGATTTTGACCAATTTTTAATAGGTTGTCAGTCAGAACAAAATCTAGGTCTATAAGTTTTTTATTAAAGACCAACAAAGTCAAATAATCACCGAAATTTGTTTTGTATGAGAATACTGAAACACAATAACAAAATTGAATTTATTGATTATAGTGAAAAAACCAAAACGTATAGACCTAGATTTTGTTCTGACTGACAGCCTATCATAAATTGGTCAACTGGTGGTAGATTCATTCCTTGACCCTCATAAGAGCTTGTAAAAGCCTAAATTGAATAAGGATAGTTTGACTTTGACTTTGACTTTGAAACATTCGTTAGTATTTAAGGGGTGGAAATCGTTATCGCCTTTTGTATGGAAAGCCGTAGGTTCACACTCCTCTTGAATTGTCATAACTTGAATAGGGGCTGCGCGAACTCTTGGGCATACTTAGGTACAACCTTGTCATTAACAAAGCAACCCACGTTTCATATTCGAAATTAGGTTGAACCGGACTTGCAGTTAAATAAGTGCTCAATATTTTCAGTGGTCATCGTAAAATATCGCGATGAGGTCTTACGCAATGCAGCAGTCTCCTCATTCGGACATACTTCCAGGGGCGTCGTTTATCAGTCAGCGTTAGCATAGTTCAGCTAAATATTTTTAAAAGCATTTTTAGTTCTCCTAAAACGACCATCATATCCTTGCAAATTACCCTTATCGTCATCCTTAAATATAATATAAGTATAATACTTATATCTTTCTTTTTTGCCTTTCATTTACGTGAAAATTGATTAACAAATGGTTGTAATTTTCTCCACAGACATACTTTCAGGGTAAGACAAGTATGATAAATGAATTCCCCGCAGGCGATGTTTAGGGGCAAAGTTGGTGAATCGTAAAAGTCAGTAATCAATTTTTTCTCTCAGATGCCACTACCACCAACATCCAATGGTCTCCGTTCATGCGCGGAACGCACTACGTCCAGGAGGTGAGCAATGAGAAACTGCAGCCGCCCCCGGCACCGGTCGACGACTACTGGTACGGGTACCAAGGACCGCCGAAGAGTCAACCGAAACTGGAAGAAAGGTGAGACGTTCAATGGAATCAAAAGTCTTTATTTAATATAAGCTTGTACAAGCTCTTATCAAGGGCCTTGAATCAACCCTCTTAAGCTTATTTCCATTATGAAGAACCGGCAAGGCAAGGCATAAATATATGTTTTCTTAATACTACGCTTTAATTTCATCATTATGGCCTTAAATACTCAGCACAAAGCAGCCCTTATTTGCTCTAGAGCAAATAAACTTGCATACAAATTTCATTATTGCATTGTTTTGTATTTTTTTTAATTTGGTTGCTTGATCAAGAAGTTTACATCAATAGCTACCCAATCCGCCCATTAACAGTCCGACGGGACAGCCGACCACTTTTCTGTGGACTTACTGTTAGCAAAACAGTCCACATATCGGCGGCCATATCTAACTGTGATTGCCCCGTCTAAAATGTTATGCTCAAAGTACTGGCTGATAAGATAGTATATATAGTAATCAGTAGTACGCGTTTAAGTGGCCGAAATTTTAGTTCACAGTTTTTGTTACACGTGTTGTATTATATACAATAGGTATACTTATTGTGGCCCAAAAGACCCGGAGGACTAAGACTTAAACCCAATTGCTGAACCAATAAAAACATCTAGCATCCGCCATATTTAACTTCAAGAGAGACCTTTTTACATACCTGACTGATGGCAGAACATATTAACAGTCAATAATGCTTCTAATCAATTTTATGTAATTTGCCATGTCTTGTGAATAAACGATTTATTCAATCGGTCCTTTATTTCTGGCTAAAGGAAGTAACAAACTAACTACATATATATCAAAACTTCTACGATTCGTATCCTCTCTTTTTTGGCTTTAACGTAGTCGGGTAAAAAGATGCTGGTCCGGGTATTCTTTAGAAATTAAAATAGATCGTAATGGATCCTTACTTTGCGTGAAAGCTTATTATTATACTGACTCATACATATTTTTCGCCGAGCTAACATCAGATGAATGAGACTAGCAGTAGAAATGACGAAATTGTGCCACTAAATGTTAACACGGTAGCGCTGACAGTTATGATGATAATATCAAACAAAATGCGATGCCTTACGTCGTCGTTTTCAGGGGCTTCGCTTCAGATTTTCGAGACATCAGCAATTTGCTCTTCAATCAGCCACCGCATATTCAGAAGTCTAAAAACCCAGGTAAGTTTTGTCATGACGGTTTTGATGAAACCGAAATGCATTATATTATATTTATTTGGTTTACTTTCAGATGAAAAACATCATGTTAAAATAGAAGAAGTGTCTGATGAAGGAAAGATAAAAGAAAATGTTGCTGAAAAGAAGCCACTTATTGAAATTATTGAAACTCCTGAACAATCTGCTATTGAAGAAAAAGATAAAGTTGAAGAAGTAACGGGACTGAAAGGTATAGAAGAAGAAGGTAATCTTATAATAAATCACGATAAAAAAATAATTACTGAGAAAGTGTTATTTGATTATAATGATAACAAAAACAAGAAAGCCGATAAAAATAAAAAATCATTGAAAAAGATTACTATAACTCAAATAAAATCTGAAGATAAAGCAAATTCACCACAAGAAGGGTTGAAACAAGAGAAGAAAAAAGAAGACGAAGAAAAAACAAAAACAGAAATAAAGTTTGGTCAGAAAGCTAATGTTACACAAGTCTCGGAGAGTGATAACGGTAAAACAAATGATAATGATCAAAAAGAAGACAAAAGTAACAAGTCTGAAGAAAGTAATAAGAAGACAAAAGATGAGCCTGAGAGCCAATCTTATTCAAATCAAAACTCTGAAGATAGAAGAAACAGTGGTGAGCATACATCATAAAGTGCTTTTGCTAGGTAGTAATTTATAATGGTCAATAGAAGAAATTATATGTATTTGGAAAATGGATGTCTCTATCGAAAAATGATGACGTCCTCAAAACTCTAGATTTGGTTGGCAACAATACAACAATCGAGACTAGTAGGAAATTGAATAAACAATCAACTCTTCTGCTTCTCTAAAGTCAGTAGTATATTATGACTTTAAAGCTATGCAATAGGAATTTTGCAACCTTCAGTCTGCAGAAAAAAAACGATCAACCCTAGAGATACGAGTATGTTTACATAAGTTGGCTAGCATATATGCAGTCCTTGTAATTCAACGTTGGTTTGCAGTTCAACAAAGCGGCGATGGTGCATCTCTCATCAGCTATATGCAGAGCGTGAACTCCGACAACCCGGACAACGATGATGCTCTTCAGCCAAGTGCCGAAGACCTAGAGATATTTGCCGAGTTGGATCGCGAGCAACTGGAAAGAGAAGCGAGAATTGCGCGGGGAGAGCCTGCTGTTGATCCTATGGTGATTATATCGTGGTGTTATCTATGGTAACTAGAATAATATACTGCACCGTCTAGCACTGCACTATAGTGTACTGCACACGCTATAGTGCAGTTCTAGACGGTAGTCTAATTATACGAGAATCTCAAATCAAATCAAGTCGTGGGTTCAAATTCCCGCTTGTGGCATTTGAGTTCTTCAGAGCTATGTACGGAATTGAATTTGATCGGAACAATTCCAGTGAGGACAATAGGGAACAAAAGTCATATTGCTCCCAGGATGTCGCGAAACCGTATCATGTAGAAACAATTGGGAATAGCCCGAGTTTTGACTATAAATTGCCTAAAAACTAGCCCATTTACCAGCCCTTTAGAAAATTTACTGTTTCCTTATCAACAGAAGCTATATGACAAGAAGACGATGGACGCGTTCCACAAGGCAGAAGAAAGACTGCCGGCACACGAGATAACTACGCGCACCGCCTACACGACCTACCGACACGATAATGCATTCGATCGTGTCGCACTCAGCCAGCTAACCGGCGGCGAGCGCCCTGGTAATACACTATTTTGTTACCAACGCAGAGTTATAGAATACATAATAAGTAGTACTAAGCCCCTCTTCACCCCTGCACATGTTCTGTAAAATTTTGGTTGCAAATACTTGGAAGTAAATAAAAACCCCATTTTCTGGTATATCGATCGGTTTACGATAGTTTCGAGAAGGCCTTTGATCAGCTGTGAATCTTGCTCAGCCGAACCATCGTGATGATGATGATGTTATAACTAAACAACAAACACATTACAGATGAAAAAAAAGCCACGCTGACGCATGTGCCTGGAGCAGTTTTGTTCCAGTACGTGGATTCGCAGGTCCCGGTCAAACTTGACTACGAGATCGGAGAAGAGCAAGCTGATTCTGAATGTACGATTTGCTTTTAATGAACTTAATAAATAACTTTTAAAGTAGGGTGAAGGCGGCAACAGTGGCTATAGCGACAACAGTGGCGCACTAGCCGTTTTGTCAAAAATATTATAGATAGCTTTCTTTCTTTCTCACTCTTCGGAAGGTCTCCCGATAGAAACAGTTTCCAACCAGTTTGCTTGCGTCAGCTATGTAACGAACCCGTGTAATTAATGTTTTTTTGTTTTGACGATGGAAAAAGTGAATTTTAAGGTAAGGTGAACTTTCTATTTTTTCACGAACATTTTGTTTTACCAATGGATTAATAATTTTGCTGAGAAATAAACTTAATTGACGCCATTTTGACGTATACTGCACTTCGATTTATGCAAAACTATCATGCGTGGTATAAGTTATATCCAAAATGGCGGTTTTGTACACAGTGGCTCAAATCGCTTGAGTACACAGTGGTCCATGATACACTGTGGTGACTGTGTACTTTAGGTACCTACTGATAATAAGTGCTCAGACATTAGTTTTTTTTTTTTTACAAGAAGTAATAATTTTCGTTAGTTTTTCCTTTCAGGATGGCTCTTCCAGCAAGGCCTCGTAAAATAGGGAAACACACAGTACATGACATGAAAAACGCTTTTAAAAAAAAATTGGTATGAGCGAGAGAAAAGAGTCTAATGTTTTTAAATTTAAGTAACTTGATTATAAATTTTAAGACAATTTTTTTTTTTTATTGAATGTTACATTTATTGTTTGGTTAATTCAATAAATAAAGACTGATAAAAAGCCGAAAATTACATTATTATTTGGGTTATAATTATAGATGATTCACTGTGAACTTGCCTGATTCACTGTGAACTGAGGGCCGATTCACTGTATGCCACCCCCAGTACACAGTGGCTAAAATAAGTTTTTTTGTTCAATACTGTTTATTTCCCAAAATATTACCTTGTGGTACTAAATCGATTAAAATATTCAATATATATTAGTTACACTATAATACTAATCCTTTTGCATCTTTCCAACACTCGTACAAATCAAGTGACATCGCTCGAAAAAAAAGTGACCCACTGTTGCCGCCTTGACCCTATACCTCTGGAGAGAAAAATGTAGGTTCTTATCAACTGAAAAAGTCTAAAAAAAAATTAGGGCTTTTCACTTTACCTTACAACAAAATAAAACTGATAATAACTTTTTTCAGCATTGTCTGGCGATACTGATTCCATAAATATCCCAAGTGATAATGCTACAAGCACTACTGATGAGGAAAATATTGAGGAATCTAAACTAGAAAAGAAGACAACAGCAAGACCTAAAACAGCTGCGACAAATACTAAAAGTACAACTGATAAGCTCATCAGAGGAAGACTGAGTGTGTCTTCTAGATTAGGAGAAGATAAAAATAAAAAGGACGACAAACTGAAATCACGGAAATCTATTAGCGTTGTTGAGAAAGACAATACTAGTAAAGCTAATGTCTCTAGAAGACAGTCTATTGCAATAGTAAGTAGCAAACCAATTGAACTAAAAAAACGGGTTATAAAGGAGCCAGTCAAGAAAGTTGAACCGATTAAAAAAATTGATAAAACTAGGACGACAGCCGATATGAATATGAGAACACGGCCAGAAAATATTGGTAAAAGTATTGTCACTGCAAGTTGCAAAAGGCCGATTCTTAGTAAAGGTGAAAAAAATAAAGCACCCAAAGAAAGTCCGAGGGAACTTGAGAAAGATAAAAAATTAGAAGATCACCATCAAAAAACGGAAACTGAAGCAAGTGTGCCAGAGCCTGAAGCAAAGAAAATGGAGATTATTTTAGAAGATGTTGTAGCAAAGATAAATTTAGAAGAACCTATATCAATTGCTGAGACTGTAGTGATCGACGACACAGAAGAAATGAAAACTGTGGAAAGAGATTACGAACAAATACTCGCTTCATCTGAAATAAAGGAACAGAAATATTTAAGTGAATCAGGTAATGATAAGACCTAAAGGGAAGCTATCGCAAGCGTTAAGTTATTAAAACCTTATTATTGTATGGAAACAGGGCTTAAGCGCGTTAAGAGGACTGTGAACTAACGGCAAAAATCACCCTTATTATACAAAAGGCGATAACGATTTCCACCCCTTAAATGTTAACCGATTTTTGATAGGTTGTCAGTCGGAAAAAAATCTAGGTTTATACGTTTTTTGAATATTGATTAAAGATCAACAAAGTCAAATAATTACCGAAATTAGTTTTATATGAGAATACTAAAAATAAAACTGAATTTATTCATTATAGTGAAAAAAACCAAAACGTATCGACCTAGATTTTGTTCTCACTGACAACCTTTCAAAAATTGGTCAACATTACGGTTAATATAAGGGGTGGAAGTCGTTATCGCTTTTATATTAAAAGTCGTAGGTTCACATTCTTCTTAAGTAAGTCTCGTTTTCATGCTTATATATGTTTAAATCGTGACAGTTTAAAACTAATTATTAAATATTGGTAATGTTATAAGGCTAGTCGTTGTGGCGATTTAAGGGAGAGTAAATGATGATGAATAATATTACCTACAGGTGATGGTAGTGATGATATGAAGGAATCTAATGATAATCCAGAACATACTGAAACGGCGGCGTCCACTTCGTATGAAAGCATGATGTTTATTGAGCCGGGAGAAGCGAAGCGATCGATCATCAGCGCTATTAATTCTTATGAAGATGACAGGTTTCCTTCTCAAGGTTCGTTTAGTTTCACTATCTAATTCAAATATAAACAAACAGTTGGACGACCTTATAGGTAAGGGTCGTAAACATTTTAAACGCCACCACCGGCTTCTATAAAAGCATTCTATAATTCGCCAGGCGTGAACTTCCTGAATATGAGCGAAGACGCTCGCATCGAGGAATCCGTGGCATCCGAAATACTGGAGCGAACCCTCCAATACGAGGAGCGGGATATGTTCCGACAGTTCGACGCGCTGACCAGCCACGCCGGCAAGCTGGACAACCAGACCAACCAGCTGCTGGAGCACATGGCGGACGAGTTGGACGACCGATACTCCGTGAGTCAATTGTTATTGGGTTCGATTCCCGTTATTCAAATAATCGTATCGAAAGAATCTTAACATTCTACCCTAAATAAAGCGTTTCGACGCGAGCAATAAAAATCAAGTCTATTAAATTAGGATCTTAGTAAAGCTCCACTGAAAAGACCACAAAAGACAAGCTTTCTCCTTTGCAATTTTTTTAAGTCGTTTGTCATTCGTTTGTTTTCTGGTCTGACCAAGAGCAACGGGATCTCCTTTAACCCTGATAAAGATGTTTTTCGGCTTCGTCACATATCTTGCTTAATCCTCAAGTGTTAAAAAAAATCACTTTCAAGTAACTAAAAAAAATATGGGATGTCCGTCTTTTCAGCTGCCAGAAGTTTCCCACATACTCTCCGCCCATATGGATGCGGCGGAAGAAACCTGGCGAGCTGGCAACTTCGTGCCTTCCTACATACAAGCGAGCCCTCCAGAATCGCTCGCAGATGACAACGATAACACCCTGCTACCATCCGACTCCTCTTTGGAACTAGAAGACACCCTCACTGAAGGCAACGCACCCATGGATGTCATAAGAGAACAAGACGACTCGGGCATTGGAGAAATCAATTATTCTAACGTAGAATACAAGTCTTTCCACGATGATGATGTTGGTGATGAAAAAGGGGCGGTTAATTTGTCTGGTGAAGAGGAAGTTTTCGAGGACTGTATTGATCAGACGGTGGTTGATGATTTTAAGAGAGTTGATGAGAATTTGTCTTTGGAAATGAAGATTGCTTTAAGTATTGAAGAGGAATAGGTAGATAAGGTTTGATGTAGCTGACTTGAGTCTTAATTTTAATTATGATAATGATGAGAGCACTTAAATTAGCTTTGTTTGTTTTAATCTAGATACAATATTACGTCACGAGATGTGACTTATATGCAATGTAGTCTGAAGATTCAAATATCTTGTAGGGAGACTTGAATCCCGTGAGCTGGGGTCGTGCTATAGTAATTTACTATGGAGGAAATTCTCTGTTCTTCCACTCCGATGATCGACCAGTTGTGGTTCCTAGGCTGTACCTTACTTGATTTTTTGAATTGCAGTGAAAGTGTTAGGTAAGCTATGTCTCGATAGCATTTATCCCGAAACTATTTTTAATATCAATTGATATCATTTAAGATGATCCTCTATCTACTTATTTTGACACGTTCCCTGTCCACGGTATCCGAATGGATACCAAAATTGAGTTACCGTAACTAGGTCGACACGGGGATAACTTAACCCGCGTCTTCTCTCCGACTATCTCTTTCGTCGGAACTAGGTTGAGAGAGACACACTTAAAGATAAGACGGCGTGAACTTATCCTCAGTTGCAGTCTATGTATCCAAAAGGATGCATTTTTACTGAATTTTAGAAACGAAATATTCAACACAACCCAATAATTTATTAGGAATATAATTACAACGAATATTGAGGTGGACTTGAGGAGTAAACTTTGCTTTTTGTATGTGGGACGGAACCTGTTAAAATGATTTCCGTGTAGAAATTTTCGGTGTAACATTAACAGTTCTCATATTTCTTTTAATTATAAATGTTAATTATTATTTTTTAATGAAGTTGAGTTGTATTTATTTATGCTACTATAATGGTGTTTCTTTTATGTATTAATCTTGTGCATTTGAAGTTCAAAATAAATTATTTTACTTGAATGATTTTTTTCTCCATAAAAGGCAGTTGGACAACAAATAAAAATACAGCTTTAAAAAACTACAATATATATTCTTTAATAATGGTTAAAATATTGCACCTATGTATAAGGGCGTACCCTTACAAACACTGTTCAGACTTCGACAGGGATTCGACATGTCTGTGCGATATGGTATGTCGTTGCGAAATTTGCGAAGTTAACCTTGAGAAGAAAGTGACACAACAGCGACGTTTCGTTGCATAGTTATGATTGGTTTTTGCATTAGACCAATGTTGAATCTGTGCCTTGTTCGAGTTTGGTGGTCCGCGATATAGGACCTAATCAGACAGAAACAGAGATATTCGTACTTCCAACTGTCTCTAAACAAATGTCGCGGCAAATCGCAACTCTATCTCTGCACTGTTTTTATATAAAGTGGATTCATCCATACTTGTCTTATTTGGTAAACAAGTTTCTAACCTCAAAATTCCCCATTTTTTTTTACATTGAATGTCTAGATCATAAAACACGCACAGACGTTTCCATATATGCAATAAACATATAAAAAATAATTCTCTTCCAAAACATTAACTTCCTTACACTATTTGTTATGTAACTTGATTTAATCTTATTTCTACTGTAAACAATATTTCTACCGATTATTCTCTTTAAGACGAGTGTGAACCTACGGCTTTTCATACAAAAGGCGATAACGATTTCCACCCCTTAAAGGTTAACCGATTTTCACCAATTTTAGATAGGTTGTCAGTCAGAACAAAATCTAGGTCTATACGTTTTTCCTTTTTTCACTATAATCAATCAATTCAGTTTTATTGTTATTTTAGTATTCTCATACAAAACAAATTTCAGCGATTATTTGACTTTTTTGATCTTTAATCAAAATTCAAAAAACGTATAGATCTAGATTTTGTTCTGACTGACAATAAAAATTGGTCAAAATCGGTTAACATTTAAAGGGTGGAAATCGTTATCGCCTTTTGTATGAAAAGGGTGATTTTTGCCGTTGGTTCACAGTCCTCTGAACTCGGCTGCCGCAATTACGTTGCCTCGAAATTTGAACTTTATTGTAACCCTGTCAAGTTTGTTATTGCTGATTCGGGTTCACAAACCAAATATCCTAAAGATCGCTTAGCCATACTTTTAATAGCAAATAAAGCTGTCAGATAGGCGGGGGGCGGGGGGGGTTTTAGAGCGCTGTGATTGGTGCGCATAACCATGCGCTCCCGCGCTTGCCTCTAGCCCAGATGCTTATGGCTTTTTGCCTTTAATGTTGGCAGCGGGGGTCGTCCGGTTACGCGGAATCTATTGAACATTTAAGTGTGTTCGGATTTGAGTATCATTTAAGTTTTAGAGAGTAATCGGTGAACTTGATAATATAATATACAACACGTAACTTGTGATGTCGCGTTCAAATTAAAGCCTTTAATGATATTACACAATGTTTTTACAACTACTCGATCAGTCGACATATTGCCTTGATAGTCCACGAGCCACGTACAAATTTCGTCAATCATTCCCTCCCGGGCGATAACTCGTAAAATGCTTCAGAGTTGTATCATGAAGCCTCGTGGACGTCAGCTGCGGTTCCGTGGGTGGGTTGAGGAGTGGTAACCTCAGAAGCACCTAGCTTTTTTTGTAATAATTTCCTCCTGATTGAAAAATTATCAGATGATAGCTAACCCAATATCTTAAAGAAAAAAGTCAGCTGACGATAGAGAGGTGGATTATACGTCAGCTGAGTGCCTAGCACACTAGCTTTTATCGCGCACATAAACCATGTGTCACTTTTTAATTAATATGCGGGTGAGAAAGGGATGAATGCTTTATGTACGCGATAAAAATTAGTGTGCTGAGCCTTCTGGTCACCAGAACATGAAAGTTGACGTATAATCCACCACTGTATAGGCAGCTGGCTTTTTTCCTTCAAGATATTGGATTAGCTAATCTGATAAATTTAAAATCAGAAGGGAAGATTAAAAAAAAAAATACCTGCTTTGAGGTTACCTCTGCTCAACCCACAAACGGCACCGCAACTGACGTTCCCGAGGCTTCATGATACAAATCTCTGAAGGATTTTACGAGTTATCGCCCGGGAGAGAATTGGGCATGAAAGTCTGTTGCTGGCTCGCGGACCATCAGTTATATTTAGTTTATATAACAATGGGTCCAATTCGAAACATTACTTCTTAAATTAAAATTCTCTAAACTTAAAATTAGAAACTTCAAACTCGATTTTGACAGGTCTTAAAGCTTTTGCTATTCGAAAAACTCGACTTTTAAGCGATCTCTTATTTTGACGTTTCTAACAATTCAACTTAGAGATAGCGGCGTAAATCGGTATTCGAACGTGCCCGCTAAATGTCAATTTAGTCAGATGAGTTTTCGCTAAACGGAGGGCCTAGCACACTAGCTTTTATCTTACATGAAACATCTGTCACTTTTTAACTAATATGCGGACGAAAGGGACGAATGCTTTATGTGCACAATAAAAATTTGTGTGCTATGGGGGCTGGCCGGACTTAAAAGTTGGCCGCTAGTTTTATTTTAATTAGGTTAGGTGAATTTTATTAAAAACAAAAAAGCAAATAAGTGAGTTTTCTCAGGAAGAATTTTATGCGTGGATGATCACAGATATTTCTGTTGAACTGTAAATATCAAACGCTTAGAAAAATTTAAATGAAAAGTGATGTTGATTATACCTATTTTAAATGATTTTCTCTTTTATAAAATCGTTTTTATGTCTGGCTCAAACGCACAAAATGCGCAGAAATAGGAGCGTCCGCGTCGACTCTTTCGCATTTACATTATACTTTTTTCAAAATTTATAATATATAAATCAATGTGTATTAACAAGTCATAACATATCTACGTTTTTAAATCTAGGTATGTCAAAAATTCTAACCTAGCTTCAGGCCTAACTTTGGTATAGTCTGACCGCGTGTGGCGGCGATCGCAGCTATATCACGCCGTGCTTGGAATCAATGCAATGGTTGTGGTGTACCAATGGCAGGTCACAAGCGTAACCTAACCTAACCATGGGTCCCCTTTGCTACAACCTGACCAATGTGACGTCGTCCGCGCCTGTCACTGCGGCCGACTGCACCAGCAAGCAGCATGTGTCTTCTGCAATTGCAGTCTGCTTGCATTGGACTCAGTCTACATGCATCAACTGAATTGCATTTTTAGTGTGTAACCTGGTAGTGAGGTAAAAATCGCAAGGACCTTGCTTCCAATGCAGTTGGCAAAATATTTGAATGTAATTTTTAATTAAGCTTTGAGGTCTAACATACATCCTCTTAGACATCGTTCTGATCGCTCAGAAATGATTTGTATACCTATTTACCACAAGAATTATGATAAAGGAAAATTATATTAATAGTCAAATTAAAACTTTGTGAGACATCATTTCAAGTAAGGAAAATCTCATGAGGAAACCTGCATACATCTGCAAAGTAATTCAATGGTGTATGTGGGGTCCCCAATCTGCACTCGGCCCGCGTGTGGACTACGGCCCAGTCCCTCTCACTGTGATACGAGGCCTGTGCGCAGCAGTGGAAAATATATAGCATGACGATGATGATTTTAAATTTATTAATCAATATAACTGGATGTGCTTATAGTCTGGGTTTCACATGGACGTCACCTGAACACCCTCCAAACTAGGAGAAATCCAGGGAAACCCAGACCCATCGGTCATGGGTCAACATTTAAATTTCTATTTAATCATCACTGAACCCAAATAGAGCTACCGCACAGATCAATAGTCTTCTGGCCGTGTCTTATCCAACTTCGAAAATTGACAGAATGATTAAGGCATTGATAGGGCCATGAAAACTCTAAAAATCAATCAATCAATCTATATATCAATGGTATAATCAAGTGGTAGGTATCAATATCACAATTATTTCAAGAAACACAGTAGTAACTAGGTTTTGTATGCTTTTTCATATTTCTTTCTACCCATTTGGTCTTTTCTCACTAGGAATACTATAAGAAAATATTTGTATCATTATTACTATTATCATTAATCAGGCAGGCAGTCAGAACAACTGTTCATGGCCTAATCCAGCTGTCCTCCAATCAACCTGTCTATACCAGAATATTCTTGTGCTATTTAATCATTTAACAGGTTCATTTAGGCACTCTTGCAGAATAGTTCATTTATTTTGATTTGAATTTTGTATATGTACTTAGATGACTGGTGCATTGCTGATCTGTTTATTCCATCATGATATTGGGACTGACATTGAAAGGGTTAATACTGAACACAACAAAAGGAACGAATTATGGAATAAATCACCTGCTTGAATTATTTGTGACATTTTTATTTTAGTGTGAAACAATTGAAAAAAATTAACTAAAATTTTTCAGGGATGGAAAAACTGGCTCATCTATACATATAAGAAAGGAAATGATAATGAACAGCACCAGTAGATATAAATATACCAGTAAAAAGGATTACTAAAAACATTCATAATAATGAAAAATATATTTATTGCAATATACATGTTTTGAAGATTTTTATTAATAAAAAATATAATGGAATAGTTGTAGTGCCTTTATTTTCTTAACAGTTCCAACTCCATCCACTCAAGAGGCAGTGTAAGGCATGGAAGACATGGAGTACCGCCTATAGCCTCGCAGACTAAGAAGGGGCCTTTCGCCTCAAGAGTTTATGCATACATATTGTTTAGGAGACGCTGCAGACAGCAGACTTTCTTTGCACTAACAGAGTAGTGTCTTGCAAAATGTATCTTGCCCACTCCAACCACTTTCCTTCTTCCTGCCCATTGTCAAGTTTTGTCGAACCTTCTTGTATGAAAGTTCACATGTCCTGAGTTAGTGAAATGTTCTGAGCTGTGATGGCCTAGTAATGTTGCATCACATTACTAGCAGCTCAAGGTTTAACCCTTCTACAAGATAATATAGGTAGATTTTGCACTAGTTGGACAGAGCATCTATTGGGTAAATATTCAGCTTTTTAGAAAGTCGGTCATTCCCAAACCAACCTTTTACATTTTTAATAAACTGGAATAGGTACCTGTTACAACTTCTAACTTTATCTTAAGTAGGTTTTCTCTAGGTTTACATTTCATGATAGGCGGATAACACGGTGGAGATTCACTTTACTCATTCTTTTTATCATAATATGACTGCACTTCCCGTTTTACGGTCTACACGCTGGACATTCGCCTTAGGTAATCATTTTCATTTAATTTCTTACGTTCTGTTTCGAATTTTATCCAAACTTGTCCGGCCTGGCCTTGGTTGGGTGCTTGGGATCGTTTTTAAGATCATTATCGACTGTAAAATTATCTTCGTTTTTCTTTTTGTTTTCTTATTACAGGAAAAATAAAGTTTTCTTTGGCTCGCCAATTTGACATCATGCATGACAGCGATTAAATTTTGCATGTCAAACCTTAAACCTAAAAATCGCTTAATTTAGGTTAAATTAGTGTCATCCGCTATTCGAAATAAGTGCTTTAATTAAGTTAACCTAAATTTAAAACAATTTTGAAATCCAAGTGACACCTATAAATTTAATCCGAATTGGTCGTATGCGTTTTGTCTTTGCTCAGGGTTGGTTAATATCACAACGATTACCGGTTCATCGGTGAAAAAAAAAGGAAAATTTTAATTTGTACAGTAAAATGGGGTGAACAGAAACGATTTTTAACTTCAATGCTAATTTTCGGTTATGATCCTTAATGTAATGTGAATAAAGTTGGTGTCATTTTCTGAGTCTTGATGCGTTCTACAATTTTGTCTAAGGTGTATATGACCTATATATTGCTAATTCAATAAAAAACGCAAAAAACATGCTGTCTCTATTCATACAGCGAGGAGGGGAGAATAGAGACGACATATGGAGTGAATAGAAAATGTTGCAAGGGTTGTCAAAAATATTATTGATAATTCTGTCAGTACCAATGTTTAAGTTTATAGACCAGATTTTGGTTACCAATAAGAGAAGTAGGTCCATAAATAAAAAGGTAATTTAAAGTTTTGAATTATTTAACTTGCTCGCCTATGAATAATGTTTGGTAGGTATTTTGTTTTTATTCCCATGTAAAACATACAAATTTGCTTCTTTTTTTCAAATAGGTGTACAAAATGCCGCGTGTGTACGTTCCAGCAAGAAAAATAAGAATAAAAAACTTGATTCTTCTTTCCCGCCGGTACCTACACATATACGTATTTGAAAAAAAAAACATATTTTTATACCTTACAGAAAAATAAAAACAAAATACCTACTTACCTTCAAAAAAATATACTTTACCAGTTTTGACAACCCTATCGTATATATTTTGATTCACCCTACAATCGTCCCGTTTTAGCAGCATGGCGTTTCTGATACTAAAAACGATTGACCCCATATAGCGACTCTAATCACCCTTTGTATCGTCTCGATTCACCTCAAAGTTGAGTAAAAATTAATAAGATCCATTTTTAGTCAAATTTTTACATTCGTAACAAACTTAGCACCGTGTTTTAATATGCAAAATGTAAAATAATGATTATATATTTAAAATTACTAAAGAAACTGGCAAAACCATCCGTATATTAGCGGCAGTACAAAAGTTCACAGCAGTTCATTCGTTCGCGGTTACAATGGTCGTCTTCAACTGCCAAAAACTTTATTTGTGACTAGTTTTACGGCTGTCAGGTGTTAACAAACTAATGAAAAAATTCACACCACGTTTTCTATTCACCCCATTTTACGGTACTAATTATTCATTCATGCTTAAAATTTATTATTATACTTGACAAAATAGTGCAGTTCTTAGGCTAGGTACTTGACCTACAATATAACTTTGCAATATCACTGGTTGCACAATTATGTTGATCTTCAATAGATGATAATATTGAAGGTTCTAGTATCATCAACTGACTATCAATATCAATTGAGCAACCAGTGATATTATTGCACAGTTATATTGTAGGTCAGTACCTAGCCTTAGGAAAGTACTTAAATAAAGACGTTTGACATATTAAAAAAAAACAGGACCAGTTCGAATCCGATTCACCCACCGCGTCTTAGGTAATTTTTTGCACATTTTATAAACAAAAAATAAAAAATTACAAAAGAAAAATTAGGTACCTAGCACACTGAACTTCATAAACTATGAAAGCACCGAACGTTGCTCTAAGGCTCGGCACTGACCTACAATATAAGTAACTGCAATATCACTGGTTGCACAATTATATTGATCGTCAGTAGATGGTAATGGACGGTCAATATCGACTAATAACGATCAATATAGTTGTGCAACCAGTGATATTGCACAGTTATATTGTAGACCTCAGTATTTGATATTAATTTCAACTTAATATCTCCACGCGTTCCTAAGAAAAAGGGAGGTCCCTTTTTCTTAGATAGACCCACGGATAGACGGACAAGGAAGTGATCCTGTAAAGGTTCCTTTTTTCATTTTGAGGTACGGAGCATTAGTAATTGAGTAGTAATTAGTAGAGGTAAAAAGTAATTAGTTTTGCCGGAAGTACGAACAGGGTTGGCTCAAAACGACAAGCATTCAGAGCCGTCAAACTTTTCTTATAAATAAAGTTCAAACGGCGGGAAAGTATTCCGCGGGTTCAAGGTACTTGTACATGAAAATAATTTGAAAAAGAAATATGAGTTCCCAAAACTCTCGTAAGAGATCGAATAAGCGCCAGCAAGATTGGCTTGTCGAAAAGGTGTATGCCAATATGCATCTGGTGAGAGGTAGGCTAAATATTGGTTTTATTGAAATCCATTGATTTTTGAATTAAACCCATCAGAAGCAAATTATTTGCTCATTTTACCATTTTTAGGCAATACAGCGGATACAGAGGCGGTTCTGTTCTGGCGGCAGTTGGCAGGCGAGCTGAATGAGATGGGCTGCAGCAGAACGGTAGCAGAGTGGCAGCATGTATGAGCTTTTTATTTCATTAGAAGTCAAGATTGATACCGAACGAACTAGTCATAATTTTAGTATAGTTAAATGTCAGTTTATTCTGGAGTCTCGCATCAGTCTTGAACCAAATACTTTACGAGCATGGCGTTCGATTACTTTCATTCACATTTTTAAATGCCCTTAGCCCTTTTCAATTAAGACATGGCATCTTTTTTACAGATTTGGGCTCAGTGGGTCCAAAAAACTAAAACTAAGGCTCGTAAAATACATAACTCGATTCGACGGACAGGCGGTGGCCCTGCAGTGGCAAATTTAAGTCAAATGGAGGAGAGAGTTATAGCAATAGTGGGCACTGCGGCGGTTGACGGCTTCTCTGTTTCGGAAACCCCATTGGTTAGTATTACAATTCGTTTTCAAACTTATGATTCATAACACTACTTTCGTTTTGATTAAGTACTTAGTACTTTATAAATGATAGCAACTTGTTTTTTTTTAGGAGTACGAGATCAACTGTCGGTCGCCATCGCGCACCCCTCCTCCATTAGCTACGCAGTCTGCAGGGTCACCGGATCCTGTCCCATCTACATCGGCAACTATGCTCCCGCCCTCAGCCGCAGCCTTGCCAGCAGGAGGACCGCCGCCACTGCCGCCGGCGCATGAAAGTTCTGACCGGCTTAGTCGCCTCAGAGGTCAGCCTAGAGGCCGCCGGTCTAGGATAACCTCTGAGGCGGCTCCGCGATCAACGAGCTCCCGGGACGCCATGATAGAGGCCATGAATTCTAATAATGCGCAATTTCGGGCCTCTATCATAACGGCGGCGGAAATAATAGCTGCCGCTGTCCGGGAGCTCGCATCGGTGCTTGCCTCGCAAGGAAGCTTGGCAAGCACCGATGAAATCGATACAGGAGAGGGTGATGTTTAATTAATTATTATTTTTATATTTTTAATTTTGTTATTTTTAATTTGCTTCTAAATAATTAGTTTTTAATTTCAATTTTATATACATTTTTCTTTGCATTTTCTTTTTTAATTCGATTTTGTAAATAAAATAAATGTTTATAAAAAGGACACTTTTTATTTTACAAATTTCGCGCTACTTGCGCCCGCACGCGCCTGGCAGCATCGATAAAGTGATTTTCCACATATTGGGGAATTTCCACTTCTGGTGCCGCCGGCATCTGATCTCTTTCTTGCTCTTCATCAGATGAAGTGTCGTCATCACTGTCCCCTGAAAATTAAACGAACCGGTCAGGGCCCCAATTCCCGGTGCATTCGAGATAGTGTCGATTGCGAGGTTAAACGACAGATTCATACAGTTGTGTCAAAGTACACTATTCGATATGGTCAACCCTGCCACTAAAGCGCAACACACAGAACGTGCGCGGCGTTGTGTTATCGTCCATATGTAAATTTACAATTCATCTGCGCCCGACCCGCGCACACGTTCAGTGTATATTGCGCTTAATGCCTCCGCCCGTGAAGTTTTGCAGTATGATTAGGTAGTGTATTACACCGTATGTTTATCAAATAATTAAATAATAATTCAAATGTAAACAAGGACGGAGGAATTAGTGTCACTCCTTGTGGACTAGCCTATTATGAACACTCACCGGCATATGACTTTAAATAAAGGTTATAGACAGTGCAGGAAGCCACGATTATTTTGGCTGCCTTCTCTGGGCTGTAGTGTAAAACCCGGTGACCCTTAAGGCATCGAAATTTATTTTTTAAGAGGCCAAACGTAACTTCTATTGTGTTTCGGGCCCGGGCATGCACATTGTTATAGTTATTTTCAGCCGCTGTAGCTGGCTGCTCGAATGGGGTCATTAACCATGGGAGCAGCGGGTAACCTTTATCACCTATAACATAACATAAAAATATGTATGGGAAGGGCAGGATAGTTGAGAAAAACCGGATGTGCATGTCGGAGCATGCACAATGTAGGGTTCCGTACTCGGTGCATTCGAGATAATCTCACAATCGAGTTTAAACGTCAGTGCATACACTCGTTTGACACAACTGTATGAATCTGACGTTTAATCTCACAATCGACATAATCTCGAATGCACCGAGAATTGGGGGCCAGATACCTATTCGGTTTGTTCATAGATTTGTTTTGACAGCGCCGCCGAGTCTTCATCTCACAGAACTAAAGTTCCTCGTCTGCAGCATGTGGTGTAGTGTGGTCAGTCACGGTCAGTGGAAGTGGAAGTCAGTTCAGTTGCCCACGCGTAGGCATGATTTGATTAATAATGATTATAATTAGGTATGTCCGTGAATTGCGCACACACAGCCGTTGTGTTTTTCATGTGTGAAGAAAAAAGTGAGTGAAGAAAGTAATTACGCAGAGGAACAATTCGCCTGGGGGTGAGGTTTAGTTATGCCCAGTCGATGGCATGCCGGATACGCCGTGGATAGGACGAGCCCTTAAGTATCTTGTACGAATCGCAATAACGAGAAAGAAGCACGGACTATCTTGGTGCTTGTCAGCATCAAATTACAAACAACAGCTGAACAGCGGTTTTGCCCAAGTTCTCTGAAGAGTTGTCAATAGTGTGTCGAAGTCGGCGGTGGTAACGTCGAACAAAATCTGCTTCTTGATGGACAAAATAATGGATGTTTTTCTAAAATGTTCTGAATCACTTGATCGCCATGAAAAATCAAACAGGTTATCGTTGTCTGCCAGCCTTTGCTGCTGGTAATATTATACTTGTCATCAGAACAATGCTATAAAAGCAATAGTTTTAATGATATAAAGTTGTTTGTTTGTTGCTATCAAAGCTCAACAAGAATTAAGAATAAGTAATAGTGCTGGAATAACACAAAGGTATCTGAAATAACAGTAATTAAGGATTACTTTGCAGTTGAAGCAGGTAAAGGCTACCTAGTACCTAGTACAAATTAATACAAAAAACTATTATTACTATGCTATAGTTTTACCAAGTAACCACTGATTGCCAACACCTCGTACATACTGATTTTGTAAAAAGTCGTTTATGTGTGACGCCTGCAATACTGCGGAGTCATGAGTGGAGCCAGGAAAATCTGCTTTTAAATTTATAATTCTTTGCTCTGCATCACAAACCTGAAATAGATAGTTAGAAAAATGTTGATCTATTATGCTATGCTGGTCAATTAAATTCAAACCAGAATATGTTTTCTAAATTTCTAATAATTAAGTACACAGACTTATCATTTCAGATTTGGTTGGGTCTTTGTCAGTGTATTTAAATGGCGCATACAATGAATGTTAGTTAGTATAGTTGGAGCTATTAAAGTTTTTTTTTGTTTTAGCCAATGGCAGAAAAAAACTGCTTAAGACCTTATTTAAGAAAGCCATAATTATATCATAATTGTATAAACCAAACCATGCGGTAATAAATATCTTGTGATTTTGATGTGTATAAATAGATGAAAGGATTCATAACAACTAGAAACAGTAATCACCATTTGGCAATTGATGCTGTAAAAACCTTTTCTGTTGTAAAAGAGAACAGCAGGCGCAGTTGGGTGGTGTATTTGTGGTGTCACAATAGCAATATGAGTGCCATCTATGACTCCAAGGGTGTTCTCTATTCCATGGAGTTCAAGGAATCTGAAATAAAAGACAGCCTTTTAAAAGCTGATCTTTCAACCCTTTATGAAATAAGTTATTAAAGCTTAATTTTATTAAAGGAAACATTAGTTTTGGACAAACTTACTTCCTCATTACTTTTTGTTTGCCTTCGACTGATGTTGGGAAAACAATTTCTTGAGGCATTACCTTCTCGGCAATCAGTTCACACACATATTCCAGTGATCTGGAGACTGATGGCTGTGACTGTGCCAACAGGAAATGCTCCCCAACATGCGTCTGGTAGCTTCCATGACCAAAGAAGCTCAAAGCACACAGAAGCTGTAAACAAAATAACAATTCACTAACATCATAGAGATATAAATTATAAAAAAGAAATTATTTTCTTGTAAGATTTTCTTTATAATGAGAATTACTTTGTTTTAAATCTTTGCTATTGATTATATTTATATTTTGTTATTACTGTTAATAAGTATTGATTATCAATGATTGTCCTGAATAATGCTCTGAATAATTATATGTCTCCACAAGCAGACTGGTAAAACATACTGATATAACTTTTAATAAACATCACCACATGTGTGTACTACCTATTATAGCCAATAAAACTTTTTAAATTAAAATTTGAATTTACCTTTAGATGCCTTGGGATAGGTCCTAAATCCATTTCTCCCCTTGAATTAAGACATTCGAGTAGGTCCAAAACAGATGCCTGGGGCAGCCTGAATAACTTCTTGAACCTACTCTCTGGCAATTCAAATGGGTTGGATTGGTCCCTAAGCCTCCTGAGTTCACTCCGTTGTGTGCTGTTAAAAAATTACAAATTAAATACCTAAGTGCCCCAAACATTGAAGTATGATTTAGATACTATAAACTAGATAGCATATTTTGACTAGTCTCTATGTACAATTGTCCCCAAACTCAATACTTTGTGCAAGGGCATACCCAGCGTCCCGAGGGTTTCAAGGGCGGGCCCGGGGGGGGACTACTGGGTATGCCCTTGACTTTGTCTGTAGCATCCAACAACTTGGTGCTTTAAAACAGCTAGTTTAGCAGCAATCATCGTATTGAGTATATGCGGGAACTTTGAATAAACAATTTTGACAAATTTTACAATTTTAAGATTTTTACACCCATAACATACCTTTCAGTTTGTTCGATAAAAGCAGCTACAACAAAATCCTCCATCTTCAAGTACTAAAACTTACTTTTACCTTTCGCAAAAAACAGTGCAATAATTTAGCGGCAAAGTTTTAATTGGCGCCTAAATTTAAAAATGAAATGGATTAAAAATCACTTATTTGACATTTAGCGGGCACGTTCGAATACCGATTTAAGCTGCTATCGCTAAGTTTAATTGATAAAAACGTCAAAATAAAAGATCGCTCAAGTTGTTTTCTTCGAATAGCATTCACGCTAAGAGCTGAATAATCGAGTTTGGCGTTTCTTATTTTAAGTTAAGAAAAGGTAAATTAAAATAATATGATTTCGAATTGCACCCCATTACGTCTTAATAAACATTTATCAAAGTAAACATTTGTGCAAATAAATTTATTATTAATGTAATTTCATTTGTCTCGAAAAACCGGTAATCAGCGTGTCGTTTAACGAACCGCGGCCAAACACTTATTTAATTTATCGCTGTCACTTCGACGTCAAAGTAGGTTTAAAATTAGGTTTACTTAATTAAGCGCGTAATTTCGAATAGCGGATGTCACTAAACTAACTTAAATTTAGCGAATTTTAAGATATTCTTAAATTTAAATTAAAAGTTTCGAATTGGATCCAATATTTTCTTAAATATATACTTATAATTTTATAAAAATAATTTTCATCACTTAAACTCTTGGACGTCCGTTAACTCATCGGATGCTTAGGCACGGATCCGTGCTCTTTTTTAGGTACGCTTTTTGCATTTTTTTATTAATTATTTTTATGGTACTCCATGAATCCAATGAGACGGGGGGCATCCGAGGGGTTAACCATAAATAATGTTATGACAAACTTTTATTAATATTGTTAGTTAATAAGTTTGGGTCAAATTTTGGAATTCCCATAATGGCAATAGGGTGATATGGTAAACATATGTAAACTAGATGTCATTGCTGATATTAAAGTACACTGGGGAAAAAAATTCTTTGTCAATCAATCAGCGTCAATCGTGTGATTAGAAAAATCATTAAACTGTAACCATGTTACTTTAATGCATTAACTATTCTATTGACTTAATTATTACTCTTATTCCATAACCAATAACAGCGATTTTACCCTGACAAATACTAACACTGTACAAACGTTATGTTGCAATGATATAATAAATAAAATAAACGTAACACCTAGCTACCTAAACTAAACAAAATAAAATTGATTACCTTTGTTTTGGCATATGTACAATTGCATAACTTATTTTAATAATTGACAATATCTATTTACTTTTGATAAACTAAATTGGGTAGGTAAAGTGTTTTGAAGAGGGTATTTTTTTTTTGATTGTGGACGTCTAAGGGACCAATAATCGAAAGGTTATTTATTCTTATTTTATATCGTTTATTCAGGAGATTTTTATAAATAACTGCGATGACATTTCGCCCGTTTGCTCGGCTGTTTGATTATTTCTTTGCCTTACGCTAAAAAAAGAAAAAGAAAGTGACAGTTCCTCTATTAAGTATTCTGTCGTAGTGTGTTGACCGTGGTTTGACAACAAAGTCAACTCAATCACAGAATACATAAATGTCATCGCAGACATTTAAAAAAAACCTGAAGAAACCATATAAAATAAAAATAAATTACCTTAAGATATCAGGCGCCTCATTCGGGAACGCTAAGTGATTCTGTAGCGACTCATAAGCCAGATTGCTCATCTCGCTTTTACGCATTACGCTTCGTGCGGAAGAGTGGGATGACAAATCTGGCTTATGAGTCGCTACAGAATCACTTAGCATTCCCGAATGAGGCGCCTGGTCCCTGAGACGTTCAATAACAAAAAAATATATGCCCTTCTTCAAAAAACTTTACCTACCCTATTATACCACCACAATAAATATGTTCAGTATTTTCTTTCAAATAGTGAAATTAAATATGATTTTTTAATGCTATACATTTTTTAAATATTCACAGATTTTTAAGACTCATTTAATAATTCTCAATCTCGTTCTTTTTTAAGAATAACGTTCCGGCAAAGTATAAACGGAACAGTAGTTCATCGGCAAACAAAGGTACAGTCAAGGTCAAAATTCATTTTAGGCATTTTGATACCTAGGCATTTTAGGAATACTGCTACTTAGGTGTTTTGCGTTTCAGAAGACCTGCTCATGAGGGTCTTGAATGTGTGCGCGCCTTGTACGTATGCGCCCGCGCCGCGCTGTAAGCGGCCTACACGAGCGCGCCCGAACACTGCCGAGCGCGCCCGAGCACTGCCGAGCGCGCCCGAGCGACAGTAGGTAACGACACTCCTAAAGGGACGGAGTTGAACTACTCTTCTGTTTATACTTTGGTTTAGGACAAATTAAATTTCGGAATACAATAGGCAACTTTTCAAATAGCACGTTTAATTCGACAGCAGCTAAGTTATTTTCTGTTGGAATAGATAGCTGTAAATTCGCATCAGTTTGACAAGACCTTAGACAGTACCTGTTCTCAGCCGGCGTGGTGTTTCAAGTCGAATATTTCCATGAGTAAAGGTTCTATGGGGTTGACGTCGAGGTATACTCCAGTGACTTCTTCTGCGAGCTTGCGGAGTTCTAGAATCTTCTGGATTAGTTTCAGGAAGGTCGATTTGGCCTCGCACCCCGGGTACATACTTTCTAGGTAGCGACGGAGGAGGTAGTAGTAGGAATTCTGGAAACAAGGAAAGCAATCGTTATTTTTAACCGACTTCAGAAAAAGGAGGAACCTCTTAATTCGACCGTATGTTTTTTTGTATGCTTGTTTCGCGATTACTCCGCCAATTATGAATTGATTTTAATGATTCTTTTTTTTTCATACTTCAGAGGTCTCATATAAATTGTATCGAAATTGATTCAGCGTTTTTTTGCACTGATGACACTTGTGACAGTCAAAAGGGTGACGTTTTGACTCTGTTTTAACTGTCATCACAGAAACATTAACGAAGAACAAAGAAGATTGTATAATCCCCGGCGCTTAAGTTGAACTAAAATGGCGGCCGTCCGTGCAGGTACAAGTATGGAAGCAAAACGTCACACCTCATACCGCACCTCGATTGAGACCCGAAAATGTGTTCTGCGCATTGGAGGTCAACGTTCAATTTACGTGCCGCGAATTATATATATATGTAAAGAGCTGTCATATGTATTGTTTAAGTTTGACCATATAGTCTAGAAGTCTGTTTTCTTATTCTGTTTAAAATTAACTTTGTTATGCACGGCTGCGAAGTTGTTATTAGTGCTGATATTGAATGATGAGCGTAGCGAGGTAAGTGCACTAACTTACCTCGCTACGCTCCAATAGCGAAGCGTGAGGGTAAGCCGGTATATCATTTCTATTTTTAAACATTATATTATTACTCATTAAATATTGTATTTACATAAAACAATTTAATATGCAATTTTTATGTTAATTAATAATATTTTAATCTTTGAGTTAAGAAATTATGTACCGGCTTATCGTCATGCGCCGTCACTGCTACGCTCATTATTCAATATCATATGTCTATATGCCTAGAGTCCATAATTTGAGGAAAAAAAAATGTATAAAGTCAGTAACATGAAAATTCGTAACCGCGCGGAAGCCAGTTTCCTATAATCATTCAAAGAATTAGCAGCGACAGGTCAACGGCAGAACAGAACCGATGACTATGACGACACACGCGGCCACCTGCTCGAGCTTGATGACGTCGCGGTGCACGACCTTGGGCCGGTCGGGCGAGAACAGCAGGATGGCCGACGTCACCAGGATGATGTTCTCGTCGTCGCGCCAGCGCGCGTCGAACGAGCGGATGAAGGACTCGTGCGAGCGGTAGATGTTGCCCTTCGCCAGCTTCAGCACGTCCGTGCGGATGCAGTGCTCTTGGGAATGCGGTAGCTGGAATTAAATACTAGTTTATGCAACGGTTGCATAATAATAGGCCTTAAAATACGAGTGTGGGTTTATGAAACGAGTCGACAGGCGAGTTTCATAATAAGATCGCACGAGTGTTTTAAGGCCAAATTATGTACAGTTGCATACACATAACTATATGATGTGTTCAGAAACTATATTTTCTGGCAACAAGGTTATTTGTTGCAATCGTGGCTGAATTTATGATATCCGGCGGACTTTTCACATCGTTCTCGAAGTCACTACTATTCATATTTTCAACTAAAATGTAAATTACAAACAACTTTTTACAATTCTACTTTCGTTGGTTACAGCAAAAAACCAACAAACAAATGACAACAGTAATGGCGGCAATTCGAACCTCCGTCAAGACGAAAGTTTTTTTTTTAAATCATAGACAAACGAATGAAGTCCTATTCTCATGTTACTCGAGATCAAATGTCGTGCGGTTTATATTTTAAAAAAACATACTGAGTTGATGTTTCGTATCGATAACTGTTTTAATATGTATGGATACTAGAATAGAGACCCACTTGAGTTTTAACAGCTGTTCCAAATTTAAACTCATAACGTTAAAAAAATTGATACTGTAATAACATTACAGTACAGATTTTCCCTACTACCACAGCTCATAGTAAAGTTGGTTATAATAATGCTAATTGGTAATTTCCTACGGTTTTCGAATACATTATGGAGGGTTCATGATATGGGTGTAGATAAAGTTAATAAATTCAAAAACTAAAAGCAGACTACTAAAAAATCACGCTCTAAAAGTCGTTTGTCGCTCAGTACATCTCTGTCAAACTAGACAAATATGTAAGGGATGCACTGAGCGACAAATGACTTGCGGACAGGTCGTGCTAAACGCATAGAGGTATTATACATAGAGGAGGTGAGCCAGCCAGAAACGCGTTATCATGGTAGAAAGAGAAAGAGCATAGGAATAGTATTCGCTTCCTTGTCTGTCCTAGAACATTTCGTATTGCGTCGTCAACGGACGGCGCGCAGCATGTTACCATTGCGCATGCGGCAAGACAAGGACAGTGCCACTATTTCTAGTTTCTGTCTCTCTTTACCGTGATACGCTTCCACTTGCAGGCAGTCCTATGGCTCACCTCCTCTAGTTATAATACCTCTATGGCTAAACGTGCAGGTAAAACGTTCGTGCTCAACACACAATTAGCTCGGAGCAGGACTCGAACCCGCGCCTTAAGGTACTACAACGACATCGAGTCAAAAAAATAATAGCTGACCTTCCATTGGTTTCTCTGTCCATCATACTGCATGGTGCTCCGAAGTACCATCATTTCTATGCAGCCGCCTTTCAGAAGCGCCACCTGGTAAGAAAAATAATAAGCAACTATTATAAATAAGTGCATCATGTATACGAACAGCGGAAACATAGGAGTATGCTTATAAACAAAAGCATATAAGAAAATGGGGGTAAAAACTGGCAACACTTTTAAATGTATTAATAAATAAATAAAGTGCACGCGCAAATGGCTGGACGGATTTAGATGAAATTTGGCAGTCGGATAGACCATATCTTGGAATAAAACAGGATACTTTCCCTAACTAGTATAATCAACTAGTGGACCCGCGACAGCTTCGCCCGCGGTATTATCCATGCAAACTTTATCAACCAAAATATCCCTCCTTAGTGCACCTCTAGGGTACTCGAGGAATATCTCTTACAAATTTCAAACCTCTAGGAGCACCAGTTTAGGCTGTGCGTTGTCTATAAGCGAGTCACGGTACTGCTTTATATTTATAGATAGATATCCTACTATATTTATTAATAACTAGCTGGTGCCCGCGACTTCGTAGAATAAATATTTAAGTAGCCTATGTCCTTCTCCAATGCTTCTGCAATCCTATCTCTGATATACCAAAACTCATCAAAATTGGTTCAGCGGTTTAGGCGTGAAAACGTAAGAAACAGAGTTACTTTTGCTATTATAATATTATAGTAATTATAGGATTAAAAAGTTAATGATGTTTGTTACTCCTTCACGCTTTAATGCCTGGACGGATTTGGATGAAACTTGGAATGAAGATAGATTATTCCTTGGATTTCCACATAGGCTACTTTTATCCCGGAGAATTAAAAAGTTCCCGAGTGAATAACTATTACCGAATTCCACGCGGATGTAGTCACGGGTAGATGCTAGTAAATAATATACCTGGTCTTCCTCACACATGTTTTTAAAGGCGTTTATCTTCTTGGCCATCTTGATGAACCGCCTTATTGCTACGGCGGTAAGGTTCACAATCGTGACGAGCCGCGGATCGTGCATACCGCCGCCCTCCTGAAATAATTCAATAATTGAAGTTGCCGTCTCCTACATCTATGACAGTATAAAATAAAGTTCAGGTTCTGTCTGTCCGAGTATTAGATTAAAACTTGAAGTTCTAAAGTAATTTTGATGCGGTTTTAACCATTCACTCACTCGCGACTTACTCGTGTCAATCTAGACTTGCTACTCGGTCCATCACGACACATTACTCGGCTCAATCATGACTCGCTACTCAGCTCAAGCATGACTCCCTACTAGGTTTAATTACAATCCACTACTCAGCGCAATCACGATTCGCTACTCAGCTCAATTACTATTTGGCTCAATCACTACTTTCTGATCGATTCAATCATGACTCACTACTCGATTCAATGACAACTCGTTATTCGAGTCAACCCACCTTGCTACACAGCGCAGTCTCAACTTGCCACGACACACTCAGTTTTTTACTGTCGCTGTACTCGGTTCAATCACTACTCGGCTCAAAAATGAGTCACTACTCAGCTCAACCACGACTCTGTACTAGAGTCAATTATGTCTCACACCTAACACGACACTACTCGGCTCAATTACGACTCGCTTCTCGGCTCAATCAATCTCTACCGGCCTAACTGTTACGCTTGGTCGATAGACTCACCTTAAGCCCGCTCGTACAGGTGGCGTCGACAAGTTGCGACATGTCGTCGTCCAACGGCGCGTTCAGCGCTTTGTTCGCCACGATTAGCTCGTTCAGCTTCGCTCGCTCCACCTGGCGGCAAAATTTGCGATTTTTAAAAGTATCTTTTTTTTTTTAATTTGAACTAATGTAAACAATCTTGAGCCTTTTTATCGAAAAGTGCTTTTAAAGAATATATAATAGCATTTAACATTACAATAAAATTACATACATTATATTGAATCCATATATTATATTTGTTTTAAAACAGCATGTTTGCATAAAAAGATTTGTGTAAGTTTTTTTAAGTAAGTAACACAACCGCAGCGTTGCAGAAACAACTATTGAAATTGAATTTGTATTTATTATTTATGAAATAAAGTTTCCTTTCCATATATCGTTATTCCCTTGAGAACATTTATTTTACACGGGATAAAAAGTATCCCATATTTTGATCCGACGTATAGTCTACTCCTGTACTAAGTTTCATCAAAATCCGTATGGTAGTTTTTGCGTTATGCGTGCACAGGCAGACAGACTAAGTCAAATGTAATGCAATTTGCAAACAGGACCATTCTACAGTGGTATTGTAGTATAGATTACCAGTCTAATGTACCTAATGTACCTCATTGAGTTCCCTCGAGGAGCGGCCGTAGCTGCTGACTGACGTGTACGCCTCAAACTCCAGTTTTATGGCTTCACACAAGATGGATTCCATCGAGTTCGGTTCTATCCTGTATTCACATACGAAACAGAAAAATAAATGAATCAATAAATAATCAATATAGAGCCCACACAAGGATTAATTACAGGGGCGGAGCATAAAACATAAATCCAATAGACACCGCATGGCCGGGCGACCCCCGCTGCCACAGTGTTGCCAACTCTTAAACTAAATGTTGCTAGATGTACGCCTAGAAGATGCCAAAAACTAGCTTAATATTTTCGAACGTTGCTAATAAAGGTGCTAAGAATTTAAATTAAAAATAAATGAGCAGAAATAATAATTACCTATCATAAAAAAAATACTCAACTGTTATTGTCATCTTACAATTATGAAGTTAAGCTGGGTCTCCAGCTCGTTTGAACGAATATTTATATGAATTTGATTGCCGGGAAAGCATTGATGACACACGATATGGTTATTTTAGTATCTCAAACAAAAAAATATTAATATGCACTTCTATAGTATCTAAAATATAATTTAACAAAAACCCCGAATAACAAAAGTTCCTAAAAGGTGTCTTAGATGCTAAAAGGAATATTTAGTTGCTAAGTCAACTGAAAAGATTCTAAATTTAGCTAAAAAGTTCCTAAATTGGCAACACTGCTACGCGGCCATAAGCGGCGGGGTGCGTAACCTCGAACGCACCAATTACAGGACTTTAAAAACCCCGCGCGCCCCGCTAGATTGGCAACTTTATTTGCTAGTAAATGTTAGGTTAAGCTGTGTCTTTATGATTTTTGGTCTGTGGGGTCTAGCGGTCCTAATCCCGATTTGCAGCTCTGATGTTTCGTAGCTTATGTGCAGAATTCAATTTCATATTTACCGCTAGTGTTTTGGTGAAGGAAACGTGCACACATCTGCAGGTCCTGTGGGGATTGGGGACAAACACATTGTTGATATACTTAACAAATGTGTGGAGGTTTTTCCACGATGTATTTCTTCAAATTCAATTCCACACATGAGATCCGAAAATCTCATAAGTGCGAGCCAGAAATTCTACTAGAGAATTGCACAAAATGCTAGAAATTGGAAAGGAAGTACTTTTTCCCTTATTGGAATAATTCAACATTGCTTAAGTTGTACACAACTAATGCACATCGTTATTAAACCGCCACACAACCTTGATTCACTCAGTGAACAATTTTTTCAATTTATAGAGGTCATTTTTCAATGACCTGCACCCACATGTGTGTTGTGTATTGGTAAATGAATAATTAGCCCTGCCACAAACTCGTCGAGTGGCATGAGAAGTAGCGAGAAAAGGAGGCAGAGACGTAGTGTGGCAACATTACTCGTCATGCCACACGTCATGCCGTCGTTTTGTCGGTTTTTGGGGCGCGAGTCAAAGGACCGGCAATTTGAGCAAACTACTTAGTGCGGAGCGTCGCGATTAATTGCGCGAGTAGAGCAGTGTGTGGGCAGAGAGGGCAACATCGTGGCAGCGCGAGGAGTAGAGCAATGGCAACGCGAGGAGCATAGTGTAGTGAGGCAGAGGTGTATGAGTATTAGTAAGCTGTTATTAATTTGAGGTCATCCATAAAGTACGTTACACGATTTTTTGACCCCTCCCCCGTCCTTGTTACAGTTGGTCATATTTGTGAGACCCCCCCTTCCCTATTGTGACGTCACATATTTTGCAATTTAACATCTAGAAATTATTAAACGAAAACAGCAGTTCCGAAATTAGTTTTTAATATAATCAACATCAGCTCAAATATTAGAAAAAAACGCGACTGGCGCGTGGCACTAGCGAGTGTGACATTGCCAACAAAACAATTTAAACCTTATGTGCATACAGATAGATTGGAAATCTTTTTAAGTTTTTCGTTGATAGTTCAAATTTGGCATTTTAACAGTTAGATGTATTAGATGTTAGAATGCGACGTCACGAATCTTAGGACCCCTCCCACCCCTTGTCACACAATGTCAGACTTCGTCGACCCCCCCTTAACGTGTGAGGTACTTTATGGATTACCCCTTTACAGCAAATCAATTTACAGTTAAACGACTAAAATACGATAGGTAATCTTATTGGGTACGCCAGATTAGATTTGGGTCCAATAATCAGTGCAAATAACCTTAGTTATCTAAATTGCCTAGGTAATAGTCCTATGGATTTGCATAATTACATAGATAGATAGATATATTCGTCAAGGCATGCAGTGTAAAATAGCCCTACATGACTTTGACGTTAGGTTGAAATTTTTATTACCTTAGACATGCCTGGCATGTGAGATACAACTTTGTATTTGATGTGGCACTGAACCGATTAATTTCTTATGAGGAATCTGTTCAAAAGGCTCTCTGGAATATCCGGAAAGTATATCCGGTAGCCGGCCTTTCTAGCCATGATTTTACTATCCGGCCAGGTACCTGATAGTTAGTCAGTATCCGGCTGGATACCAGATAGTAGAAGTAAGATAAGACAAATAAAAGAAATGCAAACCAGTTTCTGCAACAATTCATGTAGATATTAAGTACTTACTTTACAGAAAATTATGGATCTGCTATGTATTCGGTGATGGAGAAATTCTGCAGAAAACTCTATGCATAAGTTCCTAAAAACAGAGAAGCATGCCAGTATTGAGCCGGCAACTCTCTGTTTGAACGGCGCGCATCCCACATGGCTACCATAGGGCATACATAAGGACAAATCATCTTCTACATAAGGACAAATCATCAATTTCTTACTGACCTCTCCACATCCTGGAGTATTTCCCTAGCTTTGTTAATATCAGTATCAGTGCTTGTGGACGGAGCATCATCACACACGTGCAGCGGCTTTGCTTCTCGACTCATTGTGTCTCCATTGGTCAACATTGATCTGAAGTTTTAAAAATATCATCAATATTTAAGATGTTCATAGTCACCAAAAACCCTACTTGATGCAGAACTATTCAATACTAAATTAATAGTTATTGTATTGTTAAATTGGGACCAATTGTTGGCCCCTTCACCAGCAGGCCCTAGTTGTGTAAACCACAAAATAAATAGTAAGACAATAGTAACATCAAATCCATTAAGGCTGGTTTCACAGTGCTCTGAAACAAGTGCTCAGTATGATAAGGGAGGGATACTGTGTACGGGCTCTACCAAGAGTGTGTCCCATATTGACGGGTCTCTGACTCAACCTAGTATATGAAAATGTATGAAATTGGAATATCTACTTTAGGACGTGTACCTAAAGTGGATATTCGGATTTAGTAAAATTTCATACACAAGGTTGAGTCACAGACCGTCGATATGGAACAATGCAAAACAATGTTGTAGCACCTTTACCTGTGTCTCTGTTCCCGGAGCCCGTATGGGTATCCTGTACAGCTGTGAAATCAGCCTAATTATAAGTTAAAGTCCTACTTCATGAACCTGTTATTAAATTTCTTTTCTATTTTTGAGGGTATATGTGTATTTTGTATGTTCCTCCAAAACCTGTGTAGTTTAAGAGGACTTTATAAAAATTAAAACTTCTCATTACTTTCTGATAATAAATAATTAAATTTAGGAATCTTTTCTTCCTTTCTATGCCAACAAAGTTTTTGTGCTGGCCATATCTGGTTAACTATGTAAGCTTTCTATGTTTAATAAATTTAAAATAAAAACTGGCCAAGTGCGAGTAAGGCTCGCACACGAAGGGTTCCGTACCACTATCTACCTCTGGGAGCTACCCTTAAATATTTTGTTTTATTTTAATTTAATCATTTATTTTTAAAGTGAATATAACTAAATATTGTGTGAATATGTCAAGTGTCTACCTGTTGCCGTTATCAATCTTTAGCAATAATGAGCAAAAAAATCACGTTTGTTGTATGGGAGCCCCCGTAAATATTTATTATATTCTGTTTTTTAGTATTTTGTTATAGCGGCAACAGAAATACATCATGTGTGAAAATGTCAACTGTCTAACTATCACGGTTCATGAGATACAGCCTGGTGACAGACGGACAGACAGACAGCGGAGTATTATTAATAGGGTCCTTTGGGTACGGAGCCCTAAAAAGGTATATAATTCTAAGAACAACATTACCTTATACTAGTTGGCTTTTGTTCATACATATTGCTATCAACAGACAGCATGCTATCACAAATGTTGTATGAAACCACATGCTGCTCATACTGGCTATTCTCATCCATTGGATACACTTTCATTGTGTAAGGATGCTCCGTACTTTGCACAGGGACGTAAGGACTATACATTGGTGGTGAATTCACCGAATTATCCACTTCATTACTTAATGGAGACCGCACTGTACTATTTGGACTACACGTCGTGCTATTAAGAACATCATACTGAATTACGGATTCTTGAATTTGAGGTGCACAGTTTTTTATAGAATCAATGTCATGTTTGAAATTTTTCGAACTTGTCACATCTTCCTCTGGATCTCGTTGTCGTTTTTTAGCTCGGTTCTCTTCTATTTTCCGTCGTTTCTCCGCTTTGTCCTCGTCTGACATTATAAACTCTTTCACCATGCCGATGGCGAGGCATTTTTCTAAGCGACATTTTTGGCAGAAACGGCGTGTTACCACGGTTATGTCGCAGTTATTCGTGAACGGGCATTTGAATTTCTTCCCTGTTAAAGCGTTACGTCTAAAGAAAGCCTTACAGCTCTCGCAGGAAATCGCGTTAAAGTTGTATCCGAGCGCCTTGTCACCACACACTAAGCAGATCTTTTGGTGGGGCGCCAACTCTTTCTTCTGTTCCTCATCCGCATTTTTATCATTTATCTCACTACTACTATCCATTTTGTATAAAAAACCACTTCACTTCGACTCCAATGAAGATAAACATGCTAGGAATCCAGCTAAAACTAGCTAAAACACAATGAACGTTATAATATTCGGTTGCATTAAAAAACCCAGATGTCTTGCTTGTGCACAATCGTATGACGCGAGTCTAATAAGTTGCGATACGGAGGGATCGCGATAATTGTTAATAGAAGATAAGACAGTAATTTGTAAACGATTGATAAAAACAATTACTCTATCACATAAGAAATAATCGTATGACTCGTTTTAAGTTTAGCTTGATGCGAGTTTACTATTTGTTAAGATTTCTATAAAAACTTTAATTGAAACAAAATAAACCTTACTTCATTAATATAAAGTAGATTTTTTATTGTTAAAAATAAGTAAAATTTAGTACTAAAGGATTCAAATGAATCACTTTCTTGAATGACACAAGCTGACAATGTTTTGTTTTTATTTGTCCTTACAGAAAGGCTAAGGTCATGGATCATGCTGCCGTATCCTCCTTTCAGTCAATTTAAAACAAGCTGACACAAATTTTTTACTGTTCATCTCTTCAGACTAGCTAAGGTCATGGGCAAAACTGTCTTATTTTCGAACAACCTACTTATCTTAAAGGAAATAATACTGGCGCTACTTGAGCGTCTGTCTGGGCGAAGTCTGCGGCAGTCCTTGGCATAAATATAAACATACAATTATTTACTTCATACAGGCACGAAAAATATTATTTACATGGATGATAAATTATTAGCCTTGTGGCTCTGCCCTAAGTATGCTGCTATGTATCTAAGTATGAATTCTTAAAATCCGTGAAAATTATCAAAATGTATGCAAACGGCAATAGGAGTCGTAGGAACGCGTTTGGCGCTTCGTAACGGTTTCTAATTATTATGCACAAACCATACTTATGATGTCCAATAGATTTCGCATAGCCGGGCGACTTCCGGTTCCAGCGTTAGGGGCAAAAACTTTAAGCGGCGGGACTATAATTATTTTAATAATGTTGACAAGATATGACTATTACATTGTCAACATTATTAAAATAATTATAGACCCGCTGCAATTTTTTTAGGAAAAAGGAAAAAACGGAACCCTTATAGGATCACTCATGTGTCTGTCTGTCCGTCTGTCACAGCAAATTTGCTCCGAAACTACTGGACCGATTGAGTTATGATAAATGGTTTTGAAGTTATATATTACAGAAAATCCTATCGACTTTTACTCGTCTTGGCGGAGGCACTGCCTTGCCTCTACATAGTAAATCTATGGTACCTATTTAAAGTAACATAGGAAATTTCAAATAATCACGAAAACCTCTCCACGCGAGTTTGACTCGCACTTGTCCTGTTTTTAGGGTTCCGTATCCAAAGGGTAAAACGGGACCCTATTAATAAGGCTCCGCGGTCCGTCTGTCCGTCCGTCTGTCACCAGGCTGTATTTCATGAACCGTGATAGTCAGACAGTTGAAAATTTGACAGATGATGTATTTCTATTGTTGCTATGATGACATACTATTACTAAAAACTACTACTAAAAAATAGAATAAAATAAATATTTAAGGGGCGTTTTTATAGTTAGATAATGGCACGGAACCCTTCGTGCGCGAGTCCGACTCGCACTTGGCCGGTTTTTTTCTTTTTTCTACCTACATGCCTTAGAAGACTAACGAAGGTGATTTATAAGGCAAGTGTGCATGGTAGGGTTGGAAGCGGAAGACCTCGGCGAACGTACCAAAATCAGATCGAGGACGTTTTTTATGAAAATTCTCGTAGTTGGCAGACAACGTGTTAAGAAAGGCCATCAAGAGGCCACCGGCGGGCGTGCGTAAACAACTTAATGAGAGTAGACGAAGCGAAAGGTGTCAGGATCGTAGCAGGGGGAGATCCGTGGCCTCTGCCTACCAGCTTGGGAAATAGGCGTGATATATGTATGTATGTATGTATCAGTGGCGAAGCATCAAATATTTCCTAAGGGAAGCTGGAAGACTTGGAACCGTACGTGCGAGTTGGACATTTAGTTAGAGTGACATGGACTTTACTGACAGCTAGCCGTAGCTTTCTAGCTTGGTAAAGCTGTCAGCAATCGGCTTGTAGGCTTACTGTGCCAGTGGTATGTATGTACCTGCCTTTTTTGCATAGGTACATTTTCTTTCTTTGCTGCTGGTGACCTAGCAAGGTTGACACGAGGATAAGTTATCCCCATCTTATCTCTCAGTGCATCTCGTTCTCACTAGTATGAGAGACCCGCATGGAGGCATATGATGGGGATCAATGATATTAAAAAACCAAAGATGCGTCTTTCAAGCTCAAAATTTAAACCCAGAAAGCAACCCAATTGGGTTGCTTTCAATTAGTCATGCGCGGACTTTTGGCCGAGTAACACATGTCGTGCTCTATTGAAAATGTTCTCAAAAAAGCCATTCTTGAGCCAAATGTCGGTTCATAATACTACAAATAAAATAAAAGGAAGAACTGATACTTTATTTCATTTGTAGGTACATTCAACGTAAATGGAAGTACTAAAATGCATTTATTTTGTTCATACATGATCGCCATATTCCAAATTAATGTGTAATATCCGCACGTCAAATGTCACCTAAAGCTGCGCTGGCCGAAAAGAAACGAAAAAAGAATAAAATTAACGAAGACAGGTTTTTAAAACGCGTTGAGTATGGATATAACGTGTCTTTCTATATATGGATAGCTAATCCTTGTGTCAACCATGCTAGGGCTACCTGCTGGTTTATTACGGAATAGAGCTAAAATAATAAAAAAATTACAAATAACAAAACCTACTTCAAAAACTCATTGAAAAGTAAGAAATAATAATAGGCTTTCGTAAGTCAACAAATATAAAAATCTACCTAGAAGCGTCAGATATATTCTAGTTTAAGGGATAAATTTAAATACATCGAAATCGGTGTCAAGTAGTATTAATTAATACTTGCCACCAACTTGGATATTATTTTAAATTATCACAAACTAAAATATATCTGACGTTTCTAGGTAATTTTATTTACCAAAGCCACTTATTACTTCTTACTTTTCAAAGGATTTTTGAAGTTGTTTTTTTTAATTGTGAATTTTTTATTATTTCTTGACTTTTTAGTGATTATCATACTTGATTTTACGACACACATTTACTACCTATATCAAGTAACAATAGCATACCTAATGCTAATAATTGCTCATCACACTTTACAAAATTTTCCTGACCAAGGTGCAAGGACGTATATCATTGATGAGTTCAGCTGGTTCTTCACCATCGGTTCTTATTTACCACATGCATTTTCATGAGCATCCCTAGTAGCATTTTCCGTTGGCATCCATTGGCCAACTGTAGGGAATCCGTAGGGATATAGTTTTAGTAGTTTGACCACATACAACTAACATCATCACCACATAAGACCAATATAATAAAAAAAATATCATTACGCCCAACCAATTACCAACGTTGGGCCATTGTGAATACCGCTACCGTTGTTTAAAAACGGTTGGGATTTCTGCATTGTATACAACGAAGGCCTTATTAGATATTAAGTAACGATGGCACAATGCAGTAAAATATTATCGCTACGCCCATCCACTTACCAGCGTTGGGCCAATGCAACTTCTGCTACCGTTGGTTTAAAACTGTTGACATTTCTGCATTATATTGTTTCAGTTGGAAATTCTGCAATGGCGCTTGGTTGTACTCGGTTGTAGGACTTACCTCAAAACGACGGCCAAATCTAACCGTTGGCCAACTAACGAGACCCCAGCGGCCCAACCAAATGCCAACGCTAAATGCTATTAGGGAAGTTGCTTCCCAATCTTATACAGAAATCTAATCGCTACCCGGAAAATAATGATGATTGAGGAGTTCCGGTAGTTATCTATGGTCTTCATCATTTTTTTTTAAATTTATTTATCATCATTTCCACTTCACCAAATAACGTTTTAAGGACGCAACTGCTTGAGTTACCTATTACAAAAAATATTGTTATATGCGTGTCTATAATATTTGAGGACTTCCATCGATTTCTCATAGATTCTCTCATCAGACCTAAACTTTGACCACAACGGGACCAACTTGAAGGTGTACCCTATCAATTAAAAAGAAGAATCATCTAAATCGGTCCAGCCATCTCCGAGTAATCGGAAATTGAAAAATACGCGTCGAACTGAGAATCTCCTCCTCCGGATTTTTTGAAGTCGCTCGAAAAGTATAGCATCTGTCTCTATACAACACAAAACCCCTAATTCTATACAAGAAGCAGCCCGTGCCTACCCCTCCTGAGAACAGAGTCGTGAGTATATTATTATGTCACATAGTACCAAGTGAACAAAATTAACAGATCAACTGCAATAACGATGTACCTATATGCATTTCATTCTGTGATCTAAATATAATTAACATCATTCACATACTAATTAAACTAATTACGTTCGAAAACTCTTTGTTAGTAATCTTAAATATCAAAATTTTAACTCTATTATAACGTGCTCAATGCCGTTTTTGCAGCTCTGAGTTTGACTAAGATACGAGATTCAGGCAGTAATTGACATTCATATTAGAGCTACGTGACACTTAATCCGAGGCGAGCACGTCGCGTCACTTCCCTCAAGGTTGGCGTCGCGGAATGCACTTGCAGTCAGCAGATTTAAGTTACTGTCATTGAAGCTAATTGGTTTTGTACGTGAATGTCTAGACGTTCCACGTGTCCACTCCTCTGCTGCACTGGGAGTGAAGAAATAGCCTAGAATGCGTGCAGATGCTTATCATCCTGGCATGTCGTAAAAGTCGACTAAGGGACGGGTCCTCTCCAACATGGTGGACTATCTGTATGGGCGATGGGCTGATCACCTGTCACCATACGGTTCATCATACTATCTTAGGACTAATTAATCGAACGTGGCCACAAGTAGTCTTGTGGCTCTGCCCACCCCATTAGGGATTTCGGGCGTGATGTGTATGTATGTATGTATGTCTAGATCCTTCAGGTCGACACCGACTGGCTGATTTCATTCCTTTACTTACGTAGACTTAGTTTCGCTTTGAATCAAATTGCAGGTGAGGTCATCTCGAGCTATGTGTCTATTGGTTAAGGGTGACTAATAATGAAAAGCAATCTAAGAGGACTGTAAACCAAAGGCAAAAATAACCCTTTTCATACAAAAGACACTAGCGATTTTCACCCCTTAAATGAACCGACTTTGACAAATTTTTGATAGGTTGTCAGAACAAAATCTAGGTCTATACGTTTTTTTGAATATTGATTAAAGATCAAGAAAGTCAAATAATGCCGAAATTAGTTTTGTATGAGAATACTGAAACCACAATAAAACTGAATTTGTTGATTATAGTGAAAAAATCAAAACGTATAGACCTTCTAACTGAAAACCTATCAAAAGTGGTGAACATCGGTTAACATTTAAGGGGTGAAAATCGTTTTCGCCTTTTGTATGAAAAGCAGTAGGTTTACAAGTATGTATATCGTCATCTAGCACCCATAACACAAGCCTTCAGATATTACTTTGGGACTAGATCGACTTGTGTAAAGATTGTCCCCTGATTTATGAGTGGCCTTTTTAACTTCGGCACATTTTTGATTTATTTTTCCTTACTTTTCATTGCCTGTGTCAAATGTGTAAAATAAATGTCTTTGTTTTTAAATATTATTATTGACATACATTGTCCTGTTTCCGTTTGTCCACTAATTCAAGACCGCGCCATTTGCGCAATGCGGATTGTGACGCAACGCGATTAAGGGTGAGCTCGCGACCGTAATGCACGGTTGGGTGGCGAAGAAACAGATACCAATTAAAAAAACCTCGCATTTAAAGTCAGTTAAGGAAAAATCATTATTACACGAACATTCCGGGGCAGCGGTGGCGTAGGACAGATGGCACCCGGGCGGTTTTGCATTGAGCACCCCTACACTTACGAGAACACCAAATACTAAACATGCTTAAGAGACTTTATTTTACTAAAATATTCGATCAAAGTATCTAAATTGACTTCCCTGTCTCTTTCAATTGATAAAATCGACAGATCGTTTAGTCGCGCCGGTGGCTTATTTTGTCGAGTGCCACCACGGACTTTTCGCGTTCGAAGATAACCTACACCAAGCGCAATATGAATTCATTCTTTTAGGGAATTAGGGTTTATACTTGATAAAAAAATGAAAACATATTTGCGATGCGTTTTAAAATATGACATTAGTATGTAAGTAGCTAGGTACAAGAGTAGGTAGTTATTTATTGATATGTCTTTAAAGAGGGGCTTCTTAGGATGTACGGCGAGTTGTCGTTGTCACCCCCTCCGCCCCTTCTTTACGCCGCGGCTGTTCCGGGGACTGATAACATCGTGAGGAAACCTATATATATCTGTGAAGTAATTTAACAATGTATGTGAAGCACCGGTATCAGCACCGGGCTCGCGTGGGGACTATGGCCTCTAATGAAATAGGAAAGCCCATGATGATCATGAATAAACGTAACATCTTGAGTTTGTTTCAGCGGCTCTACCAAGGTTGACACAAAGATAACTTAAATCGTCTTATCTGTGCGTCTCTCTCACACTAGTGCCGATGAAAGAGATAGTCAGAGAGATAAACAGGTTTAACTTATCCCAGTGTCTGGCATCCTAGGTCCGCAGGTTGATTTCGAGTAAGAGCTCCTTTTCAAAGTATAGTTTTTTTGTTATATGCATAAAGAACGGAAGCATTTATTCGGTGTATTTAAACAAAAGTAACCTAATGAACACTTAATTAACATTTCACTTTAATTAATTAATTATGTACTCAAAACAATAGTCAAAATACAGCTCAGTTAAATGCTTTGGCTCGAGCCGTCCCGCTGATTTTCTGGTGGACCCGTTCTGAAGAAGTATAGTTGGCAATTATTATCTACTGATCATCATTCATCATAAAGACGTCCACTGCTGGACAGAGGCCTTCCCAATGATCGCCACAACGACCGGTTCTGTGCTGCTCGTTTCCAGCTGAGATCCGCAATCTTCATTTATGGGTATGGGTGGTCTGCCCTCGCTGCACCTTCCAGTACGCAATCTTTATCTGACGCTGCTGACGACGGTGCTGATGTAAAATATAAACTGGAATAGCCTTTTTTCATATTTCCTGAGTTCCTACTTTACTACAACAGTATTTCACACGTATGTTTACAGTACAAATAAAACGGGCGTAGTCACTTTTCTATCGTTTGTGAACAACTTTCTTTCAAGATGAACCGCATCATGCGGTGCTTAGTAATATTTTCGAAGTTTTTAATTATTTTACGTTTGGCCAGTGCCGATACTTTCAGCGTGAAGATAGTCACAGAAAACCATGTAAATGTAGTCGATAGTAGATTTGTTAGTTTTACTTTAGATCCTAAACATTTGTTTTCGAGCAGTGACAAGTCGAAAGGGTAAGTCAAATATTTTATATTATTGTAATTTTTTTAAAATTTTTACTTTTCATGTGACTTTTGTCCTCGTCGTGTGGCGTCGTTTAAGTTTTTTATCCTCGAAAATTTTTAAGACATTGATTGAATTTTTTCTGCTGCTGCTTAATATAATAGATAGATAATAATTCGTTGCCTTCTTGTATTGTCAACCGCCAACGCAAACAAAGGGGCGTTATAAGTTTAACGTTTGTATCGTGTATCTGTCTTTGGCATTGTCTGTGGCATAGTAGCTCTCCAACGGATGGACTGATTTTGATCTGTTTTTTTTTGTTTGAAAGGTAACTTAATCGAGAGTGTTCTCAGCTATGATTCAAGAAAATCTGTTCTTACTTTTGAAGTTCATCAGTTCTTTTCTAGTTGATGAAGGGATGTGTGCAAATTCCACAGTTCTAATCAATTCGAAATTTGGTATCCTGTTACTTCAATAATATTTCAAGAACATGGTAAATTTGACCTGATGCTACAGCATCGGCGGTTTTTAATTTATTATATATTCATCTACGATTTTAATGGCTTGGAATTTCACTAACGGTTTTTGACTGGATTTCTTTGCGGTTTCGATTAATGGGATGTGTGTTATCATGTCGAAAGCGTAGATAATAAATATAGATGTCGATAAGAACAAATAGATATTATAGTTAGTGACAATTTGGTTATTAACACAGATAATACATCGAATAAAGAAGTTTTAAATATTGACAGTGATCGATTAAAACTATACGTAAATGAAATAAAATATTTTCTTATTTCGTTTAAGTTTAATTATAACTTATTTAACTTATATGCCGCAGACACGCTAATAAATCTACCTATACCTATGCAAACCGTAGTTTTTACTGAATTAATAGGTACTCTTACATTGCAGGGGTCCGCATAATATTCATTACAGGTGGGACTAACATTTTTCTCTTGATTCTATGCCGCAAAACACGATTTATTTCAAGGTTTTGTGGTGCAGTCGCGCCAATCCAAACCGAGCGCGGTGAGCGCGAGCTGTGTCACGTCTATTACGACTCCAATACAAGACGCGTGGTGTAACGCTGCGGTCGCGCAATTTGTGTTTTGGGCCTTTAACCCGTCTTATTCCTAACCCATTGTAACATTTGCTATAATTTCCAGAAAGGAGTCAATATGCATGGCAGCATCTCTGACCCCGGCGTACATCAGAATAGCTGGACCTTCCACTTCCCACCTGACCTTCCACAATACCAGCATGAGCATAGATGCCAACCTGCCTGTACCTAACAAGCAGAAAAGACAATTAAGGAGTCAAGAAAACGAGTCACTTGATGACGAAAGTCACGAAGATTTCCTAGCTAGTCTTAGAAGGTCGTTGGGGAAACAGAAAAGGCATTTAGATATTGAAAGTCCAGAAACTGAAAGCCTGGATGATGAGAGTCATGAAAGTATACATTCAAAGTTGAAGAAATCTAAGAGCCAAGGACGTTTGACTAAACTTAAACGCTCTAAACTGCATTCTGAAGAAAATAAAGAAACCAAAAATCGCCTGAGGAGTTCTGAAATCAAACCAACCAACCTGCCTAATCCTAGTAAGCAGGAAAGACAATTAGGCAGTCAAGAAAACAAGTCACTTAATGACGAAAGCGAAGATTTCCTAGGTAGTACAGAAACTGAAAACCTAGATGATGAGAGTCGTGAGAATATAGTATCAAAGTTGAAAAAATCTAAGAACCAAGGGAGACTTTTAACGAAACTTAAACGCTCTAAATTGGATTTCGAAGTAAAAGATACCAAAAATCGGCAGAGGAGGTCTGAAAACGACGAAAATGTGGCAGTGAGTCATAGGCAATGGAGGAGGTTTGTGAAGTGGGCTAAAGATACTGGTTTTGACCTGGTATTCGCTGTGAATAACGGAGAGAAAATTGAAAATGGGATGTGGGATCCCAATCCTGCACTGAACATGCTGTCGGTAGCAGATAAGGACAATGTTGAGGACATTTTCTGGCAGCTCGGATATGGTAAGTCCTAGACACGTTACTAAACTCATCATCATTCTACTGACTTTCACTGCTAGACACAAAGCTGTTTATAATTCATCCAATTTATAAATGTAAACAAAATATTAAGAAAATAATAAAGCTTATACCTAAGCAGATTAATACTGAATCTAACTAGGAGATTTAGACTTATCAACAAATTAAAACAAAACTAATTAGAACTTAACATGCCTGACCCAAAAGTTTCATAAATACTAGCGACATTACCCCGCTCTATTGCCGCTTTTGCTAGGGATAATTTTGATCGGGGACCAGTGGCCTTAGTTTTATGTTTGAATCCTAAAAAACATATCAAATACGATAAAGTTTTTCACCTCGACACTGTTCTATTGCTTTTTTTAAGTGGCTGTTTGTAATGTTCCTTATATTTTATTGTTCTTTAAGTTATCGTATTGTAAATTTTATTACGGTCAAAATTTTACAAATATTGAATTCACAACATGCTTCGTCAAATGCTAACAACGATAATATCCGCAACAGGTTTCGTCAGCTGTACACAAGCAAACAAATAAAGAATTAAATTAAAACGTTATTATTTGTCACATGACATGAATAAAGTATCTATCTATCTATGTAAACGAAAGTGCCACAGTAGCTCGTGAACATTATAAGTATATTGGTTTGAGACTAGCTTTGGATAGAAATCTCTAGGTACTAGAAAAGTTTACTTAAGCAAATAATCTTTCGCTGCAGCCAAGAGTTATATTGCCATATGCGATTCTGTCTTTCTACTGTTCTAACTTTGCACTGGTGTTTAATATTGTAACGAACACCATCATGCATCATTGTCGCCATATTACTCGGTGACTTCAGTAACGGTTAGTAATAGTGTTGTGTATAGGTCTTCGTGGGCGCTCCCCGTCCCGTACAATGAAAGGCAGAAAGATCTTGATCGTTTATTTGGTTACAAGGTTTAACATAAATAATAACTTATGTGGCACTAGCGATACGTATCTTCTGCCGTTGTATCTCTATAATGGCCTCCCTTCTCGACCAGCAGTCTTACCAATTCTTAAATTAATCAGTGATGACATTGTCGCCACAAGTGCAACGGATAGGACCATAAATATTCTAGATTCAGCATCAACAGAAAATGTACTGTATTCCTCTCAACTTATGTTCCAGAATGTACCAACCAGACCATCGAAGATTACTTGAACGATCTACAAACCCTCCGCGTCATGGTGGATACCTTCAGCGAGCGCCGTTGGAAAGTAGTGGGGGGTGACGTTACTGGGTGTCTGCAGGAGGATTCCAAGAGTGACTTTAAGGACTATTTGACTCTGTCCAGCGAGATGATGGACGCTGTGCTGCTGAATGGGTGAGTTTTATGGAAGTGTTGGATACTGAACTGCAGTCTTTATATTAGACCAGTATCGAAATATCTTTGTACAATTTCGGCTTTTACAAGCTCTTTTATGAACACCGAGGAGTGAATCTACCACCGGTTCGGGAAAAGACCTCTACTGAGAACCGGTATGAGTATAAAGTTTTTTAAATGGCTTTTTTTGAAATACTGTGTTTTTTATTTGCTGTTTATTATTTAAGACTTTATAAAATCTTGTTAATATAATTTTGTGTGTGTCTCTAAATACTACAACAGTGCTTAATTTGAGCTGGATAGTTGAGAGAAAGTCTTTTACAGACACACAGACGGTCAACAAAGCGATCGTAAATAAAAGGGTTCCGTTTTTTCATGATTTGATAAAGAGATCTTAAAAACATCTTAATTTGAAGTAATGGCTAACTTTGCAACTGTGTATTAAAATTCCATTAAATTAACAAATACCACCTTCTACAGGAACTCCTCATCCCACCAGCTCTCCCGAATGTCGCCTAACGCTCGCCTCTCTCTCCTCCGTACCCTGAGCGCCAGCCCCACGCCTCTCTGGCTGACTGAGGGCCCACAGCCGCTCAGCGAGATGGCTCGTGCTGCTGACTGGCTCACCAGCCTGGGGTATTCCGCTAGGAACGGGTTTAACGTGCATTTTAGGGAGTTGATGGAAAATGAGCTGTATGAACCAACACTGGTAAGTTTTGTTGAATATTTAACTGATCATCTTAGCTAGCCGTGCATTGCAGTGGTAGTCTAGTGGCAACGATTTCAAAAGAAGTATATATGGCGTTCAATACAACTGCGTTGAACAAAATGACTTAACTTAATCTGTATTGCCGACGTCTTAGTTCTTGTGACATTTAGACATGAGTCTTATTTTGCCTGATTCATCGCTGTCTGTCATTGCTCGTTAGGAGCTACGAATCATAAAAACAAAACGCATGAATTAGCCAATATGGACCTTTCCTCAATTTAATAAGAACGCCGATGTCGGCAATATTTACCGATGTTGTCATTTGACACCAAAAAAGTGAGCATCGCGAGAATCGCGTTGGGTACTTCGTTAATATATATTTCTATGTCTAGTGGCCTGACGTACGGCCTCCCGTGCAGAGGACCAGAGGACCGACACCGGTTAATCTATTGTTTACTGTCAAAGAAAACTGGCAAACTTGCGGTGCGCGCTGGTTTTTGCTGGCGTTCTAGGTTATGCGCTCCCCACGCTGGCCTGTAGCCCCACCTCTTATGTTTTTTTTTGTCTCTAACGCTGGTGGGTTGCTCTCATTTGTGCAGGCTTGTCTTCTTAGGCCCTGCTTCAATTCATCTTAGCACGTGGCCGTATATATATAACTAGTGGACCCGCCACAGCTTCGCCCGCGGTATTTCCCATACAATCATTATCACCGCTTTTCAACCCTTTAGGGATGGAATTAAAAAAAATCCCTCCTTAGTGCCCCGACGCCATGGCATGCCGTTTCCCATGCATTTTGTCGGCTACAGTCGGCGTCTGGCGTACAAAACGTTAAAGACGGAATTCATTAAGAACATCTTATTTCTATTACCTAAGTAATTTTACCTTTACCCTTCCCAGAGTTACTACATGGCTCTGCTCTACAAGAACTTAGTCGGTGAGCGCGTATTGGACGTCACCATGGACTCTGACGCTTCCGAGAACAACGCAGCTCTCTTTGCGCACTGTACATCGCTGCGTCACAAGGCCGTGCCCGGAGCAGTTACCCTCTATGGAGTAAACATGGACAGCGAACCAGCGAGATTCTCCTTGAAACTGGCGAAGCGGGAAGAGGGGGGTGATATCATGCAGTTTATATTGGGACATGATCGTGGAGGGTGAGTGTTTCCTTCCGTTAATGAAGATGGGAGCGCTAAAAGTCCTTATTTTGTGTCATTGGGATTTATACCTTTGGCTGTCAGACTGCAGAACGCGGTGCCACTAGCTCTTTCATCAACTGGTACTGTACAGTTTGAAACGGATTTCATCAGTTTTCCTTCACTGAAATTGATTAATTAATTTTATATTCCATGACTGTTGCGCTTGTGGCACTTTTTAATTTATCATCCTATTATTGGAAACCGACGTGGAAAGGGTTAGATAGATCATAGACACGTTTAGGTTCAGAACTGTCCTCTCCCGTTCCCGAAAGTTAAGGATACTGAGGCTTGTTTTTTTTTTTTGGACTATTAGCCGCAAGTAGGACATTGAGTTTTGGTCTGTATTAAGAAAACGTAAAATTACTTAAGCAGTCGTTTGCGTTAACTTTTGGTCAAGGATGGACAATTTTTGTTTCTTGATGTATTTGTTACCCTGATAATTTATCTATTTGATGGGATGAGAGAGGATTTTTGGGATTCAAGTCAAAGTCAATATTCTAACAAAAATAGTTAGAAGCCTGAAGGTTATTTCCGAGAACCTTGTTTTTAGTTTGACGAAGTTCATTCATTCATTAATTTTTGATCATGTTTATCGAGTTGTAGCCTTAGATGGGTTTTTCAAATTTTCACATCTGGTAAAAGACGTTTGAATATCTTTTGGGGAGACATTCCAGTAGTGGACGTCCCAGGTCGGAATGGTGAAAATACCTTTTATGTAAATAGGTTTAATATTTCTATGGTAATTTTGATTATATTTATATTCCTATTCATAGATGCAGAATCTTCAAAAACTACCAGAAATATATCAATTTGATAGCTTGCTTGCTCCTTCTACATTTTCTGTTTTCTATTTTCAGGAATATCGTGGTGAACGGTCGTGCCATGTTTCACGAGGGAGACATCCGTCCTGTGGTCAAGAGGGTGCGTCCCTACAAGACCCTGCTCCTCAATCTACCACCCAAGACCTTTGGCTTCTGGGTCCTCGCCAATACTAAGGTCGACGCGTGCTTTGATGAAGACAAAGATAATATCACTCTTGTTGAAGCCAAACCTGTTAACGACACTAAAGTAAAACAACAAGCAGAAACATCAGATGATGAAGCCAGTGATGAAAAAGAAAGAGAAAAAAGATCCGTTGATTTTGAAACTGATTTTGATGCTACTGGGTTGAATGTTATTGACAATGACGAAGCATTGAAGAATAGGATTGATAGTATGAACAGAGGGTTAAGAGATATACAAGGACTATTGGGTAATAATGAAAAATCGTCTTTAAATAGAGTAAAACGTCAAGTTACAGACGAAGAATTAGAAAGTAGAAGGAAATTACGAAAAAAGAGTTTGAATAAATTGAAGCACGAGCACAAATTATTAGGATCAGGGTTAATTGAAAAACTGATGAATAATATTAATATTCCGAAACTCAATTTGACAAGGAATTTTAAAGAAATGAAGTTAAGGAAACCACTGAAGCTGAATAACAGTAAATTGTCAAAGAGAAATTTAAGAAATTACAGAAATAAAGTGGAAGATTCGCAGGAATCTGATAACGATGAGATTTTATCAAGACATCGAAGAAGTGTTTTTCAAAATGACAAGAATTCGTTGGAAGATGAGACATCAGAAAACGAAATTGACATAGATGATAAGAAATATTTAAAATTTGGAGAATTCTTACACAGACAGGAAAAACTAAAAAACACGATTGGAAAAAATGATGATAAGGAAAACGATTCAAATATAGAAAAAGTTTTCGATGAAGTTGAGATAAACACTAAAATAACAGATGACGATGCAGTGTTCAAAATAAGTGACAACGCTAAACATGGCTTGTTGAAGGACACTTTGGAGAATGTTTTATCGTTATTAGAAAAATTCAATAATAATTTGAGTAAACTTTGGACGTCGCTTCCCATCTAGGATTAGGAAAAACGGGATAAATCAAAGTATGTTATAAGACAGATTTAAAAATTATCACAAAGCTCTGCTTTCTAGTTAAGCTTTTACTTTAGCTGGAGTTAGATTAAGAAAATAAGTAGGCATTTAGTGTTTTATATGATTTTTATACCTTTGTAAATAAACTGACTGAATTTTTTATAAATAGTTTGATTTGACTTACAATGATAATTACTTACCAACAATTTGACTCTACATACTTCTGAGGTAATTCACAAATGTTTCTACCTGAATTTAATTTGTTCGTTCCCAGAATTTGCAGATTTGCAGGTAAATGACCTACTTGCACTGCTTGTCGTCCGTTGGGCCTTAATTGAAAATGTAATCGTAAAGTGCAATCGCCAAATATTTATATTTACCTACTTTGGCGAATTGGAGAGAAATAGGCTATAGATGCGTTGGCTGAAACAGGTTATTCTCAGTAATTCCCATGCAATAAGTAGGTTGTAGTTATTTGGAGTAGGTGTAGGTTGTGGGTTTTTTGAAGGAATTTTGGGTGTATTTTAGTGGGCTGTGGGTTTTTTTGTGGGTTGGGGATTTTTTGTGTGGGTTGTTGTTGTGGGTTTGCAGGTTAATAAAACAAGAGCGGGTGGTACAATGTAGTTATTTATTATTTAACAACATGGTAGGTAGATCATTTTCACGCTCGCGCGTGCGTCCGCATGAAAATGGCTACCTCTAAACTTTATACAGAACTAATAGGGACCTCTGGAACAAAACTCGAACGTGGCGGCGAAGCCTACTCTACGTGATCGCGGTGAACCAAAACTAACCGTATCCCTCAACGATATAGACCAATATCGCTTGGCAGTTTTGTACAGCCAACAGCAACGAAACCTAACTTATTTTCTCAACAACGCGGTTTCACAAAAGCTCAATTCAATTATTTACCTAAAAACATTTTTCAACAATAACCCCTTTTCGTTTTTATCCGTAACCCTAGTTAAATGTATCGTGGATCAACTACTAAGTAACCTTCTTTATAACAATACAACACCTGCACCACGCCAGTGGTCGAAGTTACCATTTTTTTTTTTCGTTTTACACATTTTTTTGCCCATACGGTAAACTTGTGATTTAACACTAGATGTCACTAATATTAAAAACTAACGTTCTATATAATTGTGATCTTATATTGGCCAATAATAATTACCCTAAAACAATGTACACACAAGGAAATAAGGAGATACAAGATCATAGCGATCGGTAGACCGCGGTAGTTTGCATCAAATTATTTCCCCGTATGTACGTAAGGTATTGCACATTTTCAAGAGTTTAACAAAAATATTAACATAGAACACAAGGTAACAAGCGCAGCATGTCTGTGGCACTTAACAATCAGTTCTTTACTAAGAAATTCTCTCTTTACTGCGAGATCTGAACATATAAATATAGTATATATCTATGACGAGTGTCGTCAGTGTTAGAAGCTCTTTGTGTGTGTCTGTGGAGTCGTTGTCTCTAAGTTCCTATATACCTATTTTGTATTGCATTTCCCGACCCTGAGCCGGTTTCAATACATTTTAACAATTGTAAACAAATCAGTATGGCGTTGTCATTTGTCACCATCAATTTATTGTTTACATTATTGCCAAATTGGATTGACACAGACCTTGGCCTGTAATCCACGTTGCCTGAACGATATCGTGTATATTTTCTGCCTTGCTGTCATTTTAATAAAAGCTATAATATCTTACTAATATAATTTGCGATATCGCTTAAGCAGTGTTGAATATAGGCCCGTATCTGTTGCTATTTTTGAAATAGCAGCAGATGCCAAATAATTTCTAATCGAAGTTTCTGGTCTGTCTGAGTGCTTTTGGTTTTCAAATGATTTAACAATCGGGTTTCCATTTTTGCTTAAAAGATGACACATCAGTAACATTTGTAAAATATAGAATAGGTGTTCTTGGACAGAATGGTAGTCCACAACCCACGTTGTAAGAAAGACATGCAATGAAATAAGTACTTGATTACATTCCAAATATACTTGACCAAATTATCGAAGAAACGTTTGCTCTACGATAGGATATTAAAGATTAATTTGTATCATAAATAGAAACAGATGAAAAATGGGCTCAACGAGCACTCGAGTTTAATTTGAAACGGGGTAGCATTAAAGTTTAACAATAAATGTTAATAATGTGTCTTCTACTCAACCCTAATTCTAGTCGTCTAGTCCAACTATCATAGGCTCATATATCAATAAATCGTTAACAAGGTATTAAATTGTATAAGTCTACCGTTTCATAACTCCTCTAAGGATAGAACAACGCGAAGTCAGAACAGGAACATGGTTAAATTCAAGACAAATTATCACTTTCAAGGACAGAATGAAGCCTTTATAGGCCAAAAAGTCATACATCCCACCTAAATGATCTAAAAGAACATATATAAATAGACAACAATAATTATTTAGTAAATATATTTTACCCTGAGTACGAAAGTCATAAGAACAATCAATCTACCAACCGATCTGAGAAAGTCTACAGTTGGTCGAAAACGCGGGTCTTAAAGTATTCTAAATGCGTGAAAAGTAATTTGTTTTTATAAATAACGTTATCACTAAGCTACACATCTACCTTGTATAAACCTCTTTATAAATGCACTATATTTTTTAATATAAATGAAAAGAAATTGGTATGTTTTTGTTAGTGTGCAGAAGTCAGTAGGTATGTATAACAATTATGTGTTAGGGATGTTTCGAGCTACGAGTCAAAAGGCATAGTGGGATAGACACGGTTACATCTTTGGGTATAAAGAGTCCAGTAACGCCTTCAGGTCTGGTTCTTAATAACTTACAAATACATATACCACATAACCTTGCAGTACACCTCTTGGTACTTTCTGGACTGAAATGAATCCAACAACCATTTGATATCACCCAAATTCCTTCACATTTTGCGCAATTAAGCATTATTCTAATTACATCATATAAATAATCGAACATTGAAAGCTTATACAGACACAGAGCCGCAGCGATATTAATATAATTTTAGAAAATAAAATCAAGTTAAAAGAGAAAACGACACCGAAACACACTTCAAGAGCTGGTAACACTTAATTAGGTACAGCCGCGGCATGCAGGCAGCCGGGCCTCGGGCCCCGGGGACGGCTCGCACCGGGCCATCGGGCCACCGGGCCCCAGGCCCAAGTAGTTTTACATTAGTGACAGTAGCGCATATCCACAGAGTCTACGTACCAAAATAATCCTCTAGCTAACTCTATGACTACGTATAACGGGAATCAACAACGAAGAGCACAGACTAAAGACGTACTACCTACTATTAGATCGAAGATAGACGTACAGACAAGGGAACTATATATATTCACGATAGCTTCTTGATATAGAAGTGGCAACTAACATACAGATACGAGGAGCGAGGAGTGAAGGAAATATTGGTCGTGTCAAAATGATATCAAAATCGAAAGGTCCGACTGATTCTTATAACTATTATTGTTTATTTCGAAACTACGAACAACCTTCGAACTATGATTGCCATGCACGTAGAACTATTTGCTGTAATATGATAAACCTAGGCTAGTCACACATACACGGTGAAGTTAAAGATATACTTAGTTATATAAGAGGTGAAGTGAAGTCGCGAAATGGACGGGTGCTTTGACAAGCCCAGCCCATCTGATTCGAGATGAAACATGACGGTACATGTTGGTACATGTTGTTACATGTTGTACGAGACCTATGCCAGCTATGCGTGCTCAAAATTAGGTTCTATCGAAACAAGCTATGAAAATATACATATGTGTTCAAGTAGAGTGCAAGAAAATATTTCGAATCTTATACATCAGAAAATAGAGTAGCATTCTCGATAAACAATCAGAAATTATTGTTGTATTTGTAATATTTACATGTGTGTGTATATTGAATAGTATACGATCTGATTTCGCAATAGAATGAAGGTAGGTATAATTGACCAGAATACAGTATAGTAACGTAAATGCAGAGTAAACAGTTAGAATAGAAATTATAGGAAGCATGTGCTCAATATTCCGAACCGATGAGGAGACGCTGTTGAAACGAGTAAGTTGAGTAGAAATACATGATGTGCTGATGGAAAGAACGACAGGGTTTATCGTCTAAGAAGGATCGAGAAGTTGTGACAGTATCCGTGACAGTTGAAGAAGCTAACCAGAAAATGTGAAGCGCGGCGACGCCGGCGCAGCGTTAGTTTATTTATTCATATATCACAGCTTTTGACGATAACAAATCTTTTGCATTTGCAGCTTTACGTGGAGTTAATCGTTCGAACAACCGGCTCTGTACACAACAACCAAGTCTTTGCCATCCTTCTTTCCCGTCGTCCGTTAGAACAAGACAGCACGACATTGTCGCGGAGACAAACCAATCAGCAGTGATAACAAAATTTACATATTATTTTATCCACTTTTGAAAACAACTTTCAGCACATCGAGTGTCAGATTCATATAAACCTTTAAACCTTATATGGTATTAATGTCGATTAGGTTGAGCTTGATTGGCTTGTTCGTTGCAAAAACTTTGAAAGGCCTTTTCACTGTACTTTTGGTGATAACAACTGGTTTCTTGTTGTTTATGTAAACGCGTCGCGACTATGTCGTGCTGCCGTTACAAGCGACGGGCCCAATCTTGTTCCCGTGGTTTCCACGGAACCACACCGTCCAGAGGGCTCGATGTCACTCGAAAAACTAGCTCTCACTTTTATTACAAATATCCCTAAGCATTAGAACACCGATAAAACATTAGATTTCAAAACCGACGCACGACTTGGTGACGGTAAAACAAAGTGTGTTGATATCTACAACTTGACTTATTCTAAACGAACATTGATCTTACGTTATCATGCAGAACATAACGGACGAGGCCGCGGGCGGCCCGGTAACAATCCTATTATATGTTCGATGTAGGTAAGGCTAGGTAACGTACACCTAAACAGAAGTACACGACACAACACCGAACGCACAAGCTCGCATGCAACAGATACCGAGGCGAAAGCCCGAGGCGCGAGGGCGCGGGGAATTTGGATGAAAACAAATATCGGTGAGACCGCATACATTGTTATTTCAATGTAAGTTCGCTGACAGAGAAGGAGAAATATCGCAGACACAGTCGAGTATTGAAACAACTACACGCGTGCTAAGTCTTCTTATATTACATATTCCCTCTTGAATACACCGTTTCGTTATAGTTGTATTTATATTATTTCCTCTTTACACTTAAATAACAATATATCACAAGCGTCAACATATAAAACTGGTATGTTTCACATCTCGCGCGCGGCGGGCGCGGCGCGGGAGAGCCGCGCGGCGCGCGCGTCGCGGTGATGACTTTTTGACCTTGCGGGAACGCGCTTTTCGGTATCGAGGGCGCTTTAACTTTTATGAATGTATAAAAATATTATTGCTCATTATCAAGCACCAACGCGCGACTAGCCATCTACGTTCCGAAAAAATTTAGAATTCGATTTGTCCTACATAATGTTTGAGCGCGGATACGTCCGTCGTGTGTCGTCGGTTGGGGGGGCGGGTGTGAAACATCGTAACAATGGCCTTACTCAGCTACATCATGTATTCGGCTAATAATAATAAACGAGGCGCCATCTAGCGGCTCACTGGAGCACGCACTTACTCTCGATCTGCGACTTCAGTTCGTTCACTTGCGTTTCGATGGTGTTTTTCAATTCTGAAAAGTTATAAATAGAAATTATGCAACAGGCCTCAGATCAAAATAGTAGCAATTCGGGCTTTTATTTTTCTAATTTGACAAAATAGTTCTAAGTAGGAAAGTCATCTTGTCGGTCCTTGCTTGGAACAATTCCTCTTTTTTAACACACGAAGATTATTTATCTAAGATTTTGTAAAGCATTCGCTAAAACAGGACCTTTATTTGGTACTAAAGTGATTTAATATGTCGCCACTAAAATGACAAAAACCGCGAATACAATAACAACGATACATTCGCGGTTTTAGCATTTTAGTGACGATATCGTAAATCACTCGGCAGTCCCGAACAGGGGCCTTGTAACAATTTGAGCAGCCGCACACTTGACCACTAGTGGCCACAGCAAAGCCACTAGTGGCCGCCACAAGTGGCGAACGAGATTTTTCATACATTTTGAGCGGGAGCTACGGGAGTATGGCCAGCGGTCGCTCCTTTGTGGCCGCGCTTTGTCACTCGCCTCCCGCACACACCACGACCACCTGCAGTCTTGCTGCAACTACCGTACACAATCCACGTAGATACGATGGATTCGCACTTCGATACAGATGTTTTCATTTGGGACCCGCTTTTGGGATTTAATCAACCATGGATTCTAGCCATTAGTGGCTGCGATTAGCGGCAGCGTCTAGTGGCTTGGTTTAACCACTAGTGGTCGCGTTTAGTGGCCGCCATTAGTGAACCAGTATGCGGGCGCTCATTGACAGGTTTGTTTAAAAACTAAAGTGCTTCATTAAACTGTTCTTCTCGGGTTAAGTAACGTGGAAAAATCGCTCAGTTAGAAAATGTAGTTTTATTTAAATGTAATTGTAGCTTAAAACGATGACCAAGGATTTGAAACCATAAGTTTCCAGTCACCGGCTCTAATTACTGTCGTTGATCCAAACATAAGCATGACGCTCGGTAAAGACACTAGTACCATTACCATGAGTTTACGCAAACCGTTCTCGTTATCAAAATCTCGCTATCGCTCGGCCCCTTTTACTTATATCGGAAACAAGCAGTATTTCCGAAAGATTTCAATAACGAGAACGGTTTGCATTAACTCATGGGAATGATACAGAAAGCTTCTGCCCACGTAGAATTCATTACCGCCATTCCCTCGGGAACTGCAATTTCCGAGATAAAAAGTATCCCATGCCACCAGACACCAAAGGGGCATCCTTGCCAAATTTCATCCAGATCGGGTGCGCGTTAACACGTAAAGTCAGACAGACAGAGAAACGGACCGAGTAATTTTCGTATTTATAATATGGATAAGTATGTTAGTAAGAAAGTATGAATAACCCTGTTTTATCGAGTGCCTACTACTTATTATTAAGCGTGAAGCTTAATTACAATTTTGCGGAAAAAACTGACAGCACCGATGCATTTGCTTAGCAGTGTTGCCGGTTTTAATCAGTGAATTTGTAACATTGGGTTCCAAGCGCTGTATATTAAATTGTACTATGATTGATACATTTTTAAAATTTTATTATCAGCGCCATCTATGAGAAACTAGTCACTTAAGGTAGCTGGTGGACTCACTGGTAAATTCATCCTGGTCTTCGAGCTCCGCCTCCGCGGCCAGCTCTTCAGGCGTCTTCTTCTTCCTCATGAGAGGGTTGTCAGGCTCTTGCTGTTGCTGCTCCACGACCTCCTCCTTCTTCGGAATTTTGTACTGGAACCAGAGATGCAACATGTCAGATAATTTGTCATAGGTAAGTAGACTTGGAAATATTTTATTCAATAGACTGAACTTTCTGTCTTCTGTTATCAAGTCGAAGTATTTAATTTGGAATTATTAAGATGAGTAAAGTTTACAATAAACGGTATTTTATATTTTTGCTCCTAGTATGACGCACAAAGGACAGGACAGAGGGTATAATTCTTATATAGCCTATGACACTTGCACGTTCTCCACGATTCATATGATACCACATTTATTAAAATTAGCCTAGTTGTTTTGGAGCTGCAGTGGAAGATTCGATTCTTCCTCACATACATACAAACATACTTATGTAGACTGTTAAACTCAATACCCTCCTTCAGACTTCGCGCAGTCGGGTAAAAATAGATATCCTGTTAGACCAAAAACCTCTGAAAGACGGATATGATAACACGCGCGTCATATGACGCGCGTGTTATCATATCCACACATATATGTGGCGTCTGATCGGTTTCCACTTCCACTACAACAAAACAGATGGCGTCACGCTGCGGCCGCGCGGCGGTCCTGCCCCGCAATGTGACAAAGCCTTTAACATGGACAAAGTTCTTGCTTTTCCGCCCAAATCTACTTTACTTCGTCAAATTGCGCGCATCGAAGCGGGGCCGTAATGATTTTAAAAGCTTTCGTCGCAGCGTAATTTAAGTGGAGTGATGGCGAATTTTAAGGTTCGTTTCATAGACTTTAAATTTAAATATCTTAATAGTCTTGCCGTCTGCGTTGAGACGGATTGATTTGAAAACATACAAACATCTAGATAATATAATTACGTATAAAATGTATATAAATTCATCTTAGTACGGTCAGCCGTTGCTTTGGATAATTTTTAACGCTTTATTTTGTGTAACTTTTCGCTCAGTAGGTACATCTCTTCCTTCGATACTAACTAGAGAGAGACGTTCTAAAGGATATTTTATCCACATCTCAGTCATGCTAGCGGCGCAGGTAGATAGATAAAATACACATAACTATAATTATAAAGTTAATTTTGTATTTCGCTTTTTGGTTTTATATTTGCTTTAATAAATAGCCAACCACCCAAGCCACCCTGCCTGCTGGTGGCCTAAGCTGCCCTGGCTTCTGCAGTCATTTTTGTAAAATGATTATCAAAATAAATAAAAATTAAAAATACTAAACCACCTATTTGTGCATGTTTTTCAGATTTTTTCGCTTCCAATTTTATGATAAGAGATATTTGATATTTTTTAGTAGCCTACCTCGATCTTGCCTCATTATCCCGCTTAAATAAAATAAGATTCGGTCGAAGCGAAAATCTGCTTAAACTAAAGGTTTTTTCTAAAAATATTATTCGTGCTTTCATTAAAATAAACGTAAATGTGGAAATGCGTTTGTCTGTTTATTGAAAGACCGCAAAAGGACATAACCAGTGATCGGCAAGACCCGTGCCACTAATCATTATGTTAATATGGATACTCCCCGGGATTCCAGCATTCGAATCTCAGGGAACAGGGGTTTTTATGCACTTCAAATGATTATATTTTAACACTTACATATTTTATATGAGTGCACGTAATATTTTACGCAGTATAAAATAAAAACAAAGTTTATCTATATTTTCTTTAATGAAATATAATACATTTTATGTGTTTATTAAATATTTTGACTTCTATTTACAAATACATGTAACATAACTCTTAATTTTTGCGAATTATTGTCCGGGTTATGGGCAAGCAGCAGTACAGTGATAATAATAATTTTAATTTGCAAACACTTTTAATACATAAGTCTTACACAAGTCAATCATACAAGTGAAGTACGTCATCTTTTAAATTACTCCATAGAAAATAAACCAGCCAGAAAGTCTGATTTTGATACCAACCTCAACACACCCCTTCAAAAACAGAGTTTCTTGGCTTATACAATTTGATCAATAAGTTAAGACAATTAGTTAAAAGAGAGAACACATAAGAACATCATAATAAATGAGAACAGAACAAAAGCACCAACTATAACTACCTATTAATATAAACTAGTATGGCTTCAGACCTAAGCCACCTATACATTTGTAATGCTTCATGCTAGGCAGCGGTTTGGTTAACACATCTGCCAGCATAGATTCCGTTGGTACATGTCCCAACCGTATGCCATTATTATCTTTTAGGACCCCCCGTATGAAATGGTACCTGATATCTATGTGCTTGCTCCTTCCATGATAAACGGGGTCCTGCGCGAGAAAGATCGCAGATCTACTGTCGGTATTAAGAGAGATAGTGGCAAACCGTACAAGATCCATCTCCGTCAGGAGACTTTGGAGGTATAAGCCTTCCTTCAGTGCTTCCGCGAGGCTGACATATTCGGCCTCACAGCTAGACGTTGCTACTGTCCTCTGTTTTCTAGAGGACCACGATATACTGGCTCCCCCTAAAATGAAAGAATAGCCAGAATAAGATTTCCGATCTATTGGACAACCGCCCCAGTCTGCATCGCAGTAACCTTCAACAGACCTACCAGTCTTTCTATAAGTAAGAGCGTAGTTTGCAGTACCTTTAAGGTACCGTAAGACCCTCTTTGCGGCCTTCCAATGGCTTCCATTTGGGTTGCTCACAAATTGAGCTAATTTTACTACAGTATTTGTAATATCGGGTCTTGTTGCCACGGACAAGTACATAAGTGATCCTATTAGCTCACGGTATGGCCACCTTTCCTTTTCGCCTGTTTCAATTTCATTTATGAGGCAATTGGATGTTTCACTAGGAGTTTTAGAAGGATTGCAATTAAATAGGTTAAATTTTTGTAAGACATTCTCAACATAACTTTCCTGTGACAGCGTAATGCCAAAGTCAGTTCTCCGTATGTCAATTCCTAAAAAGTATTTAACTTTTCCATAATCTTTGAGTTCGAACTCCTTTCTTAGCTCATTTTTAAATCTATTTATGCGATCCTCGCACTTTGATGCAATCAGTACATCATCGACGAAGACAAGGACAAAGAAATGATCGCCGTCTCGCTTTCTCATATAGAGACAAGGCTCGTTAAGACTTTGTACCAATCCCATGTTTTTTAACTTTTTATCGAACCTTATATTCCACTGCCGGCCTGCCTGTTTTAATCCGTATAAGGATTTTCTTAGCAGGCACGTGTTACCGCCGGCTTCCATACTCTCAAGCATTTCTTTTGCACCCTTTATCACCGCGGGCTCTTCTTGTTCGTTATGCGCCAGTTTAACCAAACACTCTTTCAGCATTCGGGGAATTCGCATGAAGATTTCTTCATCGAGGTCTCCATTTAAGTACGCGGTATTAATGTCTAGCTGATGAATATCAAGATCCATCTCTACCGCAAGAGCCATCATCAGTCTGACTGTGTCTAGCCTAGCTACCGGCGCGAAAGTCTTTTCATAGTCTATTCCAAAGCGCTGGCTAAAGCCTTGTGCCACCAATCTAGCCTTTTTCTTGGTAGTTTTGTCTATATTGAGTTTTGTAGTTAGCACATATCTACATCCAACGACGTTCCTATTTGGTGGTGTTTTAACTATTGTCCAAGTGCCCTTCTGTACTAGGCTCCTTATTTCGGACAATATTGCTTCCTCCCATCCTGATCGTTCTTCGCTACGTAATGCATCATCCAGTGATATTTGTGTAGCTGCACCTGCAAAGTCAATGCAATCTCTGTAATTTTCTAGCCTATCCTCTTCCTGAGGTTCTTCATTACTTTCGGGTTGTGCTTCTTCTACTTCTACTATTTTGTAGATCTTCCTCGGTCTACCAGGTTGGCCGTTCCGCAAAATCTTTGGTCTACCGGGACCTTTCTTAAACTCAATTTCACGTGTTTGATCTATGACTGGTACTACTGTATCTCTAATCGTATGTTCGGTAAGATCGCTCTCTCTATCTATATTTTCTATCACATCTTGCAGTTCCTCAATATCAGAGGCCCTCATTTCCTCCAAGATAGGTCGTATGTTTGTTCCAACAATATCATCGCTTCTATCTGCTTCTCTAGGATAACTTATCTCTGCAAAGCCTTTTTCTTGGTCAACACTTCCTTCTGCAGCGTTCTTTGGATAATTAATCTCTACAAAATTCTTTTCTTCGTACAGTGGCTTGACAGCTGATTCTGTTGGTATATTCTCTTGAAATTGTATATCTCTAGCGATTATAAATTTTCTTTTTTCGGGTATCCACACCCTGAATCCTTTTGAAGTTTTTGGGTATCCCACAAATACCCCGGCTATCCCACGGGCCTCAAACTTATCCTTGGTTGGGTCCTTGTCCAAAATATATACCTTACATCCAAACTTACGCATATAATGAATTTTCACCGGTTTTTCACACCATATTTCATAGGGAGTGTTGCCGTTCAAAGTAGAAGTTGGGCAGCGATTCCTAATATAGCATGCCGTGTCTATTGCTTCAGCCCAAAAACCTATACATAATTCACTATTTAAAAGCATACATCTGGCCATCTCCACCAGGGTCCGGTTCATTCTTTCTGCTATTCCGTTTTGTTGCGGAGTTCGGGCTACCGTTAATCTTCTCAGTATTCCCTCTTTGCGTAGGAAATCATCGAACGCCGTATTGCAGTACTCACCGCCATTATCCGATTGAAAACATTTGATCCGTGCTCCAGTGTAATTTTCAACGTAGTTTTTATAAATTTTAAATGCTTCTAGAGCTTTATCTTTAGTCTTTAGAAAATAAACTTCGCACCACCGAGTACAGTCATCGATAAAGGTGATAAAATATTTAGCACCGGATTTGGATTCACATCTCATAGGCCCAACTATATCAGAATAAACAATATGTAGTCTCTCACTACATGGTCCGCCAGATTCAGAAAACGGTAACGCGGACATCTTACCTCTGACACAAATATCACAATCACGAAGCGTACTAATACCGCCTTTGCTTACATTTTCCCCTATTTTGCTTAATAATTTGATGACATCTTTTCCATTAAGATGCCCTAAACGTTCATGCCAGCATTGTAAATCTTCGTTGCAGATTGTAATTGCATTTGCAGACTCGCATTCTTGTAGGCAGTATAAATTGCCTCTGCGGTTTGCAGTCAACCTAACTTTGCCATTTTGATCTACTAACTCAGCGAAATCACGCGTAAAATTCACGTCATACCCATTATCTGTAACTCTAGCCACCGATATTAAATTAGTCCTCAGTTCAGGTACGTAGAGAGTGTCTTTAAATTCAACGGTGTGTACGGAGCTCTCTTTCAATACCGACAGTCTAACTACGCCCTTACCTTGGACCTCGGCGCTCACGTTAGTAGCCAAATTTAGCTTACCGCTGTACTCCTTAAATGTATCCCCAAAGAAGTTTATATCATTGCATAAGTGGGACGTACACCCGGAATCTAGCACCCAATGTTGCTTAAGATTATCAATAATGTTGCACTCCTCTAAACCTGAAACATTTAGAGACATTAACCCTTCGTCTACATTTACAATTTCGCTCACAATATTAAAGGGTGTAAGGGAACAGTTGTCGAGCTTGGTCTGTCTGATCACACAGCTCAGATTTTAAAGTGTCCGGTTAAAAAAACGTGCGCTATTAACTCATGGCAGATAAAACAGCGTGACTTTAATCCTGAAAATTTAGACATTTTCGATAAGTCCTTGGGTAGTCTTACTTTCTCAGAAATACTAGACTGCAATGACGCAAATTTAGCTTTTAACTCTTTCTTAGAAACTTTTATGTGCTTTTATAATTTATGTTTCCCTTCTAAAACAATAAAACTGAAATCTACGAAAAAGCCCAAATGGATCTCGCGAGGAATAAAAATTTGCAGCAAGAAAAAACGACAATTGCTTTGGAAGTATAGATTTCACCCTAATACGTTAAATAAAAAAATACTTAAAACATACAGCGCTACTTTCAAAAAAATCATGAGTCTAACGCAACGTTCACACAATTGTCACTTCATAAAATTAGCGCCTAATAAGTCAAAAGCGACATGGGACATTATTAATAGAACGAAACAACAGTACCCTAAGGAACCAATTTTAAAAATAATACGGGATGGAGTAACTTTTACCGATCCGAAAGAAATAGCCAACACGTTTAATAGCTATTTCATAGACCTTACCCAAGAAATAAATCGCAACACACCTGCTGTACATAATATGCACATGAATTGTTCTGGATCTCTTTATATGGGACCAGTGGTCCCTTTTGACATTTACAATATTATCAGGTCTTTAAAAAACACAAATAGTGTCGGATATGATGGCATTTGCACAAAAGCCATAAAAGCTGTTGCCCACATCATTGCTCTTCCTCTTAGCCATATAATAAACCTTTCTATTTCATCAGGAGTTTATCCTGATAAACTGAAGCCTGTTGTTGTGAAGCCATTGTTTAAAAAGGGAAATAAATATAACGTTATAAATTACAGACCTATTGCTCTTGCAACTGTATTGTCGAAAATTTTTGAAAAAGTTTTATATGGGTCCCTTTATACCTATCTAGAGAAGCATAATCTACTTGCAACGGAACAAAAAGGTTTTAGAAAACAAAAAACCATTAATATGGCAATATTTGATCTTATTAGTCCCATATTAAACAATATGGATAAGCGTAAAGACATATGTGCGATTTTTATGGACTTAACGAAGGCTTTCGATTATGTAGACCATGACATCCTTGTTAAAAAACTTAGTGCTTATGGCATTCGTGGGAATGTATTGGATCTTTTTAAGTCCTATCTCAGTAAGCGTGAACAATATACGGAACTAACACAAGTCTGTCTACGCTCAAAACGACAAATATCATATAGATCTGAGACGAGAGAGATATTACAGGGCGTTCCCCAGGGAAGTGTCCTTGGACCACTTTTATTCTTATTATATATAAATGACTTACCCAAATATATCAAATACCCTATGATTCTTTTTGCTGATGATAGCACTGTGATTATTGAATGTAATGATGTTGAAAATTATGAAAATGAAATTAATGAAACTATTTGTAATATAATTAAATGGCTAGACATGAATAAACTACTAATTAATTTAGATAAAACTAAAATAATACACTTTTTTCAACGAAAGCCTCCTTTTTCAATCGACTGCAAATATCTGAATAACAATATTGAGTCTGTCACTGTCACAAAATTTTTGGGAGTTCAGATTGATAACAGCTTGTCATGGAAGCCTCACACAGAACAAGTCTGCAAAAAACTGAATCAACATGTTTATGCTTTACACAAACTTGCAAAAATAGCAAACATTGAAACAGTACTGATGGCTTACCATGGCTTTGTTGCCTCAACTCTGCGCTACGGGATTATCTTTTGGGGCAATTCCACAAACAAAGATACAGTTTTCAAGGCCCAAAAAAGATGTATCAGAGCAATGCGAGGTCTTAAACAGACAGACAGTTGCCAGCCACACTTTAAAGATTTAAAAATACTTACGATGCCTTGTCTCTTTATTTTGGAAATTGTTATGTTTGTCAAAATCAATCCTAGCTTATTTATAAAAGTAAGTGAAGTCTTTACCAGAAGCACACGATATAAGCATAATCTGTACACACCATTGGCAAGCACGGCTCTCATGCGAAAGAACATATTTTGTCTAGCAAGTAAGATTTATAACAAGTTACCCCTGGCGCTAAGGGCGTTACCAGTACCTGAATTAAAGAATAAATTATCTTCATTCTTAATAAATAAATGTTACTATTCAATATCAGACTTTCTGTTGGACAATTTGAATGAATATGTAGGTAATTGGAATTAAAATTTATTATTTTCATTTAATTGATTCATGTGTGTATTGACATTATTATATAAGTAGGTTAACTAATTTTTAGTGTTTTTTTTTTTTTTGTGTCATTTGTTATTATGAAATTGCGTATAATTGTAAGCATGTTTTTGTACGTCCTTAATTTAATTCAAGCATTTAATTATCTTTTTATTGATTATGAACTTAATTTAATTTAATATTGTAAATGTTATAACGTAAGATGAAAATGTGTGGACACCTGAAAAGGTAGGGTTCGGTGATTCGATATTTTTGTGCAATTGTATCTACCTATGTACTTGACCTGAATTCCTCACACAATAAATGATTTGATTTGATTTGATTTGATTTGATTTACATTATTACTATAATATTTTGGTTTCGGATTAGCTTCCCGACAATCTGAGGCTCTGTGGCCGGGACGATTGCAGCGATAACAAGTCAATACTCTCCTTTCATTTACATCTCTTGCTTCGTTTCGTGAGGGACGATTAAAATCAGGCTGTCCTAGTTCTTCTCTACCAGCTCGCCAGTTATTCCAAGATTTCTTCTTTCCACGTGCATACATCACACCATTTTCGGTATCGTTTATCTTCCTGGATTCGTATTCTTCCAAGATTTTAACTTTAAGAATCTCTGGCTTTGGAAGTTCATCGCGGCTCTCAATAGCACATCGAAAATTTGAGAAACTCGTTGGCAGTGTATACAATAACATGACAGATAAGAGATCATCATGAATTTTTACATCCATATCCTCTAATTTATCTACCGCATCAAAAAACGTGCCCATTTCTTCACGAATATCTCCAGATTCACTCATCTTGTGCATCAGGAGACGTTTCAATAACATGGCCTTCTTGGCAGGTCCACGAGAAGCATGAATAGACTCCAGTCGCAACCATACTTCTCTAGAAGTTTTACAATCTCTCACATGACGAAGTTCCGTCGTGCTGATGCAAAGTATTAAATCAGCCCTTGCCTTAGCATCTTCTCCTTCCCATCTCTCTAGGGCAGTCGCATTAGTTTCCGCGGGTTTAGGAGCTTTGCCATTAACATACTTTAAGAGATCATTTTTGACAAGAAGGGCTTCCGCTTGTAATTTCCAGCTCTCGTAGTTATCCTTAGTCAAGGAATCAATTCGTACAGTACTCATCCTAACTTAGTTTCAGTATATATACTCACAAGAAAATTTTCACTGACATGTCATTCACATTCGAGTACTTTTTACTTTCCGCAAAGCGTTCCTGGGCCCATAACCATTGTCCGGGTTATGGGCAAGCAGCAGTACAGTGATAATAATAATTTTAATTTGCAAACACTTTTAATACATAAGTCTTACACAAGTCAATCATACAAGTGAAGTACGTCATCTTTTAAATTACTCCATAGAAAATAAACCAGCCAGAAAGTCTGATTTTGATACCAACCTCAACAATTATGTCATGTCCATATTATTATTTCCTCTTTGAATCCCGCGGTGTGGCATGGGTGTTGCCGATCACTGGACATTAAGCTACTTTCTAGGCTGAAAAAATGCACAGTTTCTGAGTCAAATTATAACTTTCGTGAGACATTACGAGTATGAACACTGGAAATAAACACGTCTTCACTCACGATTTAGTGTCAGAAATAGTCCGACATAATGTTTCGGACTCGTGAAAAAAGGGGAGGGCTAGAAATAAACAAATTATTGCTAATATCAACCAAGCGACTTATATCGGACAGAGCTTGCAAAGCTGTTTGCCAACATCAAAAAAAAACAAAGCAATCACATGTCTATAATTTACAAAGCTGTAACATTAATTTCAAATAAATCTCGGTAAATCATAGTGATGTCTAAAATATAATCTCCCGTTGCTTAATTTACGAAGAAATAGCTGTTTTAGCCAAAAATGGTGCATTTTGAGGTTAGAACCTTGTTTACCAAATAAGACAAGTAAGCATGTTTTCCGTGTATGGAGTCCTTCCTCAGGGGTTGAGTGCGGTGCGGTGTTTTACCGTGTACTAGTCCAAAACGCGTCGGACTATTTCTGACACTAAAACATCAGTAAAGCCGTGTTTATTTTGATTGGCAATAAACGATGGCAGACGAAGTCGCAGCAAAAGCTAGTTTTTTTAATAAACCAGTAAACTCAAATTAAAACTTTCGTGCGACATTATGAATACTTGAAATACACACGGCTTTACTCAGGAATTATTGTCACCACGCCCTGGACGCTGGTACGTCGCATTTCATTCGCTCCGATAAGGCGAGGTTGCTTGTTAGGGAGAAGTGCTTCGTACAAAGCAAGATCGGCGAGGCGATTGAGATCAGACGACGCCCCAATTTCAACCGCGATATGGGGTGGGAATTGCCACCAGCGTGGAAGCCCGTTGTCCCAGCCATTCGGAATACTGTACGCGTCGACACTCTTGTGGACACCGTGAGCTCGGCATGTTTGCCGCCGTTCACCACCGACGACCAGCCGCGGCCAGGCACGACAGCAGCGCTGGCGCCGCCCCCCGCCGCCCCCGCGCCCACACTCTCTGCACGGGCGCAGCGCGCTGCGCGGCGGGCAGTGCGCGGGTTGCTTTAACCGCGACCGCACTCAACCCCTGAAGAAGGACTCCGAGTACGAGACTCCGGATACGAGTTCGAAACATGTCGGATTATTTCTGACAATAAATCGAGAGTAAAGCCGTGTGTTTTTCAAGTAAACCAGTAAAGAACTGGCACAATTAAATTGATCTCAGTGTATAAGTCGCGGCAGACTTAAGTCTCTACTCGTATAATGAGGTCCCGCGGGACAAGATCGAGAATTAAACCCGCATCCAATCGGAGATTTAAAACCAATTTTATTTTGCTCCGTTACTTTATGATGTTTAATAAGATTAATCAAGTTGAAAGCTTTATTAAAAATGTAATGCTGCGCCTCTATTTCGCATTACGCGTCGTGCGGAAGAGGGGGATGAGAAACCTCGCTCGCGGGTCGCTGCAGTATCACGTTCCCGAATAGAAACCCTGATTATTTAAGTACTGGCTGTGCGAGAGGGGTCCGCAGTTTAGGTACACTCGGACGTCGGACAGCTCGGAGCTGTAAATCGCAGCAGGGCCTCTATTCGGGAACGTCCAAGCGATAAAGTACCGACGCGCGAGCGAGACTCGCATCCCACTCTTCCACACGATGCGTAATGCTGGATGCGAGTCTCGCTCGCGAGTCGCAACCCGAATAGAGGCCCTGCTAGCCTAGATGTCTGGTGTTGTTGGGTGACGGGGATAACTGACAACCCTAGCGTACACGAAAGAGCAAGTTTTATGCGACAGAGAGAGAAGGCATGATTAGTCAGATTTTCATACCTAAGCATCGGTTTTGTTAGACCGTAATTCTTCTGTACGTAAGTACTATTATCTAGTGCTTGTATTTTATGATGTTGATTAATAAGATTAATCAAGTTGACAGCGACGAAAGCGACTTTGTTCACAAATCATCTCACGGGTAAGTATACATTATCGGGATAAAGAGTACTCTATTTTTTATTCAAAGCTATGTTCTATCTGCCTGCTAAGTTTCATCCAAATCCGTTCCGCAGTTTGCGCGTAATTCAGGAACAAACATCCAAACATATTCACTTTCACATATAAAATATCTGTGTCAATTTTTTATGCATATCTATCAAAGACCGTAATACCAATAGACTCCGCAGAGCCGGGCGACCCCCGCTCCCAGCAGAGTCAAAATGCCATAAACGGTGATGCTAGAGAGAAGCGCGGGAACCGTATAAACTCGAACAGACCATAGCGCTCTAAAAACCCCGCGTGCCCCACAAGTTTAGCAGCAGCTTTATTTCGTCTGTGATATCTCTTAGTTAATATCTCTAAATCTATATAACTACAGATCAAATATAGTACAATGTTACAAAGCTAGTCTAGAAGGTCCTGAGGGAAATTAAAGCGAGCGCGGAGCTGGCTCATTCCCAAGTCAATAAATGGTCACTAAAATATCACTAAATTACAACCTACTTTTACTAATTTATCTATATTTATTTACACAAAATGTCAAAGTCGTAAGTTTAAAGTGATTTATTTGTGAACTGCTTCCACTTGTGGACAAATATGTATACAAGGTGGGCCATACGTTTTTGCACTTTAGAAACATGATAGAGGCAAAACTACAAATTCTGTTTTATTAGATATTTATTATACTTAAGTAATTAGTATAAAAAGCAAAAATTGTAAAGACACTGTCGTCTAAATGAGCTCCGTCTTGTTGCTGGCACTCCTGCAACCGACTACGCAGTTGTATGGAAACATGCTGACATCCATCACTTCTGTTACGTAACCGCCCTGTTTGCTTAATATTCGTTATTGAACCAGTTTCAATAAACTTATTGACCACAATTTTGATTAAAGTGATGCTGGGACACTAACTTACAGTGGCGAAGCGTCAAAGATTTCATAAGGGAAGTACGTACGTGCGGGTCTGACATTTAGTTAGAGTTACATGGACTACACTGACAGCTAGCCGTAGCTTTCTAGCTTGGTAAAGCCGTCAGGAATCGGCTTGTAGGCAGGCTTCGCCACTGCTAACTTATACGGCGTAATCCATATTCAATCCTAAAAAGGCATCGCATAGTAACGTAAGACTGGTTGTTCTGAAAAGTGTTGAACACTATAACCACGTTAATTTACTGTGAAACAGTCGTTCGTAGTCAAAAATTTACAAAATGGCGTTTAATTTCCCGCCATCCATTGTACCGCACAATTAAAAGTTTAGAAAAATATCCGTGTTACTAGTTGCAAAAGCTTATGTATAAGAGATACACTGTGTTTTGCAAGTGGGCTTACAAAAATTCACAGAATATGGTGGCACAATAAAAACTTGAAATTCATAAATATCGATAAGCATAATCTTAATCAAAAACAAGGTCACTGAATAAAATTGCAGGAATGTCTAAAAATATCAAAAGCTTAAAATTAATTTAATTTAAGGCTTCAACTAAATCATTGTGTTTCCGAAGTGGAAAAAGCACCAAAACCAACCCTCAATGCTCTTCACATACTTGCTCATGCTACAACAGCTTGCATGTTCACGGCACAAGAGAATTTGTAAAAACAGTGGGCATATTTTCTTGCTCATGATTGCTCGTAAGGAGATTGAAAAATAATATCTCCTGCGATCTCAGGAGAATAGACGTGTTATTTATTATTAACACATAATGTGGTTAAGGTAGGATGGAAAAAGGATTGCTTAGGTGATAAATATTAACTAAAAACAAAGTCGCTTACACCGGGTTTCATACAAACAAATGTTAGTAAATCAATTATAGTTTTAGACATAATTTCAATACTATATAAGTAAAAAAATCATGGTTTTTCATAGATTTTCACGATGTCTGCGATTAGTTACTAATTCTTAATTTTCCACGTGCAAAATTTTACTAATTATTATTGCGACGAATTCTTCTTTATGAAAAGTCTTAATTTGTTCAATTCTTAATTCTCCGAATGTTTCATTTTCCTAATTATAGATAGTACGAATTCTGAATATAGTAATATATGACTGTACTTATTACAAAAAATCAGAATTCGTACTATCTACATAAATAATTAGAAAAATGAAACATTCGGAAAATTAAAAATTGATAATTTTAAGACTTTAATAAAGAAGAATTACTCCCGATAATAAGTAGCAAAATTTCACACGTCGAAAATTAAGAATAGGAACTAATCGCCGACAAGATTTTTGAGATTAATTTGGTCTTACGGACCTTTATAAAACATACATACATATTATCACGCCCTAAATCCCTAATGGGGTGGGCAGAGCTACAAGACTACTTGTGGCCACGTTCGATTAATTAGCCCTAAGATGGTATGATGAACCGTATGGTGACAGGTGATCAGATTATAAAACCCGGTCTTAATCTATCTGTGTGTTCGCTTAAGACTTCGAAACGTCTGCTCTGCTGTGTTATTCTCTTACAAATATCATAACTCATTTCGTCTCTGATTTCATAAGACAATTATAAATTGACCCAAGCGCCCGTAGACACTATGCGGAGTTACGTACCTATGTCTGTGGACGTCTGCGTCGAAATAGTACCAAGGTTGAAGACACGTACGAACATGTAGTTTATACGCACTGACGGGTCAAGTTAGGCTCGCCGGCGAGTTCATGAACGAATTTGTATTTAAAGCGGCTCGTAAACGGGTTAGTTTTCTGGCAACTTATTGCTATAATTCGGGCTATCCTCAAAAGCTTACATTCAATCTTTTTGTCCCCATTATTGATATAAACGTAATCTTTTTGGGGATACCCGAATTACATAAATACATACACATCACGCCCGAAATCCCTAATGGGGTGGGCAGAGCCACTAGACTACTTGTGGCCACGTTCGATTAATTAGTCCTAAGATGGTATGATGAACCGTATGGTGACAGGTGATCAGCCCATCGCCCATACAGATAGTCCACCATGTTGGAGAGGACCCGTCCCTTAGTCGACTTTTACGCCATGCCAGGATGATAAGCATCTGCACGCGTTCTATGCTATTTCTTCACTCCCAGTGCAGCAGAGGAGTAGTCCAAATTGCAGCAATAAATTGCCGAAAAACTAGCTCGTTTACGAGCCCCTTAAGATAATCATACCCCTGATTCGGGTCTTGATGCAGCCTTGTGAATTTTGTATGCAACTTTATTGCTCTTGAGCAAATAAGTGCTGCTTTGCGGTATTTAAGGACATAAATAATGATGAAATTAAGCCCAGTTGAAAGAAAAGTAGGTAACCATTCCATTCCATTCCATGTTCTTCTTTGTATCATCAAAATTGTTATACTTAATTTGGTTGAAAAAAAGACTTATTGATGAGTTTCTTGCGATCTAAACAGTCTAAAATAATATGTACTTTCGTTTATCCGTAGATCAGTCGCTGCACACATTAGGAAATCGCACGACTGTCCGTGACTTTGTAGAGTCATGACACGAGTTGGCACTAACTTATCTTGTCCAATTCGGTAGTGAAGTTACATTGAATGGCGTCTCGTAAAAGCAGTCGATAAAATTTTCATTTCGCTTGCAATTTACTCTAGAACGTCATACAATACAAATACTCGATATTGAACATCACAAAAAACATTGGAAAAAGACAAAGAAATAACATAATAATAATAAGAAGTGTTTGTTTTCCAGGCGCCATAACCCATTTATATTTTAAAAACACAAAACAATGACAATAAAAAAGAATAAAATACCGCGATAAAAATAAAACTTTTCCTTATATCATGTCCGTTCGCTGACCGGTGCAATGTTTTTAGGGTTCAGTACCTAAAAGGTACCAGGAGACTTCATTATCTGTTTGTCTGTAATGTCACAGCCGTTTATCTCAGCAACTACTAATATTATGAACTTGAAATTTGGAACAGTCATAGAACTTACATTCCCCCGTTTTTTGCGGTTTAAAATGTTTTTTTTTTATTATTATTTTTATGTCAATTGACTAACAAACGAGCCGACGGCCCACCTGAAAATGTTGTAATATATTTGTCATTTAGACGAAAAAAAAACGACTCAAAAATTCTAACACCCGCTACTTTAGTCTGCTCACGACCGCGGCCGTTGCAATACGGGTGGAACGTCGAGGTAAATAATAATTTATTATCGCGGTAGATTTAAAATTAATTCAAATAAGACTCGATAATCCGACCATCACCGAAATTGGCTTTCCTTTAAATAAATAAAAGGTAAAGTAAATATCAGACCAAAAACAACCTTAAATCCAAACATTTACGGCGTAATTCAGCGTAAAGTTCATTAGCCTAATCCGTGTTAATCCCCCGGGAGGTAGACCCTCCAAATATAGCTAATTTATTAGCTTTACATAAATTCTTATTATGAAAGGTTTGTGGAAATATGGTCTAATTTATGACTTCGTTGTTATGAATATCTTCATATTAGACAAAACAAAATGATTAGGCAAGTCGTGTTTCAACAAAATTATCTATATACAAAAATGTAATCTATATGTCTTTTGACAAAAGGGCGAATACGCAAACAATAAAGTTATTAACGCGAGCTATTTCACCACCTGAGCAATAGCAAAGGAGGTTATGAATCAAGTGTAAATGGGTTTTAGTTCCGAGTTAATAACTCTACTTTTCACTTTGAATGAGAGAAAACAAACAGAAACGCAAACTCACAATAAATGAACAATGTGTAGTCACATGTTGTAAGGTAATAATCACATTCAGGTTCAGATGATACTCCCCGAAACTTAAGGACCCTGAGGCTTGATTTTTATGCTCGGTCTATATCCGCATGTACGGCGTCAGGCATAGTTTTGGCCTGTAAGAAGAAAACGTGAATTGAATTCTTCGTGTTTGTTAACTTTAGGCCACAGGAAAGACTAATTTAATTTCTTAACGTGATTACTATCCTGTAGGGGTTTACGAAGTGGTTTTATTGGAAGCGGAGTTGGAGCCGGGGGTTTTAAATTTGATTTGAGGTGGAAGACAGATGTGTTATTAAGGGCAGGCCTCATCGTAGAATACAAAAATAATTCAATTTTTTTTCATTCGCTTCTGACACACCAAACAATACAATGTTGTTGCATTTCTATCTCCGGTAAAATCTCCGATTCAAAATTGTCGGAACTGAAGTCAGAGGTGTTAATTTAATCGAAAGTTCCGACACTTCAGAGTCGGAGCTGAAGCTGCGTTACATCCCTCCCTACAATCCCTACTTCTCACTATGAGAGGGACCTGTGCCCAACAATGCGATGTAGGTACGTAGCGCAGATGATGATGATGACATATCGTCAGTGGTGCAAACCCGCTTATGAGCAGTTTTTAGATACCGCGTAAGTATATTTTAAAGAATTTTCAAGAAGATAAACATCAAATCAAATCAGCGCCTAGAAGCTCTAGGCGCAAATCTCAATTTTGCAACTTTTTGCAGATAAATGAAAATATTTATTTTTCAAGTAGGCCACACGGGCTGTTTCACATAATTATCTGAATCTACCAGCGCGAAAGGTGACATCTGCTGAGAAGAAACGCCTCAAAAAAACTCACCAGTAAGTCTTTTTTCGCGGTAAAACTTACGTGGCATTTCCAGATTAGTTAGCAGGGATTTTCTTATCCTGAATTGGTTATACGCGTGTTCTTCTGAGACTCCCACAGGCAGCAGTGGAGCCTCAAGGAAGTCAACCTGACTCGATTAGGGAGTCGCGTGGAAACGGACTCCCTACTAGAGTCAATTTCACATCCATGGGCTGTGGTTTCTTCTTACTTCTTTCTGCTGGAGCTTTCTTCTTTCCCTATAATTGCGGTAGTCCATCAGAGATGTGGCTAAAAGCGTAATTGAGTATTTCTCAAATAGTTAACGTGCCTGTCAGCTACTTTTAATGAATGAATGAATAATTTAATTGTGTGTGGAAATTCGGGTTACATGGCCAGAAAAAATGCACATTAATCTAGTGTCACCGAATGCTACCTTTTCAAGTGTACACACATTATTTAACTACGAGAGTTAAATAGAAAAAAAAGACAATACAGCGCCTCTATTCGGGAACGCTAAGTGATTCTGTAGCGATTCGTAAGCGAGATTTCTCATCCCTATCTTCCGCACGACACGTAATGCGTAAGAGCGAGATGAGAAATCTCGCTCACGAATCGCTACAGAATCACTTAGCGTTCCCGAATAGAGGCGCAGGAAGAATAATAATAAACAATAAAAATATCCACTTGGTAGCAGCGACTTAAAATTAAGCATTAAATAATGACAATTATACCATTACGTTACGATTTTGTCAACAGGCGCCTCATTCGGGAACGCTAAGTGATTATGTAGCGACTCGTAAGCCAGATCTCTCATTCCACTCTTCCGCACGACGCGAAATGCGTAAGAGCGAGATGAGACATCTGGCTTACGAGTCGCTACAGAATCACTTAGCGTTCCCGAATGAGGCGCCAGATTTTCCAATAGTATTATATAAATTTTATTTTATTAAAATAAGGAATAATGATTCATTTGGTCTTAATTAACACAGTTACAGTTAGGTTGCTTAAGAAATGTATGCAAAACGATTGGACAATCTGTCAAGCAACCATAAAGGCCTTGAGCATTTTCTGTTAAAGAATGTTGTTCTGTTCAGCCAGAGTTGTTGTAGTGTGCCACCATATTTTTACATTCCTGACAAATTGCATTGAACAGACTTCAGAGAAGGACGTTTCCAGTAAGCTTCGATTTTCTCCAGCGAAATCTTACAACTACGTGCTATAGTTCCTATAATCTGGTAGCGTTCGGTCAATGCTCTTAACCCTGCCGCTGCCTCCGCGAGGATTGCGGCGGTAACCGTGTTACAAAGCCATCAGCGGTTGCTATCTGATACGTATAATATAAGCCAAAGTAAGATAGACAGAGCAAAGTGATATGATACCATATCCTATACATCTCTTTTATTATTGATGATAACTTGTCCAGGGACCCTGTATATCTCTGCATTTCTACTGACGCGGAGACTATACATCTCCCTTGTTAGTTATTTTCATGTGTTAGTTTTAGTTGAAACTGAAATGTTAAATTTGAAAATAGATCGGTCAAGGGCGTCGGACTCGCGCCCCAAGGGTTCCGAACTACGCCAATTTGGCATGTTCTAAAGCAATTAATAGACTTTATGTTAATGATACCTAAGAACTTCGACAGTTGCAGCTAAGTTGGCAGATTATGAATAAGCTACAGCGGTAATTTTCTGGTTGGATTTTAGTATATTTTTTACATTTCTGTAACAGGACACCATTGAATTGATATATGTTGTTAGTAAAAACTAAAATCAGACCGATTCGATAGATGCAACTAAAGCCGTTTTGAAAATACAGCTGGAACAAATTGGTCTAAAATCAGTAATTTTTTAGGGTATCTATGTATGGCGAGCTGCTCAGGCTTAAAACTTATTGTTATTTTTATTATTTGCTAGTATTCATGCGTAAAATAACCGTATCGTGTGTCGTAATGCTTTCCCGGCAATCGCCTTCATATAAATATGTGTTAAAATGAGCTGTAGACCCAGCATAACTTCATAATTGAAAATGAAAATATTTATTTTGCAAGTAGGCCACGTGGGGTCTTTTACATGTCTGAATCTACCAGCGCTTCCAAAGGTGACATCTGCTGAGAAGAAACGCCGCAAGAAACACAGCAGTAAGTCTTTTTTCAACTTTGACATTAGAGTTTTATCAAAAACGAACACGTAAAGAGTGCAAGAAACAATCCTAATGGGTATAATAAGAGAGATGTATAGTCTCCGCGTCTGGACAAGTCTAGTGACTTAGAGATGTATAAATCCTCGAAGGGTCTTAATAATAATAATTAAAATAAAGAAACATCTAAATTGATTACCTAATCAAGGTTAAATGGAGATGTAGACAGTCTCCACGGTCAAGTATAAAGATGGAGATGTAAGGTCTCCAAATGTAAATTTTTTGATATTCAATTGTAAGATAACAATAAAAGTTCAGTATTTTTAATGATAATTGAACTTTCAAAAACATTTAGCTACTATTTGGTATTTTCTGGGCGTACATCTGTCAAGTTTTTAAACTCCACCTTAATTTAAGTGTTGGCAACAGTGCCGGTTTGTGCCGTATCCGACCCGTCGTCGACCCTTCGGAGGCGAGTGTGAGAATACCCCACGACCCCTGGAATGTACTTCACCCGTCCGCTAACCGAGTTACGAACTCATCAGCGTGGAAATTGAGCAAAGAGCAGCGGAGGGGTTAAATAGTTCGGCGTAATATTTACCTACCTTGTTTCATATAATTTTGAAATTAGTTTTAAAGCCTGTTAAGTGTGAAGCTGAGTAAGCTTTTGGAACATCGAAGTAAAAATTTAAAAGTGACTTTTGGCTGAATTCAGAAACGTTAATTAAGCATTTGATTAGAGATTAAATAGTTAAATGTCCGTCAACTAGTTGTATTTGAAAGGTGGTGTGGTAGAAGCTAATTCTTATCATACTACTATAGATGCGCAAGTTTGTGAGTGAGTGTGTATGTTTGTTACTACTTCACGCTAAAACGGCTCAACAGATTTGAGTGCAATTTAGAATGGAGATGGTTCATACCTTGGATTAACATACGGGTACAAAGTCTAATCTAAAAATGTATTCCCTGTTCCACGGCAACGCGGTTGGTAATGACCCTGCCTCCGAAACTAGCGGTCGTGGGTTCGATCCCCGGTAAGGGCAAATATTTGTGTGATGAGCACGAATGTACATTCCTGAGTCTTGGATGTTTCGTATGGTATGGTATCATATATTTTTTTATTTTTTATTATTTAATATTTCGTTACATTTTGATTATTTTTAAAATTATTTCTAGTTGATTTTTATATTATACTTTTATTTGAAGTGACGATCTTTTTGTGAAAGCATTATTTTTTTGACATATAAATTGTAATGTTGTTTCAATGAGAAATAAATGACTACTACTACTACTAATACTACTTCTATGTATTTAAGTATTTATTTATACGTATATACGTATCTACATCGTCATCTAGTACCCATAACAAATCATTTACAGCTTACTTTGAGACTAGATGGATTTGTGTAAAGTATTGTCCCCTGATTTATTCATTTATATTTTTAATACTACGGTACGCTCACGGTGCGCTTTTCCTCACAGTAATATACTTAAGTATAAACATTAAATATCAAGCAGCAACAAAAAACATCCAAAACAAATTGCTTCCATAATGCCCTGTCTAAGCCGAGGCGATAAGGAAGTAAATACTTCGGTCGACTGCTGAAATATGGCCTTTGTTTTGTAAAAACGAGTTTTACACGACCCCGGCGGTACTTGTCGAACTCGAAAGAGTATCACAGGTTACTCGAATAAGTTTCACTTTATATAATAAAAAATAAGGGGCTGCTATATCTGAATGACTTTGACTTTGGTTCAATGGACTCTCACCACTAACAACAAGAAGTTATTAAAGTGTCAATTGGACATTTAAAAACGAAAAACAAACTTAATAAAAATCCAATAACATAAGAATAAATATAGCGTATTTCCGAAAGCTTAGTAATGGAACTTATATGTAGATTAACAAAGGAGATATGAAATATTTATTCATTTTATACCTTTTGTAAAGCAGTTTAAAAAAAAACGAAAATGATATCAAAAATTCTGCATCTAACAAATGTATAAAAAATCGAAACATCAGATACATTTGTTTGGAAATTATATCTTAAAAAACAACAGAGTAGATACCTACAACCAGAAATCTATGAAATATCGACAATTTTGGGATGTAGTCTCTTAGTCTTAGTTCCTCAAACATGGTTGGTTTCTAGTAGAAAATGTCCGACATCTTGTTATAGAAAAAACATGATAATAATAATAGTATCTAATTTTAACTGAGCCTCATATTAACTGACTGCACTTAAGATGAATAATGCACTCAAGTACTCCTTTTATGCCTGCCCGCCGATAGACATTTGCTAAACTCGAGGCCAATGCATTGCTGGTGTAAGGAGATGGAGAATGGGAATGGGGAAATAGGGGGATATTACATTCATTTGATGATGCATTTGATTCTCTATCTGTAACTTTATCTCGTAGCTTCTTAAATCATGAAAGCTCACCATCTGTAGCCCAGTTCTAACGTCAATGAGATAAAGTACTGTAGAAAACAAACTATTATGGTACAGCAATCAGTATACAATACAATTATTATTTATTGAACACCACATAAAACATATTTTAAAAAAAAGACAAAGAAACTGAAAAGTCGGTAGCAAGTGAATTAGGTAATCCATCCCTCATACTGTGTTCATTTACTTGACAGCGATTTCGATGTTTTTAATTTATCACTTAATCAACAATATATCTGACGTTTCTAGGTAATTTACTTACGAAAGCCAATCATTATTTCTTACTTTTCGATTTTTTGTTTAAATTTTTATTTTTGTACTGTAAGTGTGGACAAAAACATCTGTGCAAGAGAAACTTGAATATTTGCTAAGCGTTACCACCGCCACTCGATCAGAAATCGCCTGACGACGTGTGTAACGCGCGCGGGCGCACTCGCCGGAAAATTACAATCGCGCGTGTGACAGGAGCGAGCAAATGACGGTGCGGATTTATGTGTGTAACAGATTTTTTGTTTTTATTTTGTTTTACAAGTTAAACAGTAAAACATTTTGTTTTTAGGCTCACAATAAGTGAATCTATTTTTAGTCAGCTAAGTACACCGCACGAATAGTGTGGAAAATAGAGGTGAATTTTAATAAAAATATATATATTTTTTTAATTATATATTATTATATATTTTATTTATCTCATAATTTCTATAAAATTTGTAATTGCACCTTTTTTCTTTTTTTTTGCTTGACCCGTTGGTTGAGTGGTAGAGAATACCATTGGACATTAGGATTTCTCCTATTTTTGTGCAATAAAGTTTAGATAAATAAATTCCAATGTCTTTAAAATAATAATGTGTGAGTCAATTTTTAATTCCATTTACACAGTGAACATTTACAGTACCAGAAATACTCGATACCTTATTAATATGATTGTAGCTATTTTGAGTCTTTCTGATACTAAAGGGAATAATACTTAGTTTTTATTATTGTAGTAAAGTATTATTTCCATTACTATCCTAAATTATTCCACTTCATCTTAATGAGACCACTCGAAGCGAAGTGTTGCCGTTAAACGACATGAAGCCGAAGCCCATTAACAATAGGGTGTAGAATGCATTAGCGACATAAACACGACTGTACACGGGTCGTGCGGCGCGCTAATGTATCGGAAGTGTTATGTACAGTCGGTAAAAATATATACAAGATATTTTTATTCCGTTAATTTTAGTACATGCTATTTATTATACGGGAATCGCTTTTATTGTGTAAGTGTATGAAAGCATATAAATATATGTATGTTTATACTCTTTATGGATATTGCATTATGACATATGGAACATACAAAGGTGAGCTTATGACGAAAAGAAATGAATGTAAACTTCGTAGAGTAAGACAAGAACAAAGCAAAGTAATATAATCACACGAATCACATTAATTATTTCTGGTGGCTCCCCCTCGCCCGTAGCCCGACCTCGGGACAAACTTAACTTTCCCGTTGGAAAACTGTTACCCTCATACATTGAAATAGGTTACGGTCAGTTTACCAACATCGCAAATAAGTTTGTAATCGCAAAAACCCCCATATCTCCGCTATTTTGAAAATTTTCGGGAAACTGAATCGACAAAATATATTCCATATAATTATCGAAACTGCTCACAAAATTTCACGAGAATCGGTTGAGAAATGCGAGCTGCAGTGAACAGCCGGACATCCGCTGGACATCCTCCGGACAGACATACGAAAGCATTTTTGCCCACGCTGAAACACAGACGCTTCGCTCGCTTCGTTCGCTCGCTCAATAAATGCGAAAGGTTGTAAGCGTGTGTGTGTGAGTGAGTATGTTTGTAACTCCTTCACGCTTCAACGGCTGAAAGGTTTTGGATGAGAGGACTCGAGATAGGTTATACCCTGGACAAACACATGCTACTTTTTATCCAGGAAAATTAAAAAGTTCCCGAGGCAATAACTATAATTGAAGTGTTGAATAGAAGCGGTCAGTTAAAGAAAGGCAAGATAATAAATAATAAATAAATCAGGGGGCACAAATCGATCAAGTCCCAAAGTAAGCTCTGAAGGCTTGTGTTATGGGTACTAGACGACGATATACATACTTATATAGAGAAATAAATACTTAAATACATAGGAAACATCCAAGACTCAGGAACAAACATTCGTGCTTATTACACAAATATTTGCTACTACCGGGGATCGAACCCGGGACGCTAGCTTCGGAGGCAGGGTCACTACCGACTAGGCTAACCGCGTCGTCAAATAAACTATTATTGGTTTACTTTAGCTATTTCCATTTTTACTCCTCTGCTGCACTGGGAGTGAAGAAATAGCATAGAATGCGTGTAGATGCTTATCATCCTGGCATGTCGTAAAAGTCGACTAAGGGACGGGTCCTCTCGAACATGGTGGACTATCTCTATGGGCGATGGGCTGATCACCTGTCACCATACGGTTCATCATACCCTCTTAGAACGAATTAATCGAACGTGGCCACAAGTAGTCTTGTGGCTCTGCCCACCCCATTAGGGACTTCGGGTGTGATGATATTATGTATGTATGTATTTCCATTTTTATAGGTTTACCTACATTGAAGCTGATTCTGAAAATATGTGTGCAATGCAATTAATATTCCCCAGGGCCCCAAGGCATTTTAATGCGGCGTATAAAATCTACATAAACTTTCCTAGACCCCTCAAGTATATTAAAGAAAGACCGCTGCCGACGGTACGCAAACAATACTTATTGATCTATGAACCGTAATAAGATTAAGAGTATAAGTCAAATTAAAACATGTCGGACTATTTCTGACAATAAAACGTGAGTAAAGCCGTGTGTTTTTCAAGTATTAAGAGTATTGTTTACATTCGAAGAATTGCTAGAATCTGGAAAATTGTAAATAATTAAAATAGATGCCAAGCGATCCCGCCACAGCTTGCTGCTTTACAAGTATAGATAAATAAACAGACAGATCGTCGCGATTATTAAAAAAATACTACATCGATTTCCCAAACGCTTTCAGAACGTACAGGCATTTTTGCACGGCGTTGCTTGCGAGAGACTCGAAATATAGCTATCAATAGCATTTTCTTTATCTAAAACACCCTCCAACCCTGGAAAATTATTTTCAATTATGAATCGCGTGACTTCGACCATTTGCATTGGATACACGTAGCTCCTGACGGACAGACTGTCAGATCCATATTAATGCTTCAGTGCGTGGGACGTATATCAGTGGATTAAATTGATTTTCCTATGAAAATTTAATTGTGTATAACTCCCGTGGACTCGTAACCTTGTTATTAGTTTCAGTATATTTTAAAATAACTTTTATATATATATGAATAATGAAGTATCTTAATTAACGCAATTACTTAACAGAATGATAAAATTAAAAGTTGCTGACGTAAGCACCTTAACTTTTTAAGAGGAGCGTGAACCTACGGCTTTTCATACAAAAGGCGATAACCACTTCCACCCCCTAAATGATAACCGATGTTCACCAATTTCTGATAGGTTGTCAGTCAGGACAAAACATAGGTCTATACGTTTTGGTTTTTTACTATAATATAATACTTGTTCAGACGCGGAGACTATACATCTCCCTTATTAGTTGTATACTATAATTAATTTGTGCCCATTAGGTTTATTTGTTGCACTTTTATGTTAGTTTTAGTTATATGTAATTTTAAAGTTGAAAAAAGACTTACTGCTGAGTTTCTTGCGGCGTTTCTTCTCAGCAGATGTCACCTTTCGAAGCGCTGGTAGATTCAGACATGTAAAAGAGCCCGTGTGGCCTACTTGCAAAATAAATATTTTCATTTTCATTTCATTTTCATTTTCATCAAAAAATTCAGTTTTATTTTTATTTTAGTATTCTCATACAAAACTAGTTTGGGCGATTATTTGACTTTGTTGATCTTTAATCAATATTCAATAACCTATAAACACAGATTTTGTTCTGAATTACAACCTATCAAAAATTGGACAATATCGGTTAACATTTTAACAGGTAGAAATCGTTATAGCCTTTTCTATGATATACATATAGCGTGATTTTTGCCGTTGGTTCACAGTCCTCTTAAGAAGAACTCTACTGAGTATTTAGGTAAAGTGCTTACGGCAGCGTCAGATTTTCTAATGCATACATTAATTAAGAAAGTAATCCTATAATTATTGCTTAATTATTTTAAATAATAAATAATAAAATCAGGGGGACAATCTTTACTCAAATCGATCTAGTCCCAAAGTAAGCTCTAAAGGCTTGTGTTATGGGTACTAGACGACGATATAAATACTTATATAGAGAAATAAATACTTAAATACATAGGAAACATCCAAGACTCAGGAACAAACATTCGTGCTCATCACACAAATATTTGCCCTTACCGGGGATCGAACGCGGGACGCTAGCTTCGGAGGCAGGGCCACTCCCAACTAGGCTAACCGCGTCGTCTAACAAAATGTACAACAACCTGTGTACAAACTCGTCTAGAAATACTCTGCTACGTCATTATATAAGTACACCCCGCGGGAAACCAACAGCCGGTCAATGAAATATGTAAGCTGATATCAGCCCGTAGCTAAAGAGTGTCGTGCGTCTGTTCCGAATTGAATTGTGTTCACGTGTTACCACGGGGGCTCACCAGCATGTCGATAAAGTACAATAGTTGAATAGAACAGAGCAGACTAGGTCCTTATTGTCACATACACACAACCACATCCAAATAGGACACTAGGACAATACAAAAGCCTTATAGCCACGACTTGCTTGTGCTTCAGTGCATCCCTATCGTCGATGTGCAGTTTGACAGGGATAGTTTGTGTTAGCCCCCCGGGTATGGAGTAAAACTGCCATGTATGCCGCCAGTGCGAGAGCTGCGCGACGCTGGTTTTCAGCCCGCCATTGCATGCAGTATAGTAGTAGTTAGTGCAAGGCAACCAGTACCTAAGTTATAAGAAAGATCGTTTTGTTAACAAATAGGCCACTTTACATTCCTCGTTCTAACAGCGCTTCTGACAAGATGAGAAAAAACGCAGCATGACTAAGAAGAAACACCGCAAAAAAACTGAACAGAAAGTAACTTTTCTAAATCATAGTATATTTACAATTATTATGTACGTAGCAGTGGCGAAGCCTGCCTACAAGCCGATTCCTGACGGCTTTACCAAGCTAGAAAGCTACGGCTAGCTGTCAGCGAAGTCCATGTCAGTCTAACTAAATATCAGACTCGCACGTACAGTTCTAATTCTTCCGAATTCCCTTAGGAAATATTTGACGCTTCGCCACTGGTACATGGTCATAATATTAATTGGCCAATTAAATGGTGATACATTACAAACAATTACTATAAAATACACGCCAAATAAATATAAAAATAAATTTCATATTCAACCTTGCTATATAGTTAGGTACCTTAGGTACTGTAGTAGGAGAATGGGTACTTTTCACCCCGGAGAACTTAATTGTTCCCGAGGGATAAACGATAACCGAATTCTACGCGGGCGAAGTTGCGAACAAAATCTAGTACTCAATATTTCACTGATTCTACTGTAAAAACCACATCCTTAGAAAGAAAAAGCTCACGAGTGAGTTCCACACACATCATTTGTGGTAACGCTTTTTAATATTAGTAATATGTCAAAGATGTCTGATAGCCACCATTACAGCTCGAATATAAACATATCTGACCCGCATATTACGTCATCTGACGCATAATGGTACATTATATATGACGTACGTGGATTTTTATGGCATTACCTACGGCGTACTTGGGTTGTTTGGATTGTCATAAGATGGAAATTATGAATTTTTTGCTTTTGAAGCTTAGTAGCTTTATTTATATATAACATACTATCCTTTGCACATGAGTTTGCTCGTGTTTTCTCAGTTTTCTTCAGGGCTAATCTCTACGATTCTTTTAAATGCAAAAAAGTGTTTGTTGGTTTGTCTTTCTTGCACGCAGCAACATACCAACGGGTTAATGTGATTTTTGCATAATATATTATTTTATATAATAATATATTATAAATAATATATATAATATATTATTTTTGCAAATAGTTTATGGGCCGCAGAGTGACATTGGTTACTTTTTGTTACGGAAAAAATCACGGGTTCCGATGGAATAGCGAATTCCACGCGGACGAAGCCATGGGCATAACATAGTTTCAGCCAGGCGCGGATACAGGAGGGTAGCAATGGGGGCAAACCTAAACCCCCTAAAAATCTGGACGATAGGTGAAATCACACAAAAATTGCCCCCCCTAAACGAAATCCTGTATGCACACGCCTACGGCCTTATTAAGGTTGACACGGGGATAACTTAACCCCGTCTTGTCTCTCTCACTATCTCTTTCGTCAGCACTTGTGTGAGAGAGACGCATAGAGATAAGACGGTTTAACTTGGCCTCGTTTCAACCTCGCTTAGAGAGCATGTTTTCAAGATACGTTTGCTGCCCTGCCATTTGACATTAGCTAAACGATATGGTATATCCCATCGCTTTTAGTTGTCTTTACTTTATTTACTCTAACTTTATATTGACAAAATAAACCTACATCTCGTTACCATGGTAACGATCGGTTTCTATATGGCTAATGGGCTTATTAAGGTACCTGCACCATGTAAGGCCCAGTGCCTAATAAAGCCCACATTCAAAAAAACCCGCTAAAAATAGTGGCAGCGATTTGAAGTTATGATAGTTCATACAATAGTCAAAATGGCCGCCATCGCCAAAGCGTCAACACTCGGCCGCGAGTCTGTTCAAACCTGCCTCACAAAATAGTTGCACTTGTGCCCGCACGTGACGTTTTGCTAAAACTGGCTTTCAAATATCGACGTGACTTTGGGTTTTGCCTAAAATTGTTGATTCTTTTTGCTTTCAGGTATCTCTTTGATGTAAATGAATCTTTTTAAATTGTTTTTATGAAAGAAATCCCTATGGTATTTTTTCGGCAAGGGTAGTTAGAGTACCTACCGTTTTTAAAAAGGCCGGGCCTTTTTATGGGATAGGGTGCCAAATAAAGTCCAAACGATAGTTTATTTAAAAAAAAGTTAATAAATAGAAGATGTTGATTCCAAAGATTATTTTTCTTCTTTTTAAGTAAAATAATAAACGACTGATTGTATAAAAATGCAGTTTTTTTTTTTTTGCTTAAAATAATATATTTTTTTGCTGTTTATGTGTTAGGTGGGCCTTACATGGTGCAGGTACTTACACCTTCCTAAATTTAGTCACTTACGATAGGGACGCCGCAATACGTTGGAATGTGATTGAGATATCTCCATACGTATCTAACGTATTGCGGCGTCCCTCTCGTAAGTGACTAAAAGGATGGCTGGTGCCTTTTTTACCGCCTAGAGCCTTGGCTATAAACAAACGTTCTAGATTTCTCGGCACCGGCGGCACTGCGCGCTTGGCGCCTTCAGTAGTCACCCGACTAGCTAAGCTATGCTCTAGGCGCTAAGCAAGCCACCTGCCTGTGCGTTTAGGATCTATCAGCGCATCTATTTGGAACGCTAAGTGATATTGTAGCGACTCGCGAGCGATTCTCATCCCACTCTTCCGCACGATGCGTAATGCGTAAGCGTGGGACGTGAATCTCACTTAGACGTTCCCAAATAGACGTTAAGACCTTAAATAGAGTTCCCAGATATACCAATGTGGAATATAAGCCCAGGCGCCTCATTCGGGAACGCTAAATGATTCTGTAGCGACTCGTAAGCCAGATTTCTCATTCCACTCTTCCGCACGACGCCAAATGCGTAAGAGCGAGATGAGAGATCTGGCTTACGAGTCGCTACAGAATCACTTAGCGTTCCCGAATGAGGCGCCTGCTTTTCCTTTGCTCCTTCTATTTGGAAAAGCTTGTAAGTTCTATTTGACAAACAAATACAGCCTTAAAAGTTCAACAAAACACTCGAAGTATCCTTTCGCTGGGATTGGCGAAAAAATCCGAGGCGATTAGGGTGTGTTTGCTTTGCTCTCCGGAGGATGCACAAATAGATAGACGGACAAACACAATTAACTGGCACAAACACTCGCCGGGATTTTAGGGCTCTCGGTTGCGCACTTTTAACCAACTTTCTGTAAGAAGTAGAGGATTCTGAACCTACGGCTTTTCATACAAAGGGCGATAACGATTTCCACCCCTTAAATGTTAACCGATTTTGAAATTTTTTTGATAGGTTGTTGGTCAGAACAAAAACGTTGTCTATACGTTTTGGTTTTTTCACTATAATCAATAATTTCAGGTATAAAACACCTATCTCATTATCATACATTATACGCGAGGACTTTCATAAATCAGATGATAACAACTTAAAAATTGTAAAGACAATACCTTATTTACACGAAAAGCAATTTATCACTACAGTCTATCATCTGTCACATTATTTGATTTCTAAGACTTTACCAAAACTTCTGGAACATTTCAGAACAATGCCCAACCAAATCACATTTAACTTTTCGGATTATTCACACAATTTACTGCACCCCTTGGTGGGTAACTAAAAATCTTTGAATCTCTGATTTGTCGTCAGAGTTCGTCAAAGTCTTTTGAAGTTTAAAATTAAAGCGGTGGCGTATAAATAATTCCTTCTAAGTGTTGGGACAGGCTTTGAATGCAGTCCTATTGCAATAAAAATACTTTTTTTCACTGCAAAAATAGGGGCTAGAAATAAATAAATTATTGCTAATATCAACCAAGCGACTTATTTCGGACAGAGTTTGCAAAGCTGTTTGCTAACATCACACAAATCAAAGCACTTACATGTCTATAATTAGGTATAAAGCTGTCATTTATTTTCAAATGAGTGTCGGTTGTATGTAGCCGTAAAATTGTAGACAAGCCAAATTGGTACTTCGCTGGCACTTCGTATTTTCCGTGTTTGCAGTTTAGCTTCGTTCGATAGCTGAGGTCTGGGTCTGGCACTACACCGCCAGTACTCGAATACCTATTTATTACGCGCCGGCTTGGACGGTCTTAAATGATTGGGGTCCAAAAAAGCATCTTGCGGAGGGTGTTAGGCGAGTGATGATATTTAAGTAGTTGTATCGCGGAGTGCAAGTTTTAATGGTGTAGAGGCCGAGCGGGGCTCCTCTTGCAGCGATTCATTTTGACTTTGCAACGAGCGAAGCGACGGCACGGGCAACAAAGAAGGCAATGGTTTTACGCGAACGTATTTGTGTCTGTTTCTGCGTGCAGCTGTCGTTCGATTGGGTGATGTTTTTATGAGGTGTCATTGGATTCCAATTAAAATGGCAAGTGTCAACGGTAACTATAAGCAATAAACATTCTTTGTATATTGAGACAAATATCGAAACCGGTCGTGTTAAATATACTGAAATGGATTTTAAATTGAATTAATTGGATTGCAGTTCAATTCATTAAGTGACAATTTAAGTATGTATGCCACGTCAAATCCGCAGCACATGTATTTTATTTTTCAAGTTTTGTTTCATTTGCAGCAATGAGTAATTTTGTACAAATAATGATTTAAAATGTACAAATTGTGTGAATTTATTATTAATAACTATTATTATGTGAAATAAAATTAATATGCAGTTTTTGAAACGGTCCGGACACATGGAAATTCAATCAAGAATATTTCCGTGGGAACAACGGTACCGACATTTTTTATGTCATCGAAAAATCGAGGAGAGTACAAAGTTATAGAAAATACATTTTCTGATTATAAAAGTACTATGAGACAGAAACATTTTTCGCTTTTTCTTGTAATTTAATCAACTTCCGGTACAAATAACATGTAATCTTAAATGTAATTTATCTCCTTTAAAAGAACGGTAAAGTGGTATTATTTTTTATTACACTTATGCGAAACGACTAATACTACCATACTATTCAATTTCAGCGAAAAATATACAAATCTATATACATCATTAAAGTATAAAACAACGTACAAAGACTTTCAATAAAGGGACTCAATGCAGAAGAAGTCGCGGGCAGAAACTGGAAGATAAATGTAAGAAAAATGAACACAACATTAATTTAATTGTGTTGGTGGTAAAACCCGGTTAAGGAAGTCTCAGCAAACCACTGTTTTAATAACTATAATAAAAATTCAAATTTATTCAAACTCTTATCAAACTTTCTTGAAACGTAATATGCGCGGCGGGAGTAACTCGTATCGTGCACGGAAGTATTTAAGCCAAGTTATTTTAGTTTGCGAATTGGTCTTTGGGGAACTGCAGTAAGCGCTGGCAATATTCAGCGTACAAAATATCCATTTAAGAAAAGCATTAATTTTTTTTATTATCTCGAATGTTTCACTTACAATTTGAAGAAAAACAAGTGTACGATGAAACTTAGTTTTTAAATGTTAAACTGAGCCTTTTAAAGTCGCAATGCTCTGAAAATAATAACTCCTTTTCGTGTCAGTTCATTTATACTGATAATAATATGTATATCAAAAATATTCTAGTACCAAAGCTTAAAAATTGAAACAAAAGTATTGAAATAGGGAATATATTTCAATTCACTTTGACGCACGTCAAGAGACTTGATTCTGCAATCTGATTGGCGGATATTGCTGTCAGGCGCGGATACCTGTGCCTCTATTCGGGAACGTCCAAGCGATGTTGTTGCGACGCGCTAGCGAGATTCTCATCCCACTCTTCCGCACAATGCGTAATGCGTAAGAGCGGGATGCGAGTCTCGCTCGCGAGCCGCAACAATATCGTTTGGACGTTCCCGAATAGAGGCCCTGGATTTCGTCAGGTGAGGCGGGGCCTTATGTGCTTTTACCCCAGATACTTTGTTCTATATCGTACGCACCTGGTTGCTGTGGAGTTTAAGTAAACGAGGGCCTTAGGCATCGTACTAATAGAACGCGATTGCGCGATCATCGCTAGTTCACGCGAACTTTGTTCGTACGAACGCGCGATCAAACATACTGATGCCGAACAGGTGTCCTAAATGATCGCGAGAATGTCAATTAGGTCATCTGTTCGACATCAGTATGTTTGATCGCGTGTTCGCACGAACAAAATTCGCGTGAACTAGCAATGATCGCGAAATCGCGTTCTATTAGGACAACGCCTTAGCGAAAATTTAAATCGCTGTAAGTAGTGCCGCCCCCGTACCGGACGGATCGCGTTGAGGCGTAACAAGATCAAAAATCAACTTTGCACCCCCTTTCGAAGGGTAAGGGCTGTATGTTTTGCACCAGAAATATCGTGTTAGTTATTATGCTTTTATACCTAAACGAAGAAAAAGTTGAATGATCTATCAACGCAGCTCAGACGAAGCTAGAAGTCTGGATGAGGCTAGAAATCTGATAGACGAGTAAAAATTTTTCTTGGTTATTTTGGATAGGGCAGCTACGAGTAAGGACGGAATTTTCGTAAACAATGATAAGGTTTTAAACGCGTAATTGATTTTGTAGCGACATTGGAATGCATAGCTAGGCACATCGGCTACTCGATATGCATTAGCTAGGCAATGCAAGCCGCCAGTAGCCCCATGATGTATATTTTAAGTAAATAAACAGTCCCACAATTTTTTTTACCAAAATCGGTTCATTATCGTCATCATCAGCTGTATGATGTCCACCGTAGGACATAGATAATGGGGGGATTTGCCAGGATTTGCCATAGTCGCCACGTTTCACCCACTCTGTCACCTTTTACCATACGGACTACCAAAATAGGTTAAAAACCTAAATTTTGTTATTTGTTTACGCGCGCGTCGCAGCATACTTTCGGCTCCGATCGGGTGTCGCGGAAGACGCCCGCGGTCAAGCTGCTAGGTAATTATAGACTTTAAATACTGTGTACATGATTTAATATCGTTTAAAGATTGTAAAATCCGTTTCGATCCGATGCGATGCGGGCCGTTTGGTGGAAATTATGCTTTATAGTTACTTCTCTCTACTAGATCTAATGAGACGCTACAAACCCGAATAGTTTTAAAAGGTAACGAAGGAGACATGGAAAATTGTACATACTTCTCAACTAACGTACAATTTCTTACCTAACAAGGTAGCATAATCAGGTAGGGCACTGCCAACACTTTTAGTGCTGTCGTCGAGCGCAAATTGCTCATAATTGGGGCCAGTTACTGCGAGTGCCTTTGTGACTGCTGCGGCAGTGAAGCATCTTCAGAAACTGTAAGATGCAATTTGAGTGGAAAATTGTTTGAGTGTTCAGACTCCCATGTACCTGTTCGAAGTCGGTCACGTCATTGCACACAAAGAATTGAAAGTATTCCATTTTAATTTCCAATCAAAGTTTTCCATTTGTCAATTTATGAATTATGAAATTTTGCATGCCAATATAATGGTGAATTGTACTTTTCTTTATTCATTCTTCAGAATAATAACTAGGGCTAGCTACTGACCCACAATATAACACAATTGTTTACTGACGGTAAATATGGCCTACTGAAGATCAATATATCTAATGGTGCAACGAGTGATATTGCACAGTTATATTGTACGTCAGTACCCAGCCTAAGGCAGAGGTGTTAAACGAAAACGCAATACCTGTGTCTGTTTCCATAATTTTAAAACGTATAGTGACTTAAAGAGTTGCAGTTACGTGTGTCTACTTAAACCGGCGTACCCTGTAATGGCTACCTTTGGTCACCTCTAAGTTGGCAAGTTAAAAAGCTCTAAAAGTCATCTATGGTATCATAGAGGAATGGTATTGACCTGCAGTAGTGTGTTTATTTCAATCGTATTACTAATTCTAGCAAAGAAAACTTTGAAATTGACAAAAGAATTTAAGGACTTTAAATGCAAGGAAATTTAGGCAATATCGCTTAGTTAGTAGAATCCCCAATCAATCAAGTGTAACTAACAATTTGAATTTAAAAATGTTTGTTTTTTTTTATAATAACATTTAACATCGGCCGAGCGTTTACTATCCCAAAAATGCGTAAAAACATCAACAAAAAGCGCTCGGATGTAAGCCAGATTATTAAGATGTTTTTCAGTTTTTAATTAAAACGCTTTTGTCCGCTGACGTCACGTTTCCGTATTTAAATGGAGAGGTATAAAAGACTCCTTTACGTTGCGTAGCGGGGTCTTTTACGGTTACGTCCAATTGTTTTTAAGATTGTAAAAGCTAAAGAAACGTTGATTTTTATCGACTTATCTTGGTTGCGTTAGGAGAAATGGGGCTTTGTTTTACTTAGTGTATCAGGGTTTTCACCAGAGAGCTCTCATAAAGGAGGGTCTTAACCACGATAATAAATTATCATTTACCTCGATGTTTCAACCGTGTTGCATCGGCCGTGGTCACGAGCAGACTAAAGTGGCGGTGGGTGATAGCATCTTCGAGTCGTGCGTGTTTCACTAACTACCCGCAATTAGTCTTGTTATTCTTGATCCAGAATAGGCTTGTTACACCTTCCTAAATTAAGTCACTTACGAGAGGGATGCCGCAATACGTTAGATACGTATGGAGATATCACATTCCAACGTATTTGCAGCGTCCCTCTCGTAAGTGACTAAGTTTTGGAAGGTGTAATAAGCCTATTCTGGATCAAGAATAACAAGACTAATTGCGGGTAGTTGGTGAAACACGCACGACTCGAAGATGCTGCCACCGCCACTTACGTTAAGAGTTAACAAGACTTTAGTTGTTTATAACATAGCTAACCCTTAGCACTTCAGTGAAGAAAATCATCTTTTTTACTGACAAATTCCAGCCTAACAGATATTCAATATAAAAGTGAAGCAGGCTGCACACATCGCATAAAGCTAGCTACACACACGCCGACATCAAGTAGCCGCTCGGGTCACACGTCAAATTGATTGCGCCGAATTACCGACGAGGGCCGCAAGAGGGCGCTTGACCCATTTCGCTTTACAGTTCGTGTTTAAAAGCTAGCATTGGTTTCCGCATGAAAACCAACTAAGAAATATGTTGGACCTGAGCAGTATTTTGACCTGACATCGCTTTCTAACGAAATTATGATATCAGATAACCAATAAAATATCGACAGCAATTAAGAGGACTGTGAACCAACGGCAAAAATCACCCTTTTCATACAAAAGGAGATAACGATTTCCACACCTTAAATGTTAACCAATTTTTGATTGGTTGTCAGTCAGAACAAAATCCAGGTCTATTTCCTTTTTTGAATATTGATTAAAGCTCAAGAAAGTCAAATAATCGCTGAAATTAGTTTTGTATGAGAATACTGAAACCATAATAAAACTGAATTTATTGATTATAGTGAAAAAATCAAAACGTTTAGACCTACATTTTGTTCAGACCTATTAAAAATTGATGAACATCAGTTAACATTTAAGGGGTGGAAATCGTTATCGCCTTTTGTATGAAAAGCCGTAGCTTAACACTCCTCTTAAACTGTTAATTATGTCGGCACGCGTGAGCTTTTTCAAATCATTTCCATGTCGGACAGTCAAATTTGCCAGCAGCTGGGCGGCGTGAAATCAAATAGATGTTTGTTACCGTCAGACAGAAACTTATTTGTTCTGCTGTCCAGAATGGCAGAAATTTTATTACAGCGATGTATATTTTAAAAAAGAGATAGCTTTTTGCATTTTCAATTTTTTTATACATTTAGTATAATACCATGGTGTCATGCTGAACGTTTTCCTTTTTCTTCTTCCTTTATTTTGCGTGTTACCTCGCATATTGTAATAAATCTGTGACAGTGGCAGTAAGAAGATCCGAGTGAAAAGATGGTAGGTATACGAATCTTCTTTCCTACCATAGTGTAAGTTTTAGCAAATCGCATGTTGCGATGCATTAAAACATTAACGAACAGGTTTGGATCCGTGTATCATAATTCCTTCACTTTATTACATAACCTACCTTGTGGTGAGTCTTCTAAATAATGCATCATTTCCCTTTCCTCCGCCTTCTTGTTTCACGCGCTGATCCTATTCCTTTTATATTTTTCCTTTTTTGTCTCTATTTATCTCCATTAACACGTCTCTCGTTGTCCCTATATCCTACTAAATCACTGTCTTATTGCATCTGGGTTATACACATGTTTAGGTTCAGAACTGTCCCTCCCGTTCAAGTTAAGGACTTTAAGGCCTGATCTCTTGGTTTAAATATATCCGCATTAAGGGCACCAGGCATAGTTTTGGCCTATATGATGAATACGTGAATTTAACCTATCATTTTTTAGCTTTGGCCACAGGAGGGATACATTTTGTTTCTTAATGTGTTTATGACCCATCTGCTATCACTTCTCGGCTCGTGTGTCGCTAAGTGTGTCCTCGTCTAAATAATCAAGTACAAAAGAGACATGTTGATCTAGTTGGCCAGTTGTGCTAGCCCCTGGTCTATCTCCTACCTTGTCGCGGATCTCCTGGCGCATCTTCTCGCGTTCCTCCTCCATCTTGCGGTGCTTCTCCTTGCGCCGGTCCTCAGCCTCGCGGATGGCCTCCTGCCGCTCACGTTCCGCCTCCTCTTCCTTCTCCTTGTCGTCGCTGTCATCGCCGTCGCCTCCTACCGCGCCTGCAACAAAACATATTTCTTTATTAGCTTCAAGTTCCAAATATATTACAGCCCCTGGTTGTGGCCCTTGGTTAAAGTGGCCATTGCTGCCAAAAAATAAGTGTTTTTTGTTTTGTTTGGTTTTCCTTATGTTAAATTTAGTTTGTAAGTTACTAATATAATGATAAGTTAGATTTTTGGTCTGACTAACATCTTATGGTAAATTAACCGAAATAAATTATTATTAATTATTTTATTATTATATTAATTGCTCGGTAAAGTATTTTTACTTGGTTGTGTAAGATAACTAGCTGACACCGTATTTAAGTAATAATTAGGAGTTTTTTTGTCAAATTTAAAATCATATATTATTTGAGTATCATATCAGTATTGACAGATATGATATCTTTAGTTTGACTTACGATGTTTATCTTTGTCGAAATGGTTTAGGTTCCGGAAAAGTCAAAGGTCACTATTTAAGCCCTCGAGAGGCACGTATCCAAGCACTAGGCAATCACTTGACTTCCAAATTCGTTTTCAATTCCCCACACATATCGCCAACACTCGTACATATTCACACACACTGTCATTTATCTGTCCCTCTCTAAACTACCCGCGCTAAACACAAAACCCGACGTGACAAATGCTCAGATTGACGTGAAATGGATTTTTGAGCGGCCATGTTGGATGCCACTCGACTGGACGGAGCCGGTTGGAACCGGTTATGCGGGCGGTGCAAATGTGTTTTCTAATCTAATTGTCAGGGTTCTGAAAAGGGTTTAATTAAGGTATTATCTCTTTCAGGTTTAATGTCTGTGAATAAGAGAATTGATAATAATAGTTTCGATAATTTTATTTGGGTTTATGTTTGTTTGCTTTTAGCCTGCTGCATATCCTGCTGAGTTGCGGTATTTTTTCTCAGCAGGTGTCGTCTTTCGAAGCGCTGGTTGATTCAGATATGCAAAAGAGCCAGTGTGGCCTAATTGCAAAATAAATATTTTTATTTTCATATGTCAATTTACACTAATATTAGATATTTATTCGGGAAATTAATGTAACCTAACCTAACCAATAGATATTTTAATATATCAGATTAAAATGTCAGATTAAATGAATTATTATGCCAAATCAACGGTTATGACAGATAAAATTATGAAATATTTTGGGATCTCTAATATCTTAACACATAATTAGGTCATGCGTGTAGTAATAAGTTTCAAATAGGACTTGATGACTGTTTGGACGAACTGCGTATTAGGCCAACGGCTAACACATCAAAAAAAGCAACGTCTAAATGGCATACAGTATAAACAGTAAAAAAATCAATAGCAAGTAAAGTTTTTTTTTGTTGAATAAATAAATAAATTCTTACTTAACTAAAATTCTGTTACCGAATTAATCATCAATTTTGGTACGATCATCATCTTATTGAAGGCGCTCGTTATCAATGGATACAGTAAAAACTAGAAACATTAAATCTAGCCTCAATTTAAACGCAATTCAAAAAAACTAGGCTGTATCATTTGGTCTAGTGCCCCTCCATAACGAATATTTTATCTCCAAGACCAATTCTCATCCGACCGCCATTTAAAACCGACGCTTATTTCAAAAAAGCTCCAATAGCCCTCTTATTAAATTTATTTCGCATTTGAGAGGGTTCGGTCCCAGGCGGAATTGCCATTCTCATTAGTCGCGTCCGCACCAACCGTATATAGGGTAAACCACCCGATAATTGGCATTCTTAACCGACTTCAAAAAAAAGGAGGAGGTTCTCAATTCATTGTATTTTTTTTATGTTTGTTACTTCAGAACTCCGTCATTTATAAACTGATTTTGAATTTTTTTTTTAATCGATAGGGTGTACCTCCAGTTTGGTCCCGTTGTAGTCAAAGTCGAGTTATGATGAGAGGATCTATGAGGAATCGATGGAACTCTTCAAATATTATAGGCAAGCACAGAGCAATTTTAGTATTTTCTGAAATAACGTAAGCAATTACGTTCCAAAAGCATTATTTGGTGAAGTGGAACTGTTGATGAAGACCATAGATGATCACCGGAACTCCTAAATGTTGAGTATTTCACGGTTGGCGATTAAATTGCTGTATAAAGTTCTGAAGCAACTTATGTCCATGACAATTCAATGAATTGTCATGGACAACTTATGACTAGGACTAGAGCAACTTATGTCCATGACAATTCAATGAATTGTCATGGACATAAGTTGCTCGAAGACTACATGAATTGAATTCATCATGAAATCATGAATGTAGTAGAATTGAAGAACCAGGAGAACTCCTCAACGATTGACATCCTTGCACCGTGGATAGCAACAGTTTGTCAATGGCGATGAGCAATTGGCATTATGCTATTGTTACTTGATGTAGTAAATGTGTGTCGTTAAATCACAGGATAATAAATTAACTTTCTTTTCAAAGGCTATTTGAAGTAGGTTTTTATATTTTATAAATTATATTATGATTATTAATCTATAATGAATCATACCGGCCAATATCATCATTAACTTCATCGGCCTATTATATCATACTAAGGGGCACAGGCATCCTATCGTAATGAGAGGGACTGGGCACTACTGGCGCAGTAGTCTCCACGCTGGCCCAGTGCGGATTAGAAACATCACACGCATCGTTGAACTAACCAATATGACTAATGACAATCACGGTGGTTTTTACTTATTAATGACGTGTTTTTATTTTCTTTTTAATTCCTTGGATAGGCAGTATTTTAATTGAAAATAACTACCCCACTGCCACAATATTTGGCAACAAGTAAAACAGTTCGATATTGAGCAATAAATATTTGCTCAAAATCCGCAAACCTATTGTTGTAAGGTTTTCCGATACATTTTATAAAACAAGTAAGTATTTTCCATAATATATGTTTTTTGAACTTTTTATAGACACTCTTTCTATGAGAGAGTTGTCGAAGACAATGATTGCTCAGTCATTGTGAATTTTGTGGTTGCACAACTTTAAATTCATCAAGCTGTGTTAATATTATATTCTTAATAAATTCATCCTATAAAATTATCAATTCAGCCCACATCCTAAGCCTCTTCATTCTCATTTTCGATTAAAACCATGTTGAATACCAGGGCGTCTGGTTGGTGCGGACGCGGCCGATCCGCATGCTCAGACAATGCGGCTTAAACGAATTCTTGGAGTGTGACGTCACACATACTGTCACGTCCTGTACTATTTAAGAGAATATATAATATATTCCTTAATGACTGCACATGCTCGAAAGGTTGGAAATATCTATGAATCACAGGACAATTTAAACGATTTTCATAAAAAAAAATAACAGACTTCAAAAAACTGGAATCTATTGGAATAATAAAAAAATGAAAATGAAAATGAAAATAGTTTAGCAAATAGGTCACACGGGCTCCTTCACATGTCTGAATCTACCAGCGCTTCGACAGGTGACATCAGCTGAGAAGAAACACCGTAAGAAACTCAGTCCGCCTCTCTCTTACTATCAGTAACTCTTCTTACTATCGGTCCCACATATTTTTGTATCATATCTCATCGTCAGTCTCGAAAGACGTCCAAGCTGGACATAGGCCTCCCCCAATGATCGCCACAACGATCTATCCTGTACTGCTCGCATTCAGCTGATTATCGCGCTGAGTATATATGTGGCAATTAATGAATTTACCATCATTATTTATTTGAATTAAAATCATGCCTATTTCAATGAATAATAAATGATTTCATTAATGCTGGCTCCCTTATTGAGCAAACGAATCGTTTTGATAAGCAATAATATAACCCTATTAATATTACAATTGATATTTCCATTTAACATTACGTTTAACAACCGCAAATATTTTAATAATCCAAGTACAAACCAATGCTCATTCCAGTGGCACTATTATTTAATTTATTTCTTATCTCATTTCCATGGACAACAGCCGGTTTGGATTAAATTCCTCGAGTGTGACGCCAATTCAATTTCTGTGGGCGCTCAATAACCCACCATTTAGAAAAGGCTCCGACCAATTGAATTATTAATTGATCATTCCCCTGGCATGCTGCTGACAGAATAATAATTTCCACTTTGAGACGTCTTCGCGTTGAGTGTTCCGGTTTTTCTTTATTTAAATATATTCATGGTGTGTGTGGAATTTTCTGGTAAAGTTGCTATTAACAGAAAGTCATTATAATGGCATAGAATTACAAACCATAGAAGGATAGTTTACATACAACCGCCCTGACAAAAGTGAAGCAATAAACCGGTGCGCTCTGACATTTGACACTATGGGAGCGTCCCGGCGTTTGTATGAATTTGGAGCTATAAATGGCCCCAATTTTGTTGCTTCAAATTGTGCGCGCGAACGCGCGGCGGAGTTTTCCTGTTTCATATCTCTTTTGTCAATCGTATTATTTTTAGTAGTTTCTGGTATTTGATCATTAATGGGTTATTATTCGAATATTTTAATCGAATTCTTTACTGTTCACGATACATTTACGAATGGGGAAGAATTAAAAACTAAATATATGAAACACACAATCCGATTTGTAACAAAAATATAAAGCGTTAACTGTAATACGAATTATTTAAATGTTTAATTTAGTATGAGTTAACAGTTACGAATATTGCATTTATATATTCAAAGCAGTCGTAATTGCATGCGACACGGAAAATACGTAACATGGAATTTGCAGGGATTTATTTTAACTGCGCCGGAAAAATACGTCTTTCATAGCATAGACAATAATATGTATAACATTTGCACCAAATGCAACACTTATTTAAACAAGTCGTCTTCTCCTAGACAAACAACAAAGTACTTCAAGAAACTTAACTTTAAGGGAATGTAAAAAGACGCGAAAGGTGGTAAATCAGTTTTTTGGTCAACGGCACATCGCGTTATGAGGGCGGTAGACACAATTACAAATAGTGGAAAATTCGAGGCTTTTATTGGAAAGAAGCACTTTTGTAAAGTATTATTTTTCATTACGCTTGAGAGGAATAATAAGATATTTACTATTTAAATAAACAAAACTGTAGAGTAAATCAAAAGCGACTAAGAGGGGTGCAAATATTCTAATAAATCCATAACGTCCAAATGCGTAACTTAAGACTCTACAAAGGTCCGTTTGTTTTCAGACATGAATACCACTGATTACATGTAAATTTAATAAAAACATTTTTCGTAATTGTTTTGCTGGATATAAGGTTGGTATTTCTACAACCAATACATGTACCGTGACCCACTAATAGACAACGCACAGCCTAAACGGGTGCTCCTAGAGGTTTGTTTGGCAGAGATATTCCTCGTGTACGCTAGAGGTGCACTAAGGAGGGATTTTTTGAAATTCCATCTCTAAATGGGTGAAAAGGGTTGATAAAGTTTGTATGGAAAATACCGCGGGTGAAGCTGTGGGGGGTCCACTAGTAAAGTATAAAACAGTTTTTTGTTTTGTAAATTATATAGTGATTGTGTTCATAATTTGCACATTGGTCAGATGTGCAGTAGTGAGCATTTTGTGTTAAAGAATTTCCAACAGCCAGGAACACGTATTTAGTACTCTTGATTTGATCATGTTTTTAGCTGCGCATCACGTCCACGTACGAGTGCGTTGACAGCGACGCCGCACCAACATGGCTTCCCTAATTGAATTGCAGTGAGGCTCCCAACAGAATTGGGCTGCCTGATAAGTTTCACCATTCGTGTGCAACTTGGAATACAGTCTCACAATTGTACAATGGATCAAGATGATAGGTAAGATGAGGGAGATGTTTCTGAATGTATATTCATATTCAGTAATAGTCATACATTGTCAACATTGTATGGAGACATTATGGAGATATTGTGTGAGTTTTGCTTCTGTATTTTACATATAAATAATTAGATACTAGCTTCTGCCCGCGACTTCATTCGTGCGGAATTCGGTTTTAGTGATTCCCTATTTCTTTGATTTTAAACCATTCCTGTATTCAAGCGAACAAAACAAGAAAAAGCATTCAAATCGGTAGCCATTTCTGAGTTTTAGCGAGACTAACGAACGGCAATTTTTTTTTTTTGTATATAGATTAGTTATTTAATATTAAAGTTAAGCTAAGGCATTCCTTAGATGCAGTGTGCCTATCTGTATAACCTTGTTTTCATTATATTTGTTCTTGATACGGAACTGGATGCTACACAGGAACACAGGTAGTCCTAGCACAGGACCTATATAGAGTATTTAGTGATGTCTTCAGTTGTTGTTTCATTTATGCAACAAATTTCTTTTCATATGGAAAACAAAATGGACACAACATTACTATATTCACGAATATTGTTTCATCCGGTTTACCTTTATATAACTATATTTATCTTTACCGAATACAACTGCGACGTCGAGGAATAAAGATAGAAAACGTTAAATGGAAGAAAAACAAACACGACTGTATACCTGTAAAAGGAGAGAAACAAGACATTTATTCTGTCGTACCCATATGGCAATAGCAGCTGGTGACTTGGAATAACTTTGATAGGATTTAGTGGTAGACTCACCATTATATATAGCTATTCATCTGATATTTCCATATCGACCCCAATGGGTACGATACAATAAATTTTGATATTACATTTCAAAAAGCTAAGAAATGCTGCATGAAATACAGCCATACCTAAAACCATATTATTATTTCCCAGGACCGTGTAATTATCCCGGGATAAGCAAACAGGCGATAAACCGTGTCAACGCGACATAACGACCGATAAAAATATGATAAAAACGGCATAACTGCTCGTTTAAACGTTCTAGTTTGGATTGTGACACATAAATTACGGATTTCAAATTATGACAGTTTATTTTCAAATGTGAATTATTAATTTATTGTTTTTATGTCACTACATAGTGTTATTTTTACTATATTTGATACGTTTAAGATTCATCCATGTGATAAGTTAAAGTGCCCACAGGTGGCCAAATTGCTGAATAATTTTGTATTTATAATTTTGCAACATTTGCATACTATGGTTTTGTGCGATATCTGCACCTCTATTCGGGAACGCTAAGTGATTCTGTAGCGACTCGTAAGCCAGATTTCGCATCCCACTCTTCCGCACGATGCGTAATGCGTAAGAGCGAGATGAGAAATCTGGCTTACGAGTCGCTACAGAATCACTTAGCGTTCCCGAATAGACGCGCTGAACTGTTTTTCATATTTGTTTATTAACGATAAATAATCGATTTTATTGAAAATGAAAATAAAAATGAAAATATTTATTTTGCAAGTAGGCCTCACGGGCTCTTTTACATGTCTGAATCTACCAGCGCTTCGAAAGGTGACATTTGCTGAGAAGAAACGCCGCAAGAAAATATTTGAGTTTGTATATAATGATGTAAAAATGTTTGCCTTGAAAAGATAACTTTCTGCTGAGCTTTCTGCTGAGTTGATGGTCCTGTCCGAAGCGCTGGTAGATACAACCAATTTTAATTTATTCATGTGACATGTGTAAGAGCCCACACGTGGCTAATTTGCTGAATAAACGTTTTGAGTTTGAGTTTTTCTATAAAATAACAAAGCTTTTATCGCACGACAATTTTCACTACAGCAGTTTCAACTGGGCCTCTTCTCTCTCCCATTCGACATTGACTAACCGATATGGTATATCCCTATCCATCTTTTTAGCTCCCAATAACCAGGTTAGCATACATAGTTGACCTAATAATTAAGCTAACGATAAATCATTATAAATAAAGTGAAGGGGCGCAGGCCAGCGCTGCGTAAACAAGAACATAAACCTAATTGGGAGGTCGTTCCGGAGACCGACACGACTTGAACAGCCTTCGCACAACACGTTTCAGCTGGGTAATATGTTTTGCTATAGTGTAACGAGGCGTGAATGATTTAACAAATACATAATCTTTACACAATCGATCTAGTCCCAAAGTAAGCTCTAAAGGCTTGTCATGGTTACTAAACGATAAACGATATACATACTTATATCGATAAATACACAGGTAACATCCAAGACTCAAGACTCAAGATATCCGTGCTCATCACACAAATATTCGAATCGAACCTACTACTGCTGGCTTCGTAGGCAGGGTATTTGTGAGGAATAACCTTCCTTCATTTGCACGTGTTCAGGATAAACTCGGCAAGCAGCTCCGCCATACTGGGCGTTTGAGGACAGTTCCCCGTCGCATGGCACTTGCAAGGAAGAACCCGCGTGTTATCGGGCCGACTTATTACGAGCATCTTCCCACTGATGTTAAGCTTGAATCATCTGACGAAACATTTAGGCGCCGGCTGAGAAACCTTCTATTGGATAATCCACTCTACTCAGTAAATGAGTATATGGACCTTAAGTTGTAAGTTGGTTTATTTGACATTATTGATTTTGGTTTCAGTGTATTTTGACATTTTTATGTACTATTACTTTGTTACCTATTTGTTTTTTGTTGTTTTACGAAATGACGATCCCTTGAGGAGACCCAATATGACATCCTATTTATATTATTATTTCTTCAACTGTTAACAATTTTATTATTTTGAATGCTTATATTTACTTTTTTGACGATCTCAATGTAATTTCTTTTAATTTGACATGACATGTAATTTAAACTGTATATTATATTGAGTAATAAATAAACTAACCTAAACTAGACTACCAACTAGGCTAACTGTGGCGTCAAATTAATTGTGATATTTAAAAATATAAAACCGGTTTTCGCGGATTATGCCTTTTTACTGAACAGTATAACTTGGAAGGCACTGTTTAGGTAAGCATATTACCAGGGATATTGTGGTAAATTGAAGAACATTGTCCCCTCATTTATAGGTATATTCGAACTTCGAAAGGTAACATCTGCTGAGAAGACGTGCTGCATGAAACTCGGCAGTAAGTCTCTTATACTAGTAATAGTTATACTAGTACTATTTGTAGTAAATACAAAGGATGTCTCCCTTGAACCTACTATATCTACAATACCCAATCGGCTGGAAACCTAGGTCAACGTCCTAGACTAGGCTGATAAACAAACATACACTGTAGCTATACAACGGAAGGGGCTCGGTCCCCTTCGACCAACATATATTTACTCATATATGCCTGTCTAATCAGTGAACGTTTGTAAATATTTGCTAAGGGTGTTATGATATTTAGGAGGTCGTATTCATTATTATGTCAGACTAGCAGTGCTCACAACTTTGTTCGTAAATGATCTCACAGGAATATATGAAAAATGATTAAATATTGTCAGGATACAGGCTATTTTTTTATTTATTAATTTTTAGGGTTCCGTACCTCAAAAGGAAAAAACAAAACCCTTATAGGATCACTCGTGTGTCTGTCTGTCTGTCTGTCTGTCTGTCCGTCTGTCTGTCCGTCTGTCACAGCCAATTTGCTCCGAAACTACTGGACCGATTGAGTTGAAATTTGGTATACATATGTAAGTTGGTGACCGCAACACGGACGCGTGACATAAATATATGAATTTTAAACATAAGGGTCACTTTTTGGGGGTAAATTAGAAAATAAAAAAAAAAAGATTTGCCACCTATATCGTGTGACATATCAAATGAAAGGGCTTATTGTGAAGATCTTAAATATATTTTGTGTTTTGAATTTTAAGTAAAATAGTTTAGAAGTTATTCGGGAAAATAGACGAAAAATGACCATCCCCCCCCCCCCCCCTTATTTCCGAAACTACTGGGGCTAAAATTTTGAAAAAATACAGAAAATAGGTCTTTACCTATAGATTACAGGAAAACCCATAAGAAGTCCATGGTATTTAAAGTAACCTAGTAAATTTCAGATAATCATGTACGGAACGGAACCCTCTCCACGCGAGTTTAACTCGCACTTGTTTATTTAAAGACTGACCAGCGATTGACCTCGGTCTCACCTGATGGTAAGTAATGACGAGGCCGAAGATGTAGCTCGCTGGTTCAGTAACAGCCTATTCACTCTTTTTTTGAAGATATCTAAATTATACTTGACAGGAAATACAGACGACGGGAGTGAATTCCAGTCCTTAGTGGTTCGCATTAAGAATTATTGCTGTTCCGGCGTGAAGTACCGCCTAACCTTAAATAGCAAACCAAGCTTCTTTGCAGCAGTTTATATCGTATCGTATGTTTTATTCCAAGATTAGATTAGATATTTATTTTTTTCCAAACTATTTGTTACCCGCGACTTTGTCGGCGTGGAAATTTATCTTTAAAATCCAAAAAACATTCAGGAGACTGACTTTTTAAATTTATAAATTTTACCCTCAAATTGTGGGTTATCATTGGTCATGCACGAACTTGCCGTTAATCAATATTCTTTCCCAGGGCTCAAACTATCTTCATATTAAATTTCTTCAAAATTGGTTCAGCGGTTTAGTTGTAAATCGCGCAGATGCACAAAAATACATGAAATAAACACACGAGGGGCACGCACAAACTTCTCGTAAATAAATTTTCGAACCAAATTTTATTTGAAAATGGCCGGTTTAGCCGTGGAAGCGGAACAGACAGACAAACAGACAGGCAAACAGAGTTACTTTCGCATTTATAAGTAATATTGATATGGAAGTATTGATATATGATTATACTATACAGTGCACACATGTCAAGATATATGAATTTAAATTAAGATCTTCAGTAATTAAATTAAGAAAAGGAAAAATATTCTAAATTAAATTAACTAATATTAAATTTCAGAATCACCAATCAAAAATTAACATATTCAATTCTGTTTCCAGTACCGTTACCATGAGTTTACGCAAACCGTTCTCGTTATCGAAAACTATCCCTCGGTCCCTTTTCCTTGTAACAGTATTTCGGATAGCTTTTGATAGCGAGAACGGTTTGCATAAACTCATGATAATGGTATAGAAATATACTAGAAACTACAAGGATAACAATAATAATGTTGTATGTATGTCGAATGTGTGCTAAATAAATGCCAAATATTATTATTATTAACACGCTTTTCTTAGGTTCACTTGTAACTAACTAACAATGTAATAAAATGTTAAAAGTAAATTTTAACCTACTTCTAATTTATCGTAGCGATTTGATACTTTAAAAATGTAACAGTTTGAAGGATAGTACGATACTCTGGTACCATCGAGGTGATCTGACTATAAAGCCAGGAGATGTATAGTGAAACTTTTCAATGGCTAGTAAGTAAACCCCTCGATTTTGGGCTCATTTGGTTTGTTTTAACGAGTCCATTACCTTGGTGATGAGGGTATTTTGTACTTTTTAGTGCGTTACTGACAAAAGTGCGTCTTTGTGAACTATAATTATTATTACCCAGTCCTACCTTAACACTGAATTGTAACAACTCGCAAACTCAGTTCGTGAGTAAAACTATCGAGCGGCGAGTAGCCCCGCACTCGCACGTGGCGGCTAAAATTAGCCCGGTCGATACTCAGGCGACCTCTCGCTCAGCACCACTTTACAAGGCATGGTACAACAGACATTAACCTTTATGCTAAGGCCATAAGGACCTTAATAATCTGTCTAATAAACCTATTTCCTTATGATAGTCCTACATGAACTGATGGCTGTCCGTGCTTGAATTCTATTAGTCCAAGATTCAAGTACTTTCGTCAATCATTTCCTCTCCGGCGATAACTCGTACGTGTAATTTTCGTGCTTGGGAGGTTACTGCTGCTCAACCCACCCACGGAACCGCAGCTGACGTTCCCGAGGCTTCATGATACAACTTTCTGAAGCATTTTACGAGCTATCATCTGGGAGGGAATCAGTCATGAAATCTGTTGCTGGCTGTTGGACCATATACTATGAACTTAGGGATAATTGCTGGTTCGTGTCGCATCACATTCAAATTAAAGTTGTATTAAGGGCCTCTGCGGGTTGGCCTTCCAAAGGTCCGGGACTCCAATAGTCTCGTGATGGAAAAGAATATACATAATAATAATAATCTTTATAGTAGGGACTATTTCATTAAAAACTAGCTCAGCCTACTAGCTAGTTCAACTTCGTTCGGTTACAGTTATACCCAGGAGTACTTTTGAATTTTCCAGGATAAAAACTAGACTATGTGTTAATCCAGGGTATGAGCTATCTCCGTTCAAAATTTTATTCAAATCCGTTGAGCCGTTTAAGCGTGAAAAAGGAAGAAACATACACACTCACTCACTCACAAACTTTCATATTTATAATACTAAGGGTCCCCGCGACTTTGCTACTCCTTCACACGCTACAACGACTAGACGGATTTGGATGAAATTGGAATGGAGATAGCTTATCCTATAGGCTACTACGCAAACGAAGTCAGGGGTAGAAGCTAGTGTCAAATAAAGGTCTACTTTTAAGTAAGTCATAACAATTAGCCTAGAGATTCAAATAAATTAAATACCCACCGATGCTTAGTTAGTCAAAGTATTTAACTTCGAATAATTTTAATCCGACATTCAACTTTCGACACAATTATCATAATAAGCTTTGAGCCAAAAGTTTAGAACTTGGCCCTTTGTAACGAAACGCGTTTGAGTTCAAATTGTACGTTAGTTAAGACTTTCAACGCGTAGGACTACGGCGTAGAGGGTGCTACGGCGTAGTCATTGTTACGGCGTAGCGTAGTCGTTGTTACGGCGTAATGTTTTGAACTACTTTTAGGGCCTCTATCGCAAAGTCTTTTGCTAGGATATGGTAGCTCTTATTAACTTGACAGTAAAGGCGGCTGCATAGTTAAAAAAGCCATACGCGGTATCGCTTAGGCAATTGTCGAATAGAGGCCTAAGTGCCACACAAGATCTCTAAATATTATAAAACAAAATTGTTTTTCGTGTTTGTCGGTTCATTCGATTTAAAAAAAAATGAATCAACTTTGTTCATTTTGATGCGGATTTTTAATAATTTCGAGAAATTCTTAAAGAAGATTCAGTGTATAAAACACACATGTGCAAAGTCGGGGCGGGTTGCTAGTTAATAACATTTCCTGTAAATATAAATATATAACAACAACAATAATAATACATTCATTAACAATTTCCAGAAATTTAGATGTCAACCATGCGCAGCATGTTTTTTTTTTACAAATAGAAAAGAAAATAAATTAATTCACTATGAATGAAAAATTCCGTTCGTTCTAGGCACAAATCCTAAACAGAAGTACGATTTGTACATTTACAATTATTTGGGTTTCATTTCGAGCAAGTTTTCCAAATGAATTAAATTAGCTATGTTGTTCAAAACTGACTTTTCTTCGGTTAATTAAAATCCGGAATTGATTTGGTGACTCCGACAACGGGACCAACTTCCCAAGTGTTTTGGAGAGGTTTTTAATCGAAACTTTCGTTCTACTTTTTTTGAGAAAGGAAAATAATTAAAATTTATTATTAATATATCTTCCTTAGATAGGTATTTAATCGCTCAATGTGTTTTTTAACTCATATATACCACCTGCTTGTTTCTTTTTTACAAGTAAATGTAGTTCCTGACTACTGAAAAGTCACGCTCAAATAATATGCAACAGCTAACAATATTTTGAAATGTAATTTAATTTTATTCTAAGCTAATTAATCTCTTTCATTTGAAAATCAACACGTCACTTGATTTTATGTCCTCTGTCCGCCATTGTTCACTTTCGTAATGTATATTTATTAAACCTTAATAGTGGTAACACTATTCATCAAAGGATAGTTAGTTGCATATGGCAACATAGATAGCTAGCTTCCGGTTACTCTCTCTCGTTCTCGTATCGACCTCCATAACGGCGACATTGATCGTCTTTAATTTAATTTGTGAAAGTCACATTTTCCTATCTCGGTTAACTATATAAAGTTAAAAACTAATGATAAAGTGCAGATTCAGTGTGTACCAAAAGGGGCAAGTGTTGAGTAAGGTTTAGAGGCAAACACGGTGGTAAGTCGAGCTCGCGCGCTGTAAGTAGCCAATTTCCTCGTGTGTTCGGGAGCCCTACCGACACCCTATCAGCCTGGAGAATACGGGTATGTGATGACGCACTTTAATCTTGAATTATAGATATAAAATTATTGCATCGTTTAGTATAAAATTCTCGAAATAAATACAGTCCACTTAATTATACCATAACAAAACATTGATCCTTCGGCCGGATCGTGAAAAGCGACTTATTTTCGGTTAAAAGTAGCATATTTTGTCGAATTTAGATATCTTAATTGTTGAGGGTAAACTTTTTTCTCGTGTTTTTTAGTCATACGGGTAGGGAAAAAGTGACTTGTAGAATTCTAGTAAATTCGTTTAGAATTGTTTAGTTGGCTATACTGTATCCTGCTGAGCACAGATAATCGTCATTTACTTAACTTATTGTTTGGTTGGTAAATATACTTAAATGTCAGTCAGTGACTTACGATATCTGTAGTGCAAATAGCTGTCACCTGTCACTTGTCATAGTTGTCATTTCGAATATATTATTATCGTTGGTGTAAACAAAACTCGTTTTTTCGTTTTCGTTGTTGTTTTTCGCTTTAGTTTTGTTTACAGTTTATTCAAAATGACAAAGGATGACACATTATTCAGTGAGGGTGATGAGAAAGGCGACAGTAATAGAATAGAACGAGATTACGCCGTGATGCGTTTGGAATTTATTGCCGGTAATGATTTAGAGGGATACATCGAATCTGACTTAGCTCCCTTGTCAGAGAGTTTTCACAAAGCTCAGAAAGCTATGTTAACAGCATGTAATCCCGCGGATCGTAATGCGGAATTCGTAATTACAATGGATTTTGAGAGAAAGATGAGATCAATTCTTGCTCGTTTGCGAAGCCGAACCACTGTTGTTAAACATTGTGAGTCGACTTCAGCAAAGTTAGCTAAAATAAACATTAAACCTTTCGATGGAAAACTGGAGAATTGGATCTCATTTATTCAGTTATTTGAATCTTTAATACATAAAAGAGAAATTCCAAATATTGAAAAGTTGCATTATTTGTTGACAAGTGTTCAAAATAAAGCTTTGGATTTGATTAAAAACTTTCCAATTAGTGATGAGAGTTATATGGATGCCTACAACACTCTGTATAGGTATTATAATAAAAAACGTCAGATTGCTTTTACTTATTATGAAAAAATGTTGTATTGTGACTCAATTAAAACAAAATCAGGTTTGGAACTTGAGCGAGTTCATCGAACATTTGTTGAGACCTTGACAGTTTTAGAAAAACTTCAGTTACCTGATAGAAACTTCATGTTGTTTCATTTGCTTTGGTCAAAACTAGATAGGTCAACTCGTGAAGCGTTCCAACTTGAATACAACTCTGATGATATTCCAGAATTTAAAAAATTACAACAGTTTATGGAAAAGCATATTAGGGCTTTAGAAGTAACTGACATTAAACCCTCATGTAGCAATTCATTTAGTAAAGTCTACAATAATGCACCTTTTGTTCAAAAGAAGTCCAAAGTGACACTTGTAGCTACGGCTTCGACTTGTGACTTCTGTACTGGACAGCACACTCTTAGCAGCTGTGATAACTTTTTAAAATTAGATTCATCAGCCCGATTTAGATTTATTAAGGATAAGGGCTTGTGTGTTTGTTGTTTTTCGAAAGACCATAGGGTCAAACAATGTCGTCAATCCTCTGGTTGTAATGTGTGTGGTTACTCGCACCACACACTCTTGCATTTTGATACACAGACAATGAAAAATCTAGAGGTGAATACTGCTCCTCAAGTCATGGTGAGCGGTCCCCCCAGTAAAAATGTGGCTCTGACAAGTGTGTCAGATACTAATACAGTTTTATTTTCCACTGCTGTGGTTTCAGTCATGGATAGTTCTGGCCAGTACCAACCAGTACGTGCATTGTTGGATTGTGCCAGCGCTTGTAATTTTATATCGGTACCATGTGCACAGCGTCTTGGAATTAAAGTTAAGAAGACTTATGAGTCTGTTTCTGGGATTGGACATGCTGTAGCCCAACCTCGTGGTTCAGTATCATGTAATATGAAACCCCGAGGCATAAATATGATGGAATTTAATTTTGATGCCTTAGTTTTGCCATCTATTTGTGCTGATCAACCTTGTCAGTCTATAGATTTTTCAGAATGGTCTCACATAAATGACTTGCCTCTTGCTGATCCGGACTTCGCCCATCCTGGACCCATTGACTTACTGCTTAATGCAGATATTTTCGTATCGTCGCTTGTCAGTGGTCGTAGGCATGGGGCTCCGGGCCAGCCAAAGGCTATTGAGACAATATTTGGTTGGATCATAATGGGTCAGTGTGACGTGAGTCACTCACACACATATAATAATTCTCGTAAAGATTGTTTTTTCGTTTCGAACGCCTCGCCGTCGAACTTGTCGTTAGATAGTTCTCTGAAAAGATTCTGGGAATTAGAAAATGTTAGTCAGCCCAGTGAATCTTTATTGTCGAAGGAGGACAGATTGTGCGAGGACCTTTTCGTTAATAACTACTGTCGTAATAGTGAAGGCCGATTTGTGGTACCATTACCTTTCGTCGATCCCACGAATAAGCCTACTTTTTCGGATTCTCGTAGAATCGCCCTAAAAAGGCTGTTTTCGTTGGAGCGAAAGCTGGAAAAACATCCAGACTTTCGTCAAGCTTATATCTCGTTCATGGATGAATATGAACTAAATGGTCATATGCAGGAGGTAGAGCCCCCCTTGTCGGATGTGGGAAATTTTAATTATATTCCCCATCATGCGGTTCTACGCCCTGACTCAGTTAGTACTCCACTTCGCGCTGTGTTTGATGCAAGCTGTAGAGATGCAAATGGATTATCGCTGAATGATGCTCTCTTGGCTGGCCCTAAATTACAAACTAACATTTTCGATGTGCTTACACGTTTTCGGTGGCATGAGGTTGTCTTTACAGGGGATGTCAAAGCTATGTACCGTCAGATTTTAGTGCCTGACGAGGACGCGGAGTACCAGCGAATACTATGGCGGCGCTCTCCTATTGGCCCGGTTAAGGATTATATGCTGCGCACAGTGACTTACGGTGTAAAATCCGCTCCTTACCAAGCCCTTCGGACGATAGCGCAGCTAGCCAAGGACACCGCGGGCGACTATCCTGCCGGCTCGAGAGTGCTAGGTAGAGATATTTATGTTGATGATGTCGTCACGGGTGCTGACTCTATCGAGGCTGCTCTACATTTACGATCTGACCTTTCGAACATATTGACGTCGGGTGGGTTCCATTTGAGAAAATGGACATCCAATCATAAAGATTTTATCGCTGACCTCCCGCCGTCTGATTTATATTCAAATGATTTTAAATACTTTGATGAAATAGCGGATTTGTCGCTTAAAATATTAGGTTTGTCGTGGCGTCCACAGACGGATTGTTTACAATTTGAAGTGACAAGCGCCGGTGATCAAAGGTGCACAAAGCGAAGCATTCTTTCGAATATTGCACGCATTTATGACCCACTAGGGTTTTTGTGTCCTGTTGCGTTTCACGCTAAGTACTTAATACAACTCCTGTGGTCGTCGGGAGTCTCGTGGGACGATGACGCGCCTGAAGCTATTGCGTCAGAGTGGATGCGTTTTAAGTCGCAGTTGTCGTTGTTGGCGTCAATCACCATTCCTCGTCGCATAGTTCACCCTTTCGTTTCGTTACAGCTGCACGGGTTCTGTGACGCGTCCGAGCGCGGAATTTGCGCAGTAACGTATTGTCGCGTTGTAGATGTAGAGGGCTCTACATTTGTAGAGTTGTGCTGTGCAAAGTCCAAGGTTGCTCCTCTTCGCAAACTGTCAATCCCTAGATTAGAACTTCTAGGCGCCGTTCTGTTGTCGGATTTGTTGGCATCTGTCCAGGAAGCATTAAAACCTCTCTATGTGATCCAGGATATAGTAGCTTGGTCTGATTCCAGTGTAGCCCTGACATGGATCAAGTCCTGCCCGTCAAAATGGAAGACCTTTGTGGCCAATCGGGTGAGCCACATCCAGGAAATTATAGCTCCTGATCGTTGGCGGCACGTCAGTACTCTATCAAATCCTGCAGATGTCGGATCGCGAGGCATGCTACCGGCTGATCTGGTCAATTGTGACCTATGGTGGAAGGGCCCCTCTTGGTTGTTAGATTGCGAAGAGGCTTGGCCTCGTTCATCGCTCGAATTACCTGGAAATGACTCTATCGTGGAAGAGCAACGTATTCTGACTCTCGTCAGTTTGAATGAAGCTAGTCTCGTTGACTCTATGTTAAACAGGTTTTCCTCCCTTTTCACTTTAAAGCGAGTGTTAGCTTATTGTTTTCGTTTTTGTCGTTTGTCGAAAGATAATAAAATTGTCGGATCTCTACGTGCATCTGAGACGACTGCAGCTCTCATGTTTTTAATAAAATATGTGCAGCACGCTGCGTTCAGTGTAGAGATTGAAAATTTAGAAAAAGGTCGTGTTAACTCATTGCCTAAAGGCTTGCGTAAACTTTCCCCGTTTTGTGACGCCGCAGGTGTTGTCAGGGTGGGCGGACGCTTGGCAAATTCCGTATTGAAATTTTCCGTAAAGCATCCTATATTAATGCCGCGCTCCCACCGCTTGACCGTCTTAATTATCGACGAATACCATAAAAGGTTTTTACACCCAGGCGTACAAACTCTACAAAATTTACTTGCGCAGTCTTTCTGGATTTTGTCGCCCAAGCGAGCTATTCAAGCTGTGACGGCAGGTTGTGTCAAATGCTTTCGTGTAGACCCGTCACCAGCTTCAGCCCCGCTCATGGGAAATCTCCCCTTAAGTCGTATTACTCAAATAAAACCGTTTTCGAGTGTAGCTATTGACTATGGTGGACCTTTTGATATCGCTCTCGGACGTGGAAGAGGTGTAAAGACGTACAAAGGGTACATCTGTGTATTTGTATGTACAAGTACAAAGGCTCTACATATAGAGCTGGCCTCTGACTTGTCGACAGAAGCATTTCTTTGTGCATTAAAAAGATTTATCGCACGCCGTGGTCGGTGTATCGAGATCGTTTCCGACCAGGGTCGTAATTTTATCGGAGCAAGGAACTACCTGGGTTCGCTGATGAAGAATGCTGCTGATGCGCATGAAATAAAGTTTTCATTTAACCCACCAGGTAGCCCACATTTCAACGGCCTTGCCGAAGCCGGGATTAAATCGGTCAAAACTCATCTCGCTAGGGTTGTCGGAAACCAGCGATTAACATTCGAAGAGTTCTACACCGTCCTGGCTCAGATAGAGGCAATGTTAAATTCTCGCCCTCTCACTCCTCTTAGCTCCGATGCTAATGACTTTTCGGTTATAACTCCGGGACACTTTCTTACTTTAGAACCTTTGTCGATTCTTCCTGAAGAAGATTTAACTAATCAAAACATCAGTGTTTCTCATCGGTGGAAAATGATTCAAAAAATGCACCAAGACTTTTGGCGTCGGTGGCATACTGAGTACGTACACACTTTACAACAGAGGACTAAATGGAATAAAACTACTACGAATATTAGCGTAGGTACCTTAGTGTTGTTGATTAACGAACAAACAAGTCCTTTGAAATGGAACATGGGTCGCATCTCGGCCTTACACCCGGGATCTGATGGGATTTGTAGAGTCGTCACAGTCAAGACTGCGACTGGCCAGTACAGAAGACCTGTTGTAAAATTATGCCCCTTGCCATTGTATAATTAATTAGTAACAAGTCTTTCAGCATATTTTCCATTAATTTTAGTCTCGTTTAACTTAATGTTTGTATCGTAAATACTGCATATTTAGGTGAGCGGTATGTTCACTTTCGTAATGTATATTTATTAAACCTTAATAGTGGTAACACTATTCATCAAAGGATAGTTAGTTGCATATGGCAACATAGATAGCTAGCTTCCGGTTACTCTCTCTCGTTCTCGTATCGACCTCCATAACGGCGACATTGATCGTCTTTAATTTAATTTGTGAAAGTCACATTTTCCTATCTCGGTTAACTATATAAAGTTAAAAACTAATGATAAAGTGCAGATTCAGTGTGTACCAAAAGGGGCAAGTGTTGAGTAAGGTTTAGAGGCAAACACGGTGGTAAGTCGAGCTCGCGCGCTGTAAGTAGCCAATTTCCTCGTGTGTTCGGGAGCCCTACCGACACCCTATCAGCCTGGAGAATACGGGTATGTGATGACGCACTTTAATCTTGAATTATAGATATAAAATTATTGCATCGTTTAGTATAAAATTCTCGAAATAAATACAGTCCACTTAATTATACCATAACAAAACAGCCATATTAGATTTAATCTGACATCATATGTGACGTCAGAACCTATAACCAGGGGACGATCAAGACGCTTCCACCGATACCTCATTGGTCAAATAATGACAAGTAGTTTAGAAGTTGTGAAGGAACATACATACATACATACATACATACCGGTCAAATTCATAACCCTCCTTTTCGCTTCGCCGTAGTCGGGGAAAATGGATTTTAAATTTTTATTTTGGAAAGAGCTTTACAAAAACTTACAAGTAGAATAAAGTAAATTCGAAGCAACGATCCATTCCAATTTGCACCTTACAACCTAAATACTAGTGTGAGTTGGTTTTCCAGTAAATCCTTTTTTTTGTACTTGTTCTGCCTCGGGGTACACAATGGATATGTTTTTAATTTCCTGCTGGCAACATTTTAAATGAACTCTGGACCTCAGGGCATGAGGTACACAGGAGCCACGTCGTACAAAACGCATTAGAACCTACATGATCAAATGTGTGGCGCGTGCCATACTTATTAAAGTCGATTTCTGCAGAGCGGGGTAGCGGGAGTGAGACGCGCGCGGGGCAGAGCGGAGCTGGTCTGTACGTTTTACTCTCTCTTCTTCTCTTCCTAAGTGTAAGGCCTGAGTGGACGCTCGAGTCGGGCGTGCAGCGGGGCGGGGCGGGAGGCGTGCATGTTAAACAAATGAAACTCATACTGGTGTCCTGAGTGGACGCTGCACAAAGCAAACACAGATCGGGCAAGTTTGTGGGCAACGGAGCGTCGAGCGGGGCGTCGCGGGCAGCTTCAAACCTGTTTGTGATTTGCAGCGACAGTTTATATAAAAATAAAATATGGAGAGCATTAGCAACAAAACTGAATATGAAAGGTAAATTATTAAGTATTTATTTTAATTTCTTATCCATTTTATTATTAAGTATTTTCTTACAATTAAATTTTAAAAATCAATCTTTTTGTTCCCAAAATAGTCAGAAAACTCTTAACGCACATGTCTCGAGGCTAGGGAGGAACTGTTATTTCTCCTGGTCGGGTTCACACGAGCGGTGAGCGTGCACTGAGACCAGTCGCCGGACGCTCACCTCACGCTGGCCCGCCACGCTGCACGCCCCGCTGAACGCCCCGCTTCGAGCGTCCACTCAGGCCTTACACTAACGCTTTTCCCGTCTCTAATTCTTGGTACGCTTTGACCATGATCCCAGATTCAGCAGGTCGGGTTATTACAGTGGAGCGACTGACTGACCTCGGTAACCCTTATGACAGGGGAACCAGACCAATTGGATCATTCATGGTTACACATTTAGTTACCCAAATGTGCAGGTTTCCTCACAATGATTAGACTAATCAATTTAGAAGTTTCTTTGTTAAAATTTTTACCCTTAGAGGCTTTATACATTTCTAAGTGACTTAACTTGTCCAGACGCGGAGACTAGACATCTCCCTTATCTATTAGTTATTTATTAGAATTAATTTGTACCTATTCGTTGAAAAAAGTTGCTTAGTTTCTTGCGGTGTTTTTTCTCAGCAGATGTCACCTTTCGAAGCGCTGGTAGATTCAGACATGTGGAAGAGCCTATGTCCTACTTGCAAAATTAATATTTTCATTTTCGTTGTTTTCCCTCACCGTTAAAGCATCGGTTACCGCAATTCGCAGGCAGATAATGTACATAAATTAGAAAAAGTCATTGGTACATGGAAACCGCTTGGATTCGAACCCGGACCTCGCGATCACGAGTCGACGTCCAGCCATTAGGACACCGACGCTCTGGTCAGTTCGTTGTACTATTTTAATAATAATCGCGGGTCATTTCTATTTATTAACATTACAAATGTATAGGAAACAAAGCTACAACAATATGCACTTATGTTTACTTAAAAATAAGTTTACTAACAACGATAACAGAGGGGGTAAACTTTGTCAGATGTTATCATGTCAATACTGCAGATCTTCATTATAAAAAAATATTTAATACATTTGAAACTAATTTACTGTAATAATTACGTCTATTTTAAACGAATCAAATCGTTTAGAATTTGACGAATTTCAAAGAGTTTATAGTCGACTGGTTTTAGATATCTCTTTAGCGGAGAAAGCGGCTATCTCGCTTTTTTTCTAAATTACCTAACATATCCAATTTGTTGATGTTCTACTATTTGGTCCGATAAAAAGGCATCGCGTCGCTTCCAGCGTCGTATCTACGAGCTTTTAGTTAATTAAAAGTTAAGAACACAGCTGCGGCTTCTCCCGGGTTTATTTGCTCCGATCACTTCTGCACACGTTTTTTATCAGTTTCCTTATTTACTGCGACAGTTTTCCGGTTTAAGAAATGTAGAAGATACTTTAAAAAACCGGAGTTGAACTCGTGTGGAGAGGGTTCCATTCCATACATGAGTATCTGAAATTTCCTATATTATTTTAAATACCAAAGACTTCTTATAGGTTTTCCTGTAATCTATAGGGAAATAACTAATTTCTGTGTTTTTTTCAAAATTGTAGGCTCAGTAGTTTCGGAAATAAGGGGGGAGGGAATTGTAAAAATTCCAAAAAATATACATTTAAAATCCTTACAATAAACCCTTTCATTTGATATGTCACAAGATATAGTTTGCATAACTTTGTTTTAAAATTTTCTTCTTTACCCCCCCATATTTAAAGTTAATTTATTTGCATTACGCGTCCGTGTTGCGGTCACCAACTTACATATGTGTACTAAATTCTAACTCAATCAGTCCAGTAGTTTCGAAGAAAATTGGTTCTGACAGACGGACAGACAGACAGACACACGAGTGATCCTATCAGGGTTCCCTTTTTTCCTTTTGAGGTACGGAACCCTAAATTACGAAGATGAATCGGTAAGAATACTTGTTTATCATATTTTGATACAATTGTCTAGTTTATATACGGCTAAGCAGATGGTTCGGGGTCCGGTGACGAGTGCGAGCGAGAAATCCCTCGGCATCCAAAGATGAGATTATTTTTATGCAATCATGCGCAGTTTTTGAGAGCCATCTGGCGAATTAGAAGTGGGTAGCACTTACGCAGTAATGATTGAGAGGTCTGTGCAGCATTCATACAAACCACCTAGGTTTAACAATGTGTAAGATTGTTTTGCAAGTTGTTTATATTTTTCATTTGAAATAAATAAATAAAAAAATATGACACCACTAAGATTTTTCCATAAACTCAATTTTCTCAAGTTAAAGCTATTGATAATTATAGTAAATAAATTGACAAACCCTTTGCGCATTACTATACTAAACTATGAAAACTATACATCTAAATTGAAGACTGGTGGCTCCATCTGTCGTATGATCTTAAGAGACTAAATAAAGAAATGAATTTTACGTATAATTGAACATAGTTCCAATACTAAAGTTTGTTCGTCGAGAGTTGATAAATATTATGATATCGTCTCGAAATAGTGACTGTCGCTTACCTATCGCAAACTGTATGACGGGCGTCGCTTATCGCCGCGCGCACTGAGTTTCTTGGTACGAGGGACGCAGTTACTGTCAAGCGCGGCGCCGCACCGGGCGGACGAGCGCCATATATTGCCATTCCGTTCTGGAATTCGTTTCGAGGTTCGTTACGTGTCCTTTGGGTTTTCGTGTGTTGTTGCAATTGCAATTGCAATTGAAGGAGCAATTGAACGTTTCATAATAAACGTCACCGACTCGGCGAACAGATAATAATACATTAAGCGAGCACACTTGCTACTTATGCACAATAGTTTTTCGATCACGACAAATGTTATTGAGTTAAACTCGCCAACGCTCATTAATTCAAGTTATTTAAATTAAAAAGGCTTTTTAATTGCGAACGAATATGCAATCCTTATGTGAAAGCGTAACTCTAAAACACGTGATTTTGTAAAATCAGTTTTTTTCATTCTGCAATAAGGTTCAATATAACACTAAAGAACGTCGTATGCTAAAACTGTGTTTATTCGTTACGATCACGTGACACAGTACAGTTATGATGGTAAATGCTTCGATTATAAAAGTAAACTTTGTGTACTATTAAACATTCCTATGTTATGAGAACATATCGATCGTGGCGCCCCTTGTGGCAGGAAACGGCAAAAATGTCGTGCACGTCAAGAACACACACCTACAAATTTATCAGTGCAATTAAATGGGGGCGCTGATAGTAATGACGTTTACAAATTTAATGAGGCCATGTGTCTAGTGCCGCCCTCATCAGTGTTATGGTATTTTATATTAAAGTAAAGTATTTTATTTAAACCTAATACACAATTTATATGTATGCTATGTAAAAAAGTAATATTTTCCGTTAAAATGATAACAAATGACAGTTATCACACTAACATTATAAATAAGAAAGTTTTGGTGTGCGTGGGTGTGTGAGTAAGTATGTTTGTTACTTACTCACGTCGTTTAGGCAGGACGGATGGTGATGCAATTTGGAACACAGATAGCTTAGGTATACCCTGAATTAAAATAGGATTTTATCCCAAACAATTTAACAGTTCTCGAGGAATGTAGAGAAATTGATTATATTGATTATGTTTACATTATAATAATAAATAATAATAATAAAGTTTTTTATTTATTTCATAGAAGCTTAGGTGGTAAATAAATCCTGGTTGAGACCTCCTAGTAGGTATGCACCTGTGTCAGGAGGTCTCGCTCCTCCAAAACTAAAACAGTGTACCGCAAGCTTTTTTGTAATTTCGTAACTTATTTATAAACTAGGTAGATATGCTAAATGTGTGTGTGTGTGTGTGTGATGAAGTACAATGTATTGATTAATAAATATTGAATTGATTTGCATCGGTGACTAATCATTTTGCAGGCGACTGTACTTCAGGTCCGTGACCGCATATCGATCGTAGTGTAAATAAAGGCCGCTTGGCTCTTGTTCACTTAGCCTACTTAGCGCATACACTTACAGCCTAGAGTCAATAAATAGAGAGAGTGATTACAGCCTTAAGTTCGCATAATGCCGGGGCGCAAATAATAATAATAATAAAGACTCAACGACTGTTGTTCCGATAGACGTTACAGCCGACGGAAATATAGCGGAAATTCTTGATAAACATTTTAAAAGGCAGTTAATAGATTCAGGCGTTTTGCGGAAATCCATATTGTACTAGAAATTTGTAATTATTTTGCAATTTCACTAACACAGTGGGGGTGGGGGTGGGGTGTAAGCAACACAAATGAAACTACAACCACCACCACCACCACCAAAAATACCGCTCGACACGTGTCTCGCGTCTCTACGAGGCATCCTCAGGAGAGGTTGATAGTCAAGAGCTAGGTAGGTTGGCTCAAGAGCTAGATCCAAAAGGCAGTTGTTCTGGAGACGGCGCGAACTGTGAGGAAATGTGTCCCGGTAGTCTTACATCAGATAAATTTTTAAGTCTTAAAACTTGAAATAAGAAATATCATACTCGATTTTTACTACTTAGTGGGTACAATTCGAAACGGTATTTTCTTAATTTAAAATGTCCTTAACTTAAAATAAGAAACTTCAAGCTCGATTTTGATAGCTTTGTGCTGTACAAAATCGAGTTTTACGTTTAGGAAATTTTAAATTAAGAAGACTCTATTTCGGATTGGACTCAGAACATACAAAATTTAATTTGTCGTTTCTTATTTTAAGTTTATGGAGATTGTTACTTATTATTCTATTATTCTATTATTGGTTTTCTTACCATTCTTTTATTTATTGATTTTGCTATTCAATCAAAATAGAAAAAGCACAAAATACAAAATTTAATTTGACGTTTCTTATTTTAAGTTTATGGAGATTGTTACTTATTTTTCTATTATTCTATTATTGGTTTTCTTACCATTCTTTTATTTATTGATTTTGATATTCAATCAAAATAGAAAAAGCACCTTTTAACTAACAAAAATCCAGTTCTCAAACTAAGCCCGAACAAAATAGAAAGATTTTCCGTGGGCTAATAGAATCTACAAGAAAATGTGGACATTCGGTAAGGTAAGGATAAGCAGCTTATTGTGCCAAATGACATTACCGTGTCAACCTATACGATATTGTATTTCCTTTTATGTATTTTAATATTAGTTTCTGTTTTTGGCGACGTCTTGGTCATACAAAATCCAACCATAAAATAATGACCCCCTGACTTTGTGTTTTTGCTACGAAGTATCTGTGATGCATTCTAGATTGCCTTTAGCGTAGTAGTAGTATTTATTTCTTCTTATATATATCACTTATTTATCCAACTAGTTTTGTGTAGTTGTTAGTGTTTAGTGTGTTTGTGTAGCGCCCCGATTGCTGCAGACGGTGCTGGCCGAACATCAGCGCTGCGGGTGTCGGACGCCTCAGCATTATGCTGAGCCAGTGACCGATGAGTACGTTCACTTCAAAGAAATTGCAAATTTTGTTAAAATTTACAGAAATTTATTTGATAAATTTAATAGCTTTCAAATTCTTCATCTTAAACTGCATTGTTTTTAAAAAGTATACTAGGAATGGCTCCAAAAATCTATAATTAGTTGCCAAAATTTATAATCAAGAAGGAGGAAACACTAGTTTAAAAAAATCGTTAACATATTTCCAGTGCAATGAAGCTTCCTAGTCAATCAATGAAATTCAAATAGAAAACCGGGAACCTTACTTTATGTGTACTGTTGTGTGTATATATGTGTACTGATTTGAAAAAATGATACCTCACCGAGTTTCTTGCCGGCTCTTCTCAGTAGAGGATTTTTTCCGAACCGGTGGTAGATTCATTCCTTGACCTTCATAAGAGCTTGTAAAAGCCTAAATTGAATAAAGAAAGTTTGACTTTGACTTTATGATTTACTAGTGGACCCGCCACAGCTTCGCCCGCGGTATTTTCCATACAAAATGTAGCCCTTTTCACCCTTTTAGGGATGGAATTTCGAAAAGTCCCTCGTTAATGCTCCTCTAGGGTACTCGAAGAATGTCTCCTCCAAATTTCAAACTTCTAGGAGCACCCGTTTAGGCTGTGCGTTGTCTATAAGTGAATCACGGTACTGTGTTATATGTATTGATGATGATGATTATTACAACAGTAATCCTCACTAGATGAATACTGTTCGAATGGGCCGGCTCGACCGGGGTAGTACCACACTCTCACAGAATATCGGCGTAAAGTAATAGCTTGCTATTGCGTTTCGTACGGTGAGTGATGAGATCCGGAGGCCTATTCCCTCATCCCCATCCCATCCCCATTCCCCATCCTCCCTAGACTGGCAACGCATTAGCAGCACCTCTGGTGTTGCAGATGTCCATGGGCGGCGGTGACCACTTTCCATCAGGTGGGCCGTCAGCTCGTTTGTCAGTCAATTGACATTAAAAAAAAAACGAACTGTATTTGTATAAGTAGTTGAATTAATTTCTAACTTCTTATTTTTGCCGTTACCGGGGATCGGAACTGGGACCGCTAGCTTCGGAGGCAGGGTCACTATAAACTAGGCTAACCGCGTCGTCAAATTAAACTGCACTCTCAAACTGTAACTACTGTACTAGAAGTAATTAGAAACAGTTAAGTCGATTTATTATTTCAGTTAAAATTGAGTGTTTCCAATTAACAAGATTGGTAATTACTATGTTAACGGGTAGACTTACTCGGAATTTTACAGTCGCGTTTCAACTTAATTGCGAATGCATATCCAGTGGTCTTGTACTTAGGGTCTGGCCACAACACCGCGGCACGACGTCGTGGATGTGAAACGGCGCGGCGCCGTGGACCGACGCGGCGCCGCCACACAACCACCGTACGGCGCCGTGCCGTGAAAAATTCCGTTGCACATCACCTTTATAGATATAGAAATAAGGGCGACGTGCAACGGAGTATTTCACGGCACGGCGCCGTACTGTGGTTATGTAGCGGTATCGTGGAAATGCACGGTGCGGCGCCGCGCCGTTTCGTGCCGTGGTGTTGTGGCCAGACCCTTAATAACATTAGTACATTATCCTTAGCACTATTGCAAGGCGAAAGTGTGTTTGTTTGTATGTTCCTCTTAATCGTCAAAACGGAACAACGGTTTGACTTGATTTTTTGCATAGCGATAGTAGGAGGGAGGGAGGGAGGTAGGGGTAGGGGGAGTGGACTAGGTTATTTTTAACCGACTTCAAAAAAGGAGGAGGCACATACCAAATATCGTAAAGACACCGCATAGCCTAACTTTTACTAGCAAATAATACTGCCAAAGTTGCGGGGCGCGCGGGGTTTTTAGGGCGCTGTGACTGGTGCGTTTGAGGTTATGCGCTTCCCGTGCTTGCCTGTAGTCTCCCGCTTATAGCTTTTGCCTCTCATGCTGGCAGCGGGGGTCACCAGCTATGCGGAGTGTATTGGATATAATGGTCTGTGGGAGGAGGTTATCTATTCGACGGCTTTTAATATAACTGCGATGGACAAGTGACTTAGTTTGTCTTGGTGACGCCATCCTATTATAATTTTATAAACTATGAAGCTCTATTGCTGACGTCTACGTTCTTATGACATTTACACAGAGTTTTGTTTTGCCTGATTCATCGCTGGCTTTGCTCGTAAGGAGCTAGGAACCACAAAAACAAAACGCATGAATCAACCACTACTAGACTTTTCTTCAATGTAATAAGAACTCCGGTATCAGCATTTATTTATATAAAACTTGGAACCAGACCAGGATGTTGAAACTTTTCTTTATTTTAGATTAATTACCGTAATATTTTAGAGTAAAATGAACGACTATGAAATGTTACGTATGTTAAAAAAAAGACAGGGAAAGAAGGCGTTCGGAAAATTTTATACAAGATAATAAATATATCAGGAAATACATCTAAAAGGAACGAAGGCGTTTGGAGTTTTTTATAAAAGAAAATAAATATATCAGGAAATTTGTCTACAGTGAAAAAAGTCGATCGGAATTTTTTATACAAGAGAATAAAAATGTCGGAAAATGTATCTAACAAATCCTTAAACATTCTTCTTTCGAGAAAGATGTTGTCCAATGTTTGCCTTATTATTGTATTAGTAAATTATTCATTTATTCATTAACTGTCCGTTTGGCTAAGTAACTTGAGGCTCCACAGTTTGTATGTATGTATCTCTGTCAACCTTGTTTTAGATCATTTAATTTTCTCCTTTTCAGAATTTCAACCCATATTAAAAGAGCGCAGTAAATCTTGACTACGTTCCCATTTCTAAGTGAAAAGCTTCGTCCGCAAAAAATAACCTTCCTAATGTCCGGCTTATGTCACACATAGCGCTAGTAGACCTGTCCTTACACTGAGAACGCCGAGAAAATTCGGCTTCAAATATCGCCGAAAGTTTTGATGCCATTAGCTGCCACTTTGCTGTAGTAAGTTGCTAGTAATGGAAATTATTTAAAGGTAGTCTGAAACTTGTATTTCATGTTAATAATTTGATAATATATTATAACAAAATCTTGGCCGCAAGGAATTTTCAAAATTGTTTACTTTGAAAGGACATGGGCTTTTTCCAATATCTGAATTTACCATTCTAGTTTTTAAACTATATGTATTATGTAAGTTAAAATAGTGATGAGAATTTTAAAGTAGTATCACTGACCTAACAGCAAATAATTCCCTTATTTCCTCATTCCCATCACCGGTAACGCATTGGCGGTACCTCTGGTGTTAAAAAATTCTATAGGTTAGAAATTCATGTCTGCCTGTTCGATATGGTATTAAAAATAAAAAGATTTCCATTTACTTTCTTATATCGTCAAGAACGGTAATCTATTATGTACGTTTCGTGTTATTAACCTATCCAGTTTTAGCTACAAATAGTTGTAGATCGATAGCAAGTCATAGCGGCCGTAGATCTCCGTTAATGTGAACTCAGTCGACCGTACATTGCTTTTCAAATAAAACATTGTGATAGATAGCGACTTTAACATGGAAATGTAGGTACAAAAATGTGACCTGAATTTCTGCATTATAGTTTTACGCGATATTTTTAGGGTATCGGTTCGAAATCACGCAATCACCTAAAGTACTTTAGTTATTTAGGTAGACTCATAAAAGTCAGACCTAAAAAGAAACTAAATACCCAGTGACTATTGAATTCACGCTTAAGCAGTATGAGATCAATATTATGTTTGTAGGTATGACTAGCAGCCGCAAATTATTGCTCACTTTATGCACGCAATATGTTTAAAAAGACTTGAGTTTAACTTATTTTTGTAACTTTATTGTGGCTTAACATAATTATTATGGTGTTTGCGATATATACATTTGTAGAAAGGCCGAAATGACAAGGGCATTATTCGGCTATCATCCCATCACTAGACTTAATAATCTGCACTTCCCGGCGTCTGTTAAAAGCAATCCGATGTCCACTGTTTGACCAACCCTCGTGTGGAGTATCCTTTTGTCCCTCTCTAACACAACACTATAGGACAGGGACAGAGGGGTCGTTAAAAGTTCCCTAAGACGCTTGAGGATTTGGCTTTTTTCCGGTTGAAACTTGAAAATAGTTTTGAGACTTTGAAAGTTTCTTTGGACTGGCTTAGCTTTGTTGCTTCCTCCTTGCTGCTTGTGTTCTATTTTTTTGGTTAAAACTACTTTTTTAATTCGATAAAGAAAAAAGCGTATTAAGAAGCTCATCAGAGTCATATGTTTATTGCATTATGAGATACAAAAGATCTTAAAACTATTAGAAGTTCCAATCATAAACCCTGTAAGGGCGCTGCAATTAATTTAAATTTTAATCTAATTTAATTTAATATTATAGTTCATTGCAATTGCATGTTATATTAAGTATTTCACTTTATTTGTCATAAATTTAAGACTTTATATATTTTTATTCGATTGATAGAATGAAGGCACTTACATAAATATTTGATAAGGTCTTTAGCAGCAATAGTAGATTGTTCTAACAAGCAGAAAGTGATTCATTATTTCGTTGAGTATTGGTCTTAAAAAACGAGCGTTATAATACATCACTTGATGCGAGGTGTATAATAGGCTCTTCTTTCAACAAGTGCAAAAAGTTGGTAAAAAAATCAAATGATAACTTGTATCTGTGAAATTCGTGTTCGCGCTTTTTCTTTTTTAATCGTTTTAGTAACCTATACTATAGCCAGTACTTTTTCCATAACATTTTAGGCGGGGCAATCACAGTTCGATATGGCTGCCGACATGTGAACTGTCTTGCTAAATACCTGTTGTATTTTGGACCTATAATTAATATGGTTGTGAGGTCAGCTGTCTTTTCGGATTAAAATTAAACCAACATTAAAAAATAACTTTATCACTTAAGAGCAAATAAGTGCTGCTTTGTGCTGAGTATTTAGAGACATAATGATTTAATGATGAAATGAAAGAGTAGTTGCAAGAAAAGTATATTTTAAATGTAATCTGCGATTCATGTGCATGAAGAAGACTGTACTCTCCCGGATAAAAATATTTAAAGAATATAAGATAACATCACGATGAAACTTCCTTAAAAATCATTCATTTTAATACACGACCATGCATAAAAACTTTTTGAAAAAAACTTCACAAACTGAAGTTCTTAACGATGTCCGAAGTTCTCGAACGAATCAGATACGAGAACTTTTTAATCTTTAATTTTTACATCCAGCTGTTGGCTCGCCGCCAGGCCAGGCTAAGAGCATGACATTAGATTACGTTCTGCCACGCTACGCGAAATATTGTACGGTAAATTGCTGTAACACCGCGATCGCGAGTACGAAATTCGTGCTTAGAATTATTATGTTTAATTAAACGGCAGCTCTGGGGCTATTTAATTTGAATGATTCAGTTCAATATGACGCAAACCGAAATAAAAATAAAGAGATCCTTTAAATATTTTGTATTTACTGAACCGTTACTTTTGTGTTTTCATACCATTCGATATACAACCAACAAAGAAAAATAAGACGGCCTGGCCGGGATTTTCTCTTCGCCATGTTAAAATATAATTTTGCTTATTTTAAAATACAGTAATTAAAATGTATAAGGATAGTGCATTACATGTCCATCCCTACAAGCATTCGTATAAACAATTTCCGTGCACAGAAACTTTCGCGATTATAATAGTATTAGTAGGACATTGTTAAATTACTTCTAATTGAACGATTATCATTTTAGAAAATAAAAAAACTGAACTGTTACCGCAAATTACGCACAAAATTGGCTATTTTTAGTTCCAACCTTTTTTTAAAAGACCGTACTCACTCTTCTTTCAACCTTTCTATATTCCATCCAGGTTCCAAAATAGCCTATCCTATATAGTCTATATATATCTGCGCCCAACCCAGTTGGCTCCGCGCCAGCAGCCTTGACACCGCTCGGCTATTCACAAAGGCTTTTCGGCTCCGGGATACTCTAAATTCCCAGGGGAAACAAAAACGTTGACAAAATGTCCGCTCCAACATAACTCAAAAACAGATTCGTGCTTGCGATTTTATGCGACGCATCCATTAGAGGTGTTGGAGCAGGCATGCACTTTGGAAAATTGAAGACTTTACTTTTTAATTGTTTTCCAATGTATTCAAATATATATGTGAGAATGTTATGCGGAAGATTGTTTACCGAAAACTACGCGAAAAAATCGGCGATATGTAATAAATGTACACAATTTAAAGTTAATTTTATATGCAACGGAGGCTTGCAAAATGTGTAAGGAAGGAAAAATACGCAGTGATTATACTGCGAATAATAATATAATTATAACAATTTCACTGCCAATAATGCTATAGGCAGCCGGGATTTACATGCTACGCGCGTAGCGCTACGTGGCAATTAAAACTTTCAGTGCCAGGAGCCCACTAAGCAGGAAGTCTGTTCATAGTGCATTTTCGCTACAAAGTGGCAAAACACTGCTACGCGCTAAATACGTAGGGCGTAGCAATTGTTGGCGCTTAAAGTGTTAAAGTGTTAAGAAAAATTTCGGATGCCAATGTCATCAGTATTAGAGCAAAACTGTATTATTTATTTAAAAATACAGGTATGTATTATAAATGTAGAAAAATAAAGATATATTTTAAACGCCTCCTAAATTCTATATCCTTGCCTCTAAAAAAAGGCAAGTATTTCTCATTATTGATTGCTGTAACAATTTAGCATTTTACACATTTATTTTTCATGTTTTATTGAACTCAATGTGCACACACAGGATGAATATTCAGGTTGTTACATAGTTTGGCTACAAGTCGTAGGGAACCAAGCGAAGTTCATAATAGTTTCATAATCAAGTTTTAATTCAACACGACCAAAGCCTACAACCGAGTATAACTTCGATGTAGCAATTCAATCAACTTAGTTACTTGCTAAAGCCTTAATTTAATTTCGGCTACGCTTCGTAGCGGGTAGACCCGCTACGGCTGCTCGATGCGGCAGCTACGCCTGTATTTTTATGACAGCGAGTTATTTAAGTTTTATTACTCTGCCGTTTACATCTGGATCAATGTTTATGAAGTACTCCTAAGATTCTAAAATATGAATGTAGCAAAGAAAGAAAGCGTTTAATAATGTTGAAAGAACAAAATTAATACAGCAAATAAAAAAGCTTTCAACTAAATTGTGTTACACTCACCGATGAAATTCATCGCGGCGGCTATCCCACTTCCTATATAACTACCCTACAACCTATCAACCATAACAACGTTCCGATATAAAAAATATAATCTTTGAGCACCAAATTTACGATAGAAAATACATGATACGTATTAGTTGCCTATATGGAGGTTTTCTTCCAACATGGCGGGATCTTACCGCCGCGGGAGACGGCCAGCGTTTGCTGGGGAGAGCGCGCCGCGCGGGTATTTATGCTTTCCCGTCTCACGCACACTAGCAAACGGCTTGTACCCAGAGCGCACCCACACCCGCGCACTTAAGAGGGTGCACAAGGAAAATGGAAGCATTGTCAGTCGGTAATGGCGATGGAAAAGTTGATTCGCAAATTGTGCCTTTTAATAATGATCGCAGTAATTATCTGGAGGGTTTTGTCGTCAGATCTGCGAATATCCCTCGGGTTTTCGATGGATTTTTTTATAACCTAAGCTTAAACACAAATAAGTACCTTCGAAATCGCTGTCCTCCGTTTGAAAAGTTCAATCGCCGTTACAGAGTGAATAAAATTTAAGTGAGAGACATTGCGGAAATATTTCACCTCCCCCTTAACGTGTGCGTTGTGCGCATGTGTGCGTGTGTAAGAACAAAGGGTCGCCGACAGGGGGCGGGGCGTGTGTGTGTTAAATCTTTTATAGGTCGATGCGTTAAGTAATTTACTATTATATCTTGCATTTGACGCGTTCGAACGTAAGCGCGGATTTCTAAGTTGAGACGTTTTAGCTTGTGACTTGGTGGTTTGTGTTTGAAGTTACGGTTAGGTTTACAAGTCGTGTTAGTAAATTAGGGGTCATGTTATGAGTTTTGAGTGCGCTCATAATACGAACTTGCCAGGCAGCTCAGTTTACTGCCGAAACTGCCTGGAATGAAGAGATCATAATACGACCCCAGAACAGAATTGAAAAGTGCTCGCTTTTCTCTTGGAATTTCATGATATATTTTATCATTTTATTTCACGACGCGGTTAGCCTAATTGTTAGTGACCATGCCTACAAAACAAGCGGTTCAATAATTGATCCTGAGTCTTAGATGTTATCTATGTATTTAAGTAATTATTTATCTAGATAAGTATATCGTCGTCAAGTAGCCATTACACAAGTCTTTACTTATAACTTACTTTGGGACTAGATCAAATTGTGTAAATGTAAATCAGTCCCTGGTTTTTTTAATACAATCTAAGATTAAAGTACATATTCAAGATGAAGAAACAAGAACCTAATTTTTAAGTTAGTTAAACAGAACATGTCTATTATTTGTGTATTTTGTTCAGCAGCATATCTTCAAATTACTCTTACAATGTTCAATAGCGTTTCAACCCATTATTTTTCTATATCCTAAAGTATTTTGCTTCGTTGTTAAAGAACTGTTGTTTGCAATACTTTTGCACAGTACTTTGCACTGTAGTACGTTTGCATTTTAACGCGCGCACACACACACACACACACACACACACACTTATATACATAAGCTGGTGTACTTTTCAAATGAGTTCAAGTAACATAGTACTAAATTATGACGATTTATACTAATGACATTGGGAATTCACAAATTATTTTGCTCTTATATGGTAGCTCTAATTAACTTGATAGCAAATGCGGTTGTATCGTCAAAAACAAGTAAGCTATGTTTTTTTTTAAACAAGCTTTTAGGTATAGTTAATAAAAAAAGAAGAGTCCTTCTCAAGACGACTCGAAAGTTTGGGCCAACTCGATGGGGTTATATCATTTTATTAGAGAGTTCCCACGGGCACCTTCCGGCTCCATCATCAGATCAGCTCCATGTCATTATAAAATTATATTGTCATCCGATTTAGCTATGCATGCAAGAAACCATACGAGATATCGTTTAAGAAATGTGGCATAGTGACTTTAACATTTACATTTGGAATTAAATTTATGAAAGCTAAAAGTCATGAAATAAGAATACATTACCTCCAACACTAAGAGGTGCTCAATTTTCATACATTTAAGTAGTAGTCGCACTGAAAACTACAGACAAAATGAAACCAAAATATTTCACTAAATAAAAGCCGCTGTTTCATACAAAAGATAAGTATTTTCTATATACAAGCTTTTGCTCGCGGCTTTTTTCGAGTAGGAGGAGGAGGTCCGACTACCGAGGGGAAACATTTCTTATCAATCATCATCAATACATATAACACAGTACCGCGACTCACTTATAGCATAGAGGAATTAGACCTAATTTATGCTTATAGACAACGCACAGCCTAAACGGGTGGCCCTAGAGGTTTGAAAGGAGGAGATATTACTTGAGTACCCTAGAGGTGCACTACGGGGGGATTTTTTTAAATTCCATCCCTAAAAGGGTGTAAAGGGGTGATAATGTTTGTATGGAATATCTTGGGGGCAAAACTGTAGCGGGTCGACTAGTATTTCATATAATATCGCTGTCAGCACAGTGGGCTGTCCCGCAAGCCCTGCTGTTGGTCCCACTGAAAACGGCGCCTGCCTGGCGGCTGAGCTTGGGGGCTAGCAAAAGATGCCCGCTGAGCGAACTCAGTACATCACTGTCAAATTACTTAGTCAAGTATGTACGGGACGCACTGAGCGAGAAATGACTCGCGGGCAGGCCTTGCTAGCCGTGCAGAGCACGAACTGAGTGGAGGCCATTTTATAAATTATCACTTTTTATTGTAAAGCATAATTTCCACCAAACGGCCCGCATCGCATCGGATCAGGACGGATTTTACAATTTTTAAACGATATTAAATCATGTACACTGTATTTAAAGTCTATATTGCCTAGCTGCGCACAGCAGCTTGACCGCGGCGCGGGCGTCTTCCGTGACACGCGATCGTAGCCGAACGTATGCTGCGACGCGCGGCTAGGTAATATAAACTTTAAATACTGTGTACATCATTTAATATCGTTTAAAGATTGTTAAATACGTTCCAATCCGATGCGATGCGGGCCGTTTGGTGTAAATAATGCTTACCCCTACAATTTTAATGAGTAGCAATAAAAAGCGATTTTCATTACCATAGTAACAATCGTTGTATGTATTTCTTAGATCAATAGATAGTTTTATTAGTGAGAGGCGGTCGCTTAGTATTGAAGTTCTACGAACAATGACCCGAAGTTATTGCCCGCGTATTTTACACAAGAGATTTTTGTTCGTATGGCGGCCTGCTCAGAGAGAAGTCTAATGGAATGGAAGCGCTCTCGTTGTATAGCCAATTTATTTCTCTGCTTTTTGCTTTGAAAAGTAAATGCACAGTTCTATGTTCTCGCATCGTTGGTCATATCTTTATATATATAATTCTTCTGTGAGTGTGTATGTCACTGAACTTCTCTCAAACGACTGGACCGATTTTGATGAAATTTTTTGTGTGTGTTCAAGGGGATCTGGGAATGGTTTAGATTCACAAATCAGGCCGGCAGATGGCGCTGCAGTCCGTATGCAGGACAACGTCTGACGGGTCCGCTAGTTTATATATAATATACTCGTTGTGGTGCCGGCTAAGAATAGCATCACCCCCATCTCCTCCCGTGGGCGTCGTAAGAGGTGACAACCGAAGGATGGTCAGCATCCTTCGAGTACTATCATGACCAACGGCGGTCGCCAACCCGCCTGTCAAGCTTGGCTATTATAATATACGTAAGAATTATAAAATACTAGCTTACGTCCGCGAATTCGTCCGTAAGGACCTTGGTTATAGTTATTTCAACAGGAACATTTGTTTTTTCCGGGATTAAAAGTCCTTTGTCCTTCCTATTCCAGATGTTTGTACGAATCAGGATACCAGAAACGCAAAATGCCAGAAACCGAAAGTAACTAAAATGCCCAGGGCTTCTATTCGAGACTGCTGTGATTTATTATATCGATGTTTTTACAATGAAATGCTTTAAAACATTATAGAACAAACAAACACACAATGTTCAAATCTACTGTAAAGCGAATTCTTATTTCTAGGGCATATTACACAGTAAAAGACTACGTCATGGACGACGATGTTTGGCTTTAATCCTGACCTGCACCGGCGATCCCTGGGTTTCGATGAGCGTACCTACTTTGGTATATGCTTAGATTTGTACAAAACTGTACACATCATTGTTAACTTCTATGTTACTGTTTTGAAAAAATGATACCTCACCGAGTTTCTTGCCGGCTCTTCTCAGTAGAAGATTTTTTCCGAACCGGTGGTAGATTCATTCCTTGACCTTCATAAGAGCTTGTAATAGCCTAAATTGATTAAAGATAGTTTGACTATGACTTTGACGCTAATATGCCAAAACGGCGAATGTGTACGTCAAACACGCACAGAACAACAACACATTCACACTTGGCAGTCCCGAGTAGAGGCCGCTGATATCATTATGCCAAATGATAATACGGCTGAAGCATACATCTTCTACATAGATGTTTTTCACATTAAAGCTGACGGATATCACCCTGATGTAATATGCAAGTGGTACGCTGCGCGGAATGCCGGCGCGGGTTCGATGCCCGCATTTAATCGTCGGAGGCTGCGAGGTATATTCATTTTAGTTGTAGCTTCAAATCAACTCTCAACTGTTTTATGAGTCCTGCAATCTTTACCAGGTCGTCAGTCCACCGTGTTGGCCTGCCACAGTGTCCGAAAAGCAAGTCGCTCAAAATTAAAACGAATCAAATTTAAAAAGTCATTACTGCCGACAAAATATTTAAGTTACAAATTAAAAAAAAACTGTTGTCATTTAAGAGGACTGTGAACCAACGGTGAAAATCACCCTTTTCATACAAAAGGCGATAACGATTTCTACACCTTAAATGTTAACCGATTTTGATCAATTTTTGATAGGTTGTCAGTAGGCATCAAATCTAGGTCTATACGTTTTTGAATATTGATTAAAGATCAACAAAGTCAAATAATCACCGAAATTTGTTTTGTATGAGAATACTGAAACAGCAGTAAACTTATTTATTACAGTGAAAATTATTACAGTGACCTAGATTATATTCTGACTCACAACCTATCAAATTTTTAAAACAATCGGTTAACATTTAAGGCCGTCGGTTTACACTCCTCTTAAGGAGTGAAGTGAGTCAAAAATAAGTAAATTCTATTACCTGAAAGTTTTCATACGTTTTGTAAGTAAATATTCAACAATTCTTATCAGTATGAAAGTACCTAATTCATACTCAATTGACCGATATAATCCAATAACAAAAAAAACAAGACAAAATGATTGACTTAAAATCTAAAATATTTATATCTAGGCAATGGGTACCAGTCTCAGCATATGGTAGTCTAGATAACTTTTGGCCCCATTGGCCATCTGTGTGTTTGGCAATCAGTCAAACCCCTATATATTACCCAAAAGGTTTGCTTACCCCAATACCAACAATTAGTAGAGTACAAAAAAAATAGTTTCTAGTTGCAAAACTCAACGCGGTACAGTTACGCCGCGCCCGTGGATAGATTTGCTTACTGCCAGTTCAAAAGTATTATTAAAAAAAACAATCTTTAATATGTTGTTTTTGACGACGCGGTTAGCCTAATTGGTAGTGACCCTGCCTCCAAAGCTAGCGGTCCCGCGTTAAATCCCCGGTAAGGGCAAATATTTGTGTGATGAGCACGAATGTTTGTTCCTGAGTCTTGGATGTCTCCTATGTATTTAAGTATTTATTTATATCTATATAAGTATGTATACCGTCGTCTAGTACCCATAACACAAACACAGTATAATAACTAACAGTGTTTTGTCTCGGCAGTGTCCTCGAAATCATTACCTACGGCCGCTCGGTATGTAAACGCGAAGTAGGGCTGCCCGCTGACTGTCTTTCTTAGGTTACGTGTTTCATATGCTACGGCTACACACATCGCGATAACGCGAATATTCGCATTATCGCGATGTATGTAGCCGAATATTCGCGAATACTTCGGCACTTCGCCCGAAGCCGAAGCCCCTTCGCCCCGCTGTCGGTAAATTTGCGCACATCAAAGGCTTTTATCGCGATGAACTTCGCTTGCGCGGTCACACTTCAGTCGCCTCAACTTCATCGTGCGTAGCGGACGTATTGTCAACTGCAAGCGGCGACGTATTGTTTACGATTTCCTGGTTGTTCACGATGGATTGGAGTAATGACAGAATCTTGGAATTTATTTCCAATTACGAATATTATGAGCCTATACTTTGGAACCCTAAAGAATAATTGTTGAGCGCCATAAAATACAGAGCGACAGCTTCGTCCATTTTTCCGCGATAAACTCTGCGGCAATGCTCTCTATAGCAGTGTGGCCATGCACATTCGCCGTAGGCCAAACACGAAGTTTTATCGCGATAATTCTATCGCGATGTGTGTAGCCTTAGCAATAATGCTATATAAAATTGTCGTAGTATCTTTTTATGAACCGTTACTTGGAATTTTGTAAATTTTAATTTTAATTATTTCTACTTAGTTCTTATTTCTAGTTTCAAAAGTGACTGTAAATCAGTATGGAGTAAAAATAATGCATTTTATGTATTTTGCTTTTAATATATCAAAAACATCAGAAATTCTCGTGCCATAATTTACGTAAATAAATGCGTAGGAGCGTCTCACACTATCCGCGCCCGTAAGTAACCGCGGCGCACTCGCGACTGTTGTTTACCGAAGTTTATCGAGATTTCGAAGCGCGTCGTTTCGGTTGTTTGTATGAAGATGGAATACTATATACTTGATTATACTGTGACACAAGCCTTGAGAGCTTACTTTGGGACTAGATCAATTTGCGTAAAGATTGTCCCCTGATTATTATCATTATTATTATATCAATGAGCGTGTCTCTCACTCTGCCATTGGCAAAATCATCGACAACCTCGACGGAGCAGTGCTATTACAACATGTTGTTAATATTGACGGTTTATTGATTAGTATATTGTATAGTATCAAAATCAAAACATTTATTTTGTTAGTAGGCCACATGCGCTCTTTTACATGTCTATCTGCCAGATCTTGGGAGTCAATTTTGAGCTGAAAATCAGTACACATATACCTACTACAAAAACTCGATGAAAATGCACCTGCAGCGCTGATTTTCAGGTAGCACCGTCCGTGACCCGCAGATACATAGCATAGGTACCTAAGTAACTTTATATCCATCAATAAAACCACAATATAAGTAATTTCCCTTAACATCTAAAATTCGTAATGTAACCCTTAACATTTGCTACGCAATAATTCTCAACGCATTACGATAAAAATAAAACCGGGAACCTTTTACTCCGACCGTACTTCTATGAGAACGCTTCGACGCGAAGCCGAGAGTTAGATACCTGTCTCTCTTACGCGCACGGGTCGTATGCTCTGTCTTTGTTAGTTTTATGCAGTAACGTCAGAAAAGGATTTTGGTACGTGCTTGTAATATTGGATGAAGGGACAGTTTTTTTCTTTTATAAAATAGGGCGGGAAGGTATTACAGGGAATAACACTTACGTTTCCGGGTTATAGTTTAATTTAGGTGAGATTTTTGGTAGAGCGAAATCAAAAGGGACTGTAAGTTAGTATTTAAACCCTGCGCCAGAAGGATATCTGGGCAGAAGACCGTTAAACCGTTAATCGTTAGTTAACTTTAAAAAATGTTAAAGGACTCATTCACTGCCGTTAAATCAAGTAATGTCCGTTAAACGTTAATTTAGTACTTACTATTTGCCAAAAGGAAACCACGCGGTCCACGCCGCGCCGCGATAACACGTTCTGACAAGTACGTTGTCGGCGGTCATCGCGCGCAGACCCTTCTTTTTATAAATTTTTCATGTCCTTCTTAAACTTCTATAGCTCATACCAACATAATTAATGCATTTTCGTTAACTTCTGTTAAATATTCCGAAATGTAACGCTTTAACATTTAACGAAGTTAACAGTTTTAATAACGGATTAGCGATTAAGTAAATTTTAAAAAGGAGAAACAAGAAATCGATTTTGACGTACCGATTGGGCTCGATATGGAAATAGCAGTCGCCGTAAAATCCTATAATAGCTATTCGAATTAGAGCGTCGGTGGCATAATGGCTAAGGATGTCGACTCGTGATCGTGAGCTCCGGGTTCGAATCCAAGCGGTTACCAATGAGTTTTTCTAACTTATGTACATTATCTGCGTGTGAATTGCGGTAACCGATACTCTTACGGTAAGGGTCTGAGCACACGGTGGAAAGGGCCGCTAGCGGACCACCCCTGCCGAGGCCAGCACTAGCCAAACCGAAGCGCTGCCACAATAGATAAGCAATGGTCGAGGCGGCACATATATGGCCCAATTAACCTCCAAGAATAATAACATGAGCGGACGCATTAGGTTTCAATATTTTTTTTTGATTATGCTTTTTTATACCTGCTTAGGATTATTTTTTGTCTTCGCTCGCCATGAAAATGATTACCTGGAAGCAAATATTGAAATATTATTAACAAAGAAAAATATTTACTAAAACTATTTTTAAACTTAAGCTTAATGCAGAAATATATTTTAAATTTTCGATTGTTCTAAGCACATCTTGAAAATGAAAAATGAAAACTAAAATAAATATCGTTTGATAAAACATATCTCCAATTTATATTTCCTTGAAAAATATCATAAACTGAAATATTCAAATTCTTTTATATTTGAAAAATAAATCTCGGATGAGATTGAACGTAAGATATCGCGCAAAAGACACGTTCGTAGAGGGTCTACGCCGCGTAGCATCAGCTACGATACGTAGCAGTTTGAATGGACGATTAAAAAGTGATTGCACTGCAGTGCGGGTTCATATCTTGAATTTGAACAACGAATATTTCAGTGAAGCAAAACATCGCGAAGAAACCTGCACACATCTGCGGAGTAATTCAAAGATGTGTGAAGACCCCAATCCGCACTGGGCCCGCGTGGGGACTACTGCCCAGTCCCTCACGCTATGAGAGGAGGCCTGTGCCGGTGATGAACTAAAGAGCAATGTATATTTCCTTGAATAAGATCGTAAACACTTACAAATAATCGTGCATCATCAAACAAATTTCAAACTTAACAATAAAGTAGTAAAGTTCAAATTTGACACTCACGCACACACGCGTACGACTAAGAGGGGGGGGGGGGGGGGGGTAAGAAACGCATTCGCCCGCCCCACGAGTCGGGAACTATATACCGGTAACTTAATGCTGCAGGGTTGAGAGTTGCACTGAGAAATTCGAGAAAATAATGGAGAGATAAAATTCAGTTTATTTTATAAAGTTGAAAAGAGTTAACCCAATAGTGGGATATTCCAAAATGAAAAAAAGAAAACGTAAATACCATGTTTTGCTGGTTTCAGTTTATGGAGGATTATTGTTTCCGATAAAATTTTAGATTACGACATTTTGTTTTCTTAAATTATTGAGGAACAAGTTTACCATTGAACTTATTGGTATTTTTAATTAATATTAAGCTTAAGACTAGAAATATGCACGGCTTTACTCACGATTTATTGTCAGAAATAGTCCGACATGTTTCGGACTCATATGGAGTCCTTCTTCAGGGGTTGAGGGGTTTCTAGTCTTAGTAATGTCTCACGAAAGTTTTAATCTGATTAATATTAAGCTTATTTATATACCTTATTTTAGTGCAGTTAAGTGCATAATCGCAGCTAAAATTATACTCCAATTATTTTGAAGAAAAAAGCAATACTCTAGTTCTTGATTTGTCATACATATGTTATACAATTAAACTCAAGCCCCATCAAAACAATATCGTTATCTGTTGTCGTTGTTAGGAAACTTTATTGTTAGTTAATCTGTATAGATATCTGTTATTTGCTTTGTTAACTAAAAATCTGTACAATAAATAAATTAATTAATTTTACACGTGCAGAAAACCTAGCACGGCGCCAACCCTATTGTCCATCAAAGGCTCTAAGTATATGAAATGAATTGTAAATGAAATCAGCGGCGAGTGGCGCTTCATCGCGCGAGTGGACGGATGCCTTTACACGGGTTTAATGCGGCGGTGTTTTACTTAAGTCTTTTTGTAATGTGTTTTTGGTTAAAAAATGCTTGAATGACTAAAGATTAACATTTTTTTATTTGAGGAATTTACTCTTCGATGTTTAAATACATAGAATTCATATTTGTCATAGTTTTATTTTATATATTTCTTAGAAATCATGATGCCAATGTGCGTTAACATTCCGTTACATAATAATGGGGCCCTTAACCAGTGATATTTTCTATTTCACGCGCAATTTTTAATAAGTAGGTAGTATCGCCTCTTCGTATTTTAATGACTTCTATTCGTTTTTAGGATTCTGTACCTAAGACTACAACGTCCGTTCGTCTGTCAGAGACCACTAGCTCAGCAGCGTTAACAGGTAGAAGGTTGGAATTTTACAAAATATGTGTTGTTATAGCATAAATACTGGCAAACAAAAAGTTTAAAGCCTCAGAAGCTCCCCCATCCATTGATACCCTAAAAATTGACTCAATTTTGATTAGATAGACCAATTTTGTTCCAGTTATATCCCAAAGATGGCGTAAGTTTCAGCTACCAAATTTCGCCTGCTTTTTTATGACCTTTTATATACTTTTTATGAATAAATAAGGTTTTTATTTTTCTAAGAATCCATTAAACAGAACTCGTAATGCACTTGCACACGATAAACAGAACGCACCAAGTGCGTCGCGCGGGGCATTAGGCGCCGAGTGGCGTATTGAGACACGGCGACCTCTTGAGTTTCTCTCTTTACACTCGGGCGAAAACTAGACAATACACTAACCTTTTTTTAAAAGGTACTAACTGCCAAAGAAAGCTTTTGCGGATAACTGAGAGGATGAATCAAAAGTCATACTATAGGGTGGGCCATTTTTGTAAATAGCAACGCAGATGTTTATCTAATTGTCCGGTACAACGGATGGAGCGTTTCACGGAAAAGCAACGTGGTTTCTGTGTTAAACACTTTTCATAAAATCCAGTCATACGTTACTATGCAATTTGAATACGGATTGCGCCATTTAAGTGAGTATCCCAGTGTAAATTTAATCAAAGTTTGGGTCGAAAAGTTGAAAGAAACTGGTCAACAACGAATATTAAGCAAACAAAGCGGTTACGTACCAGAAGTGATGATTGTCAGCATCTTTTCCAACAATTGCGTAGTTGGTTGCAGGAGGAGTTTTGGAAAATTATATAATTATTTTATACTAATTACTCATAATAAGTACCTAATAAAATGCATTTGTAGTTTTGACTCTATCATGTTTCTAGAAGTGCAAAAGTGTATTGCCCACCTTATGTATACCATAAATCTGTTGGTAACAAGGTGGTAACAAAATACACCACACTCACAAACTTTCTGTTATGTATGTTGGATTATTTTATTATTGTGTTTAAGGTAGTTTGCTTTTCCTTCGTTTTGGGATAAATGCTTTATTAATCGCGACTTAATATTTACTCGCGAGGTCTACAGCTCACACGACTTAGTGGGACTAATCTAGACATAAAGTTACGATAAGTTGTTACATGTTTAATAAGAACTTCTTGTATGACAGCACACTGGATTATCAGATTATCGCCGTCTGAAATAGCGGGGCGTCAAAGAGGCCGCGGGCGCCCTGTGGCCCTGACGCGGCCGGATAACAGTGGATGTTACAATGGATCGTTTGAATATATTTATTGAGTTTAACACGGACAATACACATACATAATAGCTTCTGTCAGCGACTTCTTTTGCGAGGAATTCGATTATAGTTATTCTCTCCCTATGTGTCATTTCTAGGGTATAAGCTATCGCCTTTCCAAATTTCATCCAAAACCGTCCAGCCGTTGAAGCGTGAAGGAGTAATAAACATTCATCCGTCCTCACAAATTTTCGTGTTTATAATGACTTTGGAACCCTACTCTGGGCATGGCACGACATGCTCTAAACATTTTTTTTTAAATATTACTTGTGTGTGTATACTTGTAAACAATAACTTATTTCGGTGATCAATTTTGTATTATTCACGACCACGATTCCAACAACTTAACACAAGTCTTGTTTGAGCACGACACGGCAAAACACGGATTAAAATTATAACCCAACACGGTTGACGTAAGAGCGTCAACAAGCCGTATTTTTCGACAAATTGTTGATAAAACGTCGAGCACCCTCAACTCAACAACACACGGTTGAAGGCAGGTTAAAAAGGTTTAATCATGCCATATGTTTAGGTCGAAAAACAAGGGGATAAATCAACCGGGGCCACATACCTGATATCCGTCACTCGGCCCGGGTACACCGGGTTAAATGGGATGTTTGTTGAGAAATACCGGGTATATTGGCTGGCGTAAGTGTCAGTGTTTTGGCGATGCCAAACGGCGTTATCTTTTTTAAATTATTCTGATAAAAAGAATACCCTTCCTCATTTTATCTTAATTTGACTAATGCTAATGTTTTACTGTTTAAAGTAAAGTGTATTTTTTTTGGTTTTTAGTTGAGGTGTTATTGTTTGAGATATTTATCAGATTTTTTCTTGATTAGCAATTTGAAGTGTCAAGGTTTTTATAATTTCATGCTTCTTTTATAGAACTCTAAGTTAAACTTTAACTATTGTGTTATGAAGTTAAAACTATTTATCTACACCCATATCATAAAACCACCATAATGTATGTAAAAATTACAACAAATTAGGTAAAAGCTGTACTGTAATGTTATTACAGTATCAATTTTAGTATCGTTATGAGTTTATATTTGGAGCAGCTGTCAAAACTGAAGTGGGTCTCTATTCTAGTATCCATAGATATTAAACAGTTATCGATACGAAACATCAATTCAGTATGTTTTTTTTAAATATAAACCACACGACATTTGATCTCGAGTGACATGAGAATAGGGACTTCATTCGTTTGTCTATGATTAAAAAAAAACAATCGTCTTGGCCGAGGATCGAATTGCCGCCATTACTGTTGTCATTTTATCATTCATATTGGTTTTTTTGCTGAACGAAAGTAGAATTGTAAAAAGTTGTTTGTAATTTTTTATTAAGTTGAAAATATGAATAGTAGTGACTCCGAGAACGATGTGAAAACTCCGTCGGATATCGTAAATGCAGCCACGATTGCAACAAATAACTTGTTGCCAGAAAATATTGTTTCTGAACACATCATGGAGGATTTATAATATGTGTGTAGATAAAGTTATGTATGCAACTGTACATAATTTGGCGACACTCGTGCGATCTTATTATGAAACTTCCCTGTTTAAGGTCTATCATTATGCAACCGTTGCATAAACTACTATTAAATTATTTGTCACCGATATTACAATAACGGAGTTGTAGTAAAAAAGATCTATTTCGTCAAACGAAGCACTGTATTCGAAACCTTTTTTAAAATACAGCGTGTTTGAGTGAAATACGTGCGAGCATAAATCACTAGTTCGCCTCCAGTTATCCGGAGAAATCGAACGTCTATGCTAATGTCCGGTGATGGATACCCGGGGGAAACTCACCCGAATGTGCGTTCTTTCCGTTTATATTACTGGTTGTTAGAGTAAGATGGAAACATTGTTTGAATAAAATTAATTTATGGAAGTGGGTTAGTAATATAATACTTACCATAATTGAACTAGGTATACGTATACTGAATTTTTGTTTGTAATTAAGAATTAAATATAATGGTACTTAAATAATAAATACAAATTAATTAATATATTTTTATGAAATAATAATCTTACTGTCAATATGCAAACATGGCAACTTGAATCCTTAAAACTAGAAGTACCTAGGTATCAACTATATCATTGGCTGAACGAAAAGGAAAAGAAGTGGGTTCAGGTGTCAGCCAGCCTGACAAAATCCTGCATTATTTTATTATACACATAAACATATAGTACACGTACCAAAGCGTTAACATGCTAGACTTAGGAATAAAATCAAAGTTCATTATTAAATACAATACTTAAAAAACAAAACAATAATTCATTAATTAGTAAATTAATAAAAACAAACAAATATGAATCACCGTAAACCACGAGCCAAATCGCCCCTTGCCCGGATAACCGGGTGATGGGTTATAATTAATAACCCGGTTATTAAGACGCATGGAGGCGATCAATCTCGCGACTATCGCTCAACCCTTCACTTGCTGCGGGCTTTTGTTGCCTTTTTATTTACTGTAAATATTAATACAAATACCGGGTGTCCCAGGAAATATTGTCAGGCGGATGTACACAGGTAGAATACCTCAAGTGGTACCAGATTCACCCAGGTTTTTTTTTAAAAATCGTTATCTAGAGTTTCAACATCATTTCATCTTCTTGCACTGTATGAAATTTGAATTTGAAAAAAATCCCGTAAAACCTAACCTAAGAAAAATAGTGGAAAATACGTAGGGGTGAATATGATACCTCTGGAACTCCACTTGATACTATTTCCTGGGAAATTCTATATTAATATATCTGAGGAGTGTATGTCCAAAAGGTCCCGTTTTTACCCTTTGGTTACGGAACTCTAAAAGTTACCTACGATATAATAATGCAATGTTCATTTTTGCATGTTACATTAGAAATATCGTAATAATGTTAAGTATATTTGTTTAAAAGTAATCGTAACTTGATACAATCAATATTGGACGCAAATCATTGCTGGTAAAGAAGAACGTCCCTAATTACGTACCACCTACATTTTACATTTAAGCGACTTAATAAATAAACAAAAACACTACATCTTTGAACAAGTGGAAGAAAGGAGGTCAACCCTCCTAGAAAATACAAACAAAAGCACACCAAGCAGAAAAAGCAAATCTTGCAACAGCCACTGAGTGGACTAACGAACCCTAACTATGAATGACCTCGTCCATTACGGCGCGATCTTCGCCTGTCCATTACACACATTGGCTGCGTAACGGACGCCATGTTTACAATTAATTACGTCTGCGAGCTCTCTTATTTGAGTACCGCACTAAAAAGGTGGAATTGGAAAAAGTGGGGCCAGATTTATAACGATACATAAAAAAATACAAGAAAGGTTGGGAATTCCTTCATCCTCTTCCACGTATTCTGAAACAAAAGCATGTTGCACTCTGCGCGTGTCCACTCAAGTTTAAACAACTTAGGCGTCAATATCTTTTGGGGGGGGGGGGGGAACTGCCGGGTTTTTTCGTTTGGTTAGGCCATGACATCCTACCGCACGGCAAAAACGAAGTGCCAGCAAAGTACCAATTCGGCTTGTCTAAAATTTTACCGCTACATACAACCGAGACTTATTTGAAAATAAATAACAGCTTCGTAAATTATAGACATGTGATTGCTTTGATTTGTTTGCTGTTACAGTTGTTGCAGCCAACAGCTTTGCAAGCTCTGTCCGAAATAACTCGCTTGGTTGATATTAGTAATAATTTATTTATTTATAGCCCTCCCATTTTTTCAGTGCAGGCGTGGGTACAGGATTTCGTTTAGGGGGGCCCATTTTGTGTGATTTTACCTAAGCTCTAAAAGTACGCTCTGTAATCAAAAAAATGTTCGAAATAAGGTGCTTCGGTGAGTCAGAGGGGGCAATTGCCCCCATTAACCCCTCCCTTGTATCCGCGCCTGGCAATCGTTAGAGTCAAAAGTGCATGTCTTATTTAAGATAAATGCATACATTGCTTTGTTACAAGATTGATGCATTTTCTCTACAAACTATTACAAAGATGCAAAGTCACGTTACGATCGTTTGTCTTTTAAGGTATGATACCTCACCGAGTTTCTTGCCGGCTCTTCTCAGTAGAGAATATTTCCAAACCGGTGGTAGATTCATTCCTTGACCTTCATAAGAGCTTGTAAAAGCCTAAATTGAATAAAGATAGTTTGACTTTGACTTTGAGTACAGTAAATGACTACTACAGCAACAGCATCGATAAGTATGAGCATGCTTTTAGGAGAACACCCGCACTGGTAGAGTGCAAGATATGCTTGGACGGTCGGACGCGGCACAGCCCGCCTGTTCCCCAGCCGGCTGCCCCCGATGCCTCGGAGTGAGCGCGTGGATTGTCTAGTTGCTCGCTATAAAAGGTTATTTTGAAATTCTACCTTTAAACCGGGGTCAAGGCGGGGGTTTGTATTATTAACCTTTTCAAAGCCAAATACGGATATATCCGTCAGGGTATACAGGGTAAAAAAGCCTTCATTAGTTTGTCGTAAAGTTCGAAATTCGTGTTACTTCTCAGACATGCTTGGCGTTGAAGAAATTAATATAAATTTCATAATACCACGGAGAAATCTATGGCGGGGTCGCTAGTACGTGATATAATAAGTACAAAAAGTTTAAGCAACTGGAAAGGAACAGAACATGAAGATAAATTGAATAGCTCTCTCAAGAAGTACTGAGCTCGAGGCGTGTTAATAACAGCGGCCATTTTCCGGATATTGTCGCCGCCATCTTGGATGTGACCGGAAGCGAGGATCCGCACGCGACACCTTTGTAGTTAAGTCTTGCATTTATGTATGTTGTTTTGTTCATGAATTTACAATTGTTTGTATTTTTAATGAACATTTAAGATTCGTACGTCACAATAACGAGACATTTTAAATGTTCAGTCTTTTTTTAAGGCTACTACATACTTGCAAAGTTGTTTATATAATGAATTATATATATAATAGCATTCGTCTTCGTCCGTGTGGAATTCGTTTATTTGTTGTTATAACCGTAATAGCATTTAGTGTCGGCATTTGGTCGGGCCACACACAACAAGACCCTTGTTAGTTGGACAACGGTTAGATTTGGCCGTCGTTTTGAGGTAAGGCCTTAAAACCAAGGGCCATTGTAGTATTTCCAACTGAAACAATATATTGCAGAAATGGCAACAGTTTTAACCAACGGTAGCAGAAGTGGCATTGGCCCAACGTTGGTAAGTGGATGGGTGTAATGATAATATTTTACTGCATTGGGCCAACGTTACTTAATATCTAATAGGGCCTTCATTGTATACAATGCAGAAATGCCAACCGTTTTTAAGCAACGGTAGCGGTATTCACAATGGCCCATCGTTGCTAATTGGTTGTGCGTAATGATATTTTTTGTTATATTGGTCTTATATGGTGATGATGTAAGTTTTATGTGGTCAAACTACTAACTATATCCCTACTGTTGGCCAATGGATGCCAAAGGAAAATATTACTAGGGAAGCGGGAACAACGTTTTTTTCCGGGACAAAAGGGTAACCTATTCCACTCTTCCATCCTCCAACTATCGCTGCGCAAATAGAACGTCGATTTTTCGCTCCGTTTAGACGTGAAAAAGATAAACAAACAAACACTTTCACATTTATAATATCGATCAGAATAAAATAGTTTATTGTTTGATGATCTATATATAACACGGGACTGTAAATTGCCTTTTTGTAACGCCATCTATTGATGAATTTCTTAAATTGCAGCGGCAATTCGTTCAAACAATTATGGTTACTTTTGAAAAACTGGTAGTTAGACAAATCTCATGTAACAAAGCAATGTCCACGTCATGTTTTCCAATAAATAATTCAATTTCGTTACATTTGATTGATTACCTCGCTTGCTATGGTAGTGGCGCCATCTAGTTTATGGGTTTTGGCAGCTTCAATATATTTCCGAGCCGTAAAGCGATTGTCAATCCTCTTGTTTTATTTTTCTATAACTATAACAACGTAATTTAAGAACAACGCCAGAAGAACGTTACACTTTTACTTCGTTCCACCCTGTTTATCTAATAAGAGGCACTTACACTTGCGGGTTCCATACATATTAAACGGGAGCTCATCCATATGGACGTGTCGGGCTATCGCTTGCTCTGTCATTGTTGGGATGGAAACAGCAGAGTAGTGATTGCATGTCCGAATTACACTGTAGTGTGTTAAGAAACAAAGTCCGATTGTGACTATGCGACCTATAGAAGATAAAGGAGACCAACTTTGAAGTAGCGCCTCATTCGGGAACGCTAAGTGATTCTGTAGCGACTCATAAGCCAGATTTCTCATCCCACTCTTCCGCACGACGCGTAATGCGTAAGAGCGAGATGAGAAATCTGGCTTACGAGTCGCTACAGAATCACTTAGCGTTCCCGAATGAGGCGCCTGGTATATTTATTTTCAAATTATACCTAACTTTCGTGAGAAATTATGAACACTTGAAATAACCACGGCTTTACTTACCCGCTCCTTCCTTCACTCACTCCTTCCTGAAATAGGACTCCATACGAGACATGGCGGCCAGTTCTGACCATAATCGTGAGAAAAGCAGTGTTTATACGTATTTTGACTATAAATCAACAAAATGGTGGTTTCAGAACAGGATTAGATACTGAAAATAGAAATAGACCGACACTTTTTTTAAAGTCACATCTAATTTATCACATTTAACTTAGGCGTTTTTAAACGACAGCGACGTCTTAGTAACGCGAATATTATAATATTCTTACATATTCAGGTCATGAGCTCGGTGTGTCTAAAAAGTAGTTTATGCAACGGTTGCATAATGATAGGCCTTAAAACACTAGTCCGGATTTCATGAAACGAGCCGATAGGCGAGTTTCATAATAAGATCGCACGTGTGTTTTAAGGCCAAATTATGCAGAGTTGCATACATAACTTTATCTACACACATATTATAAATCCTCCATGATGGGTTCAGAAACAATATTTTCTGGCAACAAGTTATTTGTTGCAATCGTGGCTGCATATTTCCGATATCCGGCGCATTTTCACATCACACACACTCCGAGAAGACTACTTACTATTCATGTTTTCAACTAAAATGTAAATTACAAACAACTTTTTCTATTCAATTCAACAAAATTCTACTTTCGTTCAGCAAAACGTCAACGTAATGGCGGCGATTCTATCCTCCGTCAAGACCATTTTTTTTTTAAATCAAAACAAACGGATGAAGTCTCTATTCTCACGTCACTCGAGATCAAATATTGTGCAGTTTATATTAAAAAAACATACTGAATTGACGTTTCGTATCAATAACTGTTTTATTATCTATGGATACTAGAATAGAGACCCACTTGAGTTTTGACAGCTGTTCCAAATTTAATCTCATTTCTTTATTAAAAACGATAAAGAAGTCATGTTATTTCTTTATCGCAGCACTGGTTTTTCCTAATTGGTTGTCAAAATGGTGGTCATTTCCTACGGTTTTTGATTAACCAATGGAGGTTTTATGATATGGGTGTAGATAAAGAAAAATTACTTATAGCGCCGTGTAGACGCAGTTCAATTGAGCAAATTTAAATCGGCAAATAAAAAAATTGACAGTATGAATGAAGACTAAATGTGGTTGAAATTAAACATCTATTGTGAGTGTAAGAAACGCTATAATAGTTAAGAGTGCCTATGAACGGACTGAAAACCAGCGCTGTATACGTGAGCGACTCTTCGGAGCAGTCTCCTCGGAAAACGCAGAGTATTAACGGTTTTAACTAAAGTTTAATTTTACGGCAATTTTTTTATGATTAATATGTGACATGGAAAACAGCGAAAAAGCTCTGTCGTGTGAGGAATCAAAACAAGAAATTAGAAAAGACAATTGGAAGAAATATTTATAAATAACTCTTTAATTTCTCTTTGTGCAAATATTAAAATGTTACACGGATGAAGCAGAAGATAGTTATTTATATAAACATAACTAAGTGCTTATCCGTCCACTTGAAACACTTGCGTTCGCACATTACCCGCGATGTCGTCGAGATAAGTAGCCATTTTCCCCCACTCTAGCCCACTATTATTAGGAAAATTCTGACTTATTGCCTGAATGCGACTGCTTTTAGTTGACTTGGGGTGTGGCGCAAGGTTTAAGAGTCTATCGGGGATTGTTGCCGTAAATAATTATTGGATTGATATACGTAGTTACATATAATAAAAAAACATAAAAAAAGTTTTTTGGATTCTACGCAAATCACATTAACAGAAGAATCATTTAAGGAATGGTTACTTTTCTCAAAGTAATTACCATAATTATGTTATTAAACCTGTTATATTATTTTTGAGAATGAACAAATAACGTATTCAACATGAAATATTTTAAATATACAATAAAGATGTTTCTAGAATGAAAAGAAACAAACAAAAGCCGCGTGCAGTGAAACCTATATACCCAAGCGAGAGAGATTTCGTAATAAAGGGTTTAACATACTTCTATGTGTTGTGCATTTGAGCTTCTTACAACCTACTTTTACCTAATGCAGTTAGTTTTAAATGTCCTCAAAGTACTTATTTATAAAAAGCGCTATGCTTAGGGTTGCCATACGTCCCGTAAATATGGGACTGTCACCGTAATTAAGTATCGCGTCCCGTATTGTTACTTGTCCCGTTTACCAATATACACGTAAGGTTCCAAGCCGCAGGCAGCAAGGACGCAAGCAGGCGAATCGAAAAGGCATAATCAATAAAGTAAAATCTCAATCTCAATCTAAAAAATATGACTGGGCGAAGAAACAGGAACCTCTTCCTCGTAATTCTACTCAACAGTAATTGAACTGGTTTTCTATTAATTTATCATGATTGGAGTGAATTGATTTTTTGTTGTTGTTATTCATTGATGTTTTATTATAATAAACCGTTACTATCCATGTTTAGTTTTTATTTATTTAGAACTAATAAAGTCCCGTATCAGTTTCCAATAATTATGGCAACACTACGCTAGCAAATGATCGCTCGCGCGCGTGCCTCGCGCCGGATCCGAACCCACGTCCCCGTAATGCAACGTGAAAGGGTAGACAGTGCCGTACGTGCCCGGCGAAATCCCCTGCAGTACAAAGTCTAGAAATGTGGACCATTCGCCCAGCTGGCAACGATTTTATTAGTTTCCGGGCAGTAAAGGCTATCCTGTAATAAAAATATCAATAAATTGCTGCACTAAACCAGCTCAATCGCAACTTAGTTTTTTTACGTCGTAATCAACGGGCCAGGAATAATCAAAATCAAAACAAAGAGAATATTTTATTCCTCTTGACGCATAATGCCCTATTTTATGGACGCAAAATGTCCTAGACGCAAAATGCCTTAGACACGAAATGTCCTAGACGTGCCTTAGACGCGAAATGTTCTCGACGCAAAATGTCCTTTCCGGTGCATATGAGCGAAAAAGCATTAGGCCAATAAAGACAGAGACAACAAATGATCGAGTTACACAATAGTAGTTTATGCAACGGTTGCATAATGATAGGCCTTAAAACACTAGTGCGGTTTTCATGAAACGAGCCGACAGGCGAGTTTTATAATAAGATCGCACGTGTGTTTTAAGGCCAAATTATGCAGAGTTGCATACATAACTTTATCTACACACATATTATAAATCCTCCATGATGGGTTCAGAAACAATATTTTCTGGCAAAAAGTTATTTGTTGCAATCGTGGCTGCATATTTCCGATATCCGGCGCATTTTCACATCACACACACTCCGAGAAGACTACTTACTATTCATATTTTCAACTAAAATGTAAATTACAAACAACTTTTTCTATTCAATTCAACAACAATTCTACTTTCGTTCAGCAAAACGTCAACATGGCGGCAAATACGGTCTTCCGTCAAGACCATTTTTTTTAAATCATAGACAAACGGATGAAGTCTCTATTCTCACGTCACTCAAGATCAAATATTGTGCAGTTTATATTAAAAAAATATACTGAATTGGCGTTTCGTATCAATAACTTTTTAATATCTATGGATACTAGAATAGAGACCCACTTGAGTTTTGACAGCTGTTCCAAATTTAATCTCATTTCTTTACTAAAAACGATAAAGAAGTCATGTTATTTCTTTATCGCAGCACTGGTTTTTCATAATTGGTTGTCAAAATGGTGGTCATTTCATACGGTTTCTGATTAACCAATGGAGGTTTTATGATATGGGTGTAGATAAAAAAAGTTTAGGACATACTGCGTTTTAGACATTTTCCAGATTTAGGGCATTATGCGTTCACACCATTTTATTGAACGAGTATTATTCTAATATAGATGTGCGGGGCATATTGAGGTAGTTTGTTTCAACCATGTAAAGTAAGTTTCGAGGAAAAAAGATATAAGTCTGCGTAATCCATAAGCACCTAATAATCTGTTTGAAGCATTGTCAAAGAAAGCCGTATTGATAACTAAAATAAATGCCCACTGGATGAAAGCTTTGTAAGTTACGTTCCTACGTGAACTTACGAAGGAAAGAAAAAAATATTAATTAAAATATGACGATTTTTCATTGCAATATGTAAATGTATCGAGTTTAAATCAATATATATTAGAGAATTGAAGAATTTATAGACAAGAGTAAGTATAAAACTATGAGTTACGCCAATATTATAAATGCAAAAGTTTGTGAGTTTTTGGTGTGTATGTTTGTAGCTCCTTCACGCTTCAACGGCTGGTCGGATTTGGATGAAATTTAGAACGCAGATAGCTTATAGTTTGACCAGAGCTAGGACTACTTCTAAAAAAAAAATTAAGACGAATGTGAACCTACGGATTTTCATACAAAAGGCGATAACGATTTCCACCCCTTACATTTTAACCGATGTTCACTATTTTTTGATAGTTTTTCATTGCAGTCAGAACAAGATCTAGGTCTATATGTTTTGGTTTTGTCACTATAATCAATCAATTCAGTTTTATTGTTGTTTTAGTATTCTCATACAAAACTAATTACGGCGATTATTTGACTTTGTTGATCTTAAATAAATATTTAAAAAAATGTATAGACCTAGATTTTGTTCTCAATGACAACTTATCAAAAATTGGTCAAAATCGGTTAACATTTAAGGGGTGGAAATCTTTATCGCCTTTTGTATGAAAAGGGCGATTTTTGCCGTTGGTTCACAGTCCTCTTAAAAAACAAACAGCTTTTTCGCCCAGTGTAATTTAATATTACATTGTCATCGGGTTTAAATATTTTTAACAAATCTTAACCTTTTTCGATCACGGAAACTGGTCAGAACAAACTTCTACAATTTGACCTAAATATTCTAATAAACAAACAGACCAACTAACAACTGAAATTTAATAAAGAGGATGTAAACAGTTAAATAAGAATAATAATAAATAAAAAATGGCAATACAGGACATATGAGTAGGTCACAGATACTTGAATAAGCTCAATGCTAAAACTTGGCCAAATATCGGATCCTAAGTTACACATCGATCAAAACCTCTTATATCAATCAGGCTAAACCTAGTCTAATGTCAAGCCCTCAATTATAAGCCATCTTAGTACCGACCTCATTTATTACGGGTATAATTAATCAAAGATGACAGCGCCCCGAACTGCCCCGAGGAGAGGCAGCCCTGGACTATATAGGCGGGGCGCTGATTGATTCTAAATTGTTTTTGAAAAATACCGTTCAACGATTGGTTGATGGCATTGCGTTTACTGTTAAGGGTTGTCAAATGCTAAAATCATAGTTTATTTTAAAACGAAAGAGGCTAATTCAATTCTTTAGATAAAAAGTGTCCGCAGTGTACTTACATAATCATAATGATTATCTAACGCATAAAGCACTTCACTCGCCAATAATACGGCTGCCGCACAGCAAACCGATGTCTACCAGTATGTGGCTCATCGTTAAAGATTATATATAAAATAAATCAGGGGACAATCTTTACACAAATCGATCTAGTCCCAAAGTAAGCTCTAAAGGCTTGTGTTATGGGTACTAGACGACGATATACATACTTATATAGAGAAATAAATACTTAAATACATAGGAAACATCCAAGACACAGGAACAAACATTCGTGCTCATCACACAAATATTTTCCCTTACCGGGGATCGAACCCGGGACGCTAGTCACTACCAACTAGGCTAACCGCGTCGTCAGATTAAAAATATAATTAACATATTTATTTCGCTAGTAGGCCACACGAGCTGTGTCATATGTATGATCTACCAGCGCCTCAAAGAATAACATCTGCTGAGAAGTGACGCAAGAAACTCAGCAGATTTATTGGAGAATTACTTCCTTGCATAGCTCTTTAGACCGCTCGCGGTCTTGTTTCATTACTAAATAAAGTATTCAAGTCAAAGTCAAAGTCAAACTATCTTTATTCAATTTAGGCTTTTACAAGCTTTTATGAAGGTCAAGGAATGAATCTACCACCGGTTCGGAAAAAATCTTCTACTGAGAAGAGCCGGCAAGAAACTCGGTGAGGTATCATTTTTTCAAATCAGTACACATATAAGTCAACAATGATGTCTACAGTTTTATACAAATCTAAGTATATACCACAGCAGGTTCGCTCATCGAGACCCAGGGATCGCCAGTGCAGGTCACGATTTAAGCCAAACGTCCCTGTCCATGACGTAGTCTTTTACTGAGTAATATGCCCTAGAAATAAGAATTCGCTTTACAGTAGATTTGAACATTGTGTCTGTTTGTTCTATTATGTTTTTAGGTATTTTATTGTAAAAACGTGTACAATTTCCTAGAAATGATTTTTTAGTTTTAGCCAGTCTATAAGTTGGTACTTTAAGCTTTCCGGTATTTCTAGTAGCCTTTGGCTTATCTACATTTGTAGGAAAATTGTATATATTTTTTCTGACATACATTATTATTTCAAATACGTATAGCGAAGGCAGGGTTAGTATTTCAATTTCCTTAAAAAATTCCCTCAGTGACTCGCGGGTGCCCATGTTATATATGGCCCTGATGGCCCTTTTTTGTAAAATAAAAATAGACTCTAAGTCAGCAGCTGATCCCCATAAAATTAAACCGTATGAAATAATACTTTTGAAATACGCGAAGTAAACCAACCTTGCCGTCGCTAGATCAGTATTCGCTATTCAAGCTTCTTCGACTGCAGAGAAAAAATCACCATGAAATAATGAATTTGTTTACGAGAATCTTAACCCTTTTCAAGACCTATTAGTTGAATTAACGCTGCAGCTGAATATTGGTTTAAACCAGTTGAAACTTGTTCTATCCAAAGTCGGGTAAGTGAATCAAATGTTTGAAAGCGCACAAAGGTTCGGTTTTCGTTTTCATTAACCCCGATAAATCTACTTTGTCGCTAGTAGTGGATGCTGTGTTTGCTTTGAATAACTTGGCAGTCGAGTGGCTTGTTTTACGACTTAACTCGACCACTGTATCCAGATTTTATAAAATTTGAAGAATGGATACTTTTGATTAATTAGCTACTGAACTATTTAAATTAATGAAAGAGCTCTCTATTATACAATAAAAAAAAAACTCGAATGGCTGTGCGGATCATGTTTTTATACTGTAAAAGATTTTTTTAATAATAGAAATATCTGACATTATGTTACAATTTACAAGTTAATAATTTCTATGTTGACTTATTTATATTTTTATGATTTGATTGATTGATATATTTTTATCTATTATAATCACAAAATGAATTTAAATATTTCTAATTGAAATACTTTTTAAGTTAAGTTATTTCTATAATTTATATGCATTGTAAAGTAAATTTAGAATTTATATTTGCATGCTTATTATAGCAAAGTATGGTGATACTTTATAAATCTTGTAACATCTATGAACCCATATTTATCAGCAAATAAATAAATCATTCATTTATTCCTACATAAGATTTTTGAAAAGACAAACATGCATAGAGTACGTATTTTTTTCAGTATATTACTTGCCTATTGTACATATTCACGACGGCCAAATAATTAAGTCATACCTGAAATTAAAAAAAAAACTTGATAGTTTCACGTAATAAGACCTTAGTTTGGATGAATAGTAAGAATACCAGTGAGATTCAAGACAACTTGAAACTATAGTTTGTCTTGGTGACTTGCCAAGTGACTCCTTCAAAGTGTATTTGAGAAAACAATTGTTGAAAATGAGCGCAGTGCCGTGGCGCACCCGGCTTGGCTAGAAAAGATTTGTTGCATAAGACTGCACAAACAGTGCTCGATGAATTAAAAAAATACCCCCGAGAAGTTTTAAGCTGAGAAACTGTTGTCATTTTATTGATACTGGCATGTAGGATTTAAGCAAATGAAGTAACAATAATGTGTTATTTTGTGGAGAAAGGGCATAATACTAATATTTATTTATTTCGCAATCAAAAGCAGAATATCATTTCTTTTAATTCATTTCATATTATGGCCGGCAGCAAGTAACTCGCCTATTAAATTAGTCTGACGTGACTATCAAGTGTAGTAAACGCGCGAGCTACTCGCCCGTTCTAAAGGGCGCACGGTCGCTAAATAATGAAATTAGCTGTACCCGTCCGCCTTAAGAAGCCCTGATTCGTTATCAAAGAGCAAGTAATCAGATTTACATCCCTCATTGTCGCCGTTTGCGACAAGTAAAGAAAATACGAACTGTATTTAAATATTATAAGGAAGAAATAATATAGGTAAAGCCCCCTCTTGCATTTAGTTGTGTACAGTTTACAAAAACGCATATAATAAATTCAATGCTTAACGTTTTCTTTAAATTCGGGAATTTACTACAAAAAAATTGTCCTGAGTCACTCGCCATTTCATCATCATTTTCATCTGTGGACTGTGAAGAAACAATTTCACTGTCACATTTTTTTAACTTCAACCTTGCACTCACATACACTGTAAACCGACTCAAAAAGCAGGTCCCAAGATACAGGCTCAAGTTAGTTTGGGATCCACTGGACAATACCTGTATATCATGTCATCTTATGCTTGGTTTTTCAATAAATCATTATTATAAAAAAAATATTTTCCAAAGAAACACTTCTACTTCTCGTGAATACCGCTACCGTTGTTTAAAAACGGTTGGCATTTCTGCATTGTATACAGCGAAGGCCCTATTAGATATTAAGTAACCTTGGCCCGTTGCAGTAAAATATGATCAGTACCACTTACCAACGTTGGGCCAATACGACTTCTACTACCGTTGGTTTAAAACTGTTGGCATTTCTGGATTATATTGTTTCAGTTGGAAAGTCTACAATGGCCCTTGGTTGTACTTGGTTGTAGGCCCTAACTCAAAACGACGGCGAAATCTAACCGTTGGCCAACTTACACGACCCATGTGGCCCAACCAAATGCCAACACTAAATGCATGTTATAATCAATTTTGCACTAATTTTCAGTTCGTTTTTTATACTTGTATTTGAATTGTGCCTCTTATGTTATAATGGATCATTGTTGTCTGATAAATAAATAAATTATTATTATTATTATTATACAAACCAAAAAACCCCTAAGAATGTTCGGCCCCTAAAAAAATGACACTCCACTTATTTTGCCCCTTTTAGGAGTAAACTCCCGAGGTTGGCAACCCTGTGAGAATTTGTTAGTGAATACCATACCTGCTTAAAGGGCACATTTTACCTTTTACTGCACTCACAATACAGGCAAAAGCGCGCTTTCAGAAGTAGAAGATACTCTCAAATGATAACCATTATGACCTATTTTTAGCTCAAAACATAATTCCACAGAACACCCTTGTCAAAAAAAACCACATCTGTTAAGGGCCCTACAGCCCGATAATTTGGGTGGTTCCGGTCACAAGATGGCGGGCAATTTCCGGCTCGCACTTTGCGGGCGTGCAGTTGACGCGGCGTCTTTGGCGGGTAATTGGTTAGCGATGGGTAGCGGGCCTTAAGTGGGTATACAGGGTGTTTTTATTGTTGGAATATTGATGCACGATTGTTTTGGTTTGAGATGGGTTTTTGAGGAGGTTTTGGCTTTGGAATGCGATTTTAGGGTTCCGTTTCCGGAAGGACTTAACGGGAGGCAGATCCAATCGCTGGTCGCTATCGCCATCTGTTGGTTACCACTCTATACCTAGCACAATATCGGTGCTATGAAATGGGAACTACAATACATGTATTATTTTATTTTAGAAAAAACCTAGAAGATCAAGGAGGAAGTGTAGTATTTCCACATTTGAAGTTATACGTCTTTACCCAAATAAAATAAAAATAAAAATCTTGGTATCAAGAATTCGGGCCAAGACGGGCCATTTATCAGACAGGTGCGCTTGTAAAAATATTTAAGAAAAAGATAACGTGACAAACAGACGGACGAATCATCGATCTTATGGTTCCAAAATAAGAATACAATATTTACAAGTAGGCCGCACGGGCTTTTTCAATGTCTGAATCTACCAACGCTTCGAAAGGTGACATCTGCTGAAAGAAACCGCAAGAAACTCAGCAGTAAGTCTTTTCCAACTTTAACATATAGTTTTAACGCAACTTCTGATTTAGGTACGGAACCCTAAAAAGTACCTACCGATAAGTTAAGGTGGCAGTTATAAACAGTTTCTAACTAGTTGTTATCGTGTCGCCACAGAGGGCGCTGGCGCGGCGAGGCGTGCTATCGCCGCGCGCAGACCTCGCGGCCCGCTGCGCGCCACACATTGTGTTTTAGGACCTTTATTTACTGTAACATTCTTCATTGTAATTTGAACAGAAGACTGCTTATGACACTAAGCTGTCGTTATTGCTTTAAGGTGCTTTTAAACAAGCAATTTTATTGGTAATATATTGCTGCAATTGGCTAGTTTCTTGAAAATTTTTAATTAGTTCGTCATTTACATTATAAACAAATATTGGGCACATATTTTTTCTTTTGTCAATTAAACAAAAAAATTCGAACATATAGTGCGTTGAAGTTCAGCGTGACGTCACGACTTTGTACACTTTTTACCATTAAGTGACGTCATTAGCCCGCACTCCCGAACTTTGATGCGCGTTATCTTTGTCAATTTTGATTGAAAAATAGTAGTTTATGCAACGGTTGCATAATGATAGGCCTTAAAACACTAGTGCGGTTTTCATGAAACGAGCCGATAGGCGAGTTTCATAATAAGATCGCACGTGTGTTTTAAGGCCAAAGTATGCAGAGTTGCATACATAACTTTATCTACACACATATTATAAATCCTCCATGATGGGTTCAGAAACAATATTTTCTGGCAACAAGTTATTTGTTGCAATCGTGGCTGCATATTTCCGATATCCGGCGCATTTTCACATCACACACACTCCGAGAAGACTACTTACTATTCATATTTTCAACTAAAATGTAAATTACAAACAACTTTTTCTATTCAATTCAAAAACAATTCTACTTTCGTTCAGCAAAACGTCAACATGGCGGCAAATACGGTCTTCCGTCAAGACCATTTTCTTTTTTAAATCATAGACAAACGGATGAAGTCTCTATTCTCACGTCACTCGAGATCAAATATTGTGCAGTTTATATTTAAAAAAAACATACTGAATTGACGTTTCGTATCAATAACTGTTTAATATCTATGGATACTAGAATAGAGACCCACTTGAGTTTTGACAGCTGTTCCAAATTTAATCTCATTTCTTTACTAAAAACGATAAAGAAGTCATGTTATTTCTTTATCGCAGCACTGGTTTTTCCTAATTGGTTGTCAAAATGGTGGTCATTTCATACGGTTTTTGATTAACCAATGGAGGTTTTATGATATGGGTGTAGATAAATACATGTTCAATGTTTTGATAATCTAACTGACGGACTAATTAGAATTAATATGTTGTTTACACAGGAAACGTCCCAATTTGGGTTTTCCCCAAAAGTTGACACTTAAACTTTTTTGTTCCCAATAGCGATGAAATAGGTACTTAATCTTTTTGGGAACAGCCACCTCAAAAAGTTTAAATTGTTTATTTTGCAGAAAAATATTACATGGCTAACCCGGTTACAAACCCCTTTCGGTCAGGTTGTTCTTAGACTTTAGTTACTTAATTTCCGCTCCGGTACTGTCCGTGTTTTAATAAATAAAATAAAAAATAAAATGTTATGTGTAATATTGCTCGTCAGCTTTTGCTTCCTTCTGTTTTGTTCACTGCATTCTTTATTTTTTGTTACTCTATTTCTGTTTACTTGTCATAGTGTAGTGTAATACGAGTATGTTTGTGTCACCTTCTAGGGAGCTAGCACGACACGCCCGCGAGTCGTTTGTCGCTCAGTGCGTCCCTGTCAAACTAGTCAAATACGTAAGGGACGCACTGAGCGACAAACGACTCGCGGGCAGGTCGTGCTAGACGTGCTGGGTTCTCACCGAGCAGTCCCAACGGTAGACCAGCGTTAGCTTCACACCCACATGCTAATTTGGGACAGTATCGCTACATTTTTTTTTTGTTTTTTATACGTGTTAACTTATATGTTATTATTGTTAATAAATTTTCTTTTCTTTCTTTCTTCTTTCTTATGACTAGCTGTACCCGTGACTTTGTCCCGCGGGATTAGGACGAAAAGTGTCCTCCGTTTTATTCCCAGATATTGTTTATCGGTCCAACAAATCTTATCCATATCTCAAATTTTTAGGGTACTTCAAAAGGAAAATACGAAGCCCTTATAGGATCACTCGTGTGTCTGTCTGTCTGTCTTTCTGTCCGTCTGTCACAGCCAATTTGCTCCGAAACTACTGGACCGATTGAGTTGAAATCTACTATACAAAAATAAGTCGGGTTTTCCTTCCTGACGCTATAACTCCAGAACGCACGAACCGATTTCTTGGGCTCCGTGAGGTTTATAGCAAAGAAAATTCAGGAAAAATTTCAACAGAAAAGCGGGAAAATCTTTTTTCACATACAGCACCATCTCTGATACATAGCTACACCAAACGAAATGTTACATAAAACGAAGCCATCTGGTGGCGAAACGGAGTTCGCCGGGTTTGCTAGTTTGGTATAAATATTTAAGTCGGTGACCGCACGGACCCGTGACGTAAATATATCAATTTTAAACAAGGGTGCCACTTTTGGGGGGTAAATAAGAAAATTAAAAAAAAAAGTTATGCAAAAGTTAGTCGTGTGACATATCAAATGAAAGGGCTTATTGTGAGGATCCTAAATATGTTTTCTTTTGAATTTCATATAATATAGTTTAGAAGTTATTTAGGAAAATAGGCGAAAATTGACCATTCTCCCACCCCTTATTTCCGAAAAATACAGAAAATAGATAGATTACAGGAAAACCTATAAGAAGTCTATGGCATTTAAAGTAACGTAGTAAATTTCAGATAATCATGTACGGAACGGAACTCTCTCCACGCGAGTTTAACTCGCACTTGTCCGGTTTTTTTCATTTAAAACCCGGTCACAATGCGGCCGTGGCGTCAGTGCCGCGTGGTGTGCGCGGGTCAATTTATGATTGTCGTGCGAAATGACAAATGAAATGCCAGCCGAGATTTTTTTGCGAATGTCATAGCTGTGCGGTGCCACGCAGTCCGGCCCGCGCGTCACAAATGTGGACCTCCCTTTAAATGAGAAAATGTGTACCTTCCTTTACTCCGAACAACAAAATGGCGAATCCAAATAAGGCCCGGCAAGCGATCCGCCGAAGCCTCCGAGCTCTGCGATACATCTCAGTGATCCGAAGATATAAAAATGTATACAGTGACAATCCGAAGGTCATAAAGCGGGCTTATTGGATACCCGGGATATAATTCTCCGTTTGCGAGATTCAATGCGGACATGCAATATATATTTTAAAGCGTAATGTATGAGTTTATTGGTTGGGGTTCCGTGCGAAATGAATTGGATGTTAAGAGGAGTGTGAACCTACTGCTTTTCATATAAACGGCGATAACGATTTCTACCCCTTAAATGTTAACCGATTTTGACCAATTTTTAATAGGTCAGTCAGAACAAAATCTAGGTGTATACGTTTTGGTTTTTTCGCTCTAATCAATAAATTCAGTTTTATTGATGTTTCAGCATTGTCATACAAAACTAATTTCGGCGTTATGGATCTTTAATCGATATTAGAAAAACGTATAGACCTAGATTTTGTTCTGATAGACAACCTATTAAAAATTGGTCTCAGTCGGTTAAACGTTCAAGGCGTGAAAATCGTTATCGCTTTTTGAATGAAAAGGGTGATTTTTGCCGTTGGTTCACATGTTTGGTTGGTTAATTTGTTTAATTTTATGTTATTTTGTTATTAAGTCTTATTTTATTTTAAAACCCTAGAAATAAGTTTCTGGTGGGCTAGCACGACATGCCCGCGAGTCGTTTGTCGCTCCGTGCGTCTCTGTCAAACTAGTCAAATATGTAAGGGATGCACTGAGCGACAAAGGTCTCGCGGGCAGGTCGTGCTAGACGTGCAGTGATAACATTTCATGTCTGAACTAAATTATTTGAACTTGAATTTGAATGTGTAAGTAAGCTGCTTTTTCATAATAGTATTAGAAAAAAAAAACATACTTAACATGAACTTCACTTAATCTTATCTTAATATTTCAAGATTCTTCAGGTAAGGATTGAATTTATACAGGTACTTAGTTTTGAAAACAATATGACACTTAATAATATATATTCACAGACAGACCTAGACATTCCTGCTTGGGTTCACAAAAGACAGTAGACTTATAACAGACCAAAGACACACGTAACTTACCCAGCTGATCAAAAGCTAGTGCAGCGCCACATTACCATCGACAACGGAATAAAATAAAATAAAAATAATAAAATTCCCATTTGACGCGACATCGGTATCGCACGTCCGCGCCTCATTCCGTCGCCGGGCAACGGCACGTCGCTCGTAATGGGCTAGTGATAGGATACGGTCGATACGACAATGACGATAACATTTGGTTTAGGAAAGATGGGATAATTATGAGTCAGATAAGATTTTCCAGTAAATAAGTTGTAAGGCCAATCGAATATATTAAACATAAAGTAAAAAACTGGACAAGTGCGAGTTAAACTCGCGTGGAGAGGGTTCCGTTCCGTACATGATTATCTGAAGTTTACTAGGTTACTTTAAATACCATAGACTTCTTATAGGTTTCCCTGTAAACTATAGGTAAAAACTATTTTCTGTATTTTTTTTAAAATGTTAGCCCCGGTAGTTTCGGAAATAAGGGGGGGGGGGGATGGTCAATCTTCGCCTATTTTCCTAAATAACTTCCAAACAATTTTGTTTAAAATTCCAAAAAATATAGATTTAAAATCCTTACAATAAGCCCTTTCATTTGATATACACCATTTAGGTTGCATATATTTTTTTTGTATTTTCTAATTTACCCTCCAAAAGTTTAAAATGTATATAATTACGTCACGCATCTGTATTGCGGTCACCGACTTACGTATGAATACCAAATTTCAACTCAATCGGTCCAGTAGTTTAGGAGCAAATTGGCTGTGACAGACGGACAGACAGACAGACACACGAGTGATCCTATAAGGGTTTAGTTTTTTCCTTTTAAGGTGCGGAACCCTAAAAAAGTTAATCTTGAGTGTTAAAGTATTATATAGCGATAAGAATTAGACGATATGTAACGTTAATTTGATATAATATTTTTCGAACGTCTAAAATCTATTTTATATCGACTTAAAATCACATCGATATCATCAACTAACTATACCGATAAACGCAGTCTTAAGCCTGCAAATTAAAAAAAAACCCGCGGTACAGGATCGTCTCATGTCCGCGTTCTTTTGATATTGCTCAGTCATCGCATTCTAATCGACTGAACACCAAACCAATTTCCATTATACTGAACTTTATATTCTGCTATATCATGCTGCATCTGAACAAGGTTATGTAATATAAAAACACGTTATAGTGCAAATATCAATCACAGAAATTAATTTACAAAACTTTACAACACATAATATAAAGTTAATTTAGTTAATAATTAATAAAGCTTTAACAAAATATGTTTTATGTTCACACATTTAGAAAACTTGTATGTTCAAAAGGCACGCCATTTTTCAAAATTATGTCGTAAACTATCTGTAAACTTAACATTTTATGTGTTTTTATAAATAAGAAGTAAAATCACAAATCACAGGCCAAACTGGGATAGCCTGTATATGGGTTCCGTGAACAACAAGAACAAAGACCAAGGAAAGGCCAGATCACAAACAAATACAAATATATAATTATACGACTCCTAAAATACCTCATGCTTCGAAGTCCAACGATAGGCACCAACTCCTCGGCCAGCCATTTGTAAATTGTCAAAAATAATAAAAATATCGATATCGATAAATTCACACCAATTTGCACAACAAAACTGACGCATCTTAAAAATGCCCATCAGCGCGGCGTGGCCGCACGTCTTGCATTCCGCGTATATTGGCATATCTGCGATATCCAAGAACAATGCCATACTAAGTAAGGGTTGGGGAATTTAGAAATTGGGGCGGCGGTATTTTTCGGTTTTGAACATTGATAGGTATTGGTGTAATTTAAATTGTGTTTGAGCCGTTTTTGTTGACAAATTGAACTAGGAATATAGAAATTTTTACCTATCTGTTCAAGTCTAGCCTTAGGTATCCCACTGTTGAGCAAACGCCTTCAATTGACTTTTTAACAATTCTCTATCTTTTTTTAAACAAAAAAGTTTCTTTGTATAAAGTGCATTTATAGTCAGTAGAAATCCCAGTAGATATTAAATATTTGTTTAATCAATTACAACACTGATAAAAAGTAACTTCAATTTCAATTATGGATATGATTTATTATTTTACTTTACATTATTGACTTTTATATTTTTTACTTGTATTGAAAAATCAATGCAACATAATTTTAAATTATGATTTTAATATCAAGTTTTGTCTAACATAACTTAAGGTCATAATGTCACATTTTTAACACAAATGATATTCATTAACTTTCCACTTTTTGAACTTTTCTTACCTTTTAACTTTAAATTAATTTCAGACGTATACATAAAAAAAAATTTAAGTACTAAGACTGCTCATTATTTTATAGAGTTATTAAATCGATATAAAAATCAGAAAAATCGATTTCTCCCCCATCCCTACCGCGAACCATCTCCTCCATTTGCCAGTCGACTGCAGAGATGTCTAACAACGCACAGCTCACTTATTGACTCCGACCTAGACCGAGTCTAGGAGCCCGCTGCAGTATTTCACGGCTCATTTGTATAAAGTTCTATACCAACTCTCTGCTTGAGAATCATGGAATATTAAAGATAGACTAGGTTATTATTATGTTGCAATTTTGGAATGAACGTTTTTGCTCATATTGGAATCCAATTAAAAAACTGGCCAAGTGCGAGTCGGACTCGCGTACGAAGGGTTCCGTACCATTATCTATAAAAACGGCAAATAAATCACGTTTGTTGTATGGGAGCCCCCTTCAATATTTGTTTATTCTGTTTTTTAGTATTTGTTGTTATAGTAGCAACAGAAATACATCATCTGTGAAAATTTCAACTGCCTATCACGGTTCATGAGATACAGCCTGGTGGCAGACGGATGGACGGACCCGTTAATGGAGTCCCGTTTTTAACGTGTGGGTACGTAACCCTAATAAAACTGATACTTTGGAAGTCGGTGACCGACATTAGACTTCTTTTGGTGTTTTATTTAACATAATAATATTATATCATCGTGTGACGCATATGAAGGCATAATACGGATTTACAAATCAAAAACCGTGCGGTTTTATCTGTTATTGCGTCGGTGATAGTTCAAAACCGAGCAAGAGCAGTTTGTAGATACCGAGTAAGTGTATTTTTTAACAAAAATTAGTGATAAGCAAAATCAAATCAGTTCAACGTGTAGAACCTATAGGCGCGAAATCTTAATTTTGCAACTTTTTGGATTTACGCGGTATTTACAAACTGCGCCTCTATTCGAGGCACGATGCGTAATAATAATTATATTAATTTATTTCAGACATCGTAATGCGTAAGAGCGGGATGCAAAATCTCGCTCGCGAGTCGCTACAATATCACTTACACGATCCCGAATAGACGCCCAGCTCATACGCGGTTTTGAACTATCACCGACGATTGGCATCTTGTAGCTGACAGGGACGCTAAAATTTTGAATATCATACGACAAACAAATAACGGTGGCTTGCTCCTGCGCTAGTTATTCCGAGTATTGCCAAGCAATTTTCCATACGACACGAGACTTGAGGCTTGATTGGTACGAAATTATGGAGATTCAAATTTTATCGTACGAGTGTATTTGTTATTCAAGTTTAGCGCTAGCATTATTCTCATTAGAAAACATTATTATTTCTTATTATTGTGTTATTTGAATCATAATAATTCCATTTATTGCAGGTCCATCAGTGGCGGTACATAAATATCTTAGAGACTAACGTACATATTTAATAATAATAATAAGGTTATTTCGTTCAACAATAGGGTGCAGAATACAAAAAAAGTTGAGATCTTCTAGTAGGTCGCTTTTTTTCGCTCTTCCAAATGTAGTTCATTATGTTAATAAACCTAAGAATTTGATTTTTATATTAGCTTTTGGTTTTACATTTACTTAATTTTTGACTGATTAATTTACTTTATTAGGGTTCCGTACCTCAAAAGGAAAAAACGAAACCCTTATAGGATCACTCGTGCGTCTGTCTGTCTGTCCGTCTGTCACAGCCAATTTGCTCTGAAACTACTGGACCAATTGAGCTGAAATTTGGTATAAATATGTAAGTCGGTGACCGCAACACGGATGCGTGACGTAAATATATGAATTTTAAACATAGGGGCCACTTTTGGGTGGTAAATCAGAAAACAAAAATAAAAAGTTAGGTATGCAATCTATATTGTGTGACATATCAAATGAAAGGGCTTATTGTGAGGACTTTAAATATATATTTTTCAGAATTTTAAATAAAATAGTTCTTTACCTATATATTACAGGAAAGCCTATAGAAGTGTATGGTATTTAAAGTAACCTAGTAAATTGCAGATAATCATGTACGGAACGGAACCCTCTCCACGCGAGTTTAACTCGCACTTGTCCGTTTTTTTTTTACGTTTAAATTACTTAATTTATTATTTTATTTTTTTGACATGACACTGGGTTTTTCTATTCTGATAATAATATTACTTATTACCATCGTACCTTTTGCCAGCGTGGTGATATTTTTAAATGTGATTTGATTTAAATGGCATCACTTGGCTTGCTGCTGTTATTACTATCTTTATATATATAATTCTTCTGTGAGTGTGTATGTCACTGAACTCCTCCTAAACGGCTGGACCGATTTTGATGAAATTTTTTGTGTGTGTTCAAGGGGATCTGGGAATGGTTTAGATTCACAATTTTGTCCGCTGGACAATGTTTTTTTAATTAATTTTTAATTTATTAGTAGTTGTTGATTTTGGAATGTTTTACACGGCGCTACCATCGCAGTGTCAAATTTTAAATAATATTCGAATTTTAATTTTAGTCTGTCCCGACAGTTAGCGCTGCGATCAAATTAAAAAAAAGTTTTGTTATCATTGTGTTATTGTAGACCATGTGCTGGATCAAATATTAAATTAAAAGGTACTGAGTGTTTTGAGAAGAGTTTTGAAGTGTGCCTAAAAAACTATACATTTTGCGAATTTAGTGCAGAATCGAAGTGAGTATATTTCTTGCTTGCCTTGCCTGACACTTCCGATAATTTCATACTTACTACTTAAATGCTGGAACCTCTATTCGACATTGGCTAAGTGATAAAGTATATGAAAGAAAGAAAGAAAAAAAACATTTATTTAGCAACTACTATATACATTGTGAATCGATAAATACTTGACTATCTTTATATATATAAATATAATACTACTGTACGTGTGTATATGTCACTGAACTCCTCCTAAACGGCTGGACCGATTTGTTTTTTTTTGTATGTGTTTGGGTGGCGTCCTGGATGGTTTAGATTCACAAATCAGCCCGGCAGATGGCGCTGCAGTCAGTACAAATACCGCGGGCGAAGCTGTGGCGGGTCCACTAGTATTATATAAAAAGACAAAAACGTTTATTTGGTGCAAAGACAATAAAAATGCGAAGAAAAAAAACATTAATTAATGACAAAGTAAATTAATTAATTACCAAAACTTAAATTGCGTTGGAGCAATGACGGTGAATCAGAAACTTTTAAAGGAGTTTTTAGAACGGAATTAAGAGATTCTACTCGTATGGTGGTGGCTTATAATTACAAACCGCCCTGACAACAGTGAAGCAATAAACTGGTGCGCTTTGTCATTTGACATTACGGAGCGTCCCGGCGTTTGGGGCCATAAATGGCTCCGATTTTGTTGCTTCAAATTGTGCGCGCGGACTTGGTTTCTATTGCGTTATTATTCTAAGGGTGGTGGATTGATTTAACACTTCGTGGCAGCGTGTCTGAACCTACCACGAGCTGTCTTGTGTGGTGAATAGCTGTAATTTCTACTTTCATTCTAATTTTGTTCTTAACACTAATTCACACACCATATATCTTTAGTATAATAGACTCCGCATAGCCACATGATAGATAATAGTCCTACAGAAGAATCATTGCCTAACAAAACCGGTGTTAAGGTACAAAAATATGCCTAATCATGCCATCTCTCTCCATCGTATAAAACGTGCTCTTTCGTGTACCCTAGGGTGTCAGTTTTTGAGCCGCGTCACCCAGCAACAAACATCTCGGCTACTTGATGACGCGCGAATAGTCCAGCGAGCGAGCGAGCGGCAACCTGCGATTTACAGCTCCGAGCTGGCCGACGGCAGAGCGTACCTGAAGTGCGGAGTGAGACCTCTCTTGGCATAGCGGGGCGAACCCTGCTGCCAGTATTAGAGACAAAAAGCCATAACCGGCAGGGCTAGAGGCAAGCGCGGGAGCCAATAACCTCGAACGCACCAATCAAAGCCCTTTAAAAACCTCGCGCGTCCCGCAAGTTTGGCAGCTTTTTTGCTAGTCAAAGTGAGGCTAAGCATTCTTTAGGATATTTCATCAGTTCGCCAACTAGTATGTAGAGTAAAGCGGAGAAAATAAAACTGGCCAAGTGCGAGTCGGACTCACGCACGAAGGATTCCGTATCCGTATATCGTATATCTTTGAAAACGGCAAAAAAATTACATTCGTTGTATGGGAGCCTCCTTCAATATTTATTTTATTTTGTTGTTTAGTTATTGTTGTTATAGCGGCGACAGAAATACATCATTTCAAATTTCAACTATCTAACTATCACGGTCCATGAGATACAGCCTAGTGCCAGACGGACAGACAGATGGACGGATAGACAGCGGAGTCTTAGTAATAGGGTCCCGTTCTTCCCTTTGGGTACGGAACCTTAAAATGTGAGTTGACCCAAATATATTTCCGCATTTTATAATATTCGCGAAGTGCAAGTGTTCAATAAATAACACGATAATAGAATGCGGGCTCTTCATTACCTAATGCTAACCCTTACTTAGAAAGCGGCTCAGAACAATAGGCTAATATTAAACTCATTAGCCCCAACTTATTATTAACTAAGTACAGGTAAGCAAGTTTGGTAATTTTTTAACAGTTTCGACCGCTCCTTCGGTCGGAGCGCATCACGGAGTAATATTTTAACTGACTTCAAAAGGAGATTCTCATTTCGTTTTGTAATTTTTTACTGTGTTGTGTTGGTTAAAATGTGGGATCAATCGTATTATTACTGTGATAGTTATTTTCAATTGGTGAGTTTCTTTAAGTACTACCTGTCAAAATAACTAGGCTTGTATACCTACCTAGCCCAATGTAAAAAGAGCGCTAACGGCTATACATTTTCGAATTCGTTCCCGTTGAATTCGGTTATAGTTGTTCCCGCGGGATCTTTTTAATTTTCTATATCTGTACCAAATTTCATCTAAATCTGTTCAGCCGTTCTGGCGTGATTGAGTTTTTTTTTTTTTTTTTTTAGAATGGACATACGCTGTTAGTCTCTGACGACTCCGACAACTTCACCGGAAAGATGCGAGCAGCCTGAATGGCGCTCAACAAGGGGAGTTTTACTTAACATGCCTAAGGGTGCTCCTATTGAGCCGACCTCGGACTTAGGACGTTAAGCGGGGATATAAACAATCGGATTTTTGTGCTACAGTGCTTCGGAAAGGCTACGTTAAATCTGACTGAGAAGAAGCACCAAGAAACTCAGTCAGGTGTGTCTGATAGGTGAGAATCTACCTGGTACATGCCGGTAGCGATTGAAGAAATGTGGCCGACCACGTGTGGAGGTGTGGGGACGTGCACGCCTCCTCCGGAGGGGACGGTGTGGTGTGTAAGGAGCTGAGCTAGTGTCGTCGGAGCCCTGCACTACAGGTGGGCTAGAGTCTATCGAACTGGCCGCAAGACTGGCCGTAATCATGTCATCTGGGTCCGACAACACGTGACGAGGACGCCTACGTCTGGGAAGGACGTTGGCGAGAGGAGTGTAATCCACCGCATCCCTGAACAGCGGGTTCGGGTGATGTGGTGCATTATCGAAATATCTCCTCGACAAATCCTTCATATACTGTGCTACGGTCGGTAAGGCCGTATCACTATGAAGGTCCCTATTACGCATGAACCAGGGAGCACCCGTGGCTCTGCGCAAGAATATATTTTGGAGCCGCTGTAGGCTGACCAATTGGGTCGGAGATGCGTGCGCAAAGACAACGCTTGCGTAGGTGAAGATAGGACGCACACAAGTCTTGTAAATAGTCAACTTATTTCTAAGAGACAATTTACTATTCTTGTTGAGCATCGGGTGGAGCCTTCCTAATATGAAGGCTGCTCGGTTGCGAACAACTGATATATGACGACTGAACGTCAATTTCCTATCGAGAGTGACACCTAAGTATTTTGCCTCGGTAGCCCAGGGAATGGCACTACCGTACAGACTGATTGGTGCAGTATTCCTGAGGAATACGTTAGGAACTAGTTTCCTGGAAAAGAGCACAGCCGTACTCTTTTCCGGATTGACTTCGATCCTCCATAGTCTGAACCAGCGCCCTAACTCATCGATTGCACCCTGAAGGCGTTTGACTAAGGCAGAAGGGAAAATAGAAGTTGCGTAAATGGCCGTGTCGTCGGCAAAGAGGGCATAATGAACATTATTCACTCGTGGGATGTCGTTGGTGAAGAGTGAGAAGAGGATTGGGGAGAGGACAGAGCCTTGAGGTACTCCAGCTCTCAGTGGGCGTGGGGAAGAGAACGAACCTTCCACTTTATAGCGAAAGCTCCGATCAGAGAGGAAGTCTTGTATTATGCGTACAAGCCGATCGGGTAAGCCCAGGGCATACAGTTTGTAGATCAAACCTTCATGCCAGACCTTGTCAAAAGCTTTCGCCACATCGAGGAAGATTGCACCCGTTGGGGCCCTATGATGCAAGGTGCGATGGATGTGCTCCGTTAAGCGGTGCACCTGTTGGACACAGGAATGACGGGCTCTAAAGCCAAACTGTTCGTCAATGAGGCTATTATTAGCAGACACGAATTTCCAGATTCTAACTTTAATGATACGTTCAAAGAGTTTTCCAATCGTCTTAAGGAGACTAATGGGACGATAGCTGCCAGGACTGGACCTAGGTTTCCCTGGTTTGTGAATGCCGATGACATCGGCTTCTTTCCAGGCTGCTGGAAAGTGACAATTAACTAGTGCCGAATTGAAAATCAGTACCAAAATGGTGAGGAACACTTCTGGAAGATGCTTGAGGAGCTTATTGGGAATACCGTCAGCACCGGGTGCCTTTTGGACCTTTAGATCCTTGATCAGATCTTGTACCTCAGAAAGAGTGACGACTTCTACTGGGTCAACGGGAGCAGACGACGAACGCCTCTCGACCTCAGACTCCACCATAGCTAGGTGGGAAGGGTCGACTGGACTGAGGCTAGGTGCACATTGTGCCTCCAAACTGGAGGCGAGACATTCAGCCTTTTCGACATCATCGAACGCAGGTGTAGCATGATCCGCACGAACGTGATTGAGTAACAAAACTTTCGCATTTATAATATTAGTAGGATTTGTAATCTTCACTTGTATATGTGTGTGCTTCATAAGTTTATAGTTATCCATCATTTGTAGTCAATTATTATTTTGGTTTTGACATAAGCATGCTTTTTTTCTGGAAAAACTAAATTTACTTTTCTGTTTCTTTGTCTGAACGGTGCCTTCTTATTTAAAATTATTCTCGAACTTATTAACAAAAATTCCTGTAAATAATTATATTGTCAAAACAATCATAAAATCAACCTTTTCAGGACCTAAACCTCCAAATGATCCGGCGCATACTCATCCAAGCCATCGATGATTTCGAAGCCGAGGAGTGCACGCGTTGCGCACGATTGAAATGCCGCTGCGACCTACCATCGACCTTGACTGACAGTGGTCAGGATACCGACGAGGACCAGACAGCACCAGCTGACGAACCATCTTCCTTCATCAGAAGCAGCGAGAGCGAACGAGAGGCCAAAGACGTCGGCGCGTGGGTGCACGCGTCTACTCCCAAACCAGAAAAGGCAGCGTCACCAGAATGCAAGATCAGCTGGCCGCCGGCGCCTAAATCAGTGTGGAATGATTACAAAAAAAAGATCAATAGGCCAGAGATTAATACGGGGACGGTGCGCCAGAGCAATGTGCAGGAGTTCTTCAAGTCGTTTAGTTTTAACGTGTGTAATGGTGGTGAGAAAGCTTTTGCGCTGAACCGTGCGCTGATGAAGAAGTTGAAGGTAATGGCTGGGAGGTCCTCGGAGTATACTTAATTTTCACTTGGAAATAGATGAAGCAATAGCAACTGATGTGGGCAGTAAGTACATTTCACATTGCCTAAACGATATGGTATATGATATCGCGAAAACAAAGCGACATTTTATAACTATAGTTACGACTGGTTTCTATTTTACTGAGACTAATGTCCAATAATTATTATCTATAAATAAATTTGGGGGCAATCTTTACATAAATTAATCTAGTCCCGAAGTAAGCTCTAAAGGCTTGTGTTAGCTGGACGACGATAAACATACTTATATAGATAAATAAATACACATAGGAAACATCCAAGATTCAGATACAAAAATTCAGATGACATCGCATCGGTCAAAAATATAATATTATAAGTTTGTCGTTATAACGAGATTTTGGTAAACCCCTTTTATAATTTTTTTTTTTGATAATAAACAATTTTATTTTATTTAGCACCCAATAGAAAATTTACTGGATCAAATCGATTTGTATTGACATCAATTTCCATCTTCACTATCATCCCTATCAATATGAAATACGAACAAATCATATACCAAAATGGCACCCAGCTCCCAACCGTAACTTTATAAAAGTTCCTGCTGTTAGATTTATATAATTTAGTAATACAAAACTATATCACTTAAATAGCCCGCCCCGCGTCATTCCGGGCGCGAAGGTGCCCAACATGCTCGCCACGTTGCCTCGTTGAATCGCAATAGACAACCTTTGCACCAGGAATGACCCGGAGCGGGGGTCGAGACCCCTCTCTCGTGAACGTTGGCCAACTTCCGTGACAAAATTTTTGGCATCTAAGCCCCAACAACCGGAAGTCTCCACCGCAATCGGGACAAATATGTAATTCCCTTTTATAATGGTATATTCTCAAAATAATCTATCACCTTAAATTAGAAAAATAAATTGTGAATTTGCTCATACTAACTTCACAAATTAATTTTAATGTTGAATAATGAATTAATTATATTTATTTGGATTATTATGATTTTGGTATTTTTTGAAAATATTGTGGGGTTTTAAATTATTTTTTATGAAAATAATTTCCCCAGTTGATGGCTAATAAGAAATAACCTTTGACTAAGCAGACATAAAATTGTAAGTAAATTAGGATTATTCATTATTAATGTTTATAGTTAGTCAAGTTATAATTTCTTAAAGCTATAATGATGATTGTTATAATTTAATTTTTATTTTTAATTCTTAGAAAGAGCAAATAAAAAATGCCTTTCATAACAATGAATCTAGCAAGGGTATGATTGTGAAAAAAAGAGAAGTATGAAATAATTTATTTTAGGCTTGCTAATAATGGTACATTATGTCAAGAGTGAGCAAAATTACATATTTACGGCGAGGGTGGTATATTTAATACCTACTGAGCGTAGCGAATTCAATCATTATCGCCCAAAGACCAAAATAATTTTGCTACCGAGTGACACACTGCTTTTCACTCCACCTATTAGGAAACTGCAAATAAGTTTTTTTTAAAAATTAAATTACAATCTTATTATTTGTTTTATAATTATGGATGATGGACTGTCAATATATACTAAGAATGTATCAATGTTTTACGATGAAAATGAAATATAATAGCCAATGTATCAATTATAATAGTAGAGATCTCTAGCCCATCAAAATCTGTTCTCAAGACTGATATCGTGCTCAAGTAGCCATTTTCCCATACTAAAAACAATACTTGAGTACAAAATCGGTCCTAAACGCCGTCTATTAATATTAATAAGCGCGTAAATCAACTGTGAACAGAACTGGAGACATTGAAGCGGATGCACAGAAATTTATTACTTTGATCCCTCTTCTTAGGGATCAAAATAATATTTTCTGAATAGGTGGAGTGAAAAAGTTATTTATAGCGTAACAAAGAATGTGTGAAGATAATCAATACATACATTTTGAATGTTAGGTTATGTAGGTTAGATGATTTGTCAACCACTAATATAAAAAAAAAAAACAAAAAAATATGTAAAGCATAAGTATAAGAAATTGAGATTGTATTCCTTACAAGGATATGTATATTTATATATAGGATTATGTTTGTTGAAAATATAGCGTAGGAAATCTGTAATAAAATCAGACGGTGGTAAAAAATACATTAATCATATTTTTGCATACCCTAAAAATGCATTTTATTAAAGACGATTTTACGACACGTGTGAAATGTTTTTATTTACATCATACATAATATAATGAGATTTTAAATGAGTATTGTCTGTAATTCCATTTTAACTTATTTTCCTTTGCAGTGCATTGCAAAATGAGCCTTAAACTCGACGCGTAAACCCGCGTTTCTCTTATCTTGGAATAACACTTAAGAATTATGATTTTGATGTGGGTATTTCTACATTTCATTTGATAATTTTAAATACTTACGTCCGTTTTCAATTGACGAAGGACAGCGCACGCGGAAACGCGTAGCGGCCAAAATCAATAAAAAAAGTAAAATATTTTGACATTTTTATTTATAGTTAGAGATCAGTGAACTATATAAATACGGAAAATACTGTGTTTTCAGTGCTGCAATTGATCAAGGTAAACGGTTTTTTCTTGTGGATTTTGCTCAATAATATGTTATAACTATTTTATTTTCGAAATAGGTCCACTAAGCGTGCGTATTGTAGGGCAAACATACCATTATTCCATTTATGGTAAAAAATTGCTGTGTATTGTTTTTGTAGCGATATATTATAGATTATTGACATAGTAAGAACCTATGCGTTTATCTTTAAAATAGTGACGAAATGGCAAATTTTCAAATTTACTTAATTATCTAGAATGGGATTAATATAATTATTTATCTTAGGCTGCGTATTTTGTCATACTATTATAGTCTTAATTTGAAATTAAATCTAAGTACACTAATTTGGTTGAATTAAGCCTTTTAAGAAGTCACAAACTTGAATAATACTAAACATTTCTCTATAACTGTTATCTAATTTCATCAGAAATATTGGAATAATCCGTTATACTTTAACAATGAGACCCTTTCAGCCCCTTCCTTGATCTTCCCTGACAAAGTGTAGGTAAAAGTACCTACCAAAACCGCTTGAACTCCGTTTTGAAAGAGTCTGTGTGAAACCGAACGCCCAAGTATACTGGGCATTGTTAAAAGGTTTTTGTAAGTTGTAAAACATTGTAGGTTTTAAGAATTCACGGGACAGCGGTTGTAAAAGTAGGGTATGCTTTTTGTTTATTAATCACCTGGGGATTTGACCAGATGGTAGTGGGTTCAGTGCTGGTGAGTGAACATAAGTCTGTAAGTAGATTTACGGATAAATATCAGAACTCTGACAAGATTTAGAGCCGTATCACAAATTCAAGTACAAATATAATTAAGATAAGATAATCGGACCCTGGCGGAATCCGTCTCGAGACCTTACTCTTTGTAGTTCCACATTGGAACCACAGGACCAGCAAATTATCACTTTTTTAGAGTTCCATTCCCGAAGGCATCAACGGGTCATTATTACTGAGCCTACAACGTCCGTCCGTCCGTCTGTTAGAGGCCTTTAGCTCAGCAACGGTAAGAGGTACAAGGTTGGAATTTTCACAGAATATTGTGTTGTTATGGCACGAATATTAAGCATATAATAAAAAAAATGTAAGCCTGTGAAGCTCAACATACATTGACACCCTCAAAATTGGCTGATTTTAAATCATTTTTGTTCCAGCTGTATTTCAAAAACGGCCTAAATTTCAGCTATCAAATTTTGCCTGGTTTTAGTTTGTACTCCGTAGTTAAACAAAAATATCAATTCAATAGTGTTCTGTTATAGAAATGTGAAAAATATATTGAAATTAAACCCGAAAATTACCGCTGCAGCTTAACATTCTGCCAACTTAGTTGCAATTGTCAAAGTTCTTATACCCCGAGGCTTACCCAGAAGATATAGACATCTTCTGGATAAGCCTCGTTTTTACCCGACTGCGCAAAGCTAAAAAGAGGGTATAGAGTTTAACAGTCTATGTACTCCATGTGTTCCACTGCAGCTCCTGAACTACAGTACCGATTTTAATAAATGGGGTATCATAGATGTTAGATGATGGCCTACTTGCGAGAATCATAGGCTATATAAGAACTCAAAGGGTGCGTCCTACTTTTACGTCCCCAGTCGGGTTTTAGTTTACTTTTAATCTTTTTAAAGGGTGATTTCTCTATCCTGTTTTTCTATGACAGTGATCATTCTAGAGCAATGAGCCCAATGTCCGAGCACGCCCTGCTGGAGCCGCCGTCGCCAGCCTACACCAACGTGACAGTCCGACGCGCCTTCATCGTCTGGCTGCACTGTGGGCAGACCAACAAGTTCAAGGACGTCTGCAACTACTTCCACTATCTTGAGGGGCTGGTGAGGTGGATTTACTTTTGTTAAGAGGAGTGTGAACCTACGGCTTTTCATACAAAAGGCGATAACGATTTCCACGCCTTAAATGTGAACCTTTTAACACGCGTGTGTGAAGATTTTAACACGCTTTTATTAGTTTCATTTGTAACTAACTAACAAAGTAACTACTTAACTAAAATTTTAAATTAGATGTCAAGAAATCTGACACTCAATAGAAACAGTTATTAATTAACAAAGTCGAGGCATAATTTTAAACTCTTGCGCTGACAATATGCTTAACTGACTATGCAATTTCTTGTAAATCTTACTCGCTAGGCAAAATATGCTTTTGCGCTTCAGTGCAGTATTCTGGCCGTGTCTGGAATTGGAAAGTTGAAGATCTCAGATACTGTCCTTAATATAATATATTCTCCAGTTCATGATTTAAATATCATATTTAATTTACTATTTCTTTTCCAGGAGGACAAGTTGTCAGTTGAAAACCGAGCCACCAGCCGCCGCCACGAGTTCGATCTGTTCACAAACCCACCCCCCTCCTCCTCCTACCAATCCGCCTATTATCCAAAGCTGTACACTCACACGCAGATTGAGAACTACTACGTCACCAAGTTGGAAGCCATTAGGAACGAGAAGTGCGTGTTCAAGCTAGAAGGCTTCGAAGAAATCGGCCCAAAGCACTGCGTCACCAAACAAGAAATCGTAGATACCAGTCAGCTGATCAGAAAGCACTGCCTCAGCCATGCCGTGACCTTGAAGAGGTTTTTAAACGAGTTCAAAGAGTATTCCGCGAAATGCGGGTTGAAAAACAGCGTGCAAAATATAGCCTCTTATATTAAAAGGAAGATGATCAAGGAGGAGATAACGATGATTTCGAATTGTCCTAAGACTTTTAGTTTTCTTGATGATGAATTCAATTTAGAACCCCATGAGTCTAATAACTTCTTGAATGGTCAACGAAGATTGCTTGACGGAATCAAGCTCTCACCCACTTTGCAGACGACCGTGGATCCTTGGACAAATGACAATTTGAAGAGCAAAGTGTTGAATGCAAAAAACTCCTTCGTTAAGAATAAACAAAAACATTACGTTAAACAAAAAGACATTATCCGATTAGATGATTATATTAACGGGCTTAAGCAGAAGTATAAAACGGAACTAGTATTTTCCCTGTAGTTGTTAAAAAAAACCTTAATTTTTACACCGAAACGCGGAACGGAAGCGTAGCGCGTTTGGCTCGCGTAAGCTGTGTCACAGCAACTAAAATTAGAGCTTTCACATCAATCACAGCGGTCACTGGTGTGAAGCCTCCTATTTTAGATCTTGTGAGACTACTTACGCGGGCCCGCTTCCGATCAGGTTCCGTTTCGTTCCGCGTTTCGGTATATAGAATCCTTAAGATAGCTTTAAAGGTTTATTCCGGTCCGATCCTCTAATCTGATCCCTCGTTAACGATTATTACAATGTTATTTTGGTCTGATCTACTGCATACTGTGCTATTCCGATCGGATTCCCATTATTTTCCCAAAATGTTTTAAGAGGCCTAAAGCTAAGTAGGCAACGGGTTTTTACACCAGATGAACAATTTTAACAGATTACTGGGAAACCCGAAAAATTCCACGTTGCCCGCTCAGTTTGTTAGGTATAGGTAATGCACCTCCATGGAATTACAAATCATAGAAGGATAGTTTACATACAACCACCCTGACAAAATTGATGCAATAAACCGGTGCGCTTTGACATTTGATACTATGGCAGCGTCCCGAAGTTATATGAATTTGGAGCCATCAATAACTCCGATTTTGTTGCTTCAAATTGTGCACGCGGACTTGGTTTCTAGCGTTATTATTGTAAGTGCACCTCTTAAGTAACTAGGGTAACTTAACACGGGGACCGGATCGGAATAGAAATTAATTTGAAATAAAACTGATCCTCAGAAATCAGTTAGGGGATCCGAATGGAATAATGACTCCTTTTAAAGACGAGTTTACTTTGTACTTCATGTTCTATTTTTCTCCATGTAGAACGGTTTTTTCTCTAAGCACTTTTGACATGACTAATCAAAATAGGATTTACTGTTGTTTTTGTCGTTTTTTTGAGTGCTTTAAATGGACTGGATCAGTTTCTCTTATGAAAAATATATCTCTATTATTATATCTACTAGAACTTACATTTGGTTACTTTCTAAGGTATTTATTATTAATCAATACTCATGGTTTCTATATAAAATGTTGTGATAAAAAAACACTATTCAAGAGCACCTTTTGAAAAAAGTACACGTTTTAATATATCATGCAATATTATTAATATTAAATTTAAAAGAAGGTACAAGGATTTTGAATATGATATGTGTAGGTATAGGTGGCTAAATACATTTTTACTATATTATAATGTAAATATTTGTTACTTAGGTTTAGATTGACTGTAGATTTTCTACTGAATATAATATATTTTTGACATAAAAACATCTAAGTACAATGAAATTATTTAGGTTACAAAAAAGTTATTATATTTTTGTATATTCCTACATAATATGGTCATGCATAAATTTCATCATTGCTATCGTGCTTCTAAAAATATATATTTTTTGTACTTAAAATATAAAATAAGCAACACATAAAATTAATTAATGTAAAAAAAATATTAGATATATTATTTCGAATAGGTAAAACATCACACTTAGGACTTTGTTTCATTTGTATTTTTCAATGATTAAAGTTTTCATGTTTTATTCATTGTTAAGTTTTTTTTTACCAAGTTACCTACTGAAGTAAAATATATAAAAAAGTTAAAATACTAAGAATTACATTTCATATTGAGACTCATTCCTTTTTTTGCTCGGATTCCAACTGTGTTGTAGCCATGTTCATAGTCGATATCCAAAAATATCGATTAAATAGAATAAAGATTCTTTTAACTATCCAAATTAAATGAACGATCTTTTAATTTCAAATAAACACAATAGTTTCATTGTGTTACCACAAATTACATAGTAACGTTCTGAAATAAACATTCTCTAATTACACCGACATTTATTTGGTTTCAGAAAGTCGCCCGTCTCGTTAATTTCAGAACTTGCAACATTAAATTGTTCGAATTATTTGTAGCCCCACCCTAGAGAGGGACGCCGCAATACGTTAGATACGTATGGAAATATCTCCATCTCATTCCAACGTAATGCGGCGTCCCTCTCGTAAGTGACTAATTTAGGAAGGTGTAATAAGCCTTTTACAATGCAACAAAATGTGTACCATTTCTTTAAAAAAAACAGTTGTGAAATGAGCTTATCGTACCTATTCATCGTATCGACTCTGTCAAACTTGTCAAATAGGTATGTAAGGGATGCACTGAGCGACAAATGACACACGGGCAGGTCTTGCTAGATGTGCTGATGACATAACAAAGTGACAACGGAGCAGATACCCGTTATATTGGCATACGCTGCAGATATATTCCCGATGTCTATCAAATTAGGCCCACTGTTATCGATATATCGACTTATGCGCATCGCGCATCCCTACACGCTATCCAAATGGCGGCAGTACCTGCGCGCACGCAGACAACTAAACGCGCTTGCCAGGTGCCAACCTGTTCGACGACCCTTTACAATAAAATAAACAACATGGTTCAGTGTTAGTATATACGTGTGAATTTTAGTATACGTAGAAATATGATACAACACTATAAACAAGTTTAAATGGTCAATTGAACGGCGAAAGACTTTGCAGTTATAGTGATACAGTTATAAAAAAGTGATAAGAAAACTTGCGAAGATAAGAAATAGATAAAACTGGCACTTGTAGGAAATAATGAAATATCAGTGAAATATTTAAAAACTTCGAGCGAACAGAGGAGTTATCAGAAACCAAACTACCCGTTTTTTATGAACATGAACCGTTTGAAAGGAATTTACAACGTACAAAGTTCTAAATCTGAAAGATTCTCACAATTTATTTAAAACAGAATTAAGGTTTCAGTCTTAAAAATGGAACATTTATCCAGATTTCATTAAGACTGGCTGGATATAGTCGTGTCTGGGCTTCTGTGAAGAAGCAACATTGCCCTGTTTTAATAATTTAGCTCAGAAGTTAAATGTTGTGAAGTGCAGGGTTGACCAAACCGTCTGCTTGTTCAGCGAAGTTAAAAATAAGCGTACCTACCTATTTATTAAAATTTCTACATTAAGAAGATGGCCGCCCCGTGTCTATCGACCCCGATAAACAGGATCACAAGAGATAACTTGACCGTGCTGATAAGAAATAACATTTTGGATTACTCCGCGGAGATAGGGTCGGATAGTGATATGGTGAGTTTCTGAGTGAGAAATCTTTTTTCATTGATTATTTACCGTTCGATTTTCGTAAATATAAAACTTCTTTAAAATCAATAATATAAGACAGGCGCCTCATTCGGGAACGCTAAAGGCCCGGGCACACCAAACGCGGTTACCAAAGTAGCCGCGGGACCGCGGCGGTCCCGCGCCGCCGCGGTGTGGCATGGTATATTCACCCGCACCGTTCGACAACGGCGCGGACCCGCGTTCGCGCCGCAAACGCGCCGCAACCGCGTTTGGTTTGCCCCGGCCTTAAGTGATTCTGTAGCGACTCGTAAGCCAGATTTCTCATTCCACTCTTCCGCACGACGCCAAATGCGTAAGAGCGAGATGAGAGATCTGGCTTACGAGTCGCTACAGAATCACTTAGCGTTCCCGAATGAGGCGCCAGTACCGTGACTCACTTATAGACAACGCACCGCTTAAACGGGTGGTCCTAGAGGTTACAATTTGGAGGAGATAGGTATTCCTCGAGTACCCTAGCGGTGCACTAAGGAGTGTTTTTTTGGAATTTCATTCCTTAAAGGGGTGAAAAGAGGTGATAAAGATTGTATGGAAAATACCGCGGGCGAAGCTGTGGCGGGTCCACTAGTACTTTATAAAATACTGGGTTGACTATTGGGGTTGGTTATTCATTCTGTAAATTGCCAAAGTTTGTCTAACAGCTCAAAACACATTGAACTTTTTATTTCAGCCTCAAACCAATATTAGCAACGCAATAAGCAATTCTCCAAGGACACATTTGCAAACAATTTAAAATATTATTATCTTCTATTTCAGATGGAAACGGAATCTCCAGTGCGCAGCAGAAATCTCCAGCCAATCACCAAGAAGCTGTTCCATTCACCCATGCCAGAGACACATGATGCGCAGACCACTAGCACCCACGAGGACCGCACCAGCAGGGCAAGGAAGAGAAAGCAGTTCCTGGTCCCGGATACAAACGAACGGTTCAAGAGGGCATACATCGAATGCGAGGGGGACGGGTATAGCCTGGATACGCACGTTAGAATAAGAAAGAAGGTTTTGATCAGCTTGTTTCATAATAAGGAGTATTCAATGGATATGAGCGTTTAGTTTCTATTTTGAAGATGAAACGGGATACTAGAGGATCATAATATCAAAAATGATGAACCTCCGTACAAACTTTCATCCCCTAGTTAACACCCCTAGGGTATACTTTGTTAAAATGTGCGTTGTCCGTTAGGCAGTGTTAAGATATTTATTAAGTAGAAGACTTCTCATTCTTTAAGTGCGTTTTCTTTAATAAATACTAAGTATGATGCTATGTCAATGTGTTATAAGCAGAGATCGGACAAGTTGGCGTCATTACTCGACTCGCAATAATATGGACATAACTCCAAAGATTATTTAATGAATTACCTAATTAATTGATTTCTTATCTGTAATTAAATTTTTATCCTTTACAAGACAATAATACACAGACTTCTGATTGTGTAGAGTAGTTGTTAGTAGTAGTAGTCATTTTTCAATATTTTCCGTGGTAAGTTTATTTCATTATACGAATGTTATTTTACTAACAAAAACGAAACAACAAATATAAAACTTATTTACAAATATTTTAAACCCTCCATTACTGCATGGGGCATAGTCCCCAGGATGCTGGAGGCGTATAATAATTATATTGTCATACACAAATGTAATTATGAATGAAAAATGCTAATTTTATTTTATGTAACTATTTTGAATGCATATTCAGAAAATATCAATCTGCGAGTAAGAAATAATCAATTAATTCATTAATTAATCTTTGGAGTCATGTCCATATTATTGCGAGTAATGACGTGAACTTGTCCGATCTCTGGTTATAAGAGTTTATTTTTAAAATATATGTTCTGTCCTTCTTTGTATAATATATTAATACATTATGGTCATTTTCTAGACCCTAATCTCGAACCGATTGAAAGTAGAAAAAAATACGAAATTAAATAAGGCTATTTGAAAATTTATATTAAAAAATTTTACTAAGTTATAAAAATAAGTACTGGAATAATTATTTTCATGGTAATATATTATTATGTGCTTCCATTAAAAAAAATAGCTTTAATATTAGTTTTTAAGTTATTAATGTAGCAAATTGTGTCTAAAATGAGAAAAATAGCTTACTGCCTCATTATAGAAAATAAGTATAGTGCGTCTGATAATTATTAATGTATGAATAGGTTAAAATGAAATAAATTAAAGATAATATAAATGGCATTTTATTTAAATACAACAAACCAAAATTAAAATACCAATACAAACTCAAAACTTCCCTTGACCACGGTCGGCAAATCATTAGCGTCATTATCGCGAATTCCCTGGGATGGACGTTAAAACTGTCCCGTGGGAAATCTTGGCGGGATCGGGAATTTTCACCGTTCCAGCTTTAAAGTCAAAGCTTTGTTAACAGACAAAGCAGCTTTTTCATTATTCTGAAGCTTCCCTCGAGATCGGAACGACTTCTTATTTTATTTTTATGTATTGAAACGGTTTATAAAATACTCATTGGGTTTATTAGAATTATATAGTGAGTAACATATATAAAATAAATAAAATTGAAGCGACTGTCTATAATTTTTAAATTACCTATAGGTATATGTATTTAAATGGAAAATGTTATTTACATGATGCCTAAGCCTAAATTACGTTTTTTAGAATTATTGTCGGTCTGTGTCTCTCGGAATGTTTGTTCTGAATAGACTCCGCAACGAGATTATAAATGTAAATGCGAAAGTTTGTGTATGGGTTTGTGTGTATGTGTGTGTGTGTGTATTTTTATGTTTGTTGTTGTGTATGTTAGTATGTTTGTAACTCCTTCACGTTTCAACGGCTGAACGGTTTCGGATGATATTTTGAATGGAGGTAGCTTTTACCCTGATTTAACACATAGGATAGGATTCCATCCGCGCCGCGAGCAAAGCTAGTTAAAAATATAATAATAGAAAAATATAGAAGTTAGTTAATGTTCTTGCATGAAGAATATCTCATAGTATTGGATTATACGTTTTTGATATTCACCTCACATAAAACTGGGTCCACATTTGTGATATTGCGCCGAACCGGAGTGCGTGGCATCGTAAGGACTTGTTACGCTAAATATATGGATGGTCTACGCGTTGCTTATACGGTGATGAAGCATGTCACGATGAAAGGTCACGTCCAGACTTGTGACATTGCGTTGGACCGTACTGCGTGGCATCGCAGAACTTCACGACACGATCCCTTACCTCGTGATCGTAGCAAGTATGGCACTGTGTCAACTAGCGCGCTTCGACGCGTGAAATAAATGCAAGTTCTTGGTCACGTGGCTAATAGCGGAAATTCTTTGGAAAAGCCGGTCAAATGCGAATCTGACTCGCCCACCGACCATCCCGTACAAACAGACGGTACCTTGTAGGTACGGAACCCTATAAAATGAAGAAAAAAAAATAGCATTTAATAACCGGGTAACCATTTACAACCTACCTATGAAATAAGACAAAAAATAACTTTCGCAAGTTCCTACCTCCGTGCAACCGTCGAGTGTGATACGACTTTGCAAAGGTTATCCCGTTAAACTAATTTTATTTGGAAATTGACTACAAATTTACTGGTTTCGGACTTTTTCCTTTACATATACTTTAAGTCATTACTTCTTGCCAAATTTCATGATTCTAGGTCAACGGGATTCTTGATTCTAGGTCTCAATATGTGGCATAAACGACCATATCTTTTGATTGCTTTTGAAGGTTGATTTTTTCACAGCTCCAGGAGATTGCAGACCTGAGAATTTGATATTAATATCAACTTGATACTTCAACGCGTTCTTGAGAAAAATGTCTCGATACACAGACAGACGGACAGACAGACAGATGGACAAAGAAGTGATCCTATAAGGGTTCCTTTTTAGGGTTCCGTAACCAAAGGGTAAAAACAGACCCAATTACTAAGGCTCCGCTGTCCGTCTGTCTGTCTGTCTGTCCATCTGTCCGTCTGTCCGTCCGTCTGTCACCAGGTTGTATCTCATGAACCGTGTTAGTTAGACGGTTGAAATTTTTCACAGATGTTTGTTGAATTTTTTCTATTGCCGCTATTAAATTAAATATTCAAGGGGGCTCCCATACAACAAACATGTTTTTTTTAACTCGCTTTTATTCGATATTAAATTAAAATAAAACAAATAATTAAGGGGGGGCTCCCATACAACAAACGTGTTCTTTTTTTGCTTGATTATTAGATAATCGTACGGAACCCTTCGTGTGGGAGTCCGACTCGCACTTGGCCGGTTTTTTCCTTTTGAGGTAGGGAACCCTAGAAATCGCTCGTGCCACGTGTCATTAATGATGTCAGATGTACTCAAAGGGTAATAGTTAGGGAGGCGAATAGGGGAATTTTCGGTAATACTCGAGCATGGCAGTTTGAGATATGAGAGATACCTTAGACCTAATAGAACAACCTTGTAAAGTATTTAGCTCTATATGTAGTGACGTGCGCCTAGGATAGACGATCAGATTAGTAAAAAAAAATCGATAGTCTGAAATACTCGAGCGCGTCAGATTAAGATATTGGGGGTTGATTTTAGTGTTTTAAGACTAAATTTAACTAATCTGACGATAAGTCATTGACGCCGCAGAGTTATAGGGTCGCGAACTGGTAAAAAAAAACGTTAATCCGGCATTCTCGAGCGCGATTTTTTTATTTTTTATTTTGAAGAATCTAATCTAAAACTTACTAAAAATACAAAATCTGCCGGTTTCCGCATGACCCGAAGTGTGGAGGAGCCATTTCGTCTTCCAAAAAACGCGTTGCGGCATATATGTATATATATATGTTTATGGTCCCCTACCGTAGACCTATGTGCCCTCAGTATGAGACGCCGACTGAAGAGAGAGAAAAGACCCGACGGTATATTTCTCGAATGTGCCGGAAAAAAGAAACCAAAAAACCTTTTTCGGTCAGATTATCATTGTGGTGTTGAAGCATGCCGTCAGGTACTACACGGACAGAAAGACATCAGTCTTTGGCTGTTTCCTTGATCTTTCAAAGGCGTTCGACCTAGTCAGTTACGATATCCTTTGGAGCAAATTAAAGGCGACTGGGTTACCAACTGACATGTTAAGCATTTTTCAATATTGGTATGGAAATCAAGTTAATGTTGTGAGGTGGGCAAATGCACTATCTTCACCGTATGTGCTGGAATGCGGTGTGAGGCAAGGGGGGCTAACATCGCCTAAGCTATTTAATTTGTATATGAATGCGTTGATCGAGGAGCTTAGCGGCACTCATGTGGGTTGTTATATAGATGGACTTAGCTTAAATAACATCAGCTATGCCGACGACATGGCGCTGCTGGCTCCTTCGATCGGTGCACTCAACGAATTACTTAGCATATGTGAAAGATACGCTGTTTCTCATGGACTTTTGTATAACCTAAAGAAAACAGTATACATGATTTTCAAAGCCCCGGGCAGGAAGGCTCCAGATATGATGCTCCCTGTGTTGCTAAATGGAGCTTCAGTTACCAGAGTGAGCCAGTTTAAATATTTAGGTCACTATTTGTCTGACAACTTGAAGGATGACATAGACGTTGAACGGGAACGCAGGGCGCTGGCGATGCGGGCGAATATGCTGGCTCGCAGGTTCGCTCGGTGTACAACCGCAGTCAAAATAACGCTCTTTAGAGCATACTGCACGTCTCTGTACTCGGGTGCCCTGTGGGCGGGCTGCTCGCAACGCTCGATCAGCTCCCTGCGCGTCCAGTACAACAACGCCTTCAGGGCGCTGTTGGGGCTGCCACGGTTTTGTAGTGCATCCACCATGTTTGCCGAAGCGCGAGTTGACAGCTTTGCTGCTGTACTGCGGAAAAAGATGTCATCGCTTTTGACCAGAATACGAGGCAGCACAAACAGCCTCCTGAAGACAGTAGCTGTTAGAAACGAGTGCTCAATAATGCAACACTTAATTAATAATACTTTGTCACTTGCTAAATATGAATATTAAATAACATAGTTATAAGTAAATTACTAATACAATTATGGATCTAGTTGTCTGAATAAATGAATTTAATTAATTAGGAGAACCCACCAACATTTTTGTCAGATTAAGAAAATATGCTTTCAGGATACCGAGATAAACCTCCCCTATGAAAATCTGACGCGCTCGAGTATTTCATAAAAACTTTTTTTTTTGCTTTTTCAAAAATTCATCGTAACTTATCGTCACGCCGAAATCGTCAGTTTTTTAAAGGGAGCTTCCTTGGGGCCTACTTAACACCCCTTCTGAAAATCTGACGCGCTCGAGTAATTTTTTTTTTTTGCATTTTTGACTACTTTATATGCCTACCCCCACCACGCAAACCGGCAGATTAGTATACCGTTGTTATCAGAGGCACTTGGGGCATACGTAGTATGAATATCTGACGCGCTCGAGAATGCCCAAGTAACTGTTTTTTTTTTTAACATTTTTGAAAAACCGTACACGCCAAACCCACCGCTAAAATAGTTTTTACCATACGAGCTTTTCTTTTCGAAATTATTTTATCTTTCGATTTTGATAGGTCTCGAAGGCGCCGTTGAATTACGCCATTTAGTTACCTCGCCTCCCTAACTATAAACTATCGAGAGGGATACTTAAATACAAGTTAATGCGTGACAATACACAGACCAGGCGCCTCATTCGGGAACGCTAAGTGATTCTGTAGCGACTCGTAAGCCAGATCTCTCATCTCGCTCTTACGCATTTGGCGTCGTGCGGAAGAGTGGAATGACAAATCTGACTTACGAGTCGCTACAGAATCACTTAGCGTTCCCGAATGAGGCGCCAGTCCCAACACTTATAGTTCGCTATATTCACCCGTTTTTCCTTTTTCCATGGTTAGCCGTTCCTTCGGGCACTCGGGATGTGTCACAGGTCCACATAACGCGCGTAACTGACACGGTCACGGAGATGTGGTGTGTGGACCCACCTTAAGGGGATTTAAATATAAAAGAAGCGTGAACCATCAAATTCAAAATGCATATTTTATTAGATTTTAAACATTAATTCTAGTTACATAAAAAATTATACATGTTCATGTGTGTGTAACTTACGCCGAACAATCATAAAATGTCTTTCCGTGGCACACGGATCACTTTATTATTCCAAGGATGTGGATATAATAATGAAATATATAAGGAGATGGGAGCATAAAAGTTAAATATACCACCGTAAGAATTCGCGCATCAAAGTACTTATAGCATTGACATAAAGCATATTATTGCTCAATTCAAGCGTTTTATTTTCGTTGTTATTTATATACGAGGATCGTGCTTTGCTTGTCAAGCGCCTGCAATAAAGTTTGTGTTTAGCATTTGACAAGGGGAGTAATTATCATATTGATTACTTAAAAATATTTCGATATACACGCAGAATACATTTTTTTAAATGTATTTATTGTTTTTCTTGTTTTTAAACATATTGTATTACAAGTACAAACGAGTTTTAATTGCGTAAAGTTATTTAACGTAATTTAGGGAAAAGGAGCCAGTCCAGAATACACTGAAAAAAATGGTTTGTTAAATGAAACCGAACTTTCGTTTATCTGTAACTTAAAAAAAGTGACTACATAACTTAAGTCATACCTTACATTCAGTTTTGTTATTTATAGATAAACCATTTGGTTAAATACAAATAACTTCAGTTACGCCTTACCAAATTATGGTTAAAACTGAAATAACCGAAGTAGTTTGGTTGTCATTTTTTCTCAGTGTAAGAACTATTCGGATTTTCGACTTTAAATCGATGGCATAGAACTTAATTTATTAATGGCATTTAGTTTGGTTTCGATCCTTTTCGCTAAACTTCATCCAATTTATAGCGAGAGTGTGAAATTGCATTAAGGGGCTAGTAAACGGGTTTATTTTTCAGCAATTTATTGCTGCAATTCGGGATATCCCCAAAAAGATTACATAGCCCGAATTGCAGCTATAAATTGCCGAAAAACTAGCCCGTTTACGAGTCCCTTTATGTATATCTGTATCGTTGGTATATAATTCCAAAATTAGTTTAGAAATTTAAACAACGTCAAATGAAAGAATAATTTAAACATTTATTTTCTCTGCGAATAATTTTAATCAATCACTGTCACTATTGAAATATTTGTAAGGTTATATTTTGCTATGCTATGTGTTATGACTAGTGGACCCGCTTCGCCCGCGGTATTTGTCAATACAAAATTTATCACCCCTTTAGGGACGGAATTTAAAAAAAAATCCTCATTAGTGCACCTCTAGGGTACTCGAGGAATGTCTCCTCCAAATTTCAAACCTCTAGGACCACCCGTTTAGGCTGTGCGTTGTCTATAAGTGAGTCACGGTACTGTTTTATATGTATGGATTTAAGCAGTATTTTCGCTTTTTTTAACGATTTGTCCCGTGAAATAGTAACTGGAGATCAAATTAGATTATTAAATAACATGTGTTTATCCACAATGCAATGGCATTATTTAATTTTTCCTTTCTGCTCCTTATTTTTTTATGAGCTACTAGCTGGTGCCCGCAACTTCGTCTATGTAGAATAATTATTTAAATAGCCTATGTCCTTCTCCAAGGTCGAATCTATCTCTATACCATAATTCATCAAAATTGGTTCAGCAGTTTAGGCGTGAAAACAGAGTTCCTTTCGCATATATATTATTAGTGAGGATATCCTCGTACTAACGTATACAAGATAAACTACACCACCACATTGAAGTATTAAGCATTTTTGTAAGAAAGCACTCAATAAATAACCCAAGAAATATAATATTAAATTCCACAAAATAACGAGGCAAACCTGCAACTTGCCTGTAAGTTATCCCGTCAGATATTAAATCACGGCGCATCATTGGCCAAATCGTTCCGACGGCACGGCACTAACAAATACTAAAAAGAGGTTTTTAAGGAAGTTATTTACTTCTACAAAGTTTGAGACAACCCGACGTTTTGGGAAGTTATAGATGGTGTGCTTTTAAAACAAAATCAAGTATTTATTGAATTGAAAAATATAAAAATAAAAAAGAATTCGAACCCGCCTTCTCGCTTTTACATTTTGTATGTTTTAGCAATGAAAACATAAACTATTTTTAATTATTCATAATGTTAGTGTGTTCGCTAAATTTAAGGATGTCCCAATATATCGATTTGTATATTTTTCGCTGAAATTGAATAGTATGGTATGGTAATAAAAAATAAAACCACTTTACCGTTCTTTTAAAGGAGATAAATGACATTTAAGATTACATGTGTTATGTGCTGTGCCTGTGTTATTTGTACCGGAAGTTGATTAAATTACAAGAAAAAGCGAAAAATGTTTCTGTCCCATAATACTTTTATAATCAGAAAATGTATTTTCTAATACTTCGTACTCTCCTCGATTTTTTGATGACAAAAAAAAATGTCGTTACCGTTGTTCCCACGGAAATATTCTTGATTGAATTTCCATGTGTCCGGACCGTAACGTCGAACGGCAGGGAAAGGCCGCTAGCGCTGTTGTCACTCGACTATTCAAATCAGGTTCTAATTTTATTTCACATACTAAATAATTATTAATAATCACATAATTTGTACATTTTAAATCATTATTCGTACAAAATTATTCATTGCCGTCATTTGGTGCAAATGAAACAAAACTTGAAAAATGAAAATAGATGTACTGCGGATTTGACGTGGTACACATCCTTAAAAGTAACTAAACTTGAAATAAGAAACGTCAAACTTGATTGTGCAGCTCTGTGCTATACAAAATTGAGTTTGACGGCTTCTTATTTAAAGTTTAGCGACTTTTAAATTTAAATGAAGAAGACACCGTTTCGAATTGGATCCAATGTGTAAAGGGGCTCGTAAACGGGCAAGTTTTTCGGCAATTTATTGCTGTAATTCGGCCTATCCCCAAAAAGATTACATTCAAACTTTTTTTTCTCTATTAGTGGTGTGATGTGTAATCTTTTTGGGGATAGCCCGGATTGCAGTAATAAATAGCCGAAAAACTAGCCTGTGTACGAGCCGCGTAAACAAGTTTTGCAAGTGACACGAGACTCTCCTAGTTCTGCGCCCAGTCACGAGATGTCGCTAGTTGACTACAGTAACTGTCCTTACCTTTTACGGCGCTGAGCTTGTTTCCCACCATTTGCTTAGCCACGAACGCCGCCATCTTGTTTTAGTTCCCGGGCAACTGGAACAAACAAAATGAACTCATTATAACATTGAATTATTACGTTACACTAGAACAGAAATCTCAAACAAATGACGGTGAAAACTTGATGACGGAGCGGGCATGCGCGCCGCGTCCGGCGGTGATCGTTTTCTTGTAGGCGTTTGTGCCATTTGGCCTAAACAGGCTTTACAAAAAATCAAGTTGAGGGGTCCACTCTAGTATACATAATTACTCAAAGCATTATCATAGAAAGATTTATTTTAATTTAAAAAGTCGTCCATAGCCATAGCATGTAAATTGTAACGTGATTGCTCATGATTGCACTATTTCATTGTCATAGGATGAGGAATAGGCATTCACAAGAATTAATGGTTGTACTCAGTCCGTTACTGAACCATTATGGTGTTCCTTTTTACCCGACTGCACAACGCAAAAGAGGGTAATGTGTTTATTAGCCTATGTATGTTTGTATGTATGTATGTTTTTCAAAATGTCCATACAAAACCTTCACTAAAGAACATGTTAATAAATAATATTTCATAAACTGACTCTTTGTCGTGCCTCTCGTTTTAATTGAATGTATAATAAATGGATGATTTATAATATAAAACGTATACCACGCTTAATGCGAATGCAAAAAATAGCACTGACGGCAATACATTTCATATGGCCGTCATCAGCCCTCTTCATACATTGGGCGTGGTATACAATACCACATTGAAAGAATAAAACAAATGACCAAAATTCATTTTAACTAATACTTATTCAATTTTAGGGTATAGAGATTCAACTTATAGGTACAGTTAATAATTCTCATGTCAATATTACTTACGTACCTACTTGTTTAAAAAGTGTATACGGATTTTTCGTAATTTTCAACTGAAGTAATTTCATTTGATTCTCAGAGAAGTCATAAACCATTACGTAAAAAATATTACTCAACTCTTTGCAAAACCAATAATTCTCCGCAATTCTTTAAAAACACCGTCAATTCATAATTGTAAGACAATCCCTGGCTCGGGAGATCGACCGATTAAAAATTGATTAATTGCCTTAATACGACCTGTTGGGTAACTAAGGCTCTTAACTCTCATAAGGCCCGATAATCCCCACTTTAATCATACCTACTCAAATAATTTGATTTGTAAAAGACGTAAAATGAGGTGGATTCATTTTTGTATTATGATTTGCTAAGAAATAAACCCAGTTGGTTTGGTACTTCGTAGTGATTTGAATTTGGATAAAACAGACATTTACGTGCAAACATAAAGACTTAATATTAATAAAAACACATGGTATTTTCTAAGAAATATGATAGTTACAAGACAGCGCACATTGTGGCATTAATAATTTTTCTAAAAAAGCAGTAGTCTGTACCACATTTTGCAAAAGACTAACCTTCTTGTAATTGTAAATATCATACAATTTATGACGAACACGTATAAAACAAAAAATTTATAAATGGAGCAGCAGAGGTGATTTATGACTGAAGGAGCCGGTCTATAATACAAAAACAGTTACCCATAAAAGAAAATCAGAGCTGCTGTTGAACTATTAAGTGTTTTTATTGTACAATCTGTGTTAACAATAACGTATTTAAACTACGCGATTAACAAATGACACAAAATCGTCAAAATCATTTTGGAGATCCTTATACTTGGCACAAAATACATTTTTTTACATCAAATGGAATTTGAAGAAATGCGGGGCTAATTCGAAACGGTGTCGCCTAAATTTAAAACAAGAAACGTCAAACTCGATTTTTTATAGCAACAACTTGTCAAAATCGAGTTTGAAATTTCTCGTTTTAAGTTTAGCGACTTTTAAATTAGCGAACACAGTTTCGAATTGGCCCCATTATCTACTTCGACAGAGCTTTAGATTCAAATAAAATTCCTTAACACAAATTATTTATCTTGCCAGCTTAACAATGCCGGAAACACATAAAAAACATTAATTTCTTTTAAAAATGTCATCCCCAACTTTTCCCGGATAACATTCCAAAATTTCATAAATTTCTGTCGTAAAAAGTTGAGTCGCTTTAAACGCGTTTAGATTTATTGGCGGTGCTAAATAAAAACTTGGTCGTCAGCTGTGCCGGGGGGGGGGGGGGGGCAGCGTGTTGAAGAGAAAAGAAAATAAATGGAACACCCTTGTTAAAGTAAAACAGTAGTGAAACAAAGGAACATCGCACGCTTGAGTGTGTGCAAGCAATATTGAGCATTGATAAGAGATGTTGGGTGATGCCAGGAATGTGCCAGTAGCGGCTGCGTACTCGAGCATGCCCGAACGCTGCCGAGTGTGCCCGAGTAATAGTAGGTAACAATACGCCTAAAGGGTCGGAGTTGAACTAATATGCCCTTGTCATCAGCATCGTGACGTTTTTTCGTTTTCCAAAATGAAAATAATGTCCGAATTCAGAAACGGAACTAGAGCCTTTGATTAGACATTAAATAAAAATTAGCCATCAACTAGTTGTCATCCTATAAAAAACGTCACTAAAATGTCACTTTAGTTAAAGATCAAATTGAGAGACGTATGCTTATTGCAAAAAAAAGGTATGTTCTTTGCATATAAGCTTTAATTTAATAAAACTTAAATTAGCATATCTTTAATGCTATTATTCTAGAGCAGTCCACCTTGCACATTGACATAAAGGGTCAAATATACAGTCAAAGTCAAGTTTGTGAACGAGCATATCCCGATTTTTATGCCAGGCGTAAGTATACAATCTGAAAAGAATTGGAAATAGCCATCTTACGTACCTACATTTTAACCCCACTCTACGCACTTCTAGCTATATTGAGCTAATTCAAAAATAGAATGAGTATGACACCCAAAATAATACATAATCTTTATTACTATAGAAGATTTTGTCTATAAAGACCTTTTCAATTGAATACATTTCAAAAATCCACATCAGTAACTGTTTTTGTTACGTAACTTGATCTGACCTGCCCAGCGCCATCTATTACTGCTATTAGAAGCTACTACGCGATAACAATCAGTTCGCAGTTTGACGACATTACAAGAGATGGCGTTGGAGCCGCATTCTAAGAGGGGACGCGGTTCCTATAGCAACGGGAACTCTCAAATATACAGTGTTTTATTAGTGAGATTTTCTGAGTAGAACGAAATGAAAATGTTAAACTTTCAAAGAAATGCAAATGGAAATGTTATAAAATGGTTTGTTTTAGGGTATCGGCAAGTTATGCGAGATCTCGTACAACTCGTAAAACTTTCTCGGAACATTGTTGTGAACAATCTCGCCGGAATTCCTTTGCTATTAAAGTACGTGAGGCTGGACTTGGCGTAAAAAACGTTCCCTTTCGAGTTTTACAAACCTTGGAACGGAACGTGCTGACTGTTTGAAAATTAAAGACTTTTGCTATAAACGAGAAGTATGGTGGCGAACGTCCGAGCCTAGTTATTTGTTTACATTACTTGCTGACTTAGTTATTATTATAATATTATTATATTTTTTAAATTGAAACGAGCTTTAGGTGTAATAGCGATCGGGGAAGACCGTTATCAAAAATGTTATTATTATGAAACATAATAATGGATACAGATGGTCACGAAAGCGACATTAGAAATTGGAGTTTTAACTTCTGTTAATTACTTTTGGAATATTTTTATAAGGATATTAATATTTTTTTTATTCTGTTTCACCTACTTTGGTCTTGATTACATTCATCTTCTCAACTAATATACTAACTTATTAAAAACGTTCATTTAAATATTTTAGACACAAAATAACAACCTCCTTGGCCTATGTTCGATATCACCCGCGGTATTTTCCATACAAACCTGATCACCCCTTTTCACCCATTTAGGGATAGAATTTCAAAAAATCCCTCCTTAGTGCACCTCTAGGGTACTCGAGGAATGTCTCCTCCAAATTCAAAACCTCTAGGACCACCCGTTTAGGTTGTGCGTTGTCTAAAAGTGAGTCACGGACTCACGGTACTATTTTATATGTATAGATTTATGGGAGGGAGCAAGGCGGTGGCCGAATGGTATCCTCATGATGGCAAACGGAAACCACGCAGACAACATGAAATGGGAAGATGACATAAGTTTGACGGCCGGTCCATACTGGAGAAGGGATAGCCTGCGACAGGCAGCAATGGACAATGTTCGAGGCCTATGCCAAAAGGCACATTGAAATAAGAGACGATTTATGAAGTTATTGTACCAATTGTTAACTTATATATCCATTCAAGATATTTTCAGATCTTTTATTAACGACATAAAAAAGAATTTAAACATAAGTCCAACAGAAGTGACACATTAATATCTCAATATTTCCTAAACAGTCGGCCAACTCTAAAAACTAATTATGATATAGGTACTTATAATGGTTTTAAAACAGATATTGCGAGACAAATAGGGTTTCCAGTTGACTACGGAACCCTAAAAATACTAAAATAATAAAGCAAGCAGCAACCGATGTATGTAATTGGTAGCTAGCTGGTGAGATAAATCCAATTGTTTTTTTTTTCATACCTTTCTAATACGGTATACAAGCAATCGTTGGTTCTTAACTGGCTCGCAATGACTTACTTGGTGAAAAATAACTTAAATAAATCTCAACATTTCCCCGTCGATGCTCACTTCCAACTTTCCAATAAACTGTCACTGAAAAATCTATTCTACTTCTCAAAGTTAAAGTTCGATTTGCACCGAGCTGAGAAATGAGGTTTGCGCTGCATTGTACAAGTTGTGAAATAATTTGCGAAAAGTTACGCCGTTTGCTAAAGTTCTGTTATCTATTTGAATTTATAGACCAAATACGAACTAGTGAGAGTTTTGTATGTAAGGAACACTAGATGTCCATGTGTTGCGATGCATTTTTTTGGGCACATACCCAATGGTGATGATGGGAATCAAGCGGGCTCACACACACAATACATCACAGTTTCATCTTAATCGACCAAACGAGCGTAGCTAGCGAAGTGTCTCCGTTTCAGCTGGCCTAAATGCTTTTGTATGTCCGGCTGTCTATTTGTACTCGTCTACAGGTCGCATTTCTCAACCGACTCTCATGAAAGTTTGTGAGCACACACACACACACACACACACACACACACAAACTTTCGCATTTATATTATTAGTAGGATTTTTATCTAACCAGCGGCCCTAACATGAATGACACAAAGATAAGATGGACCGTCTTATCTCTCAGTGCGTCTCTCTCACACTAGTGCCGACAAAAAAGATAGGTAGTCATAGAAATAAACGGGTTTAATTTATCTTTGTGTCATTCATGTTAGGGCCACAGGGCGATCCCTGGACAATTGGAACCACTCCCCGGGATTGCATGCTGGAAGTATCCCCGCAAGCTGACTTAGGCGTACTAAAAGTTGCCCTATTCTAGGACATTACACGGAACATTAAAAAATAATCTGGAAATATTGTTTTCATATCACGCAAAATGTTTAATTAAATAAGTAATGACCTAATACAAATTAATATAAAATTATACTCGACATATTGTTTTTTATCAGAAAGGAAGCACAGTAGACGCATTCGTAGATTAAAAACTCGAGGTCTACACGGCTATCGAATTTAATAAAACATGTTCGCAAACAGTTTTCATTGATATAGAGGAAAATCGCTGAAGGCTTAACAGAAGCGAAATTTAAAGCATTGCCAAGCTTTATAAACGGCACAGCTATTCCAATTCAGATTTATTTTCAATCAGAATATCCAGCGGCCGCTTGACCACAAACTGTACAAATAAATGTGCAGAATACTGTGCATGTACATTCGGAGTACATTTCTATATGCAGTTGAAATAGGGCGGCAACGAAAGGGTCGGGTAAATGTAGTGGTAGATGTTTTTTGCAATGTTGAAAGTACGGTCAGTTAGTTTGTTGTTTTAGTTTTATTTTTGTATGTACACAGACATTTCTATATAAAGTGAATAGATTTCTTTGTTCACTCGTATACGTTTAGGGCTCTCCTGAGCTTCATCCATAGCTATACATTTTAAAATACGAATGTGTATTACTGATCTCTTACAACATCAAAGTCAAAGTCAAAATATCTTTAACCAGTTTAGGCTTCTACAAGATCTTATAAAACTGCCCATTAGCACTGGGACTACTATTCATAGAACTGGGAATATTAGTTGGGGACTAGATCAATGCGTATTGGTGTCCAAAATAGCGAGCATCGCTTCGACGATGCGCGGACGCTGGCAAGACGTCGCTGGCGTCGCGGCACGGACGCTGACAAGACGCCGACGCCCGAAAGACGCTAGTGTTGGGGGTCTCTATAATGTATTGTTATATCAATCTGTAAATCAAATTGACATTAAGGCCTGGCTGCAAATGTTAATTTATTTATATAAAAAATTATGTGTAGATACAAATCGTTTATGATTAAATTTTCAGATAATCGTCCGATTAGCCCAGCGAGTGATCCTGTGTACAGTCGATTCATCCATACTTGTCTTATTTGGTAAACAAGTTTCTAACCTCGAAATATATAATTTTTGGGTAAAACAGCTGTTTAAAAATATTATCTCCGGTTCCTTTATTTGCTAGGAACTAGCTGTTTTAGCCAATAAAGGTGCATTTTGATGTTAGAAACTTGATTACCAAATAAGATAAGTATGGATGAATCCACTGTAGTTTGGTAGCATGTGGCTAGGGCCGTGCAAGGACGGGAGTCGCTAGTTTTAAATAAAATACGATTTTCATTTTCAGAAACTACCATAATACAAACAAGCTGAAAAAGCAAATCTTATTTCTAAAGCTCTCGGTATACGTGTAATTCGTGCATGAATGTTATGTTCAATATAATTTTGCACCGGGAATGCGGCGAGCACAAAACTAATTATATCTCGGTTATCTGGCAAAGTGTTGGAAACCAAACTTTACGTAATAACGAATATTCAACTTTACTACATTAAAGTTAATGACTTTTTGGAGTAATTTAATTTACGTTATTGATAACTTATGACATAGTTTAAATACTTAAATGTCAACTTTTTAAATCATATTTTACATGTCTGTGCGTTAGATATGACTCGAAGCTTTGGGAAGTTCTAAATGGTGATGTGGATGGCAGGTGAAAATGACGAAGGCAGCAAATCTTAATATTTGGCGTATGGCGTAATAGTATTAAATTTAGTTTAATAACAAATTTGGCAAAAATATAAAATTATTATTAAGCTAAGCGTAGGCAGTGCGAGCTTGTGCGATGAAGGTTAACCTTTTGAACGCCACCACAGAACTATATCGAGATAGAATGAAAGAGTGTATGTACCTCGCGTGCCGAAAGGATGTCGTGAGATCATTCTTGCTCGTCGCGAACTCCAGTCCGCTACCGACCGCTTTCCGCGTTTGACATGTGACGTTTAGAATAAAATGAAAATTATTTATCATTTTTTCTGTCAAATGCACGAATAGTGCGGTACACTGCAATTTTCAATGCCGATTTCTTACTCTATTAAAATCGATTTTGAAAGCAGAGGAAATATTAATTACATTTTTATATTATTATGTACATAATATAATGTACGTAGTGAAAAGAAAATATTATTAACGAACAGGTTATAGTTACTTCTATATTGCAATTTAATGTCAGTTTTCCAAACGATCCTCATATTAAAATTAAACGGACTGTAAACACAGCCGGATTTGTTCTCAGCATTTTCACGAAGACACCTTTACTGGCCCATCAAAGTACCGACGACTAAGCAGTGCAGCTTATCCGACTATTGATGTAGTGATTATGTCAAATGATGAGCAGGTACAAATTAGGCTGAAAATCATCATTTTTGTGGCCCTCATACTGTAAGATTTAAAAAAACCATTCTGATTTTTGATACTTTTTGTATTTTTTTATTAACTTAAGCCACCGTCGATGCTTTTTATTATAAATGATTATTGCATCTCGCTTTCAGACTAATTGTACCTACGTACTATCACAAATCGAATTAACTTTGAATCGATGCAAAATCCGCCGCGTGCTAATCGATGCTTTTGAATCGTTTTCGCGCGGCTTATGTTTCTCATCACTAAATCACTCAACTTTGAGGTTGTAAACTGTTATCCCAATAAATCGACATAGGTGGCGGTCAGTTTACAAATACCGCAAATAAGTTTGTAATAGCAAAAACCCCCATCTCCGCCATTTTGAAAAAAATCGCAAAACTGAATCGACAAAATAATTTCATATAATTATTGAACCTGCTCACAAAATTTCACGAGGATTGGTTGAGAAATGTGACCTGTACAGGAGAACAGCGGGACATCTGGACATACGAAAGCATTTTCGCCCAAGCTGAAACGGAGACGCTTCGTTCGCTTCGCTCGCTCGGTCAATAAAAACATTTGAATAGTAGCCATTCTTTCCCTAACCTTCCATTTAATCTGTGCGCCATTTAGTGACTTAATGCATTCCGGTTAGTTATTATATTATTATTAATGTTTTTCTTTCATCATTTTGTGGTATTACAGAATATTAAAACTTTTTTTTAAATATTTTTAGCTTATTCCTCGACGTTAACGTTAGTTTAACTCTGCCAGTAACAACAGTCGTAAATCGTGAAGTATCGACGATCCTCTGATATAAGTACCACTCCGCATTTGATGGGTTAGGTACTATATTTATATTTATAAATGTATATTTAATGCAGTCTCGGGTGTATTAAACGTGAACTATAAAATTTAGTATCGAAGTGATAGTGTAAAGTATCTTTAGAAGGATAATTACGATAAGAAAATAAAAATGACCTTTATTGAGTTAACATTCATTCAGTTTGAAGATCAACAGAAACATACTATATAACATAATAATCTGTTTGGAGACGGTTCAAAATTCGGGGACAATGGTTCTAGTTTAGAGGTCAATGCGGTACAGAAAGAATGGGGCTGCTTGCCTAGTGCATTTTTACACAGGAATTTAGTGCCCTCTTGCGGCTACGTAGTTTACTGTTTCCTCAGCTTATGGATTTCTAATGGTTTTTGCAATTGATGACCTATCATAAGAGTTGTAGACAACTAAGACAGATGGCACTGAATTACACGTATTTTTCCATATAAAGTAGCGCCTCTATTGGTTCTAAATGAAAACAATGATTGTGGTTTGGGAAACATTACTTTTAATAAGGTTTTTTCTAAGCACACATATGGTGCTGATGTTAAAGCCTTAATTATTGTATTATTGAAATGTATATTCATTTGGTTGAAAAGAGTTACTGCTGAGTTTCTTGCGATGCTTCTTCTTAGTAGGTTTCACACATTTGAAGCGCTGGTAGATTCAAACATGTGGCCTTGGAAAGCAAATATTTGTCCTTTTCATAATAATTTGGTATGGCGTTATTTTAACAATGATTCCACACTAAATGGCGTGGTATATATATTATACTTAACATTCGTTGAGTGTTACAGCTCCCTAAGAAAGTCCTAAATTCCATTGATTAAGACAGACGATCGAAGTTAGAATGTGAATTTTAATGTGCGGTCAACCATACCTAGATAAATATAAAATTTCTTTAAATATTATTAATAATAATAATAATAAAATCTTTACTGAAAAATACAAAAAATAAAAAACATAATATATTTGACAATATTACAAGTAAATACTAAATATTCTGCTGAATAAAAATAGCACCTGAACTAGGAAGTTCCTGTGTTTCAGGCGAAAAAGGACTTACGTAACTATCTTAAATAATGACATGAAAATTACAATTATATTCTTAGTAGTTAGATAAATTACAAAAAAGACAGTACAAACAAAACAAAAAACAATAACTAAATACCAACAGGCAGAATATAAACATTATTCAGAATGAAAAGCCCATTCATAAACGCCTGGTGAAAATTACTCATTTGTGAAATATAACTCTTATATAGGTCAGAGTGTGAATTTTCGGATTCGCGTCGAAAACCCGCGTTTCGCGGTTCGTATAAATAATGACTTTTTTGTGCGGCGCAGCTGTGTATGTGGACGACATACTGTTTTTATCAGCAATTTTATAAGAGCGAAAAAAGCGATGACGTGCGTTTGTTAGGAGTAAACGGACGTGTTAGCACAGAATATTAATTGTATGGTCTAAAGCACGGCCTCTCTTCCTGAGTCGCAGGTTCATATCTCGGATTCCATATCCCATTGAAAGATGTGTTAGAACACGCAACGTTTTTCTAAACGTGCAAATGATGAAAAGATTATGAAGTTGGCAGTATGTCCCTATAAATAAATCAGGGGACAATCTTTACACAAATCGATCTAGTCCCAAAGTAAGCTCTAAAGGCTCGTGCTATGGGTACTAAACGACGATATACTATACATACATACTAATGAGGATAAATAAATACTTAAATACATAGGAAACATCCAAAAATCAGGAACAAACATTTGTGCTCATCACACTAATATTTGCCCTTACCGCGGATCGAACTCGGGACGGCGAGCTTCGGATGTAGTGTAGGGTCACTACTAACTAGGCTAACCGCGTCGTCAAAACGTCAAAGCGTCGGCTAGTTTTTCGCGAATTTATTGCTGCAATTCGGGCTATCCACAAAGGTTACATTCAAACTTTTTGTCCCCATTAGTGATGTAATATCTATCTGATCTTCTTTATAAATCGTGTAAGGTACTTTCAGTTAGACAATTATTTATAATGAGCACAGTCCTCAAACAGCACGCCGCACTTCCCTACAGCACTGAAACTACTAAAAAAAGGCGGAAAGATATAGTTTGCCCTAAAAATATAGGCAGAAAACATGCCTTCTCATCCAGATTTTACGTGTTCCTTGGACCACTTCTTTACAATAGATTAAACGCCATATTAGGCATATATCCTCTTAGTTATAACAATACTAAGAAAATTCTCCAAGAAGCACTTCAAAATATGTCCTACGAAGATACAGAGAAATTGATCATTGTTTTGAAATGAATATTGTTTTGTGTTTAAGTTCATGGCCTATTGGTATTTTGTTATTGTTGTTATTGTTTTTTGTTTTATTTGTACTTTATTTTTTTTGTAATTTATCTAACTAGGTACTAAGAATATTATTTGTATTTTTCATGTGATTGTTTAAGATAGTTATGTAAGTCCTTTTTCGCCTGAAACACAGGAACTTCCTAGTTCAGGCACGTGTGTTATTTTTGTCCATCAGTATGTTTAGTCTTTAGTTGTATTAATGTCAAATAAGTTTTATCAATAAAGATTTTATTATTATTATTTATTTTTAATATGTAACCTTTTTTAGGATAGCCGCAATTGCAGCAATTTGCAATTTATTGCAGAAAAACTAGCCCGTTTACGAGCCCCTTAACTCAAACAAAGTCAAAAAGGAGAGGATATCAATCTCATAGACTGTGTTTGTATGTTTTTTTGGCGGTTTAACGTGGAGGCTGGGGGTTTTAGTTTCGTAAGGCCTCTGTCCATACGTACCATCGGCGCATCTCAGTTTCACAATAACATCCGTAGACATTTGGTCCGTGCGTTTTGCAGACGGGAGATTGCGAAAAGTTGTTTGTATTGCGTGAGTTTCAATACTGCTGAATATACTTCAGGGCAACATTACCTATGCATACGTTTCTAAGGGGGATGGGAAGGGGGGACACCAGCTATGTAATTCTCTAACTGATCAGCGATGAGGGAAACATTCAAATGTTGACCTTATGATTTTGTTTTTATAGTTTAAAATGATAGTTTCGTTTATCCGCTATCAGTCTGCGCACGTAACAAAATCATACCACTGCCACTTTATTATTTGGTTGCCTTTTTGCTTGGATTTGGCTATTTCTGTGTTTGTTTGCAGACGTTTTTCGTTGATGTCTTGTCTCGTTTATTATTAGTATTACAATTTATTTTTGAGTTTTTTGTGTCTGCATGTTTGTGAAATAGTTTCGTACAGCTGAAAATATTCGACCAATTTTAACAATGTTGATTCAGAATGTGACCAGAAGAAGCTATGGACTAATATGTAGGCATGCAAACTATTAATTACTTATAAATAAATCACAATAATTATGAATAAGACATGGAATGTTCAATCGAAGGCGAGCTTGTATCTTATGGGATCTCTCCCAGGTAATATCACATTATAAGAGAAAAGTGGCGAATGTTACACAGTTTTTGTTGGTTAGTTTAACTTTGGTAAACATTTTGTACTAGGAGCCATTTCTTTTTAAAGCAAGCACAAATTGTGTATTTTTTATCATTGGTTGCATTAAGTCGCATGTGCTAAAATCTTTAAAAAAATCAATCCAATTATGTATATTAAAGTCGAATTTTCCCTACACAGAGAACGCAGATACTTATTTTATTCAGAAAAGAAAAACTAGCTTGAATAACATGCATATTGAATAAAACAGACAGGTTCTTCAAAGGCACGTTTGATTTATAAAGATTTCGAGGACTTTATAAGATGCTTGGATGAAACCCTTTCATCTGTTGAGATGTAACGATGTAGAACGCGTCTTTCATAAAATTTCAAAGTAACACACTTACACGTACTTGCCTGAAAGTATCTTTGACGTCGAATTTGGCGCACGGCGTATGGTAAATATATGTATACGTGTAATATAAAGATACCACAAAAAAGACCTTTAAACGTTTAACCGCCAAAGCAGAACGACAGAAACACGAGGTATTTCAACCAACTACAATAAACCTAATGCAACATATAAAACCCCCAATAAACTGGGAGGTTTTTCCAACATGGCAACCTCTGACCTTACCGCCGCAGTCGTAACGAAAAGGGTCGCCCCATTAGCATTTAAATAGCCTCGGTGTTGCCACTTTATAGACAAAAGTCCCCGACGTTCGCACGAATGAGGAAAGAAATAATTCGATTAAGTAAGAGAGTTAATTTGAAAAATGTAAAGTAAGAAAGAGGCTAGAAAATGAGGTATGAAGGTGTATAAAGAGAATAAATGCATAACAAATTGCGGAAGTTTTGTTTCGAAGCTAGGGAATTCTATTTTACGCGCCATTTGCTCAGAAACTAATGTGCTTCCGAGAATTTATTAAGGGTTATTTGTTATTGCTATAGCGATATAGTGTCCAAGCGGGAGTTTAGTTAAAACTTGCCTCCTTCGTGTTTCTGTTGTCTTCAAATTATACAGGTTGCCTTAGACTAGGTTGTGTATACAGTCCGATCTTGAATTAAACAAATAAAATAAACATTTTGTTAACTTCATAGAATTGAAAGGAAAATAATTGCGAGACTCAAGCGTAGTATATTATATATTTGCCTACAATATTTGATCATACAAGTAAGTAGGTAAGTATTACTAGCAAAAATATAATCAAAACATCATATTAACATTTTAGTTTACGTTAATTATTAAACGTTTTTATTTTGTGATGGATTATGTCTTTGTATGTTTACTTAGTATTGTTTGTAAGTGAGATATTGTGCTTGAACAATAAAAAATAATTATTAATATTTGCATAGATTTTTCCATCACCAGATTATGGGAGTCCCCCCGGATCTTTGGAAGGAGTAGGTACATGGGGCCGAAGCCAACACGCAGAGGCCCTTAAGACTGCTTTAATTTAAATGTGATGCGACACTAAACGGTTATCCCTGAGTTCATACTACAGAATGCATACACGGACCAGCGGTTACTGTAGGACTATCGTAAAGAAATTAATATAATTATCATGAGGCATAAAAATTATAATTATTACAAATTTCAATTACATTTCTTTTTCATTTTTCTTTGCAACTCTAGTTGAACTTTCATCCACTTCAAAGGCTAAAAGTTGAGCGAATAATTTTCTTTCTTGCCTTGAATGATGACGCAAGAAAGTTCTGAGTACGAAAGAAGTTCGATAACAAGCGAAATTGGTTCCACCACGGGCGGTGAACTTTTAGCTATCTACCTACTTTGTCGTTTGACATTATTTGACGTAGAGATTATCATAGTTTAAATGGTCAGTGGGTCCAATTCGAAACGGTGTCTTCTTTTTTCAGAACTTAAAATTAGAAACGTCAAACTCGGTTTTGTATAGTACAAAGCTGTCAAAATCTAGTTTGACGTTTCTTATTTTAAATTTAGTGACTTTAAAACTTAGCCCCTTTCTGATTTATTACTTTTCTTTTAACCTTTTGAACGCCACGGCTAACGGCGAAAAAGCGTACCACGACCGCTCGACGACGGCTGTAGCCAACGCAAATGTATGGAAAACGGCATATCGTGGCGTCAGGGGCACATAAATCTGCTGTCGGCTATAGCCGACTGAGACCTTCAAATGTTCAATTATGCGGTTATAATAAAGATGTATTTTTTGTTTTTACAATCCATAGGTCGCTGATTCAAATTCGGCTCGAAGGACTATATTTGAGAGTTAACGTGGGTTTGGACTAAATATATAAACAATTTATGTGAAAAGCAAATAAAACACCGCAAGTTCATGCAAGGCGTGACGAAAGAAGTCTTCATTTTTAAACATTATTCCAATCGTTCAAACAAGAAGACAAAGACACAATGCCATACGGCCTTACAATGGGAGCAGTACTTATTAAAAACGCTCAATTTCAACTACTGCAATCTTAAACACATTTTTATTTACGTTTATTAACTCGACCTAGATATATTAGCTAATAGACTCAGGCGTTACATTGCGGAAATCCATATTATACTAGAAATATTGAATTACTTTGCTATTCCGCGAGAACAGTGCGGTTAAATCGTGCAAATAGCGGCGCTTGTGTTGAATATTATTGAAACTAAAAAATCATTTCTAGGAAATTGTACACGTTTTTACAATAAACTACCTAAAGACATTATAGAACAAACAGACACAATGTTCAAAGTTACTGTAAAGCGAATTGTTATTTCTAGGGCATATTACTCAGTTAAAGACTACATCATGGACAGGGACATTTGGCTTGAAGCGTGACCTGCACCGGCGATCCCTGGGTCTCGATGAGCGTACTTGCTGTGGTATATACTAAGATTTGTATAAAACTGTAGCCATCATTGTTGACTTATATGTGTACTAATTTTAAAAAATGATACCTTTCCGAGTTTCTTGCCGGCTCTTCTCAGTAGAGGATTTTTTCCGAACCTGTGGTAGATTCATTCCTTGATCTTCATAAGAGCTTGTAAAAGCCTAAATTGAATAAAGATAGTTTGACTATGACTTTTTTGACTTTATTTATGTTTGTTCATGCAATTTTCCCACCCTGCCTCGGCATATAATAAAATAAGCAACACAAACGGTACTACATCCACCACCACCACCACCAAAAATACCGCTCGACACGTGTTTCGCCTCTCTACGAGGCATGCTCAGGAGAAGTTGATAGTCCGAAGCTCGGTTTATTTAAGCCCAGTATTTTCGCGGAATAGCAAAGTAATTCAATATTTCTAGTATGATATTCTTTATGTAAAACATGGATATTGTCAAGGGTGAATAGAGCAGAGAGGACTTGAGGTAAATAGAGAGTCCCTAAAGAGTGCCCTAAAGTTACTAATCACCTTAAGGGGAATTTTATTAATCTAAATTGATCTAAAATGAGGAATAACACATTTTAAAGGCTACTAATAAAATCAGAACGCTCCTGCTTTGCCGTAGTCGAGTAAAGATGAGACAAAAGATGTATATAATTGGTCCAACTATGCGGGTGCCCAAAGGTCAGGGCAAGGATCAAACTGCGATCACAATATTAAGGGTTAATTTTCCAACTTAGTTTAATTTGAATTTAGTTAGGTTGGATTTTATATTATTTATATATTTAGAAAGATGGAAAGCTTTTGTGACTGTAGTAGTGTATTATGTTCGTTTAGTGTACCATGTTTAAAACACATACACAAAGACGCACACTAACACAATATATCGCACGCTTAAAAATAAAAGGAAATAAGTCCAAATGAAATTAAATTTTGTTTTAAACTTTACTCAACCGCGTTAGAATTGAATTTGGAATGGATTTGTATTTCACATTATTTCTTTTTAATTTTAAACGAGCGATATGTATGTACGTACATATAAATGTAAATGCTTCCCCAAACTGATTCAGATAGATATGATTATTCATATTTAGATACTTGAATTGACAATAGCAAATTTTCATTGTTATCTTCAATGTATGAAAATGAAAAAGAAAAACTATATTTTGCAAGTAGGCCACAATAATAATAACCCTTCGTTATAATTTTTTTGTGCTTCTCTAAGTTTGGGCTTATTTTGGTGACCTAGTGGCTAAGAATGTGCCATTCTTGGCTGTGGCACTCTTGATCGTTCGGTAACCAGAATTTCACCACGGAATTTCACTGTAGTAGGTATTTTTTGTGGAAGCATTTTTGTATATTAAGGGTTAAAATACTTGCAAGCATCAATATCCTTCCAGTGAAACTTTTACGAAACTTACTCAGCTTTTTTCAAAGTGTCAAAGCTTTTGGGGTTCGACCAGGGATAACGGACCCCACTCATTACCATTTAGATTGAGTGGTTAAAGCAGAATTACAATTCTGTTGACTCTGCATATATTAACAGGATTTTAGATCGATACTTACCTGTTATACATTGGTTAAATGATTGAGGGTAAAATTTTGGAATATTCATTAACGCTATGACAGGAAAATAAGAGGGAGACGTTTCAGCTTTTCACAACCATCCTATTGCCTTGTTGAATTTTTTTGGTAAAAAAAATTCAAGGAACAGGTTTCATCAGAATAGTTTTAGGCTTCTGATAGTGCGATGCGAATAACCTGCGCAGACGTCCGTAAAATGTATTAGCTCAGCGTTCACCTTCCACTAAATGCTCTATATATATAGGCATAGTAGGTACATTTTATCGTCCGCCGCATACGTCCGCGTAGGTAATCCGCGTCGCACTGTGAGGCGTTATAGTCAAACCTTTACGTATTCTTCTCCAATAGCTTGGAATGTACCTGTAACAAGATAATAATTCAAACATTACTAATAGGTAACCCATGAGACGTCGTCCTAATACAACGCGACAACACGATTATCGCGCGACTAAGCGAAGCAACCATCGCGTGGTCGCGCAATAACAAAAACTGGGTGTCGCGATAGAACGCGAATACGCGATCATCGCGCGAATTGAAGACGCAAGCGACTGCGGAGTCAGCTTTGCAGTTTGGCATCTGCACGCATTGCATCGGTCGGCCCCAACCATGGATGTCAGAAATACTCAATTGTGACTGTCGGGAAATTATGTCGATGACAATTGGGACACCTATTCGACATTAATATGTTAGATCATATTGTGTTCGTACGAACTAAGTTCGCGCGAGCAGATTTTTAAATATTTAAGTCGTGTGATCGCTTCGTGCTGTTGTCAATTATGCTACGGCTACACACATCGCGATAACGCGAATATTCACATTATCGCGATGTGTGTAGCTGAATATTCGCGAATACTTCGGCACTTCGCCCGAAGCCGAAGCCCCTTCGCCCCTTATCGCGATGAACTTCGCTTGCGCGGCCACACTTCAGTCGGCTAAACTTCATCGTGCATAGCGGAAGTACTGTCAACTGCAAGTGGCGACGTATTGTTTACGATTTCATGGTTGTTCACGATGGATTGGAGTAATGACAGAATCTTGGAATTTATTTCCAATTACGAGGATGAGCCTATACTATGGAACCCTAAAGAATAATTGTTGAGCGCCATAAAATACAGAGCGACAGCTTCGTCCATTTTTCCGCGATAAACTCTGCGGCAATGCTCTTTAGTAATATTTAAGTGCCTGTGCAATATTGAAATAAAATGAAGTATACGTTAAGAAATAGTTAGCTCTCTAATGTTGCTGTGCCCTTGCAGGGCGTCACATGTATACCTATTTATTAATCCATCTTTTATTTTGTAATGTGATATGCAATAAACCATTTGAATTTGAATTTGAATTTTAGCAGTGTGGCCATGCACATTCGCCGTAGGCCGAAGACGAAGTTTTATCGCGATAATTCTATCGCGATGTGTGTAGCCTTAGCATTAGAACACCTATTCGAGTTCAATATGTTACGCGTTCGTACCAGTAAATTTCGCGCGAACTTGCGATAATCGCGTAGTCGTCGTGTTGTATTAGGACGACGCCTGAAGTTTTAGCTTATCTGAATTTGTAGCTTTTAAGAATATGCTCTTCAGCTAGAGCTGGAAGGTGGTTTAGCTGGCGATGATTTTGTTTTTCCCGCATTCGCGAGTATTTTCACGTACCACAGAGCCATTACCTCGAGCAGTAAAACCAACTGCTACTTTACTGCCTCGTAAACCGAACAGCCATGAATCTTATTCAAATCTTATTAAAGTTATGATTTGGACCACTTGCTGCGTTTGAGATATGTTACCACTTTAGAGAAATACGCATGTCGAAATTAGTTTGTATAAAAACAAACTTAGCGCGCTTGGTGCAAAGTTTAATTTAGCTACGAGTTAGTTAGTAGCGAAAGGTGTTTTTTTTTAAATTAGTTACTAAATTATTATACGTCGAATTCCACTGGTGCGATTCCAGTAGATGCACATCATCGGCCCTAACGTGCAAGACACAAGAATAAGTGCGTCTCTCTCACACTAGTGCCGACGGAAGAGATAGTCATACAGAAAAACGGATTTAACTTATATTTTTGTCTTGCATGATAAGGCCGCAGATAATCTATTTTATCATTTAATAGTTGTCGAGTTATTATTTTGCAGAAGCTAATAATAATTGAGCCATATTTACCGACACACACAAACACGCAATTTCACACATTCAATCCCAACGAACAGGATGTTTTAAACACAAATCCCTTAAAAACCAAAGGAAGTTGATCGTAATGTACATTCTCATAGAAGTTAGTATTTTTCTTTTTTTTTTTTTTTTAATTTATTTAGGAACACCAACAGATGATACATTACAAAGATCACGAGTTTATACATAATTAATTATAAATCTAACACATAATGCTCACCTAATTAAAGGTATCCACGGCAAACAAAAATATTTTGTTGAGTATAGTGTGTAACGACATGCAAATTTTTTAAATTATAATATTAAGTGACAACAGTACATTTAATTATAAATAAGACCCAAGCTAAGCTAAGACCACAGCTATGTCAGGTACGTGATTGTGACATATATTGAAGCAATTTACGCTTGAAGCCTGCAGCAGTGTCATGCATAATGTCCACACCAGCAGCTCCCGACAGACCGTTATACAGGCGAGTAGACCGAGTCAGAGGCGCGTTTCGCCCTAAGTTGGACTTGCTCAGCCATTTTTTGAAGAGCCTGTATGTCTTTTTCCGAGGGATTCTATTTGGTACATAGAAGTATAGCTTTGAAAGAAGATCCGCTATATTGAACTTGTTTTGGATTATATTTCGAAGAAAATTCAGGTCTAATAACTTTCTTCTATTCGCCATGGACTGCAAACCAAAGTGTTTTAAGCGATTACAATAAGATTTAAGATCCTTCAATTTAAAATTTTGATAAGCGAGAAGGTAAACAAATGTCTTTTGGATTCTTTCGATACGTTGTTTATGAATTTCGTATTGTGGAGTCCATATTTGAGTACAGTATTCTAAGTTACTTCTGACTAGAGTATTATATAATAAAATTTTGGTTTTATTCTGTTTGAATGACCGCATATTTCTGGATACAAATCCTAGCATCCTTAAAGCATTACCTGTTACCTTATCAATATGATTGTTGAAGTTTAATTTATTATCAAAAATAATACCTAAATCTCTAACACTGTCTACTTCAAGCAAAGGTTGATTATTAATTTCATAATGAGATGCGATTATGTTTTTGTTTCTAGAAAACTTAATGTGGCTGCATTTATCGGCATTTAATATCATTTTATTCATATCGCACCATTGAGCGAGCCTATGGAGATCATCTTGTAGTAAAACTGAATCATTTATTCTTTCTTTCTTATCTTTGACGGTTACTTGTTTTTATTCCTTTAGCATTTTATGACCCTAGTTAGTAACTTATTATTTTATAGAGATGGGTTTGTCCGCCATGTTTGCTTTTAAAGCTCATGATTAAGTTTGAAATATAAACCGGTAATCCAATAAAAGATCTTGCAAGCGTATAAATACATATTCCTACCAGTATTACTGAGCGCGAAAATGTTTCCCGTCCAATGTTATATAACTCGGAAACTAAATCGTTTCCCCGATATCCTTCGGATAAACCTCATGATAAATAGCGAAAATATACCGTGACATTCAAAAACTCGCCCTCTTTCTATCTACGTACGATCGAATTTGGTCCGACAGCTAAATCGTTTAGAAAAGGAAATATTATTCAAAAGACATCAATCTGAATGACAGGTGTTCTAGAACAATCAATCTCTGATTTCTCGCTGATGACTATTGTTGTCTTTGACTATCTTATGAAGGACGTGTGAGGAGGACAGGGACGGTTATATTTCCGGTCGGTTAGGTGGTACGCGGTTGTTTTTGCCGATATTTCAGTTAAATGTTGTGTATTTTTCTTTGGCCCGTTGTTGTTTAAAGAGGTTTTTCATTGTCTAACTGTTTCTGTTGTGGTTGCAGAAAAGTTGTTGCTATTGTTCTGCAATAATCCTGTTATTTATTATATTGAAAGTTCAAATCCTGAGCATAATATATTTCCTAAATGCGAGAGTGAGTATAACTGAATCACTTTTGGGATGCATTTGTGACTGTATGGAACCCAAAACATGCACATATTAGCGCATAAGTAATTTGTGTGACGTACTGATACAGGGTGAGCTCTAAGCTAAACATAAGGCGAGTTTTATACCCTTTTCAACGCTACGGCTGAGTGCAAGAAGGCGTGCATCAGCCGCCGAGTGACGGCTGTAGCCGACAAAATGTACGGGAAGAGGCATGCCGTGGCGTCTCAGGCGCACGGAAATCGGCTGTCGACTAAAGCCGACGGTGGCGTTCAAAACGTTAAACCATCTGTGAACGTAATTGACATTTTAAAGTATTGGATTTTTGACAGTTGCACATACATGGGCGCCATTTTGACTTTCATCGGCCTATTAAAGTAGTTTAAAGCTACTGCTTTTATTTGCTGATGCCTCGAACTCCGCATTAGGAAAAGGAATTCTCCCTTCTAAATTATTAGTCTTTTAGTGCGTTTGAGCTGGAAAGACGTCAGTCAATCAGAATGCTTGATATATTTAAATTACGTATGATAGTGTATTCTGATTGGTCAACTTCGCTCCACTCGTCTCTGCTTCAGTGGGAACACACCCTTAATAGCTGATAAGTTTTTCTAGTTCTGGCGTCGTGGGAAGTCTGTTAAGTTGCATTAAGTCGGTGAGTGGTCACGTCTCGAGACGAGCACGTCGTATGTTCACGACTAAACGTAGAGTTGCGCAGTTGTGTGAGTAGGCACTGAACTTCTTTTAAAATACTTACTGTTATCACAAACGTAAGCAGCTCACTTTCATCTTACTGCTGAAGCGTCTGTGTCGTTGGAAGCCTACACTTGTTTTGAATGTCACCTAAGGAGATACTTTTCAATAGTAGTTTATGCAACGGTTGCATAATGATAGGCCTTAAAACACTAGTGCGGTTTTATGAAACGAGCTTTTAGCGAGTTTCATAATAAGATTGCACGTGTGTTTTAAGGCCAAATTATGCAGAGTTGCATACATAACTTTATCTACACACATATTATAAATCCTCCATGATGTGTTCAGAAACAATATTTTCTGGCAACAAGTTATTTGTTGCAATCGTGGCTGCATTTACGATATCCGGCGCATTTTCACATCACACAGTCACTCCGAGAAGACTACTATTCATATTCTCAACTAAAATGTAAATTACAAACAACTTTTTACAATTCTACTTTCGTTCAGCAAAAAACCAACATGAATTATGAAAGCAGTAATGGCGGCAATTCGATCCTCCGTCAAGACCATTTTTTTTTTAAATCATGGACAAACGAATGAAGTCTCTATTCTCATGTCACTCGAGATCAAATATCGTGCAGTTTATATTAAAAAAACATACTGAATTGATGTTTTGTATCAATAACTGTTTTAATATCTATGGATACTAGAATAGAGACCCACTTGAGTTTTGATAGCTGTTCCAAATTTAATCTCATTACTTAATTGGTTGTCATAATGCTGGTCATTTCCTACGGTTTTTGATTACATTATGGAGGTTTTATGATATGGGTGTAGATAAAAATTCTTTTCCTAATAGGCACTGTCCATTCTGCGGCCCACCAGCCACCACCCAGCTTACTGCCACTGCAGCGCTGTGAGATGTGCGGTGTCAAATTAAGTTACTTAGTCATTACATCTTCTTTATTTATTTACACTTTATTGCACAATATACGGCAAGGTCAAATGGCGGACCTAATGCCTTTAAGCATTTTCTACCAACAACCACAAAGAGAAAAATGATTTATAGGTAAGTCTGAATGTAATGTGATTGTGAAGTGGATTTTCATGTGGTGCTCGGCTTAATGTTACAAGTAGGTATTGTAATAATAATAAAAAGCCGGTCAAGTGCGAGTCTGACTCGCGCGCCAAGTAGATACGGAAACCTAAAAATGAAAAAAAATACATGTTTTTAAAACCTACCTTTCAAATAAGACAAAAAATTACTTTCGAAGCTCCTATCTCCGTGAAATCGAAGAGTGTGATACGAATTTGCAAAGGTTATTCCGCTTAACTACTTTTTTTGGTATTATTACAAATTTACGGTTTTTGGCTTTTTTCCTTTCATGTGCCATTAAACCGTGGTTCTTGCCAAATTTCATGATTCTAGGTCAACGGGAAGTAGGTTTTGATTCCCTTGCGAATGGGAAAATATGCGGCAAAAACGGCCGTATCTTTTGATTGCGTTGACTTATAAGTTTGATTTTTTCATAGCTCCAAGAGACTGCTGACCCGAGTATTTGATATAAATTTCAACTAGATACCTCCACGCGTTCCTGTGAAAAAAGGGTCTTGACAGATAGACAGACGGACAACACAGTGATCCTGTAAGGGTTTCTTTTTTTCCTTTTGGGGTACGGAACCCTAAAAATACGCTATATAAATATGTGAGTCTTAAAAAACATCTAAGCATCTAAGTGTGGAAGGTATATAAATAACATGCTTACTGCATTCAGGTTTCTTCTTATTCTAAGATCATTCTGAGAATTTTTGCTTTTTTGTGGCGGATTCCCTGCCCTCTTTTGGGGTTTGATTTTCCCCCAGCTTTTATCATTTCGGCTTCGTGTTCGCTCGCACGCCTCAGCTGATATCATTCTAATGTTCTTCGTTATCTTAATTCACGGCCATTTGCTTTATATTCTGTTATAATGACTGCTTTCGCCGCACTCGAGAGGATGGATTGTTTGATTGTTTAAGAGCGGTTGAAAATCATACCGCTTGCTCCGGGCATAGACAGCTAGACAGGTTTTTCCATCAGCTTTGAAGCGTAAAACGAATAAAAATGTGAAATAAGGTAGGCTAAAGTCTGTTCGCCGAGAGTTGATAAACACAAACAGCAGGGCTTTTTAATTCATTGCAAATAGCGGCCCGCTAATAATTTTAACCGATGATGATACAAAATTTTGTGTAGTGGTAGAGCCAAACAGTAATCCTCACTAGATGATTACTGTTCGAATGGGCCGGCTCGACCGGGGTAGTACCACACTCTCACAGAATATCGGCGTAAAGTAATAGCTTGCTATAGCGTTTCGTACGGTGAGTGACGAGATCCGGAGGCCCATTCCCTCATCCCTATCCCATCCCCATTCCCCATCCTTCCAGACTGGCAACGCATTGGCAGCACCTCTGGTGTTGCAGATGTCCATGGGCGGCGGTGACCACTTTCCATCAGATGGGCCGTCAACTCGTTTGTCAGTAAATTTACATAAAAAAAAAATTAAAGGGAAAAACTATATTTTAAAAGGTTTCTTTTATCGAAATAATTCGACTCGGAAATAAGCTACTCGAAAATTATGCGTTCGCGGAACCCATCTAACGAATCCGTAATCTTCAGCGGTCGTCCGTCTACAATGCGGGCGGTCTGCCCATGCTGCGCCTTCCACAACGTGATCGCAACTATTAATAGTTACCTACTTCGTTATAACTCAACCTGCAAAATCTGGGATCGTGGTCAAAGCGTTCCTGATTTACAAACAGGAAAAAGCGCTAGGCTAGGAGAATGACGTTCGCTAGCATGTTCATTTTCTCGTTTCTACGCTCGCTATCGGTATTGTCACTAATGTAATGTAACTGTCAAGTGAAGCCCCTTGTGTAGGGCCCTGGGGACTCAAATGAAGGCGCTCTGTTGCGTTATCATTTCCACATTCTGTTCGGCTTGACAATGTCACATTTCGTGAACTTAAATATCAGTTTAATGTAAGATCAGACCTTTAGAGAAATTGCTATTTATTTAATAACTAGTGGACCCGCCACAGCTTCGCCCGCGGTATGTTCCATAACAAAATGTTGTCACCCCTTTTCACTTCTTTAGGGACGGAATTTCAAAAAATTCCTCCTTAGTGCACCTCTAGGGTACTCGAGGAATATCTCCTCTAAATTTCAAACCTCTAGGACCACCTGTTTAGGCTGTGCGTTGTCTATAAGTGAGTCACGGTACTGTTTTATAGGTATATGTATTGATAATGTTTTTTATCATTAAAACATTTTTTTTTAATATAACAACAATATACAAAAAAGCCCCTCAGGCTTATCGGTAAACAGGAGACGTCCACCTCTATCTCTATATTATCCGTAATCTCTGTTGCTGGCAACACAAGTTAAATTCCATTAGGTTGGTAGTAATGAAAAAAGAGACCTCCTGTAACTAAAAAAATAGTACATCTCGTCCTTCTCATCTTGCTAATTGTATTAATTTGTTAATCTACACTAATATTATAAAGAGGAAAGATTTGTACCTATTTTTGTATGTTTGTATGTTTGTAATGAATAGGCTCAAAATGTACTGGGCCGATTTAAAAAATTCTTTCACCAATAGAATGCTACATTCTTCCAATTTGACATAGGCTACATTTCATTTTGAAAAAAATTAGGGATCCTTGGTAAAATTTGAACAATGTAACCGAAGGTGTAGAAAAATGAGCCTTAAAATGTCTTTCGTCGAATGCGCTGCCGAAACTATTAGCGATAGAACAAAATAATGTACAACAATATTGAAGAACATCATAATGTCTACAAAAAACTTCGCGGTAGCATATGTCCAACTATTGTAGTTATGTCACTACAACAACTTTTTTCATTTTAAATATTAATGAAAATGCTAACCAAATTCAAACCATGCTATTTATGTGTTTATATTAATCCTTATCCAAATAAACTATTTTATGGTCAAGACCATTTAACTACCTATAAAATAGTTTTTAAATTATTTAAATTGGACTTTCCATTCAAAAGATATTACGAATTAAAAAATTCAAACAGTAAACAAAACAGGAGCGGGGCGTGCACGTCTGTAAGATAGGTAGCCGCGCGGCTCAGTATTAGTTGAAAGTTGTCAACGTTTAATTTAGACTGTATATATTTTATTCGACTCTGCTTTTATTCTAATTACTTAAAAAAACCATAGTAAAAATGTATATAATATCCTAGGTAAATATTACTTATTTAAGTGCCCGCCACTTAAACCATCAAAGAAATGGTTAATGACAAAAAAGCTGTAAAGGTTGTTTATAAGGACATTCTGTAGTCGGTAGGTATATTTAGTATCAGCATTGCACCCGTGCGAAGCCGGGGCGGGTCGCTAGTTACAAATAAAGTGTGAAAATGCAGTCTTGGTTTTAATCGACCAGCAAACTAATAAAGAACATACAGTCCACGCTCGAAACAATCTCTAAATAATTTTAAAGTCGCTATCCGCATCTGTTTGTGTGTGATCACAGCGCCACAGTAAATATTGTTTTTTATAAAAAAATCAGTTAGAAATTACTTGCTGTGTTCTTAATAATTATGCTACTATTAAAAAGTATCCTTGGACTCCCTAATAGAGGTAAAATCAGACAGACATTAGCATTTTTTTATATTTGTAAGCACGTAGCCTCTAAACCCGTTTTTCAGCAAATTTGATTACTGAAGCATTTCAGGCAGTAAATTACAGTGATATTGTATCGGCCATTATTCAAATAGAGCCCACACCATTAATCTCGGCAGAGCGAGTGATTTAGCGAGAGATTATCAGATTGAAAGGTTTGTAATCGTAACATTCAAACAAAACACTTTAATTAAGTTTTTTAAGGGAACAAAATGAGTTATTAAATTGATCAATATCACATAAGTATTTGTTACAATATCTGGGAACTCGTTTGAAAAAAGTATGTCGAGAGTAATTTGTATGAGCAGATTGAGCAAAGTTGACATGGAAAAGATTTCTAGCACGTAGGGAGCTCACGCACACGTGCGGCGCCGGCGCCGACGCGCATACGAGTTGAAGTATCTGTACAACGCAGTTACTGTTGTTGACATAGCGAGTACCTCGCCTTATAAAAAAAGCGAACCATAAGTTCAATACTTCTATCACTAACTGACGGATTACCTGTGTTTCATCAAAAATGTGTTCAATGTTTAGGTAATGAAATTTTACCAAAATAATTTTGGCTAAACGGCAGGATCCCTTGTTGCCCAAGTTTTTAAATTTTATAAAATATTTCAATTTATATTTTCAAAAACATAAAGCCACCATCGACAAAGCACCGTAGATGTAATTCTAGGACACTTCAGTAATTGGTCTCTGCGCCCTGTTGTACAATGGTGATTAGTGTCGGTCGCAAACACGCTCCGTGACACGCTCATTGTCTCTCGTGATGTCATTGTCTCTACACATACTATAGTGTAGGAACACTAAGAGTTATTCCGCTTGCACAAGAATCAAAATAAAGCGAATATTATAACAATTCGCAGAGCTGAGTAATAAAAATCTGAATAATACATTGAAAAGTGTAGAGTGCAAGCGATCCCCCGAGGACTTCAGTTATCAAAAAAAAAAACAGCGTTTTTCTAATGTAAAGGTGAGAACCGACTGCGGCGCACGCTGTGCACGGACACGTGGGTTTGGATGTCGTCACCAAAATCATACGAAGCGAAGCTAAGTCTTTGTGCTCAAACTGATGTGATCACCCAAAACTACGGATCCGTTCACAGCGTGTTACGTAGTCGCTTCCCGCCTTTACAGTAGAAGTGTAAGCTAGCCACGTGCGGTGAAACAATACGCCACGAGACAAAATAATGGTCACGCTGCGGCGCTGACCCCAACACCCCGTCAATCGATTGTCAATATCATGGGGATAACTATAACCCAATTCCACGCGAACGAAGTCGCGAACTGAATACAACCTTTATCACCTCTTTTCACCCCTTTAGGGATGGAATTCAAAAAATCCCCCCTTAGTGCACCTCTAGGGTACTCGAGGAATGTCTCCTCCAAATTTCAAACCTTTAGGACCACCCGTTAAGGTTGTCTATAAGTGAGTCACTACTGTTTTATCAGTAGGTACTGCGCCTGTATTCGGGAACGCTAAGTGATTCTGTAGCGATTCGTAAACGAGATTTCCCGAATATAGGCGCTGATGATTAGTAAGAAATTGACGTAATTGAAATCATTATCGGTTTCTATTTATGGATTTATCTTGATATTTATAACAGTGTATGTTTGCTTATTTGGTATTCAATGTTTTTCTTATGTAATACATGTAGCCAGTAATCAAATTTAAACTGTAAACTGCAACATGCAGGGCGCTGCAGCGGGAGTGCAATTTGCTTCAGGCGAGTCTGCCGCGGCCGGATCGCGGCGGTCGTCCTTTGACACGATTAACAACTCGTTAACTAGATTCTAATCGGATTTGGTAGCAAAGGATCCTGAAACATGATAGAGTTACTCAGAAAGCTAAAAAGGAATTTTAATGACGTGCTATTAACATTAAATAAGTCATCATGACCATTTCAGCCAAAATACGTCCACTGCTGGATATATGCCTCCAAGGATCGCCACAACGACCGGTCACCACTCCACCGTGTGGGTGGTCTACCCACGCTGCGCCTGCCAGTACGCGGTTGCCACTCAAGAACTCTTTGGCCCCACCGGCCATCTGTTCTCCGAGCAATGTGCCCCGCCCACTGCCACTTTAGCAATTCTTTGGGCTATGTCGGTAACTCATGATCTTTTGCGGACCTCATTTCTAATTCGATCTCGCAGCGATACTCCAATCATCGCTACATCGCCTTTTGGGTGACCTTGAGCCTTCTTATGAGGCCCATAGTGGGCCTCATAAGAACACATTTCAGTGTCGTAAGTCATCACCGGCAGCATACACTAGTCAAAAACTTTTATCGTGAGACACTGCGGCATATTTAATAAATAAATCAGGGGTCTATCTTCACACAAATCGATCTAGTCCGAAAGTAAGCTCTAAAGGCTTGTGTTATGGGTACTAGACGACGATAAACGATATACATACTTATATACATAAATAAATACTTAAATAGATAGGAAACATCCAAAACTCGGGAACAAACATTCGTGCTCATCACGCAAATATTTGCCCTTACGGGGATCGAACCCGGGATCGCTAGCTTTGGAGGCAGGGTCACTACCAACTAGGCTAACCGCTAAGATATGGCGTAACTTCCCGAACGCTGCCCAGCCGAGTCGGTTTCGATGAATTTAAGTCAATTTAAAACATATAATTTATAACACGTGTCTATTTCTTTATCGAATCAAAATTAGGAGCTATTTGAAGGTACAGTCTGTTCATTTTAACTTGTCTGATTTGATGATCAATATAGCAGCTAAGCTAAGCTTCTGAGCTCGGTTTAAACTGTAGTTTCCTTCGTCTACGTTGTTATAGCCGGCTGTAACCACAGCAGTAATAATAAACAGGTTAAACGCAGCGTCCTCTCAACATGGTGGACTATCTGTATGGGCGATGGGCTGATCGCCTGTCATCATACTGTTGATCATACCATCTTAGGACTAGTTAATCGAACGTGGCCGCAAGTAGTCTTGTGGCTCTGCCCACCCCATTAGGGATTTCGGGCGTGATGCTATGTACGTATGTATGTAAACGCAGCGCAATAAGAAGTCATATTTGTTCAGAAAATAAGGTAAGGATGAACAGACTTTACCCGTACTGTTTTAGACTGAGACTGACGAGGGATAACTAATATGATAAATAAACAGTAAGCGAGTATGGACAATGAGTGGATTTGGCACAGATTTTAGGAAAAAATATATCTCTTTTTATCGGGGTTGGAGGTTCTAGTTTCGGTGCCTCGTCCAACTTTCTTCTTTTCCGTCTATATGCCGTTAGAGTAAATAGACATTTTCTGGAAAATCGCGTTCCATATTTTGTCAAGTGAAAGTCCATCAACAATAAAAAAAACCAGACAACGCGAGTTAAACTCGCGTGAAGAGGGTTCCGTGATTATATGAAATTTCCTATGTTACTTTAAATACCACAGACTTCTTATAATTTTTTCTGTAATCTATTAGGTAGAAGAACTATTTACTGTATTTTTTCAAAATTTTAGGTCTAGTAGTTTCGAAGATAAGTGGGGAATGGTAAATTTTTGTCAACCATGTATCTTAAAATTATAAAAAAAATACGTATTTAAGATCCTCATAATGAGTTCATTTTGTCACACGCCATAGTATGCAAACTTTTTTGTTAATTTCCTAGTTTACCCCACTAAAGTGGTCCAGTTTAAAATCACCCACTTACATATGTGTACTAAATTTCAACTGTATCAGTTCAGTAGATTCGGAGAAAATTGGCTGTGACAGACGGACAGACAGACACACGACTGATCCTATAAGGGTTCCGTTTTATTCCTTTTGATGTACGGAACCCTAAAAAACTTCATCACATATCATTATTAACTAAGTACCATTTTAATAAACCGAATTGTAAGTCATCGTAGTTAAACTCTTTACTTGCCACGTAGCGCTTCGAGCTATGCTCGATGCTATGAGCTGCCGCTTTTTAGCAGAAACAGAACTCGGTTATAGGGTCCTTGGCAACGATAGTGTTGCTGACACTCCCAGTAATTCCCATATGTTTGTGTGTCACTAGTACTAATACGTAATTAGGTTACGTGATGGATGAATAATTTCATAATCGCGTCGCGAATGTTGGGGCGATAAATCCACTTGAAGCAAAGCTTGGCATTCCGCTAACAGTGGAGTCGGCACCAGCAGGACATTTATAGAAAACATAAAGTTAAAAAGGAATACCCGACTACAACTTTTAATTTATAATGTTAAAAATACCATCTTAATTAAAAGTACCAACCTATATACAGCGTGTAAATTACATACGGGCGTATATTTCAATGACGATCAAGTTATGTATGCAACTCGGCATAATTTCGCCCTAAAACACACGTGCGATCTTATTATGAAACTCGCAAAGCTCGTTTCATAAAACTGCACTAGTGTTTAAGGCCTATCATTATGCAACCGTTGTATAAACTACTATTATTTTATATGGTTTCTTCAGGAGATTTTTTTTAAATTACTGCGATGAAATTTCAGCCATTTACGCGGCTGTTTAATTATTTCTTTGCCTTAAGCTAAAAAAAGAAAAATAAAGTGACAGTTCCAGCTCTATTATGCATTCTGTGGTTGAGTTGACAGCTCATTGTTATCAAACCACTGAGAAACTCACAACCACAGAATACATAATAGAGGAAATGTCACTTTCTTCTTCTTTTTTTAGCTTAAGGCAAATACCAATCGTACTAAGGTAACAAAATGTTGCTTTGTTTTGTCACTGGGTCAACTGTAACTGGGGTTACAATAGCAAACGTCAAACTCGATTGTGTATAACACAAAGCTGCCTAAATTGAGTTTGACGTTTCTTATTTAAAGTTTACGATTTTTACCGAAAAGTTTCGAATTGGCCCCACTTTTTATTTAACCCTTATCCGGGCAGAGGCGTTTTATAAACCACATTACCTACTTATATTTAGAATTTCATCCTTAGTATGATGTAAATTCGATAGTTTTTAAGTAAAAAAATAAATAGCTTTTAAATGGTTCCCTAGTAAGTGATAAACATTGAACTATATTTTAATTTTACGAAGCATATAATGTATGTACGGTATGGGTTAATGTAAACTTCGCTACGTAAGATAATGAGAGAGCAAAGCGATTTGTATCAGTTAGGAAATATCGGATAGGAACCCTGTACGTGTACATGTCCCTTTATTACTCTACGAAGGCAGAGGAGTTTGCACGAATCAAGATCGGAATCACCCTGAGGGTCGAGCCGTTGGCTTTCCGACACAATGTGAATTTTAAGCGAGATGTGATGAGAGTGCCGACTGAAAATTGAAGACCGAAGTAATTACTGTGTTTCGGCGATTTCGCAGCCGACTTCCTGACACACAACGTGCTAGTTTGAAATGATTGCTCGTTAGCTTGTTTCGTTAAAGTATTTATGTATGTGATAAAGATTATTTTGTTAAACCCGCTTCGAGCGTCCAGTGGCGCCCTCATTAGAATTATTATACTGTTAATAGAATTATTATAGCTGCCTTTCCCGTTTTAACTAAAGCAGGAAAAGTAATGAATATTAAGCTTTATTCAATAGCATATAAATTATGTATTAATTTGTGCGAAACTTGTGTGGCCCCAACACTGATGATGGGGGAGCCACTGGACGCACAACGCATCCATTAATGTGTTGTACACTCTCACGTTGTCTCACGCTCACACAAGCTAGTGCAATATACTTACTGTGCGATTGATTTAGAATGTTTAACAGCTAGCCTTCTGTAGCATGCATGCACTGTGTCGGTATAAATTGCGCTGACATGAGATTTACTCGTATAACGTTGCGTAGATAGCTGACTGCACGAGATACGTATAATTATATACGGTGCGTTTTAGCTAAGTATTCTGAACAGCTCTGAGCGAGCAAACGTTCGTTCAGTGCATAAATGAAAACACTTGAGCGAGCGATAATAATATAATGAGGTTTAAATGATATATTATGAAAGTAAATGTAAACAAAAGCATATTACAGAAAAAAGCAGACTATTCATTTTTATTTGATTAGGTACCGGTCAAAATTAGTGAAAAACATATAGGTATTGTTTTTTAGTTCTGATATTAGTTTTTTGGACATCCTCATCAAAATGTCACACATTTTGATCGGTCTAACGACAGCTGTGACGTCATAGCTGATGTGTTTTCCATTTTAAAAGCAGTGTTTTTGAACAATGACTTTTCAAAGCTTCATAACTCATAAAATAATCAACATAAAAATGTTTCGCGTACACAGATCGGTTTCTATTACTCAGCACTTTCCAATACAAGATGAAAAGAAATATGCATCTTCCCTGCTCGCTCGCTCATTCATTCAGTGAAAACAACGTCAGGCGAGCGAGCAGTTTGCTCTGAGCATTCGCTCGGCGGTCGACGTGCTCGGTTGGTGTCCGATCTTTTCCTGAATTATCTGCGAACAACTTGGAGTTTTCTTTATAACTACTATTTTTTATTACCAACTTCAACAAATCTTCAAATACTTGTTCATTCACTCTGCAGAAATTGTGAAAGCTTCCATCTTCGGAATAATTGCTCAGCTCAGTTTATTTATTTTATTTTATTTATTTATTCATATACATATAATCAAAATGTAACATAACAGGTTTAAATCTAAATCCCCGTTTCTTCTCCATGACTATCTCTTTCGTCGGCACTGGTGTGAGAGAGACGCACTTAGAGATAAGACGGTCTATCTTATCTTTGTGTCATTCATATTAGGGCCGCTGATAAGCGAAATCAATTGTACCCCAATTGTACCCTGTAATCATTTTAATTCAATTTCGATGGACACAATGAATACTCAACACCAGCTTACTTCCTGATTGAATACTGGGTAAGCTGAAGATAAAATATTTATGAAAAACGTAATTTTTATTTGCCTCTGGCAACACCGACCGCGATTAAAAAGCTGGCAGCCCAAGCGTGTGGCGCAATTTATTAAATTGTGATGCGGAAATTTATGTATTTAATTTTAATGTTATCAATATGGATTGGGAATTTAACAATATAACTTCGGCAACATTTTACCTCCAAAATCGTATTTACAGGCTTAAAGTACGGTTCTCTGGGTTTGGGTCTTCAAAAATGTTTTTCTAGGGTTAATCGACACTATGAACTCGTCTATTTTGCTCTTTAAATTAAAAAAAGAACGTTCCGTCATAGAATGCTTTTAGCGTAAGTACGCTTTCAGAATATACAGGGAATATAATATATACTTATGCTTTTAAAAACGTGCAATACCTACCAATGATTACGGTTCAGTTGAGTTGTCAACAGTCGGTTTGCTATGAAAAATACATATATTACTATTATATTATACTATTAGCTATACATCATTTTTAATCGTATCCAGTTTAATTCTGTTTTTGCGCTATGTTGAGTGCCGGATAAAACGGATATACGCGCGATTACGTTGATCCGGCCGGTTAGTAGGTCAACCGGAAAATAAACCGGTATTACTTTGAAATATTGTATGCATTATGGAGTTATGCCAAGCTTGTGTGATGTCAAGGATTCAACGAAAGATACGAGACTAAATTCAATAGAATTTTATCTTTTTGTAGATGGCGGGATAGTTACGAGGACTGTGAACCAACGGCAAACATCACCCTGTTCATACAAAAGGCGATAACCATTTCCACCCCTTAAATTTTAACCGATTTTGGCCATATTTTGATAGGTTATCAGTCAGAATAAAATCAAGGCTAATACGACTAGAAATAAGCACGGCTTTACTCACGATTTATTGTCAGAAATAGTCCGACATGTTTCCGCCGTTTAAAGCCGTGCTTATTTCTAGTCTTAGTAATGTCTCACGAAAGTTTTAATCTGATCAAGGCTAATACATTTTTTGAATAAAGATCAACAATCATAACCGGCGAAATTAGTTTTGTATGAGAATAATAAAACTGAATTTATTGGTTAAAGTGAAAAAAACAACAGATAGACATGACGAATCCATAAGGGTTCCATTTTTTGCCATTTGGCTACGGAACCCTAAAAACGTTCTGACTGCCAACCTAACAAAAATTGGTGAACCTCCGTTAACATTTAAGGGGTGGAAATCGTTATCGCCTTTTGTATGAAAAGCCGTAGTTGTATCTTTCAGTTAGTGCATGGAGCATAATGTCGAATAACCTTAGATAAGTACGTCGTTTCCTCCCGGATGAAAATTCGTAAGCTGATTTGAACTGAATATGATCCTGTAAGTAATGAAAAAAATCAGCTAGCAGTATTCCGAGGGAAAACTCGTCAGCTGGTGCATTTAAACAGGCGATAGATGCTCCCGTCTGGCTCCTGCGTTACTACTTTCAGGGCAACAGCTGACGATCCTTCCACCGCGATAGAGCCAGCTGACGATTTGATTTATTAACAACAGCATATAGACTATCATCTGACAAATAATCAATCAGGAGGCGATGGCAAAACAAATGATTGGTCCCTGGCTCGGGTACTATTAAGACTCTCTGATCAGGTTGGTACTGGGATGTGATTCTCTTTAATAAAACTTCATTCATGAACTCGCCGGCCAGCCAAACTTGATCTGTCAGTGCGTATAAACTACATGATTGTGCGTGTTTTCGACATTGGTCGTATTTAGACTCAGCCGGCGACGGATGTGAGTACGTAACTCCGCATAATATGAGAGACGAGATTTGTTAGAGCTGTTAGAGATGGTAGCGACACGCTAGCGAGGTTCCCATCCCACTCTTTCGCACGATGCGTAATGCGTAAGAGTGGGATGCGAGCCTCGCTCACGAGCCGCAACAATATCGCTTGGACGTTCCCGAATAGGGGCCCTGTAGAATTACTACCGGATAATAGTGCAAGTTTTGCCCACAACTATACGGACAATGTGACTGAAACACACAGAAAGAAAATAAAAAACTTCGGAAAATACTGTGTTATCTGAATAATATTGTACTTGTATTAGGGTTTATATCATTTAAGCTCATAGCTAAGCTATTTATGAAACTTACCAAACAAAAACATAGGTAAGTATATAAACATTTTATACGTGCAATATTTTACACGCAAGTTCTATAATTATTCCAAATTTCAAGTTCGTTACATTTGTATTTGCTGAGATGTACGGGTGTGACATACAGACACATAGAAAGACAGACTCGGTGGCTTTCAATCCCGGCTCGTACGATCTTAGCGAAACTACACGAGTGACGTCATTCAGATTTCGTAAACCGTATTGCCCTTTGGCGCTTAGAGCGCTTACGCACTACGTCCGATCCGTATCCGTAAGATACGGTCCGGGGTGGCCGTAGAACTGTTTCTATGGTAGGTTACGCACTACGTCCGGCTTCCGTCATCCGTCATTCGATCCGAGATGTTAACATTCGTATTTTCACGAATACGGATCGGATACGGAAAGGACGTAGTGCGTAAGCGCTCTTAGAATTCCTGTCTCTTATTTCATGTTCCTATTCTCATCTGCCCAGCAGTGGGTCGTACACCGTCAAATGTAAACCACAAAATATTCACGCCATGTTAGCGATTTATGGCCGCGTGTAGTCCATGCGCGATTTACGACCCGACATAAAAGGCATACCTATCGGTAAATGTTATGCCTTCCCGATCTTTATGCGCGCATTTTCTTAAACGAAAACTATAGCGTAAAAATACCTACTAGAGGCTGTGTTTGTATGAGGTTTATTTGGGAAATTATATAACAAGAATGTATATGTAATTTGCGGATAATTTCAAGGATTCAAAAGTTTAGGCAAACAGACAGACGGCCCAGTTGGGGACGGAGGTAGGAGATGAAGGATCACATCATAGGTAAAGGGATAAGTTGCTTCCACTATCATTATTTTTATTTAGCTGTCCCCCGCGGTTTTGTTCAGTATTTCATGGGTACTTTTTATACACAGAACCCTAATTCTGTTTCTATGTAAAATAAAAGGACCGGCTACCCGGCAACCGGGTCATGTGAAAACTAGAATGTTTACAGGATAGCCGGCGCCGGCTACCCGGCAACCGGGACGTGTATAAAGGCACTTACCGAGTTTCTTGCCGGCTCTTCTCACTAGAGGTTTTTTCTTGAGAGCTTGTAAAAGCCTAAATTGAATACAGATAGTTTGACTTTGACTTTTATTGCCATACAAGAGAATAGTTTAGGCTTATAAATAAATTGAACGACTATATTGATGATGCTGTAGAGTCTACTTTTGATACAAACAATATTAATAAACAAGAACCTTAAATCGCAAACATGTTGATTCGGGCTGGGTCCTCCAACTGGGCCGGCAATCTCTTATCGCCGACAATGGCCCATTGTGACGTCACCACAAAGGCGCAAAAATGTCCTTAATAAAGTACGGCACGGGGACGTCTTTGTCGCCGTGATTATTGCCGAGAGCGCTATAGGTATTCAAAAAAGTTACCAAAGTTATTATTGTTAAAGGCGGAAATTGGAAGAAATATACCTGAATTGTAACTTGTCTTATGACAAGATTTTATTTTTTACTTGTCTGAGTTGGTTTAGTGTAGTGACAGTAAAGTTCGTGGAAATGAAAATGAAAATATTTATTTTGTAAGTAGGCTACTTGGGCTCTTTCACATGGAGCTACCAGCGCTTCGAAAGGCGACATCTGCTGAGAAGAAACGCCGCAAGGAACTCAGCAGTTTTTTTTTTCAACTTTGACATTAGAGTTTTATCTAAAACGAACACATAAAAAGTGCAAGAAACAAATCTAATGGGTACAAATTTATTATAATAAATAACTAATAAGGCGCCTCATTCGGGAACGCTAAGTGATTCTGTAGCGACTCATAAGCCAGATTTCTCATCCCACTCTTCCGCACGACGCGTAATGCGTAAGAGCGAGATGACAAATCTGGCTTACGAGTCGCTACAGAATCACTTAGCGTTCCCGAATGAGGCGCAAGGTCGATGTATAGTCTCCGCGGAAACCGATAGCGCATTCTGACGGAGCCATCTATTTTGATATTGTGTAAATGCATTCCGGATAGAACCGTTGCGTTGATATACTTATTCACAAATTTATATTTTTCTCAAGTTCTTCATCGGGAACACGATAAAGTTATATACATTTATCTACACCCATATCATAAAACCTCCATTGGTTAATCAACAACCGTATGAAATGACCACCATTTTGACAACCAATTAGGAAAAACCAGTGCTGCGATAAAGAAATAACATGACTTCTTTATCGTTTTTAGTAAAGAAATGAGATTAAATTTGGAACAGCTGTCAAAACTCAAGTAGGTCTCTATTCTAGTATCCATAGATATTAAAAAGTTATTGATACGAAACGTCAATTCAGTATGTTTTTTTAATATAAACTGCACAATATTTGATCTCGAGTGACGTGAGAATAGAGACTTCATCATTTGTCTATGATTTAAAAAAAAATGGTCTTGACGGAGGATCGCCATGTTGGTGATTTGCTGAACGAAAGTAGAATTGTTTTTGAATTGAATAGAAAAAGTTGTTTGTAATTTACATTTTAGTTGAAAATATGAATAGTAAGTAGTCTTCTCGGAGTGTGTGTGATGTGAAAATGCGCCGGATATCGGAAATATGCAGCCACGATTGCAACAAATAACTTGTTGCCAGAAAATATTGTTTCTGAACCCATCATGGAGGATTTATAATATGTGTGTAGATAAAGTTATGTATGCAACTCTGCATAATTTGGCCTTAAAACACACGTGCGATCTTATTATGAAACTCGCCTGTCGGCTCGTTTCATGAAAACCGCACTAGTGTTTTAAGGCCTATCATTATGCAACCGTTGCATAAACTACTATTTCTACACTAATTAAAACCAAAATCCATAACCCGTCTCCATGATTGTTTTCGCTAACACTTCTATGGGCGTCTGGCATTGTGTTTTAGTTTAAGTGCTATTTATTAGTCAATAACACCAAAAGAGAGACAGTAGGAAAAATGTTAATGGACACACATTGGATCCAATTAGAAAAGGTGTCCTTTTAATTTAAAATTTCCTTAACTCAAAATAAGAGACGTCAAACTCAATTTTATATAGAACTAGCTGGTGCCCGCGACTTCGTCTGCGAAGAATAATAATTTAAGTAACCTATGTACTTTTAAACCTTCCCTAGACCTCCACGAACATTTCAAGACTAAGATAAGATAAATCCGTTCAGCCGTTCTCGAGTTTTAGTGAGACTAACGAACAGCAATTCATTGTTATATATATAGATAAAGCTGTCAAAATCTAGTTTGACGTTTATTTTTTTAGTTCAGCGAATTTTAAAAGTGTACTCTTTCGAATTTAAAAATCCTTACTAGCCCTGAGGCTAGTTTGTATTTCAATGCTTTACCTCAGTCTTTTTCAACCGGTGGATCGCGACCCCCAAGGGGTCGCAAGCCCATGCTCAGGGGGTCGCAAAACCTATCTCTGGGGTCACGGGTGCAAGCCAGGTTTTTAAATATCCCGTTGTTGAGCCACTGACGTAGTATTAATACGGTCATGGTCGCCAGTTTTTTTTACTTGTAAAGGGGTCGTGTAGGTACTCAATAAGATTGAAAATCACTGCTTTACCTTGTAGGTGACATTTAAAGCGAAAAATACTTGTAAGTACGTATGTGTATGTATACAAATTTTTGAGAATATTCTTAGAATTTACAAAGAACTTCTCGCGTGAAAGTTTCGCAACTTGAAAACTCTCTTGTCGGCATAATGCTAATGGTGCGTGAGGAAATTCTATCAATCTAAAACAAATTATAATTTTGTGCTCTTTCTGTGCGCATTTACAAATCAAACAAATCTTATTGATGGCTTTTAGCTGGCTCACACATAAGCACATAACACAGCTTAGAGACCCCACACACTAGCGTCGAGGGTCGGTGACTTGTTAGCGGCCGCGCAGCGTCGACGCAGCGCTGGCGCGTCGGCATCGTGACGCCGCAGCGCGAAAGTAACGTCGAACCTGCACGGACACTGACAAGACACCGACGCTCGAAACACTCTATTATGATCAATCTACTCACAAACACATCCAAGTCTGCCAAGGAAATAGTAGTTTATGCAACGGTTGCATAATGATAGGCCTTAAAACACTAGTGCGGTTTTATGAAACGAGCTTTTAGCGAGTTTCATAATAAGATCGCACGTGTGTTTTAAGGCCAAATTATGCAGAGTTGCATACATAACTTTATCTACACACATATTATAAATCCTCCATGATGGGTTCAGAAACAATATTTTCTGGCAACAAGTTATTTGTTGCAATCGTGGCTGCATATTTCCGATATCCGGCGCATTTTCACATCACACACACTCCGAGAAGACTACTTACTATTCATATTTTCAACTAAAATGTAAATTACAAACAACTTTTTCTATTCAATTCAACAAAATTCTACTTTCGTTCAGCAAAACGTCAACATACCTAATGGCGGCCGTCCGTCAAGACCATTTTTTTTTTAAATCATAGACAAACGGATGAAGTCTCTATTCTCACGTCACTCGAGATCAAATATTGTACAGTTTATATTAAAAAAAACATACTGAATTGACGTTTCGTATCAATAACTGTTTTAATATCTATGGATACTAGAATAGAGACCCACTTGAGTTTGATAGCTGTTCCAAATTTAATCTCATTTCTTTACTAAAAACGATAAAGAAGTCATGTTATTTCTTCATCGCAGCACTGGTTTTTCCTAATTGGTTGTCAAAATGGTGGTCATTTCATACGGTTTTTGATTAACCAATGGAGGTTTTATGATATGGGTGTAGATAAACATTATTCTGACTTCGATGGCGTAGTCGTAGCCATCTATGCCGGAAGTCGTGGGTTTGAGTTTCGCTTGAAACTGGGGGGATTTGCCATAGTCGCCACGCTTGGCAGGCGGGTTGGCGACCGCAGTTGGTCATGATGGTACTCGAAAGACGCTGCTGCCCGTCCTTCGGTTGGTCCCTCTATCGCCTTTTACGACACCCACGGGAGGAGATGGGGTGATGCTATTCTTAGCCGGCACCACACGGACTATATTATGTAAAGTCGATTTATCCTTACTTGTCTTATTTGGTAAAAGTTGCTAACCTCAAAATCCACCTTTTTTGGCCAAAACCGGAATTTTGTACCCTAGAGGTGCAGTAAGGAGGGTTTTTTTTTTATTTCATCCCTAAAGGAAAGGTGAGATAAATTTTGTATGGAAAATACCGCGGGTGAAGCTGTGGCGGGTCCACTAGTTTATCTATATAAGTATATTTTATATCTATTACAATCAATTATTACGTTATAAGATAACAACGCTGATACCTAATGTAAAAAAACTAATAAATCTAAGTTCTAACCATTAGACCTTGTTCTCTTGGTATCCACAGACATGATAGATAGTAATAGGCTGTGTAAATGACGGGCGCAGGTTCAATTCCGGCCGTGATTGGATTGTATCGCCCTAACTCGGTTACTTCCGGGTCGGCCTCGGCGACGAAGCGTTCAGGGGACACCCAAGCGCGAAATTCGAAACTTCGGATGCTCCGTCCCTTTTTTAGGGTTCCGTACCCAAAGGGTAAAATGGGACCCTATTACTAAGGCTCCGCTCTCCGTCTGTCCGTCTGTCTGTCCGTCTGTCACCAGGCTGTATCTCATGAACTGTGATAGTTAGACAGTTGAAATTTTCACAAATGATGTATTTCTGTTGCCGCTATAACAACAAATACTAGAAAATAGTATAAAATAAATATTTAAACGGGCTCCCCTATGGGCAGACTAAAACGAGCAAAAAAATCACGTTTATTCTATAACAAACGTGATTTTTTTGCTCGATATTGATAACGGCAACAGGTGGACGCTTGAAATATTCATAGAATATTTGGATATTTATTTATTTATTTATTTCAGGAAAACTTACAGCTACGTTTACAGTTTTGGGTAACAATAGTAGTACAATCTAAGCCAATTACAAGTTTTCGTCAATGGAACGATAATACATTTTTTACATTTATATAAAATATAATTAGCTACTATGGATAGTACTAAAACAGAAATGTTACATATATATATATACATTTTATTTAAAAATAAATAATAAAATTTAAATTAAATCAATATTTAAGGGGGGCTCCCATACAACAGACGTGGTTTTTTTGCTTGATTAAAGATAATGTTACGAAACCCTTCGTGTGCGAGTCTGACTCGTACTTGGCCGGATTTCAAGTTTCACGCCTCGAGAAAAATAGGGATAGCAATAGTAGCAAGTTCAGCCGCGTACATCCAACAACCTAGATGATAAATGGGAAATATTTTATGTCAACCCTTGGTGCGTCCACATCTGATGAGCGCGCCCCGAATGCGCTGCTCGCGCGCAGCGCGCGCGCTTCTCGCTGCGCAAACAGTTACAATAAGTACACGTGACAAGCGCGCGTGCTGCGCGCGATCGGTTCGCGATCGGCGCGCGAGCGGCGCATTCGCAGCGCGTTCGTCAGATGTGGACGCACCTTTAGAAAGAGTATCTCAACAAAATATTAATCAACCTGTATCATTTTCTTGTCTTTATCTCTCTTTTTTATAAAGAAACGGACAAAATAGCTATTTACAAACTAACCAGTTACACTGTCGCTTAGATAATGTCGAGAATTGGCCAAGCAGCACTCATGTCGGAAAGCAAAAGTTTGTAAGTTCGAATCCCACTGGCGTACTCTGTTTCATAGTTAAATACGTAATGACGCGAGTCAGACTCGCGAATTTATCATTTGTATTTAATATTTGTAATCATCATTCTACATACATATTATCACGCCCGAAATCCCTAATGGGGTGGGCAGAGCCACAAGACTACTTGTGGCCACGTTTGATTAATTAGTCCTAAGATGGTATGATGAACCGTATGGTGACAGATGATCAGCCCATCGCCCATACAAATAGTCCACCATTTTGGAGAGGACCCCGTCCCTTAGTCGACTTTTACGACATGCCAGGATGATAAGCATCTGCACGCATTCTATGCTATTTCTTCACTCCCAGTGCAGCAGAGGAGGATCATTCTATACACTTATAAATATAGTTTTTTTAAGTAATGGCTATTTCAATCAGAGGCGCGGGTTCCATTCTAGCCGTTATTGAATTGTCTCTAACTAGATTAGTTGCGGGCTTGGGTCCCGAGAAATAGCGATAACAGGATTTTGTCAGAGATATAGGTATCTGTTAGTTCTGATTATTTGCTTTTTCTATAGATTTAGATTGTGTAGTTGGTCCAGGGGTTCCAATAGTGGACTGAAGCTTGTGATTTATGGTTCGATTCCCGGGATGCATTTAATCTTAAAATAAGCTTACGTTAAAATAATTGAATACAACTAACACTTTCTTCTTGAGCATTTATTCATGTTTAAGACATGAATTACTCAACTTCGCTTCTCAAGATAGGTAGGTAATTATAACCGATTTCAATTGAGAGACATTGTGTTATTCTGACTTGAAGTTTGAAATTGTATGCAGAAATAACGATTATTTATTGATTTCGAGTCCAAATACCTCGCAAAAAATAATACGCAAATTATATGATGGTACTTACTTATAATTTTTTTCATCTACACACAAACATAATTATCATGTTATCAATGTAGACAATGTACACACTTTGCTGGGATCCCCTGCCTTGTTACCCATAAACTTATTGTTTCGAATTTTGAAAGTCAGAAATTGATTCCCATATTATTTATGCTCATAATTACCGAAAGTCATAAAAGTTGTAAAGCATAACATTTATAATTCTATCGTTTATAATCCATATTGTTACAGATTATAATTTTCAAAAGTCATAAAATTTATATCTATAACATACAAAGGCATATTCATTATTATTCAGAAAGATTTTAAGCTATATATTTTAAAGTGCTAATAATTTTTACCTATAACGTTTAATTGTCTAAAGTTAATAACCCTTCGAGTGGCGGCGCCATATTGCCAATTTTAATTAAGTGTCGCGGCCATCTTGTACGAATCTGTCTTAAGTGTCAGAGGCTCTCACGGGTGGTCACCGAAATTTCGGCGCGAATTATAAAATCGACGAATTATCTAAAATTTGATATGGAAGTTATTAATAAAAAGTATGGCAATGAAAATGGCATTAATTGGGCTAAAACAACGAATGCCATTAGATTATTGTACATTTTGCCAGTCTTAATCAAAACTAGGTTAGCGAATGTTTTCCAGTTTCTTGTATAAAATTAACTAGAATTATGAAATAAAAGTATACTTATTAGAGAATGTTATTTTATTTACAAGAAAATATATTTATTTACACGGTACAATCAATAAACTACACCGCTGCATAAATTTTCTTATACCATTAACTTTTCAAAATCACGTCAACAATGTATCCATGGCCGCGGGTGCTTTCGAATGAACGAAATTCCAAGAAATTTCTTTTACCATGGCTGTTTTTTCTTTTTGTATACCTGTCTTTGTCCTTTATTTACCTATCATTTAATTCAGAGCGAGACCAATATATTTCTAAGCGTTACATTTTGCTGCCAAATACGACACCATGTTACATACCGTTTAACGGTACGTCGACACATCAAGATATTTTTTACCAACCGGGAACTTTAATTTTATGGGAGACAACATAGACCCCAATTTGCTACTTGATTGTAGTACCTAACACATATATTTCTGTGGAACGTTAGCTTAAGCCTCAAGAGTACATTATAGAACAGGTAAAAATAAATCATGATTATTTCGAATTTATTAACTTAAAATCTTCAATTTTTACTTATAAGTCACCTGATTTTAAAAGCTAGTCAAGACATATAATATGTCGTTTGCATGGGTCGGTTGCGTTCCGAATCACGCTGGCCACCTTCGTTGTGATGGCCGTGTGTGTTATTCGGACCGCACCCTCATATAGACTATGATTTTTTCTGACGTTTACGACTGGTTTAGGTAGGTTGACGTCACATGGGACAGCTGACAGTAAGATAGCATTTTGGCGGCAAATTTAAAAATGTAAAATATTATAAGTAAGAGCTTTTTCCTTGAAAATGTCATAAACTCATAACGAAAAAAAAATTTTCACAATCTAAAATGACCTAACAAGCAGCCAAATATATATTTTAAATAATAGTCAAGAACCAAATTGCCATCGTCTACCGGGCTTTGATCATGAAGGCCACCTACTAAAGCATACAAAGCCAGGCTTCAACAGAGTTTCACTCTTAACTTCACTTTCTCAATTTAAAAATCGGTTACTATAGTTGTTAAAAAACCATTTAGGTATCCGTCTGCCACAGTCTCTCCTTGCCTGACATGCTTTCATAAATCAGGTAGAAGTAATTCCAACTATAACAAAATCCAATTGTCAGCGCAATTTAAAATACTCTTTCAAACGCTAACCGACAGTTTAAAACGGAATTGGAAACGTACCTAACGAATTTTAGAAAGATAAGTGCACCAAAATATCATTGTCTTGGTCACACTAATGCTTGTTTTCCTGGAAGAGAATGACAAAGCGAAATTAGAGGTTTTCCCAGGGGACTATTGTAAGGGATACTTCGAAAAAGGAGTCAATAGATTTTTAAAAGCTCGGCAACGCGCATGGTGTGTTTCTTATGGTTGTAGGCCACCATTGGCCTGTTTCACAAAGCTACATGTATCTAGCAAAACAACTGGTAACACTGCAAGGCAGATGTATGGGAACGTACGCTTGCTTGTCACCTCGTGGTCTTTGGAACGAAATGTGTATCCTGAATATCCTTGTCTATACGACTAAAGTATCATGCGAAGTCAACACGCGCTGCATGTGTATAGCTGTCCCTCTTACATTATAGAAATAAATAGAGATAAAATGTTAGATGGAAAACCCGTTCACCGTGCAGAATTTGTAACCACAATATAGGTATTAAACATGTAAAACTGTTTACTATTTTTGTTTCAAGTCCGCCATATTGTCATGACATGTTGTTACCGTCGTGCGGGCATTTCTTAAAACTGATGATAATGTTTTGCATTAGAAATTGTTTACAAGTATTAGCAAATGAAAATTATGTAAAATATCGTCACAATTAATATTCTTAACTTTTCAGTGTTTTCAATGTTAGACGTTAGAATGGCAAATTTTACGGTGAGTTGTCATTTTGTCATTTAATTTTGTGGTTGATGTTAACTTACTTCGCTGTACATTGCTTATAATATAATTTAACTTTTATTAGTAAATTTGAGCAATCTGAAATTTTGTTTTTGTAATTAAATTTAAATCCTGATTAGGTTAACAAACCGCGTATTTTAACATTACAATAAGAAATGACCGCACGCCGGTAGCACACTGCATACAGCCCGAGCAATTAATCATAAATTTAAAGACTTTTATAACCACAATAGCCTGTAATTAAAGGAATTAAATGTAATTAGAAACCAGGGAACACCCAAATAAACATCGGTCCACCCAAATAAACCTTAATTAGTTTATTTTGCAAAGGCGAAATACGAAAAGCGGTGGTAGGTATATAAAATCGAATAGATAAGGGCTGATAAAAACAAAATAAATATAAGACTATCATTATTATTATTCTAGAAGGGCCAAAATCCTTGAAGCTTCTACTACTTCCAACGAGTAAAATAACTTCATTAAACGAAGCAAGCGTTAAAAACACAAGACAAGTTTTGATAAAGACAACATTATACGGTCGACTCCTTCAATGTTTAAAAAGTCACTAAGTTAGACAACATATAGATTATCCATAGCAGAGTTCCTAGTTAGGGGCCCGGGAACTGTTCGGCAAGTTCTTAAAAACTTTACGGAACTCTAATTAATAGTTTAGGAAAGTTCGTTTTTTCGAGAAAATGGTGAAGGCTGGTGAATTTCAGAGGGTTTAACGCTCGGCCAAAGTTTATTTTCATCGTCCGCATAATGGACAAAATAATGGCCTTGCTGAATTCTTACGTAATAATGTAACGTGACCTCAATATATTTCTGTTTGATATAGTTCAATATTGGTTCTTTCCTATTTTGTCACAATTAAATTTGAAATAAATAAAGTACCTAGTCCAACCAACAAGCCTATTCTCTAAATTAACATAAAGATATACCAACTTTACTCAACGACTTTCGCTTGTTGTAAAGAATTGTTCTTGACAGTTTATAAGAAAAAGAGTAGTCTTATACGCTTCTTATAAACTTTCTTAAAATTTCACGTCAGGATCTCCTCATTAATCTTGCTCCATGCTTCGTAATCCGTTACTAATGTAATGCCGAAAAATATTAATAATTATATCTTTGGTGTGACTTTCACATATATATAAAAAAGAAAAGAAAAGAAGCATTTATTCGGCTTATTGTAAATTAACATTGAACTACATACATAAGAATATATACATACACCTAATTTACGCCTGTTTCCCAAAAGGGTAGGCAGAGACCACGGATTTCCAACTGCTACGATCCTGACACACCTTTTGCTTCGTCTACTCGCATTAAGTTCTTCATGCACGCTCGCTGGTGTAGGGTACTCTTGACGGCCTTTCTTAAGATCGTCCTCGATCTGGTTTTAGTACGTTCGCCGAGGTGCTCCCCTTCTAATCCTACCATGCCTTATTCGCCTGCTTCGTTAGTCTTCTTTCGTTCATCCTCTCCACATGTCCAAACCATCTAAGCATACCTTTCTCGATTCTCACCACTACATCTTCTTCCACACCACATCGTTCTCTTATCACGCTATTCCTTATCCTGTCACTCGTAGAAACACCCATACATACACATACTTCTCAAAGCTCGCATTTTCACTGCATCGATTGACTTTCAATGAAAAATTAACCCGATCACCCGTGGTAACGGATACGCTCCGAAAATTTAAATTCCCGCAGTTCCCGAAAGTAACACTTTTCACTACCCTCGACACGTGTAATCCCTAATCTACATCCCGCCGGGTGGGTATCGGGAAAAACCTTGATACCTAACCCGAAAAGCTTTAGTCCGTTATGTGCAAACCAGATTTGTATAGAGGTAGACTTGTTCGCTTTTAGTGTGTTGCAAATTAAGATTTAAAAGTACACTTTTTCTAGGAACGGTAATACCGGCAGGCATATAATGCGGTTATTTAAATGATTTTCGTCACACTTGCTCGGAAAGGGTGTTTTTATACGCAGGCGTATAGAGCAGCTATAGCCGATTTACCTCCCACGGGAGTTATGGATTTGGTATGGTTTATAACTCTCGATGACGGCGGGGCGTGCGCGCCGGGTCCGGCGGTGAGCGTTTTCTTATAGAAGTAGCGCGCAACCGACGCGATATACAGTTTATTCTACCCAACTTTTGTTTACAACGGGTTTTTTTTTGTCTAATATTTATTTTATTTCCTCGCAAATGTGATGAAAAACATATCGCGGGCAGTAAGGAGATATCAAACTCGAGACATTAAAAGTGTAATAAAGAGTCTAATAGACTCTCGTTAGTTATCTCCTTATGACTGCCCTAGATGCACAATGTACTACAGTTTAAAATGAACCGTGATAGTAAGACAGTTGAAATTTTTATAGATGATGTATTTCTGTTGCCGTTTTAACAACAAATACTAAAAAATAGAATAAAATAAATATTTAAGGGGGCTCCCATACAACAAACGTGATTGTTTTGCTCGATATTGATAACGGCAATATGTATTTTGAAATATTCACTAAATATTTAGGTTTATATTCACTTTAAAATAAATAATGAAATTAAAATAAAACAAATATTTAAGGGGGGCTCACATACAAAAAACGTGTTTATTTTGCTTGATTATAGATAATAGTACGGAAGCCTTCGTGCGCGAGTCCGACTCGCACTTGGCCGGTTTTTTATGACTAACTTCAGAAAGGTATTTTAATAAGTTGTAGCCGGGTTTAAGCTTCTTAAAACTATTTAATTTTATGTTTATGTATTAACATAGGAGCTATGGTATATCGCTAAATCAACCCGAAAGCCAAAATCTATAGATAAACCGAAACGACCCGATAAGTGATTACAAGCGGAGTTAGCGGTAACTTTAAATTGGAACCGCATAGTTGTCGAACTGTTGAGGAAACCCGATACTGGCTAAGCCCCGTGTTAGTTCAGTAATACCACCACGACTATTATATATTTTATAATATATAATAGTCATAATACTGGGCATCTATTTGACATTGTCTTTACTTGAGAATAGGCAAGCGTTTGGATGGTAAGTGACGATGACGCCGAAGATGGAACATGCTAACAAAGACAGTGCCTCATTCTTGACTTGAAAATGTCCAAGTTATAACGGTCTGAGAAAATGGTCAGCAGCAAAAGGTACCTTGCTTTTTAGTGTAAACTTGCCAAGGTAAGATCTGAAGAAAAAGAAGCGATCTTAACTAAAACCAGTTGGTTGCTATAGCAACCATTAGATCATTTCTATTACATGCACTATAGTAATACTTCTAATTTTAATGGTATGGCTTGTGATAATAATTAATAATAAATAACAATATGAAAATAAATATAAATATGAATATATTATGTGAAAAGCAGCCAGGTAATATCAAAGGCAAGGTGGTATTTACTTAAAATAAAGATTATTAACCAAAAAGTGATGTATTATCATATTCAAAAACCGAGTGACGTGCGCTTTTAGTAAATGTGTTTTTTTTTTTAAATGTTTTTCATACATTTTAGTTCGCATTTCGATTGCTTATTTAAGAAATATAATTGATTTAAAATACAATATTATTAATTATATTTTTTATAACGGTACCTCTGTTAATAAATTTGAAATAATACAGAAAGTTTAATATTCTAAATACTCCAACTCATAGCTGTCAAACAAATTAATTTCTTATGAACGTCTTGAAATATTTCCAAATTCCGAACAGAAAAACACCTCGACATTTATGAACGGAGCGTCAAAGGCGTTCTTCAAAATAAAAAAATGACTTTTCAGCCCCAGAGGAGGCACCGTCACAAGCCAAAATATTGGGGTATATGACAAGGTGAAACAAATATTTTTAGCAATATATTTTCTGTTACAAAGTAATTGTTATAACCATATTAACATTATTCATGATCGTATTCTATTTTTATTGAAGCATTGTAGAAACAGCTGATATTAGTCCTTTGTTTTTAATCCCCCATAGAAAAAAGCTGTTAAAAGTTTGAAGACATTGTCTGTTTGTCCATCTGTCTGTGCCGTCATAGCTCCAGGACAGATGAAAGGATTTTAATGTGGTCGTGATATTCCTGGTCGGAGCATTTTTGAAGTGAAAACTTCTTTAGGCCTGTTTGGGCTCTTTCTGAACGGTAAACGAAACTGAACCGTCACGCTCAAATCGGTTACGATGACTTGGGTATACTCCATTTAACATGAATCGGGCTCGATGATGCTGAATCGCGTATAGTTGGCTATAGCGTATAGTCGCGTATAGGTGAATGAGTGAGTGAGTGAGTGAGTGCGTGCGTGCGTGTGTGCGTGTGTGCATGCGTGTGCGCGCTTTGTTTTTGTAGGTTTTCACTTCTATCGTGTGGTCTTATACACACATATTTTTTATAATAATGTTTGTATATGACTCGTGACAAAACTCATAACATTGTTTAGCAAACTAAAGTAAATCAAAACATAATTTGCTTACAATATTTTCTAAAAATCTTCTACACGTAGCTTTCAGAGGAAGAAACTGAATAACTTTTCTTATTTCATTCAATATCTGTCAATATTCCCGCATTCAGTGATCCCTAGGAAGACAACTTAATATCCAACTGGAGATATTGACACTGCACTTGTTCATTGTTATTAGATATTCCTTTCACTTACTATCTACTTATAATATGTATAGTGGCTTTATGTGTAAGCACAAAATGTATAACAGTACACAACACGCACACAAACACTTAATTATTTCTTTGCTTCGTGACATTCTTAAGACGTTTAAACAACCTTTTCAACACGCTGAAAAGATTTAATCCAGTGTTGCCACCTCACAGAACTAAAATATGAGATAACCGAGCGCTCGAGTATAACGATTTAATCCAGTTTTAATTCCAATTTCCGCGAAGCTGGCAACATTTAGTAAAGCAGTTTTACCCTGCTAGGGTTGTTACTTACTGGTATCATTAATAAGAATTCAAATAACTGTTGGCCTTTTAAAATATTTTTAATAACTGAAATGATAAATAGTTTATTTCGCGGCTCGTCATAACCATTTCTAATTGTTTTTGGAATAATAGTTGCCTGAATAACTTGAATATGAATTCGTTATCGATGATAGCTAAGTTAAACTAAACTACCATATTTTTTTGTATCATTTCTGTATGTTTGTGAGTTAGATTACTTGTTCGCGCCACTTACCCTCTGTGCCTGGGGAACGACTGCAGCGCCATCCTATTCCAGCGGCGGTGACAAGAAAACTTAATGGAGGTGGCGCCAGTAGCGCAGTAATCATTAAGTATTATAGTATAGTTCGAAATGTTTAATTTCTTATTTTAATTTACTTTATTCTTGTATGCCCGATAAATACAGTTCATTAAGAGGAGTGTGAACCTACGGCTTTTCATACAAAAGGCCATAATGATTTCCACCCCTTAAATGTTAACCGATGTTCACCAATTTTTGATAGTCAGAACAAAATGTAGGTCTGTACGTTTTAATTTTTTCACTATAATCAATAAATTGAGTTTTATTGTGGTTTCAGTATTCTCATACAAAACAAATTTCGGCGGTATTTGACTTTCTTGATCTTTAATCAATATTCAAAAACGTATAGACCAAGATTTTGTTCTAATTGACAACCTATCAAAAATTGGTGTAAATCCGTTCACATGTTATAAAAAGGGTGGTTTTTGCCGTTGGTTAACAGTCCCTTTAAACTGCCGGCTATTACCTACATAGTTATTGGTACCAGTGAGAACCTTTTGATACCAAATTCGTATAACTCCAGTTCTCACCTCCCTTTCCGTGCGACCGTGTAGCAATTCGTTGCGACGGGATTTTTTAATATCGCCTTCTTTTCAACACTGGTCGCTTTTGTAACGAGGTAGTTTATACCAGAAGGGGCATGAATAAAGAATTTTCTTACGCTTTTTAAAATTCCGTAACCCTTGTGACAGGGACACCAGACCAGTTTCACCGTAAGAGCCCGTTCACACGGAGAAATTTGACCTTTTGCGGGAACTGCTTTTTGTAGGATGTGATTAGTGGCAACAGTATTTCAATGCACGCGTTCACACAAGCATACGGTTGCAGGTACCGGCAATAAAACGGATCCTGCAAAATTTGTCATCCGATTTTGCGACAGCAAATCGGTCTGGTCGTTCCATAAAATGCCGGATCTGATTAAGCAGCATCATTCATACAAGTTCGGTACAAGAATCCTGCAAAAAACCGGATCCGGTGAATCGGATGGGGCGGGTGCGGTCGGGGATGCGCCGACGATGGATGTGTCCATACGGAGTCCGGTTTTACAGGACCGGAGGATCCTACAAAACCGGGCAGCTATGTGAATACACTATCCGGTTTTGCAGGATCCGATAGTTGGTAGATCCGACAAAATTTGATGCCGTGTGAACGGGCTGTAAGAACATTAATTACCGCAGTTCGTACGTAGGCAATGTATATAAATTAGAAACACATTGGTGCATGGTAACCGCTGTTTAGAACCCGATACCTCACGATCAAGAGTCGTTATCTTTAACCACTAGGCCACCGACGCTCCGAGAATTTGTAGAAGAATAACGTCAAATAAGTAATAGGCAGTCTTCGTCTCGCTGGTTTTAATATCCTGTCGACAACGCCGGCGCCAGGAATTAACAAAGCTTTTTAATTTCGTTGATGGTCACCATATCGGTAATTAAAATAAATTCTGAGGCTACAGTTATAAAAATAATACAGCTTAGATGATGTAAGAATTAGGGATCTTACGAATATTCGCATAATGCTAATGATTCGCATCAAACGATGCGAATGATTTGCGAATGTGAGTGCGTGGAGGTTGCGTCGTGTCTACGCCAGCCGCTCCTCGCTGTCAACTTGCACATGCCAAGCATGCGAAGTGCGCGCCGAGCGGTATCACGTGATTAATGTTGACCAGTAGAAAGTATTTTGACCCCGCTGGTTGTTTGTGATTGCTTGATTAATCTGACAACAACTAAAACAACACGTTAGTTGTTGTCAGACTTGTCAGTCTATTATAGTGCTATTTCTGTCTAGACATTCGCATTCGCACATTTACACCCTGGAGGTTCGCATTCGCATAAACCTGACATTCGTGACATCCCTAGATAAATTACCTATTAAATTCTGTCTAAGATACTTGATCTCCTATATCGACCCGTCAAAGTTTACATAGTTTAACCCGACATTCGTTTCTACTTTGAACCCCATTCAACCCTTAACAATTCCTTGTCATGAAATCTTTAAATTAACCCTCCTTGTACCTGGCGAATAGCGAAGTGTTTATGAAATAAATAATCCTTCAGAACTGGAGGTAAAAGTTATTTCAGACGAATATAATTGTCGCCCGCCATGTCTTAATAATGAACGAATTCTCACTTTCCTCAAGAAAAAAAGGAATTTTTGGTGTATTTCTAATGTTGGCTTTTTCGTGTGATGTAATTAAAAGATTAAAACAATTGATGGTTAGTCTGTTTTTAGAGGCAGCGTTATCCACCAAAGATGTGCAAAATACTTGAAAAACTAAAACTCATGTACTGAACTAATTAAACCGTTTAGCAGGCGCCATATTGTCGACCAAGCGAGCGAAGCGTCTCCGTATCAGTTTGGGCAAAAATGCTTTCGTATGTATGCAATCATTATTTCTTACTTTTCAAAGGGTTTTTGTTTTAGATTCAGTTTTTTGAAGTCTTTTGTCGCGAGGTGTACAGCTCACGGAGCCACTAGTTTAGTTTGGAACGTCATAAAACCTAGGACGCATTCTGAATTAGGACAAGTTCACTTGCTTAAATCGGTTAAGTATGGCGGCTGTACGAAATGACACACTTACATAGGTACGAGTATACACAGAGCCTGTGAGGTTAACAAACTTTTCCATAAATCTCCAATCCATAAATAACGGGTTATTTTTTTAGGGTTCCGCACCTCAAAAGGTAAAAGGGATTACAGGATTACTTCGCTGTCCGTTTGTCTGTCTGTCAAGACCCTTTTTCTCAGGAACGCGTGGAGGTATCAAGTTGAAATTAATGTCAAATACTCAGGTCTGCAATCCCTTGGGAGTTGTGAAAAAATGGAACTGCTAAGTCAACGCAATCAAAAGATACGGCCGTATATGCCTCATATTTTGACATTCGCAAGGGAATCAGAACCTATATGGTACTTCCCGTTGACCTAGAATAATGAAATTTGGCAAGAAGCAATATCTTATAGCACAAGTAAAGGAAAACATCGATGCGGTACATATTTGTACTGTCTGCGCGTGAGCTCCGAGGACTCTTAAGAGGAGTTTGACCCTACGGTTTTTCATACAAATGGTGATAACCATTTCCACCCCTTAAATGTTAACCGATTTTAACCAATTTTTGATAGGTTGTCGGCCAGAACATGTATCGCATGTCAAATTAAAGATTATCGTACAGTAAATGACTACTTATTACGGCAACAGTATCGATAAGTACCTTTCCTTTAGGAAAACACGTATTGGTAGAGTGGCCATGAAAGAACGGTCTGGCGGCTGGTTCGGAGCTCGCGCGCGGACTGTAGTTGTTTAGTTATTCACGTTTTCAAGTCGCGAGTGAACTCATTGCAAGTGCATATTTCATCAGGGATAAACAATAAAAGTGAGCCTACTTAAAAAACATGATTATCTGTTTCTTATGTTACTTTAATTAGCATAGACTTCTTATAGATTTTCCTGTAATCTATCGATGATGAACTATTTTTTGTATTTTTTCATAATTTTAGGATTAGTAGTTTCGGAGATAACGGGTGGGAATGGTAAATTTTCGCCTATTTTCCTAAATATCTTCCAAACTATTTATCTTAAAAAAATCTAAAAAATACATATATTTAAGATTCTCATAACAAGCCCTTTCAATTGATATGCCACACGATACAGTTTGCAAAACTTTTATTTTAATTTTTAAAATTAATTTATTCACGTTACACGTCCGTAATGTAACATTCCTTCCAGATAGGTCTTATCGAAAAGACCTTTAATTTTTTACAGGTCTTTCATATCTAGATACTATGTTATTAATCCTTTATTAATAGTAACAAAGAAGCAAGTAAAATTAGATAAAAAAATGTTTACGCGAACCCCAAATTTTAATAAGGAAGTAAATTAGAAACTTGTAATAACATTTCTTGGAAGGATTCCCTTTGACGCTAAAACAATTTGGATCTGGAGTGAAGAAATTATAAAAAATATTTTTAATTATTCGTAATGAATATTCTTGTCTCGTACCCACGAGGAAACTCAAGTTTTCAGAACAAAATTTACAATATTTTGAGCAATGGTTGGTCCAAGAAAGTTACCAATATCTATTTAAGAACGGTCTCTATTCGACATTGCCTATGTGATTTACTGTATCGATGCTAAAATGGCAAAACTGCAAATTTATCGTTCTTTTGTGCGTGTTTGACGTTCACATTCACGGTTTTGGCAATTTAGTGGCGATATAGTAAATCACTTAGCAGTCCTGCGCCTCTATTCGGGAACGCTAAGTGATTCTGTAGCGACTCGTAAGCCAGATTTCTCATCTCACTCTTCCGCACGACGCGTAATGCGTAAGAGCGAGACGAGAAATCTGGCTTACGAGTCGCTACAGAATCACTTAGCGTTCCCGAATAGAGGCGCTGATTAGAGGCCCAGATCGTAGCAAAATAATTTGCGATATCACTGCGGCAATGTGGGATATACGCCCTGTTCTATTCAGAAAGTTAAGTGTAAGAACCACAAATTTAAAGACATACAAATCGAAATAGCGGCAAGTACGGTATACGTTTACTCAACTGCAGAAGCAAAGAGGTTTTGTGTGTTATTTGTCCTTGCCAAGAAGGCAGCTTTTTTGTTAATTAACACCAATTGCGATTAGAACACTGTTTTCTAACTTCTTTTATTTTACAAAATTCATGTTATTTGGCGGATAATACCTTTGCTTCCTGCACAGCAGCTTTTTTTAAGGGCTAAACGTCTTTTGTTGTTGTTTTAAAGGGCGTATACGCCAGTTAACTTCTTATTCTTAAGTACATATTTTTTTTATAGCTTCAAAAACGTTATAATTTTTTCGGGTCCATATTGGCTCGCAGAAAATTCGTTACCAGATTTTTCTTTGTACTACCGATTTGTACTCAAAATCATCACTCTTCCAAATTTTATACTTCCGATTTTTTTTGTTCCTTCATTTGTATTACTACCAACGGAGTTCATAAAAGACAGTGTTCAGAAAATTGTGACACATAATGTCACTACTAAGAATACACTTGAACTCATACTGCTGTTTTTAATAACGTTTTCATTCATAAACGTAACTTTTAATAATAAGCAGGAGCAAGCAGCATAGCCAAGAATTATTGGGCTGTTAAAAAAAAAAGACATAACATCGAAGGCTAAGGCGGGAGATTCGCTTCGCTTCGCTCCCGCCTTAGCCTTCTGAACCTAACCTATCCGAGTCGCTTCTGCTCCGACCAGTTTGCTCGCTCGCTCACTGCCATTTACCATTTCTAGTTATTATGTCAATCTGTTCAGCAGAGTCTAATAAAAAAATATATGATCATAAATAATAGTGTAAGTAACAGTTATGTTGAGAAAGAATATGAAAAGAAATAGTAGTATCTAAAATATTATGTTTACTGACATGATGAATTTGGATAATTCGGAGTTACGATCGTTAGGAACCGAGACTTGTTATGAATAGTGATTAGTATGATGTAAAATTGTATGACAAACATTTTCGGACTTTCAATAATAGGACTTAAAAAATTGGAATATTTTGCAATCAAGAACCGAACTGAGCTATTAGGTAACGATTAAACCCATCATACATTTCTGTAAATGTGGGTCACACGCCACCCTTTGTGTTCAGTCTGAATTCACAATTTATTAACCTAATGGTTTTAAATACATTAAAGGCCCTTTGTCATAACTCCTGTGATTAAGTCTGTTTGCGGAGAGTTGATAAAAAAAAATCAGGGCTTCTTAACTCATTATAAATAGCGGCCCGCTAATTATTTTGACCGATGATAATACAAAAATAACGGGAAAAACTACGGTGTCCTATCAAAATCTCGCCAATCATTTGGCAACGCTACGTTTCGAAACCAACGATTGACAAATACGTCGTTTATCATTTTATCATTTTACAACTGCAGATTTCGCAAATGATCCATGTTTTCGAACAACTTACTTGACAAATTTTCATTTTGTATTGTATAATTTGTCAAATAGATTATTTATTATTTGTATCAAATAGTCAACTAACGTTCGACCTACAAACGTTTGGTATATAATATTACTTTGTTTGTTATAGGTTTCATTCTATATAAGCTTTAGTATAAAATAAGTAATAACACCCTTATTGGGTTAGGGCACCTAGAAAAGGGGGGGACGGGGGGCGAAGGCTTCCAAAAGGGGGAACGGTGTCGAAGCCCCTGATAGGGGAGGGGGGTTGGGGGGCCAAGCCCGTCTTTAAGAGGGGAAGGGGGAGCGGAGCCCCTCACGAGGGGGGAAGAGGGATGGAGCCCCCACGAGGGGGGAAGGGTGGCGGAGCCCCGCTCGGGGGGGGGGGTTCGGGGGGCGCAGCCCCCCGCTTTATAAAACAAATAAAGGTAACAATTATATAAGTGGTAGGTTAGGTTAGGGTTAACTTGTGTCCCTTAGAGCGGAAATAGGCACCCCGCGAAGCGGGGTGACGTCGACACGCTGCCGGTTAGGTTAGGCTAGGACGATAAATAATGCACACCAATTACAAACTCTGATAATTTCAAATTCATTTTCTAAATATCGATTTGCTAATCAGTCAGTTTGCCATACGAATCTTTTTGCGTAATGAAAATTACATAAATGAAAATAAAATATTTGATACATTTATAAATTGTACTATTTGGTAAATGACTAGTTGTCAAACGATAAGTTTTGAATCGACACATTCTCGCAACAACATAGTTGTGAAATGAATAGTATACGAAACGTTGGTTGTAAAATGAACTTTTATCAAACAAATTTCGGTATTTCATTAGTGAACCAAAAACTACATTTATTTCATAGAATATTATTACTGAATAGCCTGCATATGTCCCATTGCTGGCATATCATCGGACGACGACCATGACGAAGTATCAGAGTCGGAGGAAGATTCAAAGTCGGTGACGTTTATTATGAAACGTTCAATTGATTCGGCTAAAACAACGCACGAACAGCCAAACGACACATTCGAAGGGTATTCCAGAACGGAATGGCAATATATGGCGCTGGCTCGACCGGCGCGGTGTCACGCTTGACAACAACTGCGTCCCTCGTACCATGCAACTCAGTGCGCGCGATAAGCGATGTCCGTCACACAGTTTGCGATACGTAAGCGACAGTCGCTATTTCGAGACGATATCATAATATTATCAACTCTCGGCGAACAGACTTTAGATAACGCATAAAATCAACACTGATATTTTTAACTGAAGAAATCTGTTTTAAATCAGTAATATTAAAAAAAAATATAAGGCACGATTTGACGTTAAAGCTGTCAGTGCCTTCGGTTATTTGCTCTCGCTCCCGCGTGTAATAAGATATACCGCTTCTACTTCGCAAGTTAATATGGAACGGAATGTGGAAGGCAGCAGTAGCGTAATCTGATGTAATGTAAATGTAATTACATTTTATCGAAATGTAATGTCATGTAATGTAATGCAATAAAATATTGTACACAACAATTACAGAAACATAAAAAAAACAGTCGTAAATAGGCGTAACATGTTAATCGCACAGCTGATGCGTTCTCCTTCTCTCTTTCTCGTCACATACACGCACACACTGTTGGCTGACAGTACCAAACTCTCGGATAATGGGTTGTTACCATCTGATGGCCAACTCTACGACCGCGTGCTCTCATTTGTCAAATCAAATAGCGCGCGCTTCCCCGGTTTCCTGTAACATACTTCCGTCCCTTTTCAGGGAATCACTGCCACAGATTGCAGAAAAGCAAGAGGAAACATGTAACACATCAAAAATGATTAAAAAGATCATTTCGTGTAATACATATAAGTTACTGTTTTTTTAGTTATGTTATTGTTGTGTACACTATTTCATTAGGGATATTATGCTTATGCTTAGCAGAAAATGAATTGAATATACCGATTAATAAGTATGTCGGCGAAATACACAAAAAGGGGGTGGTAATCCTGATGGCCGATGCGAGCGGGCGTCGTGCCAGGATGCCATCTCAGGTGATTCACCGAGCAGGAGCTATCAAAGCATAACGAAACGACAGTCCCAGGGCACGTATGCACTCGACGGCGACCAACAGCAGAGTGCGGCCATGTTTCTGTCAAGCGCACCAAACGTGGTGTAGATGGCTCTGGTGTCGACTTCCTGTGGCGCGCTTTGATTCGTTTAGCTTTCGTATTCTTGACCATATCCGACAAGTATATAAACTCTTAACCCATGTTGTTTAAAAGTACAGCAAATATTAAACAACCCTCAATATTCTTCAAACGTGCTTTAAAATCATGACCTATCCGAACGCTATCGGTTGGCAAAACGCCAGCAATCGGGCTCTCTCGAAGCTTTAGGTATTTGTTATATAAGTCCCTAAAGACTTCGTGTATAGTTATTATAAACCTACGGTTTCTTGAGGTTATTGCTATTCCATGATGTATGAATTGACTTGGACATGCTGATTATTGTTTGACGCGCCGAGTGATCGCTTTTCCGGTAAAAAATGCAATCAAATGCGAGAGTATTCCGCTACAGTCAATTGAGAAAAAGGTAAGGTCATGTCAAAGCGGTTACCATTCGCTCACAGCATCGAAAACACTTCATCTATGTGACATATCATCATCATTTCAGCCGAAAGACGTCCACTGCTAGACATAAACCTCCAATGAGCATCACCACGACCGATCCTTTCGCTAACCTCCAGCGGTGTGTGAAACGATGCATTATTTATAGAATGAACCCTATCAAAATACTTGCGAACATCGATTCATCTAGTCTAGTGTAGAACTATTAGGCAAAGGCCGCACAGGCAAATGGATTGCTTAGCGCCTAGGGCCTAGCGATTCTGTTGACTATTGAAGGCGCCAAGCGCGCAGTGCGGCCGGTGCCGAGAAATCTAGAGCGTTTGTTTTAGCCAAGGCTTTTAAACCCTTGACTAAATAGACGTATAATAGGCGCTAAGCAAACCACCTGCCTGTGCGTTTGGGCACTTAGTGTAAGTTTCAACGATAAAAACATCTGGAACGCGTTTGCGTAAAAGTTGCTATCTCCTTAGGCCCAGAACAGACGGTGAAACGCAACTGCAACGAAACTGCAACTTCTAGTTACTTTTGAGTTTATGCCATAGACTCCTACGAGAGCACATGACGCGACCATTTTGAAACCGGTTTGAAACGGATTGCAAAATCAGCAAAATGATCGCGTTATGTGCGGTCTCTCAATAAGTAGGTACCATAAACTCAAAAGAAACTCAAAAGTAACTAGAAGTTGCAGTTTCGTTGCAGTTGCGTCTCACAGTCTGTTCTGGGCCTTATGGACGCAAAGATTAACACATTTGAGATGTTTTTAATGATTTAAACTTACACTAAGGAAGGGCACCGACCTTGACATTTGCATATGTTAAGCGGCAGCTATGGTAAGCGAGAAAAAAACCACCAATAGTATTACTTCATTTTAAAATGACCGCAATTCTATTAGTGGACTTTTCCTCGCTCATCACTTCGCTTCGCACAGTTCTGATGGTAACAGCCTGCCGCAGCATACTTGTTGTACACGGTTTATTTTGGATTGTAAAGTAAAATGGCCTCAAATTTACAAAAATACTGTTATCGGCCGGTGCTAACCTGGGTAGCTTTTAACCTTATCATGTAATGTTACCGACACATCATCCCCTTATTGACCAGGGAGGCAATTAATCTTCCCCGGGAGGCTGTCAGTGGCACCCGGCACGTGTGGAATTGAAAACTAACGGCATTAGTTTTTGTTCAGTGATTGGGGTGGTGGCCATTATTGGCGTGGGAGATAAATCTAACATTGTAGGAGCCTTAACCGGTAAATAAATTCGTTGATATTTGAAAAATAGTGTGGATTGGTGTCGTTTATGCAATATTTTATGAAATTCTTATTTCAGTTTTCAGAAGTTGCAAAATTTTGCCTCGGTAATTTAATTATGGATTGATTTAAAATTAGTGCAGTGGTCTGCAAAAAGTTGTAAAGTGACGAAATCGTATATCAAACCGACTACAAACTCGGATTATAAACGTTTCTGTGACTCATCATCATGAAATACTTACTCACGGGAATCCTTTCTCACAAGAGGTCAGCATAAGATTATCATTATCACAAATACTATATTTGATAGTTTTTCATATTTGTATATTTGTATTACTAGGACATGAAATGTTATATTTCATTTTTTTTTATATTTGGAGACCTTACATCTCCATTATCTTCATACTTGACCGTGGAGACTATCTACATCTCCATTTAACCTAGATTAATCGATTTAGATGTTTCTTTGTTTTAATTATAATTTTTATTATTATGACTCTTAGAGGCTTTATGCATCTCTGTCACTTAACTTTTCCAGACGCGGAGACTATACATCTCCCTTATTAGTTATTTATTAGCCATAGGTACCCATTAGGTTTGTTTGTTGCACTTTTTATGTGTTAGTTTTAGATAAAACTCTAATGTCAAAGTTGAAAAAAGACTTACTGCTGAGCTTCTTGCCGCATTTCTTGTCAGCAGATGTCACCTTTCGAAGCGCTGGTAGCTTCAGACTTGTGAAAGAGTCCGTGTGGCCTACTTGCAAAATAAATATTTTCATTTTCATTTTCACAAGGTTCTATGGCAGATATTCTATGTGATTGGAGTGCAATTTGACAGCTGGCGTCAATCTGCACTAATGGATTGATCTGGGTTCGGTAGTTGTCTGATGCCCAAGCGCGCCTTAACATTGACGGGGGTTTAGAACACTGATCGATTTGTTTCCAGCTTATGTTATGATATGAATAATAAGATAGTGGGTACAATTCGAAACGGAGTCTGCTTTGGTAATTTAAATTTCCTAAACTTAAAATAAGAAACTATTAACTCGATTTTGTATAGCACAAAGCTGTCAAAATCGAGATTAACGTTTATTATTTTAAAAAAGTCTGTTCGCCATGAGTTGATAAAAAAAAGTTTTGCAAATTATATCGTGTGACATATCAGAAGAAAGGGCTCGTTGTGATAAGATTCAACATATATATTTTTTAATTTTAAAATAAATAGTTTAGAAGTAATTTAGGAAAATAGGCGTAAATTTACCATTATCTCCGAAACTACTGAGCCTTCAATTTGAAAAAAAAAAGTGAAAATACTTATTTAACTATACATTACAGGAAGCCCTATAAGAAGTCTATGGTATTCAAAATAACATAGGAAACTTCATATAATACGGAAACCTCTCCACGCGAGTTTAACTCGCGCCTTCATCATAGACTGCCTGAATAATTTAGATATTTTCCAACCCAATGATTTGATATAAAGTCATTATCAGATAACCATTCTTCCTTAGTACCAACCTTAACATATACGGCACCCTCATATTCCGAACGAGGGTACGGTAGTCCTAAAAAACCTTTGACATAGCAATTACTAACACCCATGAGGGGACGTTATCGCGATCCGACTTCACGCGGGAGGGTTATGTTGGCGATTAAGGATCGTGTAATGAGAAAACTTCGGTGTAAAACAGCTTAACTACATTCACGTCATAAGATCTTTATACTGTATTCAAGGTGGGGGATTTGACACGTTACAACCTGTTGTTTTAAGTTATGTGCTTATCGAAACGAGCTATTTAAATGATAGCTGATACAAAACTTAGACGCTGACAACTGCAATGATCTTGAGTGATCGGTCACTGTCTGTTTGCACCGGAGTGAACGAGAAGACCTGTAGCGGTTATTTATATGCAGAAAAGCAAAAACTGATGAATTAATTATAAGTAAACACGTATAATATAAATCAGTAAACTTTTTAGTATGGGCGTGATGTAATAGAATTACTAATTAAAGTAGACCCATAAGTTAAACAAATTAAGATATGGAGCTGTTTAAAGAGGATTCTAGATGTAACTTCACGATTTGTTTTTCTTGAATTGATTTTATCAAATCTTGTTTAAGAAATAGCAAGTTTTTCAGTAATACAAAGAATTACCTACCATTATATTTTTTTTCCAAATCAAATAGTTTTTTTAAAATATTGTTTAAGTAAAGCCGATTTGTCAGCGCCTTAAAGAAGAAAAAGTATTTGCCAACTCCAGTGGTATCCTCCACTGTTTAAACCCACGTTCACGACGCTCTGCATGAGAGGCGCATTTTACTGATAAAATAAAAAAGAAACAATCTTTATGGCTCTTTTACTAGTCATAGGTATGAAATTCAATTAAATGAAACGTATTTATTTGCTATAAATTTAGTACATAAGATATCAGAAAATAACATTGAGTCTCATACATTTAGACTTAATTAAGTCATGCAAATTTTTGTAAGGAATTCATAGTTCTTCACGCAGGTATTAAGGTATATTAAGCTTAATTATTATCTAAATATTCTTTTACCGAGTAGTAAAATTAACATTATGTTAAAAATAGGTAATTAAAACTAAACCTACATGATAAAAAAACGGATAACAAATTACATCTTATTTTATTACTGTAAGTGAGCAATTATATGTATATAATATGTAATTGGTTCTTCCGAAGTGACTTTAACTATTTGGGCGAAATTTAATATGTGGATAATATTTTACTTTCCAAGCTTATAGATAAGTGTAATCCACGGGAAACAACCATAACGCCGAGTGAAACTCAATCGCCCAGTCACTAAATAGCAAAAAAAGCAAAAATTTATGAAAAATTACTAAAATGAGACTGCAATAATATATCAAAAGTAGAACATAATTGGGGCTCTCAAATCGGGCAGGTGTAATCCGTAATCCAACTAAAACGTACAGGGGGGGGGGGGGGGGAGTTATCGCACACAAGGATCAAAGTTAGTATAATTAGAAAACTTATGTGTTAAACCATCACGTGGGCGTCTACGTGACAGAAATGTAATGTGACCTAATTAAGAAGTGCCTGCTCAGAAAGGGAATTGAGGGACACTTTTAATTTAGACTGTACCTTAAATATAATTAGGTCTAAATTCAATATGTCCTTCAAAAGGAAACAAAGCCTTTTGAACAGTCTTCAGTTGGAAAGGGACGGATAGAGGTTACTTATGATGACAGCAACTGGTCCCAATAAAGTTTTAAATGGGAGGAAAAAGAAGCTTGGAAACGTAAAGCAATTTCAGATTTATGACTGGAATATAGTATAAGTACCTAGCTATATCTCTAAAGATGTTCTATACTCGGTAATACTGCTACCAGGGATTATTCTGGGAAAATCCTTAATTTAGCCGGTATATTTTCTATATGCCAGGCAACGTTATAATTAAAATGAAAATGGCAATATTTATTTGCAAGTAGGCCACACGGGTTCTTTGGCATGTCTGAACCTACCAGCGCTTCGAAAGGTGATATCTGCTGAGAAGCAACGCCGCACGAAACTCAGTAGTAAGTCTTTTTTCAACTTTAACATTAGATTTTTAACTAAAACTAACACATAAAAAGTGCATCAAACAAACCTAATGGGCACAAATTAATTATAGTAAATAACTAATAAGGGAGATGTATAGTCTATGCGTCTGGACAAGTTAATTTAAGTGTTTGGTTCCGGGATAAACAGTAGGCTATCGTCAGAGATATCGCAAATCCCCGGATCGGCAAATGACCTAGTAGCGTATTTCCCTGCTAGGTTTCTTGCAGATATCAAACTCAAAGTCAATTCAAGTTTTACAAGCTCTTATGAAGGTCAAGGAATAAATCTACCACCGGTTCAGAAAAAAAACTCTAGCGAGAAGAGCCGGCAAGATACTCGATATGCACCCTTTGCCAAAGCTACATCCACTACATTATAATATGTACCTGGTATGAATTTGATGATTTGGGTTTCAGCCGCGTACCTGCGAAAAAAAAAAAAATTTTAGACTATTGGAGTATGTTGTAAAAATATAAAGTTATCTAAATATACCTATAAAAGCCAAATACTACTCATACACTCACTCACTATTCACGAAATTTCATACTTAACCATCAGCTAAAAAGAGATTTTAGCAACTTTCACCCCTAAAAGGGTAAAATAGGAGTAAAAAAATTGTATGGGAAATGCAGGCGAAGCGGGGTCGCGGGTATGTTGGCTGGTAAAAAGTGTATATTATTCCGTTTGTAACATAATTTGGAAAACAATACATTAGCACGCATATAAAATCCTTTACACAATATGATATCGCCCGAGGCCGCAAAATGCTAACATTACGGACAGAGCATGTTAATTAGCACAAAGGACTTTGCTAACTACCTCTTGCTGTCTACAATGACTTCTTTAGGACTTTCAACTCTTGTTAGCAGATATTTTCACAAGAAATTATTGTAATTAAATATTACATGAGAAATAAATTATAATTATAATTACTAAGAAATTTCTAAAGAGACAGTGGCTGAGTTAGGTATAAGTATATTATTTGATGATATACGTAGATTCTAACTTATTATAAACAAGATTCACTGTTTTCATGCTAATATTGTGGCTTGAAACAATAGCATACAATTTATACTTCGTATTACAAGAGTTAGGAAGTAGGTTTTCATTACGTCTATGTGAAGTAAGTACACCATTATTAATCAAAGTTGCAAAGAAATATATAGTACATTGTGCATCTAGGGCCGTAAGAAGGGGATCCCCTCACTGCCCCGTTGCGCTGCCCCATTAAATCTAACCAAGACGCACTTCATACACTTCCGCGTTGGCCCAATTACACCACGACTTATTATAGTTAAAGCTGAGAACGCCCCTATTGAGCGAGTGGCAGTTCTGAATTTCTTGGGATTTGAAATTGACCAAAAACTCAATTGGGGGTCCCACGTAGTTATCTACGTGGGACCCCCAATTGAGTTTTTGGATTTGAAATTCAGAACTGCCACTCGCTCAATAGGGGTGTTCTCAGCTTTAACTATAATAAGTCGTGGTGTAATTGGGCCAACGCGGAAGTGTATGAAGTGCGTCTTGGTTAGATTTAGTGCTAGGCCATTATATCTAAACCAACGAGCTAGCTGGCTTGCGGCATCATTAAGACGCGACTCCAGCCCGTCCACGGTTGGAGCGGATACAATGCCGGCAACGTCATCCGCATACTTAAAAATTTCGGCTGCTGTGATAGCGTCAGGTAGGTCGTTCATCAGCAAAGAAAAGAGAATATTTGAAACAGACGTTCCCTGGGCCACCCCCATCGATGTAGTCAAAGGATCAAACTTGGTCCTCCCTCCGTCACCCACAACAATCTGCGACCGATCGTGTATGATGTACGTAAAAAGACTATGCGCTTTACCACATATGCCGTAGTGCTGTAGCTTCGCTGAGAGTACGCTATGATCAGCCACGTCAAACGCCTTAGATAGGTCGCAGCACAGCACTGCAACCTGCTGCCCGCGTTCCAGAGCATCATGTACCCTACGAACGACCTCGCGGGCCAGGTCAGTCGTGGTGCGACCGGAACTCTATGCGTATTGGCGATCGGACAATGCATTTATCGATGTTAAGTATGACGCTGCATACGCTGTATGTCGAGTCGGTTGCGCGCTATTTTTATAAGAAAATGATCACCGCCGGAGCCGGCGCCGCGCGCGCCTCGCCGGACCTGGCGCACGTCCCGCGATCAGCCGGAGTTATAAACCATACAAAATCCACAGTTCCCATGGGTGTTATGGATTTTGTATGGTTTATAACTCCCGCTCAGGGCGGGGCGTATAGAGCAGTTAAATCGGCTATAGCTTCTGTAACCGTATAATAACACCCTTTCCGAGCAAGGATGTTGAAAAAAATAATTGTTAGACTATATAAGTATGAATACACACACTGTTAACACATAAACAATAACAATACTTATCCATTTTGCGATCTCTTCCATATTAACATTTTGCAATTTTATGAGCAATGTTTCGAATGACAATGGCAAAGGAAAACGATCAAATTGAATATTAATAATATTTTTAATATAAAATTCATGAATTTATATGTTTTGCTCTCTTGAAAAGGGAATTCACAAAATGGATAAAAATCTTGGACTATTCTGGGACAAACAGAAGATTTATAGCGGTCCCATTTCTGGGAAAGTTCGTATAGAAATGCACATAGCATTTTATAGAAAACTTATACAGTGTGTCCTTATTTCTACCATCAAATTTTGGTATGGGTGTCTCGTGGTTTATTTGTCTAATAAGATCTGGGGCCATATCGTCAACTAGCTATATTAAATTTGATATACTAGAATTATGTTAGTACAGTCAGCTCGTTAATCTGGGTCGTCAATATCACGTACTACGAGTAACCCAATTAGATGGCTAACAGATCGTGATGGAGTTACGGAGCGGCTGAATAATTGTCTTCATTTGATACAGGTCGGATCTCTCTTTCGGACTCTCTCTGTGAGAGCAAGAGGGCGAATAGTGTGGAAACAGATGCTAGTGCGTGCTCTGGGTTATAATATTTTTTTTCTCAGTTGCAGTGTTCTTGAGTCTTATTAGTTGGAGTTTATATATCACTAGAAATTCTGCATTTATCCGGGATAAAAAGTAGGTAGCTTTTCAACTATCTATGTGTAAAAAACCACACAACCAACCCCAGTGAAAAAAATTCCAAAAGTAATTCAGAGATAGAACATACTAAGTGAACATCATAAATAAATAGACTCGTACTTCACCTAGGTTCATATTTATTTAGTATACATATCGAAACATATCCATACTTAATATTATAAATGCAATAGTAACTCTGTCGTATGTCTTTCTGTTACGGCTAAATTGCTGAACCGATTTTGATGAAAGTTGGTACGGAAATAGTTTGATGCTTGGGAAAGCTAGGCTACTTTTTAACAGACAATCAACCCCTAAAAGGGTAAAATAGAGGTTGGAAAAAAGTAAGTAACCTGAAAATTCGCTATATTTTGAGGATACATTTAATATATATGCCCGTTTCGGCTGCATCACCACAACTTAGCTCAAGGATTGAGTTAAACCTATGTTATCCGCGCACCAGGGGGCGCTGCGGAGAGCAGAACAAATGACTTCATTTGTCTCTGTGACGGGTGCTGCAATATGCCAGTGTCTGTGTTCGTGGATGGGGTAGCTAGGGGTTTGTCGACTAAAGCGGGGTTCACATGGGACGATTTCCACCGTGCAGCTAGTCACTAAAAAAATTTCCTCACAAAGCCGAACTTCAACACCGTTTTCAATACAAATATTCTTTATTGAACACCACATAAAACATATTCGAAGAGACAAAGAAATAAGTTACAAGGTCGACACTAAGCAGTCTTATCGCTAATTAGCCGATTATGAGCGAGTTGCTTACCAAGCAAGATTTCCTACAGGCAGTCTCAAAAGCAAGATGGCCAAAAAGCAAGATGTCTCAGAAGCAAGATGCCTCAGAAGCAAGATGGATAAAAAGCAAGATGCCTAACAAGCTGAAAGACTCAAGATAGCCAACAAGCAGGACCTTGACCCCGTATATTTGTTTGTATCTTTTTTTTTTGATACTTTTACCTACAATAAAAACCATTTTAGGTGGTTTGCTTTGCAGGCTTTTAATTATCAAGCAATTCGTCTTCAAGATATTCAACTACTTAAGGTATTTTGCTTGGTAGTTGTTTTAGCAAGTAGGCCATTTGCCTAGACGGCATTTAATCACTTAGGCATTTTCCTTTGTAGGCATAATACTTAGGCATCCTTCTTTGTTAGGCATCTTGCTTTGTAGGCAACTCGCTCATAACCCGGCGGGGAAGCTGCACTCGCCTTTTTTTGCAGGCTCGGCACTCAACTTTCGCGCGGACTATTACTCTCATGCTAAATATGGCATGGGACTAGTTCATTTCGTTCCAACGTTTCAAAATCATTAATCAGTTGCTGACATACCTCTAAGAATTGCGAGACGAACCTTGATGTGAGGCAGCTCGGTGAACGTAAGGCCCTAGGTCCGACTGTATACGTGACATTGTGAGAGCGTGACATTGTGAGAGTGAGACATTGTGAGAACGTGACATTGTGAGAGTGTGACATTGTGAGAGTGTGAAATTGTGAGAGCGTGATATTGAGACAGCATGACATTGCGAGAGCGAGAATTATGAGAGCGTTACATTTTGCGAACGTGACGTTATACGTTATAGTATCACTTAAACGTTCCCGAATAGATGCCCTGATCTCTTTCACGGTCAACTTTAGCCGAAAGCGGGTTCACTTTGGGCCTTGCGTTTGATTTCAGCGACGGGGCTAGAATTTACATAAAAAATAAAAGTCCATATAAACCCCGCTTACGGATTAAGGCTTTTGTTGCCAGATTAAACCTTATTATAGAAAAAAGTCATAATTAATAGCCAAAACACGTAACACTTATTTTGAATCCGTGTACACTCGAGGTCATAAAATATATGCTACCAAAGGGGCAAAAGTGCGCCTCTATTCGGGAACGTCCAAGCGATATTGTTGCGGCTTCGCGCGGAAGAGTGGGATGAGAATCTCGCTAGCGCGTCGGTACAATGTCGCTTGGACGTTCCCGAATAGAGGACAACAGCGCTCTTACGCCCTTGACAATAAAGTCGTGTCGACACATTGATGCCCACTATGTCCGCGTGTACATTTTTGACTTCGACTGTACATTTATGTTTAATACCTACCCTTGGGAACTATGCAGATTTCAGATAAAAAGTGGCTTTCACTCTCCCATATTGCTGCACCTCCTCTGCTGCACTGGGAGTGAAGAAATAGCATATAATGCGTGCAGATGCTTATCATCCTGGCATGTCGTAAAAGTCGACTAAGGGACGGGTCCTCTCCAACATGGTGGACTATCTGTATGGGCGATGGGCTGATCACCTGTCACCATACGGTTCATCATACCATCTTAGGACTAATTCATCGAACGTGGCCACAAGTAGTCTTGTGGCTCTGCCCACCCCATTAGGGATTTCGGGCGTGATTATATGTATGTATGTATGTATATTGCTGGATCTGCAAATCGGACGGCATAGAAGATCGAAAGTCAATCACATCACCCGGCAAAGGACCAAACTATGACGTACCTCTATTCAAATGAAGGTTTTGTTTAGCCTCGACTTTCCTCCATTAAACTGGTTTTAATATCGGGGCCTATCGACGTCGTCAATGCTATTATGCAACTGATCGGTTTATACAGACAGAATGATTTTGAAGACAGTGCAGCGCACACAATGGGAACCCCCATTGTGTGCGGCACGGTGCCCTGGCGCCTCATTCGGGAACGCTAAGTGATTCTGTAGCGACTCGTAAGTCAGATTTCTCATCCCACTCTTCCGCACGACGCGTAATGCGTAAGAGCGAGATGAGAAATCTGACTTACGAGTCGCTACAGAATCACTTAGCGTTCCCGAATGAGGCGCCTGGTGGAGCCTGGATCTTAGGGTCAAGATCTTACAACGCCATGATCTCAAAATACCTAAATTTCATAACGCCAAGATCTCAAAGAGTTAAGTTCTCACAATAGCAAGATCTTAAAACGACTGTGAACCAATGGCAAAAATCACACTTTTCATACAAAATGCGATAACAATTTCCATCCCTTAAATGTTAACCGATTGTGACCAATTTTTAATAGGTTGTCAGTCAGAACAAAATCTAGGTCTATATACGTTTTTTGAATATTGATTAAAGATCAACAAAGTCAAATAATCGCCGAAATTAGTTTTATATGAGAATACCTACTGAAACAGCAATAAAACTGTATTTATTGATTTTATGAAAAAACCTAAACGTACGGACCTAGATTTTGTTCTGACTGACAACCTATCAAAAATATGTCAATATCGGTTAACATTTAACGGGTAGAAATCGTTATCACTTTTAGTATGATTTTTAAAGTATTGTTTTTGGTACTCCATGAATCCAGAACGCGAAAGCTGGTTCGTTTTTACCATCCGCATACCTTGGGTTAAATCTGAACGTTTCACATGTATCCCATATGAACCCATCTAGCTTTATTTGGCTGGCAGCTTAGCCCAAACTGGGTTACGCATATAGGAAAGCTTCCGTAAGCAATATAAATGACTGCAGTACTTTGCCGTATCAACGGAGCCTTTCTTCATTACGCGACTGCGTAACACAAAAGAGGGTAATGTAGTTACTCCAGTAAAATTCCAAAAAGAGTTTGGTTGACATTTCATTTCGCTGATCGGCAGTTCTTGCCAGGCCCGTTACATATTTAAGCAAAGTCACAAAGCTAAACTAACTTAACATATCTGATTCTGATAGATATATAGAATGAACGTGGCCTGCATTCGATATTGCCTACACGATATCGCAAATTAAGCTGCTATTAATATTATTATTTTTATGTCAATTGACTGACAAACGAGCTGACGGCCCACCCGATGGAAAGTGGTCACCGCCGCCCATGGACATCTGCAACACCAGAGGTGCTGCCAATGCGTTGCCAGTCTAGGGAGGATGCGAATGGGGATGGGATAGGAATGAGGGAATAAGCCTCCGGATCTCGTCACTCACCGTACGAAACGCAATAGCAAGCTATTACTTTACGCTGATATTCTGTGAGAGTGTGGTACTACCCCGGTCGAGCCGGCCCATTCGAACAGTAATCATCTAGTGAGGATTACTGTTTGGCTCTACCACTACAAAAATTGACGTCAAAGCTAAGCAATGTCTTAGTGATATCGAGGTGTATATTGTTACGATGCGAATATCAGATTTAGGCCTTGCAAATTACAGGGGAGGCAAGTCCCCCCCCCTCTGTAATTTGCCACCCTCCCTGTTAATGTGTCCGAGCCTACAACTGTATTGAAACATTCTTGAGACGCATCCTATCATCAATTACTTAAAAACAAACCTTCTTCTTGAGAGGGTTCTGTGTTTAATCCATACTTTAACGTCATTACAAACACGTTTATTACCTCTACCAGGAAACCCATTTAAAGGTAACACACAATCCCTGTTCTATTCCATTGCTGCTGTCGTCATAAATAATTGGAATGAATGGTAACAAAGGGAGCAGTGGACGTCAAACAATGCGATCGGTCCAGTAATGAGGAGGGATTTATTGCGGGTTGGTTGGGTTAAATGGATACTTATTAGTTCTGTTTGTAGTTACCGAAACGAGCTAAGGTACACACTACAGGACAGTTAGATAAATCCATACTAATATAATTTTATGGGAAAGTGAGTTTGTATGTTTGTTTATTAGTTTCTTTAGTCAGTTTTCACGACCAAACGGCAGTTTACCTTCTCGTGCAAACATTACATGCTATTGTACAACTTGTCCTTGGCAGTCCGACATTAAAAGAAAAACCGGAAAATAGGACTTCCCAAAAGTGCTATGAATAGTTTTTATGAAAAACAATAATCCACAATTTTCTAACAAATATAATCCCAACTATACTACGGCGAATAGTAACATACTGGCTCCAATTCGAAACGGGTTCCTCTTAATTTGAAATTTCCTTAACATAAAAGTTTTATTTAAGTATAAACATAATTAGGTAATATAAAATTAAAGTTATAAACTAGAACAATGAACCTAAAACTAAACACCTTAAAAATATGATATAATAACGAAAATATATTATTAAAAGGAGTTCCTTTATTTAGGCACACGACTAACCTTTTTGCTATTTCCTTAAAAAGCCTACATAAAATAAGAAACGTCAAATTAGATTTTGTTTGGCATCAAGCTATGAAATGAAAACACAATGAAAATCAAGTTCGACGATTCCTATTTCAAATTTAGCGACTTTTTGATCGAATACACTTTCATATTGGCCCCACTGTATCAATCATTGATAATGCCGACAAGAACAAAGAGACAGGACCTATCTATGCTACACATGTGACAGTGTCAACGAGTGTAAATACAGGTTGGTCTAACGTAATAAAGTGTAACACAGTGTTTTGTTGGTAAATAAAAGAGTGATTCTTCTATTAATAATTTCCCCATTGGTCAGATATGTACTACTGAGCATTTTGTGTTACGGAATGTCTTACAGGAATATGTTGTGTATTATATTATTATGTAGGTAATACATATAAAGGTTTTCTAGCTATGATACTAAATTTATGACCGACTATATAACACTTATAATATTAGTGTGATAAGCCTTATGTGCATTTTCGGAATGAAAGTGTTCGAGGTCCTTCTTCAGACTTCAAAACACATTTTGTATTGTCATTTTGGTAATGTAAATGTCTGAAAATTTACATTATTTAAGTAATGTATGTGTACTTAATTAAAATGGAAACTCTATTTTCTCCTTCAGTTAAACTACTCTTAGTCCTTCTAATAATGTCGGATTAAACGGACACATTTTTCCCCGAAGCTGAAGAATGAGTTAAATTTGTTTCGCCGAGCAATTAACAAAATAAATCGGCAGGAAAGGAAACTTCCTAACAACAGCCTGAAAAGGCTTTCGGTACACTTTTAGCATTTTCTTTTTCCAATAAACGTTCAAGCTTAAAGAAAATAAGGACATTTAATTATCGTGTCGCGCAAAAGGGATAAATAATGAAATCGAATATTTTTAGGGTTCCGGACCTCAAAAGGAGTAAACGGAACCCTTATAGGATCACTCGTGTGTCTGCATATCTGTCCGTCTGTCCGTCTGTCACAGCCAATTTGATCCGAAACTACTGGACCGATTGAGTCGAAATTTGGTACACATATGTAAAGTCGGTGACCGGAACACGGACGTGTAACGTAAATAAATCATTTTTAAGCATGGGGGCTACTTTTGGGGATAAATGATAAAATTAAAAAAAAAGTTTTGCAATCCTTGGTATGTGACATATCAAATGAAAGGGCTCGTTGTGAGGATCAGATTTTTTTAAATAATTTTACGATAAATGGTTTCGAAGTTATGTAAGAAAATAGACGAATATTTACCATTCCCCCTATTATCTCCGAAAGTACGGCCCTTGAATTTCGAAAAAGAATACAGAAAAACTCATAAGAAATCTATGGTATTTTAAGTAACACAGGAAAAATCATATAATCACGGAACCTTCTTCACGCTAGTGTCACCCGCACTTGTCCGTTTTTTTAATACACTAATCTGTTCCATAATAAGTTTAGAAAACTTATTAATGGTGAAAACTGTAACAAAATTCGTTAGGCAGTTTGAACGTTTTAACCGAATACACAGACAGACGACTTCTTAAAACTAGTACTACTTGTAGATAAAAAATTAGTAGCGAATTTTTTAATCTTTTTATTGACTTGCAATGTTCTTATGTCAGTTGGTTCATTTAGATCAAATCTTGTAAGCTTAATTTGAACCACTTCCTCTTCTCCTACGAAGCTGAATTTTTACATGTTGGTTCAGTTCCGAATGCAATGCATTTTTATGGTAAGCATGACCTGCATCGACATTCAAGACTAGCTCCAGATAAAAGAACTCTTCAACAGTTAACAGCACAGACACGAAATTTTGTGTACGCATTTCATTGCAATATTAATCAATACAATTTTTATCAAGAACTTATTTAAATATTAAATTCGAATTTAATAATTCACGTTTGTTGTCACAAGAGCCCTCTAAACATTTTGTTTTGGAATTTGATTAACCATCTCGAACGTTCGACAATCAAAGTCGAACTTTGTTAATTAAAGTCTGTGACGTCATCCGTGATGTCTAGACGTTCACGCGTCAGTAATATAATTGGTTAATTTGGTCAATAAAATAAAAGAAGGGCTTCGAAGTAAATGTATTGATAATATTATACCTATCTACAACAGTAATGAAGGTACTAAATCGAACTTTGGTAATAGTAAAGAAGACTTTTTAGATGAAAAAGGTCCATTGATTGAGATTCCATTAGACGAGATCTGAAAAGATCTGAATAGACATTGTCTTGATATTAAATAGGAGCTTTTGTTTTCAGATTCTAGTTGTCTATTGTTTATTCAAATTGATTGAAAAATCTGCTTTGCTTTCTTGTATCTTCTAACGGATACATTAAAAGCCGATTTGATCGAGAATAAACTATAGGAGTCACTTTTGATTTGCTCTCTATTAACAATGAAATTCTTGTCTAGCATTTACTAGACTTAGACTAATAAAGAATTCAATTCAATTCATTAAACAATATCAAAGAAAGAAAGTAAGTAAGAAAAACATTTATTCACTAACACAGAAGACATACAGACTAATTAGACCCGTGCAGCACTGATTATCACATTATATAACATTGTGATGGAATGGACATACAAAGCCATCATAATAACAAAAAAACCGGTCAAGTGCGAGTGAAACCCGCGTGGAGCCCTCTCCGCCCCATACATGATAAACTGAAATTTTTTATGTTACTTTAAATACCATAGACTTCTTATAGGTTTTCCTGTAATCTATAGGTAAAGAACTATTTTCTGTATTTTTTTCAAAAGTTTAGGCCCGGTAGTTTCGGAGATAAGTGGGGGGAATGGTCAATTTTCACCTATTTTCCTAAATAACTTCTAAACAATTTTATTTAAAATTCAGAAAAAAATACATTTAAGATCCTCACAATAAGCCCTTTCATTTGATATGTCACACGATTTCAGTTGCACAACTTTTATTTGAATTTTTAAATTTATCCCCCAAAAGTGGGCCCCATGTTCAAAATTAATTTATTTACGTTACGCATCCCTGTTGCGGTCACCAATTTACATATGTATACCAAATTTCAAATCAATCGGTCCAGTAGTTTCGGAGCAAATTGGCTGTGACAGACGGACAGATAGACAGACAGACAGACAGACAGACAGACAGATAGACAGACAGACAGACACACTAGTGATCCCACACTAGGGTTCCATTTTTCCTTTTGAGGTACGGAACCCTAAAAATAATTAGAAGCTGAAATAAGAATACGGTATTTCGTAAATATACTAAAATAATTTTAAAATGAATTGTGTCAGTCAGATAAAAACTAAAGAACCAGAAACAAATAAGGATTATGAAAAGTTAGTCCTTATAAAAGTCGATTACCGATTCTGATATATGATAATATCTCAGCTATTGAGTCTTAAATACTCGAGCCTTGTACTAAATTAAATATGAACATCGCATTTGAGCGTATTTTCTTTGAATAAAACGCATTCAGACCAGTCCTAACAAAAGGAGAAAACTCAGAAATAGCCGGCGAAGCCTCAAGACACACAATTGGATCCGTCTACGGACCTAACCCCAGTATTGAATCAGCGCGCTGCAATCTAGATTCAGCCGTGACACCGAATAGACAAGATGCAAATTCTATTACACGTAGCATCGGTGTTGTGTAATATTAAAGACGACTTGAATGACAACTGCTTTATTAACTATTTCTAAAACTACCCACAACATCTTCCCCTTAAACAAGTACGAAACTACCCAGCACCAGTACATCAGCTTAAAATCATTTTAAATATAAATGTAAATCCCAATATCTTTCCCTCCACCAAAAAAAAATTAAGTACAAGAAAAAAAACAATCTCGTCTTTATGGATATAAGACAAAAATTATCGCTTTTTTCTTAAAGTTACCATAGGAGAATGTGATTCTACAACCGTGTCATCAAATGACCCAGCTGATGAATAGTGATCTTCATCAAGCGACTTATGTTTGTCCGAATCAAACTCGTATTCATCATGATATACATTATCATTGTTTTCAGTACTAAAACATGGCTTTGAGCATTCCGGTTCACATTTTATTATATGTCTTCTATTACGGCGATAAATTCCCCTCTTATTTTTAATAAGATACGATCTAGGAGTATCACACGCCGATACAACCTGCCCTCTCATTCTACAATTCTTTTCAAGGACAATAACATTATCGCCTACATTTAGTGTAGGCAGTACTTTACACCGCTGATCGTAGTACTGCTTACTCTTTTGTTGTTTGTTTACAAGCGCACTATGCTGATCTGCTGGCACTGGTTTTGGTTGTAACAAATCAGGATGTACTGGTAATCTACACCTCAGCATGCGGCCCATCAGCATCTGTGCCGGAGAGTTAACATTTTCACGAGGTGTATTACGATAGCTAAGTAGATTCAAGTAAAGATCAGAATTACTTTGTATTGATTTTTTTAAAATGTTTTTTATTGTTTGAACTGCACGCTCGCTTTTGCCATTTGCTTGGGCATAGTTTGGCGACGTCGTGATATGTTCAAACCCCCAGTCCTTCGCAAATTTCTTAAAGTCCCTACTAGTATATTGCGTCCCATTATCACTGATAACTTTTTGAGGAATGCCATGTCTAGCAAAGTTTTCTTTTAATGATTGTATGACGGACGAACTTGTAATATTATTGAGTTTTGAAACCTCAACAAACCCAGAATAGTAATCAACAGTGATCAAATAATATTTTTTTAAATATTCGAATATGTCAGTGCCAACTTGGCTCCACGGCAAATTAGGTATCTCAACCGGTATTAGAGGCTCCCTACTGGGCGCATTCAAATATTCCTGACATACTGAACAGCGTTTGACATAAAGTTCGATTTCCTTGTTAATGCCGGGCCAAAACAGGAAACAATCGGGAAACTCCAGAGCATTTTGTTCGCTGACACCACGGTTATAGGTTTAGGTTGCGATAGCGAGCAATGCTGAGTCTGCTCGTGGAAGGACTTTTGAAAACGAATTGATCTTTTTATTAATTTAAACTGGAAAATGAAGTTGTTATTCGTGTTACATTTAAACTGACTTCTTGGAATGCTAAAATAGTAGTGATTTTACGTATGTAGAAGTCTAACGAGTCTTCTTTCTTAACCAATGATAAAGTTGGAAATAAGACTTACTGCTGAGTTTCTAGCGGCGTTTTTGCTCAGCAGATGTAACCTTTTGAAACGCTGGTAGATCCAGACATGTGAAAGAGTCCGTGTGGCCTACTTGCAAAATAAATATTTATCTACACCCATATCATAAAACCTCCATTGGTTAATCAAAAACCGTATGAACCATTTTGACAACCAATTAGGAAAAACCAGTGCTGCGATAAAGAAATAACATGACTTCTTTATCGTTTTTAGTAAAGAAATGAGATTAAATTTGGAACAGCTGTCAAAACTCAAGTGGGTCTCTATTCTAGTATCCATAGATATTAAAACAGTTATTGATACGAAACGTCAATTCAGTATGTTTTTTTAATATAAACTGCACAATATTTGATCTCGAGTGACGTGAGAATAGAGACTTCATCCGTTTGTCTATGATTTAAAAAACAAAATGGTCTTGACGGAGGTTCGAATTGCCGCCATGTTGACGTTTTGCTGAACGAAAGTAGAATTGTTGTTGAATTGTATAGAAAAAGTTGTTTGTAATTTACATTTTAGTTGAAAATATGAATAGTAAGTAGTCTTCTCGGAGTGTGTGTGATGTGAAAATGAGCCGGATATCGGAAATGTGCAGCCACGATTGCAACAAATAACTTGTTGCCAGAAAATATGGTTTCTGAACTCATCATGGAGGATTTATAATATGTGTGTAGATAAAGTTATGTATGCAACTCTGCATAATTTGGCCTTAAAACACACGTGCGATCTTATTATGAAACTCGCCTATCGGCTCGTTTCATGAAAACCGAACTAGTGTTTTAAGGCCTATCATTATGCAACCGTTGCATAAACTACTATTTCATTTTCATTTTCAATGTTTTTTGAGGAGGAGTAGCCTGAAATTTTATGATTTTGTGATGCTTGTACAATGTGACGCAGTATATTTCACCAAACTTGAAACGGATACTATTGAGGGAAATAATGTATCTGTATAAATAATTCATAATACATAAGTTAAATTTACCTAGCTCAACACCATGCCGTAAATATTCAACTGCCAAGCACATCCACTGAAAATTCAACCCTCAAACTTAGACAATACTTGAAACCGAGCAACTAACGGCTCTGGACATACTCAACTGGCTCGATTACCCGGGTATCAGAACTTAGGCTGTCCCTGGACAGGGTCGCAATTAATCTTGGCAAGTTGGCGATTTAGTTATACATCCGGGATCGTGTGGCTTGACCCGGTTATGAGGTTTAAAATAGGTCAAAATTTCATAGAAAACTATTATATCACAAGATAATTATTTTTTTTATCAATGGCTCATACTTTTTCTACCTTAAGAATTAAAAAAAAACACAAATAGCAAGAATGGACAAATACGAATATATGAAACTAATATTTGGCTTTGGTGAGAATCAAACCAGCGAGCTCAAACTTCAAATTCAAACTGTATGTATGGTGGTAATAACCACCTAGCCGGACGGTTAGCCTAGTTGGTAGTGACCCTGCCTTCGAAGCTAGCTGTCTCGAGTTCGATCCCCCGGTCAGGACAAATATTGTGTGATGAGCACGAATGTTTGTTCCTGAGTCTTGGATGTTTCCTATATATTTAAATATTTATTCATCTATATAAGTATATATATATATATATCGTCGTCTATTACCCAAGATACAAGCCTTTAGAGCTTTTTTGGGACTAGATGGATTTGCGTGAAGATTGTCCCCTCATTATTATTATTATTATTATTCTCTTTATTTATCTTGAATCTTAAGCTAGGTTTTATAATATTTGTATAAAAAGTAAAAAAATTGTATAAAAAAAAAAAATATTATTAGGTAATTTTACATTTTTGGAACTGACGCTCTAAATTTAAGATACTTCTTCGTTTTCTATTTTTGAATTGATATAACCTACGATATTTACGACAACCAGAAATAAACTTATAACACCTAATTCATTGATTTCACCCGGCCCACCTTCTCGGCTTCTAGGTCAATACAAACTCACAAATGCCCAGTCATTTCCTTCCGAATTTCGTAAAAAGCTCTTAAATCAACTCCACACCAATTATAATCAGACTTGAAGTTAGTCCTTCCACAGTCTCAAGTGGATTCAGTAATTGCCCGGCAGCATGAGCCTGAACTCTCCTCCCAGGGGACTGACTCGCATCAAACGGCAAATTCGACGCCGCTGCCTCATTTCTCTGAGTTATGGGAGTTGGGGGTAATTTAAAACTTCCCTACTTCATTTTCATAACTGTAGAAATATCTTATCGCTAAATTATTAGGGAAAGAGTTTATTTTGTTTACTTTAGAAATCGAAATGAACGTTACTTTTTCAGGGTTCCGCACCTCAAAAGGAAAAAACGGAACCCTTATAGGATCATTCGTGTATCTGTCTGTCTGTCTGTCTGTCCGTCTGTCTGTCTGTCACAGCTAATTTACTCCGAAACTACTTGACCGATTGAGTTGAAATTTGGTACACATATGTAAGTCCGTGACCGCAATACGGAAGTGTAACGTAAATAAATGAATTTTAAACATAAGGGGTTTTGGGGGCAAATTAGAAAATTTAAAAAAAGTTTTGCATAATTATCTTGTGACATATCGAATGAAAGGGCTCGGAAGTTATTTAGGAAAATTGGCGAAAATCTTTCTCATTAAGTGAAATGTAATATTTCTTTTGAGAACAATAAATATCTCTCTCTAACCCAAAAATTGACCAATTCCCCCCTTATCTCCGAAACTACTGGGCCTATAATTTTGAAAAAAAAAAACAGAAAATAGTTCTTTAGCTATAAATTACAGGAAAACCTAAAAGAAGTCTATGGTACCTAGAGAAATTTCAGATAATCATGTACGGAACGGAACCCTGTTCACGCGAGTTTATCTCGCACTTGTCCGGTTTTTTGGATAATGAATAGACTTTAAAAAGCAATACAATTCTATACAACTAAATTTAATAAAATTGAAGTGTCTGTCTGTGATTTTAAAGTTAATAAAAATATCTTAGTGGAAAATGCTATTTACATGATGCCTAAGACTAAATTCTGGATTTTAGAATTTTGACGTGTCTGTCTGTCTAAATGTTTATTCCAAATAGGCTCTGAAACGGCTGTATTTTAAGTATTTTAACTTAGATATCTCAAAGGATTGCAGATATAGGGCAACTTCTGTTCGCATGAATGAATTGAAGTTTGAATTGTTCGTCAGTTAGCTTATAAATCCATATAAACCAAATCCTGAGGCGAGTCCTTTGTCCCGCAGTGGAGCAGAAAAAGGGACAGAAAAACGGGTTGGTATCATAACGAGTACATTGTCAAAACGACCACATCATCATCATAATATGCATGAAACTGTACTAGCACAGAAACAAATTCAGTAAGTAAATTTGCTACTTGGTCTATTAACCATGTGGTCTTTTCGAGAACCAGTCGTTTTGCTAACAAGTAATTCGGAAATATAGGCTTTCTATGGAGATGGTCCTTCTGAGATCTGAACCGTAATAATATGATGATTTGGTCGTTTGGACAATGTAGTCGTTGTAATACCAACCCAGAAAAACATTATAGATGTATAGGGTGGGCCATAAGTTTTTGCGCTTTTACGTGATAGAAACAAAACTACAAATGCAATTTTATTAGGTATTTATTACAAGTAAATTATAGGTAGTATAAAATAAGTTATAATTTTTAAAGACACTGTCGTCTAAATGAGCTCCGTCTTGTTGCTGGCACTGCTGCAACCGACTACGCAACTGTTGGAAAAGATGCTGACAATAACTGAATCTACAACATTTTGCGAATTTTATCATCACTTGTGGTACGTAACTGTAGCAGTTTCTTTAATTCGCTCAATCGTATCAAAAATGTTCAAATTAGTGTTTAATTCCTGTCATCCGTTGTACCGCACAATTAATAGTTTACAAAAAAAAAACTATGTTGTTATTGGCATTAACTTATGGCTTATACATGCTGATCAACCAAACCATCAGTCCATTAAAGAGCAACTTTCCAACCCAGGCATCATTTAAAAGTACTGAAACAATTCATTTTGATCCTCATTTAAAAATGCAGCGCATGTTTAGAACAAAACCAAGAACGGAATAAACAATACGAGAACAACGTTAACAGATAAAAAACATCGCATTCACGATTCTATTTGTACGCTCTGGGAATCCAATAACTGCCCCGACCATTTAAACTTGGACGCTATTCACCAGTTTTGAGGTTTAAATTTGTAAAGCCGCCGGCATTGTGGGATTCAGAAGCTGTTCGCTGCCAGTTTGCCATTCGGCGTGTAAAGGATTGTGCGCTTTACTAAAAGGATTGAAGGTGTATTTCTGTTTGCTGAAATCAATATGGTAAAGAGGATTGGAAACGCAGCGTAGTGCAAATATTTCAGGCAGGTCATGACGTTCAGGGACAATTTATTGGAGTTCGCTTAGGTTTATAACACGCCGTTTTGAAGCTATTTAAGTTTGTAATAAAGTCTAATTTACTATTAGCAAAATTGAAGGAGCCGTATCAACTAATTGCTACTAGTGTTATTAATGCGAAAGTGGTGTTGGTTTGTCCTTCTTTCATGCAGCAAAACAAATCAACAGATCGACGGGATTCTTGCACAGACATAGTTTATGGGTTTAGACACATATTATGCTGCTTTTTATGTCAGAAAATGCACAATTTCTTAAGAAACAGCAATAACCGAAAGTCGCGGACAGAACCTAGTCTTTTTACTACAATAAACTGGGTTTTGCCTAAGACTTTGTCCGTGTAAAATTTATTATTAGCTGCTCTTTCGAAAACTGTGCTTAATTACCCGACTACCCGAATACGAATTTTTCGGGCAACTCAGTTTACGGCGGAAACTGCCTGGATTTAAAAGCTCATAAAAGGACCCTTGGTCATTATTAAAACAGAATGTTATCTAAAATTAACTAATTAAAAAGTAAGGTAATATTCATCAATGGTCAAACACATTTTCAGCTAACATTTCGAATCTAAAATGAACAAGTGACTTATTAGATTAAACAAAGTAGAATACCTAAAGAAAAATGCTTAGTAAAACAAAATTAAGTTTAAGCACATCTCCACTGTAACTTAAGCTCTCCGTAAGACATCGTCCACATACACAGCAATCTCACAACACTCACAACGATCGGAACCGGTTATAATTTGCGTCATCCGGATAACCAGGAGATTACGCATAGCCTCATAACGCAGTACTGACTGACCCAGTTACATTGGAATTACATCGAGTTGTGCGTTCAGTTCTCGCATAAGACAATATGTATCTGTTACCTGCCTTATAATGTAGTACCTACTACATAATAATATATACAGAAAAAATATAAATGATACTGCGTAAAATTGTTTAGTTATTGTTGTTTATTTTCCTTTCAACGCACCGCTCTATTCAGCTTCAACCAAATATCCTCACATGAAATCATCCACGTACACTGCACAATCTCACAGGGATCGGAACCCGGACATAATTCGCGCTTCCAATGCCTTCCGGGTAACCGGAAGATTACGCTATCGCTCCGTAAATCATGCTCTCATCCCTGTTCATCCGGAGTTTTAGATAAATCCGGGTTTTGTTTTGCTTTTTATGAGTTTGGCGAGTTTTTTATGAGTTTTGTGTGAAGTTGGTACATTTAAGGCAGCCGAGGAAGCAATAGGGAATATTGTATGAAAATCAAAATGAGGTTTAAGTTATATTTTATGAAAGAAAATGAAAATAAATGCGTGTAAAAGACAAAAAAAAGATCTTTTTTTACAAGGCTCAAAATTAATGATGAATAAATAATATACATAAATAATAATAAATTAATCACACTACAAATTTTACACAAATCGATCTAGTCCCAAAGTAAGCTCTAAAGGCTTGTGTTTTGGGTACTAGACGATGATATACATACTTATATAGATAAATAAATACTTTTCATCACACTTGCTCGGAAAGGGTGTTATTATACGCAGGCGTATAGAGCAGCTATAGCCGATTTAGCTCCTCTACGGGCCCCGCCGTCAGCGGGAGTTATAAACCATTCAAAATCCATAACGCCCTAGGGAGTTATGGATTTTGTATGGTTTCGAACTCCCGCGGGCTGTTAGGTGCGCCAGGTCGGCGGAGCTGCTCGGGAGCCGCAGCCGGCGGCGCGCGCGACCGCAAGCCGGCGGAGCTGCCCCGCGCTGATCGCAACGTACGCTTATGAACACCCACCTGATGGTAATTCACGACGTAAAATGGGAATAAAATTAATATATATACTTTTTTTTGTCTAATTTTTATTTTATTTCCTCGCAAATGTGATGAAAAACATTGTGTGTATCACGGGCAGTAAGGGGATAACTAACGAGAGTCTGTTAGAAGCCCGACGCCGATAGGGATTACGGCCCTAGATGCACAATGTACTATAAATACATAGGAAACATCCAAGACAAGAGGAACAAACATGGGTGCTGATGACACAAATATTTGCCTTTACCGGGGATCGAACCCGGGACCGCTAGCTTCGGAGGTCACTACCAACTAAACTAATCGCGTCGTAAAAATAGGCTAATAATCATGACAGTGATGACGTAATTTCGTCTGGAAAATTTAAAGCGAACAAAGTACCCATTATTTAGGCCCAGGCCTTTATTTATATAAAAGGAAATCCCACGAAAATCCGTCATACTGAAAAAGATTTCCCGAAAGTATGATGGTGACATTGTGAAAGAAGAGGTATAATTTGTCATCCGTCATTTCAGTCACGTGTCTGTTCTGAAATTTGGCGGCGAGTAAACACGACTTGAGAATTTGAAGAGATTGTTTCAAACAATGAAGGAAGTATTTTTAGAGAACAAGATAAATTAACTCGTATATTTTGTTGACACTTCGTAATAAATTTGTTTCTTTCATCTTCCTTTTAAGGTAGGTACTGTAATGAAAACAATTTGATTAAGTTTATTTTGGAATCCTTATAAATATTAAAAACGCGAATGTGTGTTTATGTGTTGGTTTGTCCTCATCTAAAGTTAAAAAAAAAAAAATATCAGGGCTTAACTCATTACAAATAGCGGCCCGCTAATTATTTTTACCGAAGATAATAAAAAAAATAAGGGAAAAAGTATATTTTGTTCATAGAATACTATTATTCAATGGCTTGTATATCATCAGACGACGACCATGACGAAGTCTTAGAGCCGGAGTAAGAATCAGAGTCGGTGAGGTTTATTATGACACGTTCAATTGTTTCTTCTAAAACAACACACGAACACCCAAACAACATTACTCGAAGCGTATTCCGGAACGGAATAGCAATATGGCCGCCGCGTGCGCGCGCTTGCCCGCTTGACTACAACTGCATGCCTCGTACCACGATACTCAGAGCGCTCGGCGATAAGCAACGCCCGTCATACAGTTTGCGATAGGTAAGCGACAATCGCTATTTCGTGATGATATTATAATTTTCATCAAGTCTCGGCGAAAAGACTTTACGCAGAAGGGGAAGTAACGCGGATCGACGTGATATTTGCATTATCATCATCGGCCGTAAACGTCCACTGCAGGACATAAGGCCTCCCCCGAAAATGGAGGCTTATGCCATATTCGCCACGCTTGGCAGGCGGGTTGGTGACCGCAGTTGGTCATGACAGCACTCGAAGGACGCTGCTGCCCATCGGTTGGTCCGTCCGACACCTTTTACGATACCCACGGGAGGAGATGATGCTATTCTTAACCGACAACACACGGACGGTTTTGCACTGAGAAAGTTCAATGTTGACCGACGACCTGGTCAAGGTCATTCGAAGCCGTTGAACACGAAAGGCGTGCGATCGTTCGTTGCGGAAGTATTTGTGAATGACCTATGTCCAGCAGTGGATGACCCCAGCGTAAAATGATGGAGATGATAGTTTAATGGCCGGAGAATGATACAGGGTAGAACTAATTCACGCGCGGGCAAAAAATACTAACGCTGCTGACCTTAATTATAAAAATGATAATAATAATGTTCAAAGCTCAACATCAAAACAAACAAACAAACTTAATAAAAGCAAACTTAACTATATAAGATGTTAAAGTGAATAAGCTGTTAACAGTTATTTGAAGTCTAGACGAAGCTTAGGCGCAGGAAATTAGAACATAATAAAGTAGAACTTAACCGTTCTTTGTTGAAAATTCACGAAAATAAACATGCATTACGCGTAGGCATCGAATCGTAACGAATTTCCCGTGCCGCGTCGAGCTCAGTACATCCACGCTTAAAGGCATCCCGTACAAAGGCTTTATGGGAACGTTTCTGAACGGAAAACCCTTTTTATTTGACTGGAAAATAAAATAAATTGTCGGCGTTCCATCACACTCGCCGACGTGAGCGTAATTGAAAAATAAACCCAAAGACAACCTTCTCTGGATTCCTTTTTAAATATTCAGCGAGTAATTTGTCTTACCGCGCTGGCTGTTGCTGCGTCCCCGAAGTGTAACAAATCACGTCAAGACAGGATTATTGCAAAAGAAAAAAATATTTAATCATAAGTACCAAACGGCAGACGCAATTCCGTTTATCGGAGGAAACGCTCTAACTAACAGTGCTATGAGACGCCTAGCCCAGATGGCGATTTTTTCTATGCTGTTCTTGGTATATATGTTTTGAAAACATTTTCCATAAAAAAATCTAATTTTAAATTCGAAAAATTTATTTAGCTAATAATGCATCTAGAAGCTCTTCGACTATTGTTACCAAAATTCCTTTTTTTTTAGTTTATTTATAAGTTAATTTCAACATATATATTTTTTTAACTTAAGCAGCGGGCGAAAACTACACAATTTATCTGCCGCTGTTTTCAATAAATATGACAAGATATTATAAACTATTACAAATACTATACTTATTATTAAATTCTTAGTTTCTTAATTGGACGCAATCTAGAAAGAGCGATGCAGACCGCAACAAAAACTTTGCGGTTTTTATACATTACATCGATGGGATAAAACTTAATTTCAAATAATCAATTTTGGCCCGGATCTCCCTCGCCAAACCTCGTCCAACCAAGAGTCTATTCGTTGTTATTCCTATGAAAGTCACCTAAATAAGTAGCTTTCATAAAATTAACACAACGCTGCGGGTTCTTACATATTTTTTCTAAAGTGTATACAGGTGGGTCGTGTTATAATTTTTGAAATAATAACAACTACTTAAGTGTGTGTGTTAGCTCCTCTGCTGCACTGGGAGTGAAGAAATAGCATAGAATGCGTGCAGATGCTTATCATCCTGGCATGTCGTAAAAGTCGACTAAGGGACGGGTCCTCTCGAACATGGTGGACTATCTGTATGGGCGATGGGCTGATCACCTGTCACCATACGGTTCATCATACCATCTGAGGACTAATTAATCGAACGTGGCCACAAGTAGTCTTGTGGCTCTGCCCACCCCATTAGGGATTTCGGGCGTGATGCTATGTATGTATGTATGTACTTAAGTGTGAAAATGTTATTGTTATTAATAGAAAGCATTTTTCCATCATCCTAAATTCAACGTCCTCGCATAAAACCATCCACGTACCCAAAACAACAGAAATCAGCTGTCACTGAAGCTTCGACATGACGAGTGTTCCGACATGACGAGTGTTCCGACAGCTCCAGCGCAGACTAAGGTAACAAGCTCGGAGCTACCAACAACTTCAAACTGGAGCGTACGATTGTCTCCGATGTCTGCATACTGTCGATTTTATTCCAAACGACAAGCGTCGGAACTAGCGGTAGATAACTGGGGTGGTACATGGACGATGTAATACAATACCAGACTATTATTGTCTGGAATCGGATAATATTACCCCACTCCATTTGTAAACAACATTTGCATAGAAGTTTCGGGTACATTTTGAAGTGATTGTGTCCCATTGTTTTATGAAGGTGAGTGGATTAGAAATTAAAACAAAGGCACGTTTGAACTTATACCGATTTAGCGGTTAACGTTCTGAATTAATTAAAGTTGGGTAGATATTATAAGTTATTAAGAACAATATAATTCAAATGTCGCAGACAGTTAGTGATTCAATACGATTAATCCAAACAAAGGTCCTTGTTTCAGTGATTGAAACGAAATAATAATGAAAGGACTTTGAGCTTAATTTGCGACCGATTAATGAGATAAATCACGAATTTTATACGTTTAAACTATTCAAGTAAAAGTTTTTTTACGTCTAAGTTTTTTAATCAGAGTTAGTAAAACTCTTTTGTTTTATTCTGTGAGTAAACTTTCAGTCTGATTTGGTTTTATCTAAACAAACTAGGCGTTAAGTTGGCCAATGAAGTTCTGGAATAGCTTTTCCAGAACATTCCTGCGACATTTTTTCCGAACAAAAGCCAATCTCGCCATCGGAATCCAATGGTTCTATTTTCTTATTATTTGTGCTTAATAATTTGTACCAAAGAATCTGAAATCGAGCCGAAGGTAACAAGATAAAAATCTGTAGCAACGACAACCTGTACACCGTATTTTTTCTATATTCTTGATAATGATTATAAGAAATGAATAAATGCTCGTTTTGCTAGAATGTACTACATACACATAATCGTCATGCGTATTTAAATTAATGAAATCGACTGAGTAAGCTGAGTTTAATCAATTTACCACCAGAAAAGAAAACAAATCAGCAGTGCTATTTTAAGTATTCACGTGTGGCTGACACATTAATTAAACTGATTGACTGCGTCCCAAACTTTCGCATATTTTAAGTCTCCTACAAGCAACGAAGACGCAAAGTCATTCTTCAGTAAACTATCTTAGGTATAGAGAGATTACGAATACGAAAGCATGATCCAAACAGGTTCAGTTGATTTCAGAATAATCGCGAAGATACATTTTAATACGCACGTACATACCTACGGGACCAAATCTACAATGTATGCAATACTGAGCATAATACAATAATTTGGTACCATCGAGTTTTTCTGACGATGGAGCCAGGAGGTGGATAGTGGAACTCTTCAATTACTACTAGTAAACCCCTCGAATTTGGGCTCATTTGGTTTGTTTTGACGAGTCCAATAGGTAATGACGATCTTTTGTACTCAGTAGTGCGTTACTGATAAAAGCGAGTTTTTTTAGTTTTTGTGAACTTTAATTATTGAAGTCGAACTTTAAAGGCGTCTTTGTTAAGTGTACACACAGTACCCGCAGTAAACACACAGAACACAAACACATGTTCGACATTGTATATAATCCATTACGTGCCGAATGACGCGAATGGAATCATTCATTCAAACTCGTACGCCGGTAATGAGGGCTTTGATGACTTTGGAATTTGCGATTCATGTTTGTTTTGTGAGAGATTTACAAATATGATTTGCGATCTCTATAATACGATTTTGTGAGTTGAAACGTGTCATCACGCATGAAATGTGGTTGAAATCGTTAATAGGTTTTAGGTTAGCAGCCTTATTGAACGTTGAAATTAAAGTATTATTGTTTAAGAGGAAAGTGAACCAATGGCAAGGCGATAACGATTTCCACCCCTTAAATTTCAACCGATTTTGACCAATTTTTGAAAGGTTGTCAGACAGAACAAAATCTTAGTCTATATAAATAAATAAATATAAGAGAGAGGACACTCATATCGAAGATGGGACGATGATACCAGAGATATGGCAGGAATGGTCTGGAATTCGGTTTTTATTACTCCCACGGGAAATTTTGAATTTCTGGCATAAAAATAGCCCATGTGGTGCTCCAGGGTATAAGCAATGTTCATGCCAAATTTTATCCAAGTCCGTTGAGCCGTTTCAGCGCGAAGAACTAACAAACATACACACTCACTCACAAATTTTCGCGTTTATTATATTAGGATTATGTCCGTTACTTTTATTTTTGACCAGTCTAGGCTTTTTTCGATATAAAGAGAGAAAGAAAAAGAAAAAAACCTTTATTAACTAACACAGAAGACACAGAGTAATATAAATATAAATTAAAACAATTCCAAACAACATGGTGTGTGTGAGTGATATTGGTCTAAGTGATACAAAAACCAATTGTTAGATACTATGAATAATAAATGATGCTTTACGTATCTTTTCACTTTACTTCCAATTTTAACTTTGCAACGGAGGCAGGGAGAAAACATCGCGATGTGAAATACCATATCACTATGCCAAAGTCGAAGAGAGACTGTTTTAACAAATGAAAAAAACTCCGACATTTTAAATACCTAAGCTTCATCTTATCTAAATAGACAAAGTGTTTTCCGCTTTGAAAGAGAATAAAGATCTTTATTATAAAGTGGAATGTAGAGCATTTTTATTCCAGTATTCCAGAAGGAATTTCAGAAATTCCTTTTCAGACTGCAAGGAATGCTTTTGAGACCGGACCCTGCCATTGAACTTTTATCATCGATTCTGTCCACTCTATAAAATGTATGTCCATCATTTCCTTGTAATCAGCCCACACTTACAGATCGATCGACTGATTGGCCTACTAGTTCCAATATTGGACTCCAAAGTTTGAGGACGCAGTTCAACGAAGGAACTGTTTCGTTGAACTGCGTAGAACAAATTTCCATATCTCTTATATTTTTAAAATTCTCCGTACTGACTCATTTGCTCAGCCTGTATATTTCTATTATATGAGCGGCTCGCCCGGCTGCGCCCAGACAAGATCATGATGCCAGCTATACACGTAGCGATATACTTGCGCAAGTTTCGACTTGTGCACTTATACAGTTCGCAAATGTCTATTCAGTTTGCGCAATTTCTTCTTGCACACGTACTTGTATTGTATTCCCCCATCGTACTACTTGATAAAAATTGAAATTTCACCAAAACCATTTTGGTCTACTACTGTGCGTTATTTAAAACACTTCCTGCCACGTTCGGTGAAATCGTGGAACCAACTTCCGTCAGCGGTGTTCCCGAATGTTTTGGACATGGAGCCTTCAGGAGAAGTTTATATTTTCCTAAAAGTTCGGCAAGGGCTCAGTGAATCCTTTGGGTGTTAATAGTGGCGGTGATGACTTACCATCAGCTGACTGGTATGCTCGTTTGCCTTCCCTTATAGACTAGTGGCTCCGTGAGCTGTACACCTCGCGACAAACTTAACTTTGACGTTGGAAAACTGTATATCCGCTAACTCCTCCTAAACCACGCAACTCATTAAGATGCGGTTTTCACCAATGGATGACCTGGTTCATTGGGAAGGATTATATGTACATAGCATTCTAAATAAGTTTTAATATTGTAGAGAAAATCCAATGTTTTTTTAATAAAAAATTCAAGTTTTGGCATTTAAATAGCTGACGCCTGTTTAACCCTTAAGAAATACATCAAATATATGTACTAAATAATTATAGTTATTTAAAAGTCCGCGATGGTATATGTCTATCTCCTAAGATTGACTCACAGTAACCATTTTTATGTTTAAAAAATTTATTAAACATTATTAGGTTATTTGCGAAGCTATTTTCTCCTATTCAGTATTAATCCTTATCCATACAAATACATTTTATACCTTGGGCATTTAATGTACATTAAAATTGTTCTTTACACTATATGATTTAGATATATACTTTAGAAGATATCAAAGATTAAAGAAAACGAAAAAATAATTCACGAACCGCGAGCTATACCTTGCGACAAACTTAACTGTGCCGTTGGAAAACTGATATTGCGATACGTTGGGTCAGTTTACCAACACCGCAAATAAATTTGTAATTGCAAAAACCCCCATATCTCCGCCATTTTAAAAAATTTCGAAAACTGAATCGACAAAAAAATCTATATAATTATCGAACTTGCTCACAAAATTTCACGAGCATTGGATGAGAATTGCGACCAGGCGCCTCATTCGGGAACGCTAAGTGATTCTGTAGCGACTCGTAAGCCAGATCTCTCATCTCGCTCTTACGCATTTCGCGCCGTGCGGAAGAGTGGAATGCGAAATCTGGCTAACAAGTCGCTACAGAATCACTTAGCGTTCCCGAATAGAGGCGCTGTAGACGAGAACAAATGGACAGACGGACATCCGATGGACATACCAAAGCATTTTTGCCCAAGCTGAAACGGAGACGCTTCGCTCGCTTCGCTCGCTCGGTCGATAAATAAAAACGAACTTGTAAAAATCTAAAGCTTTAAAAGGCACGTTTTTCTACGACTTAATCGATACACATCATCATAGTTCAGCCAATATGTACGATATATTTATAAATTATATACAGAAACCTTCCTCAATCAGTCTATCTATTAGTTGAAACTGTATATAAATCTCTAAAGTAATTTCTGAGATAAACGTATAAAACATCAAAATCTAATTATTTATTTTGCAAGTAGGCCACACGGGTCTTTTACATGTCTGAATCTATCAGCGCTTCAAAAGGTGACGTCTGCTGAGAAGATCCGCCGGACGAAACTAAGAGAAACCCCGCCCCGTAAGAAAGTCAGTCAGACAAAAAGACAGAAAAATTCAGCGGGGACTTTAATTTATGATGTAGTAATAATGATGACACAGAAAACGGTGTTTATTTTGAATCATTGCATGTGTTCTTCGAAGTTAAAATTCGACTTATTAAATTATGGTATAGCTGAATCACTCTGAGGAAGGACTTGTGACTGTAGTGGTGTTGTTTTCGTTTAGTGTACCATATTAAAAACAGACACAACTACGCACACATGCATACTTCTTCACATCTACTCACACGTATGCAAATGCCTCCCAAAAGTTGTACAGTATCCACTTGTACAGTCGAAGTCTGTCAATAATATCTACGCGGAAAAGTGATCAAAAATATGTGAACACGACTTTATTATCACGGGCATAAGAGCGCTCAGATATTTTTGGCCCTTTGGTAACGTATATATATTTATGACCTCAACTGTACCCAAGCAGCGGATTCCTTTAACTTTGGGGACACAGGTGACAAAGGTTTGCTCGACGCATTCCTGAAGCGGCCCTTCTTGGGCATTCCAACGATGACATGTACGGACGGCAACATAATGTTTCGCTTTTTGTGTATTCAAATTTTACCTTTGTTTCAAGCAATGCAAGGTCAAACTTTGATTACATTAAAAAGTAAGATTAAACGTTGGAAAAGTTAACCAGTGATGTCTCAACAAGACGCTTAAACTCGACTTTATTACAAGGATAATATGAACTAAATACTTACTTTAGAATCTTCTAAAGTCACAGATTTTAAATTACGCGCAACAAGAAAATTTCGTTCGCGTAATAATTATGTTTGACTTTTACCGTGCGAAGCCGGGGCGGGTCGCTAGTTACTAAGGATAATTTTTTTTCTTTTTTTTTTCTTGTTTTGCGAGTATTTTTTCGCGTAGTAGAATTCAATCTTGCTTAGAAAATAAATCTGGGGGCGAGTTAGATTTAGGATATGATTAGCCTTGTATTGGCGATCCTCGTTAAAAAAGTTTTTTGTTCGGTATAGAAAGCGAATGGGTAAGTTAAACCCGTTTATTTTTTGTGACTAGAGTGAGAGAGACGCACTAGAGTGAGAGAGACGCACTTGAGATAAGACGGTTTAATTTATCCTTGTGTTAACCTTGCTAGGGCTGCTGGCGTATTTTTTCTTATTTGTTTTTGCATTTTTTTTTTTATTTTTTTCATATCTTACGATCGTAAATATCTTTTGATATTTACCTATCTCCTTATTTAAATAAATTTATTCATAATTTATACTTAAATGCAGAAACTTGTTTTTCCTTCTTTTACGTCAAAACAGAGCACTTTGATACGTGACTTTTCGCACAGAGATTGTTGGAGTGACAGAGGCTGACAGGGGGCTACTTTTATCCCGGAAAAGTCACAATTCAAATCATAATATATGTGTATGTTTATTTATAATTGCTCGTCTGCTTGTAATGTGTTGTATTATAAAAAAATGCTTAGTTTTAATCATATTACTTCAAACGAGCAATTTTTCTCGGAAACATCTTTAAGGATTTCGATGAAATTTTGTATTTCACTAATGTTTTATTTTCCAATTTTATCGAGATAAGTGTCATCCCTGGGTTGGTTGGAAAGAAATAAAGAATGAAAGATGCACTATATTATTAATCTCTGTTTGGTCGTATGGTTGAGTGGTAGAGAATGCCATGAGGTATAAATCCACCACACGAACTGTCTTAAAATCGTGTAATAAAGTTTAAATAAATAAATATCCGAAGGAATAGTGGGCATAATGAATTCCACGCAACCGAAGTCGCGGAAGTCTCAATCAAAACTGATATATTGACTCACGAACAATGAAGTCTGTTATCTAAATAGTTTGCGTACTACACAAATAATTTGTGGAACCATCTGACACTAAATGAGATAAGTTTGACATTGCCTTGACACGACTTTGACATCGTGACAATGTGGAATACCATCTCGGTTGAGGAGTCTCAAAATACATGATACATATTAATGTCAGTTTAGTGGCACCAACTTCTCTTTAGAGGTATATATATTATATACATACATGTATGTAATTTAGCTTCGCGCAGTTGGTAAAAAGCAGGGCTTTTAGCAAAATGCAATATCATTTTTTCTTTTATATTAAGAGGAGGGCAAACGAGCAGGCGGGTTACCTGATGGTAAGCCATCACCGCCGCCCATGGACACCCGCAACACCAGGGGAATCACGGATGCGTTGCCGGCCCTTAGGGAAAGGAGTAGGCTGACAAACAGGCCGACGGCCCACCTGATGGAAAGCGGTCACCGCCGCCTATGGACATCTGCAACACCTGAGGTGCTGCCAATGCGTTGCCAGTCTAGGGTGGATGGGGATTGAGGATGGTATGGGGATGAGGGAAAAGGCCTCCGGATCTCGTACCGTACGAAACGCACTAGCAAGCAATAGCTTGCTAGTGAAGTAAAGTAATAACTTTACGCCGATATTCTGTGAGAGTGTGGTACTACCCCGGTCGCGCCGGCCCATTCGAACAGCAATCATCTAGTGAGGATTACTGTTTGGCTCTACCACTACCATTTACTAATGTTTTATCTTTAACTGACTTTACGAAGTTTGCACCGAAATGCAAGTGCCTAAAAAAACATACCGTGAAAATCAATGGAATAATTGGCAACTTAGTTTAGTTCCATTACAATGAGGCGATTGAGATCAGACGATGCCCCAATTTCAACCGCGATATGGGGTGGGAATTGCCACCAGCGTGGAAGCCCGTTGTCCCAGCCATTCGGGATACGGTACGCGTTGACACTCTTGTGGACACCGTGAGCTCGGCATGTTTGCCGCCGTTCACCACCAACGACCGGCCGCAGCCGGGCGCGTCAGCAGCGCCTGCGCCGCCCCCCGCCGCCCCCGCACCCGCACCCTCTGCACGGGCGCAACGCGCAGCTCGGAGAGCAGTGTGCGGGTTGATCTGACCGGGACCGCACTCAAACCCTGAAGAAGGACTCCAATCGAGTTCGAAACATGTCGGACTATTTCTGACAATAAATCGTGAGTAAAGCCGTGTGTTTTTCAAGTATTCATAATGTCTCACGAAAGTTTTAATTTGACTAGATAACTTACTTATTTATTTATTTCATATTCATTTACAATACAGGATTGTGTTTGAAATTAAGAATCCTTAACTATAAATTAAATATAATGCAGTTAAACAAACAATAAAAATAGGTACAAAACAACTAATATCAATTCCAAAATTCACAAACAGAATTGTTCAACAAAGTGCCTCTATAAGGCACTTTTTTAGCAAATGAGACTTTAATTTTCTTTTAAAAATATAACGAGGGGGTAAGGATACTCGTACTACTATTACGGTTTGTATAAAAACCATCAACTTTATTGGAAATTCTAGGTAAAAGAAGGAGTTTGCCCAACAGTGGGATGTATATAGGCCGAGCCGATCCTTCTTCTAAAATACTACTCTAAAAAATAACACGAACAAACATAATAATATATTTCAGTAGGAAGCATAATTAAATGTTTATCCGAATGACAGACTATGGTTTGGACGATACTAGAAGGTGGTGCGGACAGATAAGCTCCCTTACAATATAAACGCTTTTTATTTGATTATATAAATAAACGTGAAATTCATGTTAACATGTCATATGCTACGTCGTAAAAATCGTGATAAAATTAGTTTTTGTTTAATTCTGATGCAAGTTATATATATGTCCGAACATCCAAATACACTGAGAAAAAATGACAACCAAACTAGTTCGCTTATTTCAGTTTTAACCATAATTTGGTAAGGCGTAACTGAAGTTATTTGTATGTAACCAAATGGTTTATCTATAAATAACAAAACCGAATGTAAGGTATGACTTAAGTTATGTAGTCACTTTTTTTAAGTTACAGATAAACGAAAGTTCGGTTTCATTTAACAAACCATTTTTTTCAGTGTATGTTTATCTGAAGGTGTGATTGAGTATTAAAATATCCTAATATATTTTTGAAGTACAGCTCCGCAGGTCGATGTGAAAATCAGATAACTTATATAATTGTAGTGCATCACAACGAACAACGATACATTACGTCTAATCCATTTTACTTCTAAAATGTCTGCTAACATCTTCTGAAAGGCGACACGCTGCTCGATTATTTTGCGGCACTCGGTTTGTTAAAGTGTCATCACTTGTGAATTGATGTGGACTTAATTCACTGGCGGTTAAAATCGATGCTTTTATAAAAACAACAACATTTTACATACAAATTACTTAAACTAGCAATGAATGCCAGCGGCCCTAACATGCATGACTCAAAGATAAATTAAACCCGTTTATCTCTATGACTATCTCTTTCGTCGGCACTAGTGCGAGAGAGACGCACTTAGAGCTAAGATGGTCTATCTTATCTTTGTGTCATGCATGTTAGGGCCGCTGAATAGTATATTTAAAAATATCTTAAGAAACAATATTTCATTTACTAAATTACAAATCAAACGCCGGCAAATTTTGGCTTGGTCCTTTTCACACGAATTTGTGATTGTCTCAAATAGGAGAATATACTCTATTTGGAGCATTTATCAATACCAACCGAGTGGTGGCAATACCAAGGCAACAGCGATAACCGAATGCCACGCGGACGAAAACGCGGTGAATAGCATGTATAATATAAATTGAACTTAGAAATTGCGCTCACATTTACACCACAATGCAATTCTCCAATTACTACAGCACAAACTACTGACCTTAATTGCTAAACCATTCCAGTAGTATACCCAGTACAATTGGCCCCGACAGCAAGTGTCGTCTGGGCCAACTGTCTGGTGCACAAGCGACCGAAATTCTATACTATTGTTATAGCAACGACGGGGCGCGATAGTACCCGGCGAATAATATTATTAGTGCATTTGGCGATCTGTTTTGGTATTGTGTATTTATTGAGTGATGCTATCTTTGCCTATTAGTCCAGGCGGCCGCTGCATGATTACGTACCCCATCGAGTTTTAGGAAAATACCACCTTCCAGAAAAAGAATGCACAAAAAAATTGGTGAGAAAGAAATTGGTCTTTCGTCAGCTTCGCAGTGAAAATATATTATGTTTTTTTTTTATATAAGGGAAGGCAAACGAGCTTCCGAGTCACCTGATGGTAAGTGATCATCGCCGCCCATGAACATCACTAACCCCGAAGCAGTCATTGAGCCGTTGCCGACCTTTTAGGAAATAATAAACTCTTCTCTTGAAGGCCCCAATGTCGAAACAGCCCGGGAACACCGCTGATGGAAGTTGGTTCCACAATTGGTTGACTTTATAATGACCGCTCTTGCAAACAAACACACACATACATACACACACATACACTCACATACAGACACACACACACACACACAAATACACACACACGCATACACAGACACACTTAGACAAAGGTCTTTCACACAGCCCTACATACACCAAACCAAATCACACACACACACAGCACACCCCTTTGAATAATGTTTTTCTGAACTAAAACTAAAATTAAAATCACATACAATTATTATCTCGTGGTTAGACGTTTGATCTCATATTGTTATTTGTTACATTGTTAACCGACTCAGTGGGTCGCAAGATACAGGCTCAGCCTAGTTTGGAACCCACCGGATATTACTTCTTTAATATTATGTAACCTTGTGATTTGGTAAATAAACATATTCTTATTCTTCACTAAATTATAATTCGCGGAACGTAAGTTGAACTTTGACCTTGATAGCGCTGAACACATTTTCAGGTCTCAATCGAGGTACTCATACTTGTACCTGCGCGGACGGTTCAACTAATGCGCCGGGCATTATACCTATCTGCGTACTGGCGCCTCATTCGGGAACGCTAAGTGATTCTGTAGCGACTCGGAAGCCAGATCTCTCATCTCGCTCTTACGCATTTCGCGTCGTGCGGAAGAGTGGAATGAGAAATCTGGCTTACGAGTCGCTACAGAATCACTTAGCGTTCCCGAATAGAGGCGCTGTTCTATGCAATGTCTTTCTCTGTGTAATCTTTATTTTTGTTTACCCTAAAAGCAATCTGCTCTGTAACCGTTATGTTAAACAAATTGGTTCAAGTTGTTGTGGCAGACACGTCGGCCATTAGCATATTCGGGGCCATAACAACTACACTATTCGAAGACGGAAGACGATACTGAGACGATATTGTAGCGATGCTGAGGCGATGTTACTGACTAACGAACAAATAGAGGTAAAGTTTAAAAATCGGCAGGTTCTTAAAACCCGACTGCTACTTTGTTTGTACATGGACGTTTTATTTTCGTGATTGTTCGTCACTTTGAAATCCATGGGTATATTTATAGGTATTTATTGAAACACTAACAGTGTTTACACAAAAACATACATAAAAACATGCAACAGTGCTTATTCTATATGTAATACTAACAATAGGTATATACAACACTCACATAGTTTTTAGGGTTCCGTACCTCAAAAACGAAACCCTTATAGGATCACTCGTGTGTCTGTCTGTCTGTCTATCCGTCTGAAACTACTGGACCGATTGAGTTGTTTGGTATACATAATAATATGTAAGTCGGTGACCGCAACACGGACGCGTGGCGTAAATATATGAATTTTAAACATGCAACCTATATCGTGTGACATATCAAATAAAAGGGTTTATTATGAGGATCTTAAATATATTTTCTTTCGAAATTCAAATAAAATAGTTTGGAAGTTATTTAGGAAAATAGGTGAAAATTGGCCATTCCTCCCCCCTTATTTCCGAAACTACTGGGCCTAAAATTTTGAAAAAAATACAGAAAATAGTTATTTACTTATAGATTACAGGAAAACCTATAAGAAATCTATGGTATTTAAAGTGATCTAGTAAATTTCGAATAATCATGTACAGAACGGAACCCTCTCGACGCGAGTTAAACTTGCACTTGTCCGGTTTTTTTTTTATTTATCTACTCAAGTATTAACTAAAATTTAACATACCTATTATAGATATTGCTTTAGTCTCAAAATATGACATTTAACTATTAATTTTCTAGCAACACAGGGTCACTCACGGTGTTTTCCATACAACGTTGAAACCTTTTCACCTCTTCAATGTCGAGGTCTTGAATTTCGACAAAACTTTAGTGCGCATCCACGCCCTAAAAGAGGCCCACGCGCAAACTATCACATTTCTAAGTTATATAGTGTTGTAAGTAATAAAGAGGAGTGTCAACCCTATGGATTTCATACAAAAGGCGATAACGATTTCCACCCCTTAAATGTTAACCGATGTTCACAAATTTTTGATAGGTTGTCTTGGCGAGATCCGGAGACCTATTCCCTCATCCCTATCCCATCTCCATTCCCCATCCACCCTAGACTGGCAACGCATTGGCAGCACCTCTGGTGTTGCAGATGTCCATGGGCGGCGGTGACCACTTTCCATCAGGTGGGCCGACAGCTCGTTTGTCAGTCAATTGACAAATGCAAAAGTAGGAACCAAATCTAGGGTTCATCACTATAATCTATAAATTCAGAAATCACCAGCTCCAGAATACGCCCGCGTGAAGGAAAAGGCGCGTTAGTATTGAAAATTAGAATAATACCCTCCTTTCACATTGCATTCACTTAAATTTGTTTTTCTGGAACTTAGTGAAAAAAAAACGATGAAATATAAAATATAAAGACTCAGATTTTTACGGCAACTAAATTAAATTTTGGATACACTGAGAAGAAAATAGGCACGTTGTGTACTTACTTTGTAATTAACACACATAAAAAATGCCTAAGAGAAGAAGTAGTTTGGAGATGCGTGACACGTAAAAAGAGCGCTGACGGGCATATACAATGTATGGCCGTCAGCGCTCTTCTTACGAGACGCGACCTATACCTATACGTATTGGATTACTAATTGACGTAAAATTTATAATAATATGTATGTATATCACCAAAAATCAGATGTTCGACTTCATTTAGCTCACGAACTATTGGCTGGTTAGGTGACTCACGTGGGATTGTTTACAGTTTTTTAACTACCTAGACGAATAAAGTATAGTAGAGAGAGCTCATAAACTAGATGAGCTTCCAAACTCCATCGTTAAAAGCTTCCAAATGAACTTTTTCGTTTGCAACTTGAAATGCATTAAAAGTTTTGAACTCTGATGCGCTGCAGATGGACAGACAAACGTTGTGTTTATGTAGATATGCAAATGATCGAGTGAGTGAAGTAATAGATAAGTAGAGAAGGGTATGTTGTACTTAAACAGGGTTTTAAAACAAGACAATTTGAATGGCGAAATATTTGCATATAGATTACATATTTTATGGTTAGGTACAATAATGTTCACTTACCCGACTATGAAAATTAAACTTGATGCTTGAAACTTGTAACTTGATTGTTTTAATAATTACCTGTAAAAAGAAAACACTTATTATTTTTATTATCTAAGTTACTTCATTTCGCAATGAGTACCAAAAACAACTCAAAGTTAAATCATACTCTATAAAGTTCGTAGCGACTACGAAAGCGTAGTGGTGCTACGAAAACGGCGCGTAGCAAATAGCTACGAAGACGATAAACTTGGAGCAAATATGAAAGCGAACTTCGCGTCTGCTGAAATAATGTGATTCCGTCTGTACGTCAGTGGCTGGTTTGAAAATGGCTATGCCAGCATATATATTCCACTGTTGGGTTTTTGTCACACATGCATGGTTTCATAATCTTGAATCATGCAATTAGAGCTTCTATTCGACATCGACTAAGCGATATGGCATATCATATCTCTTTGCTTTGACTTTATCTAAGACACTCAAAAATTTGTCTTAATACAAGACAAGCATTCAAATAAGAGAAAAAAATAGATCAATAAAAAATCGATTAAATAAAAATTATAGAAAATTACGATTAGGGCAAACGAAATTATGGAAAACAACAGACAACCAAATAAAACGCGCATAATACTTTGCAAAATTTACGCACACATTCCCCAATGACTCTCTCGTTCACTTGCTTACACACACAATGTTTATGACAATACCGAATATTAATATACACAAATTTAATTAAACTTGCCCACTCGACTCCTGCGAGTTCCATGAAGGGATCATCTAAGGATTAATTACTTCATATCATTAACGCTTCCAAGAACTTAAGACGATAATTCCATATCACGGGAATGCTTAAGAGGATCGGCTACCAAATACTTTTTAGTCATTCATTCATTCATTCATTCAGTCACTCATTCATTCATTAATTCAGCAGCTGTGCACAGAATGCGTTGCAGATAAAGGTCTGAATATATAATTTGAAGAATTGAAGGAAACTTGTCTCCTTTTTTACCTTCTTCCAGCTCTAATTCCGTCCAGTTGTTTAAAAGCTTATCACGCACATACTCAGACAAACAGAAGTCTAATTCAAAATCCATTGAGATGTGTTGTGTTGCTCATTCTGAAGCCCCCCCCCTCCATAGCATTTTTTCATTGTTATCTTCAATGTACGAAGACTTTCCACTTTACCATTTAATTATATGTATAAAAAGATATTGCAGCCACTTCGTAAGCATATCAAATATTAAAAGTCGCTAAGCTTGAAATAAGAAACGTCAATAGTAGTTTATGCAACGGTTGCATAATGATAGGCCTTAAAACACTAGTGCGGTTTTCATGAAACGAGCCGATAGGCGAGTTTCATAATAAGATCGCACGTGTGTTTTAAGGCCTAATTATGCAGAGTTGCATACATAACTTTATCTACACACATATTATAAATCCTCCATGATGGGTTCAGAAACAATATTTTCTGGCAACAAGTTATTTGTTGCAATCGTGGCTGCATATTTCCGATATCCGGCGCATTTTCACATCACATACACTCCGAGAAGACTACTTCATATTTTCAACTAAAATGTAAATTACAAACAACTTTTTCTATTCAATTCAAAAACAATTCTACTTTCGTTCAGCAAAACGCCAACATGGCGATCCTCCGTCAAGACCATTTTTTTTTAAATCATAGACAAACGGATGAAGTCTCTATTCTCATGTCACTCGAGATCAAATATTGTGCAGTTTATATTAAAAAAACATACTGAATTGACGTTTCATATCAATAACTGTTTTAATATCTATGGATACTAGAATAGAGACCACTTGAGTTTTGACAGCTGTTCCAAATTTAATCTCTTTTCTTTACTAAAAACGATAAAGATGTCATGTTATTTCTTTATCGCAGCACTGGTTTTTCCTAATTGGTTGTCAAAATGATGGTCATTTCCTAAGGTTTTTGATTAACCAATGGAGGTTTTATAATATGGGTGTAGATAAACTCTATTTCGACAGCTTCAAACTATAGAAAATCGAGTTAAACGTTTCTTATTTTAAGTTTAGATAATTTTAAATTTAGGCGACACCGTTTCGAATTTGACGCATTATATATATGTATAGATCAAATGCATTGTGTTGCATATTCAAATGAAATATTCAGGCTTCTAAAAGAAAAAAATAAGGAAGAAAAGACAAGACACCACACAAGACACACAATAATAAAAACAATACAGAAAAACGAGGGATATGTGTCCTCCCGGCAGTGAATCGGTCACTGGCTCAGCATAACGCTGAGGTGTCGACACCCGCAGCGCTGTGACACTTGGTGTGCTTCTACAACCACTTATGAAAGTTATGAGGTCATAAACGTAGAAAACGTCTACAGCGGCCCTAGCCAGCCAGACACCGGGATAATTTTATCGGTTTATCTCTGTGACTATCTCTTTCGTCGGCAATAGTGTGAGAGAGGCACTTAGAGATTTTTTTATTATGAGCCTGTTCCTCCTTCCAGTGTTCTCGATGTTTAACCGTCTCCGGCCAGTCCATTAAAAAGGAATCCAGCTCATCCTGCCGTCGCGTGGTCTGTCACGCTTTCTTCTTGAGTTGTTTGGCTTCAGTTCTGTGGTAACCCAGCCCAGTCCCACTTCAGCTTGGCGGCCTTGCGAGTCATCATCGACTATTTGCGTCTCGGAGCGCAGGTTGGTGTGGTGTGGTTACACTTAGGGATAAGACTGTTTAATTTATCCTTGTGTCAACCTTGCTAGAGCCACTGGCATTTGATTCTTTAAAAGAACAATTGATTCATGAACTAAGCGGCGAGCGTAACTTGACGCCTCAGTGCGTATAAAGGTAGGGACAAAATCCCACGTACGCAACGTATGCAACCGCATTATGAAGTCTAGACTCTTGAATTTGCATTAAAATGTATTACTTAGAAACACACTTATCATACGCAACGTACACGTACGTAAGTGTGTTTCTAAGTAATCTGTTTTCATGCAAATTCAAGAGTCTAGACGTCATAATGCGTTTCATACGTGGCGTACTTGAGTTCAGTTGGTCCCTGCCTTAAACAACATGTTCATGCGTGTTTTGTTTTTATGGCAATGACTGACAAAGCGGCAGACGGCTCACCTGATGGAAAGTGGTCACCGCCGCCCATGGACATCTGCAACACCAGAGGTGCTGCTAATGCGTTGCCAGTCTAGGGAGGGTGGGGAATGGGGATGGGATGTGGACGAGGGAATAGGCCTCCGGATCTCATCACTCACCGTACGAAACGCAATAGCAAGCTATCACTTTACGCCGATATTCTGTGAGAGTGTGGTACTACCCCAGTCGCGCTGGCCCATTCGAACAGTAATCATCTAGTGAAGATTACTGTTTGGCTCTACCACTACAAGACCTGTATTCGACCTAAGTCGTATTTTGACGCGGCCGGCCACGGACGTAGGCACCTAACTCCCCATAATGCCTACGAGCGCGCGGGTCAATTTTGTGATACATAGCATCACGCACAAAATCTCTAATGGGGTGGGCAGAGCCACAAGACTACTTGTGGCCACGTTCGATTAATTAGTCCTAAGATGGTATGATGAACTGTATGGTGACAGGTGATCAGCCCATCGCCCATACAGATAGTCCACCATGTTGGAGAGGACTCGTCCCTTAGTCGACTTTTACGACATGCCAGGATGATAAGCATCTGCACGCATTCTATGCTATTGCTTCACTCCCAGTGCAGCAGAGGAGAAATTGTCAATTTGTGATTGTCGGATGAAATGAGAAATGAAACGAGGAACGAGATTTGCTGAAGAATAACACAGCTGAGAAGAACCTTCTAGAAACCAGTTGCCACTTCGAATAGGCCACCAATATTCTGCCTACAGTTTATACGTAGTTTTATACCTAATCAATATGCGTAATCGACCGCTCATTGGCAGGGTTGCCAACCTCAGGGGTTTTCCCTTAAATTTGGGGGCACAATAAGTGTTTGGGATTTTTTAGGGGCAGAACATTCTTAGGGGGTTTTTTGGGGGTATAAAAAGCTACCTGAAAATGAGTGCAAAATTGATTATAAGCTTGAAATATAACAGCATTCATTGCAACTTTTGATCACATTGAAAAGAGTATGGTATGGGTTATTAATCCGTGGTAAAGGGTGCTTCAAAAAAAACGGTGGTTAGTGATTAAGGGATTTAGAGATTTTTCGACTTGCTTTTAAGGATCCTCTTTGAAGGGTTAGCAACCCTGCTCATCGGGCAGTAATCAGCCGACGGAATGTCTTTAAGATCAGCTCAAAGGGAGGCTAGCACTGGATATTACAGCCAATATCATCCTGAGCGGGCTATATCCCGGTGAAAATGAAAATGAAAATATTAATTTCACAAGTAAGTCACACGGGGTCTTTCACATGTCTGAATCTACCAGCGCATATCAAATTCAAATAGTTTTGTTCCTTTTGTACCCAGTGTGTAAAAAACCAGTCAAGTGAAGTGCGAGTTAAACTCGCGTGGGGAGGGTTCCGTGATTATATGAAATTCCTATGTTACTTTTAATGCCATACACTTCTTATTTTCCTGTTATATATAGGTAAATAATTATTTCATGTATTTTTGTCAAAATTTTGGTAAATTTCACCTATTTTTCTAAATAGCTTTAAAACTATTTACCTTCAAATTATAAAAAAATAAGATCCTCACAATTTCATTTGATATGTCACACGCCATAGTTTGCATTTTTTTATTTTCTAATTTAGCCCCCAAACGTGGCCCCCAAGTTTGAAATTCATTTATTTACGTTACACGTTCGTGTTGCGGTCACTGACTTACATATGTGTACCAAATTTGAACTCAATCGGTCCAGTAGTTTCGGAGCAAACTGGCTGTGACAAACGGACAGACATACAGACAGACAGACACACGAGTGATCCTATAAGGGTTCCGTTTTTTCCTTTTTAGGTACGGAACCCTAAAATACACAATCATACTAATTACGCACATAATCATTTCATCTAATATCACTGCATTTCTATTCTACATACGCTAGGTAATATAAGGTGGGTATGAATGGAAATACTTTCCCCTTTGTTCCCAGTGGGAACAAATAGCGAATTCGTATATCTCCTGATAGTGACCCGATTATTACAATACGCTTCTAATTCTGTGACAACCTCACAAAGAAGCTATTTTCCCGAAAAAAGACATAATAGAGAAACGAGCGGCGTAATAAGGAGTCGCCGTAATTACTGGCGAGTGATTAACTACACAAGAACATTAGTAAAACCCTTCAGGATTACGTAACGGGTATTTTTACTTGGTATGATGTAAATACTAAGTATTTTTATTTTTACTTCATCGTCGGCCTATCGTCTCACTGTTTGGCTTCATATTGAGAAGGATTGTGCAGTGGTCGCCACGCGGGGCGAGTGCGGATTGGGAAAAATGTTTTTAATTGGTAAGTATATCAAAAATACAGAGATTTGAGATTGGCGACGGTTCGTCAAGCTACTTCATGACATCACGCCGCAGTCAATTTAACACAATCTGTGAATCTAGATCATATATGTACATTGCGTTGGTTATAAGTTAGCGTATCATTTATAATGTCATCGCATAATATATATTTTTACCTATCTGCGCAAGCAAATAGGTTTAGTTGCACGCGTTTTTATGTATGTATGTTTCTTTGTAAATGCCTAGAAGTGCCTAGATTCATTTGAATGTCACGAGTATCATGTAACGCAGACATGATTTATACTAACAAAAGGCATTAACGAGTACATCGAGGCCGAGTATCATCAAGTATTTATACCTGTTCCATAAATCATTTTAGCGTCTCTGATTCCTTCCACGAATCGTTGCGTAATGGCTGCCATTTCTCAGACGAGAATAAAGCCGTACACATGTCCGAATGATGGTTAATCAATGGGAATATAAGTAATTCATAAATCCCATAAGAAACAATAGAAAAAAAATCGTTCAACTTCGAATGTCAAGCATAATTTCCTGGTGTGCGTGCGGCTAAGTAATATATACTTTAAATACTGTGTATATGATTAATATCGTTTAAAGATTGTAAAATTCATTCCGATCCGAAGCATAATTTCCACAAAACGGGGCCGCATCCCCGTTTTGTGGAAATTATGCTTTAAACGTTTTATTCTTGCAATACATAGGGCGCTCGTGCCCAAAATATCATAATTCCAAAATACCTGGTTCCTCATAATACCACACTCCCAAAACACCAGCGCCTCTATTCGGGAACGCTAAGTGATGTTTCAGCGAGATTTCTCATCCCTCTCTTCCGCACGACGCGTAATGCGTAAAAGCGAGATGCGAGTCTCGCTCACGGCTCGCTGCAGTATCACTTAGACGTTCCCGAATAGACGCCCTGTTGTGTCAAAATGTCCGGGTCAAATCTTGCAACCTGAATTAGAACCACTTCATCTTATCCTACGAAGCTGACTTTTTACATGTTGGTTCAGTTCCGATGACAATGCATTTTTATGGTAAGCATGACCTGAATCGACATCCAGGGTTAGCTCCAGACAAAGGAATTCTTCAACGGTCAACAGCACAGATATGAAATTCTGTGTAGGTACGCATTTTATTGCAATATTATAGTGCAATGATGAATTATTAGAATTTGCTGAGATAAACGGCTGTGACATAAAGATAAAATACAGACAGACCATACGACCGTGGGTTCCTTTTCTATCTTTTAGGTACCGTACCCTAAAAACTGATCGTCCGTTCTCTAATACTAATAATCGTATACTGGGAAACATGAAAAATCGTTTACCCAAGTATACAATAACAATAGTAGGGGGCATAAAGTTTTAGGGGCACTCCGCAGAGCTATAATGTTATAGGAATCGATGGAGTGGAGTCGCAATGGGTAGCGATCTTGAAGTCTTCACTGAGAAATTATTATGATAATAATTTTAAGATGTCATGCGAGTGAAAACTATTTTTGCTGCTCGTAAAATTCTTTATTATCGGTTGAGATATACGTTATCAAAATATTTAAATTTGACGTGAAACATTTTTAAGTTTTATCTCGACATTAATCGAAAACTATTTGGGTAATTTTGTCTACATTTTTGAATTATTTTTAACGCTTAATTTTGATTTAAAATTATAATATAAAAAATATTGTTCGTTATATAAATAACTAGTGGACCCACCGCAGCTTTCCCCGCTGTATTTTCCATACAAACTTTATCAATCCCTCCTTAGTGCACGTCTAGGGTACTCGAGGAATGTCTCCTTCAAATTTCAAACCTCTAGGACCACCCGTTTAGACTGTGCGTTGCCTATAAGTGAGCCACGGTACTGTTGTATATATGTATAAGATAGATGATAGTGATAGTATGTTCAAATTATGTTAACTTTTCAAGTAGCTAACTGATTCAACGGGTTTTAACGTAATCAAACAAGAAACAAAGCTAAACTGAAACTACGCAGACAAGTCAGTAGATTTATCTACCTAAGTTAAATACATTAAATTCAACGTTCAAATTATGTCCATAATTATTAATGCCGTATCTGTGTAAATAAAGGTTTATCCATACTCGTATCATAAATGCGTAGGTACCTCTGTCTGTCTGTCTGTCTGTTATGTTGTCACAGCTAAACCGCTGAAACAATTTTGATGAAAATTAGCATTAGAGAAGGCATTTTTTTTAAAGAAAATAAACCCCTATTGTGATGAAAAAGGACCTGGAAATTGATTTACGGGAGTTCATGGGGCCTCATACGAGCGTGTTTATGTATTTTTATGTATCTGCACCATTTACGGCTAAACCTCTGACCCGATTTTAATGAAATTTTGTATGGAGACAGTTTGAGCCCTGGGAAACCACATGAGCTACTTTTTTTTAAACAACCAATCGGCAAGTTCATTCGTTTCCGAACAGAGTCCGTAATTTGATGGAAAATAAACTTAATTTAAAAAGTTAGTAACATGAAAATTCGTCATAATTTTAAAGATGCATTTACACACAGACGAAGTAGAGTTATCTAAACGAGACATTTGCACGTCTAAGCGCCTGAAAACCACTTTTTTTTTTCAAAAATAACCAACAAAGTGTCTTAAACATTATCGAGCTGACAATCCTTTTAGTTGATGAGTCCCCCCAAAGCGTTGTAGCGTAACAGCGGGCGACGCGGCCGAAAAAACCGCTTTTAGGAAACTTTCGAAATGCGGGCGTATTTTTTGATGGCCCTTTTTCCTGCGGTTACAATACGATGTGTTCGAGCGAAAACGTTTTAAGAGTGTATACGTTACAGCTTTTATTTCAGACTAGTTGAGCCGGTGACTTTGTTCGCGTAGGATTCGGGTGAAAGTATCCTGTTTTTTATTCCAAGACTAGCTTCTGCCCGCGACTTGTTATAGTTATACCTTGGGATCTTTAGAATTTTCCGCGATTAAAAGTAGCCTATGTATTAAACCAGAGTAAAAGCTATCGCAATTAAATAAAAAAAAAACTGTATTGCACAAAGCTGTCAAAGCTGTCATTCCAAATTTCACTCAAATCTGTAGATCCGTTTCAGCATGAAGCAACAAACATACAAAGTCACACACCTTCAGATTTATAAATTAGTGTGATAATTCTATCTGAGCATATTTTTTCAACAAAGCTACAAAGCGGAAAAACGCTGCTACGCGCGTAGCCGTAGCGATTGTCGATACTGAATATGTTAAGAAAATCGCCGAGCACGGACACCTAGGTACTTCCATTTTAAACAAGGTTAATTTTCACAAACTATAAATACCACATTAAGCTTTATATCTCTCTCGAAACTGTGTTCGCTCAATTTAAGAGTCACTAAACTTGAAATAAGAAGCGTCAAACTCGATCTTGACAGCTTGGTGCATATAAAATCGGGTATGATGTTTCTTAATTTAAATTTAGGGAACTTTAAATTTAGGCGACACCGTTTCGAATTGGACCCACTGTCTCACTCACTCGCTTTACTCATTTCGCCTCACAAATCGGCGAGCGTACCGCGGGGTCGTTAACAAATGAAAGGCGCGCAAGTGACGTCATAACTTAAAACGCAAGTGGGTCGTCGACGGGCACCGGCACAGCAGGCTAGCTCGGGCTTGTTCATTATACGACTGGGCGGGTAAAGTAGGGTTACGTGTTTCGCGTGTATGTATTTAGGTAAGTATGTTGATTTGCATAGCTGGGCATAAGACCGTGAAACCGTTAATCGTTAATTAACGAAGTTACCATTTAGAGTAACTGATTAACTTTTAAATTAACTTCTAAAATTATTAACTGAGTCATTAACTTCCGTTAAAACAAAGTCCATTAAACATTAATTAAGTACCTACTATATGCCAAAAGGTCACCGCGTGGCTGATGTCAGATAGCTTTTGATTTGAATTTGATCTCTAAATAATAAGTATTATTACAAACTCTAATGAAATATCCTATTTTTACTTATGTTTCATGTCCTGCCTAAACTTCCATTACACATATGAACATTGTTTTAAGTAAATTACTAACGCAAGGACATTTGAAATGCAATTTATATCACGATTTAACGATTAACATTAAATTCCATTGCTTGAATGCTGAATGCTTTAACGTTTAACGAAATTAACTTTTTCAGTAACGGATTAGGGATTGCCGAAGTTAACTATTTGATTAACGGTGTCCAGCTATGTTGATTTGTTTGTGCCTGCCTAGAAACTGACTGAAATGATTTCAAAGATGAAATTGGTGACGTCCGATTAATGTAGCAAGTAGGTATATTAAATGCAACCAAAGTCTATGTAGTGTGTTCCAAATTAGCGCTCCAAACCGCTAGGAAAATCCAGCCAAGAATCGTTGTTTAAAAGCCAAGTCGTTTTAATCATATGTAAAAATGTAAAAGCACCCGTTCACGATGCTAGAAAGAAATTGTCATAACTTGACTTTGACATTGATTGTTATTTTTTTCATCACTTCTTTGAAACATTACAATAGTAGATTGTTGCATCAAGCAGAACGTGATTCATTATTGCGCCGAGTGTTGATTTGGAGCCCGAACGCAAGTGAGGGCTCTAAAAACACGAGCGCAATAACAAATCACTTGATGCGAGGTGCATAATCTGCTTTTCTTTCTACTACCTACTGCTAAAAGTTGGTAAAAAACGTAAAGGTACAGTTAAACCCAACTAGCGAATTAAAAAGGATATTAGCACCTGTTATGACGCACTCTTAGAATTTTTATATAGACTATGACACTCGCACGTTCTCCCCGAATCTTAAGATACCCTATTTATTAAAATCGGTCTATTGGTTCTGAAGCTAATGTCGAAAATCCGAAAATTTTCACAGAAATCTTGTATCTAGTCTATTAATTGTCATATTATGCCAATTTTTTTTTAAATCTTTTTGTAACCCATACTATCTTATCAGCCAGTACTTTGAGCATAACATTTTAGACGAGACAATCACAGTTCGATGTGGCCTGTTTTTTTTTTTTTGCTAACAGTAAGTCCACAGAAGTGTGGTCGGCTGTCTCGTCGGACTGTGAATGGACGGATTGGGTAGCTGTTGGTGTAAACTTCTTGATCAACCAACCAAATTAAAAAAAAATTCAAAACAGTGCAATAATGAAATTTGTATGCAACTTTATTTGCTCTAGAGCAAATAAGGGCTGCTTTGTGCTGAGTATTTAAGCCCATTATGATGAAATTAAAGCGTAGTAGGAAGAAAAAGTTATTTACGTGCTGATACTCGTAGTACAAGAAAAACGAAATGCAATTTCAATTTTGCGATTGTGCGGACTCAATTCATTTCGAGATCTTATTAACTCTATATTTGATATATATGTATTATTACGTCATAGCTTTAAGCTATGATTGGATACAGTAGGCCAGCTTTCTTATTTTTGAATAATGTACACTTAAAATAAACATATAGATATAATGTTACTGGCACACTTTTACCTGTACCTTTTGCTCAACACTCAACCCAACAATTAACCCAAAACTGTCGTCAAAGGCATTACGTGCATTAGTTCTTACTGTGCACTCGGCGCAAAGTGGGTTAACTCCATCATGCAGCCTGAGAGCTTGATTGAGCTCACGGCTGTGCGAAGTTTAACTGAGATGATACGGGTGCTTGAAACCGATCTCAACGCACCTTAGATTCTTAAATGTGCTCGTTAAAATTCTGTAATAGTATGGTTAGAATTACACTGATAGAAAACCGAAAAGTTTTTATAATTTTCGATAATTCCAATACATCAACAGACGTATGCAATCTGCGCCTCTATTCGGGAACGCTAAGTGATGTCGCGACTCGCGAGCGAGATTTCTCGTCCCACTCTTCCGCACGACGCGTAATGCGTAAGAACGAGATGCGAGTCTCGCTCGCGGGTCGCTGCAGTATCACTTATATGTTCCCGAATAGACGCCCTGTATTCTTCGTCTTAATGATATTGCTTGAGACAAGTTTTCTACCTACCTATATCGTTTTTGAGTTTTGTTTCAGCAGTCATAATATCTTCATCATTCAATAAAACACTTATGTGTTTTATTCGTTTCGTTTATATCTTCGTGAGGTGCAGAGATCCAGGAAATTAAATTAATTTAGAAGTTGTAGAGCTGCAATTTTTTTTGATTTGTGAATGTGTACAATTTCAATTGGTTTCATACGGATCTGTAAACTTTAACGGTATTTTATAAAAGTCAAATACTAGTATAAATTATTTTAATACAATTGAAATGGCTTGTGTGCAATTAAGGAGGATCTATCACTGATCCCTGAGGGACCACCCGCCGCAAGCAAGCCGCAGACAGATTCAAAGTTTCTGTTTGACAAACGGCGGGAAATTAACACGATAATATTTTATTTAGTTTTCTCTTTTAATAGCCTAACTGTCTGAGAGTAGATTTGTTTGAAGTTTACTGAATTATTATAGTTCTATTTCCTATTACCCCCTCCTCCTAGACCAGTAGCATACCATAGGTCTGCCTGTTTGTCTATAGCAATAAATAAAAAAAAGTTCCTAAAATTCAGAGCACGAGCAGAGATTACCCCTAATTTGCTGCTCAGGCTAACATTGCATTTTAGATAATATTGTAATCAAAATATGCCTCAATGATCAACTAATGTTGAACTCCACTATGTACTAGGACCATTTAGAAAGTTATTCATCCCAGAGCCATAGACGTCCCCAGCTTTACTGCCCAGTACAATTGCCCGTCCCCGGACTGTAATTGCCCCAGCTTGCCCAGAGTTCCGGCTAATTCCCTTTCTCTTTGTAATTTACGGACAATTACGCGTTGATTGCCGGAATTTTAAATTACATTATGTTATTTTAGAATGTGTTATTTACATTTACCGAGATTTAAGGTTTACTTCAGCGTTTAGGTCGCGTTATGAGGGTAATTTGGAAGTGAACAATGTGTTGCGAGAATATTCTACGACTTTACTTGTACCATCAACGACCTACAGATATTTTCTCGCGTTTAAGAGGCCTCTTACAAAGCTAAGCACCGTCGCAATTTCTCATTTTTCTCGCTTATTTACGTGAAATTGAGTGAATTTCTTAAACGTAGTCTACAAACATTCTCCATCTGGTGTATTTATAGAAAATGAAAATATTTATTTTGCACGTAGGCCACATGGCCTCTTTCACATGTCTGAAGCTACCAGCGTTTCAAAAGGTGACGTCTGCTGAGAAAAAACATTTTTTTTTAACTTCAACATTAGAGTTTTATCTAAAACTAACTAAACTAACACTAAACTAAGTAATAAGAGAGATGTATAGGGTGGACCATAAGTTTTTGCACTTTTAGAAACATGATAGAGGCAAAACTAGAAATGCTATATTATGTGTTTTTATTATAAGTAATCAGCATAAAATATATTTTTTATCTGTATAAACACTGTCGCCTAAATGAGCTCTGTCTTGTTGCTGGCACTCTTGCAACCTACTATGCAATTGTATGAAAAGATACTGACAATCATCATTTCTGGTAGGTACGTTTTGCAAAATATGACGTGTGACATATCAAATGAAAGGGCTCGTTAAATGTTTTTTTATATAATTTTAAAATAAACGGTTTTGAAGTTATTTAGGAAAATAGGCAAAAACTTACCATTCCGTCCCCTCCTTTTCGCCGAAACTACTAGACCTACAATTTTGAAAAATATACAAAAAATAAGTCATTACCTAAAGATTACAGGAAAACCTTCAAAAAGTGTATGGTATTTAAAGTAACATAGTAAATTTCATATAATCACGGAACCCTCTCCACGGGAGTTTAACTCGCATTTTTCCGGTTTTTTTTTAAAGTGTTTATCACAGTAACCACGTTGCTTTCCTGTGAAACAGTGTAGTGTAGTCAAAAATATACAAAATTGCGTTTAATTTTCCATCATCCTTTGTACCGCACAATTAAGTTTAGAAAAAAATCTGTGTTGCTATTTGCAAAAACTTATGGCCCACTCTGTACATAATATATAGTCTCTGCGTCTGGTCTGTAGGTATTTAATACAATTTTTTCTCAAAATAAGGCATTTAATTGTGTATTAATGTCATAAATAAAAAGATGTAATGCTTGAAATTGTTGTACTGCGAATAAAGAACTTTAATCATGACAAAAAAGTAAATAGACCAGATGCAGACATTTGTTTGTTGAATTAATTAATTAATTTGAGAATTGCACTTCAAACTGCAATCGTGTCCCTTCGTTTACAATTGGTTCTGTACCGACCTTGTAACACAATGTACTATTTCGTAGAATAAAAAAAGCATTATAAAATAAAATCCACCCCTTTTTAAATATTGACGCGTGAACAAATTAAAGGCCAACTTAGAGGATCCCCGTGCCCACCGGTGGGATACGTAGGCTGATCATAATGAAATACTTATCTGAAAACTTATCCTTAAATTAACATGTTTTTCGTCGTAAGCTTGTACGTTTAATCATGGCTGTGTCAAAACAAAGTCAAACTATCTTTATTCAGTTCAGGCTTTTACAAGTTCTTATGAAGGTCGAGGAATGAATCTACCACCGGTTCGGAAAAAAATCCTCTACTGAGAAGAGCCGGCAAGAAACTCGGTGAGGTATAATTTTTTCAAAACAATCTGTTGCCTTGTATTCGTTTTAGTTTGTTGTGTCAGCTCAGCATGGTAATACGGCCGGCGCCGCGACGTCGCGACGCCTCCGTTAAGATGGCGGGCTCACAGTTTGCCAACTTGTAGCGTATTTTAATAGCTCGATAATATGTCTCACGACACGACCATAAAATAAGATTGAGCAAATGTCTTTACATTAATATTAAAGAAGTCGGGTCTATATTGGATCGCATGAAAGTTTTAAATAATTTTATGCGAAGTTTACGCTAAACCTGATATTTTGTCAGAAAATTATTATACAACTGAACTTTCCAAACAATCTTTTGAAATTTACGATTTTAAGTATCTGAAGAAACTCATTCCTTGCACCACCCATCAAAGTTAATGGATCAATCAATATGTTTGAATAGACTACGCGTATAAACCGTTTAATCTATTGCGAATGCAAATGTTATACATAATGTATTTATAGGTTTAGTTAGGGTTTTAGTGTAAACACATTAACGAAAGGAGCTAAATACCCTATTATTAAACTTAAAATATGTATAGAAATCGTAAGGGATTATGTATTGTTTTTAATTTATATTACTCTGTATGTCATCTGTGTTGGTGAATAAATGTTTCTTTTTCTTTCTTTTAATATTTATAACTAGCTGTACCCGCGAATTTTGTTACTTTCTTTTGGAAGGAAATGTATCCAATGTTTACCTGTCTGCCTCATCTAAATCCAAGGAACATACTTAAAGACCAAAGCAACCAAACATCTTCACACATTTACATACTCTAACATTTATAATAAGTATTAGTAGGATTATTACACGACAGCACTTAATTCTAAATTACTAAGCAGTTAGTAGAATTACTAACTACTAACAATGTTAAATTTAGAAATGCGATAATTACCTTAGAAATCTTGGTCGTTAGGTAATTTTGTAGGGACTCCAATCCAAGCTGGCTTAGAGTTGGTTCTCGTGAATAGGGTTCGTTACGCGATAGGCTTCGGCGTCTTTTCAATGTGAGGAAAAGTGTGTGTACTGGGAGAATTTTTGTATATGAGTGTGTCGTTTAATGAAAATTAAAATATTTATTTTGCAACACGGGTTTTTTCATAATGTGTGAATCAAGCAAACATAGTTATCACATTATTCTTACTAATATACATATATGTATAACAAGTGAGCCCGCCACAGCGTCGCCCGCGGTATTTTCTTAAACTTTATCACCCCTTTAGGGATGGAATTTCAAAAAATCCCTCCTTAGTGCACCTCTAGGGTACTCGAGGAATATCTCCTGCAAATTTCAAATCTTTAGAACCACCCGTGTAGGCTGTGCGTTGTCTATAAGTGAGTCGCGGTACTGTTTTATATGTGTTGATGATGATTGATAAATAATAATAGTGAAAATGTGTTTGGTTATTTGTCTTTTACGTCAAAACGGAGCGAGGGATGAACTTGATATTTTGAGGAGAGTGACAAGATACTTTTTCCGTGAAATGCAGCTTGTCCGCGGGACTTTTTTCACAGTTACCCTTTTTTTTCTAGCTTTTTTGAGAATACATTTATTATATTCCATTATATTAAATAAGTTTATTCTGGATGGACGAAGTTGCGGGCAGAAGCTAGCGTATAATATGTAAAGCTTTAAAACTTAATTAATAAAATACAAACGCAAAATCAGACGCCAAAATTGAACGTTTAAAATATTTTGGAAGGCGCGAAATTTTAAACATGCCTACATTTACGAATGAAAGACATAAACTTCCATTAATGCCGCGTAAAAGATAACATCCCAACGAAAAAAATTTTGCGCTTATGTGCGTACTAAAACACACTTCCAAAGTACCATTTTCCGAACAAAAACAAAACATATATATACTAAGAAAGCCTTTTCCCGAGCCGTAAAAGGATCAAGTCATAACACGAGCCTCTTTACAGGGCGATAATTTTACGAGCTATCAAAAGGTTCAAAATATCGGCCGATTGCTGTAAAGTGTCCAATAAATTACCCGCTCAAATTTTCAGCGATAAATTTCTTGTATTTTAACTTATTGAGGTTCAATCATAGATTTAGCCTAGTTGGTTTGGTAGTGACCCTGCCTCCGAAGCCAGTGGTCCCCAGTTCGATCCCCGGTAAGGGCAAATATTTGTGTGATGAGCACGAATATTTGTTTCTGACTCTTGGATGTTTCCTATGTATTTAAGTATTTATTTATCTATATAAGTATGTATATCGTCGTCTAGTACCCATAACACAAGCATTTAGAGCTTACTTTGGGATTAGATCGATTTTTGTAAAGATAATAATTTATTTATCAACAAGTATTCGTATGTTACGTGGTAGATGTTTTTTTTACCAAAATTCCTTTGTATCTTCAAACGTAGCCTAGTCCCGTAACTGTAGACTCGAGGGGGCGCTGATATAAATATTATAAATGCGAAAAGGCATTTGTTTTTTGTTTAAATGTTTTCTTTTTTTCACGTCGAACAAGCAAACGGACCGTCCTTGTCTTCTGCAGGGATAGTCGGTCGGAGGGACGGTGAAAGGCTTGTTTTTATTCCGAAATATACGTACATTGTACAAATAACGGTCTTAAATATTTAGACACCACTATAACACTATTGTTACTATAGTTTATTCAACAAGACGACCTACTTAGCCATTCAAACTTGCGAAATCGATCGCATCTATAAATAGCGACAACCCTACGGCCGTGTTAATAATTTATCTCCAGGGCTGCCACAAAGCGGGAATAAAAACAGCTCATTAAATATTCCCGCGTTCGGCCGACAGATTTGAGCTTGTTTTGTCGGTGTTTACTAATGAATTTAACGGGTTTTCATTGAGAAAAGTATTTTAAATTTTGTCTTCAGTTATATTTTTTTGATCAAGGTGATCTTCTCTTTACACGTTTATTTACTTTCGTACCAACTTCCAAATAATATTTTTTGTACGTTGTATATTTTGTTAAATGGTTGGGTTTAATTAATATCGTCGATTGATTCATAATTGATGGTCCTTTTTACCTGTGCTATTATTCTGGTAGTTGATAATTAATTGTTATAAGAATTTACCTTATTCTTTATTATCATCATTCAGTCAAAAGACATCATCAAATTCTTAAATCAAATCAATTACTTTGAACTAAGCAAAAAAAGTCGGGTAATTGTTCTTACAAACCAGATGACCCAAATGCAAATTAAACCAAACCAGTGAAAAGAGAAGCAATCGCGCTAACACAACACTCAATTAGATCTGTAGAACCGTCTGTACAAGCTCCAAGCAAAGTGATTGAAATTCGCCGAAGATTGAGATCAATACGAACTTCTGCCAGCCCTGCTAGTTGGGATGGCGAGGGTTGCCACCGCACTAGTTTTTGAAACTTTGCTCAGCAATTGGAATGGATGGCAAACTGCATCTCTGGAAACTTTGAGAATTAAAATTGGTGATGTAGGTCGTTTACTTCAATTTCCAACGTAAGGTAGAAAATAAAATTATATTTCCTGTCTTTTATGTCAAACCCATGCTTAGCATTATTTAATCTTGCGGTGCAAAATAGTACGCTGCGTCAAAAATATCTCTTTTTCAATGTCAACTTCGTAAAGCAAATAAGGACAGAGCAAAGCAATACGATATACAATATCGCTTAGCCAATGCAGTGTTTTTTTTTTGTTTTTGGCTATTTGAACGCCACGGCAAAATGCGAAAAAGCGTGCCACGGACTTCGTCGACGGCATTAGCTGACAGTAGAGGATCCGATTTGCACCCATCTGTTTAATTAATGAAAATGATTTTATCAAATTTAGTATGTTAAAAAATATATCACGAGTGGGTTGGCAAAAAAATTCCTGGCCTATGTTTTATTAAAAACAAAAATAAATATAATTTATGCTTATAAATATATATATGTATATATATGTTTGTCAAGATAAAATGTTTAAATATAATATACAACATAATACATATCAATTAAAAACTAAACTTAAAAATAGCTATAAATAAAAAATTTGCCCCAAATCGCTGTCAGTTGGTAGCGTGCCCAAAAGGCTGGCAGCGTTGCCACGTTGGATGGCAACGCTGATCCGCTGCGCCAGATATGAGCCAGCCCTTTGGTCACGCGTCAACTCCACCAGTCGTTTTGAGCATTCCCTAAAGACCCTGTGAGCGCTCTCCCCCCAAGGTCCCAGGGTCTCAACCCCAAACGGCTCAAATATACAGCCACTGTTTAGGGCTGTGTATTTGCGCCGTTTGAGGAGCTCGGCCGAATTTGCAGCAGAGCCAGCCTTTACAGAGGTGCCACGAAGATGAGACGGCGCCAGTGTATCGGCACACGTCGCATCCCAAACAAGGGGCCGTCCCGTCTTCCATGGCACAAGGGTCATTCCGTCAGGCCTCCTGCCATCGTCGCGCACAAGGCCGGGCGGTTCGAACACTGCCGGGGCTCCCGCGCTGGCTAGCGCCCGACGGATGATGTCGTTAAGGCTGGCATGGCGAGGGAGACGTCCCGCGCTCCTGTTGCACGAAAGACTATGGTGGCCGAGCTGGTCGACTGGCTCCCCACAGCAACAGCGATGTGGGGCAACGCAAGTCCCCCCCCCCTTATATGTTTGTTATATGTATTTATTTTTAATTTATTATATATTTATCGTTTGGTATTTAATTTATTTGCTAAACTCACGAGTACAATGTTAACTAAAAAGATTTTTTTATATTTGTTTACAAATCATAGTTTGGCCAGGATTTTTTGAGCCAACCCACAAGCGATAATCTTCTCTAATTCGGATCGTAGAATACGACGAAAATATAATATGGAAAACGGCATTTCATGGCGATGTCGTATATTGCCGACTGTAGCGTTCAAAAGGTAAATTCTCTAATTAGGTACCTATTCTATTTTTCGACGTACGATTATACGTTTATTTGCCGTTAACTTTGTTAAATATACATTTAAGTTATATATTATACAACAATCGCCAAAGACATTAGCGAAATTGAGGTAATTATCGTATCTAAGTTGGCCATTGGCATAATTTAGCCGATTATGGAGAGCGAGGTGCCGCGGGGAAGGTAATGGGCTGGGCTCAGACAAATAAATAGCTCTCCAAGTGATAAACTGCCCATGATTAATCTGTCCTTAGAACCTTGTCAATGTAACAACTCACGTTTAGTAGACAACTTCTTACATTCGATAGAGAATAATTCTTCCGCAATGATGGTCCTGTCCGAAGCGCTGGTAGATTCAACCTATTCCAATTTATTAATTTGAGACACCAGCGGCCTTAACATGCAAGACCGAGGATAAGTTTTTTTTTTTTTATGTGTTTGTGTCTTGCATGTTAGGGCCGCAGTGATACTTCATTGTTTTTGTATTTTTGAGCAATACTTAAAGATAGATCATAATATTTATGGACTTAAACATTATATGCAGGGGTTGGCAACCTTTTAGCAGTCAAGGGCAAAATGGGGTAGAAGCGGGTCGCACTTTTTCATAATTTTGATACTAAGTAGGTATCCATCCATAAAGGTACTGGGCCCAATTCGAAACGGTGTCACCTAAATTTAAAAGTCCCTACAATTAAAATAAGAAACGTCAAATTCGATTTAGTATGGCACCAAGTTGTCGAGTTTGACGTTTCTTATTTTCAGGTTAGCGACTTTTAAATTAAGCGAACACACTTTCGAATTGCTCCAATTATAATACTTATTTAGACAGCATTTACAAAACAGCCGCGGGCCACAAGGAGGAAGGCCGCGCGTTTCCGACCCTTGCTTTATTGTATTATTTAAATGTAGCGCATTAGATAATCATATTATTATTTGTCAATCAATACATATAAAACAGTAGCGTGACTCACTTATAGATAACGCACAGTCTAAACGAGAGGTCCTAGAGGTTTGAAATTTGGAGGAGACATTCCTCGAGTACCCTAGAAGTGCACTAAGGAAGGATTTATTGAAATGCTATCCCTAAAGGGGTGAAAAGGGGTGATACATTTTGTATGGAAAATACTGCGGGCGAAGCTGTGGGTCTACTAGTAACTTAAATTTATATGCGCTATAAAAAATACAGCATTTTTAAACTAAAGGTGACAAGGTGCTCTGCGCAAACATAGTCGCGGGCGCAGCTAACGTTTAATAGATTCGAAAACCTTTTCGACCGTAACATCCAGTCTATATTAAAGACCTTCACCCGGGAATGGTATATATAAATCACCAGTATCGGAATCTGCCCACAAAATCGCGATACGATAAAAAATGGCGGGCGATTTATCAAATGGACTTCCGTGGTAAAGGCGTTGACACAAGATGTGTACCTCTATACTAGTCCTATAGTACAATATACGCACAGGGTGTTACGTGCGTGTTTCTGAACTTGGCCTGAAACTGCCACGATATTTCACCGGGAATTCTCTACCATGGACAATGTTCACCAGGCATCACATCGCGCAATTTCGATTTATATCGAGACCAGCGATACCGCCCGGTTATACACGGGTGTGTTTACACACGTAACTTTTCATTAAGAAACGTGAATGAAGTATTTGAAAAAAAAAATACAAGAACATAAACCCAACTGGGGTTTTATGGTGCGTCAGTGACTACTATTTCCATATTGACTCCAACGGGTAGGGCAGAATCTTTCTTGTTTTTTCTTTTCAAGATTATGCAAGCGGGTTTTTCTTTTTATTATAAAAAAACGTTAAATAATACCCTCTGTATAGACAATATTATTCACACAATTTAGAGAAATCTTAAGACATCTCACTTGTTAAAATTCATCAAGCCGTGTAGGCTACAGAGCGTGCCATAGAAATAGACATACATACTTACATACACTCGAAAAACATTACCGTTTTTCTTGCGCAGTGGGGCAAAAACAAATGTTTCTACGTCATGTGGTTATTACAACCTGTCAAACATCAACACAACTAAAGCCTAATTTAAGTAGCTCTGGTGCCTCATTCGGGAACGCTAAGTGATTCTGTAGCGACTCGTAAGCCAGATCTCTCATCTCGCTCTTACGCATTTTGCGTCGTGCGGAAGAGTGGAATGCGAAATCTGTCTTACGAGTCGCTACAGAATCACTTAGCGTTCCTGAATAGAGGCGCTGTTTAAAGTTTAACTCCATCACTTATCAATCATATTTATTGGTAAGAAAATGTAGCTAGTTACAAAGGTGTTGCAGGGTGTCTACTCAGGCACGTCTGAGTGATATTGTAGCTACTCGCGAGCGATATTTGCATCCCGCTCTTACGCATTACGCATCTTGCGGAAGAGTGGGATGAGAATCTCGCTCGCGAGTCGCATCTATATCTTAGACGTTCCCGAATAGCTATTAAGTATACAAATATGCTGCATGCATATCATGCATAATAGTTTAAAGTTATTGCAAAGATTTAGCGATATTTCGCTTATTATTTTATTATTTTGACAAGTTCAAGAAAAATATACAAAGTTTGACAAAGTTTACCGAAATAAATCCGAAAAGTGTTCCAGCCTGCTATAGCCTTAACAGGACTTCCGGTGGCCATAAATTCCACCTCGAAAGCCTCCCCGCGGCGCTCACGCTATGTATACACGCTGTATATTGAATACGTATACAACACTGTTGATTTTTAGATTCGTACATTGTGTCGTAGCTTTCGAGTTTAAATGTTTTTACGGAGGTCATCAAAGTCTATGTCAGTGTTGGGCAGGAACTTGGTAGGTGCTAGAATGAAGTCGAGGGAAAGTGCTTATTGATATTTTTAAACTTTCGCAATTACTACATATTTTTAACACACTTTTATTAGCTTCTCGTGTAACTAAGTAAGAGGTAATGTAATAAAATCTTAGAAGTCAACTTTAGCCTACTTTATGGGTTCCGTACCCAGAGGGTAAAAACGGGACCCTATTACTAAGGCTCCGCTGTTTGTCTGTCCGTCCGTCTGTCACCAGGCTGTATCTCATGAACCGTGATAGTTAGACAATTGAAATTTTCACAGATGATGTATTTGTGTTGCCGCTATAACAAAAAATACTAAAAACAAGAATAAAATAAATATTAAAGGGGGCTCCCATACAACAAACGTGATTTTTTTGCTAGTTTTTGCTCGATATTGATAACGTCAACAGGTAGACGCTTGAAATATTAACAGAATATTTAGATATATATTCACTTTAAAAATAAATAATTAAATTAAAATAAAATGAATATTTAAGGGGGGCTCTCATACAACAAACGTGTTTTTTTTGTTTTTGCTTGGTTATAGATAATGGTACGGAACCCTTCGTGCGCGAGTCCTACTCGCACTTGGTCGATTTAATTGCCGTAATGATTTGATAATTTGCAAGTGTATGCAATTCGAATGAGAATACAATAATTTGGTACCATCCGGGAGGATAACCAGGAGGTGGATAGTGGAACCCTTCAATGACTACTAGTCCAGTACATTACCTTGGTGATGAGGGCTTTTGTGATGTTTAGTGTGTTACTGACAAAAGCGTCTTTTTTTTAGTTTTTGTGAACTGTAATTATTATGTTTGGTTAGGATCTTAACGCGGTGGAAACTAACAAAAGGTAGGTAAAAATTCCTTGTTATTATTTCGCCCGACGTTTCCATCGACATCGCAGCTAACCGTGACCATGGCTGGTGCAACTTCAGCCTAAACGTATATATGCATAATATGCAAAAACATGTGCAACAGTGAATCAAAAAGAAACCATATTATGTTTTAAAATAAAAGAAAGCTTAAAACATCCACTGCAGGACATAGGCCTCCCGTAAAAAGAGTGATTAGCCATAGTCGCCACGCATGGCAGGCGGGTTGGCGACCGCCGTTGGTCATGATAGTACTCGAAGGACGCTGCTGCCCGTCCTTCGGTTGGTCGCCATCCTCCGTCGCCTTTTACGACACCCGCGGGAAGAGATGACGTTATGCTATTGTTAGCACCACACGGTCGCATTATTAAATTAACGTTAGGAAAAGAATGTATGTTTAAGAAAAATAAACATTTTCAGTCTCGTACGTATACACTCACGCCAGGAAATTAATTTAAACTCAAGCACGATACGAATCAATAAATTTAATCAAACCAGTAAATAATATGCAACGCCGTCTAATAATAAAGCGTACACAAAATATCCGTTATATTGAAATAATTTCGAGAAGTTGTATTAAATTATCGAGATAATTATCTTCGTAATGGAAACGGAGCCAGACGGGAGTTAAAAGGGTTTGGTCCAAATATTACCAACAGAAATAAGGTCGCCTTGTATAGTAATTTATACAGACGATTACCCCATTTTGTTGATAGTGGCGTTAAAATAATGTGTTATCTGAACCAACAAACAAACGAAGACAGTACCGCAACAACAAATTCCGTTTTCACTCCTTGTATTCGAAAACAATTCATTTGTACCCTGCGTAATGGCAGCCAAGTTGCAATTTTTAATTAATTTTCAGAGTATCGTGCCTCAAAAGACATAAAAGGAACCCTTATAAGATCACTCGTGTCTGTGACGTCCGTCGGACCGTCTGTCACAGCCAATTTGCTCCGAAACTACTGAACCGATTGAGTTGAAATTTGGTTCACATATGTATGTAAGTTGGTGACCGCAACACGGACGTGTAAAGTAAAGAACGCTAACTACGAGTATGTCGTGTGACATATCAAATGAAAGGGTTCATAATGAGAATCTTAAACAATTAATTTTTTTATTATTTTAAGATAAAATGGTTTTGAAGTTATTTAGGAATATACGTGAAAATTGACTATTCTCCCCACTTATCTCCGAAAGTACTGGGTCTAAAATTTTGAAAAAAATACAGAAAATAGTTCTTTACCTGTAGATTACTAAAAAACCTTCAAGTAGTCTGTGGTATTTGAAGTAACATAGGAAATTTCATGTAATCACGGAACCCTCTCCACGTGAGTTTAACTCGCACTTGTACGGTTTTTTTCATAGGTAAGTACGGTACCACTGGCGGCGAGTCAGACTCGCACTTGGCCATTTTTTTAGTCAGCTTTACCATATTTATTTAGTATCGCAGTTTTATTGAATGACATTTTAACCACTAAAATAAATATTAATATTGTTACTGAATTCATTTGTTTAAAATATTTATATCCTGAGCTGTATATCTTGAATTCCTCACTGCACTCAGGATGTTAAAGCCCCTCGCGTCGCTCGTGATTCTTTTTTAGAATCCTTCGTTGTGCTCCTGGTTCAATATTTTCGACGTACATATACCATTTTTGCTCCCATCTATCTACCATTTATTTTGGGTAACTGGATCTATATACCGACCATAGCAGGGCACAAGACCGTGAATCCGTTAATCGTTAATTACCGCAGTTAACATTTCGAATAACGGAGTAACTTTTAAATGAACTTTAAACATTGTTAACAGACTCCTTAACTTCCGTTAAAACAATTACAATCCGTTAATCGTTAATTAAATACCTACCATTTGCCGTAAGGACACCCCGCGGAACGTCTTTTTTCCAAGGGGAAATATATTTTGACGCCTAAAGGAGCCTCGCTTTCCGCGACCCCTAAATAATTAGTTATTATTACAAACACACCCTTTTTTTATAAATTTTTCATGAACTGCCTAAACTTCCATACCAACATATTTTTATAAGAAAATCGCTAAGACAACGACTTATAAAATGCAAATTCTATAATAGTTTTCGATTAAAGATTAACGTTAACTTCCGTTAAATCTTCTGAGCTATAACGCTTTAACGTTTAATGAAGTTAACTTGTTTAGTAACGGATTAGCGATTAACGAAATTAACTATTTGATTAACGGTGCCCAGCTATGATACCGAGTGTCCAGAGCAAAGGGTTTTCGTACCCTGAGACTAATCTAGCCAAGCGGAATCTCTTCCACTTCTTACTTGCGTCTACTGAAAAGGCATGGCCGCAAAATGGAGCTCTTAATGAAACCATGTCGACAGAATTCATATTTCATTAATATTTTACTCAAAGAATAAGTATGCTACGGTTTATTGTCACTAAGTTTGGCCTACTTTGAATGACATTGTATTTATAATTTTCTCATAAACTGTTAAAATTTTGTTTACTGATACCTTATAAATATTTGTTGATATTGACCGGGTATTAACTATGTATTTAAGTCACCTCAAGAACTTGCCCGGTGGTTCATCTTTAACTGAGTTTGCGCAACACACAGAAGTATTTTCTTTTCCATTATTTTAGTTAAGTACCTTATTAAATAAATCTATCGTATAGTTATTAAACTCTGTCCCTAGGGGGTCGTTCATTAATTACGTTTGTTTTAGAAACTTTTGAACGCTAGTGAAACGTGGTGAGGTTTCAGACTAACCCCCCTGCTATCCAAAATCACGTGTATTTCTTTGGTACAAAGTAACCTAAAAAATTACAGAATATTATTTCAAAATACAGGTTTAATCTTATTTAATTCTGTAAAATTTAGCACCGTAATAAAAATGTTCAGACAGACTTTAAGGTTGCAGGTTGTTTCTGATTGGCATAAAAAAAGGTCATGCGCCCCGTTTTACTTTAGAAATTGCACGCTAAACGAAAATATAAATACACGTGATATTTCACTACACCCCCCTTCCCCTTCGAGCCTCATCTGACTATTGGACGACCCCTAACCAGTGCCGATCACGTGGCATTGGAGTGCATTTTGTTTAAAATAAAATTGCCTAATCTTCACGGAATTGTTTGCGAAAATGTACTATATTTGCACCTTGAAATTAAGGCTTGAAAATCCAGTAGTTAATTGTATGGGGCAGTTCCTTGATTTCCATGATTTTTCATACAAAACCGCACACGAAAATCCTGGGGTTGCAAACCCTACTTGAAATGCCTGTTAAACCTAAGCACATAATACCGGTACATCGGATCACGTTTCTAATACGTCGATGCATCAACATGGTGTCGCTCGAAATGTATTGTTTATTACGCTGCAGCTGCAGGACTGCGTCCCATTCATGGGCACGTGTGGCCCACGGTCAAAAATAGTGTAATACATTTTTTACACTAATTTTGAACGCCGGCTTCACGGAATACATGGGAGAGCTAGAAATATACAAATTATTGCTGATATCAACCAAGCGACTTAATTCGGACAGAGCTTGCAATGCTGCACTGATGGGTGCGCCTTTTTTCACATAACTTTTTAAGTCCTATTATCGGAAGTCCGAAAATATTTCTCATACCATTTTACATCATAATGATCATTCTTCATAAAAATATTTCATACTAACGATCGAAACTCATAATCATCAGAATTCATAATATCGCTTATCATACAACTTGTTAATACTAATATTTGTATTTATATATTTTATTATACTAACGATTGAAACTCCTAATCATTCTTATTCATAACGTCAATATTCATATATTTTTTTATCCTAATATTTATTTCCATATTTTTTTTAATCATAAGTGTAAATGAAATTGGATAGGACTTAAGAAGACTTCTGAGCGAGCGAGCGAAGCGAGCGAGTAAAATGAGTCGGAGCAGAAGCGACTCAGATAGGTTAGGTTCAGAAGGTTAAGGCGAGAGCGAAGCGAAGCGAAGCTCCTGCCTTAGCCTTCGATGTTAGGTCTTTTTTTTGCAACAGTTCAGAAAATCTTGCTTATTTGTAAGATTTTATGCTAAATAGGTTCATGCTGTTATATTAATTTGCTTAAATCCATAGTTATGCCATCTTGAAAGTGAATTTGTAGGTAGGGATAGCCTGCCATACGTACAACTTCACTTTCGTTTTTTTTTTTCGAATTAAATCTTATTTTGAATAGTTACTGTTGTAAAAACCAATATTAGGAGTTCAAATATTTTCTTAGGAATGCCATTATTAATAAGAAAATTATGAATAAAAAAAATATGATCACTGTCTATTATGAAGCAAAATGTTATGAAAAAATATATTATGAGTTCAAACATGTTCTTAGTAATGACATTATTAATAAAAAAAATATGATAACTGTCTGTTATGAGTTCCGATGGTAGGAATAAAAATGTATGAACAAAAAAAGTATGAGGAAAAAAATTAGGAAGAGTGATTATTATGAATACAAATCGGTAGTGAAACAAAAAATAGGAATAAGAATTTTATGTGAGCCAATATGGACCCTGCACTGATGCTTGCTAAATTCCAACAATTAAAATTTGTAAAACTATACTTAATTACTTAACATTATCAGTGTATTGGCTGAATTAAGAAACACCACTTAAGCATTTGATTAGAGATTAAATAGTTAAATGTCGCTCAACTAGTTGTCATCCTATACAAAAACGTCACTCAAACGTCTCTTTAATTAAAGATCAATTTGAGTGGCCTTTCTGAATTTGGCCATAAGTTGGTAAAATTTGCTCATTTAAAACTACCCTACTACAAGTTTGTAGTTAGCCGATCACTAAGGTAATTTATCAAGACTCGGCAGCCAATAAGTATTTTGCGTTACAAATAACAAATTTGTACTATATACGCATTAATAACCAACCTTGCTTATGTTAAATAATTAACATACTTGTTAGAAGAAAATAACAAAGAAACTTGTCTATTTCCTGACGACCTCGGTAAGGATAACATTAGATTAGACGCTACTTTAAAAATTAATACGTTAGTTGGTATTGATAACCGAAAGCAGTTCACAACACTCACAAGTCTATAATTTACCAAGCTGTAATTTATTTTTAATAAATCTCAGCCGTAATATTTTTAGACCAACCAAATTGGTACTTTGCTGTAGCTTCATTTTTACAGTGTTGAGTCCGATTTTTGGTTTTTCTGTGAATATTTATAATTAGAATCAATAGAAACTCTTTGATTCTCATTAAACAGGTGGTAGTTTATTGAGATTCTTACTTATGGCAAATTATAAAAAAATGCACTGTGGTGTAATCACTGGACAAAGAATGACGAATTTCAGAGGAAGAAAGATAAACACTAACAAAAATTATTAATTTACATAAAAATCATCCATCAAATCGCCGTAACCAGAAACAAATCACCAATTAATCATTTTAGCCTACATTTGTAATTAATTAGCAGACATTAAAATAATAGCGAAGTTTAGTCAATTAGAAATCGACCTTATCTGCAACGGATAGAGTATAAAATTGGAAGATGTTGTCGTTGTCTCTCGTATCTTAGACTTGACAAACAAAATGTATTGTTTCGAAGCTTGCTCCTTCCTGAATATGAACTTGGGCCTTTGAGTCGGCGCTTCAGCGAGCTGCTTTGGTTTTCTATTAATATTGTAGAACGAGCTGTTTGAACAAGCTTGTTCTCCATTTACTGAATGGATATTATTTCAATTATTTACGTGTTACGTTGTGAGTAGGTACAATAACGTTAAAATATCATTGGTCTTACATAAAAAAACACGTTGTTTATGAACTGCCCCAATTTAATAGTACGTTCGTGCATGCAACCGGTCTCTTCAAACTTATTCTTTGTCAGCATTGTGTTATGCAAATTTTTACCTATATATTTGCCAAAGAACGCGTTTTAGATAGTTTAGTTTATTGTATGGTATCATGAAAATATCTTTAAAAAGGTAATTTCACGACTGCAGTCTCCAATTTTACTATTAAGTACTATTATCACTGTTTATCTATTACTTACAGAAATACCCTAACTCCTTCAGAAAATAATAGCTTTACGACACGCATTTCTTACCCAAATAAAACTTCGAAAACAGCCCGATGCCTCACCTGAAATAGAGATCCTTGATTAGTAAAGCAAGTTATTTCACAGTGGGGCTGCCGAGGAAAAGCCTTATGTCTTGGACAAAATGTAATAACTTTTGTGTTTACATCCACAATATTGGGTAGGACTTAAGACTTAGGCCTACTGTCCACGTAAACCGCACGTCATACGCACGTTATCGTTAATTGAGGATTGCTTGACGATTGCTTGCATCTTGCGTAGAAATAAATAAAACTGTGTCCATGACCCATGACGAACGCATGACGATAGGCAAACGCGACGTTGCCGTTCCGTGGACACAGTTTTATTTGTTTCTACGCAAGATACAATCGTCAATTGGCGCATGACCAGCGGTTTACGTGAACAGTAGGCCTTAGGTTGCAAAGACCAATATGCCGTACGAATTGTATTTTATTTTTATACATAATTATTTTGCAGAGTACAACCTAAAACAATACAACGTTGTGCATAATAATTCCTTTTAATCGTGCTTTATGTCTAAGACAAAATGTTTATTCTGATACCATTTCAAGCTTTACGAATATTTTTGTTAGCTTTAAACGTATTCATGAACGTAATCCAGTATCCTTGGATGTTCTGTTAACATTGCCTCCAACATTGAGGCAACAAAACACAAAATTAACATAATAAGAACCGACATAAAAGCTAATCGCGCGCGAAATGGAAGGCTCAGGTTTTTAATTATAATAATTTTTAGTAAAAGCTAAATTAAATCCTAATAACCATGTTTTTTTTATAATTGTTCAATGTTAAATGCATTTTAATATGTATAAGAATACAAACCCATAATATGTTACTATACTAGTGGCTCTGTGAGCTGTAGACCTCGCGAGTCTGAAATATGTTCTTTTTACGTTTTCAACCCTGTATATCCACCATTTTACATGAATCAGAAAAACTGACTCGACAAAAAAAAAACATATAATTATCAAATCTGCTTACAAAATTTCACGAGAATTGGTTGAGAAATGCGACCATCTATACGAAAGCATTTTTGCCAAAGCTAAAACGGAGACACTTCGCTCGCAGTTCGCGCTCGCCTGGTCAAATACCTAGTGCAGATTTTATCGAGCTGGTACAATAATTTATAATCGAACTATACAGTTAAATTATCGGGTCATAAATTGAAAATCTCACTGACAATCTAACCAACACAATTTAACACACCCATTCCGAATTCGAAATCGCTTTTAACGTAAAATCGATAACGTGACAATCGACTATCGCAAATAATTCAAATACTGGTCGAAAATCGAGCTGCATTCTGGGCTTGTTTAAATGAATGACGAATCGTGCCGTCTGCTTTAGTACTAGTAGCTGTAAAATGATTTCAGTGTCAAATTCCTCTGTCTGCGTTACATGTAATAATGAGTTGGTATTAGATTTATTGCACTGCTTATAACAAGTTATTGGAGTGTTGGAGATATTCGATTATGAGTGTTAAATTTTAAGACAGATGCTTTTAATGCAGTGAAGCGTGGCGTTGAGTTACCCATAGTAATTTTAATATCCAGCAGTTGTCAGAATTGAGATCTAATAAAACTTTGTACAAAAGATTCTACAAAATGGTATACACAATTATAAAAGAGATAGAATTTCCTTACCCTATTTTTACTTAACCTTTGGGTGATTCAGCGGAATTGATACGATTTTTAGCCTTACGGTAAAGACACTGTTAGGACATGTGTATTTTACAAAAACTGAATTATTCATGACATATTTATCTTTGAACCCCTGTTCCATCTATCTCTACCGCCATATCCCCCCTAATAGAGATATGTGGAATACTTTTCCATTATTCTCCGAATGGAAAAGTATTCCAGATATCTTCTTCTCCGATAGGATATTAATTTACAACACAGTAATAACTTGTTATTAAGAAACTTTTTCCAAAACATAAAATTTGCATCTGATCCGATCACAATTTAGTCCGAATGAAGTTCATATAAGCTCCGAAAAATCATGTGCACAAAATTCTGAAATATAACTGAATTATCTACAGTTCACTGCGCCGCCCCACTGTGTGATATTGAATTCGAGTGCCTCATTAGCCGCGCTTTGTCCGCCGGCGGAACCACTGTGCACTCGATTCAGAGAAACGCTACGCTCTTTGATTGTAAATTTAAGAAAATGGATTACTAATGCCGCTCTCTTTTTTAAGGTATGGTTACCTCAAACGGAAAAAAAACGGAACCCTTATAGGATCCCTCGTGTGTATGTCTGTCTGTCCATTTGTCACAGCCAATTTGCACCAAAACTACTGGTCCGATTGAGTTGAAATTTGGTACAGATATGTAAGTCGTTGACTGCAACACGAATTCGTAACGTAAATAAATGAATTTTAAACATAGGGGCCACTATTGGGGGAAAATAGAAAATTTAAAAAAAAAGTTATGAAAACTATATTGTGTGACATTTCAAATGAAAGAGCTTATGTGAGGATCGTAAAAATTTTTTTTTAGAATTTTACGATAAATAGTTTGAAAGTTATTTAGGAAAATAAGTGAGTCACGGTACTGTTTTATATGTATTGATTGATGGATGATTAAATTTACATCCAGAATTGTCTGATGTCTGCTTTAAATTATCGTAAATAAATGTATAATTTAGCGAATAATCTTTTAAGTAATGAATACACGTACAAATGTATGGAAGCCTAATGATAAATTGAAAGAACTTTCAATAATTTCTATAATATATACACCAAAATGATAGCTCAATTTCCCTCAGGGAGAAGATAAAATTTTACCTCCAGATATGAGTTAAAATATTCAGAGTGCCGAATTGCTGGTGGCTTATTCATGCTCCATCCGCGCACAGTTGGAATTTGCAGTCGGTGGCTTTTTGTACTGATTTGCTTTTGGCAGCCAGTTTTGGTAGTAGTTAGAGCGTTTTCAGCCGCTAATTGTGTTGATGCCGCCTGTAACTTTTGTTTAGTGATAAATTGCGTCAAAAAATATAACGTTTGCGAGACTGATAATTGTACTAAACATACATACATACATACACATCACGCCCGAAATCCCTAATGGGGTGGGCAGAGCTACAAGACTACTTGTGGCCACGTTCGATTAATTAGTCCTAAGATGGTATGATGAACCGTATGGTGACAGGTGATCAGCCCATCGCCCATACAGATAGTCCACCATGTTGGAGAGGACCCGTCCCTTTGTCGACTTTTACGACATGCCAGGATGATAAGCATCTGCACGCATTCTATGCTATTTCTTCACTCCCAGTGCAGCAGAGGAGTACTAAACAGCACAGAAAAAATGACCGCTTAGACGGGGCTCGAAATCCATACTTCATCGGAGGAAATGCTCTTACCAACTGAGCCACGAGGCGCCTAGCGCAGACGTCAAATTTAAATATGAAATAAACAGCCTTAAAATATAGTACATTTGAACACGCGCCTCTTGTATTTTTCTTAATAGTTCTTTAGTATAATAATTATATTAAGTCAATATTTAAAGTCTAATTACGTTATGCGGCAGCTGGAGAGACAAATAATTTAAAGCTCTTTAGAGGCACACGTTTAATTCTAATATATTTGATTACAAAATTAATTATTAATAAGTGTGAATACGGTCAATGTTGGAAACGAATTCAAGTTAACCTAAATTACTAAATTAATTATTAATAAGTGTGAACCAGATCAAAGTGGGAAACGAATTGAAGTGATGGCGACGTTCCCGTGGTTCGGAGCGTCGACCACCCACGATGCGATGAGGCGGTCGCAGGTGCAGCGAGTGAGTCAGGTCTTCCACGTACTTGATACCCGATTTTTAAGCAATACGAGTACTCTGCCCCGGCTTTGCATGTCGTACTAGCATTCGGCATAACAGTCTGTTCGCCGAGAGTTGATAAATATTATGATATCGTCTCGAAATAGCGACTGTCGCTTACCTATCGCAAACTGTATGACGGGCATCTGTTATCGCCGCGTGCACTGAGTTTCGTGGTACGAGGGACTCAGTTGTTGCCAGCGACTGCCATATTTTGCGATTCCGTTCTGGAATACGCTTAGATTGTGTCGTTTCGATGTTCGTGTGTTGTTTTAGATGAAGCAATTGAACGTTTCATTATAAACGTCACCAACTCTGATTCTTCCTCCGACTCTGAGATTTCGTCATGGTCGTCGTCCGATGATATGCCCGCAATGGGACATTTACAGGCTATTCAATAATTATATTCTATGAAAAACATATAGTTTTCCCTTTAATTATTTATTACCATCGGTAAAAAAAATATCCGGGCCGCTATTTCTAATGAAACACCTTTATAAACCATGTCTTAGGCAAAGAATTTTTTCATTCACTCGTTCATTCTTCTTAAAATCGAAATTTTTGGAATTCAGTTTAGTATTTGGCTCGACGGTGAGCCAATAACATTAAAACCACAATTTGCTGATTCAATAAACTCGAACCGAAAAATTCATTCAAGTCCAAACCCATTGACCTCGTTGCGATAAATCTGTAAATTCCCCCACTTACGCCTAAACACCAACTTTTGTAATTAGGGAAAAAATACTAGTCCCCAGTCAGCCATTTATTGCAAGCAGTCGATTAGAGGGAATTAACGTCCCCGATTGAAATTCAGCACAGCGCTCCGGGAGATAAAAGGTGAACTTTTTTTCGTTGGATATAAATTGTAAAAAGTACTATAATAGTATATATAAAAATCATTTTAAGAAAAGCTTCTTTAATGTGAAAATTAAGATAGAAACGTAAAATATAGATAGATTGAAATAATTCGGAAAACGTACGTTATCTACTATGGTGGTAACAGCTGTAATGGAAAGTTATTGTATTTAAAGTCTATTTAAAAACTATGTTTTATTTTTTTATTTTTTATTAAGTGAGTCTATTAACATACTTAAGAAATAGCTATTGCTCTATTCGTTATTAATTTTTGTATAATTTTGTAAAAAAATCCGGTTAAAAATTCTGTTGGATTCTTGTAAACACTATAAATTACATACATGCTTTAGAAAAAAATACCGATAATAATGAATTAACGTTTTTCAAAATCGTTTATTTCATTGACAAAAAAGTGTGTAAAGAAACTAGAAAAGCGTTTAGCAAACAAATAAAACCGCTTTAGTAAAACTTAGTGCTACTACAGATATAATATTATTCTTCATAAGTTACAGGCACCCTTAAAGGTCAGAGAAATATGAAGGTTAGGTTTCGGGGTGTTTCAATAATAATATTTCAAACCTGACGGGGCAGCAGAGTCGTAGCGAAAGCCATAAAAATAGTCAAAACTTTTAAACAATTCAACAATTCCATATACTACTGTTAATAAATCTATGATTGAATGTTTCAAAACATAAACAGTCAGCTTCAATCGCCATTGCAGCCGCCTAGTCCAGTAAATCGAATAAACTCTGTAGGATCTTGTTAAGTTCGAACTGAGCGTCCGATCCAATAAATACACAATAAAGGACAGCGATATATTGCTATTTCACAATTTGTTAGTACCCTAGAATTAACAATTCAAATTTAGATTCACAGATAATGTGAATTATGTTTAATTACAGATCAAAGAAAAGTTTTGGTAAAGGCGACGTATTTATGAATAAAACAGATTTAAGGCAAATTAAGCAAAGAACTTAAGTTCGTACAAGTCAAATATTTTGAGAACTCTCGAGCTTTGTTACAAGGGCTTAGTACACCAAGTGGATTCGTTTTGTTCAACAAATTGTTGAGAGAGATGTTCGCCTCTTCAGATATTGATATAGAGTTTTGTTCAGTTAAAATGAATACTTTGATTCGTTGGTAACAAAGATATAGATTAAAAATAAACTTATTTTATTTGAAAAAATAAGATAAAATTATCTTGGCGGCGCACTGCCGACTAAGGGCGCATTCCCACTGTATCGTCACATTTTTTATCATCATTGATTTTCATACATTTGCCATCTAACCGTGTCGTGCGTATGGGAACACCTCCATTTAAATATACAAGCCACGACACACGACTATCTGTCGTTACGACATAATGGCAACGCGCCCTGATTGTCCACTTGGGCGACACAGAGGGAACACGATATGCAGTCGTCGTGAACACTGAACTCTGATTGGTGGATTCGTATTGTTTTGCATTTCTTTTGCCAAGATGAATTTGAAGAAAATAATGCAACCTTTCTGTATTTTTTAGATAACTCAAAGTTTTTATAACAAAAAAACGAGCCTTACAGAAAAGAAAAGAATTCTCACCGCGCGCGCTCATTGGTCAAAACAAATAGCGCGCGCTTCCCCGGCTTCCTGTTACACACTTCCGTCCCTTTTCACGAAATCACTCCCACAGATTGCGGAAAGGCGAGAGTAAAGATGTGACAAATCAAATGATCAAACGTTGTTAAATAAGAATAAAAATATGTCTCGCATTACTAAATGTGGTTAAACTGAAGTGCACTACTTGGTAAGTTCCTTGGAAAGACAATATTTCAATCAAGTGTTGATTGCGTCTTGGTTCGATATTGGACAAAGTTGGCCTGCACCGCAAAATTATCCCGCGAATGGTATAGCTGCGCTTCACGGGCGCGAAATATGGAAATATACAGAACTTGTTTAAAACTAGCTTCGTGGAATATGTAAAAAAATCAATATGGTGAATTTGCAAGTTAATGTCAAAAGCCATTTGTTATACAAGAACTCGCTTCATCAGTAATCTAAATCCATAAACCAAGATGAAAATAAAAATCTGGCCGGAGATGTTTGTGTAAAAGCGGCAGAATTATATGTTCCGCTCCCGCAATATGCAAAACAGAGAGAGTAAAATGACTTCCGACGTGCTCGCCAGCGGAGGATAGACTCGGTTGTTTTGCCCACTTTGCACTGGCCGGTACTAAAGTGCACAGTGGGATGATCCCGCAAAAAGCGGCCATATAAGACCAGTATGCGCTTTGACAATTTTCAGTGTATTTGGACAAGAATTAGCTAGACCACGACAGGGCGATGCGAATTACGTTTAAAATGTGTACTGTTTGAAATTTAAAAACGTGCGCAATTTTGTTGTTCTGTAACAGGTTCCCATTTTGTATGAATTATGAAAAAGTGCGCAGAAGATGCAATTTTGTAAACAGGTATATGCATAATGACGGCGTTATGTTGGCACTGCGCCACGCAACAAAGTCACTTACTTGGTCAAATATCTTTCGTTTATGGTTTTAAATAAATTCTTGCATTTTATTTACCTTTTGGGTCCGTTTCGAAAGTGTGTTTGCTAAATATAAAAGTGGTTTACTTAAAATAAGCTACGGCAAACTCTATTTTGGCATCTTGGTGCTATAAAAATAGAGTATGACGTTTTTTTTTTTTTATTTTAAAGTCTTTAAAGTTTAGGGAATTTAAAATTTTCAAATTGGACCCTTTAAGTTATACGTTTTCATCTTATACAATCGTGTAGGTGCGGTTACGTTTGTTTTATAACTATTCTAAAAGTTTAATCATTTTAGCTCATCATGTAAAATGTATTTAAGGTTCAATATGGATTCTTATTCTCACGTGACTTTTGAAATCAGTGGCATTATCCCTTAGGCATTCAGTTCTGCAAAGCACTGTTTACAGTTTCTGTATGCAGCATAGAGATTAGTTTATTAAAAGTCGGTGGACAAAAATAAGTCGCTATACTCCCTTGAAAGAAATACAGGCATAAAAAGAAGTCTCGTATTTATTTCACTACATCAGCAAATAACCAATGAAAAGGGTTCAAGAACATTTTTGAAGGTGATTTGCATAATAATGTTTGTGTTAGAATAGAATAGAATATATTTATTTGCAAAGAATAAGTGGGTACACAGAGTAATATCAATAGGTGGTATAGCGACAATGGAATCTTATTCTAATATTTGAATTTTTATACTAGCATGCAAAATAGTACTTTATGATAGATAGATAGATAGATAGATCATTTATTTGTACTAAGCATACATTGTCAACAAGGGTATATCCCTTAAAATACATTCATCGGTTCAACAATAAAATTACAAATTAAATCACATTACATTATAGAAATAGAAATAGAAATAGAAATCAATTTATAACAAATTAATTACACATATAATTGCACCAACCTAAATTGTATTGAATTAAATAATAATAATGTCAAAGATTGTATGCAACGGTTGCATAATGATAGGCCTTAAAACACTAGTGCGGTTTTATGAAACGAGCTTTAGCGAGTTGCATAATAAGATCGCACGTGTGTATTAAGACCAAATTATGCAGAGTTGCATACATAACTTTATCTACACACATATTATAAATCCTCCATGATGTGTCCAGTAACAATATTTTCTGACAACAAGTTATTTGTTGCAATCGTGGCTGCATTTAAATAAATAAAAATTAGACACAAAAAAACCGCGCAACCCTCCGGACCGACCGCGACCCGTCGGACACAGCGCGCAACCCGCCGGACACAGCGCGACCTGCCGGATACAGCAAGTAACCCGCCGGACAAAGCGTGACCTGTCGACACAGCGCGCAACCCGCCGGACACAGCGCGACCTGCCGGATACAGCAAGTAAACCGCCGGACAAAGCGTGACCTGTCGGACACAGCGCGCAACCGGTCGGACACAGCGCGAAAAATTCTTTTACTGAATAATATTTCTTTTCTGGCAATAATTAAAGTAACCTATTTTAAATGCATTAAGAGCTGCTGCATGCATTTTGGCAGCTTGTTAAAGATTTTCATGCACATGACGAAACAATGATGCTAATAGCTGCCCTGGGTGCACAATCATAAACCAATCTTCCAGAATTTCTTTTGTTTCTTTAAGAGGCTTCTCTCGCTGTTTTGAAAAGGTAAAAGTGCATTTTACAAAAATGCTGGTTTCAAACATGTACAGCGCCTCTATTCGGGAACGCTAAGTGATGTTGTAGCGACTCGCGAGCAATATTTCTCATCCCACTCTTCCGCACGATGCGTAATGCATAAGAGCGAGATGCGAGTCTTACTCGCGGCTCGCTGCAGTATCACTAAGACGTTCCCGAATAGACGCTCAGAGATGGTAAAGGCAAAATATTATTATTATTATCATACAGTTAACATTACTTGCTTAAACATCACAATTACGTAACATAAATGATAAGTCAGAAAAGCTTATTTACAATAACAAGTATATTCGATTAGTCGATGTGCTGCTTGACACAAGAGCTGCAATGTCTACATGAGGAACATCTTTATTAAATCGTACTCAAAAGAATCTCCCAGGATCACACGGATCCTGAACAAACAGAGATTTTTAATAAAGCATTTCGTTATCCTGAAGCTAAAAGCTTTCCAATGTACGAGAAACGTAATAAAGAAAATCTAACCCCGTTACTGTTTCACCAAACCCGTATATATGTTATGTATATAAAGGTAAAAAAAAAACACCACAGACTGATGAGTTATTACTCTTATACCTCTTTTAGGACCTAACGATTTGAGTGCAGGTGCTCCAATTTTCGTCAACTTAATGAAATGGTTATTAGAAAGTGTAGTATAGAATTTGTGAGGAGTACAGGAAATTCCATAGCTGAGAAGGAAACCAATATTGATTGAAACGCAATAATATATTTTTCTTTTCGTTCCGAAACATATGTTACACGACATTGTTGGCATTATTTACGTTACATGTCCGTGTTGCTGTCACCGATTACATATAATATTATGTGTACCAAAATATCAACTCAATCGGTCCAGTAGTTTCGGAGCAAATTGGCTGTGACAGACAGACAGACAGACAGACGCACGAGTGATCCTATAAGGGTTCAGTTTTTTCCTTTTGAGGTACGAAACCCTAAAAATAGGAAATAGTAGGTATATCATGTTTTCTCAATAATATTATATTGGCTTCTATACCTTGGCGCCCACTCGGTGTTCGTTACTCTATTTCTCTAAGGACTCTAAGCAATATTACTTTTGAGATAAATGTGATTGAAAATTGAGACGCCTTCGACGTTGTTAGTGTATTACCTTTGTATCAACTATTTCTAAATAACCTTAAATCATGTACGTGTGTACGTACAGTAAATTCACCCATACTTGTGTTATTTGGTAAACAAGTTTCTAACCTCAAAATGCACCTGGCAAAATCAGATGTTTCCTTGCAAATGAAGGAACCGGAGACAATATTTTAGACGTTGTTTGCCAATTAAAGCCTAGGTTTGCTTTATTTAGGATTAAACAGCTGTTTCACCCAAAAATTTCACGTTTCGAGGTTAGAAACTTGTTTACCAATTCAGACAAGTGTGGATGAATCCACTGTAGTAATTTCATACCATATTATCTAATCGTCTGTGGCTCCTTGCCTTTATTCGGCGTGGTGTTAGCAATATTAATCGATCGCGTTGATTGCAGTATTGTCTCTTTCTACCTGGTAAAAGAAAATAAAGACAAAATAGGCAGGAATATTAACCCGTGGAACGTCCTAACTACGACATGTGTCCGTAGGTCATTGAAAAATGACGTGTATCAAATTGACAATAGAGTTCACTGAGAAATGTGTCACGGGTTCAAAACGATGGGCTAGAATATTGCTTAGTTAATGTTAAATAGAATCGAATCTATGCTCATTTAATCATCCAAATGACTGTCTCCTGTGATCAGTAACAATATTGGTGGATTCATCGATTCTTTAATAATTAAAGGTTTACTTTTATGGATTGGTCCCGTTAACTGGATACATAATATTTTGTGTGATAATAATACATATGTATACCTATTTATAGACGGAAAAGCAACATCAATATAAAAATTATGTTTTAACAATTAATCATGTTAACTTGCAATTATGTATTGACTGTCGATAAGTAATATATATTGTCTCATGGATCTATTCTCTAAACTTGATTTAATGACTCATAAACGAAGCATAAAGTGATAACTGAACGGTCAAATTACCACAGCGGACTAATACCCAATGTAAGTAAAAACATACACTGGCATAGCAATATAACGAAGAAACGTTGCCAACATCTTGGCTCTACGCCATGCGACATATATGTATATCATATTTTTGCTCACATTTCGTTTAATTTAACAAGAATAAGCGCATTTACAATTACAGTCCATCTTCATATTCAATGAAACCTTAAGTTCATCCGTCTAAAATATTATCACAATGCTGAACAAATACAGTACTTATTGCAAACAAATTATAGGCGTGACCTATCGATAATATACATATTGCATTTTAGTATTTTGTTCAGCACTTCTGGCGCCTCATTCGGGAACGCTAAGTGATTCTGTAGCGACTCGTAAGCCAGATCTCTCATCTCGCTCTTACGCATTTCGCGTCGTGCGGAAGAATGGAATGAGAAATCTGGCTTACGAGTCGCTACAGAATCACTTAGCGTTCCCGAATAGAGGCGCTGGGCCCATCGATATTGATATTCTGTCCGGCGCAGTAACCACTGTTTGTTTGCGGTGAACAGAACGAACCAATTTTTTTGACGTTTTATTGTATTGCCTTTGCTTGCCCGTACATATAACCTAAAAAGTGAAATATTATAGTTTATGAAAAAAGAAATACATTTATTTGGCCACAAACCACAACATACAAGGAAGGAGATAACATAGATATTTTGCGCAATGACTTATATTACCTACCATGCATATGTACCCACATAGATCTTCGCTCAGCTTTCATCATCCGGGAATTGAGCATCTCGTGACGCTGGTTTTCAGAAAGACCGGATTGGTATGTAGGTAACACTTAAATTCCAGTTTAAGGTTGAAGAGTTTACAAAAGGGGATCCTTGCTATCGGTCGAGTAAAGTCTTGCCACTGTAATATTTTGCAGATTCTCGTTTAGCCAATTCAATTTTCAGCTTCAGTAACTCCGAATAAGAGTTCCTATGAATAGTTTAACTACGGAGCCCAGAAATGGAGATGCACTCTTACCAGACACACACTTAACAGTATTTTTTTTAATAAGCTTTTATTTAACTGCTCTAAAAAGAAGATAATTTTTTAAACTAAATCAAACCCGTCAATTTGTTACATTGCAAAATTTATTTGATATAAAAGCTCGTCGCGAGATTAACCTGTGCTTCAGTGGAAGCGGGTGAAACATTGATTGCAAAATTCCAGGACATACATACAAGTGATGATAAATAAAAGTAATAAGAAAATAAAGTAATAAACCTTATGTAAATACAAATCTCCGAAACTAACTTGCTCCTTGATATTCTCTAAGAAACCGATCCTGAAAGCAGTGTTCTCAGCAACGGTTACATAAAAGCCTTTATAAAAGGCAATAAAATGCTACTTTGCACTTGAAAATGGTTAAAGTACTCGTACATTAAGTGACAGTTGAAAAGACATGAAAATATACATTAAAGTACATTGTAGTTGGCGTAGTACGAGTCATAATGCCATTATTGCCATTTGAAAAGCAATACTATCCTACTTATATTATAAATGCAAAAGTTTGTTTGTCACCACTCAGCTTCGTGACGGCTGAACTGGTAGCTATATAAAACATGCCCTAGAATAGTACATAGGGTAATTTTTAACAAGAAAAATTCAAATGTTCTCGTGGTGCCAACTATAATCGAATTTCACGCAGCCGAAGTTGAGAGAGCTAGTATTACATAAAACGGCCATGCTTAAGAATTTATTTCTTCTGTTTCCGTACAAATATAAAGCTCTTGGAATTCTGACGGATTATTTACTATCTTTCTATCCCTTTTCTTATCTATTTCTCTTCTCTATTCTCTTATCTATTCTACAGAAACGAGAATTACATAAAACGGCCATGCTAAAGCATTATTCTTCTGTGACCGTACAAGTAGGTACAAAGCTCTTGGAGTTCTAGCGTATTATTTACTTTGTATTTTAAACAAATTTGAAAGCAAATTTTTATTCGCAATCCGCTTAATCCCTCTACAAACCCGTATATATCTAGACTTGCCCCAAATGTAGGGCGCGCTAAATGGACACACTTTTATAGAACTCATAAATTATGTTTGCGCATGATTTATTATTTGAACTGGAAATATGGCGCTGTTCACAGGCTGCTCAGTGTGGATACAGTGTACTCGTAGACGGTGGTTATTGCATGAATTGGTTTGAACACTGATGGTGATAATCAGGATACGGGCTCCTATCATAGTGAAAGGATGGTGCTCTCGCGATGATTTCCTTCAGCAATGCTCCTAATGATAATGATGAATTTATGGGTGGCATAAGGTATACATAGGTCAAAAACATGTTTTTATTATATAAATAAACACGTACGCAATACAATTTTTACATAGGCCATAAAAATAACAATAAATTTCCAATAATAATCGGCAGTTCTAATACTTTGTTAAAGCTATAAAAGTTATGCGTGAGTAGCCAAAGTTCTAGTCTGTTTTTGAACTTATAAAAAAAAGAGCAGATAGCGTGTCATTATTCTGTCAGGGAGGTGGTTGTATAATTATACTTTATTATAGACAAAAAAGCGCCTATATTCGGGAACGCTTAGTGATTCTTCAGCGACTCGTAAGCCAAATTTCTCATCCCGCTCTTCCGCACGACGCGTAATGCGTAAGAGGGAGATGAGAAATCTGGCTTACGAGTCGCAACAACATCACTTAGCGTTCCCGAATAGAGGCGCAGAATGCACTATTATGATGTTCACTAATTTTTTAATAACACTAAACTACTTAAAATCATCAATACACACTGATGGGACCATAAAGGATTCTGTTATCGGTGTCGCCAGTTGTTCTGCATAAAATTGTACCTTGCAGCTTTTAAAGTTTGGCATAATATCTATATTATGTGTATGAAATTCTGACTACAGTCCGCGCGCGAGCTTTGAAGAATCGGGGGCTAGAGAAACGGGTGCGTTGAGTTACTCCTGCACTATACCAGTGCGAGTAAAGACATACTCATACTTATCTATACTTTTACTGTATTTGTCATTTACTGCACGAGACCGTTACTTTAACGCGTGTTAAGATTCCTTGGAGCACGCGCGCGGAATGTACTTTAATTGTTTTTACTCAAAGCACGAACAAGCACTACAAAAAAACAAGTAATGTGTTTTCACGTTTTTTACTATTAAAATTATTATAACGCAACTATACCTACTACGCTAAAACCTACCCTTATTTGATCTAATCCCCAATCACGCTCGAGTCCGCTTTACGACTTGGCCCGGTTAACTGCCGCGCCCGTGAGTTATGCTGTTATATCGTTTCCTTAGTTTTATGACGCGGCTATTCAGCGGATAGTCCAAGTGGAGTTACCTGTTAATCTTAACATCCACCAGTCACAATGTAAACATTTTATGATGTTGATTTAAGTTTGGTTCAAATTGAGATCACCTGAATACTTAAAATTTTACGTTCGTTTTAATAAGTTTTTTTACTTACTTGCTTTTAACTTTACTCGCTTTTAATAGGACTGTGAACCGACGGCAAAAATCACCCTTTTCATACAAAAGGCGATAACGATTTCCACCCCTTAAATGTTAACCGATTTTGACCAATTTTTGATAGGTTGTTAGTGAGAACAAAATCTAGGTCTATACGTTTTCTGAATATTGATTAAAGATCAACAAGGTCAAATAATCGCCGAAGTTAGATTTGTATGAGAATACTGAATTTATTGATAGTAGTGGAAAAAACTCCTCTGCTGCACTGGGAGTGAAAAAATAGCATAGAATGCGTGCAGATGCTTATCATGCTGGCATGTCGTAAAAGTCGACTACGGGACGGGTCCTCTCCAACATGGTGGACTATCTGTATGGGCGATGGGCTGATCACCTGTCACCATACGGTTCATCATACCATCTTAGGACTAATTAATCGAACGTGGCCACAAGTAGTCTTGTGGCTCTGCCCACCCCATTAGGGATTTCGGGCGTGATGCTATCTATGTATGTATGTATGAAAAAAAACGTTTAGACCTAGATTTTGATCTCACTAACAACCTATCCAAAATTGGTCAAAATCTTTTAAGTGTTTGTATGAAACGCCGTAGGTTCACAGTCCTCTTAACATTACTTGTTTGAATTTGCACCAGTTACTATATCTAATCAAAAAATTTGGCGATAAATTAAGGTGATTCTGTTGTGAGGCAAGGGGCCCAATTGCCCCCATGCCCCCTCTTGTATCCACGCCTGCCCCTAATCAGAATAGGCTGAAATGATGTACACATATATATCCCAAAGATAATGAATGCAACATTCAAGTACACGGGACAAAAAAGTAACTTATTTAAGCCGTTGATGATGTTACCGACATGGGTTTGTTTGAGGGTCTGATTGCTTGTGTGTCTTTTTTGTGTTATTTTTTTTTTAATCGAAACAGGGGGTAAACGATCAGGCGGATTACCTGATGGTTCTTAATTTTTTATGACACCAAGCTGTCAAAATCGAGATTGACGTTTCTTATTTCAAATTTAGCGAACACAGTTTCGAATTGGCCCCAGAATCTAATTTACGAGTTAGTAACCAATTGTATCTTAAAATGCCCTACAGAGTTCCATGACTGCACACGTAACACTGTAAACCCTTTTTGTAACCATCGAAGCAATCAACTAAAAATAAAAAATAAAATAATTGCATAATTTTCCTTACAAACGTAAAAATAACAATCACATATTTTTTGCGTAACGAGCAAAAGCGGATGTAGAGCACAAAGAAACTTGGTCATTATCTAGGCGCGCGCCACTTTGGGTCAAGTGTCGTGAAATTTTCATCAGCAAAGAGTTTCTGACCCCTGACCCGCACATGAGGACAACCTACAGGAGGATTTTTCATAGATACTTTTTGTTAGATTTTTATTCTTTGTTACAAATTGGTATTTAGACTATCACGATTTACGACTATAAATTTCACTGGTATATTGTAAGAAAAAGAGTTTTTAATCTTAAACACAGAAAAAAGATTTAGAATTTTTCATTATTTTTACTTCATAACTCTCTTCCAACACAATAGGTTGCATTTCTTGTTTTTCTGTAATTTGAATTAATAAATGAGTTTAATTTCTCTATGAGGCCTTTGCCCGACAAAGCAAAACTCAAGCAACTAAAAAGTAATCCCATAAAAAATCTCACTACCCTGCATAATATGCAAACCGTACTGTCCCCTACGAGGGCCACCCGACGCTCCATATTTCAACTTAATCAAAGGGCATAAACTCGCAAATTGACGCGCCAATTATTTTCAACACCAGACACCGACTCATATTTTCTTCCAAATACCTTATAATAATATTATAACTTTTAGATATATATGATACCAGAGATCAGAAAGTGGTCGCCATTTTAATTAGTATATAATATATCAAATGTGTAGCATTGACTCCTATGCTACACATTTCACGTAAAGATCTATTTGCAACTGCCACTTAAACCACCATTACCTACTTACTTGTCGTTGATTATAAGTTAATTTACAAATTTAAAATCATTAAAATAAAAAATGGCAAAATAACGAGACAATACATCGTTTCACACACCCTATACATATAGCTTTTTTTACAATTCAATCAATCTTAAAAAACCTGTTCACAATCCCTGAAAAACAAGGGAAGCGCGCCGAGACTAATCCCGCAAAAGTGTCACGACTGTCTCCCTTATATACATACCGTTAGAGCACACAATCCCTTGTAGGGATTACTCTGTCGAACTTGATCGACAGCTCCAATTGTAATAATCTGTGGCTCCGCGTCAAAGGCTCTGTGAACGTACCATAAGCAACTTTGTGGCAGAAAATGTAAGGTTTAAATCAGGTTGCATTGCATCGAACTTGAATTGTTGCCCTACGTAAACACACGTAGATATACTTACATAAACACATATTCAGACTCTTGAAAGTGTTAAGTTGGGTAGTACAGGGTGGTTTCTGATTGCTAAATACCAGTTATTGTTCCAGTTAGTTTTTCTGTTATGCTTTTGTTGTAAAAGGGGTACTATGTCCGGTACAATTTTTTGGTATATAGCTGGCTTAGGAATTCAATGGCTTTCTGTGCGATCACGGCCGGGTACGCCAGCTTGACGGTGCACAATATTTTACCCGTGATTGGTGTGAAATATCTCAGTTTCTATTATAGCTACGAAGTTGAGACTTCGTTAGCCAGCGGTACTATTTAGGTACTATTTTTTGAGATATACCACATTTTTGGGAACAGCAGCGTTCTCGAGATCCAAACTTGGTACGTCAGCTTGACGTCTAGTTCACGTACCCGTGAAACAGGGCTTCTATCGCCGAAATTACAAAGGTACTATTGTTTGAACTCTGTACTATATGGGTACTATTTTTGAATCATTAGATCCTGGATATCTTCGATGGGTACGCCAACTTGACGCTCACCAGTTATTATGTAGGACTACATGCGAATTGGCAAACAGCATTTGGTATAGTTTCATTGGATATATTATACATATACCCTTACAGACGTTGCCACTAAAATCGGGGAGCGAATGTTTGCTGCCGATAACAGGTCGATAACGTCAAGGTGCATGCAGCATGAGGCATGAGTCAAGAGTGAGTAGATCTTTCAGTATCATTGACAACATATCAACCTTTACCGATATTGACAGTTGAGACAGACCGTACGTACAAACAGAATTAAGAGGAGTGTGATCCTACGGTTTTTCATACAAATGGCGATAACGATTTCCACCCCGATGTTGACCAATTTTTGATAGATTATCATTCAGAACAAAATCTGGGTCTATACGTTTTGATTATTTCACTATAATCAATAAATTCAGATTTATTGCTGTTTTAGTATACTCATACTAAACAATTTTTTGCGATTATTTGACTTTGTTGATCTTTTTTCAATATTCTAAAAACGTATAGACCAAAATTTTGTTCTGACAATCTATCAAAAATTATTCAAAATCGGTAAACATTTAAGGGGTGGAAATCGTTCTCGCTTTTTGTATGAAAAGGCTGACATTTGCCGTTGGTTCACAATCCTCTTAACTGAAATTACGAGTATCATATGAAACAAACGCGAGCGTGCCAAAAGACAGTACCCGCTTTGTAGCGTAGTTGGGTAAAAAAAACTTTACTGAGACTAAAGGGAAAGCTGCCACAGTATAATGTCAAACTAAGTTACATTTAGTTGATAAATTGAGTGGCACATTAGCCTAAGTAATTTTTATCTACAAAATATTGGCATTGAAATATGCTTTTAATATTTCGGCGTCCATTAGCGTCGGATCTTGTCCCTCGAGGGCTTGGGCTCTTGACAATGGATCTAGGGTATCCAGTGCATAAAAAGCACTGACAAAAGTGATCTTGTGGTCTGAATCGCGGCCTCTCTTAAAGAGCGTTGCAGGTTCGAATCTCGTCTCGCACCTCTGAAATTTAAATAGAACAAACAAACAAAAACACCCAAGTTGTTGTAAATGTAAAGAAGCGGGAGCCAGTAATGTACGACCAGGGAATGCACGACCCGATAAATCGGTACGAGCGCGAACGCGATCTGGCGCTCTGAGCGCGTTTCGGAACGCACCCAATTGCCGTGATGTTATGTGTCGTGAATAGTGTTTTAAGTCACGTGTAGAGTAGGAAAAATATTAGGTTTTAAATTATTAAAATATAAATAATCTTGGTTTATATTTACGTGACTCCTGTTCTTTAATGTATTGATGTTAAGCTATCATTCCACAGAAGTATTTTAATATTTGTAACTATAGTCAACTACTCATTTAATTATATAAAGTGTTTCAAAGGTTCTGCTTTACGAAGCAGAAATGACGACTGTGTATATTAAATATTAAATTCCACATTTATTAGTCCGATAATATTTCGGAGTTTATCTGACACTTTCGGCCTTTTATACTCAAATTAAACCCAAAAGTTGATCGGCTAACAAAGTTAATAATTTCGTATTTATTTATACTTGGGTGAAGCTCTCGTAAGTTTTAAAAGCGTGTCCGCGGCTTTCAGCACGAAGTGAGGCGGGGAATAAACTGTTTGTTTACCCCGAGTTGAGAGGTTTTATATATACGTATACTGAAGATTTCTCAGTGTACTTTAGAGTACGTTTAATTCAAGTTTCAGGGTAGGAAGGTTCACTGAACATCTGGACGGCTCTCTTTTGTTACAATCGTCAAGTTGCACAATCAATTCGAAATGGTAAAAGCGTGATCCTAGCACCTCTGATTATTTGTAAATAATATGTTTTATTTGTGTTGTGCTATGTATTTCGTTTTAGCTAACTGAAATAAATGTAGAAAAAGGCCGAAAGTTCCTATAAGTATTATAAGGAAACAGGCACATGTATCTTGTAACCAGCTTCTGACCGCGACTTCGACCGCGTTGAATTCCGTAATAGTTATTCCCTCGGGAACTTTATAATATTTCGGTATAAATAGTATCCTATGTGTTAAAACAGGGTATAAGCTATCTCCATTCCAAGTTTCATCCAAATCCGTCCTTCCGTTTAGGCGTACAGGAGTAACAAACATTTCATCCATTGTCACAAATTTTGGGGTTTATTATTATTAGTAGGATTGTCAGTCAGTCCAACCAATTTGAAATCCTTTTGTGAGACTTACTGCCATGCTAGCGATTAAGGTAGTAAGTGCGACTTTTACGAAATTGAGTAATTGAGTAACTGAATTTGGTTAAAAATTGAACTGAATGCCTTTATCGTTAGCACGGCAGCATAGTTATCGTACGTAATTTATTTCTACGCTCCTAAAAGCCGTTTAGCTGAGCCGATTTAGATAAATTGAGTGTCGTTAGATTCGTTTTATTGTCGTGAGTGTCACAGGGAATACTAATGTAAAAAACCGTTTTTAGGGTTCCGTACCCAAAGGGTAAAACGGGACCCTATTACTAAGACTCCACTGTCCGTCCGTCCGTCCGTCTGTCTGTCTGTCTGTCTGTCCGTCTGTCACCAGGCTGTATCTCATGAACCATGATAGTTAGACAGTTGAAATTTTCACAGATGATGTATTTCTGTTGTCGCTATAACAAAAAATACTTAAACAGAATAAAATAAATATTTAAGGGGGCTCCAAACAAGCAAAAAACAAACGTGATTTTATGCTCGTTTTTGCTCGATATTGATAACGGCAACCAATGACATATTATAGAAAGACACGTTATATCCATACTCAACGCGTTTTAAAAACCTGTCTTCGATAATTTTCTTCTTTTTTCGTTTCTTTTCGGCCAGCGCAGCTTTAGGTGACATTTGACGTGCGGATATTACACATTAATTTGGAATATGGCGATCATGTATGAACAAAATAAATGCATTTTAGTACTTCTATTTACGTTGAATGTACCTACAAATGAAATAAAGCATCAGTTCTTCCTTTTATTTTATTTGAAGTATTATGAACCGACATTTGGCTCAAGAATAGCATTTTTGAGAACATGTTCAATAGAGCACGACATGTGTTACTCGGCCAAAAGTCCGCGCATGATTAATTGAAAGCAACCCAATTGGGTTTAAATTTTGAGCTTGAAAGATGCATCTTTGGTTTTTTAATATCACTGACGGCAACCAACAGGTAGACGCTTGAAATATTCACAGAATATTTAGTTATATATACACTTTAAAAAAAATATTAAATTAAAATAAAACAAATATTTAAGGGGGGCTCCCACACAACAGACATGATTTTTTTGCCGTTTTTATAGATAATGGTACGGACTTCGTGCGCGAGTCCAACTCGCACTTGGCCGGTTTTTTTTAAACCTCCTTTTATTACAATTTGTTTAATTTACTATTAAGTATTTCCAAGTGACATCTCGCAAAGTTCGCTCGGCTGGGCCGCTTTTGATGCGCCGGCACAGGCGGGTAGTTAATTTTAACGAGGCCAATTGTTTTTGTAATGACCTGAAATTTAGCTCCGTTTCAAGTGTTTGCGTTGCGGTAATTTTACGTAACGAAATGTTATGTTCATGACGATATTATAGACGGGGTCGGTAGGATCAGTTTCATTAGAACAACTAGCTCTGCCCGCGACTTTTATCTTGTTAGATTGGGAAGAAAACTATTATATGTGTTCAATTAAGGTAAAAGCGTTTTTATTCCAAATTTCATCCAAATCCATCCAGCTGTTGAGCGTGAAGGAGTAACACACAGTAACAAACTTTCGCATTATTTTTAATTCTTTTTTATTTTTAATAAAAATACACACTTGTGATGTTGGGATTGATAATCAGACAACCTTTGTAGTTGAGGCTTAGATTTAATGTCATAGTAAGGAGCGGTACCTGGTTATATATATATCACATGGATAGGAGTGTGAGTGCGGCGTAGCGCACACTACACACTGTCTACAAACTGGATGGCATAACTAAAGTCTTACAATTATTATAATGTGTACATCTTTAAATAGTAGACACCACAACATGCTCCATTTAAAACAGTTTAAAATAAAAAATAATAATGTATAATACACAAAACTAAACGGTCAAGGTCTGGTTACAAAGTCTTAAACAAATACAGAATTGATACATTAATGAGCTACAAACAAAGAATCCCGCAAGTGAGGATTACAACTAGGGTTAGGGTTGGGAGTTGAATACTTTAATGAAATTCTTGATTGGTTTTCACTTCACCACACACCTGATAAAAGTTGATGACACAATTTTGACAAAAAATTGAAAAAAGCTAGACCTGGTACCGACATAAACTAAAGGATCGTTCGCTTGTTCGGAGCAACTGTCCAGACCAGACCTAACCCCTTCAAATAGCTACCCAAAGGATTGCGCCGGAACATGATTGGAGTCGCTTGGCAGCACGGCTTTCCCGAGGGGGAGCGACTAGTCACCTTAGATTCCATTGAAAAACGTGCCAAGAAGCTCATCGGTGACTCGGAACTAGTTGAGGCGAAACTGCAGAGCCTTGAACACCACTCAACATTCCTTCATCGGGGGACCAGGCATGGGCCGGGGTTCTATCCCTATGTTGTGGATGTTTCAAGAATTTGCACTAAGCGGTACGCTTCAACACTATCATCAACGGCTAAGGAGTGGAATGCCCTGCCTGCAGACTTGTTCCCAGAACAAGGAGAGAGTGAATAGGCATTATCTAGGTGTGCATGCTCCATCGTCGACCTCATCATCACTTTCCATCAGGTGAGATAGATGTCAAAGGCACTATCTTCTGGGGGTGATGGCCAGCCGCGTTCGATACCTGCCACTGGTAGTGTGTTGTATGTTTATAATATTATTAATTTGTATTAGTGAATTTTATTTGGCGTAACAATCAAATTCCATCACCGAAAATTACCGACGTTGTGCCTATGTATTGTATTTCTTTGTTGTTTTCTCCCTTCTTCTATAGTTGTAATGAACAGTTATTATCATCACCATCGCCGTCGTTGGTGGTCGTTATTGATTGTCCGATGATTGCAGGCAGCCTTGACCGCCGCGCGACCCCGGGGTTACACAGAGTAGAACAGCTTAGACACTGTCGAGAAAACCGCTCACAACTATAACTATTTGTAAAGCAGCTCTGTTATGATAGATATGCAGATCAAATGCTGCCATATTAACATGCACAACGTAGCACGAAATACGACTGTATTTAGTTTAAGACTTAACTTTAAATAATGAAATCGTAGGTCCCCCAAACCTCTTGGACTATAGGTATTCGATATTGATCTAAATTTGTATCCACTGGATCTATCCACTATTCGTTTGGAACCAATCATTACTATTGTAACAAACTATCGTTTTATTTGTCACTTGCTTTTCAACGTTTGATTTGGTCTTGGTATTTAAATTTAAATTTTAATATTATTTCCATCAACATGCGAATATTTACATTACAACCGCCCCTTTATACCTACATTTTATTATGCTTTATCCCAAAATGTACCTAACGTTTCTACACGTTAGAGGAGCATGCTTCGATACTAAAAATTGTCGCAATAGTGTAAAATCATAGAAATAGGTGATACAAAGCAGATCAACTATTGTTTTTGCACCTCTTAAGCTGGAAATGCCGAAGAGAAAAAAATATATATACCGCAAAAAATCACATTTCCCGGTGTAATAAAAACCTATAATTAAAATATTTTTCTTTTCTTTAGGCTTCTCCAATATAAATGATATTCTGCAATTAAAACCCACGTGTTTTTTTTTAGTGAACTAGCTGAAGCTAAAACAAGGTATGGCTCCAGGGAATTCAGTGCGATTGGAAAAGGCAATTCTGTCTTTATGGGCCTCGCGAGTTGTGGGGCTGGGGCTGCGTGGAGTAAAATGTGGAAGGAAAGTATCTACCATTCTATATAAATAAGCCCACTGATGGGCAATGGCCCAGGCCAATTATGAGAGGGACTGGGCATTCAACCCTACGCGTATCCAGTGTACATTGATTACACGATTTCCGGGTTCACATCACGATCGCGTTCGTTTAATTGCAGTGTGATTCACCGATTTGTGTGAAGTCTTCAATTGGCACATGTCCCGCGTGGACACTACAGCCCAGTATGAGAAGAGGCCTTTGTCCAACCGTGCGACTTATAAGAATAATAATGATGAAGACAATGATTACATCTCCATCTTTATACTTGACCGTGGAGACTGTCTAAACCTCCATTTAACCTAGATTAATCGATTTAGATGTTTCTTTGTTTCAATTTTTATTTTTATTATTATGACCCTTAGAGACTTTATACATCTCTAAGTTACTTAACCTCCCTTATTAGTTATTTATTAGTATTAATTTGTACCCATTAGGTTTTTATATTGCACAGTTTGTGTTAGTTTCTAGATAAAACTGTATTGCCAAAGTTGAAAAAAGACCTACTGCTGAGTTTCTTGCGGCGTTTCTTCTCAGCAGATGTCACCTTTCGAAGCGCTGGTAGCTTCAGACATGTAAAAGAGCCCAGGTGGCCTCCTTGCAAAATAAATATTTTCATTTTCATTTTTCATTAATTGAAAAGAAACACGAAAATGCGCTAAACGTCAGCATAACATCAGGCTTACCCTTAAGGCGCTCGCTCGTGGCGACTTTTCGTACAAACGCGACTGCATCGCGACACGCAGTCGCGGACGCTTGCGCTTGTATAAACGCGCGACTGTATCGATGAAAATCGGGGGAGTTTAAAGCGAAGCGGTGGCTCGCTCGCTATCAATGCTGCATTTTAATTAAACAAATTAATTCAGAAAACTAAAGACTGAAACTGTCTCGTGCAAAACGTTTCATACCCCCTTACTTAACTTAATCTTCCCATCTATTTATATTGCACAATCTCTTGAAGCTTTTAACTTTCCAAAGCTCCGGCTTACACGCATACATTAAGTTCGACGCGGTGCACGGATTGGCATTTGCATGTATTTGCATTCACGCCGGAGCAAGCCATGTCACAGTGATTTAATATCGTTTTGAGTATGCGACCCGTTTACAAGTAAAAAACATCTGCCGACCCCCCATGACCGTATTAATACTATGTCAGTGGTTAAAAACCAGGGTGTCTATTTGGGCACGTCTAAGTGATACTGCAGTGACCCACGAGCAAGACTTACATCTCGCTCTTACGCATTACGCGTGATGCGGAAGAGAGGGATGAGAAATCTCGCTCGCGAGTGGATACAACATCACTTAGCGTTCCCGAAGAGAGGCGCAGGCTCGCGACCGCCATCCCCTGGCCACGGATTTACAAACCCCTGCTATATAGGCTTTTTGGAACAATGCCATGGGTTTTTTTTTATTTTGAATATTTAATTAGATTTTAATTATCATTTGGTTTTAGTTGAGTTTTGTTATGTTGTTAATAGTAACCCTTGTATTACTTTGTAATTCAATTTTAATTTATTTATAACAATTAAAATAAATAAAAGACGCATGTAACTCGCTCGGGTAAATAGAATTGCATCTCAATGAGCAATTTTTGTATATTATGTTTATGTGTGTATGTAATAAATGTTCTTTTTATTTCAGAGAATAATTATTAAAATAAAACAGTAAACAGTACCAACTAAACTAGATATAAAATAAAACTAAACTTAGTATGTATGTTATCGGTTTCTTAAATAATGTTTTATTTTCCAAGTTTATTTAGATGGGTGTCATCCCTGAGATAGAAAGAAATTAAGACGCCGAGCGACGCTCGATCGGGTACTGTCATTAATGTAATATTTTTATACGATATAACGTTCACGTAATTAAAAATTTAAATAGCTTCAAGGCAGCCAGGTATTACAATGCCATATTTGTAGCAATAGTCGGCGATATTTGAACGGGTTAATCTCAGGTTGTCCAGGGTGCAAAATGACTAGATAGCTTGATTGACTACATCGCATAATGACTAGGTCGCATAATGCCCAGATCTTTATTTGACCACATCGCATAATGACTAGGTTTCAAAATGCCCAGATCTTTATTTGACTACATCGCACAATCAACGAAAAGGCGTCTCAAACTCCCATACTCGTACCACTGCAGGGCCGATTTTCGCTGAATTAAAAAACTTAGTAATAGGGTCCCGTTTTTACCCTTTGGGTACGGAACCCTAAAAAACAAACAGCAACACCTGAAATGTTACAGACAGAGTACTTAGTATTTTACACTTGACTGTAGTGGTGTTATGCGATGTGGTCAAATAAAGATCTGAGCTTTTTGTGACCTAGTTATTGTGCGATGTGGTCAAATAAAGATCGGGCATTTTGCGACCTAGTCATTATACGATGTGGTCAAATAAAGATCTGGGCATTTTGCGACCTAGTCATTATGCGACCTGGACAACCTGAGATCAACCCATTTGAACATTCAAGGCGGTAAATTCGTTTCATATTAGGTAATGATGTAATTATAATTTAACAACGAAAACGATGAGTAAATTAGCTGTTAACTAATTAAACGTCGTGTTTTATCGATGTTTACTTAGTAATTAGGTTTCGTGTTTAACCTCAATCGAACAGGACGATGAAATGAAACATTTGATTCTTAATGTAATAAGATATTATTAGTATGTAGTATAATTGTATAGCGCCCCGTGAGTCACAGACGGTGCTGGCTGAAAATCAGCGCTGCAGGTGTCTTACACCTCAGCATTATGCTGAGCCAGTGTCCCATTCATAGTGTTTCATAGTAGGGGAGCCCACGATGCTAAATAAGGATTTACTCTAGCGTCGTGGGGACCTATTGGATTTTGAAGATTAGCTGGTAGAAAGAAAAAAAGGCGTCAAAAATAAAAAAATAAAAAAACATTTTCATAAAAATATTCGAGCGCGTCTGATAGTTATTCAAAGGGCATGTTAAGTGAACCCGAAAAACGCTCTTTCAAAAGACTGACAATTCGACGGTGACGCAAGCTCGTGGAAGCTTTTTGAAAATGTAAACAAAAAAGTCATATTGGCATACTCGAGCGCGTCAGATTATTATACACACGGGTCAGTTTGATGTCCTAGTCGTGTAGGCCCCCATAATCTGACGATTATTTGGAGGGAATCTGATGGTTTGAAAGAAAGCTATTCTGATAGGCTGGCGATCATATATAAAGGGCTTATATATGGTGAACTGGGTGCAAGGTATCCTCGCTTATATTAATCTGCAGCACTTGAGTAAATCCCAAAATCCCCCATTGGACTATTTTATTTTATTTTATAGAAGATAGATGTACATTTGACCTCTATCTCAACTGTTCCCTACTATCAGGTAATCGCTATTCGGCCATTGAAATGCAATTTTAAATGGTTGTTTAGATATAATTGTGTGTGAGATCTAGCCTAAGAAACATAATGGTATTATATATTACGTAATATATATAACGTCCACATAAATCATGAGAACAGGTATTGTATTCACTGATCTACGTCCGTATTCATACCTACAATAATACAGTTCATAATTAACTATTAGCCATAATTGCCAACGTAATTCGCCTATTACAACGGTTCGTAATGTATAGTGCTCGCCGCGAGAGTTGAGGTACACAGTGATGTCGTAGAGACAACACAGATCAAATATTCTAAATACACCGCTTAACTTTAACTAGCAAATAAATCTGCCAGGTTTGCGCTCCGCTGTAGGCCCGCCACTTGTGGTCATTTGACCACAACGGTTGCCAGCGGAGGTCGCCCGGCCATGCGAAGTCTATTGGATATAATATGGTCTGGCATACACAACACTAAAATAATAAACAAAATATTCAATTAGCAACAGACCCTAATGACACCTAATGTGCCTAGTAGACATTTTTGCTACAAAAACCAAATTTCAGCAAGGATACAGAAATTAAACGAAAATGAAAAAATATTTATTTTATTTTATTTATTATACGTATTTTTATTACCTCCATATATAAGCAAAAGCCAATAGCATAACCTCATATAGGCTAGTTTCCTAAACAACCCTAATTAGTCCATCATTTACATTATAAAAAAATATTGAACACATGTGTTTTCTTTTGCCAATTAAACAAAAAATGACGAAGATATAGTGCGTTGAAGTTCCGCGTGACGTCACGACTTTGTAGACTTTTTACCATTAAGTGACGTCATTAGCCCCCACTTCCGAACTTTGATGCGCATTATCCTTGTCAATTTTGATTGATTTGATAAAGAAAAAAATACGTATTCAACATTTTTTGATAATCTAACTGACGGACTAATAAGAATTACTATTTTTTTACCCAGGAAATATCCCTAATATTAAGTCTCCCATGACCGTGTTAATACTATGTCAGTGATTTCACCGACGAGGTAGTTAAAAACCTGGATGCGCCCGCGACCCCCTGAGCAAGGGTGTATGACCCCCTGTGGGTCGCGGCCCACAGGTTGAAAAACACTGCCCTAAATAAAAGCTTTCAAATTCCAGAGTCGCGCAATACATCTTGACCCCGTGGTATGGGTCACCAAAGGGGATTCATTTGGCACCAAAAGATGTAATGTTATAGATGAAATATGTTTTACTTCGAGCAGCTGGGACCACTGCGGTATTACAGAAACAGCACGTCTAGCGCGACCTGCCCGCGAGTCGTTTGTCGCTCAGTGCATCCCTTACATATTTGACTAGTTGGACAGAGACGCGGGCATGTCGTGCTAGGCCCCCAGTACACACACACAGATACAGTAACGGCGATGCACACACAAGCCCGCGAATGTTCAGCTTAACTCTCACAGACTTATACGTATGTACCTACTTATACGTATACATAATATATGTACACGTATACGACTCGAATAGGTTACATACGCTGACTAATATCTAATTATGTTGACATATTCGTAAGCTGAGAAAACATAGATTTGGTAATATGAGTATATAATCTACGTATATTTCGTACGTACAAATAGAATGAAACAAAGTCGCTCATTCCGTCTGTCGGCGTATTTGCTTACAACTTATAAACTATTAACGAGTATAATAAATGTATACTTTAATCTATTACAATGAACACCTGTATAAACCATGTGTTGTGTGAATAAATATACTTACTTATTCCAATTTCAATTCGGTTATTGCACATTATTATTTCCTGCTTGTTACCTCATTTTAGATTATGTAAAAATATTTTTGTCATGACTTTTTCACATTTTAAAGGAAAAAAAACTTAATAATATTTTTCATTTTTAAATTTGTCACTGAAACGCTATCTTACTGTCAGCTTCTCGTGTGACGTCAACATACTGAAACCGACCGGTAAACGGTAAACGTCACAAAAAGCATATCTGTACGAGGGAGCAGTCCGAATAACACTTACAACGATTAAGGTGGGCAGCGTGATTCGGAACGCAACCGACGTCATTCTTCGTGACTAGTGTTTAAAATCACGTGACTTAGAAGTAAAACTTGAAGTTTTTAAGTTATTACATTCTAAGTACTCTTGATTTGTTTTTACATAAATCCTGTTCTAAAGTGTACTATTGAGGGTTTAGCTTCCGTTCCATAGAAAAATATCATTAATATTTGTTACTATAGTCAAGTAGCCAATTATACCAGTTTTTTCCATAAAGATTTTTAAAATATGTTTGAACTTGTTATGTGTTTGTTGCTATTAAAGTATCGATATATCGATACACCGTACAGACAGACATACAGTGTGTGCTATATCTATTGCCTATATCCAAAGACAAAAGCCATTTCCATTACGTAAACATTGCGGCCTCGTCCCGATAGCGCGGCGTTATCGCTTGTTACATATTAATGCGCCGGGGCACGTTATTAATGCCATCATTATTGCCCCGGTTAATAATGGAGATTGTATACAATTTGGGGTAATTTACTATTGTGAGGGAATAGTAATAGGCAACAGCCGTAAGTGTCATGTGAAGAAACCAAAAATAATAAAAAATGTTCTTAACAAATTGACATATACAGTCGTTGGTCGTTGGAAAATAAACTATTTATTCAAAACTCTTTGAAGTATTTAAAAAAACGTAGGGAGGCGGCACAGCAGCTCGGTGGACTATATCGGCGACCCACCATATTTTTTTGGATATGTTGAATTTTATTTATGAAGTTATGTATTATGGAACTCGCCAAGGCTCGTTTATAAAACTCACATTCTTATTTCAATACCCTGTTTAATGACAAAGTCACTCGTTCCCAAAATACCAGAATTCCAAAATACCTGGTTCCTTATAATACCACACTCCCAAAATACCAATTCTGTTAAATAATATCGAATGTTATATTAATTTTATTACGCAATCTGGTGTTTTGGGAGTCTGGTATCATGAAGAAAACCGGTATTTTGGAATTTTGGTATTATGAGAACGAGCGGACAAAGATACTTAAATAACTAAAACAGCGTATTGGCATAACTACTGTACCGAATTAGACTCCTCAAAAGCAGGTTATGGCCCAGGCATTCACCTCACGCCAACCTGTAAGTTAACCTAGTTTAGGTCGTTCATTGCACGTGTTAAGCGGGTCAGCGCGCACGGATGACGTGAACTAAGCCTAAGTTACTCCTTATAACATTAGCTATCTGCCAATGAATGTCCTGTCATAATCGGTCCAGCTGTTTCGGAGATTAGGCAGATCAAACAGACAGACAAACAGAAAAACCATAAAATAAATGATTGATTTTTGTTCTAATTACCGTATGCAATAGTATGCATACTTTCATATGTATTTAGTAAAAACCTGTTATTTGTTATTTTGACATTACGAACAGAAACTTCAATTTTATTTAATTGTATGTATAGATACAGAAGGTAATTTTTTCGAGGGCGCAATCGTTTCCACATCACTCATGGTCGTACTCATAGCCAGTTAATGAATCGTTAATACCCATTAACGATTCATTAACTGGCTATGAGTACGACCATGAGTGATGTGTTTCACAAAACGTATTTACAAAAATCTTTACTAAGGAACGTGTCCGTGACTCGACGGGCATATCTACTGTGTTTTATACTTAAGATGTTTGTTAAACGGTAGACATCATTGATAATTTATAGGTATGTACCGTTTTGAAAAATGATACTTAATCGAGTTTGTTGCCGGCTCTTCTTAGTAGTTTTTTCCGAACCGGTGGTAGATCCACTCCCTGGCCGTCATACCTCTAAGAGCTTGTAAAAGCCTAAATTGAATAAAGATATTTTGACTTTGACTTTTACTTTGTGAATCGCTCGTTGATTAACTCCGAGGAGCGCCATTAGATTCGTGTCGAATTGTCATGAAGTTATTTATTTATAACAATTTAAAACGCCCTTTTGCTTTTAGCTACATTTTGATCTTTTGTCATCTGTAGGTTTATTTATAAAGTTATGTTGTTGTTAGGTCGATCGATAATTTAATTGTTAAAGTTTCAATGTATTGAAAGCTTTCGGGACGCATTTTTGGGCCCTGAAATTAAATTTGTTAGCAAAAGTTGAGCAACAAATCATATTATCGAATATCGACTGGATTTGGTCTGCGCCATTATGGGGCTTGAAAACTTTTATTCTATTTATTTTTCAGAGTCTAATAGTTTGCAAGTCTTGTAATTTTTTAAGTAATATTTTTTTATGATATGTCGTCATCATCGGTACAGGCCTCCTTTTAAAGTTAGAGGGTGGGCAATACCCGCCACGTGGGCCGGGTGCGTATTGGAGGCTTCACACACATCGTAAAATTACTTGCTTGCAGGTTTCCTCGCAATGTTTTTCCTCACTCGTGGTAAATATCAAATTCAATTTCGCAATACGCAATTATGTCTTGTGTTTTAAGCAAATAAAATGTTTTGATTTGATTTAATAAATAATTACTTCTACTTCCTAACTTATCCTACGTTTGGGAACCGGAACATGACATAGGCAAAAATTGCGCAATTCTTCAAATAAAAATATTGGTAATTATGCTTTTTTACCGTAATATATACCAAGTTTTTGTTTAACATAATAATTATTACGTATTATTATGAAACCGAGCGACTCTACCGCGTTTACATACATTAGTGCTACGCCGTAGCGGTTTCTACGGCGTAGCAGCTTAATAACCGACGACGCGACGCTCTAAAGGAATTATGATTACGAGGAAATTATTTTAAAATTCAATTATGAAGGGCGCATTTAATTTAATATATTTTTTGAATTTCTATTCATTAATGGTATTTATTATTTGCTGAAAATAAGTAACTAAAATTTTAAAACGAAATTTGACGACGCGGTAAACCTCGTTGGTAGTGACGCTGCCTCCGAAGCTAGCGGTCCCGGGTTCTAACCCCGGTAAGGGCAAATATTTAAGTATTTATTTATCTATATATGCATATACATCGCCGTCTTTTCTTTAGAGGATAGTTTGGGACTAGATCGATTTGTGTAAAGATTGTTCACTGATAAAAAAACCGGCCAGGTGCGAGTCTGAGGCACAAAATCATGTCTGTTGTATGGGAGCCCCCTTAAATATTTCTTTAATTTTGTTTTTTAGTATTTGTTGTTATAGCGGAAACAGAAATACATCATCTGTGAAAATTTCAATTGTCTAACTATCACGAGAGATTCATAAGATACATACAGCCTGGTGTGAGACGGACAGACAGCGAAGTCTTCGTTATAGAGTCCCTTTGGGTACGGAACCCTAACCAAGTTACCAAGTTATTAAGTTACACGGTGCTTTGATGAGCTGGTGAAGATTGCGGGACTCCGCTGTATGCGAGCAGCACATGACTCCACCGGTCCTTGTGGCGCGGTGGACGTCTTTCGACTGATATGATGACGATGATACTTTTAAAACCAAAAATACACTTTAATCGAATTACTCTATCAAATAGAGTATGTTTATTATACTCTATTAGATTAGGTAATTCGATAAATGTCTATTTTTGGTTCCAACTAAGTATCATCATTGTATCGTTGACGTTGTATTTTAGAGATTTTTATTGATATTATTTTATTCCATTTTCGAGTTACTAAAGAAAATAACTTGTCCAAGGCGTCTATTCGGGAACGTCTAAGTGATACTGCAGCGACCCGCGAGCGAGACTCGTATCTCGCTCTTACGCATTACGCGTCCTGCGGAAGAGTGGGATGAGAAATCACGCTCGCGAGTCGCTACAAAATCACTTCACATTCTCGAATAGAGGCGCAAATTGAAACAGATGCATTGAAAAAACTGTTTCCAATCATAGTTTTGTGTATTTTTATTGTATTCCGTGAAAGCTTTGAAATATTCCTGCCTTAATTGGAATCAAATAAAAGTGGCACTATTGGAAACGTCGAAATAAATTAAAAGCCATGTTTTCATTAAATTGCTTCCATTTTGTGCGGTGTAACTCTCTTTGTTATTTTTTGTTTTTTTTTCAAATATTTTATTAGAAGGTGCAGAATTAAAGTTACAATACAGGGCAATATTCAACATTGGGTAAGTGATATGGTATATCATGTCGCTTTGTTATGTCTTTATCTTACTTTTCTCTCATTTGCTCTACAATCATAAACTGACCCGGGCGCTCGCAGGCATTAAGCGGAGCTGAGGTATAAGGCGATGACTAAAGTCAAAGACACGCACGAACGTGTAGCTTATACGGACTTACGGGTCGAGTTAGGGTCGCCAATGAATGCAATGTCGAAGTGATATTTAAGCGAATAACACCCCAAAACTATGAAATGTCTGTTACATTTATAGTGGATTCGTCCGTACTTGTCTTATTTGGTAAACGTTTCTATCCCCAAAATACACATTTTTGACTAAAACTGAAATCGGAGACATTATTTTAGACGTCAATTTGCCAATTTTGACTAGGTTTGCTTTATTTAGAATTAAACCGCTGTTTCACCCAAAACTTGCACATTTCTAGGTTAGAAACTTGTTTACCAAATAAGACAAGTATTAATGAATGCATTGTAGTTCACTATTTAAATGAATAGAGCGCCTATAGACTACCACTGCTCTAACCGAACCCATATAAGCTTAAGTAAAAGAACACGACCTACAACATGTTCTCCTATATAGCTTATTACTAAGTCACGCAGCGACATAAGTAAAGTTCGGCAACGTCGTTTAATATTAGGAGCGGAAATGAGATCCATCGCGGGAAATATTACAACGCGGTAAGGGGAGATGCTGAGATAGCTGATATCCCAGCATCTCCCCTAAAAAGTCGCTCGTTCACGACTTCTGAGCCGATATGGGTAGGCAGAAGAAATATATTGCCAGCGTACGTTTTAGCTTAGTTGAAAGGATAACCATTTATTTGTGGCTTAAAACTTTCGATGCATTTGTTTTCTGTAAAAAGCTTCGTAGGCTACACACTATAGGCCACTTTTTATCCTGGAAAAGATGTTGAGTACAAAAACTAGTTGATTACAAAAGAAAGATTAGACAATGCATCGATAAGCGCCAGAAACGAACCAATGGATATTTACTACATTGTATTCTCTTAAAAAAAAATGTCGCCCTCAATCACAAATTGACCCGCGAACTCATTGGCATGCCGAGTTAGGTGCCTACGACCGTGGCCGGCTGCGTCGAAACACAACCAAGGTCGAAGACCCGCACGAAAATGTAGTATACACGCAGCGAAAGGTCAAGTTATAATCGCCGGTGAGTTCAGTAACGAAGTGTCATTCAAGAGAACATTTAACACTTCAGAGGTGAAAAGGAACGCAGAGTTTGTTATCAAATATTCGTGAGACGGTTTCGTTTTCAAAATAAATAAATCCAATAATGGAAGCCATTATTTTGCGAGTGTCTGATGAAATTGAATCTGGATGAGATGTTACAAGGTTTTTAGCTTTTTCGTTTGTAATATCAGCGTACAATGCAACGGATAAACGTTTCTATAGTTGAAGGGGTTACGTTGAAGATCTCGTTTTTAAGCGACCGTCTGACTTTGTGGTTCCGATGTAGGGCTCCGAAGTATAAGGCCTCTTTCAGGGAGCGGCAACGCGATGCGATATATGAGACGAGGTAACGATTCTCCATAAACGCTCTCATATATCGCATTTGCGCACGCATCGCGCCACCCGAAACCTTGTGCATCGCGGCGCCGTTCCCTGAAAGAAGCCTAAAAGACTTTATTCACGACCTATCCCCGCTGTACATCGGCTCAAGGCCGCGATGCTGGATGTAGCATACAGACTATCGTGCGCGCATCAATTTAAACAATCTGTAACTGTTAAATCTGCTGTACAGCAGGTCTATACATGATCAAGCACGCACGACGCTGGACCAGTCTGACGTACGTCCGCGTTATTCACTATCTATTTGCTTGACGTTCGCGGTGGTGGGGGCGCTCGCTGGATGCAAAATTGGTCGTGCAAATCTAGCAAGCAATTAATAATTATTATTGACGTACGTATAGCCTATTCATGGTATTTTTGTATCGTGCATCGTGCATGACCTTGGCGGAGCATACAGCAAGAAAGGCCATGAATAAAGCGCTTAAGTCAATGGTTCAATTCCCACTAGAATCGGATCATCATAGTGAGAGAGACCGAGTTGATGTCCCTACGCGAGCCTAATTCGGATTGGGCAATTAAACATAAATCTCTGAATTACACAGCAGATGTGTGCAGATTTCTTCGCGATGTTTTCCTTCACTGAAATGCTAGTGGTTTTAAAATCAAATTCCGCGACGAAGTTCTGAAAAACTTAGCGGTGTGAGTCGAAATTTGAACCCGCACCCTTGCATGAGAGTCGCGCGTCTGACCACTCGGCTACCACCGCACATCACTGCATATATAATAACGTAAATTATTTATAACTTAATTAGTACTCGTCACCCGGCACCCCGAAATATTAATTGAAAACCGTAGGAAATATTGTGTCCACAGTTCGGGTCGTAAACCAGGACTATTTTATTTTACGACGTGTAAACCTCGCCCAATTTCCGCCGCCATATTGGGTGTATTATTTATGCACTAGTGCGTCAAGGCTCCAAGCTTCTCCGCGGCAACGCAAGTCGCAGTGCTGTCGAGAAGAGAAAAATCAAGTTTTTAATATTGAAGTAAAATTATAGTTCACAAACACTAAAAACACACGCTTTTGTCAGTAACGCAATAAAGAGTACAAAAGACCCTCATCATCGAAGTAATGTACTGGACTCGTCAAAACAAATCAAATGAGCCTTAACTCGAAGGGTTTACTGGTAGTCATTGAAGACTTCCACTATCCACCTCCTGGCTCTATGGTTCAATCGGATCGATGATACCAAATTATTGCATTGTCATCCGAATTGCATACACTTGCAAAGTTTCAAAGCGTAACGACAGTAAGAAGTAAGAAGGTTAAAATTGACTTCTAAGATTTTACATTGTTTGTTAGTTAGTTACAAGCGAAGCTAATTAAACCATTTTAATAAACACCTCTGCGGATACAGTTAATAACACAACTTAAGCATGCTATACAAATTTCTCCGCGTACCTTGATTCCAAGTAGGTATATATCCCCTGTTAGTTTTAAGCAATAGGAAAATAGTAAATACCTTTACTACAGCTGATACATTGTATATTTATTTATACCGTCTTATTTCTTAAACTTCAGCATCTGTTACCTCATATCTCCAATGCAATCGTATTCTAACGTTACCTCAGAGATTTTGCTTCGTTTCTCGTTCCCCGTCATTTCTCGTTTTTTTTTTCCATTCCGCTTTATAATTGCTCTTACTTTTCCCCTTTTACTTCATTTGTACCCGTCCGTTCCGTTTTTTCGTTGTATCAATTTTTCAATATGTATCCTTTGTTATCTTTATGTTTTTTCACGATGGAAGCCGAAAGTAAAAGATTGTATTTTTTTTTTAATTGCGCCAAACTTTAAATATTTGAAAACTGTCTCTATTTCTATTCGCGCGTCTATGTCTATTCGCTTTAAACTTCTAAAGCACTGAATGGATTTCGGTGCATAATTCACAATAATTTACTGAATTTCACGAAGAAAGTTCTATTGAATAACATTCAACGGTATGAAGGCGGGTCCGAATGAATATTGACGTCAGACTCACAGACGAACTAGTGTCAAAGGGGCTTAGAATACAAGTAAGAAGTTTATTCGAGGAGTCCTGTTTATACTTACTTGAGAGCGCGTAAACTTCCCAGGTGCCATGATGAATCACAAGTTATGGGTCTCAAGTTATATCAAGGAATTATCCGCCAAAGAGATTAGGCACTTGAGTACTTAGGAATGTGTCATTTCTCCGCCGAGTTTCAAGTACCTCTCACGTTGAAATAACGCCATAAAGGGCCGGGTCATCCGTAGCACGTGACGGGACCGTCACGACGTCGGTCTAAAATAAAATACCTAGAACTATTCAGATTCTCTTACTCTTTATTAAGCCTCATCCAAACCCTCACCGAGAAGACCCGAGAACACCCGAGAAACGTGAATGTGAATAGTTTCTCGCCTTCTTGTGCTTGGTCTCGCCTGGTCTCCGTTCATTGTCGTTTTTTTTCCCGTTTATAAGGGTTTCTCGGACGGGAAAAGACAACACTATGAGTGTAGATTTGTTTCTTATTCTCGTGAGAAGTCTCGCCGAGACTTTTCGCTGTGAGTCTGGAAGGCCTATTAAGGTTCGACATCACGCAATGTTATAGAGTAGCGAAGTAACCTTTCACGGCCGAACCGTTCATAAGATTTGGATGCAAATTGGAAAGGATCTACTTTGATATCTGGAGAAGGATATAGGATACGTTTTATCCCGTAAAATTTTACAGTTCGCGAACATAACAAAGAAAACACACTTTTACTTTTCAGAGACATAAAAATGAATACCTAAACAATAAATAAACGCTGAAAAACACGTAATTCGTGTTGTTCGGGTTGTTGTATTCGCTTTGTCCGGTCTTTGATCCATTTCATCCTCGTATTAAATAAATTAGTTACATTGCATTTACCTTAACAAATAAACAAAAATATGATTTTCTTTGAATCAAATGAACACGTGAATTGGCAATTGTTTGTTCCTGTCAGAATTATGATATTTGAAAATCGCATAAAAACTTTATAACGTATATTAAGGATAAGATATACGAAATTATCGTTAGTTAACCTTATTTTTTATAATCTTTTCTATGAAATATGTACTGAAACTAAAAGATAGGACTTAGGATTTAGTATTTGCGATAGCACCCAAAACAAAAAATACAAGTATGCTTATCAGTTTTTATTTTAATTATTTAAGTAAACACATACACACACCAGACGTCGACAAGTTTATTTAGTATATTACTAGTATAATAACCATATTTTCACATAATTGTAGTGCAACGAAAATACCAGCTAAAACAAACTTACGAGTTACAAAAGCAGGTCTCGCGTGAATCGAAGTCACAGTCGAAATAAAGACGTACATCGCGAAGTCGATAAAGTGGTATAGTATAAGCGCCACGTGAACGGCGTCGATAAAAGGGTTTATCTTCCACCGCGCAGACGATACCGCGAGGTACTGCCTCCACTTGAAAGGTTTTTGTAAAGCTCCAACGGCTGACTACACGTTATTGTACTTATGTCATTTGTAAATAAAATAAAGGTTGTGCGTCAGAGGTCAATATAAATCTTATTAACTCTTGTGTAACTGGCTGCTACGAGACAGGCTTTTGCCTAGTGTGGAGTCACTGATCATATATTTATCCTAAATTTTGTTAGCATTCAATAAGTGTAGAAATTTCCAAATGTACGTCCATTAATTACGTGAGTTGTTTTTATTTATACCCTCTTCCCTCTTGGTGAGGTTTGGAGAGATGTGGTGCGACCCCCTCCCCCTCCTCCCCACGTGAGATTTACTTTATATTTTTTAAGCTACATTGTATAAGCACCTAGACACAAACATTATAATGTCAGTTTGTGAAATGTTGACAATGGTACACCTACTTAGGTATCCCCAATTGTAGATCAGCCGTCTTTCTGTAGGTATAGAAATGGATTTCTAATAATTTAATAACCTCAAAAAAAAAAGTTCCTTCTACAGGGTCATAAGATAAAATGTATACGTTTGTAACGAGCGTGAGGCTGGGCACATCGACGGTCGATGCCGTCTGCTGGCGGCCTGCCAGCTCCACGAATATTTGGGTTAGGCTATAAGATGGCAGCGGTTTTAATCAATATCGTCCCAGGGCTCCACTCAATAGATTTTGTTCAAGACTATATTCGTGCTTCATGACGCCACATGCCGTTACAAAACTCGCTCTTTTAAATAAATTTAGTTTTTTTATCCTCATTGTTATCATTACTACGTTAGCAAGACGGTAAGCGTTCTTTTCTATCAAGGATTAACGGTAAAAGTTGTTATTATTTTTCGTTGAAATGTGTAATGGATACGCGCGAGTTTTGTAATAAAACATGTCGTTTAAAAAGTGGCGAAGATTTTTTATGTTGATTGGCACTTAAGTATTTAGTAATTCGGGAACGTCTAAGGCGTCTTTCACATACAACTAGTGGGCGCGGGTTGTCTTGGCGCGCACGTGCGTTTCGTACGTGTACACTTGCATACAACGCTATCTGTTTGATATTTCGTGACCGCGCCCGTCTTCGCGTCCGCATTTTAATGTGAAAGACGCCTGAGTGACATGCGATGCGAATCTTGCTCGTGAATCGCTACAATATCACTAAGACGTTCCCGAATGTGCCCGAATAAAAAAAAATGTACGTAATTAAGGCGTAGTTGAGAAAAAGTTTTAAATAAATCCTCTGTGTTACGAAAATGAGCCATACAATTAATTGTATGGTTAAATTCTGTTAACTGTTATCATCTTAAAACGACTCGACGTTATATAAACATAACAATACATCGCGTGTGACCGGCGTGTGCGCATTTCTTAAAACTGCCGATGATTATTGCATTAGCAATTGTATGCAAGTATTAGCAAATGAAAACTATTTAAAATAACGCCACAATGAATATTCTTAACTTGTCGGTGTTTTCAATGTATGACGTTAGAATGGCAAGCTTAAAGGTGAGCTGTCGCTTGTCATTGTAGCTGACGTACAATAACTTTTCTGTACATTGCTTATAATTAAACATTTCTTAGAAAATAAACGCAATCTGAAATTTAGTTTTTTTTTTTATGAAATTAAGATCATGGTTAGGACAACAAACTGCGTATCTTAACTTTACGTCAAGAAATACCCGCACGCCGGTAACACACTGTATTCACTCTGCCCCAAACTACAAACTATTTATATTCTGTGCTTGTTTAAGAACACGCTGTAGATAAAATATGAAGCAAAATGAAGTCCTTGAATAAATTCTACAGAGTAAGCTACACTTAAAATATAAAACGGGTGCGATATTGAAATTTTAGTCTTGCCAACAGAGCATAAGATTCAAAATGCGCAAGTATCACTGCTTAGTAGCTTGTGTGTAATAATATCTTCCAATATGGCTTCTTACACTCAATACCAAAGTAATTGAGCTTAATAATTAAATTTAAGTGCTATGACGATAAGGATGAAAATTGTTCAAAGAAATAATTACTTCTACGCAAAGGTATGAGTCTGTAACCAAATAGGGTGTAACTTTCGGTACGTGTTTCAATTAGTTAAGTATTAATAACTAATACAATTAGAATGAATAATTGCGTGCTACACGATTAAAAATATAACAGCGGTCAAGTGTCAGCTGACTTACAGTAATTCAATTGAAGACTACAATGGTTCTTTTTTTAAGTTATTGTAACTGTATCTTGTTGTATGGCCATACATACATTTTGTGTTTTGTTTCTATTCGTATTTTCATTTCAATAAACACTAGGTTAAATGATTTGTATTTGGTAACTTTGCAGTTTACATTGACAAGAAAGCGTCATTTCGTAACCCAAACGACAGATTTTAAATAACACTTCGTCACCGCACTCACCGGCGAGCCTAACTTGAACCGTCAGTGCGTATAAACTACATGTACGTGCGTGTCTTCGATTTTAGAAATATTCATTTCAGCTCTGTTGAGGTCGCAGGTACCTAACTCTGCAGCCTACGCGCGGGTCAATTTATGATTTTCAGGCGAAATGACAGACGAAATGAGCGACAAAATCTGTTAAGAGAATAACATAGCAGGAGTGACGCAGCCACGCAGCAAAACTCACTCCAATCAATCCGATATCCTAACCTTTCGAAACCCTCAAAAATACCCAAATCCCTCCAAACTAAATACCTTATTTACAAAGGTCAAACCTTATCCGGGAACAACCCAATGCTTCCTGTTCCCAAAACCCCAATTTATTTTTTCACCTGTGCCAATTTCGCTTGAGCTCCGATAGTCTATTTTTTCATGTAAGTTTATCAACAAGCCCGCGGATAGGCGAGGTCAGGTGAGAATGGCGCAAAGTAAGGTGTATTTGGACAGGATTGATCGGCTACTAATCGTATGGATCGTTTACTTAGTCAAGTACAAGTGGCGAGTCGTTAAGTTAAACGGAGATTAAATGGCGAGGATACAATAAGCAAGACTTGTAACATCGTTTGATCTAGATACGTTGTATATACTGGTACTAATTTAATTTATAGTCAAAGTAAAAAATATTATACGCATTTTGGTACCATATTAGGGCCAATTTCCACCTTGTTCGCTAAATTTAAATTTAGAGAATTTTAAATTTAGGACACTGTTTTGAATTGGACCCATTATGTCGCTGCAATACAAGTAACAGACGCTCCGGAGCCGGCAGACGCCGACGGCGACCAAACCGAAACGTGTGTAAGACTGTAGGACCGACATTATTATTATTCCAAAAAAATATAATAATTCGTTATAATAATGCCGGTCCGAATAAACTTTACAGAGTCGCCGGTTTAGACAATTTTTATTTTTTATAAAACATTTATGATAAAGTTCAACAAAAAGTGCGTACAAAGCACTTTTTACTAATTTAATGGCTCCCAAAACAAGTTACAATCGATAAAACACAAATGACATTAAATGTAATAATTTATCATAATTACTAACTAAGTAAGTATGATGATGTTGAGTACAACTTTACTGTAAGCGAGGGGTGCACGGCGTGATTACATTGTATGTGATTGTTTGGCGGTTGGTAGAGTTACTTAACTTATATTGCCTAAAAGACAAAGTTAAAAAACCGGGCAAGTGCGAGTTAAACCCGCGTGGAGAGGGTTCCGTTCCATACATGATTATCTGCAATTTCCTATGTTACTTTAAATACCATAGACTTCTCATAGGTTTTCCTGTAATCTATAGGTAAAGAACTAATCTCAATATTTTTACAAAATTTTAGGCCCGGTAGTTTCGGAGATAAGGGGTGGGGAATGGTCAATTTTCGCCTATTTTCATAAATAACTTCCAAACCATTCATCAAAAAATTCCAAAAAATATGTATTTAAGATCCTCACAATAAGCCCTTTCATTTGATATGTCACACGATATAGTCAGCGTAACTTAATTTTTTAATTTTCTAATTTACCCCCCAAAAGTGGCCCCCATGTTTAAAATTAATTTGTTAACGTTACGCATCCGTGTTGCGGTCAACGACTTACATGTGTATACCAAATTTCAAATCAATCGGTCCAGTAGTTTCGGAGCAAATTGGCTGTGACAGACGGACAGACAGACAGACAGACAGACAGACACACGAGTGATCCTATAAGGGTTCCTTTTTTCCTTTTGAGGTACGGAACCCTAAAAAAGTATCGCAATCTATATCGTGTGACAAATAAAATGAAAGAGCTTGTTGTGAGAATCTGAAATAAAGAGTTTGGAAGTTATTAAGAAAAATAGGTGAAAATTGAACATGCCGCCCTTATCTCCGAAATTACTAGGCCTAAAATTTAAAAAAAGTACAAAAAATAGTTTTTTACCTATAGATTACGGGAAAACCTATAAGAAGTCTATGGTAATTAAAGTAACATAGAAAATTGTATATACGGAACGAAACCATCTCCACGCGAGTTTAACTCGCACTTGTCCAGTTTTTTTATCTTTATCTACTTAATACTTGCCCCAACAGTGGCCGCGAAATAAACAAGTCACGGAAAGTTTTAATCTTTCATATTTGGTCCCGGGGCCCAACCTATAATTGCCCGGCAAAGGAGGCTTACCGGGAATTCCTCACGCGACGTGGTAAAAGGGCCACGTTATTATAGAGGATTCCGGTGTAATTATTACAAAGATTATTGTATAAAAGAAGGATATCGCGGTTTTGTAATTTCACGCGGGATTTGAAGCTTATGTGATTAGACCACACGTGACGAAAACGATGTTGTTATATTTCAGTTATTATATCTTTTTGTTTTTGTCTTCCTTTACCAGAAGTAATAGAAAAGAATATTTTTGTCGCGCACAAATAGTTAAGCGGTGACATGCTTTGTGTACTTAGAACATTATAAAAGCCAGTGTGAAGTCCTTCAGCTACAATAAAACTCATAAACTCATTTACTGATAAATAACCCGCCGCCGCTGCAATTTTTTTCATACAACATGAATCGTAAGAACCATTTCTTCTGACCCCTTTAGGGATTGAATTTGATAAGACCCTCCTTAGTGCACTCCTAGGGTACTAGAGGAATAATATTTCATTATGTAGTTATAACCGCACTAAATTTGTAATTCGTTATATTGTGTTAAATTGTTATCAGTTTAGATTTTTTAATTTCAATTTAGTTGTTAATCTGAATGTCTTTGAATTGTCTATTTAATTCGTTTATTCTCTATTTAAATATAAAGCCACAATAATTAATTATGAAAGCTGTAAATATGAATTGTTTTTGTTATGTTGCAAACTATCTGATAAGAGTAAATAATAATATTGCGGTGCCGTTACAGCGCTTCACGCACCGACTAACCATTAAACTAACACCATTATGTAGGGGAGACCGGGGATGGGTGACCAAAGTTCAACTAAAACATTTTTATTTTTATTTCTTTAGTATTTATTATTGTAATAAGTAATACAACCGATAGATATACTTTCAAGCTTTGTAAAAAAAGCTCTGGTTAAAAGCTCGAAATCTATTATGACATATTTTACAAGTTCTATCTTATAAAATGGGGAAAACGAGTCAACTTACCCCATGCCTGGGGTCGGTTGACTTGTCTACAAGAAAATAGGATAAAAGATACAAAAAAATACAATTATCATTATCTTTTATTGCATTAAATAAGCGGTCTTCCGATAATTTAATCAACATGATATACTTCAAATTATAATAAACAATCAGACATTTAAACGTTAGGCAAATTGAGTACCTAAAACTCAAATTAGTTTGTCATTAAGTATCTAAAACAAAACTAGAGAACGTATAAATAACACATAGTCATACCTAACAAATGTAACATTTAGTATCCATTTTTATTATTTGGTAACAGTCTTAACGGATACAACTAGGTATCAACTAGCCCCGTTATGAATTAGTCTACCAGCCCCGAATCACCTTTTAATTTTTAATTACGTGCCATAACCTTAAAACTGTGACGAAATGAAAAAGAATTAAACAGCAAAGAAAGAGCAAGAATCAAACTTTAATTATAAATGCTTTGAGAATCAATAATAACGAATAAACAGGCGTTATTACAAATAATATTAATGCAAAAATAATTACTTACACGTGTTGATTTTCAATTTTATGATCCTTCTCTCAAACGATGCGGGTACGCGACGCCAGATTCCCGATGACTAAGCGGGGGGAGATAACGGATTCTCGCACCTAGTGGGTTGACGCAAGGCTTTCGCATAGGTCTAGTTTTTGACATTTAGTCAACCTACCCCTTGGTCAACCAGCCCCGGTCTCCCCTAATGATCATGATAGTGATTCAAAAAATTAATAATTCCTATAAATTTAAATATCTGGGATCGCCAGTTTATTGACGGTACTATTTTATAGTTATACAGTATGCAACACGACGAACAGCAAACTGTCAAACCCGTTGATGGCTGCGTCGTCGTCGAGCCGAGCACAATAACACGTTCACAATGAGTATCAGCACTGACATCCATTATCTTGATGTCTAAAATATCAATTTTGTTTTCTTTGCATAGGTAGACAATAAGGCTGTATAGTAAGTAGGTAATAAACAAATAAGGTCGGTAAACAATAATAACTAAAATGACACGATTCTATCAATTTGACGTCTTGATGATAGAAAAACAGGGTGTTACCATGAATAATTTTACTATTATTATTTTTATAGGTTTGATATTAAATGTATTCTGATGTTATTAACATATGTACCTTTCTTCTCAACCAAACTTTGACGGGTTAAAATATTTGCCTTTCGTAGTGTTACTACTGTAGCGTGCACGGCGAGTGTGCATGGTAGGGTTCGAAGAGGAAAACCTCGGCGAACGAACCAAAACCAGATCGAGGACGTTCTTAAGAAAGACCAGTCAAGAGTACCCTAAACCGCGTGCATGAACAACTTAATGAGAGTAGACGAAGCGGGAGGTGTGTATCAGGATCGTAACATGTGGTCTCTGCCTACCTCTTTGGGAAACAGTCGTGATATAGGTACTCGTATGTATGTATGCCAAAAGAGAAGTAAATATAATTAGAATGGTAGATAACGTGGACCCGTGTAAATCTTTGCTCAAGACAGAGGATGGTTTTTAGCATAAGAAAATGCATACTTGAGTTTCATAGCAGTCGACTACAAACTATGACTACAGTCACTATTAGTCATAAGTATATCACCACAACCAATACTTAAAACATCGATAGTGGTTGTCACTCAAGCTGTCACTCCGGGTGACAAGGGTTCAATTTGGCCGCGCCGCGCCCGACATGGAACCTTGTCAGTGTAAATCCACTTTGCAATTTTCGGCACATGACATGGAGTATGTCGGATTTTATTTTAACAAAGAAAAAACACACAACTGTCTTTCCTGTTCCTAAAAGTCAACATACATCTATAAAAACGAAATTATAATTTGTATTTTTGCAAGTACTGTCTCTACCTGTCACATGTCTGAATCTACTCGCGCTTCAAAGTGATATCTGCGGAGAAGAAACGCCGCAAGAAACTCAGCTGATATGACTCTAATTACTGATACAGACTTAGTAACTAAAAAAATTAAACACAGAAACCATAACTTAGTAAACAGCGGCCCTAGTAGAGCATTCCATACCGGTACCGGGAACAGTTTCAGAATTCCCGCTACTTGGGCTACCGGGAAATCGGGAAAACCGATACTGAATAAAAAAAAACGTAAAAGACTCAAAAAGTTCTTATGTTAATTAAATTATGAATTAAACAAAATTATATTTTATAATCTTCTACGCGCATAACTAATTAAGTAAAATATTTCTTATTTTGAAGGTAACATACTGCACTAAACTGAGTTATCAACATCCCACAGTCATGAGATCAGAGATATCAAAATCGAGCAATTAAAGAAAAATCGTGAATTTTGTATTTGATGGTTACGATAGTATTGAATTTATTTTTGTTCAAATAAATAAATATGTACATTGATAATTGATTCTAGTTTCGTTCGCAAATAGACTTTGAAAAATTTCCCGAAATTTTGATCTTTCTTTTCCTCCTCTATATCGGTACCAGATAAAAAGGTAAAATGCCGGGATTTGCAAGGAAATCTCACTACCGGAATTCCCGGGAGCATGCCCTAAGACCTAGCCAGGGTTGACACTAGGATAAGTTACCCGTTCGCACCACTGACTGTGGTATGATTTTCTTATTTGCACAGCGGCGGCGCATCAGCGGATAAGGGAAACTATTAATTTAGACGGTAAGGACAGCCGCTGTGCACGTTAGAGTCACATGACTGGTTCACCGCCAATGGCGGCGACGGATATATCCGTCGGGGGTACAAAGTAAAAGAGCTTTTCGAGAGCTTAGCGTAAGGTTGAAATTCTTGTTAATTCATGGACATGCTTGGCGAGTGACAACTTTTGTGGTTGACGTAGCGTTGAAGTAGTTAAGTTGAGAATGACACTTGCCTTTTAAAATTGAACACGCGCTGGCTCGCAGACCTGAAACAAAATAAAAAGATGAGTCTAGGAAAGCATTAGCCATTTACCCGACTGCGCGAGGCAAAGGAGGCTAATGTTCTGCTCGCATGTATGTGTATAGTGTAGCCGTTTGGTTAGTTCGCTCACTAATTGAAAAGTCGACGAATTTACATTGATGTCAATTTATGGAAAAAAAAAAAATTGGTGGCATTTTTACGTCATAATGTAAAACCGAAAAAATACATAGTGTTTAGCTCAAGTTTAAGCCAACAATCCTGTTAGGACGACACGTCTGACCTAACCCAGAAGGGTTTCTCTACTGTTAGTAATTATAATATTACTCGTATGTACGAAACGTACTAGCTTTTCAATTGACTTCACCCGCGTGGAATTCGTTTATCGCGCGCTGCGCCATCTACCGAAGGAGTAGCATTTCTCATATTTCCTGTATTTATAAACGTTCCTGAGAATCCTTCCAGGATATCGGAATATTAGAATCCTATGTCCATCTTATAGCAGGATATATGTGTGCCAATTTTTATGGAATTCTTGTAAGTCGTTCCGTTCGTTAATAGCTAATCCGTTACTAAATAAGTTAACTTCGTTAAACGTTAAATCGTTACCTTTCGGAAGATTTAACGGAAGTTAACGTTAATCGTTAACTCGTGATATAAATTATAACTTATATATCGTTGCTTAGTGATTTAGTTATAAAGAAAAGTTGGTATCGGCTATGGAAGTTTGGGCAGGACATGAAAAATTAATAAAATAAGGGTGTAACATTAGAGTTTGTAATAATACCTAATTAGTTAGAGAGCAAATTCTAATCTAAATGTATTTGACATAAGCCGCGCATTGTCCTTTTTGCAAATAGTGGGTACTGCATTAACGTTTGACGGACTTAATTAGCCAGTTAACAATTTTTAATATCAACTTAAAAGTTAGCCAAAATGATAACTTTGTTAATTAATGATTCACAGATTAACGGTCTTATGCCCAGCTAGACACAACAACACACAACAAACAAGCAAGTTATGCAAGTCCACAGCAGCCCTAACATACATGGCACAAAGATAAATTAGAACCGTTTATTTCTAAGTGCGTCTCTCTCACATTAGTGCCGACGAAAGAGATAGTCATAGAGATAAACGGTTCTAATTTATCTTTGTGGCATGCAAGTTAGGGCCGCCAAAGCACATTTCCATACAAAAATAAGACATAAGATCAATGAAAAATAACAGCTTCAACTACGCCCTATATCTATATCTTAGAACCTTTGTCAAAGAACAAAACGAGTCTCAACAAAGAGATGGAACAATAGCCCGAGCCGGGAACAGAACGCGGATTACGAACACGTTTGTGAGCAAATTAACTGTAAGGTTTGATATTCATTTCGTCGCTTCCTATTCTTAGAGCCCCCGCGCACTAGGCAGCCAGTAAAACATATGTCGTTGTATGGGAGCCCGCGCACTAGGCAGCCACGAAGTCCCGGCTGCGGCAGCCAATACAACGCGCCCGCTTGCATGGCAGCCAACTGGCTGCGCGCAGCCAGAGCGTGTGTAGGCGAATGTATGTGGCTGCCGTCGGTCTCCGCGCACTAGTTGAAGCAGCCAGACGTATTTTGGGTTCCGAACTTTTTCAAAAAATGACTTTTGCACATATCGCTCGACGGAAGGATCTCGAACTCTTACTTCGTTAACCTTACAACTTGATGTTCAAGTGATTGAACATAAATATTCGATAAAAAATTAAGAGGACTATGAACCAACGGCAAAAATCACCCTTTTAACGATCAACAAAGTCAAATAATCGCCGAAATTAGTTTTTATGAGAATACTAAAACCACAATAAAACGGAATATATTGATTATAGTGAAAAAACCAAAACGTATAGACCTAGGTTTTGTTCTGACTGACAATCTATCAAAAATTGGTCAAATCGGTTAACATTTAAGGTGTGGAAATCGTTAACGCCTTTTGTATGAAAAGCTGTAGGTTCACACTCCTCTTAAGTTTGCCTCTTTTTTCGTCGCAAGTATGATGAAAAACATTGTATGTCACACGGGCGGTGTGGGTTGAGAGAGGAAAACGCGTATGTAGTAATAATTGTTCATTCAACGGACATTAAATAAGAATAAATACAATAGTTTTAAAATTAATAAACAACAATCAACATTTTCAAACAAATTTAATCCCAATTAAACGAAAACAAATAGTCACACACTGTATCAATGATCGATAATGGCTACACTACTGTTATCTCCCGAAGCGACGCGCGCTTTACTTGTGGTGACCAGTGAACAAACACGCTGTGACTATGTGTACGCGTTGGAGCTCTCAAAGCGCACGTCGCTTCGTGAGATAAAAGTACCTACTGTACAAGAATAAGTGGCAGATAATTTGACAGGACCTATATGGCACATAATTATGCAACTCACGTGACAATGTCAAACATTACAGTGAATAATAGGGATGATTCCAGTGTCCAAAATTGTAATTCAAATTATTCCGTCTGTTAGATTATCAAAAAATATATACATATATAAAAATCAATCAAAATTGACAAAGATAGCGCACATCAAAGTTCGGGAGTAGGGGCTATAATGACGTCACTTAATGGTAAAAAGTGTACAAAGTCGTGACGTCACGCGGAACTTCAACGCACTATACCTTAGTCATGTTTAGGGTTCCGTACCTCAAAAGGAAAAAAGGAACCCTTATAGGATCACTCGGTTGTCCGTCTGTCTGTCTGTCTGTGTGTCAAGACCTTTTTCTAAGGAACGCGTGGAGGTATCAAGTTGAAATTAATATCAAATACTCAAGTCTGCAATCTCTTGAAGCTGTGAAAAAAGCAACCTTCTAAGTCACCGCAATCAAAAGATATGGCCGTTTATATCTCATATTTTGATACTTTCAAGGGAATCCAAAGGGAATCAAAACCTATAGGGTACTTCCCGTTGACCTAGAATCATGAAATTTGGCAAGAGGCAGTGTCTTACAGCACAAGTAAAGGATAAAGCCCGAAAACCGTGAATTTATAATTACATCACATAAAAAAAATAGTTAAACGAAATAACCTTTGCAAAGTCGTATCACACTCTACGATTGAACGGAGATAGGAGTTTGCGAAAGTTATTTTTTGTCTTATTTCATAGGTAGGTTGTAAATGGTTACCCCTTTGTTAAAAGCTATTTTTTTTTTCTTTTTTAGGGTTCCTTACTTACAAGGTACTGTTTCTTTTTCATACGTAATTGCGGAACCCTCGGCGCGAGAGTTAGGCTCGCACTTGACCGGTTTTTTTGTTTAATTGACAAAAGAAAAAAAATGTGTTCAATATTTTTTTATAATGTAAACAGTGACAGACTAATTATAATTTTTCTGGAAACAAGTATTTGCATATTAGTCAAATAGATGTTCAATAGCCCGCAACACATTGTATACACAAGAAGACATTCTACAACGTGTAACACAAATTGTGCACTAACCCGAAACCCATTTAAACTGAACAACTTAGGCCAAGGAACTTAGGCTGAAAAATGAAGTTTTTTTTTTTAATTAATTACAAATGTGATTAATTAAGTATAAGTTTTTGCATGCAATGACTGGATTCGTTAAAGCAATGAAAATGAAATGAAGCTGAAAGTGAGTCACGGTACTGTTTTTTCTATATGGGATATTTTTTCTCGTAAGTACAATAATTTATCTCTTTAGTTTTTTAGATTATGCTTTTAGCAATTGTACCACTTGCCTTCCCTGCGGCCCTAACATGCATGGCACAAAGATAAATACGAACCGTTTATCTCTAAGTGCGTCTCTTTCACACTAGTGCCGACGAAAGAGATAGTCATAGCGATAAACGGTTCTAATATATCTTTGTGGCATGCATGTTAGGGCCGCTGGAATATAATGTACTATAACGATATTGTACGGATATTGTGTAGGATACGCTCTGCAGTTCTTGATATAATCAGAGCGTCGTTTTGGCAACAATTCAGTACCAGCGCTGGCAACGTAGCACGGAATTCATAAAGGGGGTGACATTCTTTAACCTCCCATGAAAAAGAGGGGGGTGACAAGATCGACGCCGTTGTTGCGGAAGATGTTTGTCGGCGGCATGAAGCTCTCGGACTGTTAAACCGATTTGAGTGGAGTTTTTGTTGAAACCGACATTTGGCGAGATGCTTTTAACAATGGTTTGTGGAAATAGGATTAGTTGTATCTAGGGTTGCCAACCGTACTATAATATATAGTATTGTACTATATTTTGGCTTTGTATACTAAATACTGTTGTTGAAATATATCGTACGTAAAAATACTATATTTCAGTTAGTTTTTACATGGGCTTTGAGTTGGCCAGCTCAATAGGCATTTTCGTAGCTCGGATAGCCACAAGATGCGCAATCATAATGTTTTTAAGATGAATTTTGTGTATTATATTTAATCAAACATACCTTATACTCTTTTTAGAAGAGGTGTGCTTTTTTATTTATACCTTTGACTGGAAAATACTATATTTGCCCCATAAATAGTTGGCAACCCTAGTTGTTTCCAAGATAGCTTAGCTTTCGATGGTAATTGTGAAGGTATCGAGGGCAATATGACCGGTACAAACTTCAAATTTTAATTAAATGTTCAGTTTCAATGGCATTTCTTATTTTATCAAACCAAGTCTCACTGCGACCAGCTTAGAAGGGCAACTAGAATGTTCGATTCTTATGCCATAATATTCAGTTTCAATTGTAATTCTTCAAAGTATTTTGGCCCCAAAAATCTTACGCGTTTTATTGCTAGATGAAAACAGGTAGACGTCCTACGTTATGGAAAGTGATAATCGCCACTGGTATAGAAGATAGGTTTAAAGAATTTATTCTCATAAGAACAACAATAATTCACTTAAATGAGTATACAAAATATTCAAATTTGATATAGTAGACCAGCATGACCTTAGTTTATACAATCATAAATATATATTTTTTTCTTAGTTTTAAACAGAGCAATATTTTCGCATTCTTTAACATCTTTTGGTAGATTGTTATACATCTGAGCCCCCTAAGACAATACAGTGCTCTTGCCGTAGCCAGTTCTATGCCTAAATACGTTTATTTTTTTATTAGTGTTTCTTAAATTTTGTTTAAAGGTTCCCTTTGTAAGTGTTAACTGAGAGTGCACTTTATTTGTCAATATATTTTTAATAAATAATTAGGTATTAAATAATTTAATTAAGTTGAATATGTGTAAAGTTGTTTTAGATTAAATGGTTTAGTTTTTTCATACAGTAATTTGGTTTTCATTAGGTAATTATAATTTAAAAAAAATGATAATTTAAAGATACTCTTTTAACAGAAAGATATTGTGCACAGTGGAAAAGCTTTTTCTAATAAATAAATAAATAAAATAAGTAAATATTTTCCGACTACGAAAGAAAATATCCAAAGAAGCCTCAAAAGGCTTTATAAAAAAATCGCTATTTTATCAGTAGCACATAGTAGAACACCATTAAAAGAATGTTCTTTGCAATCATTTTCTCTCAAATTGGAGTACGGATAATATCAGGTCTGAGAGCGAATGAAACTTTTTTATGACGATGATGAGCCTTCGGCATTGTGTTATTGTAAGTACCCAAACCGATGAAATTTGAGATATTTTGACGCTGACTGAACCATAATTATACACAAGAACTAAGAAGAACTAGCTCATCCAAACTCTCCTAATTCTAGAATGCAATTTTATTAAAGAGATCTATTGTGATACAGTATTGTGAATCAGTAACAATCGCTCGTTTATCGCAGTTTACGAGTTCAGCACGATAAGCTGATAACGAATGATAGCATTTTCCTTCAGACGTGTTCGATAAAAAAAAACAGTTCGACAGATGGAGAACATTGACCTAAAAAAATTTTAGATCATCACACAATTCAATGAAAAATATTAGTGTGTAATAATTAGTTGGCACTAGACCATATCCTGTAGACTCGCTGAGCCGGGCGCTCCCGCCGCATATATTGGAAACAAATAACTATAAGCGGGCGGACTACGGACAGGCAAGGATACGTATAACCTTGAACGCACCAATGACCGCGGAATGGACGTAAATGAAATACTAAATGAATTTGTGCAAAAATATGAGCGAGCATCCATAATGGCGGCTGCTTGGCGACAGAATGAGTAAGGTGCAGTATGCGCATACAATTTAGTCGCGACGGTGCCAGGCTGCCAGAGCATCCAGTCGCCACGTAGGTAAATCGTGGCCACGCTTCCAAACTGGCGACGTTGCCAAAGCGTCGCCAAGTGAGTGACAGCCGATACATTTCTATATGAATTGTTTGGATACGTAGCCGGGGCCGTCGCCATGGCGTCAGGCAGGGCTCTAAGAAACATCTTGATCTCCTATTTCTCAATTTATGACTCTATCTAATTAAAAAAATAAGGTTAAAATGTATTATTGAAATACATCAACATTTAAGAGAGAATAATAAGTAGAAAACTCATTAATAATATTAATCAAAACTTAATTTCAAAGAATTAATTTATGGCTCGTCTGAAAGAAAAATTTGAGATAGCAAAAGCAGCAAATTTATTTTTATAATTTCCACTTAGTAATCTTTGATTGTAGAATATCCATTTCCATTAAACTTATTTATCGGGACGTTTTTCTTTTTTACTTGATGACCTGGAACTACGAGGTAATACCTATTCTAAAACGAAATATGATTCTATTTTATTATATAAACGGTAAATGCGCTAGAGAATGTCGAGTTATAATTAAAGTCTCACATCTCTCTGCTGCTCTATCTGCTGTCACGTGTCGTATTAGGGCCCTCGCACACTAGGCAGCCTGGGCGTGGCAGCGAGCTTGCCTAGTGCGCGAGGGCCCCTATCTATCCCAATTCACTTTTGATAACTTATCACTCTCTGCTCTAGAAAATACACGACCACTATGTCTTTCTTAGTTTTACCCATGACCGTATCTACTGTTAAACTGTTTTGGTTTGCATTAAAACCTATAATTTTCACTTGAATTACATTTACAAAAATGTCAGTAAAACTGAAAAGAACATAATTTTGAACAGAAAAGTTATTTAAATATTCTAAAGAAAGGGCTTAGAATCTCTCCTACGTGTGGATGACAATAATGGCGACGAGCGGATGCGAGACGGATGCTGCGCGGATGTCGCGCGGATGCCGTCCGGATGTCGTGGCGTCACAAGAGGGAGCGACACGTTTTGTTAAGCTAGATTTTTTATCTACCTGATGTGAGAGAAGGTTGGCATTAGACGATTTCTTCAGAAAATAATACATAAAATAATAATAATAATACACTAACCCGCATTTATATTCCCGAACTAGGATTTCCAGTACGATGGGTACTAGACAATGAAATGAATACTTATATAGATAAATACAATATTGTAAATATTAAACCATCCATGCCTCGAATACAAACATTCGCCCATCACACAAAACTTGCTCCTAGAGGGATTCAAACCAGCGACCTTCTGGTACGGGGGTCGTATTATGAGCTCTTAATTCCAGGCAGTTTCCGCCGTAAACTGAACTGCCTGGAAAATTCATATTATGAGCGCGCTAAAGCCGGCCTCTTTAGCGCACTCATAATACGAATTTTTCAGACAGTTCAGTTTACGGCGGAAACTGCCTGGAATTAAGAGCTCATAATACGACCCTAGTAGGCTGTTGCACTCTACCACTGCGACACCTGTGTATGTTCTTGCAAATAAATAACTTACTTACTTACTTCATCATACCATCTTAGGACTAATTAATCGAACGTGGCCACAAGTACTCTTGTGGCTCTGCCCACCCCAATAGGGATTTCGGGCGTGATAATATGTATGTATGTATGTTACTTACTTACTTACTTACTTACTTACATCCAGTCAGGCCATGGCCAGGCCATTCTCCACGGAGCTATTCACAAGCCACTTGCAATTCTTAGGGGGCCCCCAGTACTACGTAAGTATACAGGAAGCCCTTAGCCACATAGATCGCAAACAATATATATATATATATGCACGCGTGGCTCCAATATGGCGTAATACTGTGGGGCGCCAGCACAGAGGTGCAACAGCTCTTTGTGATGCAAAAAAAGTGTGTTCGCATCCTTACGAACACACGGAGACCAAATAGTTGCCGTCCGCACTTTGTACAACAAAACATCCTTACGCTACCCTCTGTATACATAATGGAGGCAGCACTTTTTGTAAGAAAACACTCGGACTTATTTAAAACAAAAGAGCAACTTAGAACAAATAGTAGACAGAATAAAAACCAATTGGCATTACCAAATTCAAAATTAGCCATGTATAGAAAAGGACCTTATTACCGATGCATAGTAATTGCTAATAAAATACCCAAATCGATTAAAGAGGAAGCTGACAACAACTTGTTCAGAAATAAATTAAAAATATTTCTCATTAACAAATGCTATTATTCAATTGAAGATTTCTTAAATGATAAAACTTTGACATTTTAGAATTTAAAAGTAGGTAGTCGGGCTTTGGTATTGATTTTTAATAATGATTTTAATGAATTAAATTAAATTATAATAATATGTATATGGAAATTAATTGTAACTAAGGATAATTTAGTTTTTTAGTTTAGTTTTTAAGTATAACATTATGTGCCCTTACAGGGTGTCATGTACCAACTGCCATGCACTTTATCAACTATAATTGTAATGAACATGACTTATGAATGAATAAATAAATAAATAAATAAATACGTGATCTCATAATGGGGCGCAAAATGTCACCAAATCCCATTAAAAGAATATATGGGGGATCAATGAAAATATCACGTCAAGTCTTTAATTCCGAAAATGTACATTATTAAAACGGAAATTACACATTATTTTAACTTATTTCGCTTAAAAATAAGTATATAGAAGACATAAGTATTAACGCTAAAATTATAGGGTATTATCTCACGTAAGGGGAGGGGGTTCCCACCACAACTAAGGGGGAGGCGGGTTCCATTTTTTAACAAAACGCCTCACGTAATTAATAGACATATTCTTATTTTGTTATACTTGTACAAGCTCCGTGAAAACCACCGCAGTATGGAATGAGTGGTTACGGCTTCATACAGAAGTGAATCGTTTATCATTTCTCGTCATTAGCATTACGGTCGGAACGAAACTGCGCAGTCGGCTGATGGCTGTGCTCAATTTTTATTATACCTAGTACTTAAAGCTTAGTGTGTAAACATTTCTTAAAGAGAGAAGACTTCTTTGTTGAGAAGAAAACGAAATAATCTTTAGTAATATTGTTAATGCAAGAGCGTATCAGTTTGTTTCTCTTACGGCAAAACAGGGGTCATTTCATGAACTCTTAATTCCAGGCAGTTTCCGCCATAAACTGTCATGTCTGGAAAACAGAGCGCCGGATTGAAAAGATATATTGCATAGCATTATATATGGATAGTTATAATATATATGTAGTGATGTATGGATATATCCCGGAAATAAAAACAGGTCCTCACATTTAAAATTCTCAGAACTTTTTTTTTTATAGTAAGAGGGGGGCAAACGAGCAGGCGGGTTACCTGATGGTAAGCAACCACCGCCGCCCATGGACACCCGCAACACCAGGGGAATCACGGATGCGTTGCCGGCTCTTAGAGAAAGGAGTAAGCTGACAAACAGGCAGACGGCCCACCTGATGGAAAGTGGTCACCGCCGCCTATGGACATCTGCAACACCAGAAGTGCTGCCAATGCGTTGCCAGTCTAGAAGGGATGGGGAATGGGGATGAGGGAATAGGCCTCCGGATCTCATCACTCACAGTACGAAACGCAATAGCAAGCTATTACTTTACGCCGATATTCTGTGAGAGTGTGGTACTACCCCGGTCGAGCCGGCCTATTCGAACAGTAATCATCTAGTGAGGATTACTGTTTGGCTCTACCAGTATAATTTGTTGCATTTAGCTTGGCAAACTTTTTGCTTGACTTTTCATCAGGTATAAAAATAACAGGGAACAAAAAAATACGTTGTAATTAAGCTGTATGGCATCACAAATCGGTTGATAACATAAGAGGCCCTAGTTTTGAAAAATATTATTTAATATACACATGTTCTCTTGGATATTGTCTAGAGGTTGCCACAATATTTCAGCTGGTTAACTTAGGTCATTATAGTGATAGATAACGTCTATAATTCAATTACGTATATTAAGTCCTCAGAATAACTCAACTACCCGAAACCAATCACAACTGGAATCCGTTCTCAATCAAACCCAGTCCTAACAAAACGAATCAATGCCTTCAGATCCTTCGCTGGAATCGAACCCGCTGTTAATTAGCTGGGTGACAGGAGACGATATCAAAGGAGTAATAACCCCGTCTAATTTGGCGGGTCGCACCTCATTCATAGGTCTTCTATAGACACGAAACCTATAAAAATATGAATGTCAGTAGGGCAATTACATAGTCACGTAAGTTCTACGTTAATCAAATTTAATAAATTAAAAACAGCCCTTAGGTGTCTAAGGAGAAGTTTTCATCAAATGATATATTAATTTAAGCGTGATAGTTTAAGCTGCAGAAATGACGTTAAACGTACCATTTTTTTTTTTCACTTTTCCTTAAAGCAGGCGGTCACTTATTCATTGTATTTTTGTGTAATATTAGTGACCGTTCATATTCGTTCATTTAACAACAATTTTGCCTATTTACTAAATAATTCATTCTATATTGATTATGATGTTACTGTGTGAGAGGGATAGTCAGATGCAAAGCAAGACCGGGGGTGAAAAAAAAACGTATGCCTGCTTAATAGCCTGAAGGTATGTACGTAGGTACATACATACGACTGAACGTCAACAATATCCCCACTAACGCTGAGCAGTTTAATTTTAATACCAGACGCCGTCAACACTTGCGCTCATCCCGAACAAGACTCGCCAAATCTCGAAAGTTCACAACAGTCATAGGTCCAAAACTGTACAACATCCTTCCTTGTAAAATCATTGCAAACTGTAGTGATCTGGCTTTCAATGGTTTTCGTGATTTGCTGAGCGTGGCTTGCTATTCAATCGAGGAGTTCATTGTGAATATTTGCCATTTGCTTGCGCAATAGAAGTGTCCATCCGGGGAAACACCAGTATGCACAACGAAGAGATACAAGAACTCACTGCCCAAAGCACCTGGAACTTTCTGGTTGCAACGGACTTAAGCAGTGAACTCTAAAATACAGGGCTGCCACAGCAATAATAATAATAAATACTAGCTGACCCGTGCGTATCGTTGGCAAACACCGGATAGTAATAATAACAATACAATAAAGTGAGAATAAGTAAATGCAAGTATTATTAGTAAAAGATATTTTATTTTTGAGAGACAATACACATTGTAGGTTAGTACCTCCTAGCCTACCCAAGGCGCAGCGCCATCTGTTGACATTAATCTGCATGTGCAAATAGCCATCACATACGTAGTATCTTCTAAGTAGTCTGGGGCCATCACACATGTTAGTTAAACAGACTGTCAATAGATGGCGCTTGCAAATAGCGTGGTTTTTTTATTTATTTTTAACAAAAACGTTAATTTTAATCTATTTGAGTTTTTTTTATGACAAAGCGACGATGACGTTTAAATCATTAATTTTGGTAAAGAATTAACGGAGACGTAGAGCGTCTTCACAAAAAACCTTTTAGAAATAATATGTATGATAATGATGTTCACAAATAAATAACTTGACAATCGCCAATGAACACTCTGCCGTATAGAAAAACCGGTTTGTATCGTATTTCACTCGTCGAATCAGATCCCTGTAGACTTTTCTGTTTCATTTACATATCTACATTTTCTTCCCAATATGAGGGAACGAATTGATTCAATATCCGGCTCGATGTCTCGCTCGTTTCGTACCGGCGCGAGAGGGAGCTCAGTGAAGGGGCTGATGTATTTCACAATTATTGGTTTTCACTTAGCGAATAAGTTACGCTTTGAGGTCATTTCTGGTGTGCATTTAAGAAGATATTATTTCATGGTTCCTGTTAGCTCGTATTTAGTCTGTGTTCAAGACGGATATCGTACTTAAGTAAGTAAGGTTTTTAGTATGAGAAATGGTTACTTGCTCTGAACTGTGGTGTGCAAGAAAAGGAGACAAAAAAATGCCTCAAACCGTGATCGTGCCCCAAATAGGCACATAAGAATGACGGCCGATAAATAGATAAAATTTAAAGCGACTCATACATATTAGATAATAAAATAAGTCACCAAGTTGGAGCGACATGGTATATGTGTGAGTATGGAAACAAACGCATTGAAGCTTGAAATAACGTTTCCAGTTCTAGGACATCCTTAGGATAACTCTAGCTCTCGCTTTATTTAAACAGGTATATACAGGGTGACTTTGGAGAAGTAATTCGAAATGATGAGACATGGTTTAACAACTAAAATGGGAATACGAGTATGATAAAGTTGGTATGAAAGCGACTAGCGCGAATATTCTATTTTTATTTTTCGAATGTTAAGATTAAAATTAATCGAGCGTACAGCTTAGTTACCCTACTAAAAGGTCATAAAATGAAAATCTCAATGTATCCAAAGAGGTTTTAATTGTACCTATTATTTGAACAGATTGTAGAGTAACCATGATTTAATTAGGACATCCGTTTTAAAGGCATTTTTTTTAAATTTGCTATAGCAGCTTTTTTATTTCGTTACAACTATTTCTGATTACGTTTCCAATGTCAGTATTCCTATAATCAAATACCTAGTTTCAAGCACTGTGGATCGTAACAAGTTGTCTCGTAAGCAACTTTTAGACCAACAGTTTTAAACTTGTAAGTTGTCAAAGGAATGACCAGGATGTATGAGCTAACCTCGACTTGGGAACTCGCAGGCTCATTAACTGGGATCTGGAACTTAGGTCCTATTTACTACCTTGAGTTACAGTTGAATTCCGAATTAGTTCCACAACTTTAGACTTTGCGGCCAAATCCGCGCTTTCTTAGCTGAAGTTTCGAATTTATTCGATTTATTTAATTAGCATGAAATTTTGTGAAAGCTCGGAAGGCACCAAAATAATATTTAATCACCTACTTTGTACTTATGTTAGTCTGTAAGGTATTTATGTATCGGCCATTGATGCCTGCAATAAATGGTTTTATTATTATTTTATTAATATTGATTTATAATATGGTAAACATTAATACCAAAAGCTATAGTTCTACTTGGCTAGAGTTTATTTAACTAAACCTCGACTCCACGGTGGTATTGGTCTGTCCTACCCCCACAGCGTTTTACACAGCCGGAGGCGCGGAGAGAGAGCGGCCTAAGTAGCACGGGTGCCGGCACTTTATCACGCGAGGGCGAAGGGGCTGCACTTCCCGCAGCGCTGCAGCAAATGCATACGAGCAAAGTAACATTGGGTTGTTAAGCCAGGAAAATGCCAGAAAAAAATGAGGCTAAAAAATTTTCATTCCGAAACCAGGCGCCTCATTTGGGAACGCTAAGTGATTCTGTAGCGACTCGTAAGCCAGATCTCTCATCTCGCTCTTACGCATTTCGCGTCGTGCGGAAGAGTGGAATGAGAAATCTGGCTTACGAGTCGCTACAGAATCACTTAGCGTTCCCGAATAAAGGCGCCAGCAGTATTTTAAAAATGTGTCAACTTTTTGTTTGTTTTTTCAGTGTATGTTGTATATAAAATAAGTAATTATATTATTGTATAGTAAGTACGTTGATGTAAGTTTTTGCGTGTACTGCAGTACTAGTTTCTGTTGTTTTTTTCAAAAGCCACAATAACAATATTTTTTCTTATATATACCACTTATTTATCCAAGTATTTGTGTAATTATTAGTGTTTAGTGTGTTTGTGTAGCGCCCCGATTGCTGCAGACGGTGCTGGCCGAACATCAGCGCTGCGGGTTTCTGCCACCTCAGCATTATGCTGAGCCAGTGACCGATTCAGTGCCACGATGGCACATATCCTTCGTTTTTTCTGTTTTTTTTTGGATTTTTATTTTTTTTTATTTTGTGAGTCCTTGTGAAGTGAATAAATGTCTTTTTTTTCTTGTTTCTAATTGAACAAAAAATTTAAATGCAGCTTTAATTGCGATTCAACGCGTTGCCGCGCCGAGTGTGTTGGGCACCTTTGCGCCCGATTAATACGGGGAGGGTTAACTTGACTAAGCAATTTGTTGTTGTTTTATTTGTATACATACACTTCTTATTCAAAAAAAAAAAGATTGATTTAAGAATATACAGAGATATAGTTGATAGGAGAACTAAAGAAATATCAAAGACGTCTTGGTTGCACCGGCTGAATGCAAATGCCGGAGTCGCAGGTTGCAGCACGGCTCGGGTTTCTCGAGAGCATGTAGATTTCTCTCAACAGCCCTCCACGATTCCTCAACCGTGGTTTTACATGTATTTTATGAATTTCAAAGGCTTTGACTGGAGTTTTACACTATTTTGTAAACAGTTTTTAATATTCTTTTTATTTTATGTCGTTAGTTTTGTAAATATTCTGTTTTTTGAAAATGAAAATGAAAATATTTATTTTGCAAGTAGGCCACATGGGCTCTTTTACGTGTCTGAAGCTACCAGCGCTTCGAAAGGTGACATCTGCTGAGAAGAAACGTCGCAAGAAACTCAGCAGTAAGTCTTTTTTTTCAACTTTTACATTTGAATTTTAACTAAAACTAACACATGAAAAGGACAGCAAACAATCCTAATAGGTAAAAATAAATTATAATAAATAACTAATAAGGGAGATGTATAGTCTCCGCGTCTGGACAAGTTAAGCTACTTAGAGATGTATAAAGCCTCTAAGGGTCATCATAATAATAATTAAAATAAAGAAAAGTAATCATCTTTTCTTATATATTCTGTATAAGTGAGTTTATTCGCCTTTATATCATTATGTTCAATGACTCAACCGATTGAGTTATACATTCACGTTATAGCAACTAACATTGAATTTTTTTCATGGGTATCCAAATACTCTACGGAGTATTTGGAGTATTTTAGTTTAATTTTAACATTGCCATGCCATACCTAGGCCGATGTGACGCTTAAATGGACCTATTTATTAATAGTGGTTGTAATGGTAGAGCCAAACAGTAATCCTCACTGGATGATTACTGTTCGAATGGGCCGGCTCGACCGGGGTAGTACCACACTATCACAGAATATCGGCGTAAAGTAATAGCTTGCTATTGCGTTACGTACGGTGAGTGACGAGATCCGGAGGCCTATTCCCTCATCCTTATCCCATCCCCATTCCCCATCATCCCTAGACTGGCAACGCATTGGCAGCACCTCTGGTGTTGCAGATGACCATGGGCGGCGGTGACCAGTTTCCATCAGGTGGGCCGTCAGCTCGTTTGTCAGTCAATTGATAAAAAAAAATAGGTTTCTACTATGCTTGCAATAAATGCTCATTGTAAATTTCCCACCTAAAACTAAACTCATGAGTATGACAAGTTTCTTAACTAGAGCTACTGCCTCGCTGTAGTTTGTATTGAAGTATGCTCAACTTCGTCTCAAGGACATTGTTGAGAAGTTCCTTCGCACGATCAATGAGATTAACTGTATCGTATCAAGTGGTATAAACCAATAGCGTATGCCCAAACCTTGACAATTAGTGCCATTTCAGTGATGATGGAAAATCGTTTCATTCGGCAGTTGGTTGGTTTCGTCGACGCGAATTAAGCCTAATTTGATTAAGCCATTGTGCGAAGGCATTCCAAGTGGATTCTTAACATTTTGCTACGGTATTTCGTGTTTTACCCGACTGCAATGCGACTCTCCATAAAATATAATGATAGCGATTCGAAGTCACTGATTGCTGTTTCCATATCGACCCGATGCGCTCGAGAGAATAATTTCTTACTTCTCTTTTTTTGTAGGTTTTGCAGTCAGTTTCTTGTTTTTTATAATAAACTAGCTGGTGCCCGCGACTTCGTCTGCGAAGAATAATAATTTAAGTAACCTATGTACTTTTAAAACCTTCCCTAGACCTCCACGAACATTTCAAGACTAAGATAAGATAAATCCGTTCAGCCGTTCTCGAGTTTTAGTGAGACTAACGAACAGCAATTCATTTTTATATATATAGATCATTTCTATTCTATCCTATCCTACTAATATTATAAATCCAAAAAATGTGTGTTTGCGTATGTTTGTTACCACTCAGCTCCTTAAAGGCTGAACGGCTTCTTTGGTCCCGGCTTAGTTCCTTTATCCCGGAAAGTTAAAAAGTTCCCGAATGAATAACTTTAACCGAATTCCACGCGGACCACTGCCCGGTGCCCAAAGTCTGACTCGCGTGCCGAGGGTCCCGTACTCACCTATGAAAAACAAACAGTACCTTGTAGGTACGGAACCCTAAAAATAAATAAAATCAGCAAAGTGCGAGTCGGACTCGCGCACGAAGGATTCCGTACCAATATCTATAATCATAATCAACCAAAAAATATCACGTTTCTTGTATGGGAGCCCCCTTAAATATTTATTTTATTCAATTTTTTTAGTATTTGTTGTTATAGCGGCAACAGAAATACATCATCTGTGAAAATTACAACTGTCTAACTATCACGGTTCTTGAGATACAGCCTGGTGACATACAGACGGACGAATGGCAAAATTTGGCCGTTTTTTCGGCATAAACAACCGTATCTTTTGATTGCGTTGAGTTAGGAGGTTGATTTTTCACAGCTCCAAGAAACTGCAGTATTCGATATTAATTTCAACTTGATACCTCCACGTGTTCGTGAGGAAAACGGTCTTGACGGACAACGAAGTAAGTAATTAACAAACATTTAGAGCAAGCTGCGACGCGATCATTAATTGTACGATCAAGCATAAACAAAACTAGTACGAAGACTTTTAAAGCAATTATAAAATACAGTAGCCCAAAATTATACTAATAGTTTTGAATGGATACCATGGATGGCTATTCTTTGTAGTGGTAGAGCCAAACAGTAATCCTCACTAGATGATTACTGTTCGAATGGGCCGGCTCGACCGGGGTAGTACCGCACTCTCACAGAATATCGGCGTAAAGTAATAGCTTGCTATTGCCTTTCGTACGGTGAGTGACGAGATCCGGAGGCCTGTTCCCTCATCCCTATCCCATCCCCATTCCCCAGCCTCCCTAGACTGGCAACGCATTGGCAGCACCTCTGGGGTTGCAGATGTCAATGGGCGGCGGTGACCACTTTCCATCAGGTGGGCCGTCAGTTCGTTTGTCAGTTAATTGACATTAAAAAAAGTGGATACAAAAATGAGTTTAAATGAAATTTACAGTGCAGTGGGTATGCAGTGTAAGCTGAGTGGTGGGATGCGCTTCTCTTGAGCGAGAATCGTAGGTTCATCTCGTCTCGCACCTCTGAGTGTTTCGCAAGTTTTGTACCGAACTGAATTATCATTATACCACGAGCATTTCGACGAAGGAAAAAAATCTTGGAAAAACTTGCACACATCACTAAGTAATTTTAAAAAATCCTCAATCCTCACTGCGTCCACAGAAGTACTACTGCCCAGTAAATATAGGTTATAAATAGCTAAAATTTTACCCACTCAGACTTATGATACTATCTAATTCTTGAAAAAATACGTGGGATTTGGATATCATAGCCCTTTGACTCCCATAGTATTACTTTCGATAGTTTTCGTAAAAACAAAACTAGAATTTCATAGCTCTTTAATGGTAACACTTTTCATAAAAAACATCCTGTATATGATTGCGTACATACGTATAGTACACGTGTAGTCGTGTGATGGAGAGACGCGGCCGCCGCGGAAAATGTAGCACAAATAGGAATGTGAGCGATCGCGATCACTTAACGTAATGCGGCACAATTGACGCAGACATGGCGTATTCTGGGGTACGTAACGTTTTTTTAAGCAAATATAATATAAGGGAACCAGGGTCCAGAGATTTAGAAGTTCAAAAGATTGCAAACTTCTCTGTTGTGATGTAGAATAAATCTTTGTCATCGGTGTACTTACTAATACTATTTTAGGAATAATTCTTTTTTTTTATGTCATTTACTGACAAACGAGCTGACGGCCCACCTGATGGAAAGTGGTTACCGCCGCCCATGGACATCTGCAACACCGGAGGTGCTGCCAATGCGTTGCCACTCTAGGGAGGATGGGGAATGGGGATGGGATGGGGACGAGGGAATAGGCCTCCGGATCTCGTCACTCACCGTACGAAACGCAATAGCAAGCTATTACTTTACGCCGATATTCTGTAATAATAATACTAAGATAATTTTAAAATTGGTTATCTCGTATGAAACGAGAAATAAACGAATATACTAAAGGCTCGTTTAGTGAAATGCGGCGTCGCGCATGCGCATGACAAAGCATAAGAGCATTCACCAAGAACTGTTGTTAATATTGTGACTACCATGTTCACGACGCACAATGTGACGCACTTCGCTGGACACTTTCAGAGCCAAAAACCCAACTCTTCGATATTCGGAGAATCTGCGCACATACCCAACGACCCGGCAAGAACCTTGCGTACGTACAGTACAAGAACATATAAGTTAACAATGATGTACACGGTGACTTTGAATTAGTATACAGGTAACGTTTTTTCTTACTCAGTAATCGATGGCATTTCAATTAGAAGTTCGTAAAACAGACATCATGTTAAGAATCCTTTTTTTTATTTTGGATTTAATTTTAATCCGAAATTATTGTCACCCTATGTTCACTACCACGTTCTTTGTCTTAACTTTAACTCTGACGTATGCACCTCAAGAAATGTAGGGTAACCATACATAATGTTGTATCACTTTATTATTAATTAAATAATTCACGAATTAAATAATGACTTTAACACACGCATAGTAAGATTTAATTTTGCCCAGGCAGTAAGATACATTTGTTCCTGTATACTAATTCAAAGTCTCCGTGTATAGTTTTATACAAATCTAAGCACCCAAGGCAGCCATTACATGCTCAATCTACCACAGTAGGTACGCTCATCGAGACCTTGGGATCGCCGGTGCAGGTCAAGATTAGTTCCAAATATCCCCTGTCCATGACGTACCCTTTAAATTACTATTTAATAATGCCCTAGAAATAAGAATTCGCATTACAGTAGATTTAAACAATGTGTCTTGTCTATTTGATCTTCAATACTTTTTGGTATTTTATTATAAAAAGGTATACAAATTCCCAGAAATTATTTCTATAAGTTTGTATTTAAGCTTTTCATATTCATATTCATATTCTTTATTGCCTTATGTTGTACAAAAGATCAAAAAACTATTACTGCTTGTGGAGAGGAGAAAGACCGAACTAAGTATGGCATGCATTAACAATTATCATTAAAAAAATCATTTAAGGAGTAGTAACACTTTTCCGACAGAAACTCTTTCAAGCATTTAAATAATGTAGTATCAGACTCAATACCTTTAATGTCATCGTGCAGTTTAATTTAGATTTTTACTGACATTACGCTAGGACTCGACCTGTGCAGTTTTAATTTTGAACTTGTAGGTAGAACTAGGTTATGTTTAAATCTTGTTTCGAATCGTCTTGGTTGATCAATTATTTTTTTGAATAGATTCGAGTGTTTGCGAACAAATTTACAAATTTCATAAATATAAATTGATGTAAGGGTTAAAATATTGTTTTCAATAAAGTGGGGCCTACAGCTCTCAGGAGCTCTGATATTGGCAAGTATACGGATGCATTTTTTCTGCAGGATTAATATATCGTTTACATCCGTACAATTTCCCCAGAGGATTATGCCATATTTGAGCCACGAATAGGCTTTCCATTTTTCTAGTAAGTTTTAGCTTATCTACATTTGTACGAAAAAGAGTGGATCCCTCCTGCGCTGTGGGATCGAAGAGGAGGGGAAGCTATATTATTGTTGTGTTTTTCTGAGAGTAGGTTCCTATTCTACAACTTCTCCCTGCGGCCCTAACATGCATGGATAAATTAAACCGTCTTATCTCCATACATTATCTATAGACATAAACGGGTTTAACCTATCTTTTCGTCTTGCATGTCAGGGCCGCTGGCAGCAGAACATTAAATTGAATCCCGTAAAATATTACGTCTTAAAAGTGCTATAAACGGATTGTTTTTAAAGATAAACAAGAATCAACATTTTCAGACAAATTGAATCCCAAATGAACAAGAACAATTACTAACGTACTATATCAATCATTGATAATGGCTAAAATTAGTGGTACATTAATTGACAGGACCTTCGTGACAGTGTCAGGGAGTGATACCGAATGTTGGAGCATTCATCATCAATTCAGCATCAAGTGACAAACAGTCACTCTTTCGGTAAACACTAGAGTGATTGTATTGATAATTTGCATAGGTCAGCTATGCAGTACTGAGCAGTACGTACGTATGTGTTAAAGAATGTCATACAACCAGGGAAACGTTGTATAAGATTCAAGATATTTTCTGAAAATTATCAGAAATCCTCAAACAAGGTATATTGTGTAATCTACACCAGTATTATTGAAAACTAATAACATTACATCACTACTGAAATGCCTGTGCTGATTAAAGCCAAAAGTTTTCGTTTAGAGCGCGGTAAAGCTGTTTATTACGCACATACAATGTAAGTAAATTAAGGTCTAGCGAGAGCTGCGAGTGATAAAATCAACTTAATTAATTCCCAAATAATTGGATTACATACACTGTTACATGAGAAACATTAGTTACCCAACTGTATCTATAACCTAACTGAATTTCCATTAAGGGTTATACTGATAACTAAATAGAATATTACATGAAAACTTTGATACTTACTATTAGTAAAATTATTGTGTCAAATTTATCCAACTGTAGGAAAATGGCATTTATTTTACTTTATTCACCGCGACAAAGGTTTTCTGTTTGCAGCTTGTGTGTTATTTATTGAACACTAGCGAAAGCCTCGACTTTGCATGAAATCCTCCATATTATTTTATCTAAATGATGATGAAAACCACATAAAAATCCTTTAAATTGTTTAGAAGAATAAACCGAATATTCGTACAGATAGAATAAGTAATTTTGTATTATGCTTTTTATAGATAGATTTATTTGTTACCATTTTTAATGGGTTAAGATAAAAATAAAATTGTGTTATTCTGTTATCTTGGCATTCTATATAGAACGATTTTGAAGTTGATATAAAATAACCAATGTTTCGTGCTCATTTGAAGAAGGAATATAATGCAATAACTGTGACGTTAAAAAATCGTGTTAAACTATAGCAAATTTACTTAAAAAATATAGTTTTTAAAGATTATTCCTAGTATTGCCACCCTCCTCTGCTGCACTGGGAGTGAAGAAATAGCATAGAATGCGTGCAGATGCTTATCATCCTGGCATGTCGTAAAAGTCGACTAAGGGACGGGTCCTCTCCAACATGGTGGACTATCTGTATGGGCGATGGGCTGATCACCTGTCACCATACGGTTCATCATACTATCTTAGGACTAATTAATCGAACGTGGCCACAAGTAGTCTTGTGGCTCTGCCCACCCCATTAGGGATTTCGGGCGTGATAATATGTATGTATGTATGTTGCCACCCTACGACCAGTCGTTGACTGTCATACTTGCTAAGTTTAATCAATGTCATTAGGGTCATAACACGATTAGGTTCAAAGCTGTCCCCTCCTGTTCCCGAAGGTTAAGAACCCTGAGCCCTGATTTGTATTAACTACCCATTTGTCAAAGTTAATCTTTTTAGATGCCAATGGCCAAGGGTGTCCAATCTTAAGGAACTAAAAGTCAATCAAAAGTGAACTTCTTCATTCGCTGCAGGCGTTGTTAGCCTACGTGAGAATGTAAATATCTTAAACAATGGTTATCTATTACGTCTGAAAAGGCACCCTGTATCATCACCAGTCATAAGCATAATATATGTATTTTTTTGCTATTCGAATACTATTACAAAAATTAAACGCGTCAATCATTTATATTTCTCTCTCATATCTTATTTGATATGTATTTCAATATGTATGCCACTTGAAAACACTTGAATCTCTACATCTCACCGAAATAAAATGTACCAATTCTATATAAAAACTATTCGCCTGTTTGTGTCCTTACAAATATAGAGAATATCCGTGCGAGGAACACTCGAGCAAATATGTGTACGCGGAATATGACTACATTTTTGTATCAAATACAAGTTGGATACATCTGCATGTTTCCTTGTTAACGATATCTATTCATGTTAAAGTGTTCTATATTTATGTATACATAAGTCAGTATACTGACTAGCTGCTGCCCGCGATTTCGTTCGCGTTGAATTCGGGTATAGTTATTCTCTCGGGAACTTTCAAATTTTTTGATAAAAAGCCTTCTTATTAATGCAGCTATCTCCGTTCTTAATTTTATCGAAATCCGTCCAGCCCCTGAAGGGTGAAGGAGTAACAAGCAGTACTACACACAAATAAACTTTCGCATTTACAATGTTAGTGTGATATAAGTATATTGCTTCTGAAATATGAGGTTGTTTTTCCATCGGTGTATTCACTTAAAACTTCTAAACTTTTTATCCAGCTATGATCAATCTTTACCATCGTTTAAAGAAGTTCTTGATATACAGATATGTGAGATGCCGGAGCGTGTCGCTAGTACTAGATATAGTGAGTATTTAGAAAGCGACAATAGTAGTTTATGCAACGGTTGCTTAATGATAGGCCTTAAAACACTAGTGCGGTTTTCATGAAACGAGCCGATAGGCGAGTTTCATAATAAGATCGCACATGTGTTTTAAGGCCAAATTATGTAGAGTTGCATACATAACTTTATCTACACACATATTATAAATCCTCCATGATGGGTTCAGAAACAATATTTTCTGGCAACAAGTTATTTGTTGCAATCGTGGCTGCATATTTCCGATATCCGGCGCATTTTCACATCACACACACTCCGAGAAGACTACTTACTATTCATATTTTCAACTAAAATGTAAATTACAAACAACTTTTTCTATTCAATTAATTCTACTTTCGTTCAGCAAAACACCAACATGGCGCCGATTCAATCCTCCGTCACGATCATTTTTTTTTAAATCATAGACAAACGGATAAACTCTCTATTCTTACGTCACTCGAGATCAAATATTGTCCAGGTTATATTAAAAAAACATACTGAATTGACGTTTCGTCTATCATTATGCAACCGTTGCATAAACTACTATTTCCAAATCGCTTAGGTAATTTTAAATACCTACAGGCCATGAAATCCGATCTGTTTACTTTTTGTATAATTACCTTACATATACTAATAATGCACTAAGCATAAACCTAGAGTTTATCTTTAAATTATAACGACGCAATTAACATAAATTCCTTCCAATTAAACAACTTACTTAAAACCAGTTAAAAACAAGTCAATCCTAACTAAGGTAAATCAGGCAGTGTGCAAATCTTTAGACGCAAGTTGCCCCTTAAGGCGCAGGGACGTAAAGGGGTAACGGGGTAAGGGGATGCATGTTACCCGCAGAGGGATGATTTTCCGCTCCACTGGAAACTCTTTGTACTGAGTTTATTTTAATACCTTCATTTAGCGAACCTAGTAGCTCTTTTTAACCTTTAAAACTGTGTTTTATTTACGCTGAAAACATAACATGTGTTCATAATTGTAACTTAACGGTATAGTATTTCAAAATTAACTTGCAAGTTTTGCAAGCTTTTTTAAATCATACTACCTTTTCCGGCAATTTTTTCCGCTGATAATAATAATACAGGAATGACGGTACTGATTTATTTAAACACCAAATTTACGGCCTGGGCACATTGCAGACGCGGCAGAGTGTAGCGCGACCGCAGCGTGACGCCATCTGTCGCGTTCTATTGGAAGTCGTAACAGACGTCACACAAATCACGCCGTGCTACGGTTTCAAGCCGAGCCGAGCGCGACGCTCGCGCGATATTTGAGCCCACAATGTGACCGGGTTTAGGTGACGTCGTGAAACAACGAATGTAGTTGTTCCAAACAATTGCCTAGTACTTTTCGAAATACTGTATTCGAGACTTCTATTTCTGTCACACTACAGTTGTAACAAGGTCGATAAGAAAGAGACAGGACGAACATTCTCAATATTCCCTTCTGGTGAGTGGAATATAGTGTACCCTTGACCTTTGCGTGTCGGAAAGAGCGATGAGGGATCCGTGTCTACGATAATGGGTGACTCCACAGAGTGTGGAGTTATATAAACTTCGTTCACCGTTGATATATCGACAAACCTTGTTCCGAATGTATTGATTCACAAATTTCCATTTCACGAACACCATGATCTGCTTATATTGTCACACTATCATCATCAAAACATTTAAACAGTACCGTGACTCACTTATAGACAACGCACAGCCTAAACGGGTGGTTCTAGAGCTTTGAAATTTGGAGAATTCTTTCGATGCACTAAGGAAGGATTTTTTTTAAATTTCATCCTTAAAGGGGTGAAAAGAGGTGATAATAATTGTACAGAAAATACCGCGGGCGCGGCTGGGGCGGGTCCACTAGTAATATTATAAATGCAAAAGTTTGCGAGTGGGTGTAAGTTAGTGTTTGTTACGCTTCAACGGCTTGACGGATTTGGATGAAATTTAGTATGGAGATAGCTTATACCCTGGATTAACACTTTTTTGGCCGAATCTACAAATGCTACAACATTGGATTAGAGATTAAACATTAAATGTCCCTCAACTAGTTCTCAACCTATACATAAACGTCACTTTAATTAAAAATCAATTTGAGTGGCCTTTCCGAATTTGACCATTATGTCACGAAAAATAAAATATAAAAGTTCCCGGGAGAATGACTATAACCTAAAACCCGTGCTCTCTCAATTAGCTTCAGCAGGCCCCCAGTTCTCGGCGCATTCGACATAATCTCACAATCGAGATTAAACGTCAGTGCATACAGTCATTTGACACAACTGTATGAATCTGATGTTTAATCTCGCAATCGACATTATCTCGAATGCATCGAGATTTGGGGGCCAGTACCCATCATACCATGCTATCATTTTTAATTTTGACATTTGAAAGTAAATAATAAAGTTTCATATTAATGAATATAAACATGTCACTCATTTAATACAATAATTAATTGACACTTCGGGTTCCGTCGTCTGCGGATTGAGATCCGAGTTTTACCGATGGAAACATATTATTCACTATATCTGTAAGTGTCCAGCACCCTGCACGTCTGGCACGACTTGCCCGCGAGTCGTTTGTCGCTCAGTGCGTCCCTTACATATTACACTAGTTTGACAGAGACGCACTGAGCGACAAACGACTCGCAAGCATGACGTGCTAGCCCCCCTGGTAGATTCAAGAAAGATTATAATGTTCTCCGTGGTGCTTGTGGCACGACCTCTAGCAATGGTCTGGTGGCGAAAGGGTTAATACATATGGTCCGATTCCTTGCAAATTATCACTGACACATGGGTCGTCACCTGTCTGTACGTGGAGCAAACGGAGCATTTTCCACTGACAGAGCCATTCTTATTGCTACCTGCACCATTTATAACTATAACGTACTACCCGGGTTCCTCCCGGGTAATTTGTCTTCCGGATATTCGGACTTTATGCCCGGCAAATCTCTATATAACTATATTGCGTGTTGGATTCTTATTAACCGTTTAAAATAAAATGCTCTTAAGAGGGCTATCAAAAAATCGCGTTCTGAAAGATTAGGTATATTAAACAACGGCCACGCGTCGCCCTCGTCCAATGTACAAAGAGCGCTGACGGCCATGTAAGATGTATGGCCGTCGGCTCTTTTTATATTGGGAATGATCGCTTCGCAGAACACAAGACCATCTTCGGCAGGCGCACGCGCGGCACTGACTTCGGACGGCCGACACATCGCATTATGTAGTAAATTCGGAGTTGTAATTACGTTCATTTTAAGTTTTATAATGAATTATTTTTCCAATAAAAGTATGAAATTTTAATTATTTATAAACTAACGATTATTCAGATATAAATTTTACGTAATAATATTAACGTAGTAAAGAGAAATTTACGGTTAATTCTCAGCGTTTTTAGTAGTTTTATGGTTTTGCCTTGGTTTTATTTTTTTACATATTGCATACATATTTCAAAAATCCGAGGCCGCTAGGCACTACACGACTATTCAAGACATATTATTATATTTTTTTCATTTCATTTGCTTAGTAGAGTAGTTCTATCTACGAGCTCGAAAAAGTGCCTTCGCGCAGTTTTTGAAAAACTTGCTCCGGAATTTCGGCTTTATATCAATAGATAAGAATAAATTGCAAAAATCGAGGCCGCTAGGATCAATACTAATAACCATACTCCACCATTCAGCAAGTCACATTTGTCTAAGTCTTTCAGTTTCTCATAATCAGAACGCCAAAGTTGTCCAATTATTGAAAAAATCGTAATAGGGCTCTTAATTCAAATCATGATCGGTGTATCTACCATGAGTTTATGCAAACCATTATCATTATAGAAAACTATCGCTCGATTTCTTTTACTTGTATCGGCAACCACTACCATTACCACGAATTTAAGGGACCTGTTCTCGATATTGAAATCTATCGGAAATATTGCTTGTTGCCGATACAAGTAAAAGGGACCGAGCGATAGTTTTCTATTACGAGAACGGTCTGCATAAACTCATGGCATGGTACAGCAGTATTACCGATAGATTTCGATGGCGAGAATGGTTTGCACTCTTAGTACCTGTACCTAATGGTACCTACAGGTAAAATGTTTTGAAAGATCTCAAACGTTGGTTATAATCCCGCCACAAGGTGAACTTCAACTTCTTCGTGGTGAGCGTACCAATGAAAGATCTATCGTCCTTCATGATACAAGAGTTTTCGCCGAAGGGTATCATACTTCGGCGATTCCGCGGCCTGCTCGTTGAATATAACACCGTGAAATTGCGTCACACATCGCAGAATTAATATATTAGTTTTAAATTATTTTGTTTACTTATTATGTTAGTCTTTAAGGTATTTATGTAATGGGTCTTGTCGCCTGAATTAAAAGGCAATATAAATAATTAGTGGAGAGCGTGGAAAAAAACTACCAAACAGTACAATGTAAAATGCGTCGTTCATTTGTCTAGAACAAACCAATCCCACTGGTGGTTTTTATCTTCCCACACCGCTTAACTTCCTCACACAGCACCGGTAGAAACGCAGCCTTAATCACTTTCACTGAAACGGTATACGTTTTCAAATATTTACACATAATTTTCCTTATTTAGGACAAGCTCTTTATATCGCATATTTGCTCTCTGGAATCGGTGACACAAATTGGCGTCAGTTTTAGATATGAATTATGAATTGCGGCGCTTGGGCGGGGATAATACACGGCAGATTCAGGATGTCGTTACAGCGATGCGTGGTGCGATAAGCGAACGACTTCCGAAGTCGTGTTGGTTGTATTCTAAGATGGCGGATCACAGAAGGGTACTCAAATACATTATTTAAAGGTTTAGTCATTATGCTCGTTGGTTTGGATAAGAGTCTATGTTGTTAATGTATATTGCTCTCAGGGTTTAAAGTAATCTTTCGTTCAAATCGAAGCTTTATTGGATTAAACATAAGCCCGTTGCCTGCGTATGTGTCAACATGCGATGTTATTGATGAGCTCTTCGACGAGAACGTTATAAATCTACCATAGCATTAACAACTACGTACGTACCACTCAAGGGTTTCGGCAAAAAGAACACAGGATTGAATTTATATAATTTGGTTTATTGTGAAACAATAATATGGACAAAGAAAAAGCAACCATGACAAGTAGTTATAAAACCAAAGGAAAGAGGTCGAAGATAGTGGCGATAACCAACGGAATTATTAAGTACTAGTTTGACTTACATAAATTGTTTGGTAAATACAGTTCTAACAAGCATTACCACGCAAACAGTTTTCGCTATCGAAATCTACTGGAAATACTGCTCGTTGCCGATACAAGTAAAAGGGACCGAGCGATAGTTTTCTATTACGAGAACGTTTTGCATAAACTCATGGTAATGGTACTGACATAGCTAGCTTGAAGTATAAAAACGTTGACAAAACAATTTTAACTAACGGCAAGTTGAAATTATAATTTCAATGCGATATTAATTTTACTGCTCGTATTTCAGCTTTTATAAAAACAGTTTATCAAGCAAAATAGTTGCCCGCGTCGACTGTACCACAATCAAAAATAATAAAATACTCTTATTTCAATGTGTCTTTTAATAAACATTTTAAATATACTTAAATTTTATTCGAAAACCACATTTATTATTTGTACGGCTTTTAGTTTTAAAATATGAAAGCTTTTAGTGGTTTTAATAAATAATGAGTCGCGTCTGTTTTTGTTAAGACATTAAGGCATTTTTATATTTAATTTATGAGCATTTCGCAATGAGGTGATCATAGTTCGCGTGTTATCATATCGTCGGTCGGCGTATTGAAGAAGAAAAGAAAGACACGTTCTTGAAGAGAATTCAATATCAGCGCCTATATTCCGAAACGCTAAGTGATTCTGTAGCGACTCGTGATCGAGATTTCTCATCCCATTCTTACTCATTACGCGTCGCGCGGAAGAGTGAGATGAGAAATCTCGCTCACGAGTCGCTACAGAATCATTTAGCGTTCCCGAATAGAGGCCCTGTTCTTTCTTTTATTTCACGTTTTATCATTTACATGAGCTAAAGCTTGTACCTAATATAATAAGCTTAGCACAATACAAAGATGTGCCTATCTTTTACATTGTAATTTTATACATTCCATTAGGTGGACCGTCTGTCGGTTTGCCTGTCTAGCACATTGTTTCCCTAAAAGGTCGGCAACGGACCAATGAATCCTTTGTGGTGTTAAGGTTCACCGGCAGCGGTGATCACTTCCCATCAGGTGACACGCAAGTTTGTTCCTTCCTCTTACATAAAACAAAAATCATGTACCTACTGCCGGCTATCTTTGTAACAAACTTAAATTAAATAACGTTCTCCCGTAAACAAAGGCATCATAAACATGGCTATCGGTTAAACTTTTAAATTCACTGGCAGTCTCAATCTCCGCACATAAATATTGCAATAGGGACGCTTTCGAAAGTATATTGTCGCTTTTCCAAGGAAATGCGAAACATGAGAGCCGGTTATAAAACAACGTTATTGTGAGCCATATCTCGTCTCGCCGAGTGGCAGAAATATACAAATTTGGATGCTCCAGGGTTTGACAAAGGATACAATTCTCCGAACAATTTCAAGCACGTCTAAGTTTTATTTATGACTCGAAAATATTCATACTCGTAGGATGAACAATAAAGGTCTTTAACTTAATCCGGCTTTCTTCTAACATTCTACACTTTTTTTTAGTGTTTCGATACGTAAAAGTGACTGGGGTATCTGACGATAATATTAAAAAAATTAGCAAATTGTTAATTGACGACTTTATACCTCGTAGCGTCTAACAAACACGTTCCCTTTTATCATAAGAAACCAAATAGAAAATATGTCCATTTATAAACATTGAGACCAAACGAGTAGAACCGAAGACAATTTTACATACCGTAGGGCAGTAAAGTTTCCGCACCCAATTTGGTCGAAATGGTTTCCGATTCGAATCGGAGAGGAGACAAAACGACCAAGAGTTACCACCTTCCTGATAGTAACACTTTATCAGCAAGTTTATGTTGTTGACCTTCTTCTACTGTTTGCTTATCTTTACCTTTTCCTTGCCTATCTTTCACATCAGCTGATAATAATAGCTGAGCTCCTAAATTTCTGCTATATCCGAAACTTTGTCTAGTTACAACTTTGTCTATTATTATCATCAAAAAAAGCTTAAAAGATCATACTCTAAAGAAAACTTTTTCTGCGTTAAAATTATAAATTCCCCGTAGCTGGTAAGCTGGTGACTTAATGAGTTCCAATTAGTTCCCTAAGTAGAAAAATATTAACCTGTTTCAAAAGTTCCAGGCTTAAGCTTTCGTCTCTCGACCTTCAGTCGATATTTGAGTTTCTTAAAGTATCATCTCACTTTCCACTCTGTTTCTATTTGCATAAATTTTAGCTTTACCATTCCGTCACCAACTAATCCAAAAGGTTATTTATACAAACTGCGTTTAAATGTCACTACATGAAGCATTGTCGATTCAACATTTGGAAACGAGCAATGAATGCTCGAATTTACCCGAGTTTCCGTTGAATTTACCCGACACGCGCCCGACCCGCGCACGCGTTCTGTGTGTCGTCGGCCATATAAATTCAACATAATACAACCGCGTCCAACCCACGCACAAGCTCTGTGTGCGTTGCGCTTTAATATTCGGGTGAGAATAATATACTCAACTGCTAAGTAAATGAATGCTCGCAACTTATCAGTAATTCATACATACATATTAAGAAGGCCCTCACCTCATTTGACTAAAAATTTAAATCATTTTTAGGACATTATACACGTTTTTACAATAAAATACCTAAAAACATTATAGAACAAACAGACACAATGTTCAAATGTACTGTAAAGCGAATTCTTACTTCTAGGGCATATTACACAGTAAAAGGCTACGTTTTTGGGTTAAATCGTGACCTGCACCGGCGATCCCTGAGTCTCGATGGGCGTACCTACTGTAGTATATACTAAGATTTGTAAAAAACTGTAGACATCATTGTTAACATATAATATACTGTTTTAAAAAAAAACCTCACCGAGTTTCTTGCCGGCTCTTCTCAGTAGAGATTTTTTTTTCGAACCGGTGATGGATACATGAATTCCTTGACCTTCATACGAGCTTGGAAAAGCCTTAATTGAATAAAAAGCCTTAATTGGATGATGCGTGTAACAGAACATTTGGGGGATACCTCTACCATCACTTGGACCTAGTCGTCCATGTATACCAATAAGCTGCTGCAAGGTTCACATGTCCCGTACCAACGCAATGGCTAAAACTCTTTATCCATCCCGATTAGATTACCTCGGCCCACTGCCCGCTGCAGCGACACTGTTATCAACATTCGGAGCTTCAAACGGGAAATAGTCCCTTTGTTATTGGGCACGATATAACAGTGTTACGCTGCCATTGCAATTCTGATAATGCATTCAGTAGCATTCGTCAACTGTGTACCTGAACATGCACCTATTATAATTATATGGAAAACTTCAGGTAAATTTGATTAAGCAATGTCAAGCTTTTATCTGATTCAACAGTAAACAAAATAGTATAATTTAGTAAAAGTTCCATCGCTGGGCTAATTAAATTTAAACCTGTAGATATTTCATCTCCACGGATTCGAAACTGAACGTGCAGTATCACGTGTCACGATATATCCGATAGTGACAAGTTAATGAACGAGAACGCACAAGGGCGCTAAATGTCCGGCCGTCGGATTATTTACTGCGTGCAATGCGGTGCATGTGCATTGTGCATGTGTATTGTACAGCAGTGGAGGCGACGCGCTAATTGATTCGCGATTGCACGGGGGTGACAAACTGAAAGGTGAAAATATTATTGGAACTTCAGTGCGGAAAATGCATTTTTGCTTCCTCCATCAATTAACGATTTTTCATAAATTTCAGGTCGTAAGTATTTAGTCTAACGGTTCATAAGATATAATTTCATAGAACGAGCTCATTAAAAACACTATTTCATGAATCACTAACATAAATTTGGATGATAATCAATGGTCCCAAGCTTCCCTACCGATCAGGCATGGAGGTATTGGGATCCGCAAAATTTCGAACGTTTCTCTACCTGCCTTCGTATCCTCAGTCCACAGCACTCAAAATTTAATTTCCAAAATTTTAAAACTACCTATCGATAATTTGGACATTCCCTTCTCGGCCGAAGCCGTAAATTTTTAGAGGGACTCTTGCCCTAACTCTGACCTGCCAATGATACCCCGTTCGCAAAGGCAATGGGATGAGCCGCTCTGTGTGCTGGTGCGGGATAACCTGTATGAAACGTCTACCAACCCTGCAGAGCGTGCTCGTCTCCTTGCTGGAACAAGATGGGAATCTGGCGCATGGTTGCAGGCTTTACCTTCCATAAATTTAGGTACCCTTTTGAGCAATAGTGCTTTCAGACTTGCGTTATCTCTGCGTTTGGGAGCGATCTGTGTTGTCCCTCATCAGTGCCAGTGTGGCACTAATGTCACAGGGCTCGGTCACCATGGCTTCTCCTGCATGTATGCCCCGTTTGGGGTTGAAACCCTCGGACCGTGGGGTGCGAGTGCTCACGAAATTTTCAGGGAGCTGGCAAAGCGTCTTGTCGAGTCGACGGGTGACCAGAGCGCTGGGTCATACTTGGCTCAACGCGTCAGCATTGCAATACAACGCGGCAATGCTGCCAGCCTTCTGGGCACCCTGCCACCTGGCGCTGACTTCGAACAATTATTTTATTTATCGGTTTTAATTTTAATTTAGTCATAGTTTATATATATAGGTATATTCTTTTTATTATAATTATGTTAGATTTATATTTAGATTTAATTTAGTTTATTTAAGTTATTATTGTATTGCATTATGTCAAAAATAAAACAAATTGTACTTAATTTAAAACCAATTTCATAGAAATATATCTGATTATTCCATCTTTCCAGAATAATTCGTAAAAGGCAAAATGTTATAGTCAAATTAAAACTTTCGTGAGACATTATGAATACTTGAAAAACACACGGCTTTACTCACGATTTATTGTCAGAAATGGTCCGACATGTTTCGAACTCGATTGGAGTCCTTCTTCAGGGTTTGAGTGCGGTCCCGGTCAGATCAACCCGCGCACAAAGTCGAGTGCTCGGGTTGATCTGACCGGGACGGGTTTTCGGATTTCATATTTGTTTTTAAATGTCCAAGTGGCACTGTAATACCTAGCTGACTGACATTAATGCGGTGAGCCCCATTAGCACTCTATACATACATAGAGGGAATGTAAACATACCCAAAATGTAAAAAAAAGAACAGAAAACAGAGTAAACAAACGTAGAATAGGAACATCATGTGTTAGATAAGTGCTTCAAGCGCCGGCGGAAAGAAGAATGGAACTGTACTTAGTTTCATATCAAACAAATTCTGGGTCAATCAATCATTCCCTCAACCATAGCGCCTCCGTAATTATATGAGGAAATCGAATTACTGATTCCTTCATATAATTCAATATTGCGTTCCTCGCCAAAATTATTGACATGGAATATCGCGTAGGCCAGGTCCGAGGTCAGCCTCTCATCGGCTGATTTTCACATTGAATTATGGACACGATTAACGAAGTAGCCGAATAATTGGACTGCAATTAATTCCATTCATAAAGTCGGCTGGAAATCCGAAATCCATGCAAATCAGGAGCGTGTAATTAGCTCCTAATTCCAGCCCTCGCTGAAATTCGCCGAAACTCCACAATTTCACGCCGCAAAATACAATAATGTAATCAAAGGGAAAAACTCCCTAACGATCTCCCAGATTATAACCTTAATGAGACAAGTCTTTCCACTTTAACTTATATTTTGCTGGAAAACTTGCAGCGAACGATGTTACCTTTTAATTTGCACAAGTAATAGTACTTTACCTTGCGAACAGAAAAGCGTTTAAAATGAACTCGGCAAACTATAGCAAATGTAATCAGCAACTTTTTAAACCTCTTCATTTCTACATACTTATTTTATTATATACAAACTAATTTTAAAGCAAACTCAAACAAACTTAAAAGTAACAAAACCCACTTCTATCGGAAGTCTAAAAACTAACCCTATGTTGCTTATTAATATACTTTTTTTGAAGTACAGAAAAGAAGAGTCGCGTTAAAATGAGCAAATACTTTCACACGACCAAGCGAACGCAGCGGAGCGTTAATTTAAAAGAACAACAATTTTAAGAGAGTCGTATTAGGGTAGCACAATTGTTGTTTCAGGATGCAGGGCTGTGATTATTGGTATAATACGCGAGCCGCCGACGAGTGCATTCTCAGTTGAATATCAAGTCCGTTTCAACGGGTGAGGGATTTAGTAACGCCATTCATTGGATTAGACTTCGAATATCATATTTGCTTTACTTGTATAAGATTAAATGACCCTGCCCATTAGACCGTATCATACCATGACCTTTTTTGGAACTACGCCCTACTACTACTATTGCCTTATTGAACTATGCCCACTGAAACGGATCGACGGCATCTTCTCTTTTTCCGTTTTTTTTTTTTATTTTAGTCCCAGTAGTTTCGGAAATAAAGGAGGGGGGAATGGTCAATTTTCGCCTATTTTCCTAAATAACTTCTAAACTATATTACTTGAAATTCAAAAGAAAATATATTTAAGATCCTCTCAATAAGCCCTTTCATTTGATATGTCACACAATGTAGGTTGCAACACTTTTTTTAATTTTCTAATTTACGCCCCGAAAGTGGCGCCCATGTTTAAAATTTATATATTTATGTCATACGTCCGCGTTGCGGTCACCGATTTACATAAGTATGCTAATTTTCAACTCAATCGGTCCAGTAGTTTCGGAGCAAATTAGCTGTGACAGACGGACAGACAGACAGACAGACACACGAGTACTATAAGGGTTTCGTTTTTTCCTTTTGAGAGATACGGAACCCTAAAAAGTCCAACAAATTCCGTTTTGTAAGTTCTGAATCTCATAGGTATATGGACACGCGGCCCCTGTCTCCTACACGTTAGCTGAGAAGCCGTCGGATAGCTAATAGCGATACAAAGTAACGCCTACCCAGCAAACTTTTAATCAATGTTGACCCAATGCTTGCCCTAATGTTGGCGCAGTGTGCCAACACCGTCCAACTCACTAAGCCTTACCAGTTACTTTTCTAATTTGAGTAGACTGATTTTTTTCTTTTGTATTCGTTCGCAATAGATGGAATTGTTTATGTATAACTGTGTACTTTTCATTTAACAATATGCATGCAAATTAAGCATCTACCCGCGCTTTAAGTAAGATTTTCTGTAGTTTTTCCATAGTGATAAATGTTATTCTATTGAATTCGGTTTAGTGAATTATTTAGCTACGTAAAATTTATAAATATTATGTCATTGGCATCATCAACTTTATACGTCACAGGACTCTATTCATAATCAAAAGGACTTGGCAGTAGTCTCCACGTGAGCTTAGAGAGTATCGGTGACTTAAAAAGTTATGTAATGCGCCATAATCATCAATGAAATATCAAAACTTAGACGAATTCGTATTTAGCAGATGTCACCCTTAGAAGCGCTGGTAGATTCAGAAATTTGAAAGAGCCCGTGTCACATCCATTTTTTTTATTTTTTAAATTCCCTTTAGTATATTCAATTTAAATGAACACAGCGAAACGTGAACAACGTAGAGGATCTCGGTAAAAATTGAAAACAATAAATAACTTCGCGAGTGGATTTAGCATTCAGAGCGCGCTGGCGCTGTCCGCCGCGCGCCGGACAAACTTCTGAAGCCCTTTAGCTGCCTGCGGCAAAGCGTGAAAAGAGAGTTATGGATGTGTTATTTGTATTTGTAAGTGGTTTTGTGTAATTTTAATGTTTACTATAGTTTCCGCCACCTGCCTTTGTATCTATTATGCCATCTCTTTGGTTGGTTTGGTTGTCTGGAAGAGATCGCTACTTAGCGATAAGACTGCCTATTGTCTAACCTGCTTCTTATTTATTTGACTTTTTCCAATATGTTTTATGTGGTGTTCAATAAAGATTATTTGTATTGCATTGTATTTGAAATTGTGTGTAAGGATGATACGTATTCTCTTTTAACAGTTGAACTAATTTCGAAACAGTTTTATTAATTCTTGATGTCACAATTGAATGAGCAATTAGTCAAAAGACATAAATTGCTCAATCAATTTTAAACAATTTAGAGTGAGCTTCAGACCCTATATTACGACAAAACCTCAAAAAATAGAAGTATGGTCTGAGTAAAGCGGGAATAGCAAATTATTTTTGTATTATTATTCGCAAGAGCTATGATCATAATCATTATAATGATAATCCTGCTATGAGCCCACTATTGGGCTCAGGCTGCCTTGCTTAATGTATATAATAAAATCAGACACTGTTGGCATTTATTGCCAGATCGATACTTCGAAGATTTTGGGAACTTCAGTCACTAGTGTACAAAACAGACTTCACGCCTCCCAGATATAGGATTGACGCGCCCTTGGGAAATCTGGCAATAAATCAATAATAGGCGGTCATCAAATTAGCCACGCTTGGGGACATAAAAACCTGTACAAGACGTAATTAATGGCACGCCCTTTGATGGGAACATTTAAATCCCTGAGGGTAGAAAACGATTGATTTCCGCGTTTCCGCTTAGCAACTTGACGATCAGGGTTTGAAAGGTTCGGTCTAAGTGGTTGGGGATTGCGGTGAATTTCGGCGGAATTTGGCATTATCCTAATGAATATGAAAACTTTCAGAGGTGAGTGAATGTTTAGGCAGTACAGCTAGTGGACATTGTTCTCCTTCGTTTTATTGAAGGAGTTGCGGCGTGCTAGGCCGTGGCGGGCGCTTATCATTATCATTATCATGTTTCGACTGTAAGCTTATCGCGTTAGCTTCATTGATCAATCCTCAAGATCTGAGACAGGCTACTGCTCGTGCACGTCCACTGCTGGACAGAATCCAAGCTATGTGTTGTCAGTAGACAACCTGTCAACTACAACCTGTCTTAACAGTAGGTATAATTATGTAGATAGAATCCATAACATTTTTTATTTTCTATTTCTAAACTTCTTTATAATGTATTGTCGCTTATTTTTTTAAATCATAGATTATGTGCAACATGTACCTAATTATCAAAAACATTGTTATGAAATTGAACCTAAATAGGCACATCAACAGCTTACACATTAAAGCAATAAAACAGAAGCTAAAGAAATCATACTATTAAGCGAGCGATACTACAAAAGCGGGAATTAACCTTTGAAAAGAATCTCTTATTCTAAAATTTGTATTTATTATTTTGTTAAAATAATAGTAGTCTTCCGCTTGATTGATTACTTTGATGTTGTCATCTTCCACGACTATAATACTAGATTAAATAACGAATAGAATGCATCAAAGCCTCTCATTATTGCTGGCCTGTTATTAACACAAATTGGTACACCGCGGTGTATAAAAAATCTTATGGATTCTATCTACATAACTATACCTACTGTTAAGACAGGTTGTAGGTGCCAGGTTGTCTACTGGGAACACATAGCTTGGATTCTGCCCAGCAGTGGACGTGCACGAGCAGCAGCCTGTCTCAGATCTTGAGGATTGATCAATGAAGCTAACGCGATAAGCTTACAGTCGAAACATGATAATGATATTGATAAGCGCCCCGCCACGGCCTAGCACGGGTGTGTGTCACGACAACCTTTCCCTTTAAATAATCTAAATCATTGTGAAAACTGCATCAAAATCCAGTGATTTAGAAGTTTTAAGAAACGTTCGTTAACGACGCGGTTAGCCTGGTTGGTAGTGAGCCTGCCTCCAAAGCTAGCGGTCCCCGGTTCGATCCCCGGTAATGGCAAATATTTGAGTGATGAACATGAATGTGTTTGTTCCCGAGTCTTTATTTATATAAGTATGTATATTGTCGTCTAATAGATACCCATAACACAAGCCTTTACTTACTACTTTCGGACTAGATCGATTTGGGTGTGATTATTTATTTAAGAAAATACATTGTAGGAAAGATTAAGAGAATCTGTTTTGTTCTACTTTTTAGAGATAGAGAAAAAGTATATCTTCTTATATGCAAACAGCGATGACGTTAAGTTCTGAAGAATGGGTCATTAATCGCGGTTCCGAGGCTCGTTATTATTGCAGCCTTTGGGTTTGGTTTATTATTCAAGGCCGCCATTGTGCCAAACGCCTTCAACAATAACAGCCTTTCAGAGCACACGAGTTTTTGCAGCGAGATCATGAACAGGAGCAACCTATTTTGTTGTTTGTTACATAATTGATCATTGAATCAGCACGTTTGTTTACATTTTTAATCTTTGTTACGTTTAAGTGAATAATTAAGCATAGCTTTGTGTGATTTAACTAATATTATATATGCACCTATATGAAGGAAATACCTACGAATGTACCGACTTAGTAATTATTATAAACACTTTGAGGTGTAATTGTTACAATAAAATATCACGTAGCGCAATTTATGTGAATGTCAGACTACACTTATTCGGCCTCTCGCAGTTCAAGTGTCTCGGCATTTTTACTCATGAAAACAACTAATGCAATTAGTCACGGGGTGATTATCCGTTTCTACATACATAGATATAGACGGTTCAGCATACTTCATAATATCAGCGGTTTGTCAATACTGACACAGTATTTTAACAGCAAATATTAGCCAGTCGCGTAATTACCTGGCAATTATCATCCGTATGACTCATTGTTTACGTACTTATCACGTCAACCTTGACAGTAATCAATGTTATCATTGAACGAAGAACATGTTAGTGTTATTGCGAGACTTACCGTGCGAAGACGTGGGGTTAGGCTGGAGCGAGCGCGAGGTTATACGTAACGAAAGAGCACGTGTACTGCGCTCCGCGGCCGGGCGCCTACTGGCTGCGTCGATCGATAGGTCGGCCATTGCTGCGTTGCGTTCCGTTTCAGGCATGCGTTCATGATTTACTTCTCTAATTCAGCACAATAAAAAGATTCCTCTTTCCAACCATCCATTCTTATTTTTTGTTTTAAATCCGCATAAAGGAACGTTTGCCTAGTCTGTCAGTTTCTGTTCCTAATTTGAATTACAAAATGGAAACTCTATTAGCAAGGCAATTCAGCATGTTCAGCCAGTCCTCGAAATAATTTAAGCCCATACTGGTACATACGAGAGCGATGTCATTCTCATGTCAAAATGCTATCGTTCGATGGACCAATAGATGGATCATATAAACGAGATCTTAGTAGACAATAGTTTTTCTAATTTCATGCGAACAAATTCGGAACCCTTCCAGACATGTTCCTGTGGGTATAGCTTCAAATGACGCGTTATTTATAAGCAGTGTTTTAATTAATAGCTCTTTGGTATTATTTGTTCATGCAATTGTAACTTACTACTATTATGCCAGTGGCTGTGACACTTGATCGTGTTTCCAACCATCGTGCTGTTTGTTCTAATTGCTTTAAAATTCTGAAAGTACCACGTCGGACTATGAGGGTAATGAGTTTATTCTTTCAGTAAAATTACATCTGGTGAGCAGAAACACCGCAAGTCTCTGCTCACCTCGGGACAGACCTCTGGAGAATCCCTCATAGCACAATAGGTATTCTAATAAGAGCCAAGGAATTCTTCTCGACCTTTGTTGACTACAATACCTAAATACCGCACAAAGGTATTGTGCGGTTAGGGTAACATATCCATCCGTTTTTATATTATTGCTTCTACTATGCTATGTATTTTTGATGAGCGGGAATCATAACTCATCACAACGTAATCATATTATAAGTAGAACTGAAATAAAGAAAAAGGTGCCCAAGAAATATTGCAACATATGTACGGTACCAGTTACTAACGTAACAAGGTCATTAATCGTCTAGTATAGAGAACGACGCCATGGTACCTAATTTTAGTACCTTTTTAGATAGATGAAAGAAGAAAGAAGAAAGAAAAGACATTTATTCACTTCACAAAGACACACAATAATAAAAATACAACAAAATAATACAGAAGAAACGTGGCATGTGTGTCATTGCGGCAGTGAATCGGTCACTGGCTCAGCATAATGCTGTGGTGTCAGACACCCGCAGCGCTGATTTTCAGCCAGCACCGTCTGTAGCAATCGGAGCGCTATACAAACACACTAAACACTAATAATTACACAAAACTACTTGGATAAAAAGTGTTATATATAAGAATAAATATTGTTATTGTGGCTTTTGAAAGAAAAAATAAATAAAATGCATTACACGCAAACACTTACATGAACGTACTTACTATACAATAATATACTTATTTTGTATACAGCATACAGTGAGTATATAAATCAAAAATCAAAACGAACAAAAAGTTGATTCATTTGTAAAATAGTGCTGGTTTTGGGATTAGGATTTTTGGAGCGAGATGCTTAATTAACAATCTAAAATCTGTCTTGTAAGATCCACTTTTACTTCCTGTTTCTTTTACATCGTCAGAAATTGGAAAACGAGGACAAAATACAAGACCTCTACCACAAAATTTCCATTTACGTAAGGAAATCCCCTCGAGAAACAAGTGATTTATGCTTTTAAACAATTTCAGAGGTCTATAACAGCACATACAATTTTATGTCCATCATGCTTTCCCAATAACATTTCGTCTAGTCAATTTCGAATATTCCGAGCAACCTGAGAATCCAAATTTCAAATTAAATTCATTTCATGCCTGAGGGATACATAGTTTTTCGATCAACAAAATTCTTGCTAGATTTTCTCCTACACGGTATGGCTTTAAGGTTAAGATTCGGTTACGCCAGCCGCGCGGTTACGGAGCAAGTGTTCATCGATCTAACGGTGCCGGGACAACCGATCCTGAGTCCTATTGTGTTAGTTCCACTGTTTGACATTTCCCAGACTAAACGGTACAAATGTTTCGCTGTAATATAGTTGATGGCATAAGTTTGGCACTGAGTTGGAATTTCACTAGGTATTGAAAAGTTTGTAGCATAATTGGTGAGTACCTATTCGCTATTGAACTTTGAATTAAAGGTTTTTCGGTGCGAATAATCAAAGTATGGCATTCACTAGAAACAGAGATATTGGTTATTCGATTTTTGAGTGTAAAGTTAGCTGTTAGATGTGTATACATTTATTCGGGTGCAGGAATCTGTTAGACACGGGTAATGCAGGACCCGTCATTGTGGCGATCTTCGGGGAGGGTTATGTCCAGCAGTGGACGTCTTTCAGTTGAAATGATGATGTACAATTATTGCGAATGAAACAAGACAGAACGAGATTTTATAAGACAACTATAAAAGTCCGTGTGATTCAAGAAATCAAAAAACTTTCTTTTTTAGTTAACGTTTTTTAAGCTGATACCTACTACATTTGGTGAATTTATCAAAATCCATTGACAAGCTTATATATTTTCATGAGTCACACAGGATTCTAATATTTCTATCATCCAACATTTCTCGCCACGCAAACTGTTCTACATAGCAATTGAAACTTTTATTTACCAAAAGGATTCACCTTCTAAGCCGAGCACGGCGTAATGGCTGTTCCGTTGCACCGCTGAAGGCATATCACTTCATGGAACGACTGCATACACAAGTAGGAAACTTCTTTTCCCACCGGCCGAAGTGCATATTTGTAATGTTCAACGTTATTGGCAAAGTTCGTGGACGCAGTTTTGTGTACCTGGTGTAACTACTGCTTATAGAAATTTTTAAGTTGATAATTGAAGGCCTCAGTTTACCAATTTTAGAAGCTGTTATTTTTATACTAAACAGTATTTCCGTTTGATTATTTACAGATACCGGACATTTACCGGTAATGTCATACAAAAATTAAACCATTCGTATAATGAATGAGAATAGACAAATGAACCGTTATTTTTTTCTAGCTCACTCCTCGTCTTCGTGACACATTTCTGGTCGAAGTCAAACAAACTAAAATATGACTAATTACAAGAAAACAAAGATGCGTAGTTTATGAGTTCAGACATGGCAGACAGATGCGAAGCTATTAGCTAATTAACTGTTATTGGTATTTTATTCCCTATCGACAAACTTGACTTGTCTTCCTGTCCTTTCTTGCCCATCCTTTGAACTAATAAATAAATACCTAATAGATACATTTTATCCCCTTGTCATGTAAGACCCGCTCAAAAAATATAAAATGTCCACAGACAGAGTCTTATACTAAAACTAACCAAAACCCAAGTCAAACCCAATTGCAGGTAACCTGGACACAATCAGATAATATTACCCTAAAGCCGAGAACAGGGATCGTATTATGAGCTCTTAATTCCAGGCAGTTTCGCCGTATACTGAACTGCCTGGAAAATTCGTATTATTGGGGCGCTAGAACCGGCCTCTTTAGCGCGCTCATAATACTAATTTTCCAGGCAGTTTAGTTTACGGAGGAAACTGTCTGGAATTAAGCGCTCATAATACGACCCCAGGGGCTTGAAAGTAAGATACTTTCAACATGCTGTTTCTTTCAAAGACGCTGAATAGATACATACATTATTATCCTCAATCTCTCAGGCAATGGATCTTCAGGCATACTTAGTGAGGAAGTTCCAGAGCTGGCGCCCCCCTCCGCCGACAGTAGAGGGCCGCACTAAGAGAGACGTGACCTTGCGCTGGGAGCCACAGCCATTCGCCTTTCTGCAGCAAGACCTGATGTTCTGGGTGCAGAAGAAAGAGAAGCTACCGTCGTGGGTGATGGTTTATAGGTAGCGCATTAAGTAACAGTAGCTAAGATATCTATGATAACCTAGGTCCTGGTATGGCTTATCTAGACACAAGGCAGTGTGTCAAGCCAAGCAAAGGGTGACGCACGAGCCCACTGTATAATTACACGAACCATCTCAAAATCTATTTAATAAGATGAACAACGTTGTTAGCTTGATTTAAAGGAATTTAGGAGTTTATCAGATTCCTTGCGACTGCAATGCAACCTTACAAGTTTTCATTTTCAATTAATTGCATGTATAGCATAACAGTACTTCACTGTGAAAAGTTAAACTCCTTTTAAATCAAGTGGAAAAACGTTGTACATTCCTGCAGCTATGCCATAAAGAACCTCCATAGAACTTGGCACAATTTTAATCATCAAATCAAATTGTCAAATCCTGTACTTCATTTGTGCCGAACTTAGCCCCTTTTTCATATTTATGCTTTGGTGGGATAAATATAGCATAATAACGAATAATTCTAAATAATCAACGTTTTAATATAACTGCGCATAATTTAAATGCCGTATTCTCGGTAACATGTATTTCATTTCGATTTCTTTTATTCGCTTGAGGAGTTACTTTACAAAACTATTTTTTTACAGTGGAGGAAAGACCACAAAGACTATAGACAACTTAGCACCACGACACCCACACGTATTTCGACTGAAGGTTATTTTAAAAGCCACTGCAGTAAAGACTTTAGCTGAAAAGGCTGAACAATATTTTGGCGATAAGAAAACCGTTTTTGAACAGTTAGAAGATTATAGAGAGTTTGAAGAAGAAACCGAAGAGAATAAGTCAGAAAAATGTAAAGACAAAAAAGTATTTGATAAGGACTTGAAAGAATCAAATCAGGCAAGTGATAATAAATATCCTGCTGGTAAAAGTGACAGCATTACAGCTAAGGAAGAAGCTCTTTATAGCGGAATGGTAAATGGTGCCGAGAGTGGAGACACTAAAGCTCGGATCATGTGAGTAGGATAGGATCTTTAATATTCATAATTAATATAAGAACTAATTTCAGGACAGCAGGCGTTATTTGATTGGTTGTATTTCTTGTTAAGTATTTACTAATCTGTAAACGACCTTAAGCAGTTATGTTGGACAATGATAACACTACTCACGCTACAGCAAGAACCATTTACATCGAGCAAAGCGCCATTCGGTTTTGCAACTTTATCAACTTTTGTTCATACTCTTTATCAAATTTAGCAACTTTTGCCTGATATTTGGTTATTATTCATTCATTATTAATAATTAATTTTTAGAGTCTATAATGAGAGCTATGACGGTAAGAAGTGGCTCGAGTCCCGGTGGTCTGAGGAGACAAATACGAGTACGGACACAGACGGCACCTCTGCCGTCTGCTTCTGTATGGCTGTGCGCTGCGGGTATCTTAAACAGGTACTGAATGTACGTATTCAGTATTTTTAGTAACATGTATTTATTGTTTATCAGTGCATGCCAAGGATTATTATAGATTGAGGATTGTCATTACAGGGATTGTATTACGCTTTTAAAGCACTGTTTCTTTATGGATATTTAAAATTGACTATAAATGCAGATATGTGGCAGTAACTAACGCGATTTTGGTTATTTTCTCAGGTTCAGGTCATGTTAGAAGAAAGACCAGCCCTCATTGAGATCATCAACTCCAATAACGGATTTACGCCCCTTGCAACTGCAGTCAGAAAAGGTATACTTACGCCATATTGTAAGAAATGGCGACGATTGATGAAGATTTCTTATTGAAATATCAGAAAACGCTAGCGAAGACCAGCATATTTCAAAACTTTCAGAAGATGTTACTTTACCTATGGATTTTATTTACAGCAAAAATTCAGCGTTGACACATTCATTATATAACTGCATCCACTAGCTCAGACTTTACTGCCTTCCTGGATTCACCCTTTTTTTAGCTAATCGAGTTTATCTACAGGCTGATATAAATTTCAGATTTGAATCGTGCCTGACGTGTTCATAATTTTTTCCTATTTAAACTAAATTAAATGGTAAGTAAGTTTTTATTCTTTCAGGGGACATCAACACAGTGAAGTTCTTATTAGCAGCCGGTGCGGACGTGAACGGCGCGTCGACGAGTGGCCAGTCGCCGCTGCACCTCGCCACGCTCGGTGCGCGCGCCTCCTGCGTTGAGTTGCTGCTCGATAGAGGTGCTGACTTTCAGGTTGTTCTTTATTTCTCTTTGTCTCGACAACGAAACTGACAGACAACATGGGCTGGCTTTCCAAAGGGTACACTGTGAGACCCAGACGACTTTTATAGCTTCAGTTTTAGGTTTGACCCGCCGAAACTCATCCAGGACATGACATATTTTTAAGCGCCATAAAAAAATTGTCTCGTTGTTGGGTCGAGTTAGGCAAAGTTCCAACAGCATTTTCAATGCGATTGTGAGTAGGTTCGATTGCCCAATCCTCATTCTTGGTGTTGGACGAATCAAGGGTATAGCCTATTTTTTTTATTCTATACATAAACTACAATATTTACTGCATTAGCCTAGATTATGTCAAACTAATACGCTATGTATGGTTACAGAGCGAAATAAAAATTATCTCTCGTCAAAAGGGCCTGGACCAGAAAAGCTAAAAAATTGCAATCTCTTACCTCCCGTAGGGTATCAAAGTCAAAGACAAAGGATTTAAGCCAAACGTCCCTGTCCATGACGTAGTCTTTTACTGAGTAATATGCCCTAGAAATAAGAATTCGCTTTACAGTAGATTTGAACATTGTGTCTGTTTGTTCTATTATGTTTTTAGGTATTTTATTGTAAAAACGTGTACAATTTCCTAGAAATGATTTTTTAGTTTTAGCCAGTTTATAAGTTGGTACTTTAAGCTTTCCGGTATTTCTAGTAGCCTTTGGCTTATCAACATTTGTAGGAAAATTGTATATATTTTTTCTGACATACATTATTATTTCAAATACGTATAGCGAAGGCAGGGTTAGTATTTCAATTTCCTTAAAAAATTCCCTCAGTGACTCGCGGGTGCCCATGTTATATATGGCCCTGATGGCCCTTTTTTGCAAAATAAAAATAGACTCTAAGTCAGCAGCTGATCCCCATAAAATTAAACCGTATGAAATAATACTTTTGAATTACGCGAAGTAAACCAACCTTGTATCAGCATACAACCTAGGGAACTTCAAGGCTTAAAAATATAGCCCTGTCCAGAGAATATCTCTTGTCTCTGGCCTTAAAAACCATATAGGATCCACGAAAAACAGGCGAAGAAAGAGCGTAATACTTATATAGATCAAAAAAGGATGTATAGAAAACCACTTAATATTGCCTTTTCTGGTAGTTCTGTGATTGCGACATAAATGACTAGACGTTGAAGCAAATAGTAGGATTAATGAAACATGTCCACTTCCACAACCAGCTCACACTGGCCCCAGGTTTATATCACTGTTTTCAGGCGCGGGATTTAAATGGGCTGCGAATCGAGCACTACGCCGTAGACTCTGGCTGTCCAGAGATGCTGACCCTGGTACTGCAGAAGGGAGGCGACGTTCACGTACGGGACAACAACGGGTGGACCCCACTCTTTCGGGCTGGTAGTGATTTAACAAAACTGAATATGAAAGACAAACCTCTAGGTAATTTCAACCACTGATCGAAGATGTACTTTTAGTTCCTCAGAATATTAATTACAATGATTGTACTACTTATTGAAACTAACTATATGAAAAACTATATTAAAATTCACAACTCCGATATGTCTTTGCTATTTGACCAATGGTGGCCTTAATTCAGAGTTTGCGGGATTAATACACTCGTAATCAAATGGCAATGCTTCTCCACTAATAGAAATAATAATTCGGCTCTGTCGAACCATACGTGTAAAAGAGCTTTTGTTACAATATGTAGCTTAAATTGATAATTGAATTTGGAGCCCTGTGTCACACAGTAAAGTCATTTAAAGCTTCAATTACACTAAGAATTGTAAACTTAACAAGTTTTAGGAAAGATTTCGTATTCGCGAGCCGCATGCGGGGCCACTTGAAGGTTATTATGCATTTGCTCAACCATCTGCGTCTCTGATGCGTAAAGTACGTCAAACTAGTTGAATCTTACATTGTTTCTTCGAAGAAACTTAATATACCCACCGACACCGAGTATCTAGAGCAAAGTCACCAGCGGAGACGTTTGTACCCTTATTTTAATGTTTCCGTAGTGACCCAAGGAGCCTCAACGGCACTGACCGAGCTGCTGGTGCAAGCCGGCAGCGACGTCAATGCCACCGACTACGCCGGGCTCGCGCTGCCCTCCGCCGCACGACTACTCACCAACCGACAGTACGTTAAAACTACCAACACAAACGTGTGTGACATCTTAGATTAAGGTACTTGATTAGTCGCAATAGGTTTAATAAATTTTTACGAACGCTATTAAAGCACTATTAAGAACAATAAAAACATTAAAGCTCGAATTAATAGAATATGTAGCGACATTTAATTCGTTCACCGGTCATACAATGCACGATCTCACATAAACTATAAAACGGGGGCGCGCATAGAATTTCGAATGTTTCGCAGCGAATCGACTAACGCTGGCTATTCACCAGAGATGTGCGAATATGTGTGAAGATATACGGGTTCCCAGAAAACACAATTTGTGTTCCAGCACAACACCAAATTGTAACCAATTGGAATCTTTCCCTCGCTCAGCTGCGCACATCCCTGGAGAACCGTAGGCTAAGAATGAGCTTTAAGGCGTTAGCATTTTATCAACAAGTTGCATAGTCTTAGGCTTTCCCATGTTTGGCTCCTTGGCCGATTCAGTTCCCGTCAGAATCAGATACTCGTATCATGACATAATTAGACCTGTGGTCTGGACATTTGTGCCTTTTTAGGGTTCCGTGCCTCAAAAGGAAAAAAAGGAACCCTTATAGGATCACTCGTGTGTCTGTCTGTCTGTCTGTCTGTCCGTCTGTCACAGCCAATTTGCTCCGAAAGTACTGGACCGATTGAGTTGAAATTTGGTATTCATATGTAAGTTGGTGACACGCAACACGGACGCGTGACGTAAATATATGAATTTTAAACATAAGGGCCACTTTTTGGGGGTAAACTAGAAAATTAAAAAAAAAAGTTATGCCACCTATATCGTGTGACATATCAAATGAAAGGGCTTATTGTGAGGATCTTAAATATATTTTCTTTTGAATTTTAAGTAAAATATTTTAGAAGTTATTCAGGAAAATAGGCGAAAAATTACCATTCCCACCCCCTTATTTCCGAAACTACTGGGGCTAAAATTTTGAAAAAAATATAGAAAATAGATCTTTGCCTATAAATTACAGGAAAACCTATTAGAAGTCTATGGTATTTAAGGTAACCTAGTAAATTTCAGATAATCATGTACGGAACGGAACCCTCTCCACGCGAGTTTAACTCGCACTTGTCCGGTTTTTTTTTGTATGTTGTTTACGGACCGTAGGTAAAAGGCGTCTTAGTTTGAGCCGTTAAGTGTGAGGATATATGGTGTTTCAGCGGGCGCGGGCGCGACTCGGTGCTGCGGCTCGTGGATGCACAGTACCCGCACGAACAGGCAGTTGCCAACTTCACCAGGCTCACCAAAAAGATCTCCAGTCTACACACTATACTCAAATGATTACCTGGCTACCAGATGGGTATTCCTTTTGTCATTATTTATTAAAGGAAAGGAAAGTAGAGACAAGTTTTAAGGGGCAACACGCTTAGCTTACCCGTAAAATGCCTGTCACTCTCAAATTGAAGACATCAATGTTACATGATTCCGGAAACATAGACGCCAGGAGACAGTTTTAAACCCTAGCGGTACAGAGTAGAAACGACTTGGTGCACCGCTTAGGCTAGCTCATGCAAAATACAATCAAACTGAAACTGGAGTTTTTCTTGCAAATTTTTGGTTAAAACAGCATGAACATTTCTGAAATAAACTCAAGAACTAGTACTTTTACCAAAATCATAATATCCTGATGTTTGTAAAATTTATATTTAAATAAACTGTGATTAATTATCTAGTTTGCGAGATTATTTTACATGGAAATATAACCATTCTTTTTGAAATTAACTCGCGTCTAATAATTTGCGGGGAATATTTTCAAATTATTTCACTCGAGTCAATCCGAAAAATAGTTTTCTTTCAATTAACTGTAACCATATTTTATTCCTAGTACACAGGAAGCAAAGCCCAGTCTCCGATTGTTTTTACTTTTTAATTCAAGGGCTGAGTCAATGAGCTGAGCATCAAAAACTGACAAACAAGTTCAATGTTGTCTATAAAAATTATGAAGTAAAACATGTTTTTACTAATAAAACTAATTTAATATTAAAACGTAAAAAGTATGTACAAAACATTACAACTAACGGAGTATTGAATCGCATTAGGCGTGCTGTGAGCTGGTAACAGAGTGCAGACCGGCTACATCAAGGATAAACAGAGAACAGCGCCGACGCACAAATGCATTTAATGGCAAGTCTTAACTTAATCCAATAAATAAATTAAATTAGTCCCAATATATAAAAGTCTTAGTAATGGAATAAATAGTACTAAATTCGTCGACAGCGTTGTTGCCACATTACCGACAATCTTCTTACCAACATCGAAGTCTACTTGATTTGTAGTCGAACTTATTACTAACGTTGGTGGTTGTTCCTCAACTTCTCCTCTCTCGAACTGAGTGGCTTTTGTTTCTCTTTTTCTTCTCGTCATCTTCTCTTGTACTCCATCTGCATCGTCGTACTCCTCCTGCTCATCACTAAAAAGGTCATCAACAAATTTTTTTATTGCATGGGTTTGACTTTCTTCTGCTTTTAATACTTCTACGGTTTCTTCTTTAGGTTCAGTGAATGCATTTACTAATTTTAAACGAGTTGGCGTGTCTTTATGCTGCTTGGATCCATTTTTGTTTAGTTGTTCTGCAACTTCAACTGGTATTTTTCCAGTAAAAGGTCCAAATTGAGGTGTTTTAAGAAGCAATTCCGCATTTGACGGGACTTTTGAAGAAAATGGTTTGGTTTTGGAAGGTGGTCCGGTGGGAACTGATACAAGTGTAGACGAAGACACCGTCTTTCCGTCGTACGTCGTAAAAGTTTGAGCGTCTGAAAGTTTTTGAGAATGCTCTTTGGGAAGCTTTGGATCAGGAGGCAAATAATGCGGGCTCACTCGGTCCGATTCCATTACCATATCTGGAACATCTTTGTCCATATTCTTTTGACTGAACAGACCGTTTAACTCGCTTTCTGTCTGAATATACACGGGATGCGGTCTGTCTTCTTTTGCATGGTTGCTAGGGAATATTTCTTTTGTCCTGTCGCTAGTTGGTAAATGGTGGTCAGGCGGCGACGGTATGAACATCGGTTCAAATGACTGCGTGATTTTATCACTGCTAGGATAGGCGTGGTTTGAGATGGCTTGTAGTGTCTCTTCATAGTCTTCTTCAACGTCGGTATCTTCTCTGCGGTTGGCACCGTCATCGAAGTTTGTAATGCGGTCCTCACCCGCCATCAGCGGCTCTCGGATGATTGGCTTGAACCCACTCTCGACGACAATCGAATCGGGTTTGAAACCGGTGTTGACCGCGGGTTGCAGTGGGGTGGGATCCACAGATTCACCAATGAAGTCGGAGGATTTGATGTTATTTTGCGGTGCCTGCTCTGGTTTGAGTCGCATACGTTGGGTACTCGTCGTGTGGTACTCTGGTGGGGGCGTGGGGGGTGTCCTCGTTATGAGGTGCTTCGTCGGTGTCATCTGCTGATCTAAAGGAACTGGATTTTCCATCGGCTTCCCCAGTATGATCTGCCCCGGGCGACTGATGCTTATCTGTGGCACACTGTGCTGTGCCACGATTACGTCACTTGCTGTTGGTAGAGTTATCTGGCTCTTCACCACGTGGCTAGCGATTATATCAGTTTTACCGAGACTTAATGTTTGACTTGGCTGAATGTTATTGGGAGCCGGTTTGCCAATTATAATACTCTGAACTGGACCGCTTGGTATTTTTGATAACTGCTTCAGAGGGCCCTGCTCAAAATTTGGTTTCGAGTGATGTGATGAAAGAATCGGTTTTCGCATGGGGATTCCCTGCATTGGCGGCCGATTCATGTTGGGAGGTCCGCGATTGATGGGGTATTTAGGAGTTGGTTTCTTCGGCCCATGACTGTTGTGTCCAGGCAATGGCAGAGGGTAGCCAGGGCCGTTGCCTTTATGGTGCATCGGAGGAGGCCTGCGCAGTTTGATTTCTGGAGGAGCCGGGCGCCGAAATGGCCGCATTCCCGGCAGTTTGTTAGGTCCGTTCGGTCGCAAGACTGACTGAAGCGTGAGCGGTTTATGGTTGGGCGGCAGCATATAGCTCTCGGGGATGCTACCCGGCTCAACTATGTACTCGTCGTCCTCCCTGATTGGCAGTTCTGGCAGGAACTCTCCGACGTCTTCGTGCACTTGGTACTGATGCGGCTTTTGCTGTGAGCTGTTTCGGTGCATCTGGTCCTTCAGCGAGGACTCCAGCGTCTCGACCACGTCGATCACATCCTTGATCTGCCCGCCGCTGACCGGCAATTCATACTCCGCGCCGTAGTGCTGCTTGCGGAACGCGTCCGCCTTGAGGCCGTCGTGCTTATCACTACTGAAATCGTTATAATGCGGTTTCGTGTTTATTATTTTCTCGAGTCGCTTGTGCTCCAGAAAGTTATTGTCTGGTTTGACACGGCTCTGTACCTGGTAGGACTCCTCACTCTGCAGGTCAACCGGGACGACCACCTGCTCCGCCACGCGGCTTTCCTCACCCGCGACTGCGTCGCACTCGTCTACCACGTTTATTTTCCACCCGAGATGTCGGTGGGTGAAACACTGAAACATAAAAGAGAACGTCAAAACTCTGAAGGCTATAGCATTTGAAAAGCGATTATCACCGATGTCTTATGTACATTTCGACCGAAGAAACACAGTCATGCGAAACAGAGAAGGCTTGAAAGGCTGAAACAGAAAACAGAACGAAGGTTATGTACACACAGAGAGATGAGGGAGATGAAATGATAGTGTCTTGTTGTGAGAGCTTTTACCAAGTATTATTGTCAATTCTTTTCAAGATAACAATATTGGATTTTCACAAACCTAGTCTGTTAATGGGTATTAACAATCCACCAACCATGAAATTGAATCTAATATTTATTGTCTTTTTAAAACTTAATGTAAACTTTTACCCTTCACCCCCTGATGATATGATTATTAACCTTTCGAATATATTGTACAGGCTCCCAAATGTAATTAAGTTTTGAAGATGTATGTTCTGAAATAATTATCTAATCATGAACCAGATAAGACCAAACCAGCTGCTCTAACCTGGTAGTAGACGGTATCCGGAGTATCTTTGTCCGGGGTCCAAGTAACGACGCCGGGATTGCCCTCTTCGCAGACGAGGGTGAGCGAGCGCTGGTAGGCGCCGAAGCTGGGGTACTCGTCAGCGTCAGGGCCTGCCTTGTCTGGAGTCCAGTTACACAGCCGGCCTACGCCCGTTGGAACCAGCTCGCCTGAGCGTGAACGGCGTACACCCGCGTAGATTTCCACTGCCTATAACCAATTGTATTACAATAGCTATATTGCTTATGCCTATCATGGACAACTTTTAAAGAGAGGGAGTTTGGGGTTAAAAAAGAAGCCTTAATAACATGTTAGGGTAACAGCAATAGCCGAAAAAAATAACAAGATTTAACAACGCTAATACGCTAATATTAATGTTACGTATGGATTATGGTATTAGAAACTAGTGATAAGATCTGATGGGGATTTTATTTGCATTATTTTTTATAACGATGTTAAGCTAAATTATACAATTCAACAAGGAATACATGATGCAACTATTTATAAATCGAAAATATACCTGTTTTTCCTCCTCGCTCTTGTGGAAGTATCCTCCTACAGGGTCGTCAGTGATGTAGAAGGGGTGGTAGCGCGCGGGCTGCGCGGGGTCGTTGCCGCCCTCCACCACGAACGTGTACTTGCGCCCGCGCACCACATTGACCTCGGGGATTAGCAGCCCGTTGATGTACCAGGATATGCCCCAGCCCACGTGACCTATTGCACAATAATAACGCTGAATAATTGCAAAGATACAACATGGACAAGACAGAGCGTGCTCTAACAAAAACAAGGTTCTTGTATATTTTATCACTCGTGCGCTCGGAACTCACGTCTAATAAACACCAAACTTACCAGTTATAGCGGGGTACCCCTGCTTGCCGCCAGTGGGGCCCACCTGCGCGTAGTACACGCCGTCTTGGGGCTCGTAGCACTGGATGGCGGGGATCTCCCAGGGCACTGCCTTGGGCACCGGCTTGGGCGTCGGCACTGGGTTCGGTTTTATCACTGATGTCTACAAAAGGCATTACATATTATTATTTAAATTTTACGTTCGAGTGATTTGGAGCAAGCACTCAATGGAAATTAGTGGCGAAAGTAAAGAGTGGTTGCTGTTTTTTGCCGATTCTTCTTATGCCAATTCGGTTTGGTTACTAAGGTCATAATTTAATATTTCCTGCGTGCAAAATATGTAAAATATAAACATTCAAACCAAAACATTTTTTTTTAATAGAAGAACCGGATATATTGGTGTTTGCGCCCCAAATCGGAAGTAGATTCATAGAATTCTATAAGCTTGTACCAGCCCTAATTCTAAATTGAATAAAGAAGTTCGATCAGGCCCACTAACCTTGTCCTCAGCAGGTTTCTTCTGCTCCAGGCGCGGCGGTGCGGGCGTGTCGTTGGCGTGCTCGTCTTCCTCGGGCATGGGGCAGTTCCAAACCGGAGGCCGCCCAAACTCGATGAACTTGTCGCCCTAGAATACATTGATGCTTCATATAATGGTGTGGGAGGAGGGATAAAGCAATTATTTTTAAAATAACCGTGTATTACAGTTATCTTCATCATTACTTTTTAAAGGTACGTCCTACTTCTAGACACAGGTCTCTTTTTGTTATGAGAGGGACTGGACATAGGATGTGGAGTAGTAGTAGTAGTCCCGAATAAGGCTCGACGCGGATCGGGAACTTAATTGTCATCGGCTTTTCTTCTTTAAAGGTTAGCTACATTGTGTTTATTATATTGCCCAAAATTTCTTACGATGGAATTTCCCATCTGCGACAGCTCATAACTTCAAAAATGATTAACTTCAAAGTCAAAGTCAAAGTCAAATATTTATTGCACTTCATGTTGTATATAAAAGATCTTAAATATAATGTATAGCTCCAACATGAACCCTGTGAGGGCACAGCAAATTAAAAACTTCTGTACGAACTTTCCTGCCCTTTTTTTTGCTTAGGGGATGTATTTTCAAAAATCCTGGTCTTGTTCTCACTTACGTTATATGTATAAGGAACTACTATGCAAAATTTCATGCGTCTCAATCCACCGGTATAGGCTGTGCCTGTCTGTCAGGCAGTGTTTAGTAGTTCACTAATCGCTAAAGGCTTACAGTTAAGGTCAATATATAATTTACCAATCCTAAATATTATTATTAAACGAGGGAATAATTGGGACCAATTCGAGAGTATGTTTGCTAAATTTAAATGAGACTAGACTTGAAATAAGAAACGTCAAATTCGATTTTCATAGTTTTTTGCTATCTATGCTATATATGCAATAGAATTCGACACCGTTTCGAATTGGACTCACTTTAATAATGTTTAAATTTGAAGGATTTAACAAAGCACTTTGCTTTATCATTCTAGCGAAAAAGCTGGGGAAAAAAACTATCTGAAATAACAATTTTAGCAACGCAAAAACTATATATCTGTCAGATAGACTGATGATCTGGCTAAGATCGCTTGAAGCCGGTGGGCACAGAAGGCGAACTCTGTTCTTTGTGAAAGTCTTTAAGGACTATTTTCAGAAGTGGAAGTCCCTAAGTTTAAATGTTGTTGATGTCTCACTTAAGACATGTTATACTAACCTTGGTAAAGTGGTGATGGTAAGACACCTCGTTCCTCGAGTTGAGGGGCCCCACGGCCCAGATGACGGGCTGGCTGGCGTTGATGAGCACCGGCAGGTCAAGCTCGTCTGCGGCGCGCAGGCTGCGCTGGTACGTCACGATGCTGTAGCCATTGACAAGCGCGGCGTTCAGCAGCCGGTTAGAGTTCGTGCTCTCCTATGGACATGGAGAAAAGTTGTCCAAGAACGAAATAAAGACGTAGCGAAGTCTTAAGTCAAAACTTATGGTTAATCATAAAGAGTCTCACTTCGATTAAACATGATCGATGTTTACTTCGAATTACTTAGTGTTGAAGGTAATTCAGTGTGGTAGACTGTTTTACTTAATCCTTAATATCGAATTTGGTGCATGTTAGCCATTTTTTTGCTATTTGATACGTAAGTAAGTACTTAGTATTAGTAAGGCATTAATTCCACCTTTTATATTTCGTAAAATCTTATACTGACAAACGCACGAAACTGTTTTAGAATGCATTTTAACTATTCCGGCGCAGAGAAGATCCAACTCGTGAAGGTCGTAAATATTTCATCTTTGCGGTTGGATGTTACTCTAAATTATTATGGAGGTAATTACCGGAGCGCTGTCGAATAGTTTTGGATTGGCCCCTGGCCAGAAAGGCTACTCCCAAATTGGGAATTTTAGTTTGCGTTGCTTTGTCCCTTGCTCTCGCTTATTTTGATATACTTAAAGGCGAGAGAGATGTTATGGCTAACAAAACTGAGCTTTGCTGAATTAAGGAGCGTATGTGAATTAAATATGGTAAAATTCTAACCTAATTATAAAATAAAAATATGATCTAAAAATGTTCACTGCGAACTGTATCCACATTATATTATAATTTACACATTATTTTTGTGTCTATTTTCTCTTTTGCGCTTCGGACTTTAAATATTTGTGAGAAATACATTTTGACAGCCATGTGCGTCTCACCGCAGGACTTGGGCCTTCATCACATAATGACTGGGAAATATGGTGAGCATTATATTTCTGGCAATTCCTCCCGAAATGAAATTCCAGATGGTATCAAAAGCGTCTGAACAGAACAAAATATCTCAAAAATTGTAAATCCACTGTCACCTTGAGTGAAGTTCATTTATTGTAGGTACACTATACTGTACATTATGTATCTGTTACACACGATGACGTAGATAATCCGAGTTGATCCCCTTCACATCGAGAGCTAGATTCGTGTGTGAAAAACACTGTGTTTTCGAGCGCCTCGATAAGTTGAATTCATTAATGGGTAATTAAAAGCCTTACAGAAGTCTTATTCTATAAATAAGTAAGACGACAACTGGAAATAACTATTTGTATGATAAGTCGTCGTCAATATTCTATATACGTCCCACAGGCCACTCCCCATTATAAAATAAGTGTAAAGCCTTGTGACTTATTCTAAATATATTATATCGACAAAATAGTAGTCAAGGAGGTAGGCAAGACCTTGTCTTTAAAGATATTCTTTATAACGGAGTGACCTGGACGACGTCGATTAAGAGCATAAGCCGGCATTCTGCGCGCTCTGCGGCGGCCTCGATCTTTAACGAGTTGGCAGCTATCTGAATTTTAATTCGCTTTAAATATTATAATTTTGCTCTTAATATTTTTTTGATTGCCATCCAAAATTTTAATGTCTCATTGCAACAGCAAAGTAAAAAAAAGCATTAATTTCACACAACACAAACAATACCGAAACGACTTAGTTTATAATCACCCCAAAGCGATTGTTAGCCCCTTGTTTTATTAGTGCATGGCTCCCATCTCACTATTAGTTGTAGTCGCAGCGTCGGCAATGTCGGACAAGAGGTACCAATTACAGGAAGCTATTAATCTCTGAATATTCATGAACCGGCACAAATGCAGCCGCATCCCGCTTGGATGTTGTACAAATATCTGCTCACGTTGAGGACTCCTCGCCGAATATGATAAATGTGTTTCTGAACAAAGGAGCAATAATTTCTTTAAGTCGTAAAAAAGCATAATGTTCGACGCTGAAGCAACATCAGTTATTGTCTTACTTCATTTTATATCAAGTATCAAACTTGATTAACTTCTGTACGAGTGATATTGAGAGCCATACTATAACAATTACTATACTTTATTTATTATTATTATACTTTATTATTATTATACTTTATTTTGCAAAAACCCCTTTTCACAGTGGTGCGACTGACTACAAATTTTCAGGGCCTCTATTCGGGAACTTCCAAGCGATATTGTAGCGACGCGCTAGCGAGATTCTGATCCCACTCTTCCACACGATGCGTAACGCGTAAGAGTGGGATGCGAATCTCGCTAGCGAGCCGCAACAATGTCGCTTGGACGTTCCCGAATAGAGGCGCAGGTTACAGGTTCAATTTCCGTCCGATAACTGATCTAATCCGGTCGCTTGTGTATCCTTTACGTTTTCCTCGGACCCAAGATCCTAATATCCTAGTTAGATATGACGCTATGCACTTACCACGAGCCTTTCATCGGGACAGGAGCCTCTCACGCCAGCACACTGGCTCTTGGCGTCCAGGTAGTAATCCACAGCGAACCCTTTGAGGGTGCTCTTGTCCACCCAGGCAACGGACACGTCTCCGCCTACCATTTGCGAGTGGTGGGGGTCACCGGAGATGCCAAACGACATGTACTCGCCGTCCTCTGAACACAAAAAGTATCATTACATAACTATGTAAAAGTGCACAGTCGTACAAAAATATAACATTCACAATTCATGATATTTATTTCGCGATTAGAAAGAGCAGACGGGTTCTTTCTAAAAGCGCTTCGAAAGTTGACGTCTGCGAAGAAGAAGCGTATAGTCTCCAAAATAGATTAACATAGGTCTCCCAAATATACTTCCACTGTTTGCTTATTACTTATTACAATTGGATAATACACAAAATATGCTTTTCCCATGCCTAAACGTTAACGGTAAACGGCGATTTAATATATTATTTTCTTCATACAGGTCGAAACTATGTCTGATGCCCTTCATGCGGATAATGATAAAACCAAAAAATCAAGCATCTAGTTCTTAATTTTCGGTGACAGAAGGGACGATTTTGAAAATGTATGTTTAATCTAAGCTGATATGTTTGATAAACCTTTGACATTCTACTAAACTTAACAACAACAATGTAGATTTGTCAAAACTATTTACATAACAATTACTTAAATTTCATTCCTTAGATGTAATGTACCTATCTGTATAACCCTGTTACATTATATGTTTGATACCGAACTGGGTCCTGTAACACAGGTATTCTTAGCATAGGACCCAGAGTAGTGATGTCTCCAGTTGTTGTTTCATTTATGCAATACATTTTTGAATTTATTTCATTCTTGTTTTTCATTAAACTCGCGACTATTAATAGCATCGTCTTTGCTAACTTAATCTACTCTCCTCGTCATATCATAACATAGTGTTAAGAACGATGTCATTCAATAACAATAACAATAATATTGAGTTGATCGTCATAATGGCGATAATCATCATTGTCATCTTCATGACAATCAACATACTTCCCTGTCATGCTATGTTCTGATCAATCATTGCCAAGTATGTTGGTTTTGATACCCATGCTTGACATTCTACCATTCTATTTTTTTATAAATATGTTACATACAAAACCAGTCATAGCAGCGAAACGTGAATTAAATAATCAAGCGTATGTCAAGTAAAAGAAATCTGATGAAGTCCATACATTGGATAAAGAAGGTGTCAAACCTTGCCAGTGCCGAACCCACAGCTTACTCACCCAGCTTCGCGACCAGTTGCAGCACGATGCTGTCGCCGGCCACCGCCCAGCGCACTTCGAATGCCAGTTCGTCGTACAACACCTCGCAGTTCAGCTTCGACTGCAAACAACATCACATTTACTTAAGATTTAGAGACATATAAACACAGAACTTATGGACCAAGTAAATTCACTAATCACTCCCAATTGTGCCGTATCATCCGCGTTAGAATACGATACAAGTATACCGCACCGCACATGAAACAAGAAGGAACATTACATTCTTCTATCTATCTATCTTCTTAACGTAACACGTACCGGGCGGGTCGCTGTAAGATATAAGTAATAAGATGAACGGTTAACTCCATCAAAGAAAACTTAGTTTTTCCGTGAAAAGTGTTAAGGTATTTGTGGAATTAAAATAGCGTCAAACTAGTCCAGGGGCAAACAAGTATATGCCTGGTAAAATGCGGCAACATCATGTTTGACTTCGACGAAATATTGCCGAAAGGAAGAAATTACAAACAATATGTGGCAAAAACAAACTGAAAGTTTCGGGTCGACTGCGTATACTCGCTAGGTACTCGTGTTACGTAGCATAATGACGGGAGATATTCCCAAGGCTTCGTCCTCGTCGGAACCAAACCCATGGTTGGCTATAAAGTGCGACTAATCTGCATTCTCGCAATCACATTAATATTATAAATGCGAAAGTTTGTGTGTGTGCGTGAGTTTGTTAGTATGTCAGTTACTCCTTCAACCTTCAACAGCTGGACGGATTCGGATGAATTTTGGAATGGAGATAGCTTGTACCTTGGATTAAAACATAGGCCACTTTTTACCCTGGAAATTTAAGGTGTTCCTGAGGGTGAATAACTGAATTCCACGTGAACGATATCGCAAGCAGAATCTAGTTATTTTAATAATAATCAAATAAGGGATCAAAATATAATCAATCCTATGCAGAATGTTCCAGGAAATAGTGTCAAGTGGAAGTCTAGAGGTAGAACACCTCAAGGGGTATCAGATTCACCCCATGTTGTATGTTCTACGATTTTTAGTAGTTTAGGAATTCAAATTCCATACAGTGCGAGAAGATGAAATGCGGTTGAGACATTGGACAGCAATAAAAAAAATTACATAACTTTTTAGGCGAATCTAATAACCCTTTAGGCAAAGGTGTACCCAGGATTCTGTTGAGGGAGGGAAGGCGAAGAAAAACCAAGAATATACCTAAGGTACATGCTGCACGACCAATGGAACAGTTTATGTTAAAAATGAAAAACAAATATACATCAGTGACCAACTGCATCTTCCGCTTGACACTGTTTTAGCTTGTACGTAAGTTATATTTTTAAAACTTTATATTATCTAACTGGTGTTATAAAATGTTGTATTGCAATGCATCAAAGTTAACTTTAAAGTTTCAAGTTCTTTTGTAAAAATACATCTAACTGCTAGCTCTGCTTATGTGTCTCAAATAACATAAGACGGACGGAGCTGTGGGTATAATTTTCTAGTAGATTTGCAAGGACAGGCCGATGACGCGGCAAAGGGCAATCGAGTGCGGCCCTTCGCGTAGAGCCCAACGAACAAGAAACAGCGAGTCTGATTAATAAATAACATCGCACGTAACGGAACAAACTACGATAACCTGTATCTGTGGGTATGTGAACACGCAATTACATAAAAAGGTACAAAATAAATAAATAAAATAACTGGGACAGAATTGAGAGAAATAAATGATAACTATTTATAGACGACGTAAAAAATATGTTTTTTGGGAAAACCTTGAAGTTTGATACTATATAGTATCATGTCTTCTGTTACTTTTTGGCACTGAATAATCCTTCATTCTTGCTTTCTTCTAAAATACATTTAGATTGACAATTTGACAACCTTCTTAAAGTGCCTTTAACTCTTTTGCCTTTAACTCTAGTGCTTTTTCTAGACTATGAATCAGCGTTTTTAAAATAGGTATTAAACAAGATGTAGAAACATTTACTATGTTGTAGGATGACAGCATCGCAATTTTTTCACTAACCTTTAAGATATTACGATTCAATGAAAGACAGATCTCATGTGCAATTCTGCAGTCAAAACAAAAATCTGTAAACGACCTTGTCTCGCATAAGAAACAGTTGAGAGTCCGTTGCATCATAAACAAGCAAAAGGTCAAAAAGGTATGCGATCTCCAAGAGGTCAGCGACTTGATCAAGTAAAGCCTCCATCACGTTTGAGTACATGGTCGAGTCGAGTAACGATTGATACTATTTCACTGCATCACTTGCTGGACTTGCCTCGCTCACTATCCAAACAACTCCATTAAAATGCAATTAGAGACAGCGTATCGTGACACTCGCAAATGTCAGTTAGCGATCTTATGCCATCGCAATAAAGACCAAAATCCTGCGGCCTTTCTACAAATTTGGGTCAAGGCCATTACTCATCCAACTGCGGCTACCATCAAACACATTTAGATTTGCAGCTTAATATATTGCACGTAAAGTCACTTGCAGTCTAATCGACTGTTGCACGTTTATTGCCATGTTTGACCTTCAATAACCGAATGGCAGTTTATTTTATTAACATTTATAAGATCTGATTTCCAATTTAATGTTAGCATTCTCATTATTATGGTCTTCAGCTCAATGGCTCCACAAACCATTTTCCCTTGACCATAAAAATCGTTGTATATTACTCGTGAAGGATAAAGTGATTTCGGAAGTTGGTTAGAATTTGTTCACAATCGATCGGTAAGAACAGCCCGAATAATAGAGGACCTACTGTTTTGCTTGGTTAAGAACTTTGGCAGTGCATAGAAAAGTTTATACCACAGACAACATTATATCCTATAGACTCCGCATAGCCGGGCGACGCTCACTGCTAATTATTAGAGTCAAAAAACGATAAGCGACGGGGCTACCGGTAAGCAAGGCGATACCTCATATAACCTTGAAAGCACAAATCACAGCGCTCTAAAACATCTCCACGCCCCACGCCAGTTTGGCTTGAAAAGGATTTTTTTAACTTTTTCATTTGCTAGTAAAAGTTAGGGTAAGCGGTGTCTTTAGGATGTAGGTAAATGGTCTGTGGATTCTCAGTAGCCTTGTATTCTTATCGTATGTTATTTTTTGGCACTGCTTTTGCATTTAGAGCTATCGATCGGTGTACTCTCGCTTCGTGACCCGCATTCGCTCGTGGCTTCGCCCGCGGCTACAGTTCGGCAATATGGTGGCGAATGCCTGACGGTAATGAAATGAGGGCGCCCGACCATCGCTGCGAGCATATTCTGCCACTCGCCAGATCCTACATTCACTGGGCAATTAATTTGAACTTAGTGTTTATGGACATAGGATATTCAATTGAATGTGGCAAGAGGTCGTTTTACAGCCGTACTGAACTTCTGATGTTCCTTAAGGGCACTAGTGATGTAAGTTTATATACCTACTATAGTAAATGAAACAAGACGCTAAGAATTACAACTGATTTATTATCCACCAATAGCGGGTAAACACAAATGTATCTCTACCCACAACACCTTCCCCTTAAAACTAAGGCATGCAATATTAACAAACAAAATAGACTCAAACTTATCAATATCTTCTCTAACCACCTAAAATAAAGCATTGATGTCTACACCTAATTTTTTGGCTCTATTGCGTGTAAGAGGGGGCTCCACAACCTGACCAGTACAGCTAGTACCTGCAGCAACATCTGAGGAGCTCACTCCTAAATCACCCAAAGCAGGTGGTGGACTCTGCCCCGCTGCAGGTTCGCATTTTATTAAATGTCGACGATTACGACGATACTCCATACCTCTCCGGTTTTGTACGATAAATGAGCGAGGAGTGCTGGCAGTGTTTACAATTTTACCCCTCATCTTATTTGTTGAATTGGTTTTGTCTATTATGATAACGTCATCGCCAACATTTAATTTTGACAAATTCTTACAGTGCCTATCGTAGTAAGACTTGCTTTTATTCTGTTTTTTTACCAGTTCATCATAGTATTGCGCGGGTTGGTTAACTGGTTTCAGCAAACTATGATGCACTGGCAATCTGCAATTGAGTCTTCGACCCATCAACAATTGAGCTGGAGACCCTACGGTCTCCCGCGGCGTATTTCTGTAACTTAACAAATGTAGGTAGAAGTCAGTACCGCTATCAATGGACTTCATTAAAATCTTTTTTATTGTTTGCACAGCCCTTTCACTTTTCCCATTTGACTGAGGATAGTGAGGGGAGGACGTAATGTGTTCAAATCCCCATTCGTGTGCAAATCTATGAAAATCCCTGCTAGAGAACTGAGTCCCATTATCACTAATTACTGTTGCAGGTATCCCATACCTAGCAAAATTTTCTTTCATAACAGTTATTACTGCAATCGATGTTATGTTCTTTATATTTGCCACTTCAATAAAGCCAGAGAAGTAATCGACTATTATTAAGTAGTATTGTTTTCTGTATTCAAATATATCCGTACCTACTTTATTCCATGGCAATTCAGGAATAGGTACCGGAAGCATCGGTTCTCTAGCAGGGGCGTTCTGGTATTCCTGGCAGACGGTACAGCGCTTCACATATAATTCAATATCTCGCGAGATGCCGGGCCAGAACAGCACTTCTCGGGCGCGCCTCTTGCAGCGGTCAATACCCTGATGACCATCATGTATTATGTTTAACATGTGACTTTTTAAAGTGGCTGGAATAAGCACCAAATTATTTTTAAAAATTATACCATTGGTAGTATGTAATTCATCCTTAAATGACCAGTAACATCTTAATTCTTCTAAAATATTACATTTGTGTTCTGGCCAGCCTTTGTTTATACATTTCAGTAATTGGCACATTGATTTATCTTTTGCGGTTTCATCCCTAACTTGCTTTAACTTTTGTTCTGACATTTGTAGATTACTCATTAATAAATTAACTTGCCCCATAATACATTTACTTATGGAGTCGTCATATAAGTCTGGAAGTGGCGCGCGCGATAATGTGTCAGGTATAAACATATATTTACCTGGTTTATAGCTAACTTGCAAGTCGTAACCTTGCAGACGTAACAACATTCGCTGTAAGCGCACTGGGACCGAATCCAACGGTTTTTTAAAAATACTTTCCAACGGTTTGTGGTCAGTTTCAACGTGTACATTTTTTTGACCATAAATGTATTGATGATATTTCTCACAAGCAAATACAATCGCAAGCATTTCTTTCTCGATTTGCGCATATCTAGACTGAGTGTCGGTCAGCGTGCGCGACGCGTACTCAACGGGGCGCCCGCCCTGCAGCAGCACGGCGCCCAGCGCCACGCTGCTCGCGTCCACCGACACAACTACGGGCTGCGCCGGATCGAACAGCGCCAGCACAGGAGCCTTACAAACTAAATCTTTTAACTTTACAAGCGCACTCTCATGCGCGTGGTCCCAGCACCACAATGATTCTTTTTTAAGCAGTCTGGTCAAAGGGAAAATGTGCTCAGAATAATTAGGAATGAATTTTGATAAATAATTAATTGCACCTAAAAATCGCTCTAGTGCCTTTCTATCTTGTGGCGCTGGCATGTCTCTTATTGCCTTGATTTTGGATGGATCAGGTTTCATGCCGTCTTTATTAAAAACGTGGCCCAAAAATATCACTTCCTCGACGCATAGCTTGCACTTATCTTTATTAAACTTTAAATTAATGTCCCTAGCTCTTTCCAACAAGTTACGTAATCTTAAATCATGCTCCTGTTTAGTGCGACCCCAACAAATAATGTCATCAATAAATGAATCAGTACCGTCTAAATTCTCCAATAATTGTTTTATTTGTGCATGAAACACCTCTGATGCACAATTTAATCCATAAGGCAACCTAAGGAACTGGTATCTGCCAAACGGTGTGCTAAACGTGCACAAATCCGCACTTTCATCATCTAACCGAGTAGCCCAAAAACCTGAGTTCGCATCTAGTACCGAAAAATATTTTGCACCTTGCAGTTTAGTCGCTATTTCATTTATAGTCGGCAACTGGAAGTGAGCGCGTTGCACCGCACAGTTGAGCGGTCGCGGGTCCAGACATATGCGTAGCGAGCCGTTCTTTTTAGCCGCTATTACCAACGCATTTACCCAGCGGGTAGGATGATCAACCTTTCTAATGACGCCCAACTCGATCATTCTATTAAATTCTGCTAATAATTTATCACGAAGACCTATTGGAACTTTTCGCGTAGCGCTAATCACCGGTTGTACCGAATCGTCAACGACTATGTGATACCTGCCGGGCAGGCAGCCCAGGCCTTCGAATAAGTCACTATAATCTGCCACATTTACGGTATGCACTCGTTGAATCAACCCTAACTCGCTACAACTATTCCGTCCCAATACACTTTCACAACTTATATCAGCTATTGCAAATTTTAAAATGTAATTTTGTTCTTTATAAAACCATTTCATAAATGATACACCTTTTATAGGAATATTATCACCGCTGTAAGATTGTAATTTCATATTTGGTTTATGAACTATCAAATCGGGGTTATAACCTAAAAATAAATAACGCTCAAATGACAATACATTTATATCAGCTCCCGTATCAAGTTTAAACTTCTCGTTGCCACACTCACCTCTTAATGTCTCATACCAATCGTCCGACGACACGGAGTTCACACTCGTTATGTCCGAGATCATCGGAATAAAAAATGACTCGCACTCAGTATTATCGGTATTTTCATTACACAGAGCAATGTCATACATCTTCTTTTTCATCGTGTTGTTGTTGCACATCCGAGCAAAATGACCGTAACCTTGACACACAAAACACTGTACACCGTTCGCCGGACACTGGCCGGGTTCGCAGGCCTGCCCGCAGCCCGGGCACGGCGCGCGCTCGCGGGCCGCCGGCGCCGCGCCGGACCGCGCGCCCCAGGCGCCCCGGCCGCCCGCGCCGCCGCCGCGGCTAGGCCTCCAGCGCCTGCCGCCTCGACCGCCTCGACCGCCTCGTCCGGCGCCGCCTCCACGAAATTGCAATGCATCCACATGCGAGGGTCCCGAGCACGCCGCGTTGTTGCTTAAGGCATCTAACCTGCGGGAACCGTCTGATGACAATTCATCCGCCTGGCAAATCTTAATCGCTTTATCGAGACTCAGATCGTCTGTGCGAAGAAGGCGATCCCTCACGACTACACTTCTAATCCCACAAACTATGCGGTCACGAATTAGTTCATGTTCTAACGAGGAAAATGCACAAGTCTTACTTAATAGTTTGAGGGCCGTCACATATTGACTGATGGATTCACCTTCTTCTTGAAAGCGAGTGAAAAATTTATATCTCGCCAATGTAATATTTGGCTTCACACCGAAATATCCATCAAATTTTTTCATAAGAACGGTGACGTCATCACGCTCGGCGTCGTTTCCAAACGCAAATGTTTGAAACGCATCAAACCCCTCGGGTCCGATCAGATTAATTAGTAAGCTAGCCTGGATTGCAGCGTCCTCTTTATGCACCCCGGATGCCTTGAGGAAAAGATTAAACTGCATCTTCCAGCGGGTCCACGCGTCAGCCCGGCTGACAGGGCTCCCTTCCGTGCTGAGCTCAGGCGGCGGCCTCGCGTGTTCCATTTTAATCTCACACACTCCGTAACACTATCACTTTACTATTTTACCGTATTTCCTCTGTATGTACGCGTAAATTAATTATTTTTCACCGCTGTCACCATATAGTAAATGAAACAAGACGCTAAGAATTACAACTGATTTATTATCCACCAATAGCGGGTAAACACAAATGTATCTCTACCCACAACACCTACTGTAAGCAAAGTTCTATACATAAAGATTATACGTCACGTCATTTAGGAAAAGGTACGAAAAGAAATCAAACAAAAATTAACTTGGCAAGCTTTATTACTTGTTAAAATATAAATATACATAACTACAAACTAATATCTACATAGCACACCATAGGCCAATCACTTGATTTGTGGCTACAGGCGAAACCAGGTGCAGGAAACTACAACTGTGCTGGTTTTACGAGTATATCACAGGCAGGATCATGAGTATTTCTCCAGATGAGTATTTTTATTTACAATTTAATCAGCAAGTTTAGTCGATGACACAATTGAGAAACTAGTACCTTCTTGTAACAGCAGATTCGTCCTTCGGACTTGTTAATAAAGTCATAGTCTTAAGTAAAATAGCAAATATTCAGTTGAATTATTGCAGTCTTATGGGAACGCGTTCAGTAAAATTTATTCTATTTTATCTTAAAAAACTAATGTAATTATGTCATCGCCCAAATCCGAAAGATACTCACTCACCGAACTAATTTTATGACACCTTTGTACGCCACAGTCAGCTGTTGCTGACAGCAGAATACCGTGCCCCTGACGCACCGGCATGCCGTTTTCCGTCCAATTTGTCGGCTACAGCCGTCACTTGGCGTCCGAGGCACGCTTTCTCGCACTCAGCCGTGGCGTTGAAAAGGTTAAACACCATCACACAAATGAAATTATTTCATAAATTTACAATATTAATGAATAAGTTTGAATTATTCGAGTTCAATTAGTTTTCCAACGTTAATTGCATAGAGCCGAGACAAATTCACAGTTATTTGCACTCTCCCACGCTCAGCGCAGCGCGACGGGACAGCCAACCCACTCGCCGCAGCATTATACTGATTACGCTTTTAACTAACTAATAACATCGGTACATTAGACGACCACGTCAAAAATTAAAGAGCATATACCTCTAGCACCAGGACATCCATCCATTTTGAAGCATTTTTAGTCTAATATCTTGATTATGAGTGAGTCAGCTGTGCCGTTACGCTGCTGATATCTTAAATTAACTTATATAATAATGGTACTGGCCCAATTTCCACACCCGTTAACAAACGCAGCGCGGCAATTTTTTTAAATGAAGGCAAGTCTGTTTTGTTTAACTGGCAGAAATATTCGGCAGCCACGACGTTTAATAGTAATCCTAAACCTTCGCGCTGAATTTTAACTGGCATATAATTTATACTGACATTAGTCCGTAGTCATTTGGCATTTTAGTCTAGGCATAAGTCCATATACTTGTTTGATCGAATTGACTGGGTATGCAGCTGATCACCTTAAAAATTAATTTGGCAATGCCAAGACTGTACTACTTAATTAAATTTGAAACTTTACGAAAGTTGGACGTAATCTGACGCCTAAACAAAAACATATCTTCGTATTGTGCTCATTGCGTCCATCACCATCAATGTCCTCACATATTGTAGAACAACGGGTATGATAATTTGGCGAAAGATTTGGGAATGCAATTATTAAGTAAAATTATCATTTGATGCCGCCAAGATAACCGTACAGAAGTTGCAGAGAGAGGTGATTTGGCGCATTTAGCGTCATGTTCATGTACGAGTAGAAAGGATGCGCGCCGAGGCCGCCTGCGCAACTCGGGGCAAAAGGGCGCGGCGCGCACGCAGCCGTTTATTACCCATTTGACAAATTATGCACACGAATGACCCGGATTCCAAACATTCTGTGATTTATAAGAATTAGAATACGCCGACTTTTATCTAAACTCGTAACATGGAGATAAATTTACCACCAATATTTCCCATATATACTTTTAATTGGACCCGGGTATAGTTATTTTTAAAGATGTTACATTATCTATGGGGGGCTTTATAAACTTCAACAGTCGAACTCAAAAATATCGTCCATGTATTAATGCCAAAAGTTCCGTTGACAAACGTAAGTTACGTGGACAGGCGGTTTTAAAAAGCCCTATGTATGTCTAAGGCACTATTTCTGCAGAATTCGCGGGATCCCGAAATGAGGATAAGTGTTAACTCCACTATAGGAAACAGGGAGAATTAACGATTACTCCACCGTCAAAAGCTCAGCGCCTCTATTCGGGAACGCTAGGTGATTTTGTAGCAACTCGTGAGTGAGATTTCTCGTCCCACTCTTTCGCATTACGCGTCGTGCGGAAGAGTGGGATGAGAAATCTCGCTTCTCGCTATCTTAAACAACTTTAATACGAAAATGATGACTCAACTCCATGTTAAGTTTCGTGAATTAAATTCTGCCTCATTTTTAAGTGGCCAATCGTTTTTTTGAATAGCTGATGAAATTGACGCATATTATGTAAACTGAAGGGCACCTAGTTTCCGGGTGCAGATGTCATTGAGACGGCTTGGATTACGTCGGTTATGAGGTGATTGCACCATCTGCCGCTCACTGCGACCCGGCCCCATGTAGGTCAAGGTCAATGCTCCTCTGGATGGGGTCTACTATTGTCGTGAACCTCTGCGTGAACCGTTCGGGATGCTGTTCTGACTGTGAGAATCTTCGTTGCGCTTGGTACTGGTTTTGATTGTGGACGAACCTCTGCGTGAGTTCACCTTGGTAAGGTACGAGGTGAAACCTCTCCGGGTCTCTCAGTCTTGACGCCTCTTCATACGCCCGTTTCTGCTGATCGTACAGCCTTTGCTCATATTGCTGCTGCAACTGGATGTTTTTATGCTGTTGCTGCTGGAGATACAGCTGTTGTTGTAAACGCTCCAATTGTTGTTGGTTTCTGTGTTGCTGCTCGCGTAACTGCTCGTAGTGTGACGGCTCTTCGATGAGTTGTTCAGGCGGCGCGGCGCTGTTGGCGCGTCGCTGGAGGTGAGCGGCGTGGTCGGCGGGCTGGTCGACGAGCGCGGCGAGTGGGCCGGCGCCGAGCCGAGTCGGCCGGTAAGTCGTGGCGTCCAGCCGCGCCAAGGGCTTGCGGGGGGATGCGGGTGCGCGAGGGGTGGTTGCTGCCGAGAGCGCTTTGTTGCGGCTCTGCAACAAAACCGGTGCTCAGACAGGACCAGGAGGGGAGGCTTAGGTTAGGTTTAGATATAGGACAATCGCTTCGTACAATTTAAGTACATTTAAGATAAATAGGACAGGTGCATAATTCTTAAGAGCCATATCACTAAATCGCGTTCTGAAAGATTAGGTATATTGGACGCACGCATCACGTCGCCCTCGTCCAATGTACAAAGAGCGCGGACGGCCATATAAGATGAATGGCCGTCCGGGCTCTTTTTACATTGGGAACTATCGTTCATCTGGACAGAGGTCCGCCTTCATCAACGGCCGGCGCGGCACTGAATTCGGGCGGCCGACACATCGCATTATGTAGTAATTTGGGAGTTGTAATTACGTTTATTTTAAGTTGTATAATCAATTATATTTCCAAAAAAAGTATTACATTTTAATTATTTATAAACTAACGATTATTCTGATATAAGTTTTACGTAATAATATTAACGTAGTAAAGAGATATTTACGGTTAATTCTTAGCGTTTTTAGTAGTTTTATGGTTTTGCCTTGGATTTTTTTTCTACATATTCCATACATATTTCAAAATTCCGAGGCCGCTGTAAACTATACGACTATTCAAGAGATATTATTATATATTTTTCATTTCGTTTGCGTTGTAGAGTAGTTCAATCCATGAGCTCGAAAAAGTGCCGTCGCGCATTTTTTTAAAAACTTGCTGCGGAATTTTGGCTTTATATCAATAGATGAGAATACATTTCAAAAAGCGAGGCCGCTATGATCAATACTAATAACTATACTCCACCAGTCATCAAGTCAAATCTGTCTAAATCTTTCAGTTTCTCATAAAAAGAACGCCAAAGTTGCCCAATTATTGAAAAAATCGTAATAGGGCTCTTAAGACCCAATTCCAACCCACCCACGACCCATTCTGATGAACATTTATTTAATTTTACCAATAAATAAAACAAGCCTTAGTAAAAGTTTTGTTGATAACAAACACTTATCGTTCAGATGAGTTACATTTTTATTAAAACTCATTTGATTTTCCCAAGCTATTTACGCCACCAAATTTTTTTATACTTTCACATGCTGATTATAAATATCAAACCAATTTAAGGCACTTCTTTCGTCATAGGTATTCACTAAGAAGTATGTACTTGAACGCTACAATCGTCATCAGCGTCATGTTGCAGCCGCCCTTGCTGGCGGGATGGACGTCGAGTGGACTGCGCCCTTCATTTGTTTTGATGGGAATTGTTAAGGAATTTGTCAATCCAATGACCCTCTGAGTAGTAAGGGATTGTGCAAAGGAGGCCCGGAGGACAGAGCGTGGGTAGTGAATTTTGAAGGTACGTCAGAACGAAATTGAAAGTTCAGTCTAGCGGAGCGTCGCGTCTGTGGCAGTCGTGTTGACATACCGGTATGCATATGGGTTTTTCTATTATAGATATCCGTTGCATAATTATAGGATGAACGTAAGCCGTTACGTTCTGTTATATTTTCTATCAACTCAAGTTAGAAGCTGCTCGGATAGACGCTCGGCACGATCAGAACTATCATGGGTCTACAAATTACAAAATACGAACGTTGAATGCACATTTAAGCACAGTTTTACTCCGTTTTACGGTTCCGTACCTCAAAAGGAAAAAACGGGACCTTTTTAGGATCAATCATGTGTAAATCTGTCTGTCTGTCTGTCCGTCCATCTGTATGTCACAGTCAATTTGCTCCGAAACTACTCGACCGATTGAGTTGAAATTTGGTACACATATTCGTATTATGTATGTAATTTGGTGACCGCAACACGGAAATTTAACATTAATCGCTACTTAGCTATAAGACCGCCTATTGTATAGCGTGTTACCTATTTCTTTGTCTTTTTCCAATATGTTTTATGTGGTGTTCAATAAAGAGTATTTGTATTGTATTGTATTGTTAATAAATGAATTTTAAAGAAGGGGGCCACCTATGGGGTTTTCTAAATTAGGTACGAATTCCTCTCCCCGCGAGTTTAACTCGCACTTGTCTGTTTCTTTATTAATACGTACATATTAACGTATACATAAAAAATAAGTAGTACATAAAGATAAATTTAACAAAAGTGGAAAAGTCATGGTCTTATAATATGGTTACGAACGGTTGACCATGGCAGGAGTGGGAACGCAAACAATCTTGGGGCACTCTCCTCGGTTTAAATGTTCAGTACTAAAGGTTGATTGCGAAGATCTCGACAAAACGCCACTCATCAATAAATATCAAAATATTTGACGATTTGTCGGCGGCGCAAGAGTTCGTTGACCCCGCTGCAATGTTGCACAATCTCCAATTCACTTGTTTTTGCAATCTCTAGCTCTCAACTCAAATCTCAATCTAAGGCGGATCGGTATAAAGTCGAATTTTGATTTGGAAAATAAGATGTGTATGTGAATGTTTCTAAAATTGCGGTGATGTTTCAAAATTGATTCGCAGAGGTTGAACTTGAGTAATGCGGGGTGTCGTGCAAGCGCACTCGTCCAAGCAACGGCGTGGCGCAATGCGTGAGCCATCGAGATGGCTGCATGCTTTGGAGTGGGCGAAGGGATAAAATTGGTTGAATTGCTCAAGTGTTGTCATACATAAACACTATCAAAATATTCTTAATTATTGTGTTGTCCTACCTTTTAGTGGTTTTTATGTGTACTTGTTATTATAACATTATTTAATGTTATCTGTTGTTCGTGAATATCACACGTACAACAAGCATTAAAAATGCCAATTCAAAAAAACGTTGTGAGAAAACGATTAATTAATTCATTTATTGCTTCATTCGCATTATCAGTCCCAGTACTCAAACGCTTGTATGTTGTACAACTTGTATGTGCTACGGCTAATTACAAATCATATTATCTTCGAATTAGAATTGTCGTAGCACACAAACGCTTTAATATCATTTAATACATTCCACTAACTCCCCATTGACTATTCTCAGCTTTAATGTTTGCTATAAAAAGTTATTTATTTCGTAACAGTTAAATTCCGCAACAACTTCTATGCCACGTACTTCCACCGTTAAATTTCTAAATAAAACAATGAGATAAACTGTTTGCGAATAAGTAGGCGGAATGCTCACGCGAGAAACACGTTAACCTCTTTTGTGCGGTCAAAGCAATAGAGTAGTAACTCGTTATCCTACTGCGAAATTGATGAGAATGTTTTCATAAAAGTTTCTGAGTGTTCTCGCATGTGCTGTAGTTGAGGGTAGCGTCTCTATTTTTAATATCTAACGGTCTAACACCGCTGGGCCAAAGCCCCCGGTAGCCTCTACGGAAACAAAATGTAGACCAACGACCCAGCTTTCGAAGCATATTTTTTCCTTAGTGAACATTTAAACAATACGCGAATGGTAACAATCTGGCTAACTCGAAGATAGAGGAAAGCTATCAAAAAGCCAGAAACCTCTCCCTGTACCTCAATCTGCAACACTGCTTGCATCAATCATGTCGGCTCATCATTAAAATGAACTCTAAACTGAACAATGGAATTGCACAGTTGAAGAGCATATGATTACTTGGTTACCTACCAACCTTTATTTCAATTCTGAAGTTAGACTCTGTTTCTTTCTCGTAATTCCCTCAAGATTAGACAGAGATAGAAATACCTTCCTTGTACAGAACACCCCCTAAAAATGCACCTGGAAGAAGTGACGATTACTGGTGAAAGCCACTAATAATTGATCACGGCTTTTATGTGAAAGCTGATAGATCAAACGGAACGAGAGAGGCTATAGATAAACGAGAAAAATCTGCAAAAGTACAACGCCTGCCGGCTTACATACGTATACATGATTGCAGTGGCGCAACATGCCTACAAGCCGATTCCTGACGGCTTTACCAAGGTAGAAAGCTATGGCTAGCTGTAGTCTGACTGAAGTCAATGTTACTCTAACGAAATGTCAGACTCGCACGTACGGTTCAAATTCTTCTAGCTTCCCTTAGGAAATATTTGACGCTTCGCTACTGCATAGTTGTGTCCATAGTATGGCAAATGAAGGGCAGCGAAGCTTATTCCCATCGCCCTGCTTTATTTTCCTTCGATGTACCGACGGTTAGCGGAGCAGGAGTGATCGCTCTTTTGGTCTTCGTACGCTCGCGCTCGCGATCACTACAGCATAAGAGTATTAAAACACACGTACCTGCGGGGAGACTCCCAACATCTTGAGGCTGGGCGGGACATTCGCGAGCTGGTCACGCGGCAAGGTCACGTGCCCGAAGTCCACCGTGAACGCCTCGCACCACACGCCGAAGTGCCCAATGTCGAATACCGTCAGCTCCTGACAATGGGAGAGGGTTAATTCTTATCTATGGAGCTCACTGCAAAATCCTATGTTTATTTATTTACCAGCTTGAGTTAGAACTTATAATAAAACTAGTGTTCTACTTGTCATACAAACATAAAGGAACAGACCCTCTAGAAACTAAGTTGCATGGATGTTGGACAATGCATCTATCTATGCAGGCGCTTTATGACAAAGGCCACCGTCGCTCTTTCAGCTGATGCAATGACGAGTTACCCCAGGAAGAGTGAGCACGATGGTCTTGCGGTCGTACTTCCGGAGTGGCGCCTCCTTGCCATTCTCGTCGGGGATGCGTACGCCAGCAGGCGAAGGCTTCGAGCCGCGACCCACCCAGAATTTCGCATCTGTAACAAAAAGGAAATTAATGAAGTGGTTAAGGTTGGCTCGACTGCAAAGCACGAGGTAAATGATATGGTAGCGCCCCAGCTAAACTCGCCTCTGTCAGTTTTCATACGAAACCGTAGATAAACTAAGTCGGTAATTTAAAAAACTCCCACCAGGTGGTGTTAAACTCGGTCGCATCCGACTTGAGTAACTTCGTCAGCGCGGTTTAGAAGCTGTTAGTAAATTACTGTAGCTTGGTATGTCTTTTACTTAATACGGGATGGAGCCAGCATCGCTATAAAACTATAAGCGATAAGTGTGATTTTAAAAGCCTACTTGCTCCATTAGTACTTGTTAACAGTCGAGTGCCGGTGAGGTATTGCCATGCTCAATCACTTGTGGATGAGTGGGACACCTCACTCGCCGCACATATGAGGAGGCTCATGGTTGTTTCAGATTTATTTTCAAAGTGATCCTTCCTGATTACTTTTTATTAATAGGCAAATTACAACACAGTCATAACGCTCCCATTTTGTGCTTAGAGTAGTAAAACTCATCATAATGATCATAATCAACATCCTAATTGGCCTTTATCTGTCTCACTGCTGGGCACAGGCCTATTTTCATAGAGAGAGGGACTATGTAGTAATCCTCATGCGGATCCAGTGCGGATTAGTGACTGTACTTATATAGTTTTATTTCTAAAGATCAACTAAAGTTAAACCTTATAATTCTAACCCTTCGCATATGAGGGTCTTTATTATTAGAGCGACGCTTAAACTAGTAAAGGCACCCTCAGGATGTGATTTATGTGACTTGTTGCATGCTGCGGCATTTTCAGTGGCGCCCCTTGTAAACTTATCTCAATCTCTGATCATCCACAGAGTTCCTCGATGGCACGCACCATTACAAAGAGTCAATTTAGAGCGGTAGTAGATAGTATGCCACCGACGCTCCTGGCTAGTCTAAAGTGTTGATTATTGTAATTCTATAAATAAGTAAATATTTTTACTTTTTCCTTACTTTCATTTCTTATATGACTGTGTTGAAAGTGTGTTAAATCAAAGTTTATTATTATTATTATTTTAAATGTATTCAATGAAATGCTCCAGCGCATATATAGGTAATTGGATTACACGATAAGACTGGGCGCTAACAAGCCGGTCAGATAGAACAATGCATGTCGGCACCGTCCGTCCGTCAACTGCTTCCTTCACGAACTGCACCGGCGCAGAGGCGATATACCTTCTGTCACATTTAGTGTAACAATCACTTAAATGCGGAAATAGGGATAGGATAAAGGTTCTAACCCCTTTATCCTTTTTGTTTGCTACAATTTTACATAATAATGTATAGAAAATGAGCGATTATGACATGTGAAATCATCCCATACGACGTGTCTGGCAAGTCATACACACAGCCAAGAGGAATAAATAAAAAGAATTGCATTTGCAAATAGCATTAGGAGCCTGTGCCGGCGCGTAAGCCGCGGCCCGATGCTGTTTGCGAAGCATACGCCGAGCGGATTACTGTCAATAGCTCTCAGAGAGGCTGGACTCCGATCGATGTGGACGTAACCGCACACAATAGATACCTAATAGTACAAGTGCAGAAGGCTCTCTCTTTTTATCGTAAAAAAACGCGTTTTAACGTTTACATCATTGTAAATAACAAACTAACCACACGCAAGCAACATTAAACACTACTGCTGCGCGCGAAGGTCGTTATGACTCCGCACCTACGCCACGGACTTTAAAATAAGAACGCGGCAACCCACTGCATAGGCCCGGTGAGACGGGCCCGTTATGACCATTAAACAATATATCCATTTGACATTTTGTCACGTTGACGACTCAGTCCCGGAATGCGTCTACTGCATTTAGAACTGGGTAATGCTATTAATAAGGAAGTAACTGTAAGTGTTGTTAAAATGGTGCGGCAAGGTCGCCTCAGCGTCATTTCAATAATGATAAATGATATAAATAAAAACCGGTCAAGTGCGAGTCAGACTCGCACACCGAGGGTTTCGTACTACGCCAATTTAGCATAGTCTCAAACAATCAATAATAGACTTTATATTAATCTTATAAGAACTTTGACAGTTGCAAATAAGTTGGCAGATTGTTAAGCTGCAGTGGTAATTGTCTTGTTTGATTTCAATATGTTTATCACATTTCTATAACAGAACACCATTAAATTGATATTTTCTGTTTAATTAACTATAATCTGGTCAAATTTGATACCTGAAATTTAAGCCGTTTTGGAATTACAGCTCGAACAAAATTGGTCTAAAATCAGCCAATGTTTAGGGTATAAATGTATGGGGAGCTTCTCAGACTTACAACTTTTTAACATTTTTATTATTTGCTAGTATTTTTGCCATAACATCACATATTCTGTGAAAATTTTAACCTTCTACCTCTTAGGTACCGTTGCTGAGCTAGAGGCCTCTGACAGACGGACGGATGGATGTTGTACCCTCAGTAATAGGGTCTCGTTCTGATAAGGAACCCTAAAAATACTTTACTTTATATAAGCTGAAGTATTGACTGTTTTCAAGCTTGGGAATTTACTCGTATCGAGTGGTTCCACGGTTGACAAACGAAGCTATTTAAGATGTCTGTTCCTCTGTGCAGGGACGTTATTCACGCGCCCCCATAAAGACTATCCTAGCGCAGGCGAGTGTTGCTGTTAATTATGTTATCAAAAAAAGAAACATAAATAATAAAAAATCTATTGTAATGTTATTTACCACTTGACTATTTGCGGTAATATATGAAACGGCCATGAAAATAGACCAAGTAATTTACCTTAAACCTTATTTTACAACTGTAATTTAGTGCCTAGTGCTAAATAACATTTTAGTTGCACAAAATTTAAACTGTATCACATTCAACGACATGCAAATTGAACACGTTCTGCACAAACCACTAATACCCACACGCAAAATATGAAACTGTTCTGATATAATATCTAAATATTCTTCCACGAGCACTAAAAAGTACTAAAAACTAAGCACTCATGCGCTGCAGCTGTTAACGATTCCCGCCAGGGCTTTACGATGCTCTCGTGGTGAGAGAGCCATTACATTTCCTTCCCGGGGTTCCGTTCCCTTCCTTACCTATAACTGAAACTTCGATGTCCGTCTTGGCCGAATTCAGAAAGGCCACTCAAATGGATCTTTAATTAAAGTGACGTTTCAGTGACGTTTTTGTATAGGTTGATAACTAGTTGAGAGATATTAAACCATATTATCTATTCTGTGATTTAACTATTAAATATCTAATCAAATGCTGAAGTGGCGTTTCTGAATTCGGCCATATGTCTGTCAGACACAAACTATCTCACAAATAATAAGAGCGGGTTTATTATTGTCACGTTTTTATTATATTTGCATATAATTCGGATAAAATAATAAATTTGTCAATATTTTACACTCTTTCATATTTCTGAAGCGGCTGTATCTCCCAGATTGGTTTCCATTTCCAAGCTTAAGTATGTTAACCAACACTGAATAAGCGTAGTACGGAACCCTCGAAAACCTCCTCGTGAATACGTGTACGTGGCTGTTTTTACAGCGCAAACTAAATGCCCTCACAAAGTAATCCTGCTAGAGGAACATTCTGCCAATGTAATGCACAATTATTTTCATACTGGAAACCAATCAATAGAAGAATTTGCACTCTATGATATTCGTGAAAGGGAGTAGTATCGTGGAGCGGGCACTATTTTGATAAGTGGTGTAATACAGGGTGTGCCCGGCTGGGACGCCGTGGACTAAGGCGTTAGAGTAACACGCGCGTGATATGCGGGCGTTGGCTGTAGCTCAATGAGTTACTGTGAAAAAGTGATAAAATACCTTCTCTAGTACTCTGGTTGATTAATAGGCATGTTTCCTGAAAAAAATTAATTAGTCATTTACATTATAAAAAAGGATTGAACACATATTTTTTCTTTTGTCAATTAAACAAAAAATGACGAAGATATACCGATCATTGAAAACGGTCAGTATGGGAAAGTCTGAAACTATAAGACGTACGAAGATCTGTTGATGTCATCGATTTTAATAAGGAGAAAAACCGCATTCATACTCCTAAAAAATACTAATACTAATACTAGATAATACTAATACTGTTGAAAATAAAGTTGTTCACTTACTTCTGCCGACATGTCTCCTAGGGCCTCTAAAAGATCTTCTAAGGTTGCAAGGTACTTGAATCTATCCAAATGTCCACCATGGTTGTTCTTGCCATTAAAATCGATGATATGGTTCCTAAGAACAGATCTTCGTATGTCTTATAGTTTCAGACTTTCCCATACTGACCGATTTCAGCGAGACACCCTGTAGTGCGTTGAAGTTCCGCGTGACGTCACGACTTTGCACACTTTTTACCATTAAGTGACGTCATGAGCCCCCACTCCCAAACTTTGGTGCGCGTTATCTTTGTCAATTTTGATTGATTTGATAAAGCAAAAAATACGTGTTCAATATTTTTTGATAATCTAACTGATGGACTAATTACAATTATTATTATTATTTTTACCTAGGAAACGTCCCTATTCTTACATTATAACAAATTAATTAGCTTTATACACTTTTTGTTTGCATCATTGTCTAAATAGCTGTGGTATGCATTGCAAAAAAAATTGCGTAGCGTTGAAAAAAATATACCTCACTGAGTTTCTTGTCGGCTCTTATCAGTAGAGGTTTCTTCCGGTGGTAGATTCATTCCTTGACCTTCATAAGAGCTTATAAAAGCCTTAATTGAATAAAGATATTTTGACTTTTGAATACTTTGCTTTTTATTTGTTCGGGTCATAAACCTCCCGGGGCGTATGGTTGATGAGCAGTTGTGGGCTCACGAAATTAGCATCGTCATCAGATGAATGGTAAAGCAACGCATAAGAGAATTGAATCCGTCCAGTAGATTAAAAGTTTTTCGCGCAGTTACAATCACACAAACAGACATGAAGTTCAAAATCCCTTTTGGGATGTTTTGTGTTGCCCATTCTGAAGCCCCCGCCCCCATAGCATTGGGGGGCTTCAATGTGCAGACTTTTCCAATTTAGGATTTTATTATGTGCATAGATAGATTGGATTGGCACAAGCTATATATGACATATATCTCGCTAGCGGTCGGCAGCTCAGCTAGCATAGAAGTGACGAGCGCCTAAGGTTCAGGGCAATACGCACGGAATGAAATTGAGCCATAAATACGCGGAAACTAGTTTAAGGACGACATTCGTTCAGCAGTGGCATTCTCATTCAATTGTGACCGGTCCACGAAATTTCGCGAATGAAGGCGAGAAAACGTAATTGTGATTTAAAAAATACAATTCAATTTTTTTCTTGCTTACGGCCTAGCCAGCAAGTCTGCATTCATGAGTGTTGACTTACTTTCATTTATAAGCATGCAGGCGTAGAACAAAGGGACGACGCGTTTAGCCTAGTTGGTAGTGACCATACCGCCGAAACTAGCGTCCCGGGTCCGATCCCCGGTAAGGGAAAATATTTGTGTCATAAGCACGAATGTTTGTTCCTGAGTCTTGGATGTTTCCTATGTATTTAAGTGTTTATTTCGCTGTATATCGTCGTCTAGTATCCATAACACAAGCCTTTAAAGCTTACTTTGGGACTAGATCGATTTGTGTAAAGATTATCCCCTGATTTATTTATTTATTATTTATTTATGAGCATGCATTTGAGTCTACTTTACCCAATCTAGGTTTATAAGAGAGAAAACTGAAGATAAGACCTATTGGCGCCAAGGCTGACAGATAATCATTCATACATTTTTAATAAAATAACGATTCTCCCAGCAGTGGTAGCCTAGAGGTCAGATGCGCGCTTATCGAGCAGAGAATCGCCGGTTAACATCCTGCTACGTACGTTTGAGTTTTTTGGAACTTATGTGCGAAATCGAAAATGACATTTTCCGCTAATATTTGTATGTAACTTCATCTGAGATGAATCAATGATCATTCAACCGAGAATTGGAGCCCAGTATCATAACCAAAATTACTTACCTGGCGCTTCACCGTCGTATGAGAAGTTGGGCACGAGCAGGGTCTGCGCGTCGACGACCACGATCGCGTCGGACGACACGCCGTGCACCCCCCGCAGCGCGCCCACCTTCGCCGGCTTCGGGTGCTCCAGGTCGCGCGGGATGCGCACGTCGCCAAAGTTCACCTGATCGTTCACAATTGGGTTAGTACAATTGCAACTGCAATAGTTTAAACGGTGAACAGCAACCAGAGCAGAGGGGTTACCACGATCTCTTAATGCGATTCTCTTTAGGCTCTAAACTGAACTGCGTCGCTATTTCATACCACGACATTATATTTACATATATGTAAAATATATGGCGCGGTATGCAAAAGCGACACCGTTCAGTTTATAACCTAAAGAGAATTGCATTTAAAGAACGTGGTAATCCCAGGTGAGGGATGGTGATACGCATTTGGTCAAAACTAGTCACGCGTTATTTAAAAATGTATTTTCTAGACAGCGAGTGACAAATACTCTCACTTAATATTCAAATACGTAAAAACGTACATATATAGTCTAAGCTTATATTCCATCTACTTACAAAACATTACGTCGTTTACAGATTCGCAACGGCTCACTGTGCCTAATAGGTACTTAGGCTAAAATATCGGTCGCTAACGTTCAGATATCTTTTTTTGTGTAAATACCTAATTCATAATTAAATGAAATAATTTACGACCAACAAAAAAAACCCTCTGCCCGTCCCGTACGTCCCGTACCTGCGGTCTACTCGTATTTACAACAATAAAATGTATCTTAAATAACAGTTGACCACGAAGTATTCGTAAGGTAAGTACAGTGCATCTATTTTCTTTACAGTGCATCTATTTTCTTAATTATGTCTCTCGGCAAACTTCTATTAACCTTACTGCCCGTACACACAACTTTCATCACACTTGCGAGGAAATAAAATAAAAATTAGACAATAATATATATATATATATATATATATATATATATATATATATATATTATTCCCATTATGCACCGTCAATTGCCATCAGGTGGGTAGAATAAACTGTATGTCGCGATCACCGCAGGAGCCGGCGCCGCGCGCAACCCACCGGTCCTGGGGCAGGCGCCGCCCGTGCGTGTTATGGATTTTGTATGGTTTATAACTCCCGCTGACGGCGGGGCGTATAGAGGAGTTAAATTGGCTGTAGCTGCTCTATACGCCTGCGTATAATAACACCCTTTCCGCGCAAAAGTGATGAAAAGAAAATAGATGCACTGTACGGGATACTTTTCCTTCCTGAATATATTAGCTAAAAACCTGAAACATCGCGAAGAAAAATATGTGCAAATTTATCACGATCGAGCTCGAGAGCGAGAGATCTAGCGCCGACCCCGCTTTGTTCCTTCATCTTGCTTGTTTGTGTTCAGCGTTAGTTTGTTTGTACTGAGTTTCGTCGCCTGCGGTCTGTGGCACAAGACCGAAATCGCCAGTTTGAGCACAGCTTAATTGCGTTACGTGACGTCACAACATGTAACCTAACATATCCGTAAACGAGAGGTATAATTATGTATGTGTAAATAAGGTATAATTGGACCTTTATTAAACACAAGAAAGGGACGATCTAATTCGTGGAAAAAACAGAAATAACGATCATATAAATAGATTTATTGTTAAGTCCAACTCCTCGTAAGCCCGTCTTTCCTAAAATTTACGTAAAGTCGCTTTTTTTTTTACTTTGTTCTAAGCGTGGTCCGAAATAGATCTATTTTTTTCTGCATGAACAATGTCTCCTCTACAGCTAGTCTAAATGGATTATTCGACTTTCATGCCAATATCGTTTCTTCCTATTCGCAATTCTGCACAATCTGAATTCTACACAATAGTACTTCACAACATTCGCTACTGTGCACAGTAATTATTTGTGTACAGTACCGATTCTTCCTATTCGCAATTCTGCACAATCAGAATTCTACTCAACCGCACTTAATCACATTTGTTATATTGTCCTCGTTTTCAGTCGTGATATTCACTGACTGTACACAAATAATGACTGTGCACAGTAGCGAATGTTGTGAAATACTATTGTGTAGAATTCAGATTGTGCAGAATTGCGAATAGGAAGAAACGATATCGGCATGAAAGTCGAATAATCCGTCTAAATGAGTACCACAAGTTAGTTCCAGTTAAGTTCAACTTAGCTAAGATCAGCACACACGATAAGCGAGTTACCCACTAGTCAGGTCATATAATAGTGTTATATATATTAACGTTTATAATTATCCAGAGAATTAACTATCAAAGCAAAGTTTGAGTGCAGTTGTCTCCCAGCACGTACCTAGTTCTAAGACAAACATTAAACAGAGCCTGAAGGCAGGTGCTCAATTATGCGGCAGACGTCGGCAACGATAGCTTTGTGTTTCATTATTCAGTACATTGCTTATTCGATTACGTGGGAAACTTATTTAGCAGTTTACAGTCTTTCAGGGGCGCTTTACCTACTCTAATCACGCTCTCAACATACACAGATCATATGTTATACCTCTGGCATGTCGTTCTCTATCGAGCGTTCGACGGCAAGTTTGAGAATCTTGGCAGCCCCTATAGGCAGGGTTTACATAGCTCGATTTCCGCCGTGCGGGCTAGTCACCAACAGATTCGCCTACTAAGGCAGCACAGCAACACCGTTTTCAAAGATGATACATCGCATTTCAAAATGTCGAGCAGATCAGACATTCTACGTGCTGCAGTCACACCAAAAACACCTCCATGTGGAGAGTGTTGCCCGCGTCTCGTCACATTTATGGTCGAATTGGGTCACCCGCCACATGCGGCCCGTCGCCGCACGGCAAAAGTCAAAAGTGTCTACCTTAAGGCTTGCGATTTTAGTCACTTATGGCCAAGTAGATTTTCTACTTGCACACTCGATTTCAGCGATGCGACTAGAAATCGCATAGAAAATCGAGCCATTTAAATCCCGCTGAATGCAGCGATGACGGTTATTACTCACCGAGTACTCGTCGCACCACACGGCGAACCACTTGACGTCGCGCAGCGTGAGCGAGTCGGGCAGCGCCAGCGCGACGCCCTCCCCGCGGTACTTCCGCAGCGGAGCCGTGCCGCCGCGCTCGTCGCGCAGCCGTGTCGCCCCCGTCGCGGTCGGCGACCCGCTCGTGCCCACGTAGAAGTACGCCGCTGCAACAAACGATAATTTACAAATACAAATTACTGAATATCAAACTGTTGTTCACATCATTTTACCTGGGACTTTTTATTGGATGTCGACCAACGGACATTTTTTGAAGGTATTCTGTTTTCAAGGCCTCTATTCAACATTGGTTGAGCCATATGGTATATGTATAGGGTGCGCAACTGTTCGCAGAATTTTTCAAGTCCTATCATTGAAAGTCCGAAAATGTTTGTCATACAATTTCACATCATACTAATCACTATTCATAACAAGTCTCGGTTCCTAACGATCGTAAGTTCGAATTATCAAAATTCATCATGTTAGTAAACATAATATTTTAGATACTACTATTTCTTTTCATATTCCTTCTCAACATAACTGTTACTTACACTATTATTTATTACCTTTTTTTTTTATTAGACTCTTCTGAACAGATTGACATAATAACTAGAAATGGTAAATGGTAGTGAGCGAGCGAGCGAAGCGAGCGAGCAAATTGGTTGGAGCAGAAGCGACTCGGCTAGGTTAGGTTCAGAAGGCTAAGGCGGGAGCAAAGCGAAGCGAAGCTCCCGCCTTAGCCTTCGATGTTAGGTCTTTTTTTTTTGTAACAGCCCAGAAAATCTTGCTTGCGTGTAAGATGTTCATAATATAGTCATTAAATATTGGGTTGGTTAATATAAGGCTTCTTTCAAGTATATTAACAATTCCGCTCCCATTGTAGGTACTTAGAATTATAACTTGAATGAAAACGTTATTAAAAACAGCAGTATGAGTTCAAGTATATTCTTAGTAGTGACATTATGTGTCACAATTTTCTGAACACCGTCTACTTATTATGAACTCCGTTGGTAGTAATAAAAATGAAGGTACATAAAAATTCGGAAGTAAAATATGCGGAAGACTGATGATTATGAGTACAAATCGGTAGTACAAGGAAAAATCTGGCAACGAATTTTCTGCGAGCCAATATGGACCCATAATGTATATTATTGCTTTGCTTTGTTTTACTTACTTTACTAAGTTCTAGATAGAAACGAAAGTAAATTAGTATGAAAGAGCGGATGTTCTAACACCTAGACCAAAATTGTAGTTATTAATACGTACCTATGTTTCAGAGCCATGCTAAGAAGCCCCATATGTGTAATATTAAGCGTGACAAACAATAGTAATATAGAAGCCGATAAATATATCCCACGTCACGTCGTTGCATTCCAATTAAGTCGCAGTGCAGTCTCACACAACTGATTGCACAGGTCAGTTCGCCGTGATCGAGGTGCGAATTTTCTCGAATTCGAATCGTTGCAGTGCACAGATACCCTTAATCAGAGCAATATACTTAATAAGTGCAAGGGTCAGACGTTATAGCACGCGTGTTGTTGTTGACAAAACATCTTTCTAGACACGTTATTATTGGTCTAATTTATTGTTTGATTTAACTTGGGATTCATTACGTTTTTAGTTTAATTATTAGCCAATTCATTATAAAGGCCCGACCGTATCCTACCATGACCTAGGAACGTACCACGTGCTAGGAATGTGTCAGGCAAAATAATATCATATGTATTGAAAAGTATGAGACTATACCCACAGACCGTTCCATCACCGACCAACACCGTCGCGTGCCATGCACGGCGTGTCAACAATGGTCGTCGAGAATATTTTGCCGGTGCTGCCTAGCCGCGGCGCGCAGGCGGCAAAACGGTGAGTAGAATGAACCGGCGCAGCATGTTCAATGAATTTGATACGCGCATCATACGGGTAACATACAGGTTGCATTCGGGCACAGAACGCGGTCAATCCGTTTGAGTGGGCATAGTAGAGCGGCGTATCGTGTTGCTTTCCGTGCCTGACACGTTCCTAGCACGGTCATGGTATGATACGGTCCAATGGGCAGAGATCTTAGTTTTATATCGTTGAACACATTTTTTAACTCTTTCTAGTTTGACCTCATTTGTCGTGCTGTTCATAATATTTGAAGCATGTAAATGAAAGAGCTCCTTAACAGCAATAAGTTTAAGACGGAAAATGGACGTACATAATAAAATCAATGTTCAACTTTAAAAACCAATTTTAAAGTAACTCTGGTAACGAATAAATCCTTATTACACCTTCAGACGGCATTGTTATATCAGTTAAATGCTAATATCTAAGCTATAACAGAAATTTATTTAATTAAAACGCTTTTTTAATTAAATAGAAAGCTTAATTAGTAATGATGGGTCTAGTGGCCATTAAAGTCTGGTTTGATGGCCGTTAGCTAACCGGCTGATCTGCGCGGAAGCAAGAAACTACCGCGTTCGCACTCTCATCCACCAAAGAGCGAAGGGGTATACAATGCTTTAAAAGTTCTGTCTCGTGAGTCATAACGTAAATCATCTTTATGGACGACGCGGATAGCCTAGTTGGGAGTGACCCTGCCTCCGACGCAAGCGTCCCGGGTTCGATCCCCGGTAAGGGCAAATATTTGTGTGATGAGCACGAATGTTTGTTCCTGAGTCTTGGATGTTTCCTATGTATTTAAGTTTTTATTTCTCTATATAAGTATTTATATCGTCGTCTAGTACTCATAACACAAGCCTTTAGAGCTTACTTTGGGACTAGATCGATTTGTGTAAAGATTGTCCCCTGATTATTATATTATCTTTGGACTCTTTAAGGTTCTTTTCCACTGGCGAAGCGAGGCGATACCAGTATTATAATTAGAAATAGATTGTCTGAAATTTAAAGAACTCTTTGTTCTATAAGCGTTGTGTACGCGCTGGTACATTCAGATATAAGAACACTGTACTTTATATGACCTTTTGTAACTTCATAAAGCCCACAATTCCATAAAAACAGATTTCCATAAAAATTGGCGCAAAATTATGTTATATGGAGATGGACATCGGATACTTTTTATCCCGGTATCTGGGAAGGATTTTCAGGAATCTTTATAAATATAGGAAATATAAGAAATGCTACTCCTCGGTAGACGACGCTGCGCGCGATAAACGAATTCCACGCGGATGAAGTTAAGGGCTTAAGCTGGTATGTTATAAATGCGAAAGTTTTTGTATGTATCTGTCTGTCTATGTTTGTTACCATTCAGCTCCGTAACGGATAAACGGATTTTCATGAAACCTTAGGTTTTAATCGCGGAAAATTCAAAAGTTTCTGAGTGAATAGATACTCATACTTATATCACTGAACTCCATGCGGTCGTAGTTACGGACAGAATTTAGTCCTCTTATAGATAAATACATGACATACAATTAAACATCTAAAGTAAACATCCGAGACTCGGGTACAAAGTTTGCCTCTAGCGAGACTTGAACCGCGATCTCCGGCACAGAAGGCAGTTGCAGTTTGGCACATGTAAACATTTTAATGTTGTCAATTACGTAAGCTGTCAATTGGCAACCCGCAGCAGCTGATACACCACTGGCATGCGGAAGAGAAAAGAAAGCGGCTCCGAGCCAGCGGCGGAACTCATCTCCGAGGTTACAACACATACAACAACTATCAACAACACAGCCGCGGTGCTAGATAATTATTTATGCAACTGATGTATAATAACGGTTATTAAAACACAAGTGGACATTTTTGAAACGAACTGAAGATGAGTTTTATAAAAAGATCCCAAGAGACAAAAAAAATTATGTCGGCAAAATCGCCTCGATCACACTACACACGCAGGTTCAGTTGCGGCAGGGCGGCAGGAGACGATCTAGGTTTGTGGGCAGGCTTACAGCTTCGTGCCCTCGTCTAAAAGAGGAGATTTAGGAGATCGCCGCTGCAGACCTACACACCACAACACGGAAGCAATTTCGGGTCATGTTCGTATGCCGCTCATTTATTTAAATCTTTCCATTTTGTAAATTAAATGTCTGAAGAAATCAACAAATAAATAAACCAACTCGGAGACCTCACAGGTAGAGATGTATCTGTGAAGTGAATAGAACTATACGCTACAGAGTACACGTCACGCGGGTGTGTGACACCTCAGCATTATGCTGAGCCAGTGGCGGATTCACTGCCGCGATGACACATTGTATATTATTGTGTCTTGTGTGGTGAATAAATAATTTTATATTTTCTTCTTCTTCTTCATTGTGAAGTGAATAAAAATGTCTTTTCTTTCTTTCTTTCTTCTTCATTTCTTCTTTAGCATTTCGTTGCTGTTAGGGTCCTCACAGTTCACAGACATTATTTTTAACATTACCAGTTGTTAATACCTTGCGGCCTGGGGTCAGACCGAAATTATTTGCATCTTCTATTAGAACATATTATATTTAATTCATCAAATCATAACTTAATTAACTTGCTAATTACTAGTACCGTTTGTTGAAACGTGAAACTATGATGTCGGTTCGATTTAAAACGAGTATAAATAATGATAGAGCCGCGTCGAGCGCCATTCTTCATTCGGAATTCCAATAGAGTGTTAATAATTTAATCGAAGGAAACACGCTTCAGTCAAATATGTGAATATCTTTCGCTGTGCTTGTTGCATTCAATATTATATTCTTTATTGTTTAATTGTGTTATGATTTTCCGTGGCCCAGATTCAATTTTTAGATTGCGATTTTAGAAGTCGCGAACTTGACTTCTGCGCATTTCAGCGCGGTGTTTGGTGTCTCTCTTCTGCTCACGGGCCATGATATAGGACATTTAACCTACTCTCGGTTCTTCAATGTGTTTTATTAGTTGAAGTGCCACGAGACAGATTATGAACCCAAGTACCTATCTAGTTGACTCATTAAATAGGTATTACAGCATCGTTGAATGACAACACTTAATGAGTTGACTAACCTGTGCGTTTTTCCACAAACGCACACACAAAGCATGTTTGCAACATAAATGAGTGTTAAGAGCAATGTATGTACCACATGACATACAACAGCTTTGATGATTAACCTCGCAAATCCCCTTTTACTTAATTTGGGACAAATTACTCTCCCTCAGTAAGACCTGGCATTGGTTCTAATTTCAACCCTGTCCTAATTAATTGATACATAGTTAAATTCTAATTCCATAATTTGTACTTTTTACACGAGGAGGGAATGAGCTTACGAGCTATAATGACACTTACGATGTTAATTGCAAAACCGTAGCCAGTTATGATCAGGACCCCGATTCTGGGTGCATTCCAGATAATGTTACACGTGAGGTTAAACGTACAGTTGTGTCAAAGAACTGTATGTACTGACGTTTAATCTCACATGTGATATTATCTCGAATGCACCGAGAATTGGGGTCCTCGATAGGGACTTCACACATTTTTCGTAAATTAACAGAATGTGAAACTATAAAGCACGCGTGTCCGTGCCCCTCCCGTTTTATGGGTAAAAAAATTATATTGAATTGAACTTTGTGTGTTTGCCAACATTCTGCGAGAAGAATAATATCAGTTTGATCGCCGTCCGACATATGCCGGTATTATGTATTCAGTCCATTCTGTTTGGGCGCTGACCCATTTCCGCGATCTTTTTAACGCAACTTTAATCATTTGTTTCCGCTCCGAGATTATAAAGTTGGCGGCGGCTCGGGATCCGTTTATACGAGTGAGTGAGGGTCCGTTTCCGAAGTTGAAACATGTTGCAGCCCCTTATTTGGTTTGTAAATAGACAGTTCCTTATTTTACGTTACAATAACTTCATAATTATAATTATACATTTTAAGAGACCATAATAAAAGTCTTTTCACAGCAATTTGTCAACGAAAGATGAAACAAACGATCTATAATGCTTTAGAATATCTCATACTTTTTTCTTCTTTATTTATTTAGGGGCTTTTATCACTACAGGTGCCTCATTCGGGAACGCTAAGTGATTCTGTAGCGACTCGTAAGCCAGATTTATCATCTCGCTCTTACTCATTACGCGTCGTGCGGAAGAGTGGGATGAGAAATCTGGCTTATAAGTCGCTACAGAATCACTTACCGTTCCCGAATAGAGGCGCTGAACACGTCAGCCCCGTTAGGTCAACAGAAAAGCTGTACACTAATATAAATGATTGTAAGGGGTAATAAAAGCTCACTTGCGCAAAAAACCAAATACCACCTTCGCTGCATCAGACACAGGCTCTGCTAAAATCGGTTGAAAGATACCGATGTTCGAATCAACTAGACCCAATTGCGCAAGCAAACTCCCTCCCGGTTTGAGTTCAGGCAAACTCCCGTAACAAATGATATGGTTCTCCATGGTTCCACACGTTTCACAATTTGGTGAGCTTACCTTCCTCATTAAATATGCAAATCTCATACTTAAGGGAACTGGACCCGCGTCCTAAGCTTCGTTGTTTAACAGTAGAATACTGTTTTGGTTGATCTCAAACCCTATAACTATAAAGCGAGCTATGTTTGTATTCGTTTTTCAGAAACGGCACTAGGAGTATTTTGTGACAAAAGAAATATAGTAGAGTAAATAGTTAATGCATAAAAATATTTCCCAAGGATATTTTTGAACTATCATACAATTATAAAGATACAGATTTTTATGATTTAAACACGTCAGTTAGTGATAATGAGGGGAGCTGCACATTAGTCCCCACGCGCGTCCGGTGCAGGTTGGGGACCACACTCACATCGTGAAATTAAACTAGTCACTTAATTAAATAAGACTTGGCTGCTCAGTAATTGGTGGAATCGCAGTGTATTGTGGCGGAGCGTAAATGTTACGGTGAACGGTACGTGCGCCGTTACGTCGCGCGCCGCCGCCCGCGCGCCGACCGACTTGCGCGCCCGCACCCGCCGCCGCCGCGCGACAACACAGCTATACAATGTTACATCCTTACTAGTACTAAGTATTCCAACTAATATCACTTCTATTTTTAGGGGTGACTCATAACATAGATAAGTAAATAAGTTAAATAACAGTCAAGAAGGCGAAGAAAAAGGCGTACAGCACAAAACAGGACTTTTCAAGAGAAACAAAAAAAGAAAAAAATATATTTTGACTGTAGTTTTTTGTTTCAGGATATATGTATATTAAAGTCATCTATAGCAAAATAGAAAACTTAGAATTTTAAGTATTTTCACGTTGTTACATTATAAATTGTCGCATCCTACGAAAATGGTCGCAACCAGCATTATCATCATCTGTTTTTGTCTTCTTTCAAAATAGTAATCTACTATTTTTTTTACACCAGATGGCTTTTAAGAAACATTAGAAATTAAAAACTGACAAAGATATTCACGTTTTTGAAATAGGCCACAATTGCATTGGTGCCATTTTATCCGGCGAAAGAAGCCGCGACTCTCATACGGGCCGTCTTCCACGAGGGGGGCGAGAGCGAGGCGGGGCGCTAACGCCGGGACGGCAGTATCACGCGGAGTGCTAGCGCAGAAGAAATTATCTTTTGAAATCGAATCATCAACTATATTTATTTAAAACGCTGCAAAGTACCATTTTATACTTAATATTACTTGTTTTAATAAATTTCCTGTGCTAATATTAATATTACTATAATTGAACATGGTGTGTTGAAAAATATGACTCACTTGGTTTGATAACAATAGTGGTAGTTAGCGTGGAATAGAGCCACTAGATATAATAACGCCCTTCTTCGACGGGTGAAACGAAAATTTAAATTTGTTTTAGGCGGGCCGGTGTGTTTTTTCCGCCTCTATCTCAGAAAAGTACCCAGTTCCCGACCCGAGTGAAAACGAGTTAACGAATTCTACGCGGACGAAGTCGCGGGCACAAAATAATAATCCTTTGCTAAAATGCTCGTTCAAAAGTGTTCAAAATATAGGCACAAACTATACTTTACACTTAGGGCAGTAAAATGATCCAAATTCGAAACCATCTGCCACACGTTTAAACTCAAACGCTCGTGAATGCACAAACGCCCATATCAAATTTACTCCGGTTATTACGACTCGGATTTTCCCGGCTTGAAAATACTAATCCAAATCACACAGAAACGTGAGCAAAATCTAGAACCATTTTCGCTTATTAGAAGTAAATGGACAACAGTTTTTGACATCCTATTTTAAATATTAGCAATATTAGCTAACTGCATCTACGTCATACACGTCTCTGGTTGAAACGGCATTCTTCATCATCATTTCAGCCGAACGACGTCCGCTGCTGGACATCCTCCCACAATGATCTCCACAACGACCGATTCCGTGCTGCTCGCATCCAGCAGACGTCAGTCCACCGTGTGGACCGGTGGACTGACGCCCTGGTGAAATTGCGGCGTTCTTACAATAGACTAATCCTACGATTATAGCAGCAGCTGTTTGCATATTCCGAAACTGCTTTATATTTGAGCAACGCACGCGCGTGTCGGTCAGTCTGTTCGTGCGTAGCTCGCGAACGGAGGGCTTCGGTGTTTGTTGCGGCTGCCTGCTGCCAAACAGTTGTCGGCGCTGGGATTATAGAACATTGTTTTGTTTTGATCTGATGATTACAAGTTTCGGGTTCTGGACATTTTGTTTTACGTATATGTACCGACTTTGTCTGACAACTACTTCTAAAAACGAAATTACTGACTGAAAAAACTGAATTGAATTGAAAATCCAATTATGGTTTCAGTGGTACTTGTGAGAACCTTAAAAGCATTCCAATATAAACAAGTATCCTATATGATAATCAGGTATATAAACTATCTACACACGTATTTCCATCCACATCTTGAATAACAAACATTCAAACATCCATACTACTGTATAAATTTATAATATATAATATTAGTGAACTCTTCTTTGTGGACAAAACGATGCCGGTCATAATGCAAATCCGCTTCAATTACTTTCTTCATTGCGACTGATAACGAATAAGCTGATTATAAAAAACGATATATGTTTAAAAACTAAAAGGACCTAAGTGCCCATCTCTAGATGTATCTTGTGCCTGGAGTCTTTGTTAATAATAACAGTATCACTATTGTTTGTACGAAAAATACGCTTTGAATATAGTAGAAATACTACCGTGTTATAATTTTTTCCTAGCAAATTTGATTCAACTAAAATGTAGGCCACTATACAATGGTAAATCTTCATTTTAATCAAGTAAAAACGTCCACTCAGCTAAGTACTGAGCCGCGTACTCCGGTTCACTCTCTGCACTCGCTTACTGAATAAAATGCGCCATTTATATTTGCATGGATCCCGCATTAAGGCCATGCATTGTGACTCGCCCCCGCACTCACCCTGTTACTTGTACGAGTACTTGCCCCTGACATCGAATACTAGTTTCTGCTCGACTAAGTCGTCTTCATTACACTTAACTTTGGAAACATACGGGGAATTGTGGCGGCAAGCCTGTGACGGTTTTGTACTATTTCATTTAAAATAAGTCTGTGTGACTTTGGCACTATAAGAAGTCAAGTCCTATAATTAAAAGCCGAGTGTCATGTGACAGGGGATATGTTACTAGCACTAGTTGGCAGCTTTCGACTTTCTCTACAATAAGAAAAGAAATACTTTCGTTTAGCTACTGTGACTCATTTTAATTGGTAGCTCAGAGCTAAGCCAATACAAATGATAATAATAATCTCTGGTTGTTTCATTATTCACAAAACGAATTCCGAGAAAAAGAAACGAATTCAGCGGCCCTAACATGCGAGACACAAGGATAAGTCAAACCGTCTTATCTCTAATGCTACGGCTACACACATCGGGATAGAATTATCGCGATAAAACTTCGTCTTCGGCCTACGGCGAATGTGCATGGCCACACTGCTACAGAGAGCAATGGCGCAGAGTTTATCGCGGCAAAATGGACGAAGCTGTCGGTCGCTCTGTATTTTATGGCGCTCAACAATTATTTTTTGGCTTTGTGCAAAATAAAAAATAGAAAAAAAGTGAAGAAAAGGCTGCAATGGATGATTACTATTCATCGAGCAAGAACTAGGTAATTATTTACTTAAAAATGTATTGGTATTGTGTGATGAGATCTTAGTGAGCATTTACTAACTATTAAAGCACGTAATAAGGTGCACGTATTGGAAATAAATTCCAAGATTCGGTCATTACTCCACTCCATCCAATCGTAAACAATACGACGCCACTTGCAGTTGACAGTACGTCCGCTACGCACGATGAAGTTGAGCCGACTGAAGTGTGGCCGCGCAAGTGAAGTTCATCGCGATAAAAGCCTTTGATGTGCGCAAATTTACCGACAGCGGGGCGAAGGGTCTGCGGCTTCGGGCGAAGTGCCGAAGTATTCGCGAATATTCGGCTACATACATCGCGATAATGCGAACATTCGCGTTATCGCGATATGTGTAGCCGTAGCATAATTGCGTCTCTCTCACACTAGTGCCGACGAAAGAGATAGTCATACAGATAAACGGGTTTAACTTATCTTTGTGTCTTGCCGCATTAATCAGACGAAGATTCTACATTTAACTGGAATAAAGACTAGCCTATATGCTCATTCAACACATTATCTAACAACTTGTTCTAGGTGCTATTACATAATGTTACGAGCGGAACGGGGCGGGGGTGAGAACTGTACATTATTGAATCATACAGTTGCATTGCAGCCGCCGCGTTCCCTGTTCCTCTACACTTCCATATGCTGTCGGTCAATCGCATTCGTGCCAAACCATATTCTACCAAACTGTTGCAAGCCAACTCTTTCACATCCACTTGCATCCACGACAGCGGAGCCACTCTATAGCTACATAGTTAAAGGTTTCATTGCACGCATTAACTTGTAATATTACTGACAAGTGTACATTATATCTCGATATGGAAAATAAGCCTTTATAAGAATATTGTAAAAGGTGATGTGAGGTGTATTTGGAAGGTGGTCGGATGATGTTATTACAGAGCCGGCGGGTGGAAGGGACATTGTTCGGAGCGAACAGAGTGGACGTTCGACCTACTTGCAAGTTGTTGAGGAATTCAGCGAACGCCAGCAAAGAGGCGAAAGGTTGCAGATTGTGGAGATTGTATTATAGACTATGAAATAACTAGACGTAACGGTCACGTTTGTGGATTTGAAATGAGAGGTACATTTTCAGGTCATTTCAGTTGGCACGAGGCGAAGTTGATACATTCGGTTGTGTTCCTGGCAAATTGATGTGTCATCATTTCGTCTTTTTGCTCAATTACTACAAAGCAAACAAGGTGGGTTACAATTTTACCCGCCTATGTATGTTTTTACGGTTATTTGTTTTGACTATGATGAATCAGTCAGACAGGAAATGTCTTCTTATGTATAAGGATGATAAGGTCCGTGCTTTTACGAGTATATGTACTGCGACTAACCTGGCCCCTCGCCGTCGTAGTGGAAGTCCTGCAGGAAGAGCGTGCGCGCGTCCACGGCGAAGGCGCGCCCGCGCACGCCGTGCTGCAGCTCCGACAGCGCCCCTAGCGGACGACCCAGGTACCGCTCCGCACCCTCCACGCCTGTACACAAAATAAAATAGTAGTTTTATAATGTTTGTATATAAGCACGTCGAAGCCGGGACTACTCAGATCAGATATTTTTTTCACAAGGCTACGTCGTTCTAGTTATAATTTATATAGGTACATTTGTGCAATATAATAATGTAACCTTTCTTAACAAACAAATAAATAAATAATAAAAAAGCACCGTAATGACGACATAACGTGATGAGGAAATTTGTGTCATGCAAGGCTACAGGAAATCAAAACCAGAAAATAGTAGTTTATGCAACGGTTGCATAATGATAGGCCTTAAAACACTAGTGCGGTTTTCATGAAACGAGCCGATAGGCGAGTTTCATAATAAGATCGCACGTGTGTTTTAAGGCCTAATTATGCAGAGTTGCATACATAACTTTATCTACACACATATTATAAATCCTCCATGATGGGTTTAGAAACAATATTTTCTGGCAACAAGTTATTTGTTGCAATCGTGGCTGCATATTTCCGATATCCGGCGCATTTTCACATCACACACACTCCGAGAAGACTACTTACTATTCATATTTTCAACTAAAATGTAAATTACAAACAACTTTTTCTATTCAATTCAAAAACAATTCTACTTTCGTTCAGCAAAACGCCAACATGGCGATCCTCCGTCAAGACCATTTTTTTTTTAAATCATAGACAAACGGATGAAGTCTCTATTCTCACGTCACTCGAGATCAAATATTGTGCAGTTTATATTAAAAAAACATACTGAATTGACGTTTCGTATCAATAACTGTTTTAATATCTATGGATACTAGAATAGAGACCACTTGAGTTTTGACAGCTATTCCAAATTTAATCTCTTTTCTTTACTAAAAACGATAAAGAAGTCATGTTATTTCTTTATCGCAGCACTGGTTTTTCCTAATTGGTTGTCAAAATTTAAGTCATTTCCTAAGGTTTTTGATTAACCAATGGAGGTTTTATGATATGGGTGTAGATAAATATTTATTTAGTTTTCTCGCAATAGGAGCTTGAAATAACTGTATAAAGTCTATATGGTATTTCAAACGATTTCCCCCGGGAATCGGGTTTTTCTTTTTGGTTTATTATGTTTCTTATACATATACAAAATTTTCGTTTCGAACACTTTCGAAAAAAAATAATATAAGGAAAATCTATGAACGAAGTTTTTTTATCTCTAAAATCGAACAATGGTTTCATAGAATATCTTATAAATGTATCCAATACAAATGTATTGCCCTTTATCGACCGAGCGAGCGAAGCGTCTCCGTTTCAGCTTGGGCAAAAATGCTTTCGTATGTCCGGCGGATGTCCGTCTGTCCATTTGTTCTCGTCTACAGGTCGCAGTTCTCAACAGATTCTCGTGAAATTTTGTGAGCAGGTTTGATAATTATACAGATTTTTTTTGTCAATTCAAGTTTTCGAAATTTTTCAAAATGGCGGAGATATGGGGGTTTTTGCAATTACAAACTTATTTGCGGTGTTGGTAAACTGACCTAACGTATGTCGATGTATGGCGATATCCAGTTTTCCAACGGCAAAGTTAAGTTTGTCGCGAGGTATAGCTAGCGGTTCATGAATTATATTTTCGTTTTCTTTAATATTTGATATCTTCTGAAGTATTTATTTAAACCATATAGTGTGAAGGACAATTTTAATCAAAATTTAATACCCAAAGTAGAAATTGTATTTGTATGGATAAGGAATAATACTGAATAGGAGAAAATAGCTTCGCAAATAATCTAATAATGTTTAATAAAAATAGCTTCGCAAATAATCTAATAATGTTTTTTAAACATAAAAATGGTCACTGTGAGTCAATCTCAGGAGATAGGCATATGCCATCGCGAACTTTTCTCTAGGTTTTTTAAAGAACTACAATTATTTAGTACATTAATTTGATATATAATATTTCTTAAGGTTTAAACAGGCGTCAGCTATTTAAGCGCCATAAATTTTTTTGACGACTTGATTAAAAATACATTGGATTTTCTGTACTATATTATAACTTATTTAGAATGCTATGTACATATAATCCTTCCCAATGAACCAGGTCATCCAGTGGTGAAAACTACATCTAAATGAGTTGCGTGGTTTAGGAGGAGTTAGCGGATATACAGTTTTCCAACGTCAAAGTTAAGTTTGTCGCGAGGTCTACAGCTCACGGAGCCACTAGTATGTATTTTGGTTTAAAAATTAAACATGTAGCATAAAGTTAGCCGCTATATAAAACGGCTCGGAAGCTGGTTTATGCATTATTGGCAATATTACACGAGCTAAAAGAAAAACTTTTTATACAGTTTTACGAGAACAGTGATAAAACCAGGCTACGCATGGTGGTTACATTATCTTTAACGTCCGCGGGGCTGTTCGGATTCCACAGCGCTGTGCTAACATTTTAAGTCTGAAACTCAGTTTAATCTACAGTAAAAGCAAATATGTCGCCGTTACAACTTAGCAAGCACATAACAGAAAAGAATGGCTTTATTTCGTACAGAAGCGAAAATGTTAATAATAATATTTCCTATTTTTTTAGCATTCATTATATTGTAAGCGTTGAACGTCATTGCGTTTAACTCATATAGAAATAGACACTTTTACGTAAACGAGTTCGACGTTTGTTATTACTCAATATTACTCTAAAGGTACTGTATTTGCCACTTTATGGCAACGGGTGAGTTTCCTTCACAAATTTTGTGCAAGAAGAAATCAAAGTAAAATGTCATGTCCATAAACAACTCACGCACTGAACTACGTCTTACGTAACGGTGGTATGAGATGTCGAGGAAATCTCAGGAGCGATCGGACCGAGGAATGCTGACCTCGCGAGAAAGTGCCGAGAAAAAGTTACCAGCGCCTCTATTCGGGAACGCTAAGTGATTCTGTAGCGATTCGTAAGCGAGATTTCTCATGCCACTCTTCCGCACGACGCGTAATGCGTAAGAGCGAGATGAGAAATCTCGCTCGCGAATCGCTACAGAATCACTCAGCATTCCCGAATAGAGGCGCAGATCACAACAACCATATGCTTTATAGTATAGCCCAGGTAATAAAGTCTACTTTGCAACATGCTAAGCACGGTGAGTCCTCCCGCGCAAGTCGCATTTAAATCCGTGTAATTCGTTTTACTGCTGTTATTTGAATGTGAGACAGTTTACATTTTATGGAAACTTATGAGGGTTATGGGTTACACTGAGTCTGAGTGCCAGACAACACAATCTGAGTTGACGACTGCGAGTGTACGTTACTTCAGGATTAAGTGTCAAGCACTCGTATGCAAAAAGTGACCAATTCGAATTTATGCGACGAACACAGATTAATAAAAAGGTGTGACTCCGGTTGCGGCTTGATTTCTATTAAGTAATTTAAATGGATTGCTGTATTAGTCTCGAAGCCGAGGGGTATTTACTTATACTTATGTTCACCTTCATATTGAAAAAATATACAAACCTAATAATTACACAAAAGATCAGCGCCTCTATTCGGGAACGCTAAGTGATTCTGTAGCGATTCGTGAGCGAGATTTCTCATCTCGCTCTTACGCATTACGTGTCGTGCAGAAGAGTGGGATGAGAAATCTCGCTTACGAATCGCTACAGAATCACATAGCGTTCCCGAATAGAGGCGCAGGGTCGATGTGTACCTGTAACCATGCTCCAACATAACATAAGGCTCGTATGCTGTCCTAAATATTATGTGGTTCACGAAGCAATGGGATTTCCTAATTATAAAAAAGTAGATCATTTGAAATTTCCACAACCAAATATGGTACAATGTCATCAGGTAAATTTTTGCAATGTTTCATTTTGTGTTTTAAAATAGCACACATATTGAAATATCATAAATGTATCCATTCGATCCATCGGCAGTACGTCAAATGCTAGAAAGTGGTCCTTGTGCGGCGGATCTTTATCGCATATGGCACGAGCGCGCGCGACCTGCGCCGGCGCCTCGCTTTCTTCTAGCCCACGATCTTATTAATCTTATTACATCTAATTGACTTTCACTGGCTGTGAGCGAGCGAGTATTTGACGCCAACCAAATTTAAGTTGGGCTATAAATCTTGTACATGTATGCTTGTTGTTTTTCCCACGGTTGAGGGTTTTAACAGGGTAGGTAATAAATATATAATACATAGAGGTAGTAGAACGGTCGGTGTTTGAGATATAGTTGTACAGCGCATGCGTATTATTAACACTAGTTAGTCGGGGTCGAGTCGCTGGCCGCTGTGGTATTACATGGAGCTATCAGAGTTCACACTTTCCTTATACTACATAATACGGTGTTTTTAAACTAAGGAGCTCCATATTGCCTAAGTGATATGGTACAAAATATCACTTTTATGTCGTTATCTACTTTATTTATTTATTTATTTATTTATTTAATAGGATCACCAACAGCGGACACAGTAAATTCATGTTATAAATAAAAGCATTACATACATCCTGAGCTAACTGCTCCCCCAATGACAGGCAATCACAGCATGCGTTAATTAATGCTAAGCAACATACTACTGTAAACTATAACTAATCTTAATCTAAATAACCTAACATAACACAATTATATAATTAAGGTAAGATTTTTAATACATTATAAGATTTTTAACAATAAATTCGCGAAGCTTATATTGAAAACTAGCTGTGCCCGATGGTTTATTTATATTTACAAACAGCAACATATGATATCTCCGAAACCCTTTGAATATCAAAATAAAATAAACGCCATTATCTAACTTAAAATAGTCTTAACTATTCCTAAAACTTTTATTTAAAACCAATTCGAAACCTAATTGTAACAAATATTCAGACAAACAGACAAACATTCTAAAACCCCTAATTTTGCGGCAATCCGCATGATGTCAATAGCATTTTAAATATTTGTATTAATTTTGAAATCACAGATAGTCACTTCAATTTTATTTATTTGTATAAGTACTAAAATATAGTAATAAACAACAAAGCAAGGCATTTGGTTGTCATAACAACTATCGGTCCCTTTGTCACTGAGACAAATGTCAAATAAAGGCCAAGGAGTGTTTTTGTTTAAATCATTCGTTAATGAAAAAACGATGATCTTAAATTAATAAAAAAATTAAGCAATCAGTCCGTTTTTATAAGTTTCATACTCTGAACATATCAGTCGGATACCCCAGTGTTCACCTATACGTTAATAGAATGATTAAACTTCCACACTCAAGTCGTTTAAAATAACATATATAATCGGTAGTGAAGTATAGTATAATGCTTGCTCGTCATCAAACTCGTTATCCCTAAACGGCGTGCTCGACGCCGGCGCACTTTCTCGCTCTCACTCTCGCGCGCCTGCACGACACGCTTGCGTCGACGCGACGCGGCGGCGCAGCTCGCTCCAGTCACAATGTGCCATAATATGTGATCCTCTAACGCTCATGCGCTTCACTCATCGACGAACACTTGCTTGCTGCGGACAGAACCGGTTTGTGCGACTACGCGACTCTTCGTCGAGCCTTCGCTCGGCATATTAGAGTATTTATTCCCTGCCCAACTACTGGACTTGGGGCTGGCGGTCCACCAGATATACGCAGGAAGATGTTGCGTATATACGGAGAAAATAGCACCAAGTTGTAGGATTTCCTATTTTGTACAATTCAAATCAAATTAAGTATCCTTGAAGCAAAAAGTTTCTCCTTTTATCTCTCGGCGCGCTGCGCTTAATTTCAACCTGAGACGGTAATTCTCTCCAATCGACTGCCTGCAATGAATGGCTAGCTGCCAAATGGGTACCGGTATTATTTTAATTATATAAACTCAAAATAAAGTAAGTTCCAAGTTGACCATGTATTATTAGACTTCTTTTCCTTCTTTCTTCTAGCGAAGATGTACCTACAGAGTAACCCGTTAGTTCCTCCCGGACCTGCAGCTCAATTACGCAACACAATTGGTATCAGTTTGGCTCGAAATGCAAACCAATTTAGTCATCACTCGATGTAAATAAGGGTACATTGGTCTACTTTTCGCGAAACCGATACCAATTTTTGTTACGTAATTGAGGAGCTGTACACATAATGAATTCTTTCTTTTTTACTTCCTTTCAGCAAACTAGTGAACATCACATTGCCCAACAGTTTTTGTAAACCAATTGCTAGCTCTTCGTAAACTTGCATTATTCTGTGTTAATGTCGATTAATTACAAACGCGATAAACCCGCTCCCCGCTCGCAGCATAGCCGCTCGCAGTGCAACCGACCACGTTTTTCTGCATGCACTTTTTCCTTAAAATCCTTTCCCAACTGCCCATGGACATGTATTGTATGTGCAGTAGGGGCGAGTTTGCTCAGCACACGATGTGGGACACCACAACAATAAGGTGCGTGCACAGTTCCCATACAGCGTGGGAACGTTGCGTCACTTCGCGTTGCGTCACGGCCAGCGGGTGTTCGCGTTGTACTGACTCGTGCGAGCCGCTCCAGACCTGCTGACGGCTGCAGGCACACGTCTTAGCGAGTCATAGACGCATTCAGAAAGATAATGCCTGATTATTTGGTTTCAACTATATCCGCATGTAGGGCAATGTAGAGATAGATTTATCCGTGCAGATTTGATATTTTAAAAATATTATACTTTTGCAATTAAGCTGCACTGGCAATCAAATATAGCTAGAAGACCTTCTTTTTTTCCACCTTTTGTACCTTTACCTGTCGGCGTCGCTATCATTGTCATATCGTTACATAATCGCGTGTCTGAACACAGTCGCTAAAAATGAGTATAGCTCGACCTAATAATTGCCATCGACGAACAATGCGGCTATTCAAACCTAGTTCTTATGTAGGGAAATTATCAAACTAGTTCTTCATATTTCGATGAATAAAGCAAGCTATTACGGCTAGTTTGAGCGCACTACAAAGTGTCAAGATAAACCGAGAAGGTGGTTCAATTCAAAGTCAACGCTACTTCGTCACATGTTTTGGGGACACGTGGAGTAGATACAATTAAGAGTCGCACGTTGACTGTTTATATTGTAAAGATTACGGAAGAATAGTTTTACTCAAAAGATAATCAATAGTGTCCATTTTTGGCCATTAAATTGGCGATCAAAAATATAAATTTTAAACAAAATATACTTAATACAAACAACATTCAAGAAATCAATAATTAATATTCGAATGTGCAAGAGGTGAGTAGGTACCTATCTGCCCACGACACCTGCTCCGGTATCGGGTGTCTGAATCAGCGGTTATTAATACTGATCATAATCGATTAATAAACCATACAGCACGTGTCAGCTCCGCCTTTCTACTACATTCGGAGAATTTCTCATTGGATACTGTTGCTCATTAATATGATTAATTAAATATTAAAAGCAACTTGATCCCGACCACCTGCCACAGTGAGATCAGCCTCCTCGAGGAGTCACTCCTTGAAATAGCGTCACCAAAACTCGTAGGGACATGAGTCAAGTAGCCGGGTTACGAGTCTATTGGACACGCAGACTAATGAAGATTTAAATGAAATATACCTTATTGCGAACTTTCTATGCGACATTTCTTTTATTAAGAAAGTAATTTAATTTTAACCCGCCCCTGGCACTCCTGCACGGGATCATCGTAATCATACTTTTAAAATTATCGTGCATTGGCAAATAATTTTCCTTCGAAAGGTTTTCTTTTCTGGAAAGTATTTTGTACCCGACTGCAGCGAAGCAAATAGGTTACCTTTTTTCAAGAACCTAAATATTATAGGATTTTACGAAGAGTCACCGACTGAATTTCGATATCGACCTCACGTGCACGACAGAACCAATTATTTATTTCTTTCTTTTTAGGGTTCCGTACCCAACGGGTAAAAACGGGACACTATTACTAAGGCTCCGCTGTCCGTCTGTCCGTCCGTCCGTCCGTCCGTCCGTCCGTCCGTCTGTCACCAAGCTGTATCTCATGAACCGTGATAGTTAGACAGTTGAAATTTTCACAGATGATGTATTTCTGTTGCCGCTATAACTACAAATACTAAAAACCACACAACAAACGTGATTTTTTTGCCGTTTTTAAAGGTACCCTCCGTGCGCGAGTCCGACTCGCACTTGGCCGGTTTTTTAGATTATGCAGTTGGATTTTTGTTTTTATAATTATTATTTACTAAACATGGCGCACTGCCCGCTTGCCGCATCATGCTGCAGTCGCTATAGCTCAGTCGAGTTATCGGGTATTTGTACTTTACCAAGCGGAGAAAATAACCATGTAAAAAGAAAGCAGCTAACAACTTAACTGTTTGGTATAAGAAGATGCCCAGCCGTGTCCGGGCAGCGTCTGGTTTTATTAAAAGTGCTATTAGAAACTTTTAATCGAAATTGGATTAGTGACGGCAATTAAAACCTTTCTGTTAGACACGTGTCTGCTTCAAAAACATTTGGTCGGAGTTTTATTTCACTTACTAATAAATTTATAAAATATACTCCAAAGCATTTTAGCCATACCATGCGGCGAGCGATTTTTTCTTCGAGATTACCGGCAGAAACGTGACGACAAGTGTACACGGAACAGCTGCTCAATTACGAAACAAAAATTGATATCGCTTTCGCGAAAAGTAAACCAATTGTACCCTTATTTACATCGAGTGATGACTAAATTGGTTTGCATTTCGAGCCAAACCGATACCAATTGTTTTGCGTAATTGAGCTGGAGATAAAAACTAGGGTATTATTAAATGTATAATTTTCCTACAATTTTATATCATGAAGTTTTCGATCAATCTAAGAAATCACAAACAATGTCGTAATACGTTTAGGAGATCAGTATGTGTCATAACATGAGCATTGAATTTGCGATGAAACCATCAAACAATTATATGTTATTCTCACAACAATGCTATCTGTGATCGACAGAGTTCTCTGCGGTGACGCAAACGCACGGCATCGCTGCAGGTTAGCAAATTGTAAGTGAATCGTCATGCAATACTTACACTTATTTTTTGCGAGATGCATCTCGAGTTACAAACGATAAGGAACAGTTGCTTTATAACTATTCATAAACATTATGTGTATGAAATTGCAAAAATATTATCGTAATAATAATAGGTATTATTACTCATAGCGGAAGAACATTATTATTAGTAATAATTATGGGGTGTTTATTAATTCATTTCTGGTAGAAAGCGTTTCCACTATCGTTACATTTTTATAATCAATAGATATAAGATAAAACTTTCACTATGATCGATGCACTGGTTAATAAATAATGACTTATAGCGATATAATTGTCTTTCTATAGTTATACATGTTCTATAATTATAGCTGCGTATCTCCATTCTCGCTAGAGACGTAACCTCGAACTATACTATCGATGGTTTAGTGTATGATATTTGCGTCCCTATTTAGAACAAAGTCTATTCGTTTTCAAAACGTTTCTTTGCTATGGCCTACATACTAGATACTACATTCTTGTAAAGATAACGGATCTTTCACTTTCATTTTCATTATAAAACAGCGCTCACGACATACTCGTATATGTAGTTAGTCGTATACAGAATGAGTAGAGGAAGAAGTAGTGAAAAAACCAATATTTTCGTTTCGGTTGAAGACCAATATAACGCAACAACTCCGACGTTAAAAAAAAAGTATTTAACTGTTTTAACGTTACTTTATCTACAACATTTTCAAAAAAGATAGCCCTTGTACCTACTGTCAACCTACAATCAGTAGTTGGTTGTATACTTGTTAGTTTAACCATTGTCTTCTGTCAAAAGATAATAATTGTTGATGTCAATTCGATTCAATTGGAGCACAGCAAGGCAGATAAATTAGGATAATTAGTCAGATAGTCAAATCAATAAAAACTGGATTTTTTAACGTGCTGAATTGTGTGGGTGCTATTAACTTATGCATCAAAAACATTTTTTGCATTGCGTGTTCAAAGTCACCCTGCACAAGTACATACCGTCGTTGCGCACCCGTTGATGTCTTCCGTACGCGGCGCGTTCGACGCCACATCTCGATTTGAGTTATATACGCTATAAGCATAGAGTCGGAAATCTTACTAAATGAAAATAATTTACAGTCCATTTGAATTTGTAGTTTTTGCTCCATGGTAATAAAAACATATGTTTAAATGTTAGTCCGACGTAATTTATATGAATTAGCCGCGGCTCTAATACTAGGATTGATCTTGAACCGGACTTGAAGGTCCCTAGATGCACGACATGCTTCTTATTTTTAGATCAGAATTTTCAGAGGAGCATATTATATAGGTGAACATGGTACCAGATTCAGCCTTCGATTTAGATCCATCCAATAGACTCCGTATAGCCGGCCACCTCCGTCCGCCGCCAGTATTCAAGGCAAAAACTATACCGACAGGGCTACGGGCAGGTGAGAGGCTTTTAATATAGATTTAAAACTACCGCTGTGATTAATACCTCACCCATAATAAAATAAATAACTGGCCACGACGGTGAGCATATCCTGAGGACGACGCTAGCGCGACCGACCCGGTACCGTTGCGACCCACTCCCGCGCGCCCAGGGGGGGACGACTGCGCGCAAGCAGATAATTATTGTCAAGGTTTTTATGAATGGTTAGTTTATTTTATCACTTAAGAAAATAATAAAATATAATCATCTCCCTATACGTACTAGTGCACAGGCCTCCTCTCATAGCGAGAGGGACGGCAGGAGTCCCCGCGCGGGCGCGGTGCGGATTGGCCACTTGACACACTTTCTTTGAATTGCTTCGCAGACAAATTATGTATATCTGCACGAGAAGCCGCGCGTTACACCACTAGGCTACCACTACACCAGAAAAAAGGTCTATTATAGGCACTAATAGTTAATAGGTCAAATACATTTGAATCGACTTCAGATCGAAGGGTGTTGTGTTGACCCGGAACGGCGCGGCGTAACACACACATGTACACACAATGCCTCGAGGCGTTCTCGACGTGAGATCATTCAGTTGAGAGACATAACTTTGTTTACTTATTGTTGTTATTTTACTACGTTACTTCGTGTATTTACAAATTGAAACATTAAATAATAATTAAATTAAATTCATTTATTTCAGATCTCCACGGGGATATGATCCATATACAATATTATTAGTGAACACATAGAGCTTATACACTAAAAGTTAGTACATCAACGTGAATTAACATGAATTAAGTGCCCTTCGGCATAAGTAGGTGACATTGATGGCTGGACACGACTACAGACCGAAGACCGCAGACCGCAGACCGCAGACCGCAAGCCGCGGCCGCGACACTAATTAGCGCTCTCTAGCATCTGCCGGGAGTCACATCCATCCTGTGTCGTGTCGCACCACGCGTCGGTATGACTGCGGATAATTCATTTTACTTGTCATTCGTGATATCATAAATGCGACAGTGATTTTTACTTGTTCCTCTTTCAATCGAAAACAAAGCGACGAGCGTTGGAAAGCCGGAGACGATCAAAGACTACTTTAGCCGAGAAAAATGCACAGATTGCGATTAACGAATTCCACGTGGATGAAGTCGCGGGTGACAGCTTGTACACAATAATCAGAAATATAATTTCTGCGTGGGACTTCGTTTGCGTGCAATTCTATTGTAATTATTCCCTCGAGAATTTTTGATATATATACCAAGTATCATAAAAATGCATTCAGCTACGAAACTGAGTGGTGATAAAAATATTATTATATACATACACATACACAACATTTACGAAACTTTCGCATTTATAATAATATTAGTGGGATATATTATAGTAGGATACAGCGATTTTAAAAATTCAAACAAATTGTGAATTGCAATAGCAGATTGCTGGCGCCGACCGCCGAGGTTCCAGGGCATCATACTTGTCATTAAGCTTGTCAAACGCGCTTGTGTCGTGGGAACCTGCATTTCTCAGTAACTACTCGTTTAGTTTTGATGGAATGCCTTATCATATGTTGAATAGCGGTAATGTGAGAATTTCAATTTTCATTGACTAATAGTTGTTTGTTGTTTTAATGTGCTTATTGTGTTTGAACAGGAACACCGGCGCGGCGCTTGCGAGGTCGTAGATATTAGAATAAGTATACCTAATGCAAATATCATGAAAATAAATAACTCATGCTGTATTATTTGAAGTGAATAAAGTCCCCAAAATATCTTGAGTAATACCACTGTTTGTCATAATTTTCATTGTTTTCATTTATGTGCAATAGAAAGTTTACATACATACATAATAAGCAGAATTACCGAAGTAAAAGCGGAATCGGAAAAACGCACCGACTAACAAAGTTCAGCGTTGTTTATTGGCACTCGCGATATTAAAGCAACCGTACTAGCCCAACAACCAACAAAAAAGACGTGATGCAACTCGGGAGCATTACAAAGGAACCAACACATTACCCTCCTTTCCTTGGCACAATCAAGCAAAGCGTGCATTGTATCAAACCGCAACAACTTTATCGTTTAATTTTCCATCTAAATAATAAACCGAGAAAGCGCCCGATGACTACAACGGTCATTATATTATCTTTGTTCGCGAGCTTTCTACGCGCGGACAGACGGACACACGGTTCCGAGAAACAGTGCGTAAAAGAAATCACGATAGTGGTAAAACTGCTTGCAATTGGGTTCATTTGCGAGTTATCCACTTACACCCGCCGCTTACGCCGTCGTACTGCATGACTTGAATTTTCTGAGCTAAATTGAGGCATATTATTTAAGAGAAATTTTTGATTTATCTAGATTATATACCAGAGTATGACGAAAATGTTTTACATCGAGCCTAATGAAAATGAATTATTTATAATTTCCTCGCTAACTAATCTCGGTGGACGGATTACAAAACTACATCTGCGGCCGCCTGACTCATTTAAACTTCAAACATTATGAATATAAAACACAAATTGAATTAATGCCTATCTATTAGCCTCCATCAGAATGAAATACTCAATCAGAAAGCCAAACATAAATAATGTTGAGTGACATCATGCAGCATAATAGCTCTTGAGACTTTATTCACTTGCGACAGATGTTGGGGACAACTTTAAAAAAGAAGTGGAAGTTATTATCCCGCTCCTACATGCAGGCCCGCTACACGAAATCCTAATGCAATTTAATTCGATCCCAATTAGTTTCGTCAGCTATCTCTGAGAAATGCAAGCATTCGTAAAATCTGACAAGCCCTCCTTGTGTTTCATCATCAAATGATTTCGAACGATAGAAAAACTATTCCCATTTGAATAGTAAGTTTACAAAAAAAAACAACAATTCTTGTGACAACTTCCAATAAAATTGAAACAGCTCCGACGACATTCGGTGCAGTTGCACAACTGCACGGCGTCGATGCAGCGCGTCGCGGTCTTTAATGTTACCTATAACGTTCCATAACGATCTGCTCACAATTTAAATTATTCCGATCTCATTTGATTTTTTCGTCACGATTTAACTTCGTAATAATGATATAACTTGAACATTCACAGCTCCAGCGGTCAAGATAATAGCAGTATTTTTAGAGAAACGCCAGCTGCAATGTCAAAATATATTCAGGAACAACGCTAAGGGCAGTTGCTTCCACTCCACAGTTTCACTACTTACACACACATGGCAGGAAGACTAGTTAATCATCGAGGTGGTGCTGAGTCGATCAGGTTTTCGGTGGTAAGTACTTACGATGGTGAATGATTCAATAACAAACAGCAGAAACATTCCTTATAATCACATTAAACCGCGGATTCAGATGAATAGATCAACAAAAAGAAGAATCGGCCGTGTCCAGCATTGTCAGTTAATAAAACCAATCAAGATTAGAAATGTCGGCCCCGCCGTAAGAAATTTCCTATGTTTTTTGCCAATTTAACAGTTTAGTCACTATTGAAGCGTAAAACATTAAGGCTGGCCCAGACTGGTGCAATTTTATGACCGGAAAGTCTACTAATAACCCGGTGGAGACACAATCAATCAATATCGTACCTGCATGTATAATCAAATAAATTATGTAGACGATGCCGTACGACGTCAATTGTAATGATTATTTTGCAAATTTGCTTGTGTTCCGCTTGACACGCGGCCCCGTACTGTCACAATTCACAAACCAAGTTTTATGTGGCAGTTGCTGTTGTTTCTGTTGCTAGCGAACCGCTTTGCATGTTTTGCTCTCCTGGTTTTTAAGTTACATTGGTTTCCTTTTATGGTCCAGTACCATTACCATGATTTGCGCAAACCGCTCTGGCTGCGAAACCTGCGGATGTGGGTTCCATTCCTACCAGGCAGATGCTCTTATCATAGCATAATTATATTTATTTGTGTGTTCGTGTGTTATTTATCCTAGTTTTCCGTTGATTGTTCTGTTCTGTTCCGGCCGGCATTTCACGCCAGTGTGGGAGAGCAGTTACTTTGAGACAGCACTAGTTACAGTAATGCAGATGTCAGTCGCTTGCGCAACTCGCCAAATTAAGCGACGATCGATTGCACAAGCCGTTGGGTAACAAATAGCATCGCTTCTGTTCTGTTTATACCAGTGCGACGCGGAGGTCAGTGCAGCGCGACAACAAAAAATTAAAACTGACGCCCTCTTGTTCCCAAAATTTGCAAGCAAACAATCTAAAAGAAAATCGCACTAAAATAAAGTTTACTCATTATGAACCTTATTGCGTACAACATCGATGTTAGTTTGGGGTGAACCGGTAGTTTCCGCGGCGCGCGCGCCGGCGCCAACATTCCACGCGAGCAGCGGTTTTCTTATTCTGATTTCCCGCGACCTGACCCACTGATCCGGCCACTGCGCGCTGACCAACATACTTGCCTCCACCGCTCAACGAACACTCCGCCCGGGCCCTGATACCTACTCCTGGCAATAGTGTAAACAACATACCTGCCAAGGCAACGAAAGCCAATTTAAAATTATTATTTTGTTCCTGCCTAATTAGGACCTATGGGTAGGTAGGTATATCATGTTTGCATTTTAATTGAAATGCTAATAAAACTTTAACTCGTTGACCAAATGTCCCCTGCAATAGGTTACAGGTTGCGATGATTAGCAATGAAGTAGTGCTCTGTTTTGGTGCATTTCCACGTTCGTATTGATCGCTCTGTTTAACCGACTTCAAAAAAGGAGGACGTTCTCAATTCGTCGGAATCTTTTTAATTGTTATATCTTTGTCAGGAAGCTCGTCCGAACCGATCCACTGTGACTGTGACTATAATAGAAACCCAATAGAAACTTATCAGAGTAATATTCGTCAAGTATCGATGTACAGAGCGACCGAAGCTCCCTCATGGCGAAAGCGTATTAGAGCGAGCGGTGCATAGTCGAGCTATCGGGATGGGAGCACGAGTCAAGGCGACTGGCCGAGGTAACCGACGATCCTCGATGGATTGATACAAATGTTTTTTTTAATTATTTATTTATTTATTTAGCGTCAAATTGAAAGATACAACTTTACCCTAGGATGTAGCTAAAATGAAGTATACGAGGTAGATTTAGTCACAAGCAAAATAGATAATCAATTACATTTTTTGTCATTACTTACAATAATAGTCATTCAATTACATTACATAATAGGTAATTAAATTGACTATAAAATTCATTGAGATATGGACATAAGTCAATCACGTACTTTTTCAAAGCAACAAAAAACGGAGAATGCGTCTGTTACCTAATTTAATTTTGTAGAGTATTATACATATACTTTCGCAGCAACAGATCTAGAACATCGCCGGAATCCCGCTGTTCCAGCTACAGGAACTTGAACATCACAAGACAATACAGCAATTAGGTAATCTATCGCTTCTGAAGTTTGTCTTAGCAGGTGTTAGGGTGCCGGCTGCCGTCTTACCAGCTTGCAAAGTTCAATGATATACAGCGAAGTTAGAGTCGGTATTTCTATTTTTTTTTAAAGATGTTCTACACGACACATGGTTCGATTGAATGCCGTCTACAGTACGCACGCATCTTATTTGCTGCCTGAGTTCTTCGCCAAGTCCAGCTTGATCTACTTATTGAATGACGCAGATCTGCGATATTCGTCGATCTTCCGAAGTATGAGCAACACGCGGTCAGCAAATGACATCAAGGTCATGCAGTAAACTGAAGACTTCATATAGTGTATCTTATGTATCGGCCTAGTTGTCTGCAATAAATGACTTATTACTATTATAACTCTTAGTATATGCAGAATCCTGACGAACAACTAACTTCTTATCTATTACTAAACTCCTACCGCTTTAAACGGTCAACTTAGGCCATAAAACAAACAAGTTACTTTAGCATTAAGCTTTCACATCAACGTAGCTTCAAGTTAAGAGAACATTTATCGTAACGTCATCGGGATGGTTATTTTACACGTTACAAGATGCCAGTCAATCATGTGCGTCGGCAGTCGGCACACAAACGTATACTTCTGACTGTCGTGTCGAAGCACAGGTATAATAATCCGTGTATTTTTGGTTTATACAGAGTAAAAGCCCGATTTGACCGAGCTAGTATAGACTTGCCCTGTAGATTAAATGCCAAATTTGAAATTACTATGGACTAATCTGGGCATAAATCTTATACTTGTTTGATATAATTCGACTTTAGTGAAGTTTGAAATGTAGATCTCCGCGCGAGTGAGCGGCGCTGGCGTCAATCGTTTGAATAAGATGTGGGGCAGCGCGCGCGCCGACAAATATACAGCTTATGATGTGTAGCGGTCAAGTGCAACCAAAGTCGCGGGCTATTTTATATCCAGGGCCTCTGTTTGAAAGCGGTCTTAGTGATACAGGAACCGAGCGTTACTATGGTAACGAACCGCCGCTTTGTTATGTCACTTTCTTTTCAATGTATAATATACCTACATAATATAGTACATATTATGTAGTAGAGAGATTTATAATACACCACATAGCTGAGGCATCGCCGAATAGAGAAGTATCTGATTTCTTTGAAAAATGTACGTGTTTCGAATTGGTTTTTGGCAAATGTCTGTATTGTTTCCGAAACAAATTAATGTTTTAATATTGTGTTAATAATACAGACGTGTAAGTGCAAAATTGAAGTAAATTGGAAACTGCTCCATTACGAGTCAAACTGTCAAGAGCGAAAAATCGAATAAAATAACTGCTGCTATCAACGGAATGTCACATTCTCTTTATATTTTATTAACTGACTTCAAAAAAAAAGGAGGAGGTTCTCAATTCGGTTGTATGTTTTTATGTTTGTAACTTCACCACTCCGTCATTTATTAACCGATTTGCAAAATTCTGTTCTTAATCGGTTCAGTCCCGTTGTAGTCAAAGTCGAGGTGCGACGAGAGGATCTATGAGGATTCGATGTAACTCTTCAAATATTATAGGCACGCATATAGCAATTTCAGTATTTTCTGTAATAACACAAGCAGTTATGTTCCAAAAGCATTATTTGGTGAAGTGGAACTGTTAATGGAGACCATAGCTGATCATCCGAACTCCTGAATGATAAGTAGGTATTTCACGGGTGGCGATAAGATTGCTGTATAAGGTTCGGAAGCAACTTATGTTCATGAAAATCCATGTGGTAAAATAGACCCGGTTGTGAGGAACCAGGAGAACTCCTCAACGATTTGCATCAATGGTGATGAGCAACGGGCATTATGCTGTTGTTACCTACTTCATGTAGTAAATGTGTGTCGTTAAATCACATGATAATAAATAAAATGTGAAAACAAAAAACTAAATTTTCGAAGGCTAGGTATTTGAAGTCGGTTTATTTTATATATTTTATTGTATGATTATTAATGATTTAGTCCATTTATCTACTTGTCCAATGGAAAATAAATAAAAATAGTTTTAGTATTAAGTTAAATTGATATTGCTGTTTGATCTAACGTGTCAAATTTAGTCTAATAATCTCTTATTGTTTGTAGGGATCTTTGGTATATTTAGTAATATTCTTCATGTTAAGTAGGTATAGTAGGTAGGTATAATAATCAATGCCGCGGTGAAGTGCCCTAAACGGATTACGTTTCTGTGTTTGTGAACAATGGATAAATCATAGAAACATTGTCATAAATTTGTGGAAACCCGACAAATTAAAATTTTCTCAAAAAAAATTCATACGAACCTCGACCTGTCCGTATTAATTTTGTTTTTCTTTTTGGTACCAACTTTATTTTTTCAGCATCAATCATCGACTTACCGAGGCAGGCGAGCAGGGCGACCACCGCGCCCAGACGCATCAGGATCACCATATCGAACTCTCACTGTCTGTCGGTTACTCGGTCGAATCGTGCGCAAGCGATGCGGGCGGCGCGCGGCGCGGGACTGGCGGCCGGCGCGCGCGCGAGCCTATTTACCGCACCGCGCCGCCTCGCGGCTCCAACAACAACACGACAATACACACAACACTACAAGTTATCCAGGTAACGAGCAAGCTCTAATGGGGGCTCTGCATCCCATGAAAGCCCGTGAACATCCCCTGCTGCCACACTCACCCCTTGGCAGATAGAAAGACAGGAGAAGAAAGAAACAACCTCAATCCGGGACCCAACAAATTAAACTACATAGAAACAAATATACGCGTCGAATTGAGAACCTCCCCCTTCGGTTTTTTTTTGAAGTCGGTTAAAAATGGTACAAACCGTCACTAACCATGGGCGTTTTGACAGCAGCTTCCATCCTTCACCACAACCTAGCTGATGACCCGAATCTTTACATATCACTATATACCTACATGAGCAGGACGGAGTTCTCCTCAGTTATTGTTTGGATCACCAGCGAGCCTCACTGGACAATGGGGGAATTCCTATATACTTATATCAAAAAGGCAATTTATTCAATACAAACTAATAACTTCGCAAATATTTATTCCTACACTATTCAACTTTTTCTGTTGCTTAACTACTGCTAAGCTGGTCGTGAATTATTATTGTAGTCAATTCTGTTCTGATAGCTGTTCTGGTAAAGTCAACATTTGTAAATGTTCATTAATGCCGACGCTGAATGGTACTTTCACATCTGGATTGTTTCTTTTTAATTATATTGAACACTCAATTGAGTTTAAGCTAATTTAGCAGTAAGTAGCGCGAAGTGCCCGGTCCACAGCTTCACCCCTGACTAATTGGTCACTTTGAAGAAAGTAATGCCAAAGTGCGATCTGTCTGCCGTGGGAACCAGACACTATGGCTTCTCTCGTTCAAGAAAATGTTACTTTTAAAAGCTATTTTATTTCTGATATCAAGCCCTTTAAATTCTAAGAATATCCACGTCAATTCGCACAAGCGTGTTAATTTAGATACCGCAATTAGGTATCAACGATTTTTAAGGAAGACGCCTAAATACTCTGTTGCACAACATGTTAGGAAATATGCATTATGCGCGAACAATGCGCGGGCGGGATGAGCCAATAATGCACTCCGCGGGGCCGATGCCTGAAATACCCAGATTTATAATGAAATCGGCTTGACCTCCGAGCCAATTCTGTCTAATCCGTTGGCGACTTATTTGTGATTCGGCCTTCGACACAAGATGATATCCCCTTACCATATACCATTTTGGATTGCTGGCAGCATTTAGCTGCCAGCAATCCAAAATGGTATTAAGTGACCACTTTGCTGTTGGTCTTGATTGAGCGACGAAACAATGAGTTTGAGTTTGATTGCTAATCACACAAATGTAGTTCACACCACTTCTCTATTAGTAGACCGCACTTTATTGAACAAAAAATGCTATGATATGGTATGGCAATAGTATTTATTATGTGCACTCTTACGAAGCTTGCACTCGGGTTAGCATTTACTCATGCGGTCCGAACCCCCCTCCCCTAGCGCATGGATCTGCGTCGGTGCGCTCTGCATGGCGGCCGATGCATATCGGAGCGTACCCGCGGCTGTTGCGATGGGAGATGGGGTCAGGAGAGCAGCCGCCGTGGACCGCGTAATGACGGGTAATCACGTCGGCAGCTCGTCGGAATGATGCAGAGCCGATACCATCGCTGTAACAAGCATCTCTGACCGGCAGCTCCCGAAGTCATGTGCCGCGCAAATTATTATTCACTACTCAGTTTACATGCAATAAATAATATGTACCTAACCAGTAGCAATAAGGGTATTATGTAAAGTACAATATTCCATCAAAAGCAGTTTCTCCTCGGGAACTGTGAATTATTTTCAGACTGATAATACCGACCATGTCGTAGTGCCTTCTCTGGACTCGTAGTACGCGACTGTTGACTTGATTTCGACCGGCAGTGAACCTCACGTGGCTGACACGGGAATCAACTTACACCTTTTTTACCCAAATGTGCCAGCAAGAGTGTAATGTTTTTAGAGTGTATGCATGGATGTATGTATGTCTATATCTTTTGCACGCATGAAATAAAGTTACATGTGGTTTAATTTTTACCATGTAGCACTGGCGCAGCGTGCGTACAAGCCGATTCCTGACGGCTTTACCAAGTTAGAAAGCTACGGCTAGCTGTCAGTGAAGTCCATGTTACTCTAACTAAATGTCAGACTTGCACGTACAGTTCTAATTCTTCCGGTTTCCCTTAGGAAATATTTGACGCTTCGCCACTGCCATGTTGTTTTTACCTTTATCCATTATGTTCTGGCTGCTGAGGTGAAAAGTTGTACCTATGTGCCACACGAGCCCAAAGTTATTGCATCTCGTATCTTTGAATGCCTCGCTAGGCTCAGGATTCTATACTAGAATCACTCGCTACGCAATTATAGAATCCTTTGCTTACTCGGGATTCAAACTCAACACTCGCAGCAAAAACCAACTTTGCTCTCTTGTTGCACAAATAACTATTCCCGCCAAAGCCGAAAGGTTTTCTGAATATTTCATACTTAGGTATACATTTACAGTTGGTTAGTGTAACAACTCGAAATTCTTAGAAACCCATTAGTAACAAAAGAAGCATGATTAAAACGAATACGCAATGATACCTATACTTACCTACTGATTTTATTAACGCATCAGATTTTGAAGGAATTCATGATAATCAAAGGTAAGCTAAAAGTAAAATAGTGTCGGCGAGAATCGAATTGTGCGAGCGAACAATTGTGCGAGTCAATATGAACCTCTCCATGGTCCCTTACACTTGTCGATAGCAATAGCGGACAAACAGCCTGTAAAAGTGGATAAATAAACCATTAACCATATTTAGGCAAGTGGTTTACTTTTACTTTTTATGAACCGTTGCGTCCCGAGGCGTCCCGACGGCGACGCGGAAACTGCGCGAGCGACGCTGGCGCTTTCACTCTCGCCCAACTCATTATTGCTTGTTAGCGCATCTGCTTGTTGCGGCTGAGACAAACTAAACACAGAGTAAGAAGTAAATACTGCGCCAGGATAATACTTTTACGACATAACGGCAATAGATACATAAGTCAATCAGCCGTTTCGAAAGATTATACAAAATTGATGGAGCGATGGTCTGCTTATCTGGAACCAAGAATACTAGGCGAGTTTATTTCTGGATGTATTAAGTATGTTTGTTCGAGAGTAACGATAACCAATATTATCAAACCGCGATTAGAATGGGATTAAGCACATATGTCGTTTTTGAATGAATACATGGAATTACATTGTCAATGGTAGAGTGTGCAGATAAATGAAAATACTTATTTCAGTACGATGAAATTCTAAAGCTTGGAAAAAAACATCAAATAATATTTCTAAAATAAAATACAAATGCTGTAATGACTTTTAGAAATACCATCAACAATTATTCACTCATTACACCCGATCGTCATCAGAGCTGTCTGCATCATCACCTGGTACAAACAAAAAACAAATGTAGATTAGTGTTAAATACGTGAGTACGTTCACATTTGACATCATGCAAATAGGTTACTCTTGACACTACATTTACCAAGAATACAGTTGAAATATGGAAATATGTAGTCTATGTAAATCTATTATCGATGAATGTATGCATTTAAAGTACTTACCTATGAAGATTAGCGGGGTACTACCCTTTGGGCAAAATATTTTTCGCCAAATTTCACTTCCCAAAAAACTTATTGCCATAGTTTCATTTCCCAAACGAATCTGTGGCACATTCACATTTCGTATTTTATTCATTTGGCATCATTTCGCTTTCTCATGGGTAGGTTAGGTTAGGTATAACTTGTGTCCCTTACGTAAGTACTTATTTATCAAAAAATACTTTTGCTAAATGTAAAATTGCGATAAGCTGTTTTTACTGATGATTTTTTGCAAAACAATGATTTGAGTAAAATAGTTTGGGATCTGATACTTTGGGATAAGTTTTTTGCCCATACATTAATAATCTAAGATTATCAAAGATTGACTTGCTTCTACCCGCGTCTTCATCCGCGTGGAATTGGGTTATAGTTAATCCCTCGGGAACTTGAAAATTTTCCGGGATAAAAAATATTGTTTATTGCATTGCTTTTCATGTTGTTCATTTGGTCTTTAAAAATAGGCACATTTTCAAACATGATCCCTGTGAGGGCACAACAATGTATTTTACACCTATAGAGTTACAGTAAAGAATGTGTACGAAATTTCTTAAACTAAAATGATAAAATAGTGCAATTATTTCCTCACTAATTTAACATTTAAATATTTAAAATTAAAATACAAGAAAATAAAAATATAGTTGATTAAAGTTGAAATAAAATTATGTCTCTGTACATCAAAATAAAAAAGAAATAAAAAGAATAAAATTAAAATAAATAACATTTCAGTATTTCAAGACGATTAAAATTATTATTTAAAATCACATTAATAAGAATTTAAGGGCCTCTCTTGTACATTAATAAATAAATCAATTGCAATGAAAGAAAAGCATATTTTTATTACTCGATGACAGAGGAATGACAAAAGCATCCCACTACGCAAGCGCTGCGCGAAACCCGGCGCGGCTGCTACATGGCTCCCCCTCAAGCGTAGCGTACTGGTACTCTAGTCATCCGACCAAACCGAGTTCTCTTCCCAGTAGGCTCGTCGTGGGGGGTGTTGATTTCTAATGAATAGGCGGGCTTCAGGCGGTCTATAGAGACGACGATAACCCGCCCTGGTAGTTGAAGTGTATAAACTTTATCATTACGTTTTAGTACAGGATACGGCCCTTTATATGGAGCTTGCAGCGACTTTCGCACAGCGTCTTCACGCAAGAAAACACTACTGCAAGTGCGTAGATCTGGGTGCACAAAGATATTACGATTGCTGGTATTCGCCTTCTGTGCGGGGCTGTACACATGAATAGTCTGTCGCAACTGTTCAACAAAATCAAAATTTAAACTGGGTTCGGTAGTTTTAGTAGACGGCGTCAAAAAATCACCAGGCAAACGGAGCGAGCAACCGTAGACCAGTTGTGCCGCGCTGACGCCGCTGTTGCTGCGGAGTGCCGAGCGCAGCCCCAGCAGCACGGTGGGCAACTCGGCCATCCACTGGTGGCGCTCGTGCAGGCGCGCGGTGAGGGCTGCCTTCAGCGATCTGTGCCACCGTTCGATCATGCCGTTACTCTGCGGATGATACGGCGTCGTACGTATTCTCTCCACGCCGAGTAGTTTCGTCAATGCCGAAAAAAGTTGACTCTCAAATTGACGACCCTGGTCGCTGGTTATTGTAACCGGGCATCCGAAACGGACAATCCATGATTCATACAAAGCTGTGGCTATAGTCTCTGCTGTTATGTCTTTGATAGGTACTGCCTCAGGCCAGTGTGTCATCCTGTCGATCATGGTAAATAAATAACGATGGCCGCTCGACGAGACGGGCAGCGGTCCAACAATGTCAATATGGACGTGTTCAAAACGACCGCTAGGTGTAAACGTTCCTATACTACTAGACGTGTGACGTTGTACTTTCGATAGCTGACATTGCGTACATGTTCTTGCCCACTCTCCAACATTCTTGTTCATACATGGCCAGAAATATTTCTCTTTCATGAGTTTTCTCGTGGTTCTTACGCCCGGATGACTTAAGTTATGAACAGCATCGAATGCTGTGCGACGGAATTCTTCCGGTAAATATGGCCTAATGTTTGGAGTAGAAATTTCATAGTAAATCTGACATTTTGAATTTGGAAAGGAAATTTTCTTAAGCAGTATATTTTTCTTCATGAGTAGTTTAACGATTTGCGGGTCGATTTCTTGTGCATGCGCGATTTTGTCATAGTCCAGCGGAGAAGGCATGGCGATGGTTTCTATGCGCGAAAGTGCATCTGCGACGACGTTGTGCTGGCCACTCACATGACGGATATCGTTAGTGAACTCGCTAATAAACAAGAGCTGTCGAGTGCGGCGCGGAGTTTCGTTCTCAGATGCAGTTTTCATAAGTGCGTATGTCAGCGGCTTATGATCTGTGAAAATAATTAACTCACGCCCCTCAAAAATCTTTCTAAAATGTTTGACGGCCATATAAATGGATAATAGTTCTCTATCAAAAGTGCTGTATTTCTGTTGTGCGTTAGAAAATCTTTTCGAAAAATAACCCAATGGTTGCCATTTGCCATCTACATGCTGCTGTAGGACTCCTCCCGCACTTTTATCGCTAGCATCGCAGAAGAGCGCAATTGGCGCGTGGTGAGAGGGATGAGCGAGGAGTACGGCTTTATTCATGCTCTCTTTGCAGGCTTCGAAAGCTTCGTTTGCTTCAGGGTTCCATTCTATAGTACTTTTGTCACGTTTTTTACAATTATGAAGATATGCATTAAGCGGTGCTTGTATTTGCGCGGCATTAGGGATACTATCGTGGTAAAAATTGACCATCCCGAGGAATCTCCTTAACTGTTCGATATTTTCCGGTTTCGGGAACTCATTGATGACTTGTATTTTGTCTTCGGGAGGTTGAATTCCATGAGGCGTTACTGAGTAACCGAGGAACTTTACTTTCTCTTGCCCCAGCACACTCTTAGAGGGATTAATTGTGACACCGTATTCGTTCAGCCGTTGGAGGACGGTCCGGAGGTGCCTCTCGTGTGTTTCTTCATCTTCTGATGCGATGATAATGTCATCAATGAATGGGAAGACGTAATCTAACCCAGCAAGTACTTGATGAATGAACCTTTGAAATGTTTGACCTGCATTTTTCAAACCTTCTTTCATCCTTGGAAATTCAAACAAACCAAACGGCGTTATGATAGCTGTCTTCTCTATGTGTTTATCATACATTGGTATTTGCTGATAAGCTCGATTTAAGTCGATAGTACTAAACACTTTCATACCGTATAGTTGGTAAGTAAAATCTCTTAAACGAGGCACTGGGTAGCGGTCGGGTTTAGTTACTGCGTTGAGTCTTCGGTAATCTCCACAAATTCGTATATCCCCATTTTTCTTGGGCACAACGTGGAGTGGACTCGCCCAGGGGCTTTTGCTGGGACGACAGATCTCTTGCTCGATCATATTGTCAAACTCTTTCTTAACCGCGAGGTACCGATGTGGCGGCAGGGGTCGCGGCCGTGCGTGGACAGGTGGGCCATTTGTTTCAATATAATGTTCGACGCTATGTTTTGGAGCAGTTGTCATGAAAGATAATCGTGTTATATCGGGATATTCACTAAGAATACGATGATATTTTTGTTCCAGGTCAATGGTGCAGACAGTGGGTTCGGTGGACTTACAAACTGGTGCCCTAATTGCCAAGTTTGTCTTTTTGTCAATAAGGCAGCGACCGGAAAGATCGACAAGAAGTTGGTGATGTTTCAGAAAATCAGCGCCGATGATTGGCTTACTGACTGCTGCCATTATGAATTTCCACCGAAAAGGTCGCTTAAGATTAAAATCGAGGTTCAATGTCTTTTCACCGTATGTGGGAATAACTGTGTTATTTGCCGCAAAAAGATTGAAATTGGTTGGCAGTAGTCGGATACCTTTCGGTTTAGGGATTACTGATATGTTAGCGCCAGTGTCGATGAGGAAAGTAGATCGTGTATACTTGTCGGTAACAAATAAGCGGTGAGATATGTCCCATGCGTTAGTTCCCGCTTCAGCCAACGCAGGTATTAGTTTTCCCTTTCCTCGCTCTTCTTAAAACTGCATGGGATGGTACATTTAAATGCTGAAGCTCCAAAACGACGATGATAATAGCATATTGTGTCTGGGCTAAACGACACGGGGAATGACTTGGTGTTGGAGAAAGGCATGCGTGTGCGGAAGCGAGACGGCGGCGCACGCACAAACTGGCCGGCGTTGAACTGCACCGCCGAGCGCTGTGAGCGGCGATATTGCGATTGCTGCAGCTTCATCTCAGCGACTTCACGGACGAGATAATCTAACTTTTCTTCTATTGGCGATACATGAAGTTCTGTGCTTAATGAGGAAGAAGTAGATGGCTGGGGTGTCGGTTGAGTTGGCAGTGATGAGTGAAGCGGAGAGATAACCGACACTTCTTGTCGAGTTTGGTCCATAATCTTGTCTGCCATAAGCGCTATTTTATCAAGAGACACATCTTTCATGATGGTGTCACTAGCGGCCACAACAGCTCGGACGCTTGGCGGTAAGTGGTTCGACCATAAGATCCGTAGCGCTGGTTCCGAAACGTTGTCGGCGGCGAGGATTTTCATGCGACGCAGTAACTGAGACGGTTTTAAATCTCCAAGCTCTATTTCAGATAAAAGTCGGTGTAGGTTACGGTCATCGGATTCTTCATACACTGCGAGTAAACGTTTTTTTATCGTTTCGTATTTCTTGGTCTCGGGTGGTTTGAGCAAAATATCGCTGATTTCGTCGACATCCTGACGTTCCAGTTGCGCAACGACGAGATCGTACATTGCTTGATCGCCTTTTTTTAACGGTGATACGATGGCTTCGAATTGAGCAAACCAAAGACGGAGTCGGTCTCGCCATAACGGTGGAATTTTAGTGTTTGTCGAAAGTCCGGACATCTCTTGTTTCTCTTGTTTTGCGTTGACTTCTGTCGACTTGAACGATTCGTCGTCTGAGGGCATGATTAGACTACACTAAAGGTTTAGGTGCTGCTCTGAATGCGGGGTCACCACTTTAAGGGCCTCTCTTGTACATTAATAAATAAATCAATTGCAATGAAAGAAAAGCATATTTTTATTACTCGATGACAGAGGAATGACAAAAGCATCCCACTACGCAAGCGCTGCGCGAAACCCGGCGCGGCTGCTACAAGAATAATCAATAATCAATAATATTTATCTAAAGTCAAATACGATTTATGTCAGTTAAAAATCATTTGAACAGTAATTATACCAGCCAAAACATCTCAAAAGCCCTCTCTTTCCGATGTTGACCGGCATGGAATGTAACAATTTGACACTGGATTTTTTGAGACTAATTCGACCCGCTGAGCTCGATTTTGCCCGGTGTCAGACCGATTTGCCCGCAACCCGAGTAATCTAGGTCCATCGGTTACAGAGATACAGCTAGACAAAGATGATCAGAGTACCCAGGATGCATACATACACATCACGCCCAAAATCCCTAATGGGGTGGGCAGAGCCACAAGACTGCTTATGGCCACGTTCGATTAATTAATCCCATCCTAATCGATTACCCAGGATGCGATCAAATTTATTAATTAATTAATTTATTTATTTATTTCAGGAAAACTTACAGCTACGTTTACAGTTTTGGGTAACAATAGTAGTACAATCTAAGCCAATTACAAGTTTTCGCCAATGGAACGATATTTTTTTTTTACATTTATATAATAGTAGTTAATGCAACGGTTGCATAATGATAGGCCTTAAAACACTAGTGCGGTTTTATGAAACGAGCTTTTAAGCGAGTTATGCAACTCTACATAATTTTGCCTTAAAACACACGTGCGATGTGTTTTAAGGCAAAATTATGTAGAGTTGCATACATAACTTTATCTACACACATATTATAAATCCTCCATGATGGGTTCAGAAACAATATTTTCTGGCAACAAGTTATTTGTTGCAATCGTGGCTGCATATTTCCGATATCCGGCGCATTTTCACATCACACACACTCCGAGAAGACTACTATTCATATTTTCACCTAAAATGTAAATTACAAACAACTTTTTCTATTCAATTCAACAACAATTCTACTTTCGTTCAGCAAAACTCCAAACATAATCGCGGCAATTCGATCCTCCGTCAAGACCATTTTTTTTTTAAATCATAGACAAACGAATGAAGTCTCTATTCTCATGTCACTCGAGATCAAATGTTGTGCAGTTTATATTAAAAAAACATACTGAATTGACGTTTCGTATCAATAACTGTTTTAATATCTATGGATACGAGAATAGAGACCCACTTGAGTTTTGACAGCTGTTCCAAATTTAATCTCATTTCTATACTAAAAACGATACGGCAATAACATTGCAGCACTGGTTTTTCCTAATTGGTTGTCAAAATGGTGGTCATTTCCTTCGGTTTTTGATTACATTATGGAGGCTTTATGATATGGGTGTAGATAAAATATAATTACATACTACGGATAGTACTAAAACAGAAATGTTACATATTTGCGTGCTTGCGACTGAGTGCGTGGGTGTGTGTGTGTGTGTGTGTGTGTGTGTGTATGTGTGTGTGTATGTGGGTGTGTTCGTGTGCGTATGTGTGTGTGTGTTTGTGTGCGTGTCTGTAATTTGTCTTTGTATATTATGGTCTAAAAAAGTTATTCTTTATGAGTGTCTTAATAGAGTTGTGATTGCAATTGAATAAGTCTAATGATGTGGAGTGATTTTTGTTGAACTTATTACAAACCCGTGACATGTATGAGTTGCGTTTGTAATTCGTGTGATTGCGTGGCTCGTTTAACTTTGTCACATTCCTTCTTGCCTGTATTCGGTGTGGAGCTACGACACCAATTTGATTGAGTAGCGATGGGGAGTCAACTTTTCCACGTAGAAGTTTGACCAGGAAGGTAAGATCGGCCGCTTCTCTACGCTGGGATAATGGTAAGAAATGGTGGTGTTTGCAGCTATCGGTATAATCTGTAGATTTTATTTAAAATTTAAAGTTAAGAAGTCGCAGAAATTTCTTTTGAATTCTTTCTAGTGCCTCAGTATAGGTGCTATACATTGGGTTCCAAATCTGAGACGCATAGTCCAACTGGCTCCTTACAAGCGCACAGTAGAGTATTTTAAGGCATTTGACTGATTTGAATGGTTTAGTGACTCTCATTATAAAACCAAGGTTTTTTAGGGCTTTGGATGTTATTTTATCAATGTGTTTGTCAAAAAGTGGTTTAGAATCCAATGTTAATCCGAGATCTGTAACTACGTCCGTCCTTGACAGTATTTGATTGTTAATTGAATAGTCATGTTTATACGGATTCTTACAGCTAGTGAAAGAGATACAGTTACATTTTTGTATGTTAAGGTCAAGTTTGTTAATGTGACAGTACTGTTGCAGCCGGGTCAGATCTTCTTGAAGTGCAAAGGCATCTTTTTGGGACTTTATTTGTCTATAAACTTTAAGATCGTCTGCAAACATTAGGTAATCGGAATTTTGGAAACAGCCGTCAATGTCTGAGACGAAGATCGTGAACAACAAGGGAGCTAAAATTGAACCCTGGGGCACGCCGGACGGGATGCCCCGCGTGGTAGACGTGAATCCGTTGAGCACGACCGTCTATGTGCGGTGCTTGACATATGAGCTGAACCAGCGGCAGACATCGCCCCGGATACCTGCTGCTAATAGCTTAGACAGCAAGATGCAATGATCTACACGATCGAACGCTTTGCTGTACTCGGTGTAAATAGTGTCTACTTGACCACCGGCCTCCATGCTCGTCGTAAGAAATAATGCCCCTCGTAAGTAAACCTAGAAACTTCAGATATAAGGTAAGTGACCCAAATAAGGCCTACCTTAATTTTTTTACTACCTAACTAGCAGGTTTATAATAAAAATGCACTGGTAATTTGAAATATTTATATGTCTATGTTTTTTCGTAGTGGTAGAGCCAAACAGCTGGCAACGCATTGGCAGCACCTCTGGTGTTGCAGATGTCCATGGGCGGCGGTGACCACATTCCATCAGGTGGGCCGTCAGCTCGTTTGCCAGTCAATTGACATAACATAAAAAAAAATCGGATATGGTTAAGAATACGGAAGCTCAACGAAACAAAGCGCGCCACAGGAAGTCTACACCAGAGCCATCTACAACACGTTTGGCGCGCTTGACAGAATCATGGCGGTCACTTGACTGCGGCGGCAGGCACACTATGCTGTTGGTCGCCGTCGAGTGCAGACGTGCCCTGGGACTGTCGTTTCGTTATGCTTTGATACCTTCTACTCGGTGAACCACCTGAGATGGCATCCTGGCACGTAAGCCCGGTCGCCTCGGCCGTCACGATTGCCACCCCTTTTGTGTGTTTAGCCGACATATATTTATTTATTAAACTTTGAAATGAATGAAACAAAATTTCTGTAGACACAAAAGTCACACTTTTGTGAACACAAAAAACTAAAATGTCACTTTGGCCTTATTGGGAACCCTGTGTCTTAATAAAGCCCTAATAAAAACAAGTAAGCATTCAACTTCTTAATTTAATACAAAACGTTGTCAATACTTATATTAAATGTAATGAGATCCGAGTAGGTAAAATATAAACGTATAATTATCCTATAGATAAAACACAGCACACCGTGTACGAATAAAAATAAAAATACTCTGCCAGAATTTTATAAAAACAAGCGTGCATTCCGCGTCGTGGTTGTTTTCGACTGCAGTTTCCAACACGCTCGCGGCACGGGCCACTTGCTGTGCTTGTGTGCGTTAGTTAATGTACACGCACACTTCTACAAACTTTGGCGTCCATTTGAAATCGTGAAGTGGGAAATTTCGAAAATAAGCCTTATTATGACATAGGCTTTATTTGGGCACTTACCTTATTGTTGATTAAGTGATACATTAAATATATTGAAGTCGGTGGCAAGAAAATTAGGTAATCCAACTCTCATACGTTTACTTGACACCAATTTCAATGTATTTAATGTATCACTTAATCAACAATATATCTGAAGTTTCTAGGTTTACTTACGAAGGGCATCATTTCTTACTTTTTAATTAATTTTGACGATGGCACAGCCAGACGTTTTCTAGGACGCAGGTGTGGGGGTCGGGAATATTGTAGGAAGAGGTGAATATTTTTCCTCACAAATAAACCTACCTCTATAATTTACTCCTCTGCTGCACTGGGAGTGAAGAAATAGCATAGAATGCGTGCAGATGCTTATCATCCTGGCATGTCGTAAAAGTCGACTAAGGGACGGGTCCTCTCCAACATGGTGGACTATCTGTATGGGCGATGGGCTGATCACCTGTCACCATACGGTTCATCATACCATCTTAGGACTTATTAATCAAATGTGGCCACAAGTAGTCTTGTGGTTCTGCCCAACCCATTAGGGATTTCGGGCGTGATGCTATGTATGTATGTAAAATATACTATACATACTCGTTAATGGTAATATTTTTTGATCTATGAAGTGTTGTTTACTGCTGTCCATCTGATGTATGTTTACTATCATTCTGAGGCACTTTTTTTGCAACCTGAATAGGTGTATTGTGTGCGAAGTACGAGTACCTCCCCACAGCAATATGCCATATTGGAGCCACGCGTGAGCGTATGCGTAGTACGCGCAAGTAGCCGTTTTGATGTCGGTACCGGTACACTTTTTCAATCTACTTAATTTGGTTTCTGTTTTACTGATGTGATCTTTCTAGTTTAAAGTGCAGTCTATGTTTATACCTAGTAACGGAAAGGTTTGAACGCACTCCATTTCAATATTATTAAAAGAGTAATCTATGTGTATGTTACGCTGTTGATACGGCTTAAACTGCATAAGCTTTGTTTTTGTGAAATTGACTTGAAGGTTATGGTCGCTTAACCAGGTTACTATTTTAATTAAGTTATTATCTAAATCATTAAAATAAAATGAAATATCGTCTGCAATAAATTAAAAATAGGCTACATCCTAAAACGCTTCCTTGTGGTATTGATTGATTGACTTTGGTTTCTTGCGATTGAACTTTTTGTATAATGCCCAATTTCTTGTTATAATATTGTAACTCAACGCGTTGGACACGATGTGTTAGGTACGATGTGAACCATTTATGCGCACAGCCCCTCACACCAATGCCGTATAGCTTGTTTAGTAAGATATTATAAAGTATCCTTTAGTTATACCTAAGTTATCCTTTATCCTTCCCAATACCTTAGAGAGTATGTGTACAAAGTTTCATGATGAACGGTTAAATAGTTTTTACGTGAAAGCGTAACAAACAAACAAACCTACATTCACATTTATAATATTAGTAACGATTAATTAATTTTAAGTAGATACTGTTGTGCTAACAGTACTTTCGAATCGTATTCTACTTGCGGTCGAGTAATATATAAGCGCCGACTCACTCCCGAAACGGCTACATTAATCATACGAAACATCAACACACATAATATCAAGTCGAAACCCATGCATGGATCAGATACTTACCATAAAAGAAATGATAGCTCGAATTAGAGGTTGTGCACGATGCTTGCGCGCAGTGATCTACCGCGGGCGAGCCGTGCGCGGCCTGCGGGGCCGGGGGCGAGGGGGGGGGATGTGAAAGTGAAGCGAAGCGCGACCTCTGATCACTGCTAAGTATTTAAGATATATCTCGTCCGAAGCGATCGAGCCACAAGCTATGCAGCTATCATGTTGTCCCTGGAATTTCTTTGAAAGCTGTCATCATAAGAAAAAGACGGGCAGTTTTCGGACAAACGAAATTTGCAAAAAAGAAGTTGAGATGCCAAATAAATAAATTACAAAATTAGGTAAATTATAAGTTGTATCATTCTCTTCAACATTTTTGTGTGAAAAATAGATTTTGGGCTCATGTGCAAAATTTGCAGTTTGCGTACTTGATCATTCCAGCATCATTATTAAATGAATTTGGTAAACTATCTGGCGAACTCAATTAATGTGCTTGTTTGCCACCATTAGGTATGCTATCAAAATATACAAAATAAAATAGTAACATATGGACCATAGTCATAAACTCTAAGAGGACTAACTTATGTTATTGTATTACTTGTACTAGATTAATGTGCATTTTTTGTATTTGCCCATGTAACCCGAACCTCCACACACAAATAAATCATTCATCCATTCATAATACTACTTAAGTAATACTTGTTATCTTATAGTGTTTCATATTCGGTATTTGAATTATTAGGACATGAAATATTTTTATTTCAAATTATTATTATTATTTTGATATTTGGAGACCTTACATCTCCTTTTTTATACTTGACCGTGGAGACTGTCTACATCTCCATTTAACCTAGATTAGGTAGTCAATTTAGATGTTTCATTAATTCTTTATTTTAATTATTATTGTTATGACCCTTAGACGCTTAAGTCACTTAACTTGTCCAGACGCGGAGACTATACATCTCCCTTATTAGTTATTTATTATAATTAATTTTTACCCATTAGGATTGTTTGCTGTCCTTTTCATGTGTTAGTTTTAGTCAAAACTCTAATGTTAAAGTTGGGGGGAAAAAAGACTTACTGCTGAGTTTCTTGCGGCATTTCTTCTCAGCAGATGTCAACTTTCGAAGCGCTGGTAGCTTCAGACATGTAAAAGAGCACATGTGGCTTACTTGCAAAATAAATATTTTAATTTTCATATCTCAGGGCGTCTATTCGGGAACGTCTAAGTGGATACTGCAGCGACCCGCGAGCGAGACTCGCATCTCGCTCTTTCGCATTACGCGTCGTGCGGAAGAGTGGGATGAGAATTCTCGCTCATGAGTCGCTATAACATCACTTAGCGTTCCCGAATAAAGGCGCGGTCGTGCAGATTTTATGCTTTGTTAGTAACTCCTGGCTTACCATGGCTATGTAGCTTCCGTGCTAAGATATGGACTTCTTATATGGGGAAACTCGTGCCAAGTTCAGAGTGCATTTATCAGCCAAAAGAAATGTGTACGGGCATTGTGTAATAAACCCCCTTTTACGTCATGCCGGCCCTTATTTAAAGACATGAAATTGCTTACCCTACCTTGTATGTACATATTAGAAGCGTGTATATTTGTGAAGAGCCACCCTAAAATGTTTCCGGTATCAAAATATGTATATACCTAAGTCTTAAGTCCAGGCATAATCGAAAGCTAATGGCACCGCAACAAAAAACGGCGCTACATAAAAATAATTGCTATCCGATGAGCATTAAACTTTACAACAATCTACCGGAAGCAATTAAAAACCTTCCACATAAACAATTCAGTTCCAGACTAAACCAGTGGCTCACAGAAAAATGTTTTTATAGTGTCAAAGAGTACCTAGAACATAAGTAAATGATGAGAACTATTAATATCATGTGTGTGTAATATGTGTATATGGGTCGATTGATCAATGTAAAATTATTATTGTGTCAATCATGTATTTGCATGCTATGTTGCTAGCAAGACGTGCTGTACCTTGGCTGTACCTATATTGTATTTATGTAAGATCTATAACTCTGTATAAACCACGTCTTATGCAAATAAATAAATTTCAATTTCAATTTCAATTTCCTCATTAAGTATTTGACGTATACTTGGTATGAAAAATCGATAGAGGCGAGTGGAGAGCAGCTGGGCAGGAGACTCCACTTCCTTTGGCCACTCATCTCCTTAGGAGAGGCATTTGTCCAGCCAGCAGTAGGACTTACCACCCGGCTAGTTAAAAAAATTAAAATTCCCTTGAAGTAGGTATATTATAATGTTGCCATTCAACTAAAATGGCGAATCATTTTAATAAAATTCTAAAGATAATCTTACTACATCTAATCTTAAAGAAAAGAGGTAAGTAAGCCACAAAGAATATTATTAATAAATAAACAGATATTTTTTAAATATACATTAAATTGTATACATTCACATTCAAATTATTATTAGCTTTTAATTAGCAACACTAAACAGTAGAAAGCCACGACTGTTGTTCTCAATTACACGTCACGAAAAGAAGTGAAAGTAACAGACTCCTATTGGGTATAGTAAACAACGATATGCTTCCAACCAATCCGAAGCGCGACCTCGCCGAAGCCTCCATAAACGAGAAAGCATTGATAAAGTGACATGTCAAGTTGAAGTTTTAACCGGAAGTTCTGCTGCGAAAATTGCGAAAAGTTGTTACAAATAAAATGACCTTTGCATAGAAAGTTAAGAACAATAAAATAGCGTTAAGGGTTAACTATAAGTGTAATAATGATTATATTATGGTTTATGTTCCTAGTACTAACTAAAGGTCAGTAGTGCAGTGTGTTGCTTAAAAGTGTTAAACTTTCTCTCGTGGTGTGCTTTTTTCGAGTCAGAGCCTTGTCAAATATGGTTTTCGTGGATATGTTGCAGAGAGCTGGTCCCAAGATGAGGATGACGGGCCCTACCGCGGTAAACTCATCGGAAAACTCAACTCCTACCACCACCAGGTAAATAAGCCTCTCAACTTAGAATAGACTAGTTTCAAAGTTTATTTTTACTTCAAGGTGACAACTAACTTAGGAATTCATTTGAATCATTAGCTGTTAAAAACTAGTTTAGGTACATTACCTAGTTAATGTTTGAGTGTTGTTTCAAATAATAATAATAATAATAATAATCAGGGGACAATCTTTACACAAATCGATCTAGTCCCAAAGTAAGCTCTAAAGGCTTGTGTTATGAGTACTAGACGACGATATAAATACTTAAATAGAGAAATAAATACTTAAATACATAGGAAACATCCAAGACTCAGGAACAAACATTCGTGCTCATCACACAAATATTTGCCCTTACCGGGGATCGAACCCGGGACGCTTGCGTCGGAGGCAGGGTCACTACCAACTAGGCTATCCGCGTCGTGAAAGAAACAGAAATTGAGAATTCTTAAACTGACTAGGAATTTGATGGTAAGTGCTTCCATATATATATATTTATTATTTAAACGCCAGCAAGTTGTGATAAAAAATTGTTTTTGGTTGTTTTATTAACTTGCCTCAACCTATTGGCGTGGTTATATCTCATTAAAGTTTATTTAATCATTTAATGTTATAGTGTGGGCATAGATCGACTTTTCAGGCTGCAAAAAAGATCTGTGCGTATTCTAGACTGCATTCATTCAAATCGTGTGTTGTGTAAAACATCTTTAAAAAATTAGAAATACTGACTCTAACGTCGTTGTATATCATTGAACTTTGCAAGCTGGTAAGACAAACGCCCTAACAAATTTCCTGCTAACACAAACTTCAGAAGTGATAGATTAAATGCTGTATTCTCTTGTGATGTTCAAGTTCCTGTAGCTAGAACAGCGGGATTCCGGCAATGTTCTAGATATGTTGCTGCGAAAGTATATAATGCTCTACCAAATGAAATTAGGTTAAAGATGCATTCTCAGTTTTTTGTTGCCTTGAAAAAGTACTTGCTTGTCTTATGTGCATATAATCTTAATTTTTGAAATGAATTTAACGCCTATGTAATGTAATTTAATGACTAGTATTGTAAGTAATGACAAATGTAATTAATAATATGTTTTACTCAGAGATGTTATTTTTGCATTTCACTAAATCTACCATGTATACTTAATTTTAGCAACACCCTAGGGCAAAGTTGTATCTAATAATTTGGGGCTAAATACATGAAATGAATAAAAATTTTAAAAAAATTGTAAAATATAAGGCTTGTTGAAGCATTACCTTTACACTTGCAAACACAACTTGATGCACGCATTCATTTGAATAGCCAGTTGGCATGTACATATACATACATGCAAAGGTTTTAAGAAGTTAGGTTTAGAAGTAGTTTAATCCCTCACGTGCTTAAGCATAGACCCATTGTTTTTTTTTAGTGCACTATTGAGATACTTTTTTTAACATCCGCATTTGAAAAGTTAAAGTATAATGTATACCCGAGGTGTAAGAGCACTCAGATATTTTTTACCCCTTATATAAAATAAATAAAAAAAGCCTTTATTCGCTGACCATAGTTTTACATGCATTAGATAGATTAATTTAAATTTTTTTACTTAGGTCCTACCTACTCTTATCGGCAACCGGCAACCTACTTTGATTGGTCGGGCTGTTATTATTATTATTATTATTATTATAGATTTTATGCACAGGCAGCTTATAGCTGATATGTGCATAATCAGTGTCCACTTGTGTTTTTTAATTTAAAATGTTTATCAAGTCTATTTTTAAAAGAGTTAACTGAGGGTGCACTTATCACTGTCTCGGGCAAACTGTTCCACACTTTCACCACGCGGTTTGATAGGAAGTGGCGCCTGGGGTTGCTAGTGCTCAAGGAGCGTGACAGCTTCAAAGAGTGCCCTCTCAGGGTTGCATTTTTATTCTTTATGAATAGTTCATTCAATGCTGGTACATCATAGCATCCTTGCAGTATCTTGTAAGTCTCGATCAAATCACCATGCTGCCTGCGTTGTTCTAAAGTTGTTAGGTCTAGTTCTTTCAGCCTTTGTTCATAATCCTTGTCTCGAAGACAAGGCACTATTTTTGTTGCTCTCCTTCGGACCTTTTCTAAAAGATTTATGTCTTTTTGGAAATATGGACTCCAAATTTGAAAAGCATATTCCAATAATGGCCTGACATAAGTCTTGTAGAGTCTGATGAAAAGGTGCTTATCGATATATGAAAACGCTTTCCAAATGACAAACAGCAAGGAGTTAGCTTTTTTGGTGATACCTATTATATGTTGTTCCCACTTTAGGTTATAAGTAATGGTAACACCTAAGTCCCTTTGCGATGTGACACTATGTAATGTTTGAGAGCCAATACAGTATGTGTAACTCGGATTGTTGTTCCCTATATGGAGCACAGTGCATTGTTCCAAATTTAAATTAATAAGCCAATCCTTAGTCCATTGCAAAATACTGTTCAAATCCTGCTGTATGATATGCATACTGCTCTTCTTTGACATAGGCTTCCTACCCCTTTAGTAACATTATATGTTAATGACCTCTACTGTATAACATGGCATGCTTAAACCAGGTGACAGGTGATGTGTATGCGGTAGACGAGTGGACAATACTACTGGTGAACTTCAACTATGATGGTACAGGAGATGATACCTTCTTCTGGGCCGGGGACTCTGCGCGCCCGGGCCCGCAGGGGTTCATTGTGCCAGACCAGCATGGAAAGTCAGTACCACTTCAAAATTATTTATCTTAACCTCAATTACATTGGTCAAGTATTTAGTGAAGTTAGTAAGAACAGTAAGCAAGCAAGGACAGACATCTTTTAATATCTATTTAACTTATAACTAAGTTTTAAACAGATAATTCAGGGATAAATTAGAGATGTAAACTGATCAGCAAGGAGACATAGTGGGTTTGCTGAACACTACCCGTGTCAAGGCTGTTACACACATGCCTGTGAGTGGCATGCTAGCTAGGCACTGGTAAGTTGGCATGCCGGATACTGGTATTCTGTGTGGAAATTATACACATGCCGGTAGCTGGTAGGCCAATTTCTAGAAGAGCTATGTAGGTTGCCCTCCCCACTTCCTCACAAGAGGAAAACGTGAACTATAGGCAGAATCTCGTTACACATGCCAATAGCTTGTTCTTACCAGTAACTGGCATAATTTTATGTGATTAACAATAAACTTTAAATTTGAAAGAGGCCTCAGTGTATTTCAAATTAGATTACCTACTTATTTGTAAATCATATCACTTTGTTTAGATATCCAGTATTCTGCATTTTTACCTCGATTTGCTTTGCAGGTAAGATTATAATCAAAAAGCAAGTTTTGTTTTTCAATATGTTCTGATATTTGTGTCGTGATTGTGTGAACGTGAACGTGGCGGCAGGACAAACATCCTAGAGCGCTACTACAACGAGGACGTGCGGCTGACGCTGCCGGAGGGCAAGCGCGTGTCGCGCGTCAAGTGGTTCGCGGTGTACGACATCGCGTCGCAGAACGCGTTCGGCGACGTGTACGTGCCCGACGACTTCGAGGCGCCCGCGCCGCGCGCGGCCGGCGCGCTGGCCGGCCAGGGCGTCACCAGCGCGCCGCTGCAGCTGCTCGACGCCAACACCATCCTGTGAGTACGCGCGCGGCAGACGCTCCACACGAACTGATCGATGTTTGACATGACGCTGCGACGTCCTTTATAAAGTGGAACGCCACAAAGTACAGCCTCCAGCGAGTGTCAACTTGCATAAGTTGTAAAAAATAAAAAATGTCCAATCAGTAATTTGTCCATCCATAAAAATATCCAACTATAGAAATATCTGACCTGATACATGACCAGCTATAAAAATGTCCAGCCATAAAAATGTCCAACAAAAGATATATCCGACCAGATACACGATCAACTATAAAAATGTCTTGTATGTAATGACTGTAAAACCCGACAGGTCGCTACTATTCTATACATACAAGCTACTTTGGTTATACATATATCAAAACTCTTTAGAGTGATACTGATAGTGATAGTGTAAATATTTGATGATTATTTATTATTATTCATAATTTTTATTTAGTATAATACTCATTTGATCGAAATTACGTTGGCCTATTTGACTTATTGTATAATTATCGTTTATTCTATTCATGTAATACCGAAAGATCATGATAGGTCCACTTAGAAGTCGTTTATTGCTGCTCCCTCGGAAACTGACAATTTTTCCGGGATTACATTTTTAGGGTTCCGTATTTTTTATTATATTTATCATTGGAATTTTTTTATGATTGGGCAATATCCTGGCAATATCCTGAATATCCTGGTGGTGCTCACAAATTTGGTTAAGCATATCAGTACAATTGAGACACCAGAGGAACGGGAAACACGATTAGCGACAAGACGCAAGGATCTGAAAAACGTGACCTTACCTAGACTGAAGATTGTCCATCACTCAGCAGGTTACCAGGCGATATTACTCTTCAATAAACTAACTGCCTATGGATCTAAAGTCGGTTGTAAACGCCAATCTTTTTAAAAATAAATAAAAGGCTTTCTTGCTGAGAAAGTGTTTCTACTCAGTCGACGACTTTCTCGCTGATAGCATAACACATACCTAATTAAAAAATATATAATTATCTTACCTAATTAATAAAAAATATTGCTTATCTTATACGAGTAGTTATAGTATTGACATAATATTTTCATTTTATTTTAATCTAATTGTGATTTTGTCAATTTTATACATGCTAATTTTAATTTGGACTTATTTTATTCTATTTTACTTGTAATGTTCATTTTAATTTATTATTTAATTATATTATTAATTCATGTTTGACATTTGTTATATCAATTTATTACTAATTTATATTTCTACCTTCACGTTTCAAACACAATGTATCTATTGTTTATGAAATAAATGAACTATGAACTATGAATATTATTACTGGTAATTATTAAGTTTGGGCAATTTTATCATTGGACATTTTTATGGTTGATCAATATTATTACTGGTCAAATATCTTATTGGACATGCCTTTGGACATTCGTCTTTTTTGTCATTTTTAGGGTTCCGTACCTCAAAAGGAAAAAAGGAACCCTTATAGGATCACTCGGTTGTCCGTCTGTCCGTCTGTCTGTCTGTCAAGACCTTTTTCTCAGGAACGCGTGAAGGTTTCAAGTTGAAATTAATATCAAATACTCAGGTCTGCAATCTCTTGAAGCTATGAAAAAATCAACCTTCTAAGTCACCGCAATCAAAAGATATGGCCGTTTATGTCTCATATTTTGATACTTTCAAGGGAATCAAAACCTATAGGGTACTTCCCGTTGACCTGACCCGTTTGGCAAGAAGCAGTGTCTTACAGCACAAGTAAAGGAAAAAGTCCAAAAACCGTGAATTTGTAATTACATCACATAAAAAAAAAGTTAAACGGAAAAACCTTTGCAAAGTCGTATCACACTACGATTGAACGGAGATAGGAGCTTGCGAAAGTTAATTTTTGTCTTATTTCATAGGTAGGTTGTAAATGGTTACCCCGTTGTTAAAAGCTTTTTTTTTTTTTCTTTTTTAGCGTTCCGTACTTACAAGGTACTGTTTATTTTTCATACGTAATTGCGGAACCCTGGGCGCGCGAGTCAGGCTCGCACATAACCGGTTTTTTACATTTAGACATTAGTCGTGCGAAGAGTATAAGTAACTAGTATTTTGCCCGCCATTTTTCTGGGATTAATGTAGCTTAAAATTAGCTTATGTCAATCAGGGATAGTGTAGCTTTCTATTAGTGAAGGATTATTTAGATTCGGTTCAGTAGTTCTAGAGATTACCGCCTACATAAAAAAAAACAAACAAATTTTACACTGAGAAAAATCGATTGCGAAAACAACAAAGAAACATTGCGAAATCGGAGCCACCAAAGTGGTGCAGCAACCTTAATTTTGCGAAATACACTGCGAATAGAACAAAGTGGAATTATTGGCTTAGTGAATTATAATATAGCTAATTTTACTCTATAGGCTCCTATTTCGCAATTTTAAAATTGCTAACACAGTAATCATAATTTTGTGAAATACAGTTTGCGACTTAGAAAAAGTGGAAGCTTGCTAATTTCATTTTTATTTTGGTTACCTCTTCCGTAATTTGAACCTTGCTGACGCAGCAACTTTATTCTGTGGTTTTAACTATGTACACTTTGTTTAGTTAAAGTTTTTAGCTTCGGTACAAATTTTGCAATCGATTTTAAACTAACTTCCCGATGAGGTTGAGACATGAAACTTTAAACATAACTTAGGACTGGATGATAATGCAATATTAACTTGCTCTTTCGTTTTTTTTTAATGCCGATTCCGATAGACGATAAACCTTAACATGTTTGGCTACCATTATGTACTTGTTTGCAAGTTTAAGTTTTTTGTAGTCAAAAAAAATCTGAATCAGAACTGCTAGAGAAAATCGGTAATCTTCATGTTTATAGAGAAAGTCACAGGCTCTTACTCGTTCTAAGGAGGAACAACGATAGCACGATGTATCCCGTCGACAGGGCCATCTATCGGTGCATTATGGTTATAACTTAACCTCGACGTTTAAACAGCGACTTTAACATTGCTGTTCCGCGGCAACGCTGAGGCGATGGCGACGGGCCCTGAGGTGATTTCGACGAGGTTCCTGAAGTTGTTAACGCCACTACGCATAACATCCGTGTGCGGCGAACATTGTGAACCGGGAAAACTGCAACTGTGTGGATCCCGCAGACTTGTGATTTTCGCAAAGGTTCTTAAGGAACCCAATATGTCGATTTGTAAATTTTTCGCTGAAATGAAAATAGTATGGTAATATTAGTCGTTTCGCATAAGTGTTATTAAATAAAAACACTTTACCGTTCTTATAAAGGAGATAAATGACATTTAAGATTACATGTGTTATGTGCTGTGCCTGTGTTATTAAAGATAAATGATTTTTTTGCTTTAAGTGTAGGTAACAATAGTCTTAAATAACATTTAATTAGATCGCACGCTCAGCTGTTGACAGCATGCAAAACTTATTATTTAACTTAGGTATGTGTGTAATGCATATTTTAATTAATTCATGTGCTCGTGTCAAAGTTAACAAAATCCTGGATTTGGTAAAATCCCATTTGAATGAGCCATATATATAATTTGTATTTGAATCTTCTTATGGCTGGCATCTGCTTTATATCCAGAGGAAGGTGGTTAAATATTATTTGTACCGGAAGTTGATTAAATTACAAAAAAAGGGAAAAAAAATCTGTCCCATAGTACTTTTATAATCAGAAAATGTATTTTCTATAACTTTGGACTCTCCTCGGTTGTTTGTTGAAAAAAAATTTCGTTACCGTTGTTCCCTCGGAAATATTCTTAATTAAATTGCCATGTGTCCGGATCGTAACGTCAAACGGTAGGGAAAGGCCGCTAGCGCTGTTGTCACTCGAGTAGTCAAATCAGGTTCTGATTTTATTTCACATACTAAATAATTATTAATAATCACACAATTTGTATATTATAAATCATTATTCGTACAAAATTACTCATTGCCGTTATTTGGTGCAAATGAAACAAAACTTGAAAAATCAAATTGATGTACTGCGGATTTGACGTGGTACACATCCTTAAAGTCTATGTTGTGAACTTCGCTAAGTTTATGTGAAACCCGCAATTTACTACTTTGTTATTTTAATATTTTTTCGTTTATTTCGCAATATTATCGTTTCGTAAAATAAAAGTTGCTAGGGCAGCAAAGGGTAATTTGCAAAAAGCAAAATAATTTTGTTATTTTCGCAATGTAAAACAGCAACGTTGTCTCGAGATTTTTTTGTGAGTACATGTACATCTTTATTAGGTATATTGTTGTAGTTTAGATTATGTATTTGGTAAAGCCCCGTCGGAAGCACGGAGCATTTGTGTGCGAACGATGCTACGGTTGTGTTGTGCGCGCGCAGGATCCCGGAGCTGCACTACGACGGGCACGGCGAGGAGGTGTACTTCTGGTGCGGCGTGGGCCCGCAGCCCTCCGCGCGCGGCTTCCGCGTGCCCGACGAGCACGGCTAGTGAGTCTCCACACATACTCCTTCCCCCAGTACGACCGGCAGCTACGATAACATTATATATATATGATGATATATGATGTATGAAAGGTTGCGAAAGGATGAACGAAACTTGAAATTGATAGGAGAATTTATATTACAGTAAAATATTTACAGAAAAGAAATTAAATTAATTAGTCAATGCGATTCGAAAATAACGAGAGTGGTTGCCACGGGAAACTCAGCGGCGCAGAACTGCAGCGGCGCAGCTCACGCAAGCGCCCGTGTGTGTGGAAAGGCCGGCCACAACATGTTCATGTCGGGTGGCAGTACAAAGCCAATAAAGGATCTCGTAAATAGGAGCAACAAATAATCTCCGCAAGGGGCATGCGAGAATACTCCTACCTTACTCGTTCATGTTCGATCTTCCAAATCGGCGCACCGCTCAAGATTACTCGCCACTTTAAATCTTTTTCAAATCTCATTTCGAACCTTCGGTCGTATTGGAATGCAAAAATACTTGAGCATTCAACCTGAGTCAATTTTAAATATATATAAATTCGCTTGCCATTCGGCTCGCCCTAAAGGCAGACTTTCGAAGCGAGCGACACTGACGTCACGACAGAGCGGCCGATTAATGTACCGCGTGACGCGGCGTGAGTGTCGCTGCGCTCAAATGACGTTGCATATATTTGCGTAGTACATTAATCTGCCGCTCCGTCGCGGCGCCACCGACGCCTCTGACGCTGGCTTCGAAAGTCCGACGTAAATGTTGGCAATGATTGCTACAACTGAGAGGTTCATTGGTGTCAGCCTGGAGCCGCTGCCGGCGTACCGCGGGGGCGAGGTGCGGCTGGCGCTGCCGGGCGCGCACTCGCTGTTCAGCGTGAGCTGGCTGGCGCTGTGGGACGCGCCCGCGCGCCGCGCCATCGCCGCCGTGCTGCTGCCCGAGCGGCCCAACGTGCCGCCCGCGCTCACGCAGCTGCATCCGCACAAGTCAGCACCGCACATACCTATTGATCCACATCCACAGCGTGTTTACAAAAAGTACCCGGCAAAAGTAATACACTTCGTTTTTGTTCGGAAAAAACGATGCGCTCTTTGGGAGTGCGAGTGCGACACGAAGAGTATTATTTTTAGACCAGTTTTGATTCTACCGACTGCGCCAGTACCCGAAACGTAACTTGTTGTCTCGAATTAATCCCGCGCTCGTTAGATGCGAGCGCCCCTATCTTCCGGGCCTAACATGAAAGACGCGACAGTGTAATAACCCTAGTTTTATCAGACGTCGACATACGCCATGACACTAAAGCCTGTCAAAAGTGGAAAGAATATCAGGTGGTCAGACATGTCAGCAACGCTGGTTCAAAAACAGTACTATACCATAAGAATAAATGCTATGAGAAGGACATCTTCATTCCCACCACGCGCACTCCCGCTGTCACCTTTAGCAGTCCGCGGACGGCTTATCTAAGCGAAAGCGCGTGCACAAAAGAGATAGGTACAGAAGGCCATCAACATACAAGTGCGCTCGAACAAACGCACACATAGACACTGCTCACGGACACGTTATCTCGGAGTGATTGAGAGCAGTGCAAGCTCGATTGCCGAACGCTTCAGACGGTTGCGTTTGTGAACTTTTTTGTGCAATAATGGAGCATCAAGAAAAAAAGATATTATAACTGTTCAGTTGTCGGTTGTTTAAATTCAACGTTAAACGGTGAATTGTCGTATTCGTATTTTAAGCTACCAGTGGTTTCAGAGAGGTAAGTAGGTATCTGCTTGTATTTCGATGGTTCGTTTTAACGTTACACAGAACAGTTAGGTAGGTAGGCAAGCGCCCCGCCCCGGCCCCCGAAGAATATATCTAAGATAGATTTATGTAATAGTTTCCTATTTTGAATCAGTATAAACGAAGTAGGTAACTAATTTTTTGTAGGATACATTCACGCCGCCTTACGTAAGTTGAAAACATGTTTTTTTGTTTGTGTAGATATTGTGTTGTTTTTAGTGTCATTTGATAGGTTTAGGTCTCAAACGGACAGAGCAATGGAAATCGTGTAACTAGGGTAATCCGTTTAGAAGTTATTAGGAATTTTTCGATAGTGAAAATTGACAAACGTAAAATTTGTAGGTATGTTATTTTAGTTATTATTAATTTATATTTCCATTCTTCCCGTTTCATTCTCAACAATAAATCAACTAGATACGGGTGCCACTACCACGATGGTTTTTGTGCTTTAGCCATAGTTGACAACCTTAGAGCCGCCGCCGAGCGTAGGCATGAAAAGTGCGTAGGTACATACATGTGATTGACTTCTTCTCTTTTGTGGCGCGTGGTTTGCCACCATCTACCGGCACGAGAAGAAAATATGCGACAAGATTTCAAATGCAGCTCTCAAAGACGCCACTGTCTACTCTAACTGTAGTTGAGCTATACGAAAATATGAGTTCTATTTATCAACTTCAAAAGAAAAAGAGAAGGTTCTCAATTCCGTTGTATGTTTTTTTTTTAATGTTTGTTATTTCACAAATCCGTCATTTATTAATCGATTTGAAAAATTCTTTTTTTAATCGGTAGGGTATACTTCCAGTTTGGTCCCGTTGCAGTCAAAGTCGAGGTGTGATGAGAGGATCTATGAGGAATCGATAGAACTCTTCAGATATTATAGGCACGCATATAGCAATTTTAGTATAATCTGTAATAACTCAAGCAGTTACGTTCAAAAACCATTACTTATTTGGTGAAGTGGAACTGTTGATGAAGACCATAGATGATCACTGGAACTCCTAAATGATAAGTATTTCACAGTTGGCGATTAAATTTCTTTATAAGGTCTGTATGATTTATGCTCATGAAAATGTATGTGGTATAATAATTTAACAAATAAAAAAACCGACTCCAAAACCCCGCTGAAAAGTAAGAAATAATAATTGGCTTTCGTAAGTCATTTACCTAGAAATGGGAGATATATTATTGGTTAAGTGACGTCATAAATTAAATATATCGAAGTTGGTGGCAAGTTGGTGGTTGGTGGTTGGTGGTGACTTGTCAAGTAAATGAACACAGTATGAGGGATGTATTAGAAAGTCCATTTATTCCATGTACCTATTACCTTATTAACTTGCCATCGACTTCGATATATTTAATTTATGACGTCACTTAAGCAATAATATATCTCCCATTTCTAGATAAATGACTTACGAAAGCGAATTATTATTTCTTACTTTTCAGCGGGGTTTTGGAGTCGGTTTTTTTATTTGTTAAATTATTATTTTATTTTTTACTTTTTAGTGCTTATCCTATAAAACACATTAATTACATCAAGCAAAACCAGCATAATACTAATTGCTTATCACCATTTACAAAATGTTGTAATCCAGGGTGCAAGGGCATCAATCTTTGAGGAGTTCTTCACACCCAGTTCTATTTTACCACATGCATTTTCATGACCATAAATTGCTTCACAACCTTATAAAGAAATGTAATCGCCGGCTGTGAAATACTTATCATTTAGGAGTTCCGGTGATCATCTATGGTCTTCATCAACAGTTCCACTTCACCAAATAATGCTTTTGGAACGTGTAGCGTTTACAGCTATAGTTTAATTAAAGTTAGTAGAGGGAAAAGTTAAAGTACGAAACCAAACCCACGAATGCTCGTTTAACACTGATTTAATAATTATGTTCATAAAAGTCATGTGCAAGTAAACGCACTTCTGCTTAGCTATGCATGACCTAGTTCGTTGACATTACCTATCGTACGGTATTCCGTACATTCTCCCGGCCAAAAGGTAACTTAAGACAAGTTATAATGACAAAATTAACTTAACTCTATGTTACAAAAAAATTAACTAATGTAAAACAATCAGAACATGTTAAGCAATAAAAATGTATAAAAAATGTATAAGTTGTGCATGTAAATTGCATTTATGTGCATAATTAACTTAAATTAATAAGATAATTATATAAGTGCCTAGATGCTTAAATATTTCATCACTAATACTACACCACACTGTTACTTGTCGAAGGAATATCCAATCGAATCGATCGTAATCGTGGTCGGCTCTGTGGAGCTAAGTCCTTGAGTTCGAGGTTCGTGGCTGCCGCCGCGGCTGTAGTCATAGGTGCGTTAGTGGTTGGCGTCTTGAGAGCCTTGTTGCGACACCAACGTCTGAATAGGTACATACATAGTACAACAACGCAAAGTCCAAATAATGTGTAGAGTACTGCGAACTGATGAACATCGTGTACAGTGAGTGGTGCGTTTTCTTGTTCTTTCAGAATTTTGATTTGTGTATCCATACGACGCCACTCGTCATCATGGATCTCAGGTGCAAATTCGGTGCCCGAAGAATTGATCAGAGTGTTGAGAACCGATGTTTCTGGGCTCACGTAAATGTTTTCTTGGACTTTGGTATGGCTCAGATAATTGGTATGTCCGAGTATAACAAATGTATCAGTTTTGATTGTACAGCCTTGATCAATATCCAGTAGTCCATTTCCAATCAAAGATCTAACTATCGTATCCGTAGTAGTGCAGAACATGCGGACTGTGCACTTTCCACAGCAAGAGTATAGCCACCTGTTATCAGAATGTAACTTGATCCATCGCTCGTGGCATGGCGCCTTCTTTGTGTGACACATTGTTTTGTTTTGAATGCTCAAGTTACAAATGGATTGTTTTATTTGTGTCGTATAAATGGGTTTATCTATATGACATAATAGTTCGGCTGTCTGTCCCGCTATGCAATTTTGGATATCTGCTTCAGACAAAGTGATGAACAGGTCCTTTTGTAGATTGTACGCAATGTAAGGAGCTATAAATTCCATGATATATGACTGCTGAGGTAGGCTTATTACTCTGTCCAGTTCATATGATTCCTTGTTTACCAGTGGTATTTTGGTTTCAATGATCAAGTAGGGACCATAGACTCGTCCCTTAACTTTCATCAATTTGTATATCTCCTTTACATCTTGCTTGTCGGCAGGTAAAGTCAGATCGGATGGTAGATGGCTGTATATTACGTCCAGTTGTTTTTGTAGTTGCTCCGGCGGTAATAAATGGGTGTTTATATGACCGTGTGTAAGGTCAGTTATGATATTTATTATAGTTTCTTGCGTATTGCGGAGGTGAGTGATGATGATCACCGCAGAGAGAGAAGATGATAAGATGTGGAGCTCGTTGTTGTTTAGTGCTTGTACTTGATTTGCAGAAGTTGTAATGTTCTGTAAGTACGTTTGTACAGCCCCAAACTGCTTGTTCATTATAACTTCGTTTCTCTGCATGATGTTGGCCTGAGCTTCAATAATGCTGGTTTGGTTTTTCAGCAGAAGTTGCAGGTGGTTTTCATTGCTTGAAATTTTATTTATGTCTTTCTCTTGTTTTTCGGCAAATCTATCATCAAGTACTCCAAATAATGAGTTAGCTAAATAGCCCACACCGTTGATTAAACCTCTTTTAGACCTTTTAGCTGATGGACTCGTAAGTATCTGGTTGTAGTGATTTATTTCCTCTAACTCGTGTCGAAGTTGATATATAATGCTTCTGTACTGTATTGGTAGCTTGGTATCCTTGGTATGTAGATATCCTTCCAAATGGTTAACATAATCTCGCATGTGATCTAAGCCTGTCCAGTATGTACTCATGTTGAAGTAAACAATCAGTTTCCATTCATCTCGTATGATTTTCATGTCATACATCTTGTCAAAATAGATGTTTTTGTCATCACTGAATGTTGATATCTTGTATGAGCATTGTCCTGGGGTTAGTATGGCTAGGAATAGTAGCATTGCCGTAGTCAAAAGTGTTTTCAAAGGCCTCTGTGTCGTGCTTGCTGGCCGCCCGCTTGTCGACGAGTCGGCCGGTGTTACGTCATCCCTTGTGGATTGTGTTGGTGCGTCACGGACGGACCCTTTATGACATTGCACCCCTCGGCCCTTGTCCAGTATAGCGTTTTTCTCAAGTTGATGTAGGTCATCTTGAAATTGAGTAGTTTTAATTACTAGATTGTGCGCATGTTGCCTTTCCGAAGTGGTTAGGTATTTGTTTTGTGGCATTTGCTTATTTCGCAACCACGTAATGAAACGTGATAGCCAGCTGATTGTTGTCGTTATGCGCCGTGTCGAGCTGCATTCATTAACTAATTTAATTCTAAAATCATTTTTATAAGCTAAGGCTGCGTTCACATTCGTGGGTTTGGTTTCGTACTTTAACTTTTCCCTCTACTAACTTTAATTAAAACTATAGCTGTAAACGCTACAGCTAACTGCTTGAGTTATTACAGATTATACTAAAATTGCTATATGCGTGCCTTTAATATTTGAAGAGTTCCATCGATTCCTCATAGATTCTCTCATCACACCTCGACTTTGACTACAACGGGACAAACTGGAAGTATACCCTACCGATTAAAAAAAGAATTTTCCAAATCGGTTTATACGAACGGAGTTCTGAAGTAACAAACATAAAAAAATAAAAAGACATACAACCGAATTGAGAACCTCCTCCTTTTTTTTTGAATACGGTTAAAAATAGAACTGGGTTTGAAGAACCAGGAGAACTCAAAGATTGATGTCCTTGCACCCTGGATAGCAACATTTTGTAAATGGTGATGAGCAATTGGCATTATGCTGTTGTTGCTTGATGTAATAAATGTGTTTCATACGATAATCACTAAAAAGTGTAGGTATAATAAAATAATAATTTAACAAATAAAAAACAGACTCCAAAACCCCTTTGAAAAGTAAGAAATAATAATTGGCTTTCGTAAGTCATTTACCTAGAAACGGCAGATATATTACTGGTTAAGTGATGTCATAAATTAAATATATCGAAGTAAGTTGGTAAGGTTGGTGGTAAGGTCGTGGCAAGTTGGTGGTTGGTGGTGACTTGTCAATTAAATTAACACAGTATGAGGGATGTATTAGAAAGTACCATTTATTCCATGTATTACCTTATTAACTTACCACCGACTTCGATATTTATTTCATTTATGACTTCACTTAACCAATAATATATCTGCCGTTTCTAGGTAAATGACTTACGAAAGCCAATTATTATTTCTTACTTTTGAAAGGGGTTTTGGAGTCGGTTTTTTTCTTTGTTAAATTCTTATTTTATTACCTACATGTTGTACGAACAGTTAGCACTATTACTTGAGAAACCCTAATTATTGGGATAGATAAGAGACGGATAAGGCGGAGCGTGGGGCGCAGCAGGCAACTATATGTCGGCTTTTCTGTCTATTCGATACAACGCCACCAAAGATGCCCTTTTAATAGTATATATTCTTATGTCTGACTATACTAAGGAAATGAGGAAATTATTATACGCTCGTGGCGTGGCTCGTGGCCTGTCATGGCTCTTACTGCTTACCCAAGCCAGAACAGTACTTTAAGTACGTGTTATGCAGGACGAAGCTGCCGCACTGCCGGCAGCTGCACCGCGACCTGCAGGTGTCGTGGGAGGTGTTCGGCAACCAGGTCACCTTCGAGCTCGCCGGGAAGGTAACGCATAACGCACGTTCTAATGTTCACATTTTTAGACTGATGATATAATAATAATTTTAGTCAAAATACCACATTCATTATGCATGTACAAAATACATTAACATCAAAGTCGATTTGTCATCTCATCAGCGCTGTTGCTAGGACCTCTGTATATTCTGTATGATAACTGCGATCAGATCGGCGAACGCGAGTACATGGCGTTCGGCATCTCGGGGTCGGAGAGCAAGTCGCAGATGCTGGGCGCCGACGTGGCCGTAGCCTGGTTCGACCCCAAGCTGCAGCGCGGGCTCGCCACCGACTACAACATCACCGCCCTCTCACCGGTCAGTACGACCTTTGTGTTCACATCATGTTTCTTTTGCCTTTTTTTAACACTTTCAGTGCCAGTCCAAAAATCAAGTCCCATCCCAAGCGCCGGAAAATTGCCTCCATACAAAATTGCTATAGCAAGAACCCAACCAGCGAGTCGTTCGGCGTGGCGACAAAGTCATAGAAAACCCGATTATCAGGTTTTCGGCACTGAATGTGTTAAGAAAAGATCGACACAAATTTTGTGAACATACCGTAGGCTTCTTCGAAATAAATAGTTTAGTATCCGCATCATGTTTGTGTACTTATTGCTTAGATTTTCTATTTCAGAACTTGAACCTAATTTAGCGTCATTTATTTTTATTTTTAATGTGAAAATATTGCCATTTTAAGAAAGATAAATAATTTTAGATAAATATATAGATAAAGATAAATATAGGGCAATTATGACTAAAACTGTAAATTAATAATTCGTCAGAGTTGTATGTAATTAATCTGTGCCATGTCAGTGCGTGCAAGTGTTGGGGCAGTGGCGCGGCGTCTGCCGCGACGAGCGCGTCGGCGCGCTCGACTCCAACCAAGTATTCACGGCGTCGAGGACGGACGGCCTGACGCTCGTCACCTACCGGCGGACCCTCCAGCCGGGTCAGTAGCCCCTACACTGTTCAATAGGTGTTCACGGCGACCCACTGTGGAACGAAAATGGCCTCTCCATAGAAATAGGGACTTAATTTTCTAAGTGCCTATTTTTTTAATTGAAATCGAATCTACTCCTCATAATTAGGTAAAAAAATTAATATGGGTCAATTTGGGTGGAAAACCGCCGAGTAATAATTTTTTTACAAAAATTTTGTATGGAGCGTATATGAAAAAACAGAATATCTCGGAAACTGCACAATTTCCCGTAATATCCTTCCGCACGAATTTAGTACCAATTATCTATGATTTTTCGGCGTACTCAATATTTCCCGGGCAGGTGCACTTTTTTTAAAAAAAATCAAAAACCTTTTATATAGAGAAAACTTTGTTTTTAGTAGGTATTTAAGTTTTCAAGACACGTTTAATCATGGAGTAAAATTAAATAATGGCTTTAGATGAGATGGATTTTCAAAAATGAGTTCATTGGAATAATGACATATCTCACTTTTTGGCCCGTTATCTCTCTCTCGCGAATTCGGTGCTCATTAAGTGTATGATTAAAAGTAAAAATTAACTAAATGACTCTTAATTATTCTTAATTAGTTGGCATTAAGTAAAAGTATAAATTAAATATTATCTTATTATCATTAAGGATGATGATTACCCAGATTTCATTAGTAATGTGCAATAAATAGGTTGCAGTTTAATTTTATTGTTCTGCTTCACTTATTTCGGCATCCAATTCCGAATCATTTTGCGATTTGGAAATGATTAGAAGGTCCAAGGTCTCAATAAATAAGGTTTGTTTGTTCCTTTTATTCAGTTTTGGCCTCATTGCGGTAAGTTTGGGATCCGATGACAGAAGTAACATATTGAGAATGTCATGATTTGAATCTTGTCTACTCTTTTTCTGTGAGTTGTGTTCCCTGAACCTTCTAAAGTCTTTATTCCGGGCCTCTGACGCTTCTTCTGAGAGATTTCCGATCGGTATAACTGCGTTATGGGCTATAATGTCTGCTCCATGCACCAGTAATTTATGAACCGTTGCGGACATATGATACCAGTTGTATAATTCTACATAATTTTTTACTGTATCTTGGGCGTAATCTTTATATTTGTTGACATCTATAAGCTCTTCTGAAGTAACTGCTTGCAAGATTACTGCAAATCTCCTGATTAATCCCTCATCTAGTCCTGTAATAATATAATAAGTAATCTTGACCCATATTAATTTTTTTACCTAATTATGAGGAGTAGATTCGATTTCAATTAAAAAAATAGGCACTTAGAAAATTAAGTCCCTATTTCTATGGAGAGGCCATTTTCGTTCCACAGTGCGACCCAGACGGACGGACTGACGCTCGTCACCTACTAGCGGTCCCTTCAGCGGGGTCAGTAGCCCCTACACTGTTCAATAGGTGTTCACGGCGACCCAGACGGACGGACTGATGCTCGTCACCTACGAGCAGTCCCTTCAGCGGGATCAGTAGCCCCTACACTGTTCAATAGGTGTTCACGGCGACCCAGACGGACTGACTGACGCTCGTCACCTACGAGCGGTCCCTTCAGCGGGGTCAGTAGCCCCTACACTGTTCAATAGGTGTTCACGGCGACCCAGACGGACGGACTGACGCTCGTCACCTACGAGCGGTCCCTTCAGCGGGGTCAGTAGCCCCTACACTGTTCAATAGGTGTTCACGGCGACCCAAACGGATGGACTGACTCTCGTCACCTACCGGCGGACCCTTCAGCCGGGTCGGTAACGCTTACGCTTTTCAACATCCGCAACATAGGTTTCGGTACTTGGCTTATTTCCACAAGTTACGCTTCAAATAAGGCGATTGTCAGCGCTTTCGTCTACTAACCCTGCTGTGTATCCGTAACGGTGCGCAATTGTCCAGGGGAGTCGATCGACCGCGAGTGGGTGACGGACCGGCCGCTGCGCGTGGTGTGGGCGGCGGGCGCGCTGGACGCCGACGACGAGCCCGCCTTCCACCGCCTGTGGCCGCGCGTCGACGTGGCGCTGCACCTCGCCCAGCAGCCGCCCGAGAACGACTGCTTCGAGTTCCACGTGTGAGTACACGCGGCCTGCTTGTAAGTAGGGGGATGAGGGTTGGAGGGATCGGTCACCCGCACAATTATATAAAACACTGATGGCAACAAAAGGTAGTGAATTAATAAATTAGTTAATATAATTTATTTACCTAGAGGTATTTTTTAGAAAAGAACAGTGGAGTATGGACGCGGTCGAGTATGGACCGAAAATACTTCAAAATATCAATGGCACAGCACTAAATAAATTCATAACTTTACAAGTCCCGACCGAGAAATAAATAAATATTGAAACTTAAATTAACTCGGTATAATCTGTTACTATGTATAAAATCGTAATTAAATGTGCCAATGCCGAATAAACGGTTCATCAGGTATCGACTTCCTTCGACATATTAACGCTTTTCAACGATTATTTAGCGGGACGAAAGCGTCTCCCCAACCTTGGGACACGGCGGAGCTGTTCGACCCGTCGCTGCGCGTGTTCGAGTTCAAGCTGGGCCCGTCGGGGGGCGCGCGCGGGCCCGCGGGGCGCGGCGGGGGCGGCGCCCCCCTCGCCTGGTACGTCAACGGCCAGCTCGCGCCCGACCTTCAGATCCGTCGCGGCCTCCAGTATAGCTTCAAGGTGCGTCCGGCGTCGAACGTCAGCGGGGGTCCCTTCTTTAAAAATTCATGACTTGCGACCGTTATGCTAAATGATGATTCTGACAAAATTAACTTTATGCGAGTTGATCCGACCGGCGATGCCGATTCGGCAGTATTTGGAAGATGTACAAGCGTCGATACGGTGATATGCTCCTAGTGTTCACTAGCATCGCCGACACATCGGTGGGCTCCCCCAGCGTTATCCTTCCATCACCCGTGCGTAATCCGTCGGCTGGGCGCAGGTGTTCGGCGGCAACGACCCGCACTCGGCGCACGAGTACCACCCGCTGGTCGTGACGGCGGACGCGCGCGGCGGCCTGGAGCGCCTGCCCGAGGCCGCGCAGCGCGCCGCGCGCGTGCTGGCCGGCGTGCACCACACGCGCCGCGGCCGCCTCAGCCCCACGGCCGGTGAGTACTCCCCCCCTCCCCTCCCGCGCCGGGTGCGTATTGGTCGCTATACCAACTTTTGATATATTTTTGGTCGATATAACGATTAAGGGATATAATGCTCTTTTGGTATAACAATATTTGGCATATTCTGAGATGAACTAACTATCATTAGATGTAATGAAATTTTAATGTAATGCCCATGCCCAGTGGGTATAATGTAGTACCTACTGATATAATCTGGAATATGTACTATTATTATAATAACCTACCTATTCTGCGTGAAGGCAGGCCTCCGTTAGGTACGACGACGAGCGAAGCGAAGAGGAGTGTTAGCAAGGATAGCAACCCCACAGCGCGTGAGCCGAGCGAGCGAAGCGATCGTGCCGCGGCAGCGGCCGGCGAAGCGGCAGAAGTTTTTTTTTATAATACTATGTATACGTCCATTATATTAGGTAAAAATTATATCAAACATCTATTATACTTATTGAACATTATACACCATGCAAATATCTACTTTGTTGTTATATCAAAAGTTTATTATGCCCTTGAGTGATTATATTCTATATGAAATTATATCAAATGTTATATCTAGTGAACATACAGGTTGTCCCTAAAACCAACGATAAAACGAAAGGAGCTGATAGGGCGGCTCAAAAGCTACTAGATTAAGTTATTTTGACGTTAATAAAAATATCATAGTTTTCGAGATAATGGCACTGTTATAAAACTCGTGGTTTTGGATACCCTGATTCATTGTTTAGAGCTACGAGTGCAAATTTTAATATTTAGTAAATCTGTTTTATGCATCATGTTCCTAAAGAAATATGCTATCGAAAGTAATAATGATTTTTTTTATATCATGATGCAGTAGCGGTAAAAAAAGGAATCCAACAAATTTATGATTTTTCAAAATTCGACCTGTTAGTTTGATCGAGTTTTATTAAAAAAAGTAACTACACTAACCTTGCACATAACATTAAAAAATTATAAATTTAGTGTACCTACTTCTTAAAATGGTACAACATGTACTACATTTCAAATTGTTTCTTTGATATTTGGAGACCTTACATCTCCATCTTTATACTTGACCGTGGAGACTGTCTACACCTCCATTTAACCTAGATTAATCGATTTAGATGTTTCTTTGCTTCAATTTTATTTTTATTATTATGACTCTTAGAGACTTTATACATCTCTAAGTCACTTAACTTTTCCAGACGCGGAGACTATACATCTCCCTTATTAGTTATTTATTAGAATTAATTTGTACCCATTAGGTTTTTATGTTGCACATTTTGTGTTAGTTTTTAGAGTTCCGTACCTCAAAAGGTAAAAACGAAACCCTTATAGGATCACTCGTGTGTTTGTGTCTGTCTGTCCGTCTGTCACAGCCAATTTGCTCCGAAACTACTGGACCGATTGAGTTTAAATTTGTTATACATATGTAAGTCGGTGACCGCCACACGGACCCGTGACGTAAATATATGAATTTTAAACATGGGGGCCGCTTTTGGGGGGTAAATTAGAAAATTTAAAAAAAAGTTATGCAACCTATATTGTGTGACATATCAAATGAAAGGGCTTATTGTGAGGATCCTAAATATATTATTATTTTAATTTCAAGTAATATAGTTTAGAAGTTATTTAGGAAAATAGACGAAAATTGACCATTCCTCCCCCCCTAATTTCCGAAACTACTGGGGGCTAACATTTTGAAAAAAATACAGAAAATAGTTCTTTACCTATAGATTACAGGAAAACCTATAACAAGTCTATGGTTATTAAAATAACGTAGTACATTTCAGATAATCATGTACGGAACGGAACCCTCTCCACGCGAGTTTAACTCGCACTTGTTAGATAAAACTGTACTGCCAAAATTGAAAAAAGACTTACTGCTGAGTTTCTTGCGGCGTTTCTTCTCAGCAGATGTCACCTTTCGAAGCGCTGATAGATTCAGACATGTAAAAGAGCCCAGGTGGCCTACTTGCAAAATAAATATTTTCATTTTCACTAATTTACGCGGCAGTTTTAGAGTGAAGGCTAATTTAATACAAAAAGACCTCATATTACGGTTATTCCTTTGGAACCAATATTTGAATTTTGAATATAAAAGTAGGTGTTGCAGGATAATTTGAAATTGAATTACAACACAATATTACACTAAAATGTCACATAACATTTAAAAAAACCGAAATTTAGTGTAGTTTTCAAAACTGTGAAAAATAAATGTTAATAATAGTAATAATGGTTTTGTCGGTCTAAAAGTAAATCTGTTTTATTAAAACTAATCTAAATATAATAAAAATGTTCGAATTGCTTGCCATTTACTTGAAAACAAGCATGACATCTCTTTAAGACGCCCAAGAAGACGTAACCAAGGGTGCACGTTACATTACCTGAGCATTTTTAAAGAGATGTCGTGCTTTTATTTAAATAAATGGCAAGCAATTTGAACATTTACTTTAGTTTTAATAAAACAGATTTACTTATCGACCGACAAAAACATTATTACCATTATTAACATTTATTTTTCACAATTTTGAAAACTACACTCAATTTCGGTTTTTTTAAACGTTATGTGACAATAAAAGTGCTATCATCTCGAAAACTATGATATTTTTATTAAAGTCAAAATTACTTAATCTAGTAGCTCTTGCGCCTCCCTACCACCTCCTTTCGTTTTATCTTTGGTTTTAGGGACATCCTGTATATCAAAAGTTGTTATACCGATCGTGCCACACCCCCCGCCCTGTGACGCGTCGCTAACGAGAGTGCCCCGCAGCGGGCCCGCTGTGCCTGGCGGCGCACGGCGCGGCGGCGGACCGGCGGCGCGACGACGACTTCCCGACGTTCCGCGCCTTCAACCGCTCGCTGGCCTGGAGCTGCGCGCCCGGGCCGCCGGCTGAGCTGGCCGTGGCGCCCAACGACACGTGGCCCGACACCGTGTACTACAACTCCTTCACGCACGCCGGTACGTCCCCGACGCGGTGCGACCGCGTTCAGCATACTGCTACTACAGATGTAGTGCATAATTCGTTTCCATCGTGTTTTATCGGAAAAGTTCGTATTATCGTGCTCTCTCAATTAGCTTCAGCAGGCCCCCAGTTCTCGGTGCATTCGAGATAATCTCACAATCGAGATTATACGTCAGTGCATACAGTCATTTGACACAACTGTACGAATCTGACGTTTAATCTCGCAATCGACATTATTTCAAATGCATCGAGAATTGGGGGCCAGTATCCATCATACCATGCTGTCATTTTTCATTTTGACATTTGACAATAAATAATAAAGTTTCATATGAATGAATATAAACATGCACTCATTGAATACAATAATTAATTGACACTTCGGGTCCCGTCGTCTTCCGATTGAGATCCGAGTTTCACCGATGGAAACATACTATTCACTATATCTGTACTCATTTTCCGGGCATTATAATAAGATGCCGTTGAACGACGTGTATAAGCGCGAGCCGCGCCCCGGAAGCTACATTTTCCGATCGAGATCGATCGTCAAATATGGCCGTCCCGAGCTCGGCTCCTGCTAATGCGTGTAGTTTAACAGCACCTGGTACCTGTTGAACGCGACAGTCGGCTGTAGCCGACAGCAGATTTCCGTGGCCCTGACGCCACGGCATGCCATTTTCCATACATTTTGTCGGCTACAGACGTCACTCTATCTGTGGCACGCCTTCGCGCATACAGCCGTGGCGGTCAAAAGGTTAAGCTGCCTTCCTGGCAAAATGTTTATTTCTAACAGTGTATAGCGTGCCTTTTGTATAACAGACTTCATATCTAGTTATGTATGAAACATTTTGAAATAGATACTATCTAATGTGTCCCAAGTTTTTAACAAGATTTTATTTAACTCGCTTCGTTCGTATGTATGTCTGACTGTCTGTCCGGTTCAATCTACGAAAGTAAATTTTCAAGCACTCGCTGGCGTCTGATAGAGCTGAAATTTGGCATAAAGTCAAAGTCAAAGTCAAAAGCACCTTATGTAACCTCGACGGCGACGCAATCATGTTGTACCATGGAGCTGATCTGGTCATGGAGCCAGGTGGTGGCCGGAGGAACTCTTCACACAACATAACCCGGTCGCACCTGGACGAATCCATTTCCGAAAATGGTGGAGGACCAAAGTGGGATTTAAGGGCTTTTTAGGGTTCCGCACCCAAATGGTAAAAACGGGACCCTATTACTAAGGCTCCGCTGTCCGTCTGTCCGTCCATCCGTCTGTCACCAGGCTGTATCTCATGAACCGTAATAGTTGGAGAGTTGAAATTTTCACATAGTATGTATTTCTGTTGCCGCTATAACAACATATACTAAAAAACAGAATAAAATAAAGATTTAAGGGGCTCCCATACAACATACGTGATTTTTTTGCCGTTTTTATAGATAATGGTACGGAACCCTTCGTGCGCGAGTCCGACTCGCACTTGGCAGGTTTTTTTTTTATGGGTGATATCTAAGCTAACATAACAACTTTTGTTATTATAAAAAACTTGTGGAAGGTATAGTTTTCGAGATGATTTTTTTTTTGTATGGAGATAAAACAATTTATAGAGTAAACAAAAAAACTGGACTCACGCACCGAGGGTTCCGTACTACGTCAATTTGGCACGGTCTCAACCAATCAATAATAGACTTTATGTCCGTTGGCAGAAAGTTAAGCTGCAGCGGTAACTTTATGGTTTGATTTCAATATATTTTTTTACATTTCTATAAGAGAACACCATTGAATTGATATTTGTTGTTAGACTATGGAGTATAAACTAAAATCAGACCAAATGTCATAGCTGAAACTTAAGGCGTTATACATACATAGAAAGATTGGGCTAGAATCAGTAAATTTGTATCGTATCAATGTATGGGGAGCTTATCAGGCTTAAAACGTTTTGATATATTTATTATTTTCTAGTAGGTATTCATGCCATAACAACACATATTCTGTGAAAATTCCAACTAGCTCTTACCATTGCTAAGCTAGAGGCCTCTGACAAACGGATGGACGAACGGACGGACGTTGTAGGCTCAGTCATAGGGTCCCGTTGATCCCTTCGGGCAAGGAACCCTAATAAGAATGGGAATTACGATCAGAAAATATTTCGAGACAACGTTGCAGCTTTACATGGCGAACAAATAATTGGGAAAATAACAAAATAATTTTGCGATAATCACAAATTACCCTTTGCTGCCCTAGCAACTTTTATTTTGCGAAACGCAAATATTGCGAAATTAACAATAAAGTATTGTGATCTTATCAACTCTCCAGTCCTTTCATACAACAACAAAGTAGTAAATTGCGGGTTTCACATAGTTGAACTTATTTGAGTTCACAACATTGACTTTATACTTTGTGGCGTGAACACCTTTGCGAAAATCACAACAGAGACCAGTGCGGAACCCACGCAGTTGCAGTTTGTTCGGTTCAAAATGTGTACATTTTTGAACTGATTTTTACATAAGGAATGCCCTAAAATTAAAGAATCAAAATAAAAAAAACACAACCATCTTGTAACAGAGTATTATTTGAAAAAAAAAAAAACTATTTTTAATCGAATTCAAAAAAGGAGGAGGTTCTCTATTCGTTTTTATTTTTAATGTTTGTTTGTTACCTCAGAACTCCGTCATTTAAAACCAATATGAAAAATAAAAATTTTTTTTACTAATCGCTTGGGCGTGGGTCCATATTGGCTCACATAAAATTCTTATTCCTATTTTTTGTTTCACTACCGATTTGTATTCATAATAATCACTCTTCATAATTTTTTCCTCATACTATTTTTGTTCATACATTTTTATTCCTACCATCGGGACTCATAACAGACAGTTATCATATTTTTTTTATTAATAATGTCATTACTAAGAACATGTCTGAACTCATATATTTTTTTTCATAACATTTTGCTTCATAACTGACAGTGATCATTTTTTTTTATTCATATTTAATTATTGGCAATACGTACTTCAACTCATAATTTTGTTTTTCAGAATAGTTTCCTTAATAACAGACAATTGTCATAAATTTCTTGTTAATAATGGCATTGCTAAGGAAATATTTGAACACATAATATTGGTTTTTACAACAGTAACTATTTAAAATAAGATTTAATTCGAAAATAACGAAAGTGAAGTTGTAAGTAGGGCAGGGTATCCCGGGCATAAAATCTCACAAATAAGCAAGATTTTCTGAACTGTTGCAAAAAAAAAAGACCTAACATCGAAGGCTAACCTTCTGAACCTAACCTATCCGAGTCGCTCTTGCTCCGACCCATTTTGCTCGCTCGCTCAGAAGTCTTCTTAAGTCCTATCCAGTTTCATTTACACTTAAGATTAAAAAATATATGGAAATAAATATTAGTATATTTTTTTTTATGAATATTGACGTTATGAATGAAAATGATTAGGAGTTTCGATCGTTAGTATAAGAAAATATATAAATACAAATATTAGTATTAACAAGTTGTACGTTTAGCGATATTATGAATACTGATGATTATTAGTTTCGATCGTTAGTATTAAATATTTTTATGAAGAATGATCATTATGATGTAAAATGGTATGAGAAATATTTTCGGACTTCCGATAATAGGACTTAAAGAGTTATGTGAAAAAAGGCGCACCCCTTGGGCATACCTCCAAGTTGGTCCCGTTGTAGTCAAAGTCGAGGTGTGATGAGAGGATATATGAGGAATCGATGGAACTCCTCAAATATTATAGGCACGCATATAGCAATTTCAGTATTTTCTGTGATAACTCATGCAGTTACGTTCCGAAAGCAGTATTTGGTGAAGTGGAACTGTTGATGAAGACGACACGACACGATGATCATCTGAACTCCTTAATGATAATGATTACACGGGTGGCAATTAGATTTCTGTACGAAAGCAACTTATGTTCATGAAAAGCTGCTGTTTTGCTGTAAATAGTTTTTCTACGGTTTTGATTTTTATTGATTCCTTATTTTTTGGGCTTGTATTTCATGTAAGTAAAGTCAGTCTCAAAATAAAAAGAGCCGAGACAGGGAACAAACCGTGTGTGTACCAGTGAAGTGACGTGTGCGCAGGCATGGGCGGGCGCATCTTCGTGGTGGACCGGCACCGCCGCAACATCAACAAGCGCGCCTCGAGCGCCGCGCGCGCGCGCCCCCCCGCCCCCGCGCTCGCCGCGCTCGCCACGCTCGTGCTCCTCGCCCGAGCGCGCCACACTTAGAGAACGTTCAACACTCATGTGAGTACGGAGCTTGTTATATGTAATAGGCTAGTTTCCTAAAAAAATCTAATTAGTCCGTCATTTACATTATAAAAAAATATTGAACACATATTTTTTCATTTGTCAATTAAACAAAAAATGACGAAGATATAGTGCGTTGAAGTTCCGTGTGACGTCACGACTTTGTACACTTTTCACCATTAAGTGACGAAATTAGCCCCACTCCTTGGATGCGCGTTATCTTTGCCAATTTTGATTGATTTGTTAAAGCAAAAAATATGTGCTCAATATTTTTTGATAATCTAACTGACCGCCCAATTAGAATTAAAAAAAAATTACCCAGGCCAATGATATTAAAGTAAAGATACGTTATATGCTCCCAAAACAACCGAAAAAAATGTTCCGAATGCAGCGGGAGCACACATACACATTTTTTATTTAACTTACATTTCACCACATTGCCAAACGAAGTAAAAGGGATAGCGTACTTAAATCAGTAAGAACAAAGAAGACAGCTAGTGTTTTGTCATTTGCGCGTAATGTGGGCAAACGTCACTTCAGGCGCCAATCACCGCACGTTAGCCATAGACTAACAAAAACAACGAGACAGAACAAAAGGTACAAAGTTATTAAGGATAGTTAGTACACTGCTCTATGCAAACGTAACTAATAAATAATTAAACTAGACAATAATCTAATATTATTTCAACAGTGAGATGCTAAATATCTATATTTTATAATATGCTTGATTTTGTTTCCATTGTACATGGATTTATTAATTCGAATTGAACCCATGTAGGTTTCCATTTTCAAGACATAAATTATAACATTTTGGCAAGCATTATATTTGATTATTCCGTTTTTTAAACTGAAGTAATCACTAGCCGTAGCTCCTAGTTTATTATAAAACTAGATTTAAAATATTAACATTTTTTGGAATCAAATTTTATCATTTATTAAATATAAACATATAAAACTTTATATTTGTACACAAAACAATCATAATTAAAAGTGTGTATACCTCGCCCAATGTAAAAATAAAGCAGTGCGAACAATTGTGATATTTTTCCTAGTTGTCCGCAGTGCGAACAATCTTACTTATTAACAACCCTTGTTGAAGGACAATTTAATCAATATCACTGTTCAAAACTGTTTTCGAATAAGTATATGAAACCACCAGCTTCAATCAAAATTCGCTTCTGTCATATTGATCATGTTCGCGCGCTTTGTGTCCTTATCGCTCGAGTTGTGGAAGGAATATGGTTGTCCTTTTCTTTGAGGTTACGTAATTATTGCGTAATATTTTTTGTTAAAAGATTAAACCAAATAAAATATAATAATTTTGGCTTAATTATTTGTGATATGTGATGCCCTGAACTTTGTTTTACTTGGGTAATTAGTGCATTTACGCATAAAACATGAAGGTATTTTGAAGCTATAAATCGAATTCTGAACACTGTAGCGAGACTTGGAAGCACGTACGCATCGTCCACTTATTCGAGAGCGACTGAGACCAGAGGCTCCAATTGGAGTCTTTTGTGCGCTTCATTTTCGACGCGCTAGTGACATATCTACCTCTTTATTATAATATCATTGACCAAGCCACATCCCTATTAATCGTTACCGGATGAATTTACATTTAAAATTATTTTTTTTGTTAATGTAGCAAATTAAATGTTACATCTAACATACCCGGGTTAGAAAACAATCTACTATTAATTTATTTTTTGTCAGGAATCATACTTTTTTGATCTTAAAAGTACCAAATTGAAATGCATACTTACAATATTATTTCAGAAGCACTACTGCGTCCGTCCTACGCTCCGCCCTACAGATCTGCCTGCAGATCTGAAACTTGCGCTACGTCACTATTTTCTAAGGCTTTCATAAGTTTTTTATACGATATTAATATGTATTTTTCAATGTTACTTCTGCAAGGCTCACAAAGGCTTTGCATACGTGTGCCGTGTGACGGGTTTGTATTTATTGCGTGCTCCTACAATTCCAATGTGTACGTAAGTTATAGGTACGAAGAATTTTGATGTAGAATGAATGTTACTTTTCGCCACAATAGAAATACAGATCGTATACTCCTTGGGTGTAACTTCAGCATGAAGTGACGCACTTTACGCCGGAAGCGGTTGAGACGCCTTTAAGGAGTGTAAATCATAGTCTCGAATTTGGGCTCTCGATTTCTCATCCTATTGAGAGATCGCTGGCTCGCTTGTTATTGGATCGAATATTCTCAGGACTATGATTTACACCCGTTTTTAAGTTTCATGTGACAATGAATCGTTTAGTTTGCTGTTGTACAGTGTTGGGACGCAATGAGCGACCAATGACTCGCGGGAAACTTGTGTGACACGTACAGTCTTGTCAAAATCAGGGGCGAAAATGCCAAATAAATAAATAAAAAATATTATCATATTTTACCGGTATCTGGAAGGATAAGCACGCAACAATGTACGTGTCTAACACGTGTTCACTAAAAACGCTACCGGTATAAAAACTACTAGTCAATACTGGGTTTTATCGCTATAGTACCAGCACTTTAAAATTCGTAGGTTGCTGTAAATACCTTCTCGCTACAAGAACGTCGGGACACTACTACTGTGATCTTTGCACATCTTTGCTAATCTAAGACTAATCGTGTTCATGGATTTTATAAAGATCTCTTTTTGGTATGACGTTTACCGATACTGTTATTTAGTTGGAGTGCTACTTATACTCAATTTATTAACCCTTTCAGTCTGCACCCCTCTGCGCCGTGCACTTCGCTACGCCGCCATACAAACAAAAAACACGCCTGAGCGCGCGCGCACATGTGGTGTCATGGAGACGGAACGGGATGTTCGTGTCCATTGATGTTGTTATGCCAATTTTTCCCCCAACCATTTTTATTTCTTCCTTAAATATTGTTTGGAATTATAATAAAATGTAACATAGGCAGGCAGTTAAAATAAAAAAAAACCGGACAAGTGCGACTTAAACTCGCGTGGAGAGGGTTCCGTTCCGTACATGATTATCTGAAATTTACTACGTTACTTTAAATACCATAGACTTCTTATAGGTTTTCCTGTAATCGATAGGTAAAGAACTATTGTATGTATTTTTTTCAAAATGTTAGCCCCAGTAGTTTCGGAAATAAGGGGGGGGGGTCAATTTTTAAGATCCTCACAAAAAAATATTTAAGATCCTCACAATAAGCCCTTTCATTTGATACGTCACACGATATAGGTTGTATAACTTTCTTTTTTAAATCAAATGTATACTGATGATGAAAATATGGGTGCCCACTGAATCGTCGACAAACTTTTCATCGAATTTCATTACATCGAAAACGATTTATAGAATATTCAGTACCTATAATTTCTTTAGAAGAAAGAAATCTTTCTTTCTTTCTTCTTTCTTCTCTTTTCATCGATTATACATTACAAATTTTCTTAATTCCTAGAACAACTGTACAAGGATTATTATTTCTTAAAACATACATTTCATAAACTATTCAAAAGACAGATCAACTAAATATCGAAGTTCATTTCATCGGCTGTTTATTACAAATCTCTTTTATTTTATAGTGTATGCACAGTACAACATAATTTATCATATGAATGTTAATATTGGTAGGTATATAGCTCTGACTACCCATCTTAAGGACATGACAAAAAAACTGTAGAATAAACAAATTATGAAATAATTATTCTACAATTAAATAATTGGCGATTTAAAAATACTTGATTCATTCGTTCGATGATATCTATACTCCATGAAATGAAAATATGGGAACCGTTGACTTTGAACTGATATTCGATGAAAAGTTTGTCGTAGATTCAAGGGTAAACCTGAAAATATAGTATATTATTACTTATCCCTACTCAGGTATAAATTTGACAAACCCGCGGGTTGCGGTACTTAAGTAGTTTCGTTATCTCTTCAAGTCTTTTGTTTCAAAGTAATACAATACCTACTACCTACTTACTAACCACTTTTAGGCTGACCTTAGAGCAATAAACCATATCGGTGAAACGGAAGACGGTTTACACCACGAGTTAATTAAAAAAATCAATAACCGCGCAGCTGCAAAAAAAAAAAAGGGTGGCATAAGCTGTCTTGGTATAATAACATTATCCTTAGATCAAGCCGCCGCGCCAATACATCCACAAATAAAACATCTAAAGAAAAACATTGCTAAATCGCACAGAATAATTATTTACTCTTTTACGCAGTACTAAAATAATGTACGTAAAACGTGGTTTTAAAGACTAGCGAAATACACCCATCCATGCCGCTCCGTGCCTGGTAGCAACTTAAAATGAACTTTAAGAATTAGTAAATAAAGCATAATATCCAAAACCTATTGCAGCACATAGAGCCCTTTTGATCTGGGTCGAAATCCGCACGGTACCAGCAAGCCGGCGTGGCGCATACCCTGCGCATACGTTCTTTACCTAGTTATTCTATATTTATGGTTATGATAATATATGATTCGGCGAAATATCTAATTATAAAGTATTTTTGATTTTTGATGAAAACATGTTATTAATTTATCGCTTAAATATTTTATCCATAAAAAATAATCTGGATAACTTGACTGAATCTAGATTTATACGTAAAAATGACATGGCGCTACAGTGGTGTCATGGAGACGGAAGGGGTCGTCGCGCTATGGCGCCACTGTGGTGTCATGGGGACTGAAAGGGTAAGAAATAAAACATGACTTCGAACTAGTAACATGTAGTTTTATTTGAGTATGGCATACAGACAGACCGATAGGGATTACATGGGTTATTATATGCTGGTCCGCTCGCACGCGCGTGCACCGCGGGGCGGTACACGGTGCGACAAACGGTTATTCTGTAAAGGTACTACACCACTCGCTGGGTCCACGTCTGTGGACCGTTTCTCGAAGTATTTTAGTCTAATAATATTAGTGTTTTGTCTCGTTAATTAAAAGAAGAAATGAAACAAAACACTAATATTATTAGACTAATATGCTTCGAGAAACGGGCCCCAGGCGGCGGCGGCGGCGAGCGAGGCCGCGTCACACCGTCCGGGATCCCCTGCAGGCGCCGATCCAGCGACGCAAACAGCCCTCCGTTACACTCCCATACTTCGATTCTTCATCTAAATATTCTAATTATTTTTGTCAGACGTCCTACTAGATTTAAAAAAAATATCACAATATTAGTGGGCGGGCCTCCAGTGGCCCGCGCGGCCGACGGCCGCTCGGCTCGCGGCGCGACGCGGCCATCGCGGCGCGCTCCACGCGCCTCCCTATATAGCTACCAGAGTCGCGCAATACATTTCCATAATAGATAGGAGATGTATCTATCTTCTAAAATTACCTCAAGATCAAGAATACTCGCCGATCCGTCCGACCTATTCGAGACAAAACAAACAATCATACAATATACTGTAATGTAATAATAACAAAATGTACTAAAATACACAATTGACTAAGTTTTTCTTAGTCAAAACAAAAGTTGTACAATGGCGAACCGTGGGCGAACCTATACAGGGTGTCCTTGGAAGTATGTATGAAATCGAACAGGGACATTGTGACCTGTAAAGGTGCTCAGGCTGGGTCATGCGATCGTTGGGTTTTCGTGTTTAAATGGCTTTACTCTTTGAGGAACGAATAGGAACGAGGGCCCGAGCGCCAGTCAATTTTTGAATGAAATTGAGAAAACAGGTTTTGTGCTATCATTTATTTCTAGTCTTGAGTACATATTCTCGTTCTAGTCTAAACTCTTTCTCAAAGAAATACCTAACACAGTGGACAAACTAGAGGTACTTACAGTGTTTGAGCTTCTACATAGGTTTGCTTACACTCACAATCACAACGCACTTAATTAATGTTTCCCGGAGCAGCACCGAACCATAACATTTTGTTATTTGTACACATGGGGCACTCCCAGCTTCGAAGTAGCCTCCATGTTAGTCTCTTGTTCAGCCACGTATGTGAGATGCTTCAAACTCAAGATTACGACGGACATCACGCAATGTTGTAATCAATGAACACGACTATAATTTGAGAGCGGCACACTGTAAAGGAGAGGAGTAACAAGCCGAATAGAAAGAACGATAGCAGAAGAAAGCAAGCATTCCGACGAACGATGGATATGACTATAGCAGGGAAATCTTACCGGCCGCTTCTCCTAAACGAACAGCACACATTTTATAATAACAAAAACCGGACAAGTGCGAGTTGAACTCGCGTGGAAAGGGTTCCGTTCCATACATGATTATCTGAAATTTCCTATGTTATTTTAAATACCAGACTTCTTTCCTTTCCTGTAATCTATAGGTAACGAACTATACTCTGTATTTTTTTTCAAAATTGTAGGCCCAGTAGTTTCGGAAATAAGGGGGGGGGGGGGGGGGGGATCGTCATTTTTCGCTTATTTTCCTAAATAACTCCCAAAATATTTATTTCAAAATTCAAAAAAATATATATTTGAAATCCTCATAATAAGTCCGTTCCTTTGATATGTCACAAGATATACTTTGCATAACTTTTTTTTAAAATTTTCTTCTTTACCCCCCAAAAGTAGCCCCCGTGTTTAAAATTCATTTATTTGCATTACGCGTCCGTGTTGCGGTCACCGACTTACATATGTGTACCAAATTTCAACTCAATCGGTCCAGTAGTTCCAGAGCAAATTGGCTGTGACAGACGGACAGACAGACACACGAGTGGTCCTACACAGATAGAAAAGATATTTTGTTTCAAGATGCAAAACTCTCTCAAACATTAGTTTTTAAAGAGAAAAATATAATGCTTCATCGAATAAATAAGCCTTCGTTCAAAAGTATCATGATTTTTCAATAAAAAACTAAAATTATTTATTTTAATCTTCATATAGTCTTACGGCAAATAACACTTAATCGAGACAAAAAATAACTTACTTATAGCAAAACTTTAGAGCGTTTTAGTATTAACATTGGAGTTCTTGAAAATCATATTTGGGGCAAAAAATTGTTCTTCAAAACAAGCGTATCTTCGAATTTCATGGAAAACATAACCAATTTTTCATTAAAAATGTTAGATTTTTAAGCGAAGACAGTTAATTTATGGTTTGATGTCCTCAATCTTCAATCAAGATCAGAGCTGCTTATTTTAAAATAGTGCACGGATTACCGACAAGATTAAGAACATTCTTGCAGCAATGTAAATCGTTCTTGGGGCAAGTAATCGTTCTTTAAAACAAAAGTGTCCTCGAAATTCACAGAAAATATGCAATTTTTTCCTTTAAGAATGTAACATTTTCAAGCCAAGACAGCTAATTTATGGTTTGATGTTCACTATATTCAATCAAGATCTAAGAATCATTATTTTAAAATTGTCCACGGCTTACCAACAAGATTTGTTACATTTTTATTGTAATGTTACTTTTTCTTAATTTAAAAGTTAGGCTCTTAAGCCAAGAAACACAATTTTAAATGGAACATTAAAGCCGTAGATAATATCTTGCGTAGATTACGATGTTACCATTTAAAAAATATTCCTTTGAACGGGGTAAACATTATAATTGTAAATATGAAAATAAAATGTTCTGTTATAAAAATTTAATAATCTAATCTCGAATACTATCCCTATCTTCGCGTTTGGGCGTACTGAATACCTAAGAGTTTCTGTTGAAAACCAAATTGGCTTTGTTAGACGTAATTACTTTAGATTATAAAAATGTTATTGGCATACTATGTTTCTGACTTTTTTAAGATGTACTTAGGCTGTAGCACGAATCCATTCGACAACGTTCGTCTCGACTCGCTACGTAACGCAGTGCGGCTTTATTATCGTATATATTGTTTAAAGAAAATTTTAGTTCCAATTTCCAAGTTTTCTAGTTTTTCTTGTGGCACAATACGCAAGCCAAAGAAATGTCAAAGAAACCTGTTCAGCAAGGCATATCGGGTCAAAGATCCAACAAACTGGCAACACTATTGATTCCGTTCCCGCCGCCGCCTTGTTCTCGCGCGTTCTATCCGATTTGTATCTTGTCTTCGCCGTTGTTGTCAACATACTACTAAATAGTCTTACTTTTATAATTATTTGGTAATAATGGTGCATTAAAATTGAGGAAACTGTCAAATTGCTGATGTTCTGGTGTGTTCCTGAAGAAGTAATCAAGAATTTCCTTGGTAAGCTATCCACTTTGGTTATTTTTTTGGTTACTTATTTGCTAATAGGATTCTGGTTTGTCTGGTATGTAGCATTTCTAAGAAATTTAAAGAGCTAAAATGTAATACATGTTCTGTTAAAGTTATTTTTAATGTCAAAACACAATAAGTACTGTAGGAAAAGGGGCTCGCGAAGGAACGCGACTCCGCCCAGGTCTAGATTAGTCCACGCCAACCCACTGGTCAGTGCCTGTTTATCCGAGGCAATGTACTTAAGGAACAGTCCGTGGGCACGGCGCAGCCTAGGGGCCAGCTAGCGTAAGAAAAATAAGTCCAAAGGCCTCTCATGGCTCAAGCCAAACCTAGGTGTGACTTAAATTATAATTGTATCGATTATAATTAAAGATTTGGATTTATTTATTGTTACATCAGCTTAAGAGTGCCGTCCGTGCCAGCGAGCCCCAGATGTTTATAAGTTGAATAGGTACTTGCTGACGTTGCATTGCTGCTGGTGGTAGGAAACTTGCGATCTAAGCACACGTGGAATGAGATTTTTTCCACGCTCATGATCGAATACGCCTCAGCTATGCTCCATGCTACATTCATTATATTGTCAAAATATTGAGAAACATTTGAAAATTATGTAATCTAAATATTGTATGAAAAACTATGATTAGGTACGTTACATTGATATTTTGACAATATATTAATGTGGATGCATAGTTAAGGCCTATCCGAACATAACTGAAAAAATATTTAATTATATGTGTCCATTTATATAGTACGTTTGTGTTCAATTTATGCAGGCATGCCCGCAAGGACAGCACTTGTAATGAGGGTGTTCTGAAATGACACGACCACTAGGTGGCACCACTGAGACGTCAGATCCAGAAATCTTTCAAATGTGTCAGACTGCTTATTTGCGTGTCTGAATTTTTTGTATTTATTAAAAATCGATTTTATTATTATTTTCTACAAATACATACACTTAAATAGGCACTCTGACACATTTGAAAGTTTTCTGGACCTGACGTCTCAGTGCTGCCACCTGGTGGTCGCGTCTTTTCATAACACTCTCATTGCTGTTGAATGCACAGCCATTCCCTTAGTTTGCCTGGTTTTTTCTTCAGTCTGAAAATGTTATTCTGATGTTATTTTATACTTTTTCGATAATGATTTATGGAGCTTTTTTTGTACTTTTTTTAGACAAAGTTGGCTCAGTTCGGCATGCACAGAGCGGTTCCACAACACTTCGGGAGCTCAAACACCGAGAGCCATCCGGCTAAATTTTCCGGCTGATAGGAGGATACAACGTCTACTTTGTGACCTGTTGGTGTATTGATTTTCTTTTTTAATATATCATGTTCTAAATTACTTATTTTGTTTTTTATTCTCTATGTCCAATGCCACGTCAGATATTTCTGTATTTTATATTCTTAATGTCAATAAGTAGTTTAATTTCTTGCTTTGATATTGATGATATTTTGTTTCAAAATTGAATATTTTCCATTTCACTTTATTGTATCATGAAGTAAGATATTTTATTAGTCGTTTTAAATTTTTAGGCTTACTAGATGTCACTTCATGAAACTAGTTGCTGCTTTTGCTAGTAGTGGAGGAATTTTTTATATTGCAATTACAATTTTGTCCTTCCGATTCAAACCAAAACCACAACTAATTAATAATTTATTGTGATGGAAGTTTTGGTTTGAATCGGAAAAGCAAAATTGTAATTGCGATATAAAAAGTTTCTCCGCTACCAGCAAAAGCAGCAACTAGTTTCATGAAGTGACATCTAGTAAGCCTAAAAATTTAAAACGACTAATAAAATATCTTACTTCAAGATACAATAAAGTAAAGTTGCAAAATATTCAATTTTGATACAAAATATTACCAATATCAAAGCAAGATTTTAATTACTTACATTAAGAAAAATCATTCTTATTCTAATCAGGTGAATCTGAAACCAAGAAATTAAGTTCTTGGTTTTCATGTCAGTAAATTTTAGAGTAAGACAAATTCTTTTACTTCAAGAAACTTAAAAAATTACATTAAGAAATATCATTCTTAGTTGAATCAGGGGAATCTGAAATCAAGAAAGTAAGTTACTTGGTATTTGTTACAGAAAAGTTTAGATTGAGACGCATTATGTTTCACTTTAAGAAACTTAACAATTTAGTCTCAAGTAACTATAAGTCTTCCTTTAGAACTGTCAAAACTCTTATTATGAGTATTTTTGGCAACTGCAACCAAGAAACAATCTTTAGCATACGAAAAAATTATGATTTTTCTCCTAAATAACGATATTCATTAAACAAGACAGTCGCGCTCTTGGAATAAATAAACAACTTTTTAAAAAAAGAATGTTAACCTTATTGCACAAAGTAATTAAACAGTTGGATCAAATAATAAACGTTGAAATATTTTAAGTTTTACTTCAAGCATTTAATTTCTTCCTTATATAGGAAACAGGATAAATCTTGAACCAAATAGATTTCTTTGGTTCAAGATACTTTTTCTTTCTGTGTATAAGGGTTCCGTTTTTTCCTTTTGAGGTACGGAACCCTAAAAAACAAAACCGACTCCAAAAAACCCTTTGAAAACTAAGAAATAAAGACAGGCCTTTAGTAAGTTACTTATAAACATCAGATATATTTGTTAATTCAGTAATAAATTAAATATATCGAATTCGGTGGCAAGTAAATGAACACAGTATGAGAGACGTATAGTTGTATACATACTTTGCTTGCCACAGACTTCTACTTATATATTTAATTTATTACTGAATTAACAAATATAGGTATCTGATGTTTGTAAGTAACTTACTAAAGACCTGTCTTTATATTTCTTAGTTTTCAAAGGTGTTTTGGAGTCCGTTTTGTTTTCTTATTTTCTTTATTTTTTAGCTTTTTAGTGACTATGACGTAATATATAGTTTCATTATATCCACTTTTTCAATGTCGATAGCATTATGTCAACAGCTCATCAACCTTTGTAAAATAGTGCATTCAGAATGCAAGGACTGTTGACTGTCAAGGAGTTCTTTCGAGAACCCCACTATCAGTTCCGATTTACCAGATGCGCTTTAACGAGATCAAGTTGCTTAGCAACAGAGACAAGGAAATGTCATCATTATTCGTTGACTTTCTATCATTGAAGAGTTCCAAGTAGTAATCCGTGGACTCCGTCAACACGCAGCTTGATGTTCTTGTGCAAATGTATCAGTTATCTTAGAAAATGGCAAAAACGGTAGGGTTATGCTTGCTTACAAAATTTGAGGAGTTCTGTTGATTCCTCATGGATCCCATCATCAGATCCCACCAATTTTTCTATGGGACCAATTCTGAACTATAACGATCCCAACAAAAAAAGAATTATCGAACTCTGTTCACGGGCTAAAAAGTTATGCGGGAACATACATAAAAAATATACGGGTTCAATAGATAGCCTCCTTCTTTTTTGAAATCGGTTAAAAAATAGAGATATTACGGCCCGGATGTCATCCGCAGCTAGCCATCATTCGACGCTCGCGCCATAGTATAAAGAGAAGGGAAGTAGGTTATCTTCATACAAACGCACCTATGCGCTGCCGCACGCACACTTAAACAAATCTCGACCCGCTTAGTAAGGGGAAATGGGTCGAGATTTGTTTAAGTGTGCGTGCGGCAGCGCATAGATACTTTGGCGCACACATACAAGCCGCGCGCGGTGCGTTTGTATGAAGATAACTTACTTCCCCCTCTTTATACTATGCTCGCGCCTTTCATCATATTATACGTTATCTGCCTTCAGTCTAATTTTCTTTTACAGGATCCAAAACGTATTTCACATACCACCACAGGTTCACACACCCTAACTACCGACGGAATTCTTTCTTGATGCGAGCGAGCAAAAACCTAAACATAACCACTAAAATTCCAAGTATACACGTATTTAACACGCCTATCTCAGCGGTAAGGCGATTACTCAGTCACAATTTCCTCGTTTAGATATTACTATCGTTTTTAATTAACACTTGTACCAATTTTTGTTGTATTTTTTTTTTCACTGTTTCAGCTGCTAATATTGTATAAATTGTTTATAAAATAACTTGTATCTGCTTAGCTTAACAAACCTACAGCATGGCGTCTGTGCCTGTGCTGACTGTTAAACTCGTTTTATTTTTACTTACATTGTTTCTTTATCGGTGGGAACCTTTCATTCAAGGTTTCATTGGCTTTCTGTTACTTTATTTTAAGTTTATTATGTTGTATGAGCTGTTGGTTCTCCAGAAAAAAAAATTCAACGATAACCTGGTACCGGGTGAGAGGCCAAGTTATACCGGTTATAAAAAAAATAAGATCACTTAGTCAAGCGGTAACAGACATGCTTAGAAAAAGTAGAAAACTTGACACCCTTGGTGCATTTTTAAGTACTGTGATCAGAATTTTCGCAATTTTACAGTGTTTTTTTTTACTCGCTGCGCTCGTGATTCAATTTTAGAATCCTTCGCTTGCTCGGTCGTCAAAATTGAGCACGCGGTTAAAAAGCAACTTTGCCATCTTGTGCTACTATTATCAGTCTAAACGCGCTGGCATTATTTTTTAATAAGCGCGAGATCACTTACAACACCGATTCGGAGTGAATCTGCGCTGGAATTGTGGACGGGCAACTAATTGGTCGCAGCGAGCTGCCTGCTAGACTCAATGGCCCAGAGTATTTGAGATTTTACAGCAAGATCTGAACGGCTGGCTGGAATAGGCATACGTCCCTTGAGATCCCATAACCTATCTCGAAAAAAAAAATAAGACAATAGCGTTACAGTAATTAATAACTACTCAATTAAAAACAAAAATTAGATAATTAGTATACTGTTAGGAAAATTAGCATTAAACGGGCAAGTTTTAATATGTGGTTAACTTTCGATAGTTTTTTTCACGCATATTTTTATAATATCGAGTAAAGATTTTGTTAGACAGGCATCTTTGTAGAAAACGATTTATTTTTCTGACTAAATAAAAAAAAAACAGCTAATAGTACCTCCCCTGCTGCACTGGGAGTGAATAAATAGCATAGAATGCGTGCAGATGCTTATCACCCTGGCATGTCGTAAAAGTCAACTAAGGGAAGGGTCCTCTCCATCATGGTGGACTATCTGTATGGGCGATGGGCTGATCACCTGACACCATACGGTTCATCATACCATCTTACGACTAATTCATTGCACGTGGCCAAAAGTAGTCTTGTGGCTCTGCCCACCCCATTAGGGATTTCGGGCGTGATGCAGATGTATGTATGTATGTATGATATTACCAATTTAGAAGAGGTACATTATCCCGTGACCTATTCATAAAAAATAAGCCTATAGCATTACAGTTACTTTTTTTTTTCGTTCGGCAAGTCTGCCAACTTATGATTTTTATATAAAAAATCATTACTTTTGAACCGTCAAAAATCGAACCAGTACTTATAGCTTAAAATGACCGCCTCTGTCCCTGTTCGATTTGATCGATACTATCAAGGACACCCAGTAGAATGAAAATAGGGGTGTTACATTACAATGCGTTCGAGATATGTCAAAATGTATAGAATCGGTTGTTTTACACAATTAACGATTTAAATCATAGGTATTATTTATGATTCTGGTGCAAGGCGCCCTCAAAGTTGGTATTACTAATTTTCAAGATTTGTTAGCCGTTGGTCTAATACGCAGTTCGTCCAAACAGTCATCAAGTCCTATTTCGTCAGTACGCAAATCGTCCAAGACGCATTTCGTCCAGGCCAACTCGCATTTCGTCCAACATGATTTTAGTCCAACACGCATTTCGTCCAACAAGTTTTTAGTCCAACACGCATTTCGTCCAACAAGTTTTTAGTCCAACACGCATTTCGTCCAACACGCATTTTGTCCAGCGTACAGTTTGTCCTAGTTTTACCGTCGACAGACGACGTGTCGTGTTAATGGAATTGAGCCGATCAACGCATTATCACCGGAACACAATCACCAAATTTGAAATCAAACTTTAAATGTGAAATCAAACCTTTTTTCGTATGGAAACAAACACACAGGATTAATACATAAAACGATAAAAACAATTTTTAAATTTTACTTCAACTAACTTGACATAAGTATATATTTATTGCTTTGACATGATGTGGCACCCCTGGATCTGGACGGTCAACTGTGTCCGGAGTGCGCGCGCGCCGTCACCGCTGCTCCCTGCTCCGCCGGCTGTATTGAAATGGTGTCCGCCATCTTAACGAGATGCAGCCATGTTCCTCCAACAGGTTAACGCCAAGTCTTCGTTCTGTTATGACCTATCCTTTGTACACCATCCGGCTGACCAACCTCCTCATCAGCTCCTTAGTTTCTGATGAGTAGACAGAAACCCCTACCACCTATTCCTGGCAGTCCAACCACGCATCCTCTCCCAGTTAGTTGAGTCCTAACCTCCGACCGCGTCGCACCTGTCTAATCAATCCCGCTAAGGCCCGTGAATCAAAGTGTTGTAAAATCTAATTAATTAAGTTTATCAAATAAATCCTTTTTTAAAAAGACCTTGGCGTTTGCCTTTATAACATTGGTGGCAGCTTAAGGGATTTCCAAAATCCCCGGGAAACGTTTCCGAAGTTTTCAAAGTGCGAAAGTGAATTATTTTGTGAACTCGCGGTCATCTGTGCTAAATGAACCATATGAACTCAACCATCTCACTGTGTCCATAACGTAACTTTACGTCGTTCCTGTAAAATTTTGTGTCTCGCCGTGTCTCGCTGTGTCTCGCTGCATCCCGCTGTATCCCGCTGTATCCTGAAATAAGGTAGACCTGTGCAGATTTTGGCATCAAGGCCAAAAACCATCCCGAAATGATCCAGAAAATATTCACCGTGGCGCTACTGTGAGTACTTTTATTTGTGTTGTGCTTTTGCTGTGAAAGTGAAGTGATTACTATTTCGATTTAAATATAATTCATAAGTTAGCCTTAGTTAATTCCTATATACAATCATTCTGGTGCATAAGTACATTGCAACCGCGAAGTGTTATCGCTAAAGCCAGCTCATCAAATTCATTAAGAGGCCTGTTACATTTTATTGTTTAATTCTTAAAATTAATTGAACCAAAATGGCTAAAACGCCGCAAGAAGAGTTGTTAAAGCCCTCATTAATTCCTGTGGCCTCAGAGCTGTCCCTACCAAAACTGGTACTCTCGGAAATTCCACTAAACATCATCTTAAAATTTATAAAACCCTATGATGGGTCTAGAGAAAAGCTAAATGCTTTTATTAACAATTGTAATCACGCAATTTCACTTACTTCCGCTAGCCAAGGGAGTATAGTATTAAAATATATTATCAGCCAGCTAGAAGGAAAGGCTGAGATAGCTTGCTCTATCAAGGAGTTTGACAAATGGTCTACACTCCAGGAATTTCTAAAAGCACAATTTGGTGAGCGAAAACATTACGCTCACCTACTCACTGATTTGCAGGAATGTAGGCAAGGGAATGAATCCGTTAACCAGTTTGCTCTCCATATTGAGTCTTGCCTTTCACAACTGTTGACAGAAGTTACAATGTCTTGTCCAAAAAAGATGGAACTCGCGGGCAGGCTAGCAGCAATGGAAGACCTTGCACTTAACTCATTTATCATGGGTATTAACTCCAAAATATCCACAGTCCTGCGCTGCAAGTCACCCAAGACACTTAATGAAGCCATAAATATCGCTTTATCTGAGAATAAATTAATGCAATATGCAAACAAAAAGCCAGCGGAACCTTCCAGGTCTAATGATAACCCCAGAAAACCGTTTTATACAAATACTAGACCTCAATATCCTAACGCTTTCTCGAAACCTAACACATCTTATAACCGAGAATCCCCTAACTCATATAACAGGCCAAGGACCTTTAACGCAGGCCCAGTAGTGTGCCGTTATTGCAAGACACCTGGGCACACCTTAGAACAATGCATGAAGCGTGATTATAATAACAAACGTTATAACATTAACAACAATACGCCGAGCCGTCCCATCAATTTCATTGACGAGGGAGTTGACGAAGTAGACTCCTCCCTTCCTCCTGTATCTTTAAACAAAAATTAGACTCGAACAGGTGTCGCTCGAGTCATCATTCCAATTCAGACACCGCAAATTCTATTTCCATAAAGACCACACAACAGGGTAACCAGCCCCAAAAAGGAGGTTTTAAATCAAGTTCTATGTCCACAAGGACCACACAACAGGGTAACCAGCCCCAAACAGGAGGTCTTAAATCATGTTCTATTTCCACAAGGACCACACAACAGGGTAACCAGCCCCAAACAGGAGGTCTTAAATCAAGTTCTATTTCCACAAGGACCACACAACAGGGTAACCAGCCCCAAACAGGAGGTCTTAAATCATGTTCTATTTCCACAAGGACCACACAACAGGGTAACCAGCCCCAAACAGGAGGTCTTAAATCAAGTCCTATTTCCACAAGGACCACACAACAGGGTAACCAGCCCCAAACAGGAGGTCCCGCATCCAATACTATTTCCAGTCCATGTCTTGACAACCAAAACCAAGTAAAAATTGATATCCTCAAGGAATCCAAAATTTACGAAATAATCACTAGAAGCGATAGGTATCTACCTTATATATGTGTACCTACATCCATGAATGCCAAACCATTAACGCTACTCGTTGATACGGGTGCGTCCATCAGTTTAGTAAAAAGGACTTCTATTGACAAAAACATAACATTATCCAAAAGCCAAATTAGTGTCAAGGGAATTGATTCCACTAATCAACCTATTAAAAGCTTGGGTCACATTAACTCCATAATCCACTTATCGAAAGACCTTAAACTTTCCCACAACTTCCATGTTCTCGAAACAATAAATCTACCCTATGATGGTATTATCGGCAACGATATGTTTTCCAAATTCCGTTGTAATGTAAATTACGCAACCAATTGTCTCGAAATCGATGACAAAAAAATAAAACTTTCCTTCGCAGAACCAAGTTATGAGATTTCCCCGAGAACAGAAACAATAATCGAATGTACAGTAATTAACCCAGAAATAAGAGAGGGAATAATTATGGACCAGCATCTGTCCGAATCCCTCCTTGTGGCAAACTGCATTGTAAAAGTTAAGGACAACAATCGCGTCAATATCTCTGTTATAAACATGTCAGAAAATATTATTACTGTAAAACCCGACTTAAAGCTTAATCTCGAGCCATTAAATATCAATATGACTTATTTCCCGACGGCAACCATTACGAGACGCACCGAAGAAGTTTTGAACTCACTCCGCTTGTCCCATTTAAATGAAGAAGAAACAAATGCTTTGACTGAAGTCTGTTCCCAATATTCTGATATATTCCACCTCCCGGATGACACATTGTCTTCTACTTCCAAAATCCAACATAATATCCGAACTAACAGTGATGTCCCTATATATACTAAATCCTATAGATTCCCTGAAGTGCATAAAAAAGAAGTAGACAAGCAGATAAATAAAATGCTGGAACAAGACATTATAAAACCTTCGATATCCCCATGGTCTTCCCCTATTTGGGTGGTCCCAAAAAAAATTGATGCGTCGGGCGAGCAAAAATGGCGGGTAGTAATAGACTACCGGAAGCTCAACGACATAACTATCGGTGAAACTTACCCCATACCTCAAATTTCTGATATCCTTGACCAATTAGGTAAAAGTAAATATTTTTCTACACTCGACTTGGCTTCGGGTTTCCACCAAATAAATATGTCCCATGAAGACGCAGAAAAAACAAGCTTTTCAGTACCTCAAGGTCAATTTCAGTTCAACAGAATGCCTTTCGGGTTAAAGAATGCCCCTTCCACTTTCCAAAGGCTTATGAATAACTGCCTTTCCGGACTCCAAGGTGTCCGTTGTTTCGTATATCTGGATGATATCGTTATCTACTCCTACGACCTAGCTTCCCAGCTGTTTTCGACAGACTGAGAGATTTCAATCTGAAATTGCAACCGGACAAATGTGAGTTCCTTAGGAAAGAGGTTGGCTACCTTGGACACGTAATCAGTGACAAGGGTGTCAAACCAAATCCTGAGAAAATAAAAGCGGTTACTGAATTCCCTATACCTAAAAACCCAAAGGATATAAAATCCTTTCTAGGCCTCGTATCTTATTATAGAAGATTCATTCCAGATTTTTCCAAGATTTCTAAATCGCTGACACTTCTCCTAAAAAAGGACACCCCGTTTAATTGGGGCCACGAGCAGCAATTAGCTTTTGAAACACTGAAATCTAAACTTACAACAGCTCCTATTCTCATTTATCCAGATTTTTCAAAACCCTTCGTGCTTACCTGCGATGCTTCCAATTACGCAATTTCCGGCATCTTATCTCAAGGTCAAATTGGTAAAGACAAACCAATAGCCTTCGCTTCTAGAACCCTTAACAAAAATGAATGCAATTACAGTACAACTGAAAAGGAGCTATTAGCTATCGTCCATTTCTGCAAACATTTTAGACCCTACCTTTTTGGTAGGAAATTCCAAATTATCACTGACCATCGTCCTCTAAAATGGTTATTTAATCACACGGACCCCAGTAGCAAACTTCAACGTTGGCGCCTAAAACTAGAAGAATACGAATATGAAATCATATATCGTAAAGGCAAACTAAATTGCGCCGCTGACGCATTATCTCGATATCCAACTTACAATGAAGAAAATTTACCTGTATTTGCAGTAAATCCAGAATCTTACGATGCACCTCGTCCCTCAACCTCTCAGTCTGAAAACATGGACCCTTATGACCTAGGGGATATCCCATCATTACCACCAGATCCTCAATTTTCACCTATTGACTTAAATCCTGCAAGCAACGAAATTAATCGACAAAATACACCATCTTTAATAGCACAACCTACTGAAACAGATATAAATCAAGACTTACCAGAAACCGTACTATCACCGGATCCAGATTTTTCTCCTATAGATTTGGATTCTATAATTGATGGCCTTAACGACCAAAATACACCACCCTTGGAACCACAACCTACTGGACAAGGTTTAGATGATATCATACCCGAAACCATTCCTTCTACTATTGATGATTCTTATTCGAAATTTTTGAAATCACTACCGAACTCTCACCATGACACCGTCATAATTGAACATAATGATAACCTTCTAAAAAGCCCGAATAAAATCATCGTTATTCCAACTTCACTAGACCTTGACGAAAGTGTACCCTATATACAAGATTTCATTGCTAATCTGTCAAATCCCAACGAGTCATTACAATCCGAAAGGACTTTACATTCTTTTCAAGAAATTCAAACCAATGGAAAAACCTTTATAATGTTATTTATAAAAGTTCACCACTTCGATGATTGCCCTTATATCGACATTTTCGAATCATTAAAAAGTCTTCGTAATCACTTAATTAGCAACCTTACACAAGGAAACAAAGAACTCAGTATATCCGATTTCAAAAACCCATTTGATAAACATGCCTTTACTAAAATTTATAACATGATAACATATCTTTTTAATGGTACCGGGATACGTGTACACATTTATCACGACAATATAATTTACCCATCTTTAAGCGAAATTCCGAAAATCTTAAAAGAAAATCACGACATCCCTATAGCTGGGCATCTAGGTACTTCCCGAATGATGAATAGGATTCGTGATCAATATTTTTGGAAGAACATGCGGACAGATATAGAAAATTATGTAAAAAATTGCACTTCCTGTCAAACTAATAAAGCACTAAGGAAAATCAATCGTTCCCCTTTAGAAATAACTTCCACGTCAACACAACCCTTTCAGCGCTTATCGCTAGACATTGTAGGTCCATTACCGGAGGCAGGACCTGCCAAGGTCAAATATATACTCACCATGCAAGATGACTTGACAAAATATTCTCTGGCCTATCCTATACGAAGCACTACCGCTGAAGAAACCAGCGAATGTTTAATACATTTTATATCCTTATTTGGAGTGCCTAAATTTATCTTAACCGACCAAGGAACCAATTTTACATCCGAACTTTTTAAACAAGTTTGTGCCTTTTTAAAAATAAAACAACTTTGGTCTAGCCCTTACCATCCGCAAACACAGGGTGCCCTTGAACGAAGCCACTCTACATTAAAAGAATATTTAAAATCATATGTAAACAATGAACAAACGGACTGGCCTCGTTATGTATATACCGCTATACTTACATACAATACCACTGTGCATTCCACTACCAATTTTAGCCCTTACGAACTAATTTTCGGTCATAAACCGTTTTTACCTAATTCTATTTACGAGTCTGCACCCAGCGCTACTTATTGCGATTACCTAAAAATGCTTCAACACCGTCTTCAACATTCAAGAAACAAAGGCTTTGAAAATATAATAAAATCCAAAGAGACATCGAAAGCCTATTATGACTCAAACACCAGACCTGTCACTTATCATGTAGGCGATTATGTTCATCTTAAAAATCATCTTCGTCTTCGCAAAGCATTATCTCCTATTTGGAAGGGACCTTACAAGGTCATAAAAATAAATGGTCGAAATACTTTGACCTTACTGATAAACCGCAGACACGTAATTCACCATTACGATCAAATTAAATTAGCTCAAAGAGCTACTTAATAGATTAAGTTAATTAAGGTCAACCTAGTTATTAACATATTATTGTAGCATTAAACTATCTATCCTATTTTCTTTTCTTTTTCAGTGTTCCCTTCTTAGTACAAGGTAATTTCATCGAACCAGTAACGAATAGTCCCGGCATTTATTTTGACCCAGTTGGAGAGTTAAAAGTGATTAACGGATACATAGACATAGTTATACCAGTTGATATCTCGTTCATAAGACCACACATTGATAATTTAAACAGCGTAATAGGCACCTCTAAATTCTTATGTAGGCAAAGCGATAGCTTCGGCGAAACAGAATGCAATAACATGTTCCACCCACTCACTACTAGGTACAATGATATGATTAGAGACTATGATTCGCTTTCTCATTTAATTACAAAAAAATCTAAAAGATCCGCGTGGTTTGGTGCCGTAGGCACTGCATTTAAACACCTGTTTGGAACTATGGACCAGGACGATGCTATCATGTATAACAGCGCTATTCAAACCTTAGAAAACGATCAAAGAGAAGTCGCAACCTTGACGAAAAGTAATATTTTGGTAACATCCACAATATTAACATCCCATAAGGATTTTCTAAATAAAATCAGCGTAAATGAACAAAGATTGAATGACGCTGTTGACACATTGACTATATCGATTAAGAACTTAACTATAATTAATAATAAGTTAGAAATAAGATCAAGAATTTTAGAGTTATTGAGTGTTATTGAAAATAACCTTTTAACGTTGTCTTTTAAATTGGAACATATTGTGAACACTATTATGTTTAGTAAATCAAATATATTGTACCCAACCATAATTACTCCAAAACAATTATTTACCGAACTAGTAAATAATTACCGATTTTTACCAAAATTACAAGAACTACCTGTATCATTAACCTTGGACCAAATAAGTATTTTGATTAATGTTACTCAAATTTCAAGCTTTTATATAGATAACAAAATTATTTTTGTAATGAAAATGCCTTTAGTCTTTTCTAAAGAATACACTCTTTATCATCATGTCCCCTTCCCGGTGGCATATAGTAACGTAACACCAACCTCCTACGCAGTGATCATACCGACGACTAAATATATAGCGCTAAGTAGAGATAAGGCACATTATTGTAAGTTAGATGACCTAGATAATTGTAAGGAACTAAGTAATGGACTTTATATTTGTAATATAGAAAACATTTATTCCACTACGTCATCACCTATTTGCGAAACTGAAATAGCTACTAAATTGTTATTTACCAAGCCTGAAGACTGTGAAAGTAAACTTTTATCAGGAAATATGGAGATATGGCTTAAGTTAAGGAACAATAAATGGATTTATGTAATCTCTCAAAAATCCAAATTCTCTATTCATTGTCAAAATAATTCAAACATAGCCGAAAACGATATTATAGGAACTGGCTTGCTAACTTTACCTAACAGATGTATCGGATACTTTAAGGACATACAGTTTATAGCAAAGAGTAATGTTAATATCGCTTTAAAAGCCATTCATTCTGATTTTAATCTCATAAACGACTCATGTTGTGACTATTTTAAATTCAACCAATTAAAATCTGACCTCCCTGTATTACATCTGAAAACTATAAACATAAAATCACTGAAGGATTATGATGTTATGTCTAAGAATCAATTAACAGAGCAATTAGACAAATTAATTAATAAACCTCATATTGAGTTGTACGGGAGTTATTACTATAGTACCATTTTTATTATAATTGTAATGGTTATATATTTCAGTTATAAGATTTGGAAATTTAAGAAAAGAAAGAAATCAGATCCAGTTCCTTTCCAAATCCAAACCTTCAGCACAACCAGCTCATCCCGAAACGGAACTCTACAATCTCCCAGATCCAAGACCAGCTTCTACTCCTAGACTCAGAGCCACATAAACTACACTCCTTAAGAGTGTGAGTTTAGTCTTACCCCGGGAGATGTTATGACCTATCCTTTGTACACCATCCGGCTGACCAACCTCCTCATCAGCTCCTTAGTTTCTGATGAGTAGACAGAAACCCCTACCACCTATTCCTGGCAGTCCAACCACGCATCCTCTCCCAGTTAGTTGAGTCCTAACCTCCGACCGCGTCGCACCTGTCTAATCAATCCCGCTAAGGCCCGTGAATCAAAGTGTTGTAAAATCTAATTAATTAAGTTTATCAAATAAATCCTTTTTTAAAAAGACCTTGGCGTTTGCCTTTATAACCGTTCGTACGAACCATGTGCGCCGAACCAGAATTCATCAATCAGGATGAATTGGTTATTAAAATTTCCTAATAGTCATTTTTGGCTATCATCAGATGCATTATTACCGGTGGGGTGTGCGATTGCGGAAGGTAATGGCGCTGGTCAAGTCAATTCGAACCCTGCAAGTGGGTCAAATAAAATACATAGGTAGGTACATTTACAAGATTTGCAAAGGACAGCTTACTTACGTACATATACACCGTGCCCGGGACGTACCCGAAGGATTTTAACAGCGTGTTCCCGAGTTAATGTGGAGTTAAAAATGTTGTATAAAGTAGGCTCGATTGTGTCTAGTTTTTGAGATAAATATATGCACTGTTATGCAAAAAACGTGTTACGAAAACTTAGGTGCAACAGACTCTTATAATTGTGACGTTGCCACGTTGAAGCCAAGTAAAGTCATGAAAAGATGTGTCCAAAGAGTCGTAGAATAGAAACGAAAGCATCACAATGGTTAACAATCATCCCTGCCACTGCCAGCCGTTGAGTAGTTACAAGGGGACATAGGAACGGACATTCATACATACGTATACATACATACATAACATACATACAGGTCAAACACATAACCCGCCTTTTGTGCTTCGCCGCAGTCGGGTAAAAAAGCCGAATAGGACCTATGTAAACATAACATTTTTAACTTCAAATTAAGTCAGGAGCACGCTGTTAAAATCCTTCGGATACGTCCTGGGCACGGTGTATAAGAATATTCTAAGTTAAATAAAAGTGAAATACTTAACCCATTTTCGTTAATCTAGTGGCCCTTATTATATTTCTAAATTATTTTGCTTATAATGTTTCAGAGGCGAAGCGTGCGGGTAAGCCGGTGTATCATTTCTATTTTTAAACATTATATTATTACTCATTAAATAATGTCTTTACATAAAAAATATGTAATATGCAATTTTTATGTTAATACATGAAGTAATTAATAATAATATAATGTTTGAGTTAAGAAAGTATGCATCGACTTACCCTCACGCTTCGCCTCTGTAATGTTTGAATACGTTCTACGGGCAGTAAAATATCGTACTTTTTTACACAAATGAAGTCGTGGGCAGAAGCTACTTAGTTTATAATAATAGTATGGATGAACGTGTGTTGGTAGCAATGTTTTTGTATTTAATTATTAAAGGAAATACTTTTAGTATGATATTTGTAGCGGATGGGACCAAAAAATAAATAAAATAACCACAGCTTAATTGCAAACTCAAAATCGAGGAAGCTCGCGTCCGCGTGTATTGTTTTTTAGGTTAAGACAAGTATTTCGCAGCGAGCGCCCTCTATAACGATTTATTTTTATATAAGTCTACATACATTCATCAACAGATGGCGCCACCATGGTCATAATTAGGTTTACATGTTATTTAATAACTATGTATCTATCGTGTCGTCTACAATGCCGCCCCCTAGTGCTGAGACAGCACTATCAATCTACTGGGGACAGTAAGGCGACACGTGTGGCAGGCCGACGCAGCGGACCTAAACGAGTACGCACGTCTACAACACGAACGCGGCCATCGCGGCCGGCGTGCGCCGCGCTCACTACTCCGTGTCTCCAACAACCGCGCTCTAGATTGGGATCGACCAGTACTACATAGTCACCTACTTTTAAAGACCTAGCCTCTTTAGTCCATTTCTGCCTAGGTAGAAGAGTAGGTAGATACTCTTTAGTCCACCTAACCCAAAACATGTCGGTGAGTCGCTGGGCCACGCGCCACCTCTTACGAAGGCAAAGGTCCAGGTCTTCGTATTTACCAAAGGCTGCTCCAGTTGATGAACTGCTGATTAAAAAATGATTAGGAGTAAGCGCTTCTGGGTAACTAGGGTCCATTGATATGTGTGTAATAGGACGGCTATTTACTAGAGCTTCCACTTCTGCCATCAGTGTGGACAATGTTTCTGGGTGTGGGGCACGTTCCTTCAATACCACCTTCAAGGCGGTCTTTACTGTGCGTATCATGCGTTCCCACGCGCCGCCCATCTCCGGGGCGCCAGGCGGAATAAAACGCCAGTCAATGCCTCGCACAGACCCATCCTCCCGCAGTTTATCAGCGTTTAGCTGCTCCAGGCTTTTCTTCAGTTCGGTGTCGGCGCCTCGGAGATTTGAGCCATTGTCTGAAAAAATAACATTAGGCGTGCCTCGCCGCGCTGCCATTCGTCTTATTGCCATTATAGCTGAGTCCGTACTTAATGACTCAGTAATCTCTATATGTATGGCACGCACTGTGAGGCACGTGAACAGCATGCCATACCTTTTTTGTCTCCCGCGGCCTATTGTAGTCTCCATTGGGCCGAAGAAGTCCACTCCAGTGTATGAAAATGGACGTCGATTGTGCTGCAGACGCGCAGCAGGCAGGTCGGCCATGAGCTGCGGCCGCGGCTTCGCGCGCCGGTAGCGGCAGAACAGGCAGCGCGCCACCACGCCGCGCACGGTCGGCCGCAGGTTCACGATCCAATAACACTGCCGCAGCTCGTTCACTACGTGCTCATTCGCTGTGTGCAACGCACGCCTGTGGTAATATTCCACTAGTAAGCGAGTAGTTTTGTGCTTACCGTCAAGGATGGCGGGCCTTATGGTCGACTGTTCGACACCTGCAGTCTTATCTATACGACCGCCTACACGTAGGATTGAGTCGCCGTCCAAGTATGGCGTCAACTTAAGGAGTCGGCTGTTTGACGGCAGCGGTTTGCCGCGTGTCAAACAGGCGATTTCTGTGAAGAAGGTGTCATTTTGAGATTTTCTTAAAATATTTTTTTCAGCTTGTCTCATCATTTCATTATCTAGTTGTATAGTTTCTTTTCCTTTCTTACTCATTTGTTGACATTTTTTAACATAATATATTACTCTTGCAGATGTTCGTATTAGTCGGATCCAGGAAGAAAAACGTTCTTCGTCAGGTACAGGTAAGTACACTTGCTCAGTAATTACTACATTTATGTTTCTCTGTTCACAGGTAGCCTCCACGACCGCCTTCGGGTGCTTCAGGTCCTTCGGCCAGTGCTCTTCAGGTTGGCGCAAGAACGCAGGGCCCTGAAACCATACATCGTTATAGCTAAGCGGTGGAGATTCCGTCCTTGTGGCGATATCGGCCACGTTTAAACTAGAAGGAACGTATCTCCATTCGTTGATCTTTGTCAGTTCGTCAATTTCGCCTAATCTGTGAGCGACATAAGATTTATAACTTCTAGGGTCGCCTCGTATCCATTGAAGAACGGTACTCGAGTCAGACCAGAAGTAACGCTTACTTGACTGTACGTCCTTATGTTCCGCGTTTAATGATTTCGCCAATCGGGCGCCGAGCAGTGCCGCTTGTAATTCAAGCCTGGGAACCGATACTGGGCGCAATGGAGTTACACGGCTTTTACTTGCTGCCATGCAGATAAGAACGCATCCGTCGTCGCGGGTAAAGCGCCAAAATATCACCGTGGCGTACGATTTAATTGAAGAATCGGTAAATATATGAATTTGGGTATCTACGACCTTGCAGCTGGGCGACGTCGTGGTCGGCAACGCGTAGCATGGCGTCCAGGCGCCGGCGCGTAGGTACCAGCGCGGGATGCGCAGCGCGTCTAGTTGCCTCAACTCAGCGAGCCACTGCGTCCAACGAGCGTGCTCCTCCGGTCGGATGCGGCATTTCCAATCTACACCACTACGATGTACATCTTGAAATAAAATTTTACTTTTAATAGTAAATGGCGATAGAAAACCGTGTATATCATAAATAGACATAATTATACTAAGCATTTGAGCTTTCGTTGGTGCTACACTACCATTTAAAATCTCAGTCGGAATACGATCGACTGATACCTTTATACTAAACGTATCATCGGCGGGATGCCACATCAACCCGAGCGTGCGCTCAGTCGTGTTCGTAGCTCCGTGCTTGAACTGAATAGCCGAATGCGCGAGCGCATCGGCGGGGATCGCCTGCAGTACTTGTTTACTGTTACTAGACCAACCGCGTATCTCGAAGCCACCCTCTTTATGTATGTGCGTTATTTCGTTAACTAATTTTATAGCATTTTTTTCACTATTGGTAGAATAATAACAATCATCCATATAATGAGAATTTATTATTACTTGAACGGCTTCGGGATACTGATCCTCATACTTGAGCGCGTTTTTATTTTTTATGTGTTGTGCAATAAATGGGGAACACGTCGCGCCAAAAATTAAACTTTGCATGACATATGTCTTAAGTGGAGCCTTAGGAGAGGCTTGCCATAAAAATCTCAGAACGTGCTGATCCTCAGGGCGAATTTTAAGACGTAAAAACATATCTTTTATATCGCCTATAATAACGAATTCATTTTCACGAAACCTCAACATGATGCCTAACAGAGAATTATATAAATCGGGTCCAGTGAGCAGGTAATCATTAAGGCACATATTATTAACCTTCGAAGCAGCGTCAAACACAAGCCTTAATTTACCTGGTTTGTTTGGATTTTGGACTCCGAAGTGCGGAATGTACCAAATACGATTAGTCAAGAGTTCATTATCCTGTAACTCACGCGCATAACCCTCGGTTAATAATTTATTTATTTCTTTTTCATATCTATCAGCGTAGACGCTGTCTTTCTCGAACTTACGTAATAATGTTTGCATACGAGAAAGTGCGTAGTTATAAGTATGAGGCATAGCGAAGTTATCGCTTTTAAAAGGTAAACCTACTTCCCAACGGTTACCCACTTGACGTGAAGTTTCGTCAAGGATTTGTATAGCTCGTAAATGTGCCGTGTTGTCACGACTTAAGGTCGAGATTCCTATAGATTCTAAAGAAAATGATTCTTTTGTCATTTCATTCAATGCATTGATATCAGATGTAGTACTGTCTATCCCATCATTAGAGTGAGCGAGATGGCAAATAGGGTGACTTACTTGCGATGCGGAGGATTGAGCGCGACCACAGTAGCCGTGTATAGACCATCCCAGACGACAGCGTGTTGCATACGGTGCATTTCTTCCACCATGAATCATCTCAAGCGGCGCAATAATAAAATAATTATCCTGGCCGATTAGCAAGCGCGGCACAACGCGCTCTTTACACACAAAGTCTTTTATGTTAGACAATTTATCGTATTTAATGCTATTCACAATAGTCAGATTTTGCACTGGCAAATTTAATTTTGATACCTTACGTAAACAAATATCGTAAAACTTATTGTCTTGTCCAGCTATATAACCGCGTACCTTCGGCGCGTCGGATTGAAACACTTCAAGGCCAAATGCGTCTGTAAACCGTATCGCACTTGAACTTTCACACTTTAAACCTAGTTCATTTGCTAAGTCGGATTCTATGATCGACACAGATGCGGCGTCGTCGAGTAATGCATATGTTTGCACTTCCCCAGCGGGGCCACGCAATTTCACTGAGACAACTTTCAGCATGACGTCGCCTTCTTGTCCCGGCGAGACGTCATCGGGCTCCGCGATATGAGCCACCGTAGCATCGGCGGCGGTGACGCACAGCTGCTCAGCTGGAGCGGCTGGCGAGACCGACGGGCGCGGCTGGCGCGGCTCAGCGTTGTACATCTCATCATTTGTCATTGTAAATGCAGGTCTCTTCCAATGTAGCAGACGGTGATGCGCAAGGCCACAGTTTTCGATGTCGCACACGAGCGCTGTACACATGTTTTTGTCGTGGCGCGCGGCTAGACATCCATAACACAGTTTTTGGGCCTTAACAAACTTCCACCTATCTCTGCGCATCGCGCGTTTAAAAACGCGGCAATCGGGTAGTGCGTGTTCATCTTTATGACAAAATTTACACTTATTTGAATCACTGCGCACCGTAGTAAATATAGGCCGAGAATAGCGATTTTTGTCTTCAGAGCGCCTTGCCGATTGCTCGGTCAGCACCATCTTCTTGTTTTCTCGTGGCTGCAGAGATCCAGCGACTGAAAGCATTTCAGCCTCTTTTTTTAAAAATTGTGCTATTAATTCCAGCTTACTTTCGCCAGCGCGTAGTTTTTCGAATGCAAAATCAGTCCATTTTCCCAACAGTGTGCTCGGCAGTTTAGATACAATAGCTGACGCGAGCTCAGGGTTTCTTAGGTAATCAGTGTGATTAAGAGCATGAATAGTTGCTATGCAGTTGTTCACTTTCATAGAAAAACTAATTAGGTCTTGCTGATAATAGGTAGGCAATGGCGGCAACTTACGCAGTTGTGACGTTATGTTAATTATTATGGCGTCAGATTGGCCAAATTTAAGTTCTAGGGCTTCCATTACAACAGCGGGCTGAGTGTTGCCAATAAGTAGATCAGTCACTGCTTCTTTAGCGTCGCCTCTTACTGCTCGTCGTAACCTGGAGAGGTTCTCCTGTGATGTAAAATTGCAAGCACGCGTCGCCTCCTCATAAGCACTTTTGAAGTGCAACCACTCGATGCAGTCACCGGTAAACACGGGCAGGTCCCGCGGGGTCGCGAGTCGGCTAAGTAACCGCTCCTCACGATGTGATGATGACTGGTTCATCATGTTTTTTAATGTGCTGGCTAACTGTAGGATACTATCAGCTGTGTCGGCATGCTGTGCGAATGCTGCACGGTCGGTAGGGGGGGCGACCGGCTCGGGGTGCACACGTTGCTCATTTACACCTTGGTCTTGTTCCTGATCCAGCCAGTTTGATACTCGATCGGGCAGGCCCTCGTTCTGGCTCGCGACATCGGATTCAGATTGGATTTCATCGTCAGCGTCAGCGATTGCCAGGTCGGCTTCGAGGCGCCTGTCTATTAATTGCATCTGGATTTCGGCCTTAGCTTCAGCCGCTTTGAGTTCCAGTTGTTTGCGTCGTGCCAACGAAGATGCCGTCGATCTTTTTGATTTATTCGTTCCGACGGATGAAGGCGCAGGACACTGAACTTTCAGATCACTTTTAGGCTTCACATTACGATTTAATGGCACTGCGGCTAGCGGAAGAACATCTTCAAACTTCATGATGTTAAGTGCTGGCTCTGATTTGGTTACTTCTTGGTCGGCCATTTCACGTGCGCGTCGCCGGGTTATTACGACTTTCGGAGGTGTACTAAACATTATCCAAACCACTGATTATTATTATCCGGTTCGAAGACCAACTTATTGTAGCGGATGGGACCAAAAAATAAATAAAATAACCACAGCTTAATTGCAAACTCAAAATCGAGGAAGCTCGCGTCCGCGTGTATTGTTTTTTAGGTTAAGACAAGTATTTCGCAGCGAGCGCCCTCTATAACGATTTATTTTTATATAAGTCTACATACATTCATCAACAGATGGCGCCACCATGGTCATAATTAGGTTTACATGTTATTTAATAACTATGTATCTATCGTGTCGTCTACAATATTTAAGCAATAAATTTGTTGAGGGATTGACTATAAGTATCTTTTATTTTCCACAAATAAACTAATATCTCAATTGGACAATGTCTCAAAATTAATTTGCATTTCACCTTAGTTTTGATTCAAGTTCCACAAGGTCAACTGTTTTTTGAATTTTTATTTATTGCGATAATGGCGAACTACGTGACCACTTGCAATTTGGGATAATCTCGATATGGATGAACTGCGATATGGACAAACTGCGTAATGGACGAACGTCGTAATGGACGAACTGCGTAATTGATTAAAAAATACCTGATGGATGAACTGCGATATGGACGAACTGCGTAATGGAAAAAAAAACACCTGTTGGACGAACTGCGAAATAGACGAACTGCGTATTAGACCAACGGCTAACAAATCATTTTCAACTGTTTATTAAAACGAAAGTTGTATTTACTATTTTAGACTGTACACTATATGAAATACTTTTAAATTATTTTTCTATAAAACTCTGCGTACCCTTCTGTTACCGAACCAATAAACAAAATTGTTCGGTATCAGGGTCTGTGCACACCACGTTTTTTAAACGCGCCGTCGACGCGGGTTTTAGAAACGCACGTCAACGGCGCGTTTAGAAAACGTGGTGTGCACAGGACCTTAGATCAAGATCACGAACGGCTTTGGGAATGGTTTTGTTTGCAGAAGCTATAAGGATCGCCCAAACAGAACAGGTATTACCGGTGGTATAGGTTCGAGGGCGGAGGGCCGGCGAAGCGCGTGCGCAGCCTAGGCGCGGTGCAGGTCGAGGAAGGCGTGCAGGTCGCGCGGCAGGTCGGGCGGCGCGGGCGCGGCCGCGGGCTGCGCGCGCAGCCAGGCGCGCGCCGCCAGGCAGCCCAGCGTCACGTGGCGCAGCGGCCGCACGCGCGAGCCGCGGTTCAGCGCCAGCAGCTCGCGCGCCGAGTCGCCGAACCTGTTGGGCTGGTCCAGGTGCGCGCCGCCCGCCAGCAGCGCCTCCACGAGCTCCGTGCTGAAGTTGTACGGCACCACGGCCACGTGCAGCGCCGAGCAGCGCTGCGCGTTGCGCCGCCGCGGCGCCGCGCCCGCCGCCAGCAGCAGCCGCGCCAGCGCCGCGCTCGGGAACAGCGCGCGCGCGCCCTCCTCCGCGCAGTACGACGAGCGCACCACGGTCAGCCGCGACGCGCACAGGTGCAGCAGCGTGTCGCCCGTGTGCGCGCTGCGCAGCCGCAGCGCCACCACGCGCCGCGCGCGCTCCAGCACCTGCCGCGCACACACACACACACACTCGGTCACGCGCGCAGGTGCAGCAGCGTGTCGCCCGTGTGCCACCACGCGCCGCGCGCGCTCCAGCACCTGCCGCGCACACACACACACTCGGTCACGCGCACAGGTGCAGCAGCGTGTCGCCCGTGTGCCACCACGCGCCGCGCGCGCTCCAGCACCTGCCGCGCACACACACACACTCGGTCACGCGCACAGGTGCAGCAGCGTGTCGCCCGTGTGCCACCACGCGCCGCGCGCGCTCCAGCACCTGCCGCGCACACATACACACTCGGTCACGCGCACAGGTGCAGCAGCGTGTCGCCCGTGTGCCACCACGCGCCGCGCGCGCTCCAGCACCTGCCGCGCACACACACACACTCGGTCACGCGCACAGGTGCAGCAGCGTGTCGCCCATGTGCCACCACGCGCCGCGCAGGCACAGACACCTGGATGTATCTAAACGCATGTATCTAGTCTAGTTTACCTGCTGGCGCTCGTCGGGCGTGGTAGCGGTGTCCTGCAGCAGCCACAGCAGGTGCACGAGGCAGCGCAGCGCGCGGTCGAACGTGTCCGCCTGCTTCTTGAACACCGGCAGCACGCGCAGCGCCTCGCGCGCCGCTGCAACACGCGCACGCCCTTAACGCGTGGCCACGGCTCGCGGCCCGGCGTGCACAGGCCACCGGGCTACGAACTACACTTGGTGACGGTAGTCACTTACAATGGGTTTAGTGCATTACTGGCAAAAGTGAAAATACCCCTACCATTAGTGGTATTAAAATTGAATATCCTTACATATTATAAAACGAAGTTGCCCGCCGCGTCTGTCTGTCTGTTACCGCTAAAGTCAAAAACCACTGAACGGATTTTTATGTGGTTTTCACCAATAGATAGAGTGATTCATCAGGCCGGTTTAGGTATATAATTTGTCAAGGTTTTGTGTAAATTGCTTGAAATAAAACGAGAATTGTTGGAAGCGTCGGACAAATTCGAGCCGCCTGGGAGCTTTCATCGAAAACGCTGCCTAATCCTTTTGAGATACAACAAAACAATAAACGGTGAAATTTCTCTATTATAGATCTACAAAAAGTCCGCGATGGGATGTGTCTATCTTTTAAGGATAACTTACTATACCCATTTATCTTCTAAAAAAATGTTTACGTACAATGCGGTAATTGGAAAGCTATTTAGACAGACACAATATTAATCCTTATCAACTTAAATACGTTAGTTATCTTAAGCATTTCATGCACATTATTATAATCTTTTACACCATATAATTTAAAGAATATCTTAGGAGATATCTTATTACAAAAAAATAACGCGCGCGAAAATAAATTCAACCATGTTGAGTTGAGACTAGAGATGCAACGGATACTGTTTTGGCCGGATACCGGATACCGGATATCCGGCATGGCCATTGGCCGGATATCCGGCAACTCTCTCTCTCTAAAGCTGTGTTAGCTTGCGTGGCCTTCGTGCGGCGAGCAAGTTTTAACTTGTTACGAATTGTAGGTGCCGGGGAGACCCTTTGAGGTTTAATACGCGCTTTATTACGTCAATAGGGAATATTCGAACGTGCACGACGTGAACGGTTAGTTTTATACTTAAATAAAAAGAAACTAAGTTTTAATTTAATAACTGACGTCAATTTTGTATATTTCTGATGGCTTTTATTTGTTTTATCGTATTTCTGATCCAAGTTTTTACTATCCGGTATCTGGCCGGATACTGACTCACTATCCGGCAGTGGCGAAGCCTGCCTACAAGCCGATTCCTGACGGCTTTACCAAGCTAGAAAGCTACCGCTAGCTGTCAGTGAAGTCCATGTGATTGTAACTAAATGTCAGACTCGCACGTACGGTTCTAATTCTTCCGTCTTCCCTTAGGAAATATTTGACGCTTCGCCACTGCTATCCGGTATCCGGCCGGATAGTAAATCATGGCCGGATAGGCCGGATACCGGATAGTAGCCGGATACCCGTTGCATCTCTAGTTGAGACTCGCTTGATGCAATCAAGTTAGTACCTATTAGTAATTTTTTCGGCTTCCTTTCCCGTCGTGAGTTATTGAAAAGTAAATATTAAGGTCGTATTTTTCGATGAGTTTATCAACTTAAAACTTGGTATAAATCACAGGTATAAATACTCTTCAAAACAAACAATTAGGCATACGTTAGAGAAAAATATTAACCTACCCCTCTAAAGGAGTGCCGTAGGGTGTTGAACTTTGTATCGGAAAAACTGATTCCATTTGTTTATCACTTTGAAACTTGCTATAAAAGCACCTCAAAACAAACAATTAGGTAACTGATTCAGAAATAAATGTAAAAGGGGATGCCTGTATTTGTAGTGTATTGATGTATGGGAAGAACATCTATCTATAGGTATAATAAAATCGTTAATTAGAAAAAAACTGTACGTTGAATATAACAATGAAAAAAATTCTATGGGGGGCTTCAGAATGAGCAACAAAACAAATCCCAATGGTTTTTAAATTTCATGTCTGTTAGTCTGATTGTCTGTGCGCGATAAACTTTTAAACTACTGTATGAAAATAAACTAAGTAGGTATAGTATGTATTGTCACAGTATCTTCAAGTATATATATACTGTGGTATTGTTATCCATTTAAATATAGTAAGCTTGGGCATGTACTGTAAATCAACATTGCCTTTGCCTTCATCATTTACTTAACTAAATATTTACTTTAGAATCTTCTAAAGTCAAAGAGTAAAAATTACGCGCAACAAGAAAAAGTTGTTCGCGTAATAATTATGTTTGACTTTTACCGTGCGAACCTGGGGCGGGTAGCTAGTTAAATATATATATATATATATATTGAATGCGAGCATTAGAGTTGAATAAATCGAAATAAACTCAAATTCACTCTAACAACTCTACATCAATATGAGCTTATGATCTTGAAATTACTTATAATTCCTCCTACATGGTACATACCAGGCAAACTGGCGACGAGCAGATCCAGCACGTGGATGACGGACTCGTGCGGCTGCGCCGGCAGCGAGCCGCGCGCGTCCAGCAGCAGCCGCGTCAGCGCGCACGCCGTGTGGCACGTGTCTGCGCACACAACCGCGCGTCAGCACACGCTCACACGCTCACACACACACACACACACACACACACACACACACACACACACACACACACACACACACACACACACACACACACACACACACACACGCGCGCGCGCGCGCGCGCGCGCGCAAGCCTCACCCGCGTACAGGATCGTGTCCTTCTCGAGCCGGATCTCGAACGCCCAGCTCCACAGGTCGATGCAGCGCTGGTAGCGGAACGAATCCGCGTACGACGCGCCCCTAACACACAAGTTTAAAGGTCGGATAACATGTGCCAGTACAAGAGCGGACGCGAATGCGAATGTGGATGACGCGATAGCGCAGGGGCTCACCGGTACATGAGGCGGAAGACGTGCTCCTTGTGGTCCTCGCCGAGCACGCGCGCGCACACGAGCAGCGCCTGGATGCGCAGCGCGTCCGCGTCGGCCGCCGCCGCGTCCAGCTCGGCCGCGGAGCGCCACTCGCGCGCGAACAGCAGCGCCCGGCGCGGCGTCGCCTCGGGCGTCTTCTCCACGTAGCGCGGCCCCGCGTGGCGCAGCGCCGTGGCGCGCCGCCAGGCCGCCAGGCACGCGGACACGTCGTTGAACTCGTCCAGCTGCGTGGCGCCCAGCAGCTCGTAGGCGTCGGCCAGCCGCGCGGGCCCGTAGCGCGCGCGCGCGGCCAGCAGCGCCACGACCTGCGCCGCGCCCTTGAGCGCCGCGGTGCGCAGCGCGTCGTCGCCGGCGCGCGAGCGCAGGCGCGGGTCGGCGCCGCGCGCCAGCAGCAGGCGCGCCGTCTCCAGCCGGTGCTCCTGGATGGCGTAGTGCAGCGCCGTCTTGTGCTGCATGTCGCGCGCGTCCACCTGCGGGCAGCGAGCGGTCAGAGCGCGCCGGCGCCGCGGGGGCCGCCGCGCTCACCTACCTCCGCGCCGCGGTCGATCAGGAACGTGCACAGGCGTAGCGACTGCACCGAGTTGATGAGGCACGTGCCGCCGTTGTGGTTGGGCCGGTGGATGTCGGCGCCGCGCTCCACCAGGAAGCGCACGATGTCCAGGTGCGTCATGAAGCACGCCGAGCGCACCGGCGACGAGCCCGAGTCCGAGCCCGTGTCCAGCTCGGCGCCCGCGTCCGCCAGCGCGCGCAGCACCGGCAGGTGCCCCGCCACGGCCGCGCACCACAGCGCCGTCACGCAGTGCACGGCGCGCTCGTCCGGCACCTGCGCACACGGACAGTCAGCGTCACGCGTCACGCGCCGCGCGCCGCACGCCCGCGTCACGACACTCGCCTCGTACACGCCGCGCTGCTCCAGGTCGGCGTCGCACACGTGCACGAGGTACTCGACGGCCTCGAGGTTCCCGCGGCGACACGCCACGAACAGCGGCGCGCAGCCGTCGCGCGTGCGCGTGCACAGCTCGCGCCGCTCGCCCGGAGACAGCCTGCCACACACGCACACCGATACACACCACGTATAGCGGCGCGCAACCGTCGAGCGTCCCCGAGCAACACGACGACGACGCGACGACACGAGACGATACAAGTGAACGCGTAGTGCGTGTTGTATCTGGTCCATTGAAATACATGGTAAGGAACTGCCGCGAGCGATTTTCGCGATGCTCATTTTTTACAAATCTTTTTCAAAATCTGTTCATTTTATTGCAATAATAAAAAATCAAATTTATTTTCTAAGTTATCAAAGTAATTTAGCAATTTCCTTAAGCTATAACTAGCTGACCCGTGCGAATTTTCGCACAATATTGTTGTCAAACACCGGATAGTAATAATAACATTATAATAAAGTGAGAATAAGTAAATACAAGTATTATTAGTAAAAGATATTTTATTTTTGAGAGATAATACACATTGTAGGTCAGTATCATTACCTCCTAGCCTACCCGACGCGCAGCGCCATCTGTTGACATTAGTCTGCATGTGCAAATAGCCATACGTAATGTAATCTTAAAAGTAATCTGTGGCCATCACTCATGTTAGTTAAACAGACTGTCAATAGATGGCGCTTTTAAATCGCGTGGTTTTTTATTTATTTTATAACGAAATAGTAATTTATGCAACGGTTGCATAATGATAGGCCTTAAAATACTAGTGCGGTTTTCATGAAACGAGCCGATAGGCGAGTTTCATAATAAGATCGCACGTGTGTTTTAAGGCCAAATTATGCAGAGTTGCATACATAACTTTATCTACACACATATTATAAATCCTCCATGATGGGTTCAAAAACAATATTTTCTGGCAACAAGTTATTTGTTGCAATCGTGGCTGCATATTTCCGATATCCGGCGCATTTTCACATCACACACACTCCGAGAAGACTACTTACTATTCATATTTTCAACTAAAATGTAAATTACAAACAACTTTTTCTGTTCAATTCAACAACAATTCTACTTTCGTTCAGCAAAACACCAACATGGCGGCAATTCGATCCTCCGTCAAGAACATTTTTTTTTTTAATCATAGACAAGCGAAGTAAGTCTCTATTCTCATGTCACTCGAGATCAAATGTCGTTCGGTTTATATTAAAAAAACATACTGAATTGATGTTTCGTATCAATAACTGTTTAATATCTATGGATACTAGAATAGAGACCCACTTGAGTTTTGACAGCTGTTCCAAATTTAATCTCATTTCTTTACTAGAAATGATAAAGAAATAACATTGCAGCACTGGTTTTTCCTAATTGGTTGTCAAAATGGTGGTCATTTCCTATGGTTTTTGATTAAACAATGGAGGTTTTATGATATGGGTGTAGATAAATGTTAATTTTAATCTGTTTGTGTATTTTTGTAACAAAGTGACGAACCTAAGCTTTAAAATGACGTTTAAATCATTAATTTTGGTAACGGAGATATGGAGCGTCTTCAAAAAAATACCTTTTAGAAATAATATAATAGAAATAGTAGTGTGTGCTAAGCTCTCTCTCACATCTTACCATTATATAAGTGTATCACTACATAATTCCAGACAAAATATATCTGACTTCCATCTCATAGTTGTCTCTTTTAATCCCTAAATCACAGCACGACTCCACTAACTTGACATCTTTGGTCAGTATACTAACATAGCTTTAAATAATTATTATTGTAACTAACACCTATGGAACAAAGTTGTCAGAATATAAAAACTTAAGTAATAATAGAGAACAACGCGAAAAATGCGACATTGGCAGCTCAACTTTGCTAGATGCCTCAAACGGCTTCAAAACAACAAGTAGTTCTGTTTGGCTTTCAGAAATGCTGCATCGATAAAGGTTCACTAATGAAATACCGAAACTTGTTTGATAAAAGTTCATTTTACAACCAACGTTTCGTATACTATTCATTTCACAACTATGTTGTTGCGAGAATGTGTCGATTCAAAACTTATCGTTTGACAACTAGTCATTTACCAAATAGTATAATTTATAAATGTATCAAATATTTTATTTTCATTTATGTAATTTTCATTACACAAAAAGATTCGTAAGGCAAACAGACTGATTAGCAAATCGACATTTAGAAAATGAATTTGAAATTATCACAGTTTGTAATTGGTGTGCATTATTTATCGTCCTAGCCTAACCTAACCGGCAGCGTGTCGACGTCACCCCGCTTCGCGGGGTGTCTATTTCCGCTCTAAGGGACACAAGTTAACCCTAACCTAACCTACCAATAATACAATTGTTACTTTTGTTTGTTTTATACCGCGGGGGGCGGTCACACAAATATTTGCCCTTACCGGGGATCGCACCCGGGACGCTAGATTCGGAGGCAGGGTCACTACCAACTAGTTAGGCGATCCGCGTCATCAAAGTTAGTAATATTTAAGTTGATTACACTTATGTATGATTATTAAAACAATTAAATTATCAGAGTATGTAATTGGTGTGCATTACTTATCGTCCTAGCCTAACCTAACCGGCAGCGTGTCGACGTCCACCCGCTACGCGGGTGCCTACTTCCGCTGTAAGGGACACAAGTTAACCCTAACCTAACCTACCAATTATATAATTGTTACCTTTGTTTGTTTTATAACGCCGGGGGCTTTGCCCCCCGAACCCCCCACCCGAGGGGGCCTCCACCCCCTTCCCCCCTCGTGGGGGCTCCGCCCCCTTCCCCCCCCCTGTGTGGGCTCCACCCCCATTCCCCCCTCGTGAGGGACTCCCCCCCCGCGAGGGGCTCCACTCCCCCCCGCGAGGGGCTCCGCTCCCCCTACCCCTCTTAAAGACGGGCTTGGCCCCCCAACCCCCCTCCCCTATCAGGGGCTTCGACCCCGTTCCACCTTTTGGAAGCCTTCGCCCCCCGTCCCCCCTTTTCTAGGTACCCTAACCTAATAAGGGTGTTATTACTTATGTTATACTGTCAGTTTTGAATCAACACATTCTCGCAACAACATAGTTGTGAAATGAATAGTATAATAAACGTTGGTTGTAAAATGAACTTTTATCAAACAAGTTTCGGTATTTCATTAGTGAACCACTGGTAATAGATAGTAAAAGGAAAACACACAGGATGAATCAACAAATCTATTATAATGTGTAATTCTTATTAGAAAAATCTACTACCTGTATAAGCCTGATAAGTAGTTATCATACTTATTTATTAACTACATTTTTCTTCTGCTATAAATAAAGTGACTTACACATTGCTACAGGCTGCCATTTAGAGGCCACTAAGCTCTAAATAGCACAAAAGAGATAGGTACAGAAGTCAATCACATGTATGTACTTCACCTTTCATGCCTACGCTTGGTGGTCGCTCTAAGGTTGTCAACTATGGCTTATGTACAAAAAAACTATCATGGTAGTGGCACTCGTATCTAGTTGATTTATTGTTGAGAATGAAACAGGCAGAATGGAAATATAAATTAATAATAACTAAAATAACATACCTACGAAATTGTATGTTTGTCAATTTTCACAATTGAAAATCCCTAATAACTTTTAAACGGATGACCCTAGTTACACAATTTCCATTGCCCTATCAGTTTTAGACCTAAACCTATTAAATGACACTAAAAAGAAAACAATATCTAACCAAACAAAAAAACATATTTTCAACTTACGTAAATTTTCGGCGTGAATTTACCTTACAAAAATTTAGTTACTTTGTTTAAAATACTGATTCCAAATAGGCATCTATTGTACATATAAATCGATCTTAGATATATTTTTCGGGGGCCAGGGCGGGGCGCTTGCCTACCTACCTAACCGTTCGGTGTAACGTTAAAACGAATCATCCAAATACAAGCAAATACCTACTTACCTCTCTGAAACTACTGGTAGCTTAAAAAATGACAATTCACAGTTTAATGTGGAGTTTAAACAGCGTACCACTGAACAGTTATAATAACTATTTTTTGTTGCTCCATTATTGCACTGCACAAACACGTGTCTTAAGCGGATGGCATTCGTGCTAGAACTGGTTTCTACGGTTTGAGATATCATGTCCGTGAGCAGTGTTTATGTGTGTGTTGTTCGAACGCACTTTGTATGTAGATTGATTTCTCTACCTATCTCTTTTGTGTAAATAGTGTCCCTACTTAACATCTGTAATATTGGCACGAAATTAGCTGTTATATATATAGATAACCTTGTCAACTTAAGGAGACACAAGAGGCAGTGAGCGGCTAGTCAAACTAGCGCAGAGCGACGTTAAAGAAATATAGAACTGTGGGTCGTTAGACAAGACTGGCGTCCTAGGATGGTAGCAGCATCAACAAGTGTCACGCTGGTGTCGGTGGTGTAGTGGTGTAATGGCGATGGCGAGACCTCTCGAGCGCAGTGCGCAAGCGGGCGGAGAGCCGCGCGCCCGGCGCCGAGTGCTTGACCTCCTGCATCAGCTCGTCGAACAGCGCGCCCAGCGCGTCGCCCGCCTTGCGCGCCATCCGCAGCGCCGCGCCGGACACGCTCTCGCCCTCCTCACCCTCTATCTCCCACATGCTGACTCTCGCTGTGTGCACTCCGCGCGGGGCTGTGTGCACCCGACACAAAACCGCAAAACAGAAACAAACAAACACCAGATAATCAATCGATCAAAACACAAAGAACTCGTTTGACTGACAGTTGGTTAAAAAAAAATATTCTAAAGGGCGTGCTACACGGTTACGACGACAGCCCGACAGAGGTCAATATAAAGGTTCGTCGTTCGAAATCGTGTTTTCGTTCTACATGGTCGGGCGATTGGCAATTGATTGCTGATCGATTTTAAATGCCCGAACAACTTCTTCATGGTCAGTTTAGTATCCCGACCTGGCCCCCAATTCTCGCTGCATTCGAGATAATGTCGATTCCGAGATTAAACGTCAGATTCATACAGTTGTGTCACAAACGACTGTATGCACTGACGTTTAATCTCGATTGTGAGATTATCTCGAATGCAGCGAGAATTGGGGGCCTGATGAAAATCCAAATGACCTCTGTCGGGCTGTCCCGCGTTGTCCTGACCGTGTAGCACAGGCTTTACTTTTAGCGCTCCGCTCCGTTCCACGATGGGAGAATTTTTATGCTGGGTCCAGATAGAATGTCTCGCGCACTTGTAATTTGTAACAAGTTAAAATTTGATGAAGCATGATATTTTACAAACCAAAATAAAATAAAATTAATCATCATTTATTAGTATTCCTCCTCTACTGCACTGGGAGTGAAGAAATAGCATAGAATGCGTGCAGATGCTTATCATCCTCTCCAACATGGTAGTCCACCATGGTTATTTTGGTTTGTAAAATATCATGCTTCATCAAATTTTCTGTATGGGCGATGGGCTGATCACCTTTCACCATACGGTTCATCATTCTACCATCTTAGGACTAATTAATCGAACGTGGCCACAAGTAATATTGTGGCTCTGACCACCCCATTAGGGATTTCGGGCGTGATGTGTATGTATGTATGTATTTATTAGATAAAACCATCACCCACTTGTGAAATTCGGAGTGTGCTAAAAAATCATTCATAGTCCACTAGTGTCGATTTTCAGCCGTCAGTGGAACGGAAGATAAGATAGCGCGTTGTCCCACATTTCACGTCAGTCCTACTGCCAGGCCCCCAATTCTCGCTGCATTCGAGATAATCTCACAATCGAGATTAAACGTCAGTGCATACAGTCGTTTGACACAACTGTATGAATCTGACGTTTAATCTCGAAATCGACATTAACTCGAATGCAGCGAGAATTGGGGGCCAGGACTGATAGCGCGCTATAAGTGTGCTTACGGTCAATTTGGAATGGAATATAGAGTACTCTCGGTGCTGGTGAGTACACTTTAAAAGCGCGTCTTGCCCTACGTTTCAAGTCGCGATAAAAGCCAGCTCACAACACGCCGAGAGCACGCTACCTATCTCCCGCTCCGAATTTACGGTCCAAGCACGCTTAGGCTAGGTCAATTATCATCTACTGACCTACAATATAACTGTGGCATATCACTGGTTGCACACTTTGAACGTCAGAGGGCTTAGCATCCTATTTTTTATCGCGCACATAAAGCATTCGTCCCTTATGCACCTGCAAATTAGTAAAAAAGTGACAGGTGCTTTACATATGTGCGCGATAAAAACTAGTGCTAGGCACATATATGATATGACAGTTAAACTTTAAGCTCTTCTTGGAACGTGGGGTTAGGGAGGTGGAACAGTGTGGCCAACGTAGGCGATTTGTCGCCATTTAGGCTACTCAGAATAAGAATCGGCGATGATAAAATCTGAAAGGCGACTGGTCGCCTATTAGGCTACTTCAGAGACAAGCATTTAAATTAGCCGAATCACAAATGAAAACTACGTAATATTTTATTCAAGCGAAAATTTGGCGTTTGGTTTGGGCTACTTTTTTGGGCTACAGAACAGAAGTTGAAATTCGGTCACATTAGGCTACTTAAGATGTAAAAAATGGCGACATCAGGCCCTAAGCGGTTGGCAACACTGAGGTGGAATGGAGCGTTAGGATTTATTTTACTGTCATTTGATACTTGATAGTTTTGACACATGTTTTTCGGCAATAATTTATTGTTTTGATACTGCTGATTTCAGGCATTCCAGCCGAAGTCTGAACGTAAACAACAAGATTAATCCTACACAGCACCATGAGTGATTACGAAGAAGAAGATGACTTGCCGTCAATATCGTTAAGCCAGTCGACCGGGGAAAAAGTAAGAACATCGCACGAACATTATAAAGTTTTTGGGTTTTTATATATGAAGTAAAATCAATGTTTTGACTTGAAAAGATGACTTTCTGCTGAGTTTCTTGCGGCGTTTCTTCTCAGCAATGATGGTCCTGTCCGAAGCGCTGGTAGATACAACCCATTTTAATTTATTAATGTGACAAGTAAAAGAGCCCACAAGTGGCCAACTTGCTGAACAAATGATTTGAATTTGAAGGATCTGCATGAATATACAAGGACTGTTGAATAAGTTTCAGATTGCTTAAAATGAGGTTAAGTGGAGACCTTTTGAATGGTTATAATTTGTAGAGTGAGCTGGAGATGCCACCGGCGTCGGTGGTGGCGTCGCAGCGCGCGCGCGAGGCGGCGGCCGAGCGCGCGCTGCAGGAGCTGCGCGACTCGTACATGCGACGGACCCTCGCCGCGCCCGCGCGCAGCGCCAGCCAGGGCTCCAGCAGCGAGGAGAGCGAGGTGACATTAGTACCCAACTGATTGTTCATATAAGAATAATTTTATGACATATCTATGGACCATGTTTTGAAAATTGCATAGTATAAGAAGCCACCGGCCACAAGTGAGGTGATGATATCATTATGTACTTAGTCAGATTAAAACTTTCATGAGACATACATGGCTCTTTACTCACGATTTATTGTCGCAAATAGTCCGACATGTTTTGGACTCATATGTAGTCCTTCTTCAGAGGTTGTGTGCGGTGGCGGTCAAAGTAACCCATGCACATTCAGCGGTTACTGATTAAAAAGTCTCATGCACATTGTGTAACAGTGCTCAGAGTATAATGAAGTCCTTGGGACACAGTCGTGGACCAACCTCCCAGGATTTCCTGTATGACGGATAAATATATTTTAACAATATAAAAACATATGTTTTGACAAATATGCATGCTCCTAAAATATATAAATATGGTAATGGTAATAAATGCAATTTCTTAAAAATAGGCTTGCATGATTTATATGGTGCTAGACTGCTTATAGCCTTCATACACTTTTTTTGGGCTATAAAAGCCCTGTTAAAAGTCTTACAATTGCCCCATATTTTAAGACTGTCCCATACTATCTGGTATCCGGCAGAGTTAAGAAAATTTATTCAAATGATGTTTTTTTTTTATTTATAGCCTTTAATCAGAAAATAATAAACATTTTGACTTAAAATACAGACTGTATTTTAAGTCAAAATGTTTATTATTTTCTGTGTGCCTTCTGGCAAAGCCCTCCCCCATTTTTCTCCAGTTCTTCTTAATTGTTGCCACTCTGGTCCACATCCTGGGGCCAAATGAGGAATAGCAAATAACAAAATTATTCACGAATAACGAATAAAAATATCAAATGAATATTCTTATTCACATAAATGCCAAATAATTTATTCACGATTAATTTATGCGTGAACAATGATATTATAATAAAGAGGTAGATATGTCACTAGCGCGTCGAAAATGAAGCGCACAAAAGACTCCAATTGGAGCCTCTGGTCTCAGACGCTCTCGAATAAGTGGACGATGCGTACGTGCTTCCAAGTCTCGCTACAGTGTTCAGAATTCGATTTATAGCTTCAAAATACCTTCGTGTTTTATGCGTAAATGCACTAATTACCCAAGTAAAACAAAGTTCAGGGCATCACATATCACAAATAATTAAGCCAAAATTATTATATTTTATTTGGTTTAATCTCTTAACAAAAAATATTACGCAATAATTACGTAACCTCAAAGAAAAGGACAACCGTATTTCTTCCACAACTCGAGCGATAAGGACACAAAGCGCGCGAACATGATCAATATGACAGAAGCGAATTTTGATTGAAGCTGGTGGTTTCATATACTTATTCGAAAACAGTTTTGAACAGTGATATTGATTAAATTGTCCTTCAACAAGGGTTGTTAATGAGTAAGATTGTTCGCACTGCGGACAACTAGGAAAAATATCACAATTGTTCGCACTGCTTTATTTTTACATTGGGCGAGGTATACACACTTTTAATTATGATTGTTTTGTGTACAAATATAAAGTTTTATGTTTATATTTAATAAATGATAAAATTTGATTCCAAAAAATGTTAATATTTTAAATCTAGTTTTATAATAAACTAGGAGCTACGGCTAGTGATTACTTCAGTTTAAAAAACGGAATAATCAAATATAATGCTTGCCAAAATGTTATAATTTACGTCTTGAAAATGGAAACCTACATGGGTTCAATTCGAATTAATAAATCCATGTACAGTGGAAACAAAATCAAGCATATTATAAAATATAGATATTTAGCATCTCACTGTTGAAATAATATTAGATTATTGTCTAGTTTAATTATTTATTAGTTACGTTTGCATAGAGCAGTGTACTAACTATCCTTAATAACTTTGTACCTTTTGTTCTGTCTCGTTGTTTTTGTTAGTCTATGGCTAACGTGCGGTGATTGGCGCCTGAAGTGACGTTTGCCCACATTACGCGCAAATGACAAAACACTAGCTGTCTTCTTTGTTCTTACTGATTTAAGTACGCTATCCCTTTTACTTCGTTTGGCAATGTGGTGAAATGTAAGTTAAATAAAAAAATGTGTATGTGTGCTCCCGCTGCGTTCGGAACATTGTTTTCGGTTGTTTTGGGAGCATATAACGTATCTTTACTTTAATATTATTGTTCGTGAATAATTTATATATCGAATGAATTGGCATAAATCATTATTTAATCGAATAATTAACTTTATTGTTATGTACTTGGGATAATTTTGCTATACAGAGTGGAAAAAATGTATGGGCCCTGGAGAAGTACAACTTAAAATTAGTAAGTAAAACTTAAAATTTCTTATGACCGTCCTGGGTACTAATGAGTTGCAATAATTTACGCACAACAAATTTTTAGCATATATTTGATCGATTATCTCCGGAACACAGCGAGATGAGTGGCTGAATTTGTGTCAGAGGGAGTTTTATATCTCGCCGATGTTAGGGCACAAGTTACTTTCAAAATACCTTTCTGGGGCCGCTGACCCTACCTTATCCCGCTAGACCCTTTGTCTAATAAACATTTGGTCTTACACTCATCTGTTGTACGAGATACCCAGGAAATTGAATATTTATTACAAGTTCTTTATTAACAATACCTAGCAGTGGCGCAGCCTGCCTACAAGCCGATTCCTGACGGCTTTACCAAGCTATAAAGCTACGGCTAGCTGTCTGAAGTCCATGTTACTCTAACAAAATGTCAGACACGCACGTACGGTTCTAATTCTTCCGGCTTCCCGTAAGAAATATTTCACGCTTCGCCACTGATACTTAGTACTGTTCACTTGTAGCAAGTAAATAACACGTTATAATTTTCTTATCTCTTTAACATCTAAAGACATCGTATGAAGTACAAGCTTGCTAATGTTATTTATCTCTGAAATGAAATTTATGAAATAATCTAAGTACGAGGGGCGGCTGAAAAGTTATCTACCTAACTATGAAACAAAAGACGACCATGGCTAGTTTTATTTTTATTTTTCAATATAGTCTCCTGACAGGGAAATGCACTTATTACATTTATCAATTAAAGACATTAACCCGTTAAAAAAAAAACTTTAGGTTTATCATCGAAAAAGTCATAAACAGCAGCCTTCATGTCGTTATCGGTTACGAATCTTCGTCCCCTCAGTTCTTTCTTCAAAAGTCTGAACAGGAAGTAGTCGGATGGGGCCAAATCTGGACTATATGGAGTTGATTACTTCGTACCCATTTCCATTAATTGCTAGCTTCGTTAAGCGAGCAGTATGCACAGGTGCGTTATCATGCAAAAGCAGAATCCCTTTACTGAGTTTGCCCCTTCTTTTTTCTTTTATGGCTTCTCTGAGCTGGTCAAGTAAATCTGCGTAATATTCAGCATTCATTGTAGTTTTTTTTGGCAAGTAATCTACAAGCAGAATTCCTTCCGCATCCCAAAAAAATATTGCCATTACTTTGCCTGCTGACGGGCGAACCTTAAATTTCCGAGGAGGCTTTTCATCCTTGAATTTCCATTGTAATGACTCCTGTTTACTTTCGGGATCCCACTGCCGAATCCAAGTCTCATCACAGGTTACTATTCTAGAAATAATTTCCTCCTCTTTTCCACGGCTCATGTCTAAAAATTCCTCGCAACATTGAACACGTCTGTCCTTGTCAAACGGAGTCAACATTGTAGGGACCCAGCGTGCACTAACCTTAGACATGTGCAAATGTTTATGAATTATTTCATTGACCCGTTCTTAACTAATGCCCACATACCTGGCTAACTCCCACTGCTTAATTCGCCGGTCTTCTAAAATAAAATTTCTCACTTTGGCCACATTTTCATCGGTGACAGCGGAAACTGGTCGCCCACTACGAGGATCATCTTCAAGGCTCTCACGGCCAAGCTTAAACTGTTTCGACCAGAACTTTATTGTAAATTCAGAAGGGCACGAACCACCAAAAACAGGTAACATACGCAGTCTAATCTGCGAGGGTGTATTTCCTTCTTTAGTGAGAAGTTTTATCACTGCACGCTGCTCAATTTTAATCAGAGTATTTTTTTCTTGTGACATTTTGAAAACAATGTAGTGCCAAAAAAAGCGGGAAGCAAGAAACAAATGAATGTTGGTGATTTTGAAAAAAGAATAACCAGTGAACACGACCTCATAGTGGTCAGTATTATATTCGCATAACATATAGGCTAGGTAGATAACTTTTCAGCCGCCCCTCGTACCTTGTTGAAGTATTTGATAACAAAATCGGTAAATGGTAATAATAAATCTATGCACAGCACGATTCCTTCTTACACTAGACGTTCGTTCTGACGAAAAGGTTAATAATGGAACGTACTTTTTTTGCAACGCGGGGCAACAAATTTGAAATTCGAACGTTTTTTTTTTTTTTTTAACTATGGAAAAGAAGTATTCTTTCGAATTTCCAATTTTGTGTTGTTTTGCTTTCATTCTGTAATAATGGCGTATCAATAATATCATGTTATAATACTGTACATGAATAAGGGTTGCGGTAGAAAATATTATTAGGAGCATACACCACAACACTTTCCAGAGGGCTACAGGAAATTAATTTCAAGGTAGACTAAATTTATGTATCCGGAATGAGGGGGTTCTCTTCTTAATGTCCGTCTACTTTAAAAAACTGTTTCATGTTTATGTTCTTCTTATTGATGATAAAATAAAATAAATTTTAGTTCACGTTTTTATTTCAACAACCTAATAAATGTTTATTAGACAAATTTTATCCTGGTTTATTTTTTATTTTTTGTTGGTTCGATTTCCGGGTGAGACAAGCAAATTTAAAAAATCGTTAAATGCAGTTTTGTTTCTTTATAAAAATAAAGGAATGTTTCCTTTCAGTAAAATGAGCTAACTAAAGGATTTAAGAGGGCACCGACCGTCCAGCGGCGCCCTCATCACTGTTATTGTGTTTTCTATTAAAGGAAAGTATTTTATTTAAATTGAAGCCGTATAAGTTGTTACGCAACTTATATGATGGTTATACTTTGCAAATAATTAATATATTACATAAGTTGAAACTTGTTCGCCGCGCGAAGGCCGCGCAATAGCTAGCACGACTTTAGACGTGTAGCTCAAGTACAGCCGGATAGCCGGCTGTCCGGCCATTGGCCATGCTTGACATGCGGTATCCGTTATCTGACTAAACCAATATCCATTGCACCTCTAGTCTTAAGCTAACTAAAGGGCTATAATAGTTTAGGGTGGAGGGGTTGTGTTAAACTGCTTAAGTCTCAAGTATTATTCCACCGTGATACAGCTTTTTATTTATTAGTTACTTGTTGCTGTGATCGGAAATGGCAGGCAGCTCTGACTGAGGCAGTGTCCGCTCTCAACGTGTCGGGCGGGCGGGCGCCGCGCCGCGCCGACCGGCTGGCCGAGCGGCTGAGCTGGCTCGCGGGCTGGCGCCACCAGCTGGGCGCCGCAGAGGATGTCGCGTTCTTTGATGCCTACATGCGGGCACTGAAGGATACGCCCGAGGCGGCCGATGCAGTCACCGAGCGAGTGAGTCGTCTGGTTGAAGAGATACCGATGCTCGCTTATTTACCTACTCTAACATCATTTTTACTCAAATTAACTTTCAATACAATGGGTCCAATTCGAAACGTAGTCGTCTTAATTTAAAATTTCCTAAACTTAAAATAAGAAATGTGAAACTACATTTTGTATCACACCAAGCTGTCGATTGAGTTTGAAGTTTCTTGTATTAAATTTAGTGACTTTTAAATTTAGCGAACACACTTTCGAATCGGCCCCAATGTTGGACATTTCGTACGTATATCAATGGTCGCACGGTCAATACATATTGTGTGTTACGTGTACTGTGGTGCGACGATGCAGGTGCTGTCGGGCGTGTCGGAGGCGCTGCGCGGGCGCGCGCGGGGCGCGGGCGGGGGCGGGGGCGGCGCGGGGGGCGCGGCGGCGTGGCTGCTGTGCGTGGCGGCCACGGGCGGCGGCGGGCGCGCGCGCGCCGCGCTGCACGCGCTGCTCGACCGCGCTGCGCCCGAGGAGGTGGGTCACTGACCGCTTTGTTTATTTATACACTACATTATTGTCTCGTGGACACGTCAAATAATGTACCTAGCCGGTGTTGACACGAACAGTATTTTATCTACACCCATATCATAAAACCTCCATTGGTTAATCAAAAACCATAGGAAATGACCACCATTTTGACAACCAATTAGGAAAAACCAATGCTGCGATGAAGAAATAACATGACTTCTTTATCGTTTTTAGTAAAGAAATGAGATTAAATTTGGAACAGCTGTCAAACTCAAGTGGGTCTCTATTCTAGTATCCATAGATATTAAAACAGTTATTGATACGAAACGTCAATTCAGTATGTTTTTTTAATATAAACTGCACAATATTTGATCTCGAGTGACGTGAGAATAGAGACTTCATCCGTTTGTCTATGATTTAAAAAAAAAAATGGTCTTGACGGACGGCCGCCATTATTGACGCGCCGCGCCGCGTTGACGTTTTGCTGAACGAAAGTAGAATTTTGTTGAATTGAATAGAAAAAGTTCATGTGTAATTTACATTTTAGTTGAAAATATGAATAGTAAGTAGTCTTCTCGGAGTGTGTGTGATGTGAAAATGCGCCGGATATCGGAAATATGCAGCCACGATTGCAACAAATAACTTGTTGCCAGAAAATATTGTTTCTGAACCCATGATGGAGGATTTATAATATGTGTGTAGATAAAGTTATGTATGTAACTCTGCATAATTTGGCCTTAAAACACACGTGCGATCTTATTATGAAACTCGCTAAAAGCTCGTTTCATAAAACCGCACTAGTGTTTTAAGGCCTATCATTATGCAACCGTTGCATAAACTACTATTTCATCACAGTTGCTCGGAAAAGGTGTCATTATACGCAGGCGTATAGAGCAGCTATAGCCGATTTACCTCCCGCGGGTGTTATGGATTTGGTTTACAACTCCTGAGGGAGTTATGAGTTACACTGAAACAGAGAATTCAAACAAAAATCAGCGAGTAACTTGATGACGGCGGGGCTTGCGCGCCGGGTCCGGCGTTGATCGCTTTTTTTTATTTTTATTAAATGGTGTACAAACTGAATGGTATAGGCTTACAATTATTATAATGTATACATCTTTTCATCATGTATATCCTTAAATAGTAGACACAACATGCTCTACTTAAAACAGTTTAAACAATTTAAAATATATATATATATATAGATACATACATACATACACATCACGCCCGAAATCCCTAATGGGGTGGGCAGAGCCACAAGACTACCTGTGGCCACGTTTGATTAATTAGTCCTAAGAACAGTCCTGACAGGTGAACAGCCCATCGCCCATACAGATAGTCCACCATGTTGGAGAGGACCCGTCCCTTAGTCGACTTTTACGTCATGCCAGGATGATAAGCATCTGCACGCATTCTATGCTATTTCTTCACTCCCAGTGCAGCAGAGGATACAATATATACAAGAGTTTATAATACACAAAACTAAAAGGAGTTTCATTATCTTAAACGGATACAGAATTGATAAATTAATTGACTACGAACTAAGAATCCCACAAGTTATTACAGGTATATATGTATGGGAGTTCAATACTATAATGATTGTCTTACTTTTATCTTAGCTGAGGTTAAAGAGCAGCAATATAAATTTAAGTCTGACTTTAAGCCAGTATATGATGCAATCATTCTATAGAGTGGTGAATGCCTCCCAATGTTAGTTCGACAAGATGGTAGATAAAATGGCCTTAAAATTGGTTGCACAGACGACTGTTCATTCGAGTGACGACGACCTTTATTTTCTCGAGCAGCTCCGGACTATCTATTAAGCCATTTAGTACCTACTTTAAATAAAAGCATAATGTCGCTTGCTTTCCGCCTAGCAAATAATGTCTCTATTTTAAAGTGATCCAATCTAGTTACATATTATTATGATGGCAGTACTTTTGCTTTATTTTGAACGAAGGCCAGGTGATACAGAAAGCATTTTTAATGAATGTACTTTATAACCTGGATTCCATACGGGAGCACCATATTCAAGAATGCTTCTTAACCCTTTCAGTCCCCATGACACCACAGTAGCGCCATGGCGCGACGACCCGTTCCGTCTCCATGACACCACTGTAGCGCCATGACATTTTTACGTATAAATCTAGATGCAGTCAAGTTATCCAGTTTTTTTTTTATGGATAAAATATTTAAGCGATAAATTAATAACATGCTTTCAACAAAAATCAACTAAAACTTTCAATTCACATTTTCTCCCCATATTTATTAACTTAAAAATCTGGAAAAAATTGCATCTTATAGAAAATTTATTGATCTCGCCGAATCATATATTATCATAAACATAAATATAGAATAACTAGGTAAAAACCGTGCGGATTTCGACCCAGATCAAAAAGGCTGTATGTGCTGCAATAGGTTTTGGATATTATGCTTTATTTACTAATTTCTAAAGTTCATTTTAAGTTGTTAACACGCAAGGAGCGGCATGGGGTCCATATTGGCTCGCATAAAATTCTCATTCCTATTTTTTGTTTCACTACCGATTTGTATTCATAATAATCACTCTTGATAATTTTTTTCCTCATACTTTTTTGTTCATACATTTTTATTCCTACCATCGGAACTCATACCAGACAGTTATCATTTTTTTTATTAATAATGTCATTACTAAGAACATGTTTGAATCATTTTTTTTTTTCATAACGTTTTGCTTCATAACAGACAGTGATCATATTTTTTTATTCATAATTTAATTATTGGTAATACATACTTCAACTCATAATTTTATTTTTCAGAATAGTTTCCTTCATAACAGACAGTTATCATAATTTTTATAATAATAATGGCATTGCTAAGAAAATATTTGAACTCATAATATTGGTTTTTACAGCAGTAACTATTCAAAATAAGATTTTATTCGAAAAAAACGAAAGTGAAGTTGTAGGTAGGGCAGGGTATCCCTACCTACTAGATATGAGCGCCGATGGCATTTTACCCGGCGGCGGCGTGGGTTAACATTTCCATCGGCGGCGGCGGCGTTGTCGGCGGCGTGACTTTGCAATACATCAGGGTTATTTTTTTTAAGTTAAACTCGTTTTTTTTAAAACAATCAACGTAAAAATATCTTCTAACTTATTAATAACATATAATGGTATATATTTCTGCAGTGCGCCTTCACCACAATTCTGAAAAAATTTAGTCAATCGTTACCCATAACCTAAAAAATATATTGTGTAAAAATATAAAATGCGCAGGCAGTGCTTTTTAAGTAATCGACAAATTCAGTTTTAAGCAATAAAATTAATATTACTTTCAACTTCAGTAAATGAAAATAAAACACACAGCTTTTAACGTATATTTACTAAGGGGAATGACACCAAACCCAAGTTAACTCGACTCTATTTTTAAGTAAATTTATTGAATATAAAACGAGATGTTTTTTGCCAAAAAAAGAAACAATTGCATAGCACTTCCAGTTAATTCATAGCGAAAATAATTTATCATAATTGGTAGAAAGTAATAATATTTGAAATAAAAAATTGTAAAGACTTACTCTGCAAACAGAACATCTTCATTGATATTCTTTCAAGCAAGCATCGTAAAATATTAGGTCACATAAAACACTTCTTCTTTTGCCATCTAAATCGATTAAACTAAAATTAATCGATAAATATCTTATTGTATTATTCGCGGTCGAAGCAGTCGCCATTTGGTTTTATATTTGACGTGGGTTCATTCCGCGGCGAATCAATTTCGACTGATCGCATTGATCGGATCACCCGATCGGCGCGCCGATGGTGCCGCGCCGGCGGCGACGGCGCGGCTGTTGATGGCGGCGACGGTGGCGCGCCGGCGTGGCGCTCATATCTACTACCTACAACTTCACTTTCAAGATGGCATATGGATTGCGTATGGATGGCGTATGGATTTAAGGAAATTAATATAACAACATGAATCTATTTAACATATAAAATCTTACAAATAAGCAAGATTTGCTGAACTGTTGCAAAAAAAGACCTAACATCGAAGGCTAAGGCGGGAGCTTCGCGTCGCTTCGCTTAACTGTTAGTGCTGATTATTGTAATAAAATAAATAAATAATAACGGAGTTGGTGAGACATTTTCCGAGCAGCAAGAGATTTATTTTGGCGTACCACAGGGTTCTGTCCTCGGTCCTGTTCTCTACATAATCTACACCTTTGATTTGCCTTGTGCCCTTCACTGTAGCGTGAGTGTTTTCACTGACGAAACAAAGTTATTTGGAAACCCTCTGCTTGACTTCGACCGTATACAAAGAGACTTGAACTCAATAGCTAACTGGTCAAAAGAATAGCTTACTAATCTTAATACCTCAAAGTGCACTGTGCTCCATATCGGAAACCGCAATCCGCTATCTACCTATAAGTTAGATGGCGTCGAGCTTAAGTACACACTGACTTGGGAGTCAAAGTTACAGGGGATCTCAAGTGGGAGGACCACATAACGACAATTACCAAAAAATCGAAAAGTCTCATCTACCTCATCAGAAAAGCCTTTGGAATGCTATCCACAGACATGATGCTAAAAATTTACAAATCATTTATAAGGCCTATCTTGGAGTATGCTTTCCAAGCGTGGAGCCCCTATTTTGCCAAAGATATTCAAATGCTCGAGAAGGTGCAACGTAGTTTTACCAAATTACCAAAACGGCTCAAGAATAAACCATACGAAGAGAGGCTGCAAGTGCTTAACCTCACAACCCTAAAGGATCGCAGAGAGCGTGGAGACCTGATTGAGACCTTCAAGATTCTTACTGGACACTATGACCTAGAGAACTTCCATGACATGTTCAAACGTAACAACAACAAACGTCTGCGAGGGCACCATCTAAAACTTGTTGCTGATATATCGCACAATAATCCCCGCAAGCACTTGTTAAGCAACAGAGTGGTTAAAGAGTGGAACCAACTACCAGAAGGAGTGGTCTCAGCGCTGAATGTCAATCAGTTCAAGAATAGACTGGACAACTACAACATTCGTAAAAGAAGCACCTAATTACAGAGTAGCTGGATACAGGCATTTATCAGTTGCTACAACTGCTTGCCTGATAATTAATTATTAATAATAATAATAAGCGGTCAGTGTCAATGTCATGACGGTTTTTTTACCAACTTACATATTTTTATAAACTCTCGCAATAAAATGGTCGAAATTTAGAAGAAAATGTTGCGAAATAAATCAAAATACCCCATGACATGTTAGCATGCTAACGACACTTCAGAAGCGCATTGCTGAAGATGCCGCCGCTGCAACAAGAAGCGCACGCCCAACACCGCCGCTTGCCGCACCCAGCTCGCCACCGTCGTCATCGGTCAAGCGCATCAAGCGGTCGGGTGGTGCGAATCTAACCCAGTCAGAGGACTGGAAGCTTTCGAGATTAAGATTTTGTCAGCAGAGTTGGACATAACTAAATTCAGGATGCGATTACTCTTATTGACGACGTGGTTACTTTGGGTTAGGTTATTGAATAGCATCCCGTCTATCAGCATATTTTCAATAATACTATTTACATTTGTCGCCGTGCATGTGGCTGATAAACAGCCGTACACCCAACAGATGTTAGAAAAATTTAAATCACCAACAAACAGTGTTAATGAGTTAGGTAGGTGTCACATAATTGCTCATTACTTTACTGAAGTTTAAGAGGAGACTATCAACGTAATTATGACATAAAGGAGGAGGTACATATGTGGCGCATATATTAATTTTCATTGATTTAACACCTTGCTTATCTTGAATGAAATCCACAAATCCTCGCAACTTGACTCCCGAGATAACTTGCGTGAAACTTCATATTTTTTTAAGATAGCTATGCATACTGCACCGCCGTCCTTTTTATTGTCGTGTGAAGACGTCGTATTGCGATCCCTTCTAAATATATTATATCTGTCATCCATTACCTCATGGTCAAAAACAGAAGCATTCAACCATGTCTCTGCTAGAACTATTGCATCATACTTTTCTTATAGAAGTAGCGCGCAACCGACGCGACATACAGTTTATTCTACCCACCTGATGGTAATTCACGGTGTACTATTGTATCGTATTATATTGTTCTATTAGAATAATATAAATTATGTAGTTATTTTGTGTAATTTTTATTTCATTTCCTCACAAATGTGATGAAAACATTGTGGCAATAAGGGGATAACAAACTGGAGTCGATCAATAATAAAAAAAGTATTTAAGATCCCAACAACGAGCTCTTTCATTGGATATGTCATACGCCATAGTTTGCATCCTTTTTTTTAATTTTCTAATTTACCCCCCAAACGTGGCCTCCTTGTTTAAAATTCATTTATTTACGTTACACGTCCGTGACCACCGGGGTCACTGACTCGTACATATGTGTACCAAATTTCAACTCAATCGGTTCAGTAGTTTCGGAGAAAGTTGACTGTGACAGACGGACAGACACACGAGTGATCATATAAGGGCTCCGTTTTTTAATTTTAAGGTACGGTACCCTAAAAACAGGGAATATATGTATAGTATAGAACGGAACCTAGTAAATATTATGTATAACCTTTTATTCGTCCGTGACGAGCCTCACACGAATAGTCGGACTTACCTATCGTCGATCGTATCGTGTGTATGACGGTCGCGCGGTTTCGTGTAGGTCGCGGCCCTGGGCGCCGCGGCGTGCGGCGCGCTGCGCTCGGCGGAGCGCCTGCTGGCCGCGCACGACGCGGCGCGCTCGGGCGCGCGCGCCGGCGCCGACGCGCTCGCCGACGCCCTGCTCGCCGCCGCCTTCGAGCGGCTGCTGCCCGCGCCCGCGCCGCCCGCGCCCCCCGCGCCCCCTGCGCCGCCGGGCGTGGCGCGGCGCGCGCGCGCGGCCTGGCGCCGCCTGCCCGCCGGCTCGGCGCTGGCGCTGCTGCGGGCCGCGGCGCGCGCGCTGGCAGCGCGGGGGCGCGCGGGCGGCGCGGGCGGCGCGGGGCGCGCGCTGCTCGCCGCGCTCGCGCAGCCGCTGCCGCGCGCCGCCGCCGACCACCCGCAGCGCCGGCAGGTGAGCGCGGCTCCGAATACACAAGAGAACCGGGGGATCCCCTTGTTACCCATAAACTTATTGTTTCGAATTTTGAAAGTCAGAAATTGATTCCCATATTATTTATGCTCATAATTATCGAAAGTCATAAAAGTTGTAAACCATAACCTTAATAATTCTAACGTTAATAATCCATATTGTTACAGATTATAATTTTCAAAAGTCATATAATTGATATCTATAACATACATAGGCATAACGATTATTATTCAGAAATATTGTAAGCTATATATTTTAAAGTGCTAATTATTTTTACCCATACCGTTTCATTGTCTAAAATTAATAATGGTATTTTTCAATATTTCGAAAGTATCGTGCTTGTTTGTAAAATGTTATATTGAAGAAGTTGACATATTATGACTACAAATGGTAATAGTCAGTGAGCGAGCAAGCGAAGCGAGCGAGCAAAATGGGTCGGAGCAGAAGTGATTTGGATTGGTTAGGTTCAGAAGGCTAAGGCGGGAGCGAAGCGAAGCGTAGCTCCCGCCTTAGTCTTCGATGTTAGGTCTTTTTTTTGTAACAGCGCAGAAAATCTTGCTTGGTTCTAAGATGTTATGCTTGATTCTCGTCTTTTAATGTTATACATTATGAATTTGAGGATTACCTGATCACATTTGGTATAATTAAATTAAGTTAAATTTAAGCTTCGCAATTTTCGCCCTTGCACAAGTTAGGTATTACATTTTATGTATATTATTGTTATGTTCAACAAGTTTAGACGGAATAATCGTTATTACAAGTAATATTATTACCTGAAACATTATGAAGTATAATACATTATGACATAAACAGTTATGAATATAGTTTTTATGGCTTTCGACAAATATGACCAGCGAAAATCGGAACTCAGAAATTATTCCTATTAATATATGACTAACAACATCATGACTAGTAATAATTATGACCAAAAACGTTATGGATTGTGAAAATCGGAACTTTAATTTTATGGGAGTCAATATAGACCCGAGAACCGGTCCAGTACGAGTCAGACTCGCGACGAAGGGTTCCGTACCTGCCGTCCTACTCCGTTTCGCTTATCAATTCAATATGTACCACCCGCTCGGACGCCATTGCGATCTTTAACATGCACTAATACAATTATGTTTAAACAATTAATAATGTTAACTTGTACTTATGTATTGACAGACAATACATCATCAGAATATCTCATATGACCAAGTGAAATATGGTAGCCGGGGGGTATCGATTGTATAGTAGTAGTAGTAGTAGTAGACTGTAAATCTGTAATGCCTGTATCAATAGTCTGTGATTCTAAACCGCTATCTTGCTCGTGCAGTCGTTGGCCACCGGACCTGAGTACAAGGTATTGTACTTAGTAATATCAATAAACTACGTGCAAGACTGGTAAGTCTTGCACGTAGTTTATTGATATTACTAAGGGGTCATCCACAAATTACGTAACGCAAAATTCTCAAATTTTTGACACTCCCCTCCCCCCATGTAACAGGACCGTAACGCTTAGCCGGGACCCCCCCCCTCCCTCTCCATTTCGTTACGTAAAAAGTTTTTGCCTAATATTCAAGTAATTCGGCGCTCTTTTTACATTGGGCGAGGTATAATCATCTATGAACGTATTTCGGTTCCATTTCTTAATAATATAATTATAATTTCTTGTGTTTACATTAAAGAGCCTGGGAACGGTTTTTTTTTTAATTCTAAAAGTACACGTTTTAACTTAAAATATGGTATGTTTATTTTTTCTCTAGCACTTCAAATGGCTTCAAAATAATTTTTCAAGATTCCTGAAAATTAACACGGGTCATTTTGTCCGACGAAGTCGCTTGCGCGCAGCGTGACGTCATCGGGCACGATTCTCTCGCCAGTTGTATGGATAAATGTTCGGGTCAAATCTTGCAAGCTGGATTAGAACCACTTCCTCTTATATCCTACGGAGCTGATTTTTTACATGTTAGTTCAGTTCTGATGACAATGCATTTTTATGGTAAGCATGACCTGAATCGACTTCCAGGATAAGCTCCGGACAAAGGAACTCTTCAACGGTCAACAGCACAGGCAGGAAATTTTGTTTAGGCATTTCATTATGGTAGCCGGGTTTAATTTTTACCATGACATGGTTGCTGCACTCCGGGTTGGCTCCTAACTAGGGAACTCTTCAACGGTCTACAGCACAGTCACGAAGTTTTGAGTACGCATTTTATTATGATAGCCGGTTTTAAGTTTTACCATGACATGGTTGCTGCACTCCGGGTTGGCTCCTAACTTGGGAACTCTTAAACGGTCAACAGCACAGTCACGTAATTTTGTGTACGCATTTTACTATGATAGCCGGTGTTAAGTTTTACCATGATATGGCTACTGCACTCGAAGTTAGCTAACGAGGGCTCTCCTCAAGGGTTAACAGCACAGACACGAAATGAGGTATACGCATTTAATCAACCATGTCGTTGTGTATTTAGGCTTAAAGCTCTTCGCTGCTGACCAAACATACGTGGCCTTAAGTAGAGTCAAATCGCTAGAAGGTCTCCTAATTGAAGAACTAGACTATACTAAATTAACAGGCAAAAGACCGTGCACCAATGACGCATGACATGAACATTCTTAGAAACATGTCCAACGAAAACAAAAAACTAAAAAATATAAGTAAAAAAACAATTAAAAAAAGCTTTTATTTAAAATCTCAGGTTCAGTTTTTAAGCAAATTTATAAGTCCTGTAACTTTGTAAATACACATCGTATCAAAGTGAAATAAAAACAAGTATTTTTATAGTAATTAGGTCTATCATTTTCATGGATAAAAATTTACCTTATTTTAATTTTTCCCAAGCTCATTGTGTAATATAATAAAATCGTGACGTAACACCAACCTTGAACCCCCCCTCCCCCAACGTAACAGGACCGTAATGCTTGGCCAGATCTCCCTCCAAATTGCATTACGTAATTTGTGGACGACCCCTAACGACGTAAATCAACTCTGAAAACAACTGGAGGCTTTGAAACAGTTAAACTGAAATTGATTACTCTGATCCCTCTTTTGAGGGATCAAAATAATATTTTCTGTATAAGGTGGCTTAAAAAAGTTTTCTTCACGGCCTAAGATTATTAAAGCCTGTTTCATAATCTCTTAGTAAGGCGTTACTCGGCAGATAACAGCGAATTATGTATGACTTACTCGACGGATACACTTTACTTGGACATTGTGAAATAGGCCACGGCCCTGTGATAGTCCCGACCGTGTGCTCGATGAGATGCAGGCTGAAACTGACACGGACACTATAGAACCGGTCGTTTGATAAAGAGTATAATGAATGATAACGTTATGACCAGGTCCTGGCTCACGTTTCTAAGCTGCAGCTGCTATTCGGAGCGCGCGGGGGCGGCGCGGACGAGGAAGGCGCGGGGGACGAGGCGGGCGCGGGGGACGAGGAGGGCGCGGGGGACGAGGAGGGCGCGGGGGACGAGGAGGGCGCCGCGGGGGCGGCGGGCGCGCACGGGGAGGCGTCGCCGGAATGCAAGCGCGCGCGGCGCGAGCGGCTCCCGCGCGACGCGCACGCCGGCAACTCGGACACTTTGTAACGGCAAAAAAAAGATGTGTCCATATTCGAATTAATGCATTTTTTTCCTTTACAAAATGTGATGTAAAACTGTCTAAGATACTTTAATTGTTATGTAATTTTAAGAATAATCCAAGGAAACCACTGTTATAGTAGATAAGTTTTATTTTACTAAAACGCAAACTATTACGTTACTACTACGTTAGACTTTTTCACGAGATGACAATTTCTGTAGTAGCTCTTGTGTTTAAATAGTATACGAGTGTCGACAAGTCGAATGTTGTAAATCTGATTAAAACATATGGTTACCTCTTTAGCATCTTTCGTCTTACAATTATCCCATTTTCAGCCAAATACCTGAATTTTAGAAATGCAGGTAGTCTAAAACAATATTTAGAACTAGGCACGCAAGTGTCAGCCAATGTTCGAAATATCAAATAGCACACTCCCCTTTTGCTCGTGTGTGTTGTGTACACGATTCATTCGAGCGTTAGCATTTTTCACACTTTTTAATAGTAGATTGTTGCACCAAGCAGAAAGTGATTCATCATTGCGCCGAGTGTTAGTTTGGAGCCCGAACGTAAGTGAGGGCTCTAAAAACACGAGCGCAATAACACATCACTTGATGCGAGGTGCATAATCTGCTTTTCTTTGTACTACTGCAAAAAGTTGGTAAAAAAACGTAAAGGTATAGTTAAACCCAACAAGCGACGTAAAAAGTATTTTTGCACCTGATGTGAATTGGAATTTTTACATAGCCATACGCGCACGTTCTCCCCGAATCTTAAGATACCCTATTTATTAAAATCGGTCCATTGGTTCTGAAGCTAAAGTCGAACATCCGAAAATTTTATGCCAATTGTTTTTTTAAATCTTTTAGTAATCTACTATACTATCTTATCAGCCAGTACTTTGAGCATAACATTTTAGACGGGACAATCACAGTTCGATATGGCTGCCGACATGTGGTCTGTCTTGCTAACAGTCCACAGAGAAGTGGTCAGTTGTCCCGTCGGACTGTGAATGGGCGGTTAGGTTAGGTTAGGTTAGGTTATTAAATATCTTTAGAGAGGGAGCATGGCGCGCTGGGGTATAGGCAGGATGCCGACTCCCGTAAACACAACCTGTACCCGACTACGTCGCAGATTAACATTAGAATATTGGACAACGATTTGCTTCACGATCTGGATGACGATCAGGTGGTAAAGGTGGGCGCCCCGATGGCGCACACCCGCACCAAAGACCTAGGCTGTTCTTTGAAGGACCTGAGGGAGTATGGCGCCGAAACTCTCGAGCTGCCCGGCTCGCTGGACCAGGAGGGAGGGCAATAGCTCGGACTCCGAGTCTGACGGAACAATGGATCAGACGGAGCCTACCGAAAAACCAACGAAGCGGCCGCATGTTGACGTTGCGGATGACAAGTTTGGGCCCAAAGTCAACACTGCGCACCGCAGGAAGGCTAACTTCGAGGTGGAGGCGGACGCGGCGTCCGCCTACTGGAAGGAATTCCCTGCACTCCGGCCCCGGAATCAGAGGGAAAGCCCGAGGGAGCGTAACCCGGCTACGGTGGAGCCAGCTGCCCGACGCGAGGAGGGCGGATACATAGATACCGTCCGCGAAGCCGCACATGTCATCCTCGCCGAGGCCAAAAGGTCCGGCAACCTGAAGGGGGACGTCTGGGGCCGTGTGAATCAGGCCTGCAGGGACATCTTGGCTGCTGCTGACTGCCTCCAGGCCGGCCCGGAAGACAAGAAGATCCGCATCCTGAAGGCGGATAACAAGAGGATGCGGGAGCAGCTGGCCCTCTTGCAGGCGGAGACGAAGGCGCTGAGAACAGCCTTCTCTGAGAGGCCGCGCCTCCTCCCCCCCCGACGGGCATTGCCGAGGCTATGGTGGCACTAAAGAGGGATCTATTCGTCAGTCTGGGCGAGATGATGAATGCCCGACTGGGGGAGATGGAGCGGCGTCTCCCGGCTGGGCCGTCCTACCGCCTTCCGGTGGCGGGAGATATCGGCAGGGTGAAGGCTGTTGGCCTCCCTGCCGCCCAGCCCCGCCCTGCCGACAGGAAGACCGCCCCATCAGCCCCTGCTGAGCCTGTCCCGGCCCCACGCAACCCCCCCCCCCCCCCCCAGCACACCTGCTCGGGCAGCACCGCCACCGGCTGAGACGACCTGTACCGAGGTCGTCAGAAAGAAGAAGAGGAAGGGAAAGGCAAATCCCACCCCACGTCCCGCGGCCCGGACTGTCAAGCCTGGACCTAAGAAGTTGGCCGCCCCCAAGTCTGCGGCAGTGGTTGTGGCCATGAAGCCGGGTGCCGAGGCGTCCTACTCCTCGATCATGGGGAAGGCGACGGCTTCATTCAAGCTGGCAGAGGTGGGCCTGGAATACGTTTGGGTCCGCAAGACTGCGACCGGGGCCCGCATCATAGAGTGCCCAGGAGCAGACAGCGGGAGGGCGGCCGATGAACTCTGCCGAAAGATTGGAGACTTGGTCGGGGACGTGGCCACGGTTTACCGACCGGTCAAGATGGCCGGCCTCCGCCTCACTTGTCTTGATGAGACGGTGACGGAGGAGGATATAGGGAAAGCCCTGGCGGAGAAGGGGGGCTGCTCACAGGCGCAGGTTAAGGTGGGTGCCATTCGGGAGCTGCGCAGCGGGACAGGGCCGGCCCTGGTCCAGTGCCCCATCACAGCGGCCAACGCCATTGTCTCTGCTGGTCGACTCTTGGTGGGATGGTCGTCCGCCAGGGTCGAGACGCTGGAACCTGCACCAATTAGGTGCTATAGGTGCATGGGGATCGGGCACACCAGGGTGCTGTGCCCCTCGGCAGTAGACATGAGCACCCTGTGTTTCAGATGTGGCAAGCCGGGCCACTGGAAGGCGACCTGCGTGGCGGTGGAGAGCTTTTGCTCAGTTTGCCACCACGCCAAGCGCCCGGCTGGCCACGTGATGGGGGGACGCAAAGGGTCATGGCGGTTAGGGCAACCAGGGCGTACCGCACCACCTCGTTCGAGGCGGCTTGCGTTCTGGCAGGCACCCCACCGTGGGAGCTGGATGCCGAGGTGCTGGCGAGAGTATACCGGCGGGTAGCCGAGGCCCGCGACAGAGGGGAACAGCCGTGCCCGGAAGAGATAAGGCGATGGCGAGAGATCTCTCGCCGAACTCTCTTCCGGAAATGGCTGGAGGCTCTGGAACGGCCGAGGGCCGGCCACTGGACCATAGCGGGAGTCCGACCTGTCCCGCAAGGATGGGTCGAGAGAGAGTGGGGCGTTGTTTCTTTCCACCTGGCACAGGTACTGTCGGGGCACGGATGCTTCGGCAAGTACTTGTGCAAGGTCGCAAGGAGAGAAACAACGCCAATGTGTCACCACTGTGGCGGGGCGGAGGACACAGCTCAGCACATGCTGCAAGTGTGTCCCGCATTCACCGAACAGCGGGCTCGCCTAACGGCCGAAATTGGTCGCGACCTTTCGCTGCCGGCCGTGATTAAAGCCATGACCGACAGCGAAAGCTCGTGGATAGCGGTGGCCTCGTACAGCGAGGAGGTCATGGCAGTGAAGGAGGGAGCGGAGCGGGAGCGCGAGGAGGATCCGTCCTCTCAGCCCTTGCGCCGCAGGCGAGTAGGGCGTAGGCGGGCTAACTTCGCCCGCCACATACCGCCATTAGGAGGACTGCGGGTGATGGGCAAGGGGTTGCCTGTCTCTTAGATCTCCTGCCTGCACTGCACGGCCCTACACGTCTGGGGGGGGGGGGATCGTAACGTTCCGATCCTCCCCTCCTTTGGCTCGGGTGGCCCCCGGTAAAAACCGGGGCGGCCGGGGGGCGTCGTTTTGGTTGAATCTTCGGGATCCCACGGCGCCCCCGAAAACGGCAGAGAGGGTAACGCCGGAGTGGTTTTAGTGGGTATGCTCCCCCTTGGGAGAGAGTCCCACATAACCCCTGCGCTTACCCAGGCGCGGGGGTATGCGTAATGCATTTCCACTCCGTTAAAAAAAAAAAAAAAAAGGTTAGGTTAAGGTTAGGTTAGGTTAGGTTTTTTTTTTTGAACGGGAGGAGGAAATCCTCATGGATACATCCAGGCCTTTCCTGGTTGTATGCCCGACTCGTCTAGGAAGGTGTCCCAGACGCCTACGGACTAAAACCTCCTCCCGGTTGTGGATGGGGGATTATCCGCCGGTCACGCCGCGCTACTGGTTTACGCTTTGTGACCGGCTGATGGGTGAGGATGGGAGAGTCCCTCCGAACCCCAATCGCTATGATTGGGGAAAGGAAATATTAAGGGACGGAGTGGTTTGGGGAATGAGTGTTTGGGGGACGATTATGGGAGTGAATATGATGAAGATGGGGGAGTCCCTCCAATCCCCAATAAGATTGGGGAGAGGAGCATTTTTAAGGGACAGAGTGGGTTGGGGTAATGAGTGGGTGGGGGACGATTATGAAGATGGGGATGATGGTGATGATGGGTAATGTTAAGCGAGTGGAAGTGCTCGGAGGGGCAGCCAGGTGCCGGGAACATTAGCTCCCGACACCCGGCCATCCCTCCGCCAGAAAATTTTGGTTGATGTGTATTTAGAGGTTTAAAGTGTGCGTGGTGGTGTGCGTGGTGGTGAGTGTTGTGTAGTGTAATGTGTGTTGTTGTGTGTTCTGTGTTCAGTGTTATGAGTAGTTAAGTGATTAAGATATAGATAACGAAAGGTGTTGTAGGGTATAGAATGTGTAGTAGTGTGTAGGGAGATTTAGGAACTGGGAACTGGGAATATATAGAGGAATGTAGTAAGAGTATGCGAGGGCAAATTTTTTGGATGACGGATGGAATTCGGTGAGAGAAAAAGAGGCCCTTAGTAGTATCGTACGGACGCGCGGGATATACGATCGCACTTTTGCCACTCAGGACAAGTTTGACTATAGGCCGGGTGATCGTGTTCTTTGCCGTTCCTGTGGCAGTTGATCCAGCACTGGGTAGATGATTTTCTGGGGCAGAGTCTGGTATCGTGGGTTTCGGCACAGAAGCCGCACTTGTACTCGGCAGTGCAAACAGAGGCTGTGTGTCCAAATTCCATACATTGGTAACATTGGAGAATCGGGGATTGGTCAGCTGCGAGGACGGATTGGTACCCAATCTTTACCATTTGGCCCTGTATCGCTGCCCAAATCTGCGGGCTACACACTGGCGTTCACAATGGCGTTTTTGAACGCTTCGTTGCGGCCCTTGACGCTGCGCAAGAATTTCACGTGTCTGTCTTCGTCCCTGATTTTTTCCATAATCCGAGGGTTCTGCTTCTTTAGTGCATCCTCTATTCTTTGATTGCAGTATTCAGTTGTGACCCCTAAGAGTCTAATGGATGGGTTGCGAAGCCGTGGTACGCCGACGGTGATTCTTGTGGTTTTTTCCTTGATGGCATCACTAAGCTTCTGTCTGTCTTGGCTGGAGTCACAGTTTATAATAACCTTCTTGGTCCTCGTTTCTCTGATGTTCTTGACTCCTACGCCGATATCGACTAGGTCCACCTTGTTCTGAACCTTCTTGAGTACCTCCTTCCCTTCTATTCTGGGGTCGATAGACTCGAGGATGATTGCATAATTGGTGGGTGGAGAGTATAGCCTGTCAGTGTTTCTGATATTTGTTTGAAGGGGTTCGGCGGTGACGGTGGCAGTCGCCATGGCCGATGCCTCAGCTCTGGCTCGTCTCCTGGCTTTTTGGCTGACGACCTTTGCGAATCCTGCGCTGTTCTCGCACTCTTCGCCCAGCGATGCAACGATGAGCTCGTTGATGGCCCTTTGTTCGTCGCGAAGTTTGGAGATTTCAACCTGGACTCCGGCCATGATATCATCTCTGAGCTTTTTTGTGTCGAAGTCTGGAGCAACCTTGTCTTTCACCTTGCTGCCTCCGACCGGAATGTTGTCTGGATCTTTTAGGGTTTTCTTAGTTTGAGTGGCACAGTCTTTAGTGAACACGCGAGCTTGTTTAACTGGAATTGTTGTTCCTGGCGTGTTGTTTGCACCAACAGTCTCAATCTCATTGACGTACCGCTCCGTGGTCTCACGAATGACTTCAATGCAGTTTGCGATGGTTTGTCTGTTGAGTTTAGTTACGCTCTTGTTTTCGTGCAGTTGAGTAGAGATAATGGTCAGGTTTCTCTGTATCGTGTTCCAGAATCTATCAGTTGTGGAGCTGGCAGCAGGACTGCCAATCTCTGCAATCAGCTGGAGTGAGTCCCTGTCCCATGAGATGTTCAGTGGAGTCGGGGTTTTCGGGGTTTCAGGTGGCTGCGAGGGCACCTGCGGCCTACCAGCGATCTCCCCACGAGGCACTCCGAAGAGAGGGCCAGGCATGGTGAAAGTCGAGGCGGCGCTGTTGGTCACAGTCGCAGTCACAGAAGTGACCAATGCGGAGGTGGAGGTGACGACAGCCAAGGCCTCCCGCGATGGCCGGTTGCGATCCGGCGATCGAGTGAGATCCATTCTCACTTTTTACCTACAAACAACGCCAATGTGTCACCACTGTGGCGGGGCGGAGGACACAGCGCAGCACACGCTGCAAGTGTGTCCCGCATTCGCCGAGCAGCGGGCTCGCCTGACGGCGGAAATCGGGTGCGACCTTTCGCTGCCGGTCGTGATCAAATCCATGACCGACAGCGAGGGCTCGTGGACAGCGGTGGCCTCCTACTGTGAGGAGGTCATGTCGGCTAAGGAGGGAGCGGAGCGGGAGCGCGAAGAGGACCCGTCCTCTCAGCCACTGCGCCGCAGGCGAGTAGGGCGTAGGCGGGCTAACTTCGCCCGCCAAATACCGCCATAAGGAGGACTGCGGGTGATGGGCAAGGGGTTGCCTGTCTCCCGCCATAAAGTCCTCGAGCTGGTAGACGCGCCAAGTGTTCCGGCGCGTCTACAGCGGTGGAGAAAGGAGACGCAGATCTCCTAGAGCTGGGTCCAACATAGGACAGACTGCCGTGCTGCCGCCGCTGTGGTCGGTAATTTTCCCATGGCCGCGGCAGCAATACGGCAGGGAAGCGGAACACCCTGGGGTTTTTAGTGGGTAACCCCCCTCAGAGGGGCGAGACTCCCACATACCCACCGGCAGCCCCTAGCCGGTGGGATCCATAAAGGATTTTCCCCAGGCAAAAAAAAAAAAAAAGGTTAGGTTAGGTTCCCCCCCGCGTTTGCTGGTTGGCTGGGTTTCAGCACAAGTGAAGTTGCTTGAGCCGAGAAAATTGCGGTGCTATAGATGTCTACAGGGTGGCCATGTTCGAGCACAATGCACCTCTGAAGTTGACCGCAGCGAAGAGTGCTATCATTGTGGCCAACCCGGTCACAAAGCGGCTGCGTGTTCTGCATCACCAAAGTGTTCGCTTTGTACTGCGGCAAACAGATCGGCGGATCACAGGGTGGGGAGTAAAATGTGCTCTCCTCCCCAAAACAGGAGAAAGGCAAAGGTAGCTGTAAGGACCCAGGCAACTAAAGCCCTGCAAGAGGAAAACCGCACCCCGGCTCTGCCAGGGCAAGAGCAGATGATAGAAACGATAGAAAACAAAACTAAATAATGGTCTATCATCTCCTACAGGCGAATATCAATCACTGTGCCGGTGCGCAGGATTTACTCTTGCAAACCATGGCCGAGTTTCAGATTGATATTGCGGTGGTTGCAGAACCATACTTTATCCCTTCTAGGGATAACTGGATTGGAGACGTGGATGGTTTGGTGACCATCATAGCCACAGGTTCTATGCCTATATCGCCTATAGCTAGGGGCAGGGGTTATGTTGCGGTCCAGTGCGAGGGAACTGTTTTGGTAGGGGTGTACTTTTCCCCTAACAGAACCCTCGCTGAGTTCGAGGCATTTTTGGGTGGGTTGCAAGCTCTCTTAGGGCAAATCTTCCCTCGTCCGGTGCTACTTGTGGGAGACTTAAATGCTAAATCCAGAGCATAGGGTTGCCCTTTTACAGATATACGTGGAGAGACCTTAGACGAATGGGCAACTATGGCAGGTCTCATGGTTCTGAACCGCGGATCAGCTAACACGTGCGTGCGGCAGCAGGGTGGGTCCATCGTAGACGTCTCGTTTGCATCTCCTGCTTTAGCGCAGCGGATCCAGAACTGGATGGTATTAGAAGAAGTGGAGACACTGTCAGACCATCTCTACGTAAGATTCGATGTATCCCTTCTTTCATCGACCCCGAGAAACCAAAGCCGTCCAAGGCAAGGAGACAGCCCTAGGTGGGCCCTAAAACGACTCGACAAAGACGCCTTACAGGAGGCAGCACTGATCCAGGCATGGGTGGCAGGGAATGTAGAACCAATTGAGGTAGAACAGGAAGCGAAGCAGCTAAAGGATTCCATGGTCGGGGTCTGTGATGCTGCAATGCCGCGAGTCGGGGCCCTTCCTCCAAAACGCATGGTGTACTGGTGGTCTGCAGATCTTGCATATATGCGTGATTCGTGCACAAAGGCGAGACGCCAATATACTAGATGCCGGAGACGGCGAAGGCGTGATATTGCTCAAGAGGATATCAACTACGCGGCATACCGGGAGGCAGTGATGGCTCTCAAGGCGGCCATTGGAAGGGCAAAGGATCTAGCGGAAGAAGAGATGCTAGAGACCTTGAACCGTGACCCTTGGGGGAGGCCGTACAAGATGGTGAGACGCAAGCTCCGTCCATGGGCCCCACCTCTAACACAAAGTCTCGAGCCCCAGCTGGTGGAGCAGATTGTTGGGACCTTATTCCCGCGTAGGACTCCTCTCACGCCTCCGTTAATGGCGCCTCCGGAAAGAGAGAATGAGGAGGTCAACCAAAATCCAGAGGCACCCGAAGTTAGAGAGGGGGAGTTGGGAGCGGCGGTGCTAAGGCTTCGCGCCAAAAACACTGCCCCGGGTCTCGATGGTATCCCCGGTCGCGCTTGGGTGCTGGCCCTAGGCCCTCTAGAGCCTAGAGTGCGAGCACTTTTTTCGGCGTGTCTACTCAGGGGCCATTTTCCGCGTGCGTGGAAAACGGGAAAGTTGGTATTGCTACAGAAGGAGAGGCGCCCAGCTAATTCGCCTTCGGCGTATAGACCGATTGTCTTGCTTGACGAGGTGAGCAAGCTGTTCGAACGAGTTATAGCGGCTCGCCTCGTCAAGCACTTGGAAATCACGGGCCCAAACCTCAGTGACCATCAATATGGCTTCCGCCGGGGCAGGTCCACCATAGACGCAATTGCGCGGGTGAGGGCCCTGGCGGAGGAGGCAGTGTCGCAGGGTGAGGTTGTCTTGGCGGTGTCTTTAGATATCGCTAATGCCTCCAATACCTTGCCTTGGGCCAGCATACGAGAGGCACTGAGGTTCCACGACGTGCCAGAATACCTCAGGCGAATGGTGGGGGCGTACCTATCAGATAGGGCAGTAAGGTACCCGACTCGCGGTGGCTGGTGTGTGAGAGAGGTGTCGTGCGGTGTTCCACAGGGCTCGGTCCTTGGGCCGCTTCTGTGGAACATCGGCTACGATTGGGTGCTGCGGGGTGAGAACTTAGCGGGGGTTGGCGTCACATGCTACGCCGACGATACCCTGGTGACCGCCCGAGGCAGCAATTTCAGGGAGGCCTGCTTACTTGCCACGGCGGGAGTAGCCCATGTAGTGAGCCGGATCCGGCGCTTAGGATTGGAGGTTGCCATTCACAAATCCGAGGCCCTTTGTTTCCATGGGCCCCGGAATGCACCTCCAGCTGGAGCTCAACTGGTTGTAGGGGGAGCATCCATCGGCATTGGTAAGACAATGAAGTACCTAGGACTCATTCTTGATAGCCGATGGAACTTCAAGGAGCATTTTCGGCGCCTGGCTCCGAAACTCATTGGGGCTGCCTCCGCTCTGAGCCGACTTCTACCCAACGTTGGAGGGCCAAACGTCAACTGCCGCCGTTTGTATACGGGGGTGGTGCGCTCGATGGCCCTTTATGGAGCACCAATCTGGTCGAATGCCCTGAACGTCCATAACAAAAGACATCTGCGTAGGCCGCAACGGGTTATGGCAATCAGGGTTACGAGGGCATATCGCACCACCTCCTTTGAGGCAGCCTGCGTTCTGGCGGGAACCCCACCGTGGGACTTAGATTCCGAAGTGCTGGCCGAAGTGTATTGGCGGAGGGCAGAGGCCCGAGAAAACGGGGACGAGCCACTTCCGGAAGAAATCTGTCGATGGAGGTTAAACTCCCAGCGCTTAATGATCCGGAAGTGGGTAGATAGGCTAGAGGCGCCGAATTACGGCCACTGGACCATCGGAGCAATTCGACCTGTCCTAGAGAGATGGGTCGAAAGAGCACACGGCGGGCTAACCTTTCATCTGGCGCAGGTCCTCACGGGGCACGGCTGCTTCGGGAGGTACCTGCATCGGGTGGCAAGGAGAGAACCGACAGCGAAGTGCCACCACTGCGAGTGCGACCGGGACACGGCGCAGCACACTCTGGAGGTGTGCCCAGCTTGGGCAGAGGGGCGCCGTGCCCTGGTCGACGAAATAGGGGACGACCTCTCGCTGCCGACCGTGGTAAAGTCCATGGTCGACAGCGATAGGTCGTGGCAAGCGGTAATCTCCTTCTGCGAGGATGTGATGGTGCAGAAGGAGAAAGCGGAGAGAGACAGAGAGGATGACGGCCTGTCCTCGGTGATGCGCCGCAAAAGAACCAGGCGCAGACGGGTCGCTGGTGAGCGCCACCTGCCACCCTAAAGAGGACCACTGGGTGATGGACACGGGGACGTCTGTCACCTAACTGAGATAGGTCCTCGAGTTGTCTGGCATGCCATGTGTTCCCGGCATGCCATAAACGACGTTAGGGGAACAGGAAGTTTCCCGGAGGGGGGTCCGCTACAGCGGGCATCCGCTGGCGGGGTCGCGGAAGGGTGCTGAGACGTTCCCGGGACTCCGTCAACAGGCGGTGAGAGGAACACCGTGGGGTTTTAGTCGGTAGGAGTCCGACATAACCCACTGCCTTCCCCGGGGCAGTGGGTATCCATGAGGATTTCCCCACGTAAAAAAAAAAAAAAAAGGTTTCCCCCCGAACGTGCTGCCACCTTGTCGTGGTGGGGGGGCTTGCGTGTCTCAATGATCCCTGAGGCTATGCCGGATAGGGCTTCCCATACCGGACAGGCTTGGGGTGAGGGGCCAGACTAAGAGCGGCACATTTCCCTTCCCATATCCCACCTTCCTTGCCCCATCCCTTCATTCCCTTCTTTTCCTTCCCTCAACCACCTTCCTATCCCCTTCCAACCGAACCAGTGGCGGTATATCCACTCACTCTTAAGGCTAGCGCGAGCCTAGGGGAATTAAATACTCCCCTAAAAGAGCGTCCTCCCTGAAAGTCGGTGGGGAGGGTATGCTGCAAGATGATGGTGATGAAACCTAAGGCGCATTATAAAATATGTCCCCAGGTGGGTCCCCGAGAGGGGGAATCCCACCCTTCCGCTACGGCGGTAGGCAGCCCCTTGTACTCTGGGGGGGGCAATAATCGCCTCGTGGGTCGGCAAGATGCTGACCCCCGTAAAAACAACTTTGACCCGGCTAGACCGGAGGAAAACACGCTAACGGACGCTGATTTGCAACTAGATTTGGGTATAGATGAACACGCAGTGAAGGTGGACGCCCTGATGGCGTGCAACGACACTTACAATTCGGGCATGAAAAAGGTACCAGTAGTGGTCATCACTGCTGCGGATAAAAGTCGGGCTGACGCAGCATCGGGATCGGAATCGAGCATCTGCAGCTTTGAAACTGTGAGAAGCCGATCGGGGTCCTGCTCGTCCGCGATCATTGGGCGCCTTTGGAGCGCGGGACCAAAGCGACCGCGCTTAGATCATAGTTCCTCGTCGAGTGAAGGGGAGGCCGCATGCCAAACGCCTAATCGAAAAAAAGATAAGGGTGGGCATCTCAACGCCAAAACAGTGGAGGATGGTATACGCCGAGACAGAGGGCGCCCTGCTACCCCTGGACAATACTTTGGGCTTGCTCAAGCCAAAGCGGCACTTGCTGCCCAAAAACGGGAGGATATGCGGCTCAGAGCCGAGATGGAGCTGGCAGAGCTCAGCAAGAATAGTAAGGGAGCCCGAATCCCACGGCTCTCAGAGTCCACAGCCCAGAGTACGGATATAGCTGTTGACCTCGTGGCGGACATAAATCAAAAGGTACTGCAGAAAACGGCTCTTATTGATAAGATCGCGACGAGGTCATCCAACCTCAAAGGTACTTGGGTGCGGGACCTTAAGGAGGCGACAGCTCTTATTCGGGAAGCAATCGCTGAGCTTAGCAAGCGCACAACCACGGACGAAACACTGAGGCTACAGGCGGCCAATGCTCGCCTACAAGCGGAACTTATCGATGTCCGCAAGGAGCTTGCAGATATAAGAGCGGATCTTCAGAGGGCTCGTCTACCCACAGCCAAAGATGATGGAAACCCCCTCGATATCCAGGAGCTGTCGCGCGCGATTATGGAACAGGTAGGGACGATGGTAAATGCCCGACTAGAAGCGGTCGAGGACAGGCTCCTCCCAGCTCAGGACAAAAGGGTTAAGCAGTCCCAAAGCACGGCAGCGACCGCTCCGGATAAGCAGAAGGCGGTGGGCACAATGAAACCCCAGCAGGGGAAAAAGGCAAAAGGTCAAAGGCTGGAACCGAATACGGGAAGAGCGACACAATCTACCACCGCCCCTCCGCAGGAATCCCAACCGTCACAGTCGACAAACTTGTCCAGGGACGAGGGCTGGACCGTGGTGACACGGAAGGGTAAGAGGAAAAAGAATAAAGCCGCTGCACAAGCCAGTTCGCAACTGACTCACCCAGAGCCGCAATTACAGTCCCGTCTGAAAAAACCGGCGAAGACCAAACGAAGGAAACTGCGACCCCCTCGCTCGGCAGCTGTTGTGTTGACTTTGCAACCGGGTGCGGAGGAAAAAGGAGCCACATATGCAAATGTCGCAGGCCTCGGCATCACGGCACTTCGCTTTCGGCGGGCTGCCACTGGTGCTCGAGTCCTGGAAGTGCAAGGAGCTACCAGTAGTGACCAAGCGGACAAGCTCGCCCAGAGATTGGTGGCAGAGCTGAACTCTAACATTGTTCGCATATCGAGGCCCACAAAAAGTGTAGAAATGCGCATATCCGGCCTCGACGACTCTACGACGGTCGCGGATGTAATAAGTGCAGTGGCGGAAAAAGGGCGTTGTGCAGTTAATGATGTGAAGCCTGGCGAGATCACCCGGAACAAAACTGGTCTTGGGTCCCTGTGGCTGCGATGCCCGATCATGGCGGCCAAAACCATAGCCGAAGGGGGTAGGTTACTGGTTGGTTGGGTGTCAGCGCAGGTCAAACTGCTGGACGACCGGCCCATGCGGTGCTACAAATGCCTAGAGATGGGTCATGTGAGGGCTAAATGCACCGCCGAAGTCGACCGCAGTGATCAGTGCTACCGATGTGGGAAGCCTGGTCATAAGGCCAATACTTGTGAGGCGACCCCCCACTGCACCGTGTGTGCGGCTGCGAGCAGACCTGCAGACCATAGAAATGGGGGAAAAGCGTGCTTGGCACACCAACCCTCCAAAAAGAAAGGAGCAAAAAAGTTAGGCGGGGATGGTCCCAGGGCCCCCTCACCGCCTTCTCGCCCGCATCTGGTTGAGCGAGCTGAGGTGACCGAAAAGGCTGCTAACAAATAATGGCCATCCGTGTCCTGCAGGGGAATCTCAACCACTCGGCCAGATCTCAAGACCTACTGTTTCAGAGCCTGGCCGAGCGGTCGATACACATTGCTGTGATTGCTGAGCCATACTCGATCCCGGACAGAAACAATTGGGCGGGTGACCGGGATGGCTTGGTGACACTAATTGCCCAGATGTCCGCTGGCTCCCCGCCCCTAGAAAGGGTGGTGAGGGGCCATGGTTACGTCTCGGCGTTCGTAGGGGAATACATGTTTGTCGGGACGTACTTCTCACCGAACCGGACCCTTGCCGAGTTTGAGCTGTTTTTGGGTGAGATTGGCAACTTGCTAGGTAGAACCCGCCCCAATTTGGTTGTAGTGGCTGGGGACTTCAATGCAAAGTCCAGGGCGTGGGGATCTCCAGCGACTGATGCACGTGGCGAAGCATTGCAGGAGTGGGTGGCCATGACCGGTCTGGCCGTCCTCAACCGGGGATCGGTGCATACATGCGTGCGGCAACAGGGTGGCTCTATCGTGGACGTTTCGTTCGCCAATGCTGCCCTGGCGCGCCGTATCGAGGGCTGGGAAGTGCTGGAGAATGTGGAAACGTTATCGGATCACCGATATATCCGGTTCAACGTTTCCGCTCACTCAGCAGTCCCGAGAGGTCCAATCCGATCCCCGCGGGTAGACGGCCCTCGTTGGGCATTGAAACGCCTGGATAGGGGACGATTGCAGGAGGCGGCCCTAGTCCAGGCCTGGGTGCCAATGCCTGAAGGTCCGGTCGCAGTGGAGAGGGAGGCACAATGGCTGGGGGAGGCGATGATCGACGTGTGCGATGCGGCTATGCCACGCGTGGGACCTCGTTCCCCCAAGCACAAGGTGAACTGGTGGTCCGTAGAGCTCACGCAGCTGTGCGAATCTTGCGAGGCTGCGAGACGCCAGTTCCACCGAAGTCGAAGGCGTCGCAGGCGAGATGCCGAGGAGATGTTGCGGCTGTATGGGGCTTACAGCGAAGCCGTCAAGACGCTGCGGGCGGCTATTGGGAGAGCAAAAGACTTAGAGAGGACAGAGATGCTTGAGACCCTGAATCGTGATCCATGGGGAAGGCCGTATAAGACGGTAAGAGGCAAACTTCGCCCCTGGGCTCCCCCGCTGACGCAGAGTCTCCAGCCTCAGGTGCTGGACCGGGTTGTGGAGGCCCTGTTCCCAGACAGAGCACACAACACGCCCACCTCGATGGTTCCCTCAGCAGAGACGGACGAAGAAGATGGGGAAAACACGACGGGAGCGCCAGAAGTGACGGAAGGTGAGTTGGGAGCGGCGGTATTGCGGCTTCGTGCCAAAAACACCGCCCCAGGACCTGATGGAGTACCCGGGCGCGCGTGGGTGTTGGCCCTGGGCCCCCTTGAGCCGCGACTGAGAGCGCTGATAAGCAGGTGCTTGGAGCAGGGCCAGTTTCCGGAACGATGGAAGATGGGGAAACTGGTCCTCCTGCAAAACCGCCAAATACCGCCATAAGGAGGACTGCGGGTGATGGGCAAGGGGTTGCCTGTCTCCCGCCATAAAGTCCTCGAGCTGGTAGACGCGCCAAGTGTTCCGGCGCGCCTACAGCGGTGAATATAGGAGCTACGTCTCCTGGAGCAGAGTCCTGCACAGGACAGACTGCCGTGCTGCCGCCGCTGTGGTTGGTAATTTTCCCATGGCCGCGGCAGCAATACGGCAGTGAAGTGGAACACCCTGGGGGGGGGGAGGGGGGGGGGGGGTTTAGTGGGTAACCCCCCTCAGAGGGGTGAGACTCCCACATACCCACCGGCAGCCCCTAGCCGGTGGGATCCATAAAGGATTTTCCCCAGGTCAAAAAAAAAAAAAAAAAAGAGGTTAGGTTAGGTTAGGTTAGGTTCCCCCCCGAAATGGGGTCTGTCGCCGACGGGGTCTGTCGCCTGCCTTAAGAGGTCCCGGGCTGGAAGGCACCCCAAGTGTTCCGGGGTGCCTTCAGCGGAGGAGGGCCTTGAAGGGCAACCGCTGGTAGGGGCGCGGAAGAATGCTCTCGCGTCCCCGTACCCCTACCAACAGGCGGCGAGAGGAACACCCCAGGGGTTTTAGTCGGTGTGAGTCCGACATAACCACCCGACCCCCCCGGGCGGGTGGTATCCATAATGGATTTCCCCTGGGTATCAAAAAAAAAAAAAAAAGGTTCCCCCCCGAAGTGCTGCCACCTTGTCGTGGTGGGGGGGCTTGCGTGTCTCAATGATCCCCGAGGCTATGCCGGATAGGGCTTCCCATACCGGACAGGCTTGGGGTGAGGGGCCATACTAAGAGCGGCACATTCCCTTCCCAATTCCCACCTTCCTTTTCCCCTCCCTTAATTCCCTTCTTATCCCTTTCCCAACCACTTTCCCATCCTATTCCAACCGAACCAGTGGCGGTATATCCACTCACATTAAAGGCTAGCGCGAGCCTTGGGGAATTAAATGCTCCCCTAAAAGTGCGTCCTCCCTGAAAGGCGGTGGGGAGGGTAAGCTGCACGGTGGAAGGAGAATGGGTGGTTGCAAAAATAAACTACCCCAGGCGGGTACCCGAAAGGGAGAATCCCGCCCATCCGCTTCGGCGGATGGCAGCCCCACGTATTCTGGGGGGGGCAACAACACCCTCGTAGACCGGCAGGGTGCCGGTCTCCGTGAACACGACCTTGGCTTTTCTCACACGGAACTTGATTTTCACACGGAATTTGATTCTGCTAGCGATTTGGTAAATGTTGATTTGATGGTGGAGACGGACGTCCATAATAATGTGGCGTGCGCCGAAACCAAAAGCGTTGGCGTCTCTGACTCGAGCCCGCCTTTAAAGGTGCGTGCTAGGGCTGCACCAGTGCATTTAGAACCAAGGGTGGTATTGATGCGTATGGGCCAAGATGTTGGAGGCACAGGTGAGTCCGCATCAGACACGGACACCAGCCCGGTCACCGTTCGATCGGGTTCACCGGGATCTGTAGACGGCCGCTTTTGGCAGAGGAATAAAGGCAAACGGATGGCGAATGGGAACGGCCTTACTGACCTGGCATCCAGTGATGAAGAGTCAACAACTGAAAGGCCAGGCACTCCCGTCACTAAAAGGGGGAGAGGCCGTCCTCCGACTACAGGAGCGTACGTTGGCCTGGCGAAAGCCAAGGCACAGTTGAACGAACAGAGACGCGAGGAGTTGCGCCTTGTTGCTGAGTTGGAGCTGGCCAAGGACATTGCAGAGCGACCCTTGAGGACCCCGAGACGGTCAGAGTCTCTATTGGAAGGAGAGTCGGAAACTAAGACTGTTTCCGACCTTAATGAACAGGTGCTTGTAGCCGTTGATACAATCACGACGGTCGCCCAAAGGTCTAAAAACCTGAAGGGCACTTTTGTGAAGCGCCTACATGGCGCAGCGGCGACAATAAAGGCTGCCGCTTCGGAATGGAGATCCCACACCACAAACGAGGAGACCCGCAAGCTCCAGGCGGATAATGCTCGCCTGCGATCCGAAATGGCCGACCTGCGCAGGGAGATGGCGACAATGAAGGAGGAAATGGAGAGAACTAGGAAACAGGGAAGTCCTGAGCCCTCTGCTATGGATATGACTGAGGTGCTGCCCCATGATTTGCAGCCCTCCAAAAAGGCAGACCGGCGTGCCCCTCCCAGGGGCGTGAGCGCCCCGGTTTCCCTGCCCTCGGAAGAGTTCACACGCGCTCTTATGAACCAGTTTGGAACTATGCTATGTGCACGGTTGGAGGCTCTAGAGCCAAGGCTCCTTCCAGCCCTAATCCCGCGACCGCCACCACAGGTCGCGGATAGAGCGAGAGACGCGGCCCCAGCGACCGCTGTAGCAGGGTCTACTAAACGAGTTTCGAGGCCAGCCCAAAAAGCAGACGCCCCGACCTCTGTTTTGGAAGCTCCCAAAGCGTCGAAGAATAAACGCAAGTTGGAAAAGACAGCGGCCCCTCAGCCGCAAGTTGCCTTGCAGGAGTCTCACCAACTGCCTGTTGCGTCCGCATCTATGGAGGAGCAATGGAAGGTGGTAGGGCCCAAGCGCGACAAGCGCTCCAAAGGCAAAAAGAAGGTCACGGCAAAAGAGCAACCCGAGCAGCAACAGAAGCTGCCCAAAAAGAAGAAAAGCGCACGGAAACTCAGAGCCCCGAGAACTGCGGCGGTTGTGCTATCCTTGCAGCCGAACGCCGAGGAGACTGGGGCTACTTATGAGAAGGTGCTGTCAGCCGTCAAGAGCAAACTCAGGCTGCAGGATTTAGACATCCCCTCTGTACGGTTCCGGAGGGCAGCCACTGGTGCGCGCATACTGGAGATCTCAGGAGACACCAGTGGTGAGAAGGCTGACCTCCTTGCCTCTAAAATGAAGGAGGTGTTAAGCGAAGACGTAGTCCGGGTCTCCAGGCCCACAAAATGCGCAGAGCTGCGCATCACGGGTCTGGACGACTCTGTGACGAAAGAGGAGGTTGCGGCTGCGATCTCAAGGGTCGGAGAATGCCCCACCGACACCATTAAGACAGGCGAAATCCGACTGGACTTTGCTGGGCTCGGTGCCTTATGGGTGCGCTGCCCGGTTGCTGCTGCAATGAAGGTGGCTGAAAAAGGGCGACTACTTGTCGGTTGGGTGTCAGCCCAGGTGAAAGTGTTGGAGGTGAGAACTGCGCGTTGTTTTCGCTGCTTGGAGACCGGACACATGCGGGCGCAGTGCACAGCTCAAATAGACCGCAGTAATGTTTGTTACCGATGCGGTCAACAGGGGCATAAAGCAGGGCAGTGCTCGGCGCCCGCGCACTGCATCATCTGTGCGGCGACTAATAAGCAGGCGAATCACGGGCTTGGCAGCAAAGCGTGCGGTGCTTCCGTGGCCGGTCGGCCGAATAAGAGGTGGAATGGAAAAAATGGCGATAGCCCCCGGGTTCCCTCGCAACTTTCTAGCCAACCCATCAGTGCGGTGGGGCGGATCGAGGTGAACAGCGAGATGGCCGAATAATAAATGGCTACTCGCTTCCTCCAGGCGAATCTCAACCATTGCGCCAGGGCTCAGGACCTCCTTGCTCAGAGCCTGGCGCAGTGGTTGATAAATGTTGCGATCATTTCGGAGCCTTATTACATCCCGACCAGAGAAAACTGGGTGGCTGACAACGACGGCGTTGTGGCCATAGCCATGCAGCCGTCTTCGAGCTCGTTCCCGTTTGAGAGGGTGGTAAAGGGCCAAGGTTATGTGTCAGCAATAATCGACGGAACAACAGTGGTGGGGATATACTGTTCCCCTAGTTGGACGCTTGCCAACTTTGAAAATCTGCTTGCTGAGGTTGGGGCGCTAGTTGCCCGGGCATCCTCCGGCCCGCTTCTGTTTGCCGGTGACTTTAATGCCAAATCAACGGAATGGGGCTCCCCGGCTACGGACGCTCGCGGGAGCGTGCTTGAGGATTGGGCAGCCGCTCTGGGGCTACAGGTCCTTAACACGGGAACAGAAGACACGTGCGTGCGCCCCCAGGGCGGGTCTATTGTGGACATTTCGTTCGCTTCTCCTGTACTGGCCCGCCGTGTCCAAGGATGGCGGGTAGAAGTGGACGTGGAAACACTGTCAGACCACCGATACATTCGGTTTGATGTGTCTGCACTCCTCTACGCCCATAATAGTGCTGGTCATCCCTCTGCCGAAAGCGGTCCGCGATGGGTAGTGAAGCGGCTCAACAAAGAGTTTGCTAAAGAGGCAGCAATCGTGGAGGCATGGGTGGCTGGTTCTGACCCGATCAGTAGGGTTGACGAAGAAGCGGAGCGGCTTGGCGCCGCCCTTACAAACATCTGTGATGCATCTATGCCCAGGGCCAAACCATTCAGGCCACGGCGCCGGGTATATTGGTGGCGTCCCGAGCTCAGGGAGCTGCGGAGAGCTTGCGTAGCCGCGCGCCGCCTATACACTCGTAGCAGGCGGAGGCGAGTACGCGACCGGGGCCGAGAAGATGAGCTCTACGAATCGTACCGGGTTTCCTGTCAGGCCCTGCAGATGGCTATAATGAAGGCAAAGGAGGAGGCTTGGGAGGAGTGGCTCGAGACTCTCAACCGGGATCCGTGGGGGAGGCCGTATCGGGTCGTGAGACAAAAACTCCGACCGTGGGCGCCCCCATTGACAAGCACTCTCGAGCCGCAGCTCTTGGAGCGTGTCGTAGACACCCTCTTTCCCCAACGAAGAGAATGGGTGCCGCCCCCCATGACCGCCGCTAGATCACGGGGATTAGAGGTGGAAGAATCTGCACCCGCGGTAACGGACGCAGAGTTTGAAGCGGCGATTCTTAGGCTTCGGTCGAAGAATACCGCTCCCGGTCCGGATGGCATCCCAGGACGCGCATTAGTGGTTGCCTTGGGTGAAATGGGCGAGAGGGTCAAGGCACTTTTCTCAGAATGTCTAGCACAGGGAAGATTCCCGAGCCGTTGGAAGACGGGGAGACTCGTCCTTCTTCGCAAAGGTGGGCGTCCGGCCGATCAACCATCGTCCTATCGTCCGATTGTGCTGCTTGACGAGGCGGGGAAACTTTTCGAGCGGGTGCTCGCTCTTCGCCTTGTCAAGTGCATGAATCCGGGCCTGCACGATGCGCAATTCGGCTTCCGGTGTGGGAGATCGACCGTAGATGCCATAGCGCGGGTAAAAGCTCTGGCCGAAGAGATAGTTTCCCAAGGTGAGGTGATGTTAGCGGTGTCCTTGGACATCTCTAATGCCTTTAACTCCCTTCCCTGGGAAACAATAATGGAGGCGCTGCAGTACCACAACGTACCCCGGTACCTGCTGGCGATCGTAAGGGACTACTTTGTCGGTAGGGCAGTGATGTTCCCAACGAGAAATGGCTGGGGACTAAAGGCAATGTCGTGCGGTGTTCCACAGGGTTCGGTCCTAGGACCGCTCCTGTGGAACATCGGCTACGACTGGGTGCTACGTGGCAGCTGGTTGCGGGGCGTGAGCGTCACGTGCTACGCTGACGACACCCTGATAGCGGCCCGTGGCACCAATCACAGGGACGCAGCTGTAGTGGCGACGGCGGGCGTGGCACACGTCGTTCAGAGGATCCGCGCCCTGGGCCTGGAGGTAGCGCTGCATAAATCGGAGGCACTGGTCTTTCACGGACCTCGCAACGCACCCCCGCCGGGAGCACAAATCGTGGTGGGAGGAGCTTCCATCGCTGTCGGGTCGACGATGAAATACCTGGGACTCGTTCTTGACGCCAGATGGAAGTTCGAGGAGCACTTCCGGCGCTTGGCCCCAAAACTGGTGGCTGCAGCTGGAGAGCTCGGAAGGATACTGCCGAACGTAGGAGGTCCAGGGCATGCATGTCGGCGTCTGCACACTGGTGTGGTGAGATCAATGGCACTCTACGGTGCGCCAATATGGGCAGAGTCTCTGAGTGCCCAGAACCAGGCCCAACTGCGACGTCCGCAACGGGTCATGGCACTAAGATTGGCTCGTGCGTACCGAACGGTGTCGTTCGCTGGAGCCTGCCTCCTCGCCGGCAGCCCGCCGTGGGACCTCGAAGCCGGGGTCCTTACGGCGGTATACCGGCGAGCCAAAGAGGCGAAAAGTCAGGGCGACAACCCGCATCCGCGAGAGGTCGCGAAGTGGAGGGAGGAGGCCGGTGAAGGCTTAATACGAAAGTGGTCTGAGCGCCTCGCTGTACCGCGAGCTAGCCGGGAATTGGTGGATGCTGTTCGGCCTGTCCTCAGGGAGTGGGTCGACAGGAAGCACGGTGCCCTCTCATATCACCTGACCCAGATCCTCACCGGGCATGGTTGTTTTAGCCGATACTTGTGTGAGGTGGCGATGAGGGAGCCGTCCACGGCGTGTCACCACTGCAATAGTGGTCTCCCGGACACGGCCCATCATACGCGCGTAGAGTGCCCTGCGTGGGCGGAGCCTCGCGCCGCCGTGTCCGCGACGGTCGGACCGGACCTCTCGCTGCCGGCCATAGTAAAAGCCATGGCAGAAAGCGCAGAGGCCTGGGAAGCTGTGTCGTCCTTTAGTGACAATGTCATGTCACTGAAGGAAGCGGCGGAAAGGGAACGCGAGATCGACCTCAACTCGCTCCCAATCCGCCGCAGGAGACCGGGCCGCAGGCGGTTGGCATTCGCCAACCGTTTGCCGGCATAACGGGGACCCGCGGGCGATGGATCGGGGGGTCTGTCGTCTGCCTGAAAGGGTCCCGAGCTGGAAGGCACCCCAAGTGTTCCGGGGTGCCTACGGCGGAGTGTGAGAAGGAAATCTCTTCTCATGAAGATGGGCCTGAAAAGGCAGCGCTGGTGGGTCGCGGTGGTGCAATAGCCTTCCCGTAGCCCGCCCATGCGAGCGATGGAACACCCCAGGGGTTTTAGTCGGTGAGAGTCCGACATAACCAGTCGACCCCCCCGGGTCGGGTGGTATCCATAATGGATTTCCCCTGGGTAACAAAAAAAAAAAAAAAAAAAAAGGTTAGGTTAGGTTAGGTTCCCCCCCGAAGTGCTGCCACCTTGTCGTGGTGGGGGGGCTTGCGTGTCTCAATGATCCCCGAGGCTATGCCGGATAGGGCTTCCCATACCGGACAGGCTTGGGGTGAGGGGCCAGACTAAGAGCGGCACATTCCCTTCCCAATTCCCACCTTCCTTTTCCCCTCCCTTAATTCCCTTCTTATCCCTTTCCCAACCACTTTCCCATCCTATTCCAACCGAACCAGTGGCGGTATATCCACTCACATTAAAGGCTAGCGCGAGCCTTGGGGAATTAAATGCTCCCCTAAAAGTGCGTCCTCCCTGAAAGGCGGTGGGGAGGGTAAGCTGCACGGTGGAAGGAGAATGGGTGGTTGCAAAAATAAACTACCCCAGGCGGGTACCCGAAAGGGAGAATCCCGCCCATCCGCTTCGGCGGATGGCAGCCCCACGTATTCTGGGGGGGGCAACAACACCCTCGTAGACCGGCAGGGTGCCGGTCTCCGTGAACACGACCTTGGCTTTTCTCACACGGAACTTGATTTTCACACGGAATTTGATTCTGCTAGCGATTTGGTAAATGTTGATTTGATGGTGGAGACGGACGTCCATAATAATGTGGCGTGCGCCGAAACCAAAAGCGTTGGCGTCTCTGACTCGGGCCCGCCTTTAAAGGTGCGTGCTAGGGCTGCACCAGTGCATCTAGAACCAAGGGTGGTATTGATGCGTATGGGCCAAGATGTTGGAGGCACAGGTGAGTCCGCATCAGACACGGACACCAGCCCGGTCACCGTTCGATCGGGTTCACCGGGATCTGTAGACGGCCGCTTTTGGCAGAGGAATAAAGGCAAACGGATGGCGAATGGGAACGGCCTTACTGACCTGGCATCCAGTGATGAAGAGTCAACAACTGAAAGGCCAGGCACTCCCGTCACTAAAAGGGGGAGAGGCCGTCCTCCGACTACAGGAGCGTACGTTGGCCTGGCGAAAGCCAAGGCGCAGTTGAACGAACAGAGACGCGAGGAGTTGCGCCTTGTTGCTGAGTTGGAGCTGGCCAAGGACATTGCAGAGCGACCCTTGAGGACCCCGAGACGGTCAGAGTCTCTATTGGAAGGAGAGTCGGAAACTAAGACTGTTTCCGACCTTAATGAACAGGTGCTTGTAGCCGTTGATACAATCACGACGGTCGCCCAAAGGTCTAAAAACCTGAAGGGCACTTTTGTGAAGCGCCTACATGGCGCAGCGGCGACAATAAAGGCTGCCGCTTCGGAATGGAGATCCCACACCACAAACGAGGAGACCCGCAAGCTCCAGGCGGATAATGCTCGCCTGCGATCCGAAATGGCCGACCTGCGCAGGGAGATGGCGACAATGAAGGAGGAAATGGAGAGAACTAGGAAACAGGGAAGTCCTGAGCCCTCTGCTATGGATATGACTGAGGTGCTGCCCCATGATTTGCAGCCCTCCAAAAAGGCAGACCGGCGTGCCCCTCCCAGGGGCGTGAGCGCCCCGGTTTCCCTGCCCTCGGAAGAGTTCACACGCGCTCTTATGAACCAGTTTGGAACTATGCTATGTGCACGGTTGGAGGCTCTAGAGCCAAGGCTCCTTCCAGCCCTAATCCCGCGACCGCCACCACAGGTCGCGGATAGAGCGAGAGACGCGGCCCCAGCGACCGCTGTAGCAGGGTCTACTAAACGAGTTTCGAGGCCAGCCCAAAAAGCAGACGCCCCGACCTCTGTTTTGGAAGCTCCCAAAGCGTCGAAGAATAAACGCAAGTTGGAAAAGACAGCGGCCCCTCAGCCGCAAGTTGCCTTGCAGGAGTCTCACCAACTGCCTGTTGCGTCCGCATCTATGGAGGAGCAATGGAAGGTGGTAGGGCCCAAGCGCGACAAGCGCTCCAAAGGCAAAAAGAAGGTCACGGCAAAAGAGCAACCCGAGCAGCAACAGAAGCTGCCCAAAAAGAAGAAAAGCGCACGGAAACTCAGAGCCCCGAGAACTGCGGCGGTTGTGCTATCCTTGCAGCCGAACGCCGAGGAGACTGGGGCTACTTATGAGAAGGTGCTGTCAGCCGTCAAGAGCAAACTCAGGCTGCAGGATTTAGACATCCCCTCTGTACGGTTCCGGAGGGCAGCCACTGGTGCGCGCATACTGGAGATCTCAGGAGACACCAGTGGTGAGAAGGCTGACCTCCTTGCCTCTAAAATGAAGGAGGTGTTAAGCGAAGACGTAGTCCGGGTCTCCAGGCCCACAAAATGCGCAGAGCTGCGCATCACGGGTCTGGACGACTCTGTGACGAAAGAGGAGGTTGCGGCTGCGATCTCAAGGGTCGGAGAATGCCCCACCGACACCATTAAGACAGGCGAAATCCGACTGGACTTTGCTGGGCTCGGTGCCTTATGGGTGCGCTGCCCGGTTGCTGCTGCAATGAAGGTGGCTGAAAAAGGGCGACTACTTGTCGGTTGGGTGTCAGCCCAGGTGAAAGTGTTGGAGGTGAGAACTGCGCGTTGTTTTCGCTGCTTGGAGACCGGACACATGCGGGCGCAGTGCACAGCTCAAATAGACCGCAGTAATGTTTGTTACCGATGCGGTCAACAGGGGCATAAAGCAGGGCAGTGCTCGGCGCCCGCGCACTGCATCATCTGTGCGGCGACTAATAAGCAGGCGAATCACGGGCTTGGCAGCAAAGCGTGCGGTGCTTCCGTGGCCGGTCGGCCGAATAAGAGGTGGAATGGAAAAAATGGCGATAGCCCCCGGGTTCCCTCGCAACTTTCTAGCCAACCCATCAGTGCGGTGGGGCGGATCGAGGTGAACAGCGAGATGGCCGAATAATAAATGGCTACTCGCTTCCTCCAGGCGAATCTCAACCATTGCGCCAGGGCTCAGGACCTCCTTGCTCAGAGCCTGGCGCAGTGGTTGATAAATGTTGCGATCATTTCGGAGCCTTATTACATCCCGACCAGAGAAAACTGGGTGGCTGACAACGACGGCGTTGTGGCCATAGCCATGCAGCCGTCTTCGAGCTCGTTCCCGTTTGAGAGGGTGGTAAAGGGCCAAGGTTATGTGTCAGCAATAATCGACGGAACAACAGTGGTGGGGATATACTGTTCCCCTAGTTGGACGCTTGCCAACTTTGAAAATCTGCTTGCTGAGGTTGGGGCGCTAGTTGCCCGGGCATCCTCCGGCCCGCTTCTGTTTGCCGGTGACTTTAATGCCAAATCAACGGAATGGGGCTCCCCGGCTACGGACGCTCGCGGGAGCGTGCTTGAGGATTGGGCAGCCGCTCTGGGGCTACAGGTCCTTAACACGGGAACAGAAGACACGTGCGTGCGCCCCCAGGGCGGGTCTATTGTGGACATTTCGTTCGCTTCTCCTGTACTGGCCCGCCGTGTCCAAGGATGGCGGGTAGAAGTGGACGTGGAAACACTGTCAGACCACCGATACATTCGGTTTGATGTGTCTGCACTCCTCTACGCCCATAATAGTGCTGGTCATCCCTCTGCCGAAAGCGGTCCGCGATGGGTAGTGAAGCGGCTCAACAAAGAGTTTGCTAAAGAGGCAGCAATCGTGGAGGCATGGGTGGCTGGTTCTGACCCGATCAGTAGGGTTGACGAAGAAGCGGAGCGGCTTGGCGCCGCCCTTACAAACATCTGTGATGCATCTATGCCCAGGGCCAAACCATTCAGGCCACGGCGCCGGGTATATTGGTGGCGTCCCGAGCTCAGGGAGCTGCGGAGAGCTTGCGTAGCCGCGCGCCGCCTATACACTCGTAGCAGGCGGAGGCGAGTACGCGACCGGGGCCGAGAAGATGAGCTCTACGAATCGTACCGGGTTTCCTGTCAGGCCCTGCAGATGGCTATAATGAAGGCAAAGGAGGAGGCTTGGGAGGAGTGGCTCGAGACTCTCAACCGGGATCCGTGGGGGAGGCCGTATCGGGTCGTGAGACAAAAACTCCGACCGTGGGCGCCCCCATTGACAAGCACTCTCGAGCCGCAGCTCTTGGAGCGTGTCGTAGACACCCTCTTTCCCCAACGAAGAGAATGGGTGCCGCCCCCCATGACCGCCGCTAGATCACGGGGATTAGAGGTGGAAGAATCTGCACCCGCGGTAACGGACGCAGAGTTTGAAGCGGCGATTCTTAGGCTTCGGTCGAAGAATACCGCTCCCGGTCCGGATGGCATCCCAGGACGCGCATTAGTGGTTGCCTTGGGTGAAATGGGCGAGAGGGTCAAGGCACTTTTCTCAGAATGTCTAGCACAGGGAAGATTCCCGAGCCGTTGGAAGACGGGGAGACTCGTCCTTCTTCGCAAAGGTGGGCGTCCGGCCGATCAACCATCGTCCTATCGTCCGATTGTGCTGCTTGACGAGGCGGGGAAACTTTTCGAGCGGGTGCTCGCTCTTCGCCTTGTCAAGTGCATGAATCCGGGCCTGCACGATGCGCAATTCGGCTTCCGGTGTGGGAGATCGACCGTAGATGCCATAGCGCGGGTAAAAGCTCTGGCCGAAGAGATAGTTTCCCAAGGTGAGGTGATGTTAGCGGTGTCCTTGGACATCTCTAATGCCTTTAACTCCCTTCCCTGGGAAACAATAATGGAGGCGCTGCAGTACCACAACGTACCCCGGTACCTGCTGGCGATCGTAAGGGATTACTTTGTCGGTAGGGCAGTGATGTTCCCGTCGAGAAATGGCTGGGGACTAAAGGCAATGTCGTGCGGTGTTCCACAGGGTTCGGTCCTAGGACCGCTCCTGTGGAACATCGGCTACGACTGGGTGCTACGTGGCAGCTGGTTGCGGGGCGTGAGCGTCACGTGCTACGCTGACGACACCCTGATAGCGGCCCGTGGCACCAATCACAGGGACGCAGCTGTAGTGGCGACGGCGGGCGTGGCACACGTCGTTCAGAGGATCCGCGCCCTGGGCCTGGAGGTAGCGCTGCATAAATCGGAGGCACTGGTCTTTCACGGACCTCGCAACGCACCCCCGCCGGGAGCGCAAATCGTGGTGGGAGGAGCTTCCATCGCTGTCGGGTCGACGATGAAATACCTGGGACTCGTTCTTGACGCCAGATGGAAGTTCGAGGAGCACTTCCGGCGCTTGGCCCCAAAACTGGTGGCTGCAGCTGGAGAGCTCGGAAGGATACTGCCGAACGTAGGAGGTCCAGGGCATGCATGTCGGCGTCTGCACACTGGTGTGGTGAGATCAATGGCACTCTACGGTGCGCCAATATGGGTAGAGTCTCTGAGTGCCCAGAACCAGGCCCAACTGCGACGTCCGCAACGGGTCATGGCACTAAGATTGGCTCGTGCGTACCGAACGGTGTCGTTCGCTGGAGCCTGCCTCCTCGCCGGCAGCCCGCCGTGGGACCTCGAAGCCGGGGTCCTTACGGCGGTATACCGGCGAGCCAAAGAGGCGAAAAGTCAGGGCGACAACCCGCATCCGCGAGAGGTCGCGAAGTGGAGGGAGGAGGCCGGTGAAGGCTTAATACGAAAGTGGTCTGAGCGCCTCGCTGTACCGCGAGCTAGCCGGGAATTGGTGGATGCTGTTCGGCCTGTCCTCAGGGAGTGGGTCGACAGGAAGCACGGTGCCCTCTCATATCACCTGACCCAGATCCTCACCGGGCATGGTTGTTTTAGCCGATACTTGTGTGAGGTGGCGATGAGGGAGCCGTCCACGGCGTGTCACCACTGCAATAGTGGTCTCCCGGACACGGCCCATCATACGCGCGTAGAGTGCCCTGCGTGGGCGGAGCCTCGCGCCGCCGTGTCCGCGACGGTCGGACCGGACCTCTCGCTGCCGGCCATAGTAAAAGCCATGGCAGAAAGCGCAGAGGCCTGGGAAGCTGTGTCGTCCTTTAGTGACAATGTCATGTCACTGAAGGAAGCGGCGGAAAGGGAACGCGAGATCGACCTCAACTCGCTCCCAATCCGCCGCAGGAGACCGGGCCGCAGGCGGTTGGCATTCGCCAACCGTTTGCCGCCATAACGGGGACCCGCGGGCGATGGATCGGGGGGTCTGTCGTCTGCCTGAAAGGGTCCCGAGCTGGAAGGCACCCCAAGTGTTCCGGGGTGCCTACGGCGGAGTGTGAGAAGGAAATCTGTTCTCATGAAGATGGGCCTGAAAAGGCAGCGCTGGTGGGTCGCGGTGGTGCAATTAGCCTTCCCGTAGCCCGCCCATGCGAGCGATGGAACACCCCAGGGGTTTTAGTCGGTGCGAGTCCGACATAACCATCCGACCCCCCCGGGCGGGTGGTATCCATAACGGATTTCCCCTGGGTATCAAAAAAAAAAAAAAAAAAAAAAAGGTTAGGTTAGGTTATGTCCCCCCCCCCCCCCCGTGTGTCGCTACCTTGTCGTGGTGGGGGGGCTTGAGCCCCTTAGTGATCTTCGGGCCTAAAAGCTCGAAGTGAAAGGGTGACCAAGAGCGGCACGGCCCCGGTGGAGCCCATCTTGGGCCAGGCGGGGTAGATGCGCCCTAGTGAAAGGGTGCGTCGTATTCCTGCTCCCTATCTCCCCTGGAGCAGGGGATTATGGGGATGCAGAGGCGGTGGGTCCGCTCTCGGTACTTCTCTGATTAGCAGAGTTGACGGAGATGCGGACGTGCCGGCCTGGATTAGCGGTGAGCCTCATGTACCACATTTATGTGGAGAAAGGGTCAGCGTAACTGCAACACAGGGGAACTCACCCCTTTAAAAAGAGGAGGGTGCTCTCCCTTTAAAAAGAGCAGGGGACTTCCACCTCTTTACGAAAGGAATTATGAGTGGTTTTAAAAATGTACTACCCCAGGAGGGTACCCTTCGGGGAGAATCCCTCGGCGCGCAAGCGTCCAGCCCCACGTACTCTGGGGGGGGCAAAAATCGCTCCGCGGGCCTAGACAGCCCGCGAATAAACCTACACTCGGCGGCGATACAGATCCCGCAGGTCCCGCACATATTTGGGACCAACGCGCCATCGCGCGAGTGCTCGGTGCTTCTCACGAGGCACCCAGCAACAACAAGCTCGGAGCCCGAACTGAGGGCCAACACAAGCTCGGAGAAAAGCTTCGTCTCACAAGGGACCGGAGGTCGCGAGTCCTCCGGTAAGAGCAAGCTCGAGGACATCTTGGAGGGAGCTGAGCGGACCAAGACGAAGCAGAAGCGCAAGAGATTGCGGCCTGCTTCATCCGACTTCAGCTCGAGCGATGAAGGCTCAACAGTGGGAGCTGAGAGGCCGGCGGCCAGGGGCAGAGGCCGCCCACCAACGACTGGCAAGTACGTCGGTCTTGCCAAGGCGAAGGAGGCATATACTCGGGCCCTGAGGGAGCAGGCTCAGCTGGAGGCGGAAGTAGAAGTGCAAGATATGCATATTAGGACCCGCCAGGGATACCAGAGGGGCGACTCACCTTTGTCGACCAATGAACCAGAGTGTACCGTGGCCACGGTACAGCTCGGTCAGCAGGTGGCCGACAGTGTGGCCATAATTACAAAGGTCGCCAAAAAGTCTAAAAACCTGTCAGGGGGCTACGTTAAATGCCTGAAGGAGGCGGCCATGGCTATCTCCGATGCGTTTGCTGAGCTCAGCAAACGCACCAGCACGGAGGAGACGGTTCGGCTGCAAGCCGACAACACCCGGCTTCAGATGGAGATGGCCAGCCTCCGAAAAGAGCTGGCCGACTTACGGAAGGACATGGAGGGGATGCGGAAGCAGGGCAGCCCGCCACCTCCCCACACCGGATCAGACAGGGAAGAGCTGCCCCCTGCGCGGCCTTCCCCAAAGGGAAGGACGGATGGACGTAGAGCCATCAAACCGCCACCGACGCAGATGGAGGAGCTCTGCCAGGCGGTCATGGCCCACGTCGAACCATATCTTGAGGCCCGCTTAGCCGGGCTCAAGAAAAAGCCGATTCCGGGAAAGCCTGTACGGCCTCTGTCGGCCCTCGAAGCCAGGAGAGCTGGACAGGCTGATGACTCTGCTTCAGGTTCTGCCCCCACCCGCCCTAAAAAGAAGCGGACAAGGAAGGGCAAAAATAAAGAGGTCCGCCCCGACCCTATTCCGCTGCCACCGCCGGCCGATAAGTCGACCTCGTCGACCAAATGGACGAAGGTGGAGCGGAAAAAGAAAAAGGCGAAAGATAAGAGGGAACAAGTGGAGAAGCTTCCAGCTCCGGCAAACAAGAGGAAGAAGAAGCCCAAGAGACTCCGACCTCCTCGCTCTGCGGCTGTAGTAGTTACACTGCTGGAGCCGCAAGCGAAGGAGAGAGGAGCCGACTTGGGTACGGTTTTAGCGGAGGCCAAAAGGAAGGTCAGGTTGGAAGACCTAGGAATCCCTGGCCTCCGGTTCCGCAAGGCCCAGACAGGTGCCTACATAATGGAGGTGCCGGGCACCACAAGCGGGGATAAGGCGGATGCCCTAGCCAAAAAGCTGGAGGAAGTTTTGGACCCTACACTGGTCCGAATATCTAGACCCACCAAGTGCGCAGAGCTGCGCATCTCGGGTCTAGATGAGTCAGTGCTGTGTCCCGAGGTTGTGGCGGCAGTCGCACGAGTCGGAGGCTGTCCAGAGGCTGACATTAAGTCGGGCGAAGTCGTCTTTGGCCCCTCTGGACTAGGAACAGTGTGGCTTCGCTGCCCTATCCCGGCGGCCAAAAAAGTGGTGGAAGCGGGTAGGCTACTGGTGGGCTGGGTATCGGCGCAGGTCAAACTGCTCGACGCACGCCCCCTACGCTGCTTCCGCTGCCTCGAGGTGGGCCACGTGCGGGCAATGTGCAAGGCATCGGTTGACCGCACCCTCTTGTGCTACCGCTGCTTTCTACCTGGCCACATGGCCAATGCGTGTACGGCACCTGCACGCTGTGCGCTATGTGCAGATGCCGGGCTGCCGGCGAACCACAGGGTGGGAAGCAAGGGGTGCAACCCACCCAAAAAGAAGCAGAATCGCGCTGACGATGGCCTTCGGGCCTCCTCGCAGCAGGTTACCCGGATTAACAGCGCTGATGAAACCCGGGTCGAGGAGGTTGAAATGGTCGAGGGATAGTATGGCTCCCACTCGTTTTCTGCAGGCGAATCTCAACCACTGCGCCAGAGCTCAGGACCTCCTGTTCCAGAGCATGGCGGAGTGGTTGATCCACATAGCCGTAGTGGCCGAGCCATATTCGGTCCCTCCCAGGGACAACTGGGCAGGGGACCTGGACAGCCTCGTAGCCATTGCCACCCAAACATCGGCTGGCTCTGCACCTCTCGAAAGGGTGGTGCAGGGTCATGGCTACGTGGCTGCGTACGTTGCCAAAACGTTGGTAGTCGGGACGTATTTCTCGCCGAACAGGGCCCTCGCAGACTTTGAGAATTTTCTCGACGAAGTGGGGGCTCTTATCGGCAGAAGTTGCCCCGAACTGGTGCTGGTTGCCGGGGATCTCAACGCGAAATCCACGGCTTGGGGCTCTCCCGCAACTGACATGCGCGGACACGCGCTGTTGGAGTGGGTGGTTGCGACCGGGTTAGTTGTGCTGAACCGAGGGGCGGTCGACACGTGCGTGCGGCAACAGGGCGGATCCATCGTGGATGTGACATTCGCGAATGGTGCCCTGGCGCGCCGTGTCCAAGGCTGGGAGGTGTTGGAGGGTGTAGAGACACTATCGGATCACCGATATGTTCGGTACGAAGTCTCCGCCCACCACACTACCCCGGACGGCCTGAACCGTCCTCGGAGAGGTGATGGCCCTAGATGGGCACTAAACCGGCTTGACCGGGACGTCCTGTATGCGGCGGCCTTGATCCAGGCCTGGCCGGAAGTGCCCGAAGGCCCGGTCCACATCGAGGACGAAGCAGCCTGGCTCGGCGATGCGATGACGCAGGTGTGCGACGCCGCTATGCCGAGAGCGAAACCGACAGGTCCGAGGCGGAACGTATACTGGTGGTCCGCAGAACTTACGCAGCTGCGCAAGGATTGCGTGGCTGCGAGACGCCAGTATACTAGGAGCCGAAGGCGAAGAAGGAGAGACCTGGCGGAGGAAGACCAGCTGTACGCTGCCTACAGGCTGGCCAACACAAGTCTGTGCACGGCCATAGGCAAGTCGAAGGACCTGGCCGAGAAGGAAATGCTGGAGACTCTGAATAGCGACCCGTGGGGGCGGCCGTACAAGACGGTGAGGTGCAAGCTTCGCCCTTGGGCCCCCCCGCTAACGCAAAGTCTCCAGCCCAACCTGCTGAGTCAGATTGTGGGAGCCCTCTTCCCACAGCGGGGCGTTCATCTGCCCCCGCCCATGGCTCCAGCATCCACACCGGTGGAAAACACCGTCCCTGAGGTGACGGAGGGAGAACTGGGGGCGGCGGTGCTGAGGCTTAAGGCCAAAAACACCGCCCCAGGTCCCGACGGTGTCCCCGGACGCGCGTGGGTGTTGGCACTTGGGCCACTCGAGGAAAGGGTGAGGGCACTATTTACCGCATGCCTGGTTCAGGGCCAAATCCCAAGGAACTGGAAGTGCGGTAAATTAGTGCTGCTCCGAAAAGAAGGACGACCGGCCGACTCTCCTTCCGGATATAGGCCGATCGTCCTCCTGGACGAGGGGGCCAAGCTTTTCGAGCGGGTGGTGGCCGCCCGAATTACGAAACATCTGCGAGAGGAAGGGCCGGACTTGAGCGCGTGCCAGTACGGATTTCGTCAGGGCAGGTCCACCATCGACGCAATTGCGCGGGTGAGGGCCTTGGCGGATGACGCGGTATCCCGGGGAGAGGTGGTGTTGGCAGTGTCCTTGGACATTGCTAACGCGTTCAACACCCTCCCCTGGGAAACCATCCAGGAGGCGCTCAGGTACCATAACATACCGGCGCACCTGTGTAGGGTGGTGGGGGCATATCTCTCTGAGAGGGCGATCCGCTACCCTACCCAGGAAGAGTGGGTGGAGAGGTCAATGTCGTGCGGTGTTCCACAGGGTTCTGTCCTAGGGCCGCTCCTGTGGAACATCGGGTACGACTGGGTTCTGCGTGGCGCCAACTTACCGGGAGTTGACGCGACGTGCTACGCTGACGACACCCTCGTCACGGCCCGAGGTGAGACGTTCAGGGAGGCGTCCGTGTTGGCCACCGCTGGAGTGGCCCACGTAGTGGATCGAATCCGAAGGCTGGGGCTGGAAGTAGCCCTACACAAATCCGAGGCCATCTGTTTTCATGGGCCTCGGAGGGCACCTCCACCGGGTTCCTGCATAGTGGTGGGTGGAGTATCCATCGGCATCGAGAAGACGATGAAGTACTTGGGACTCGTCCTCGACAGCCGGTGGAACTTCCAGGAGCATTTCCGGCGCTTGGCACCGAAGCTGATTGGCACCGCGTCAGCACTGAGCCGGCTCCTCCCAAACGTGGGCGGGCCAAATGCGGGCTGCCGCCGCTTATACACGGGTGTGGTGCGGTCGATGGCGCTCTATGGAGCACCCATCTGGGTAGATGCCCTTTCCGCCCATAACAGGACCCTACTGCGACAACCGCAAAGGGTCATGGCGGTTAGGGCAACCAGGGCGTACCGCACCACCTCGTTCGAGGCGGCTTGCGTTCTGGCAGGCACCCCACCGTGGGAGCTGGATGCCGAGGTGCTGGCCAGGGTGTACCGGCGGGTAGCCGAGGTACGCGAGAGAGGGGAACAGCCGTGCCCGGAAGAGATAAGGCGATGGCGAGAGATCTCTCGCCGAACTCTCTTCCGGAAATGGCTGGAGGCTCTAGAACAGCCGAGGGCTGGCCTCTGGACCATATCGGGAGTCCGGCCTGTCCTGCAAGGATGGGTCGAAAGAGAGTGGGGCGTTGTTTCTTTCCACCTAGCACAGGTACTGTCGGGGCACGGATGCTTCGGCAAGTACTTGTGCACGGTCGCAAGGAGAGAAACAACGCCAATGTGTCACCACTGTGGCGGGGCGGAGGACACAGCGCAGCACACGCTGCAAGTGTGTCCCGCATTCGCCGAGCAGCGGGCTCGCCTGACGGCGGAAATCGGGTGCGACCTTTCGCTGCCGGCCGTGATCAAATCCATGACCGACAGCGAAGGCTCGTGGACAGCGGTGGCCTCCTACTGTGAGGAGGTCATGTCGGCTAAGGAGGGAGCGGAGCGGGAGCGCGAAGAGGACCCGTCCTCTCAGCCACTGCGCCGCAGGCGAGTAGGGCGTAGGCGGGCTAACTTCGCCCGCCAAATACCGCCATAAGGAGGACTGCGGGTGATGGGCAAGGGGTTGCCTGTCTCCCGCCATAAAGTCCTCGAGCTGGTAGACGCGCCAAGTGTTCCGGCGCGTCTACAGCGGTGGAGAAAGGAGACGCAGATCTCCTAGAGCTGGGTCCAACATAGGACAGACTGCCGTGCTGCCGCCGCTGTGGTCGGTAATTTTCCCATGGCCGCGGCAGCAATACGGCAGGGAAGCGGAACACCCTGGGGTTTTTAGTGGGTAACCCCCCTCAGAGGGGCGAGACTCCCACATACCCACCGGCAGCCCCTAGCCGGTGGGATCCATAAAGGATTTTCCCCAGGTCAAAAAAAAAAAAAAAAAAAAGGTTATGTCCCCCCCGAACGTGCTGCCACCTTGTCGTGGTGGGGGGGCTTGCGTGTCTCAATGATCCCCGAGGCTATGCCGGATAGGGCTTCCCATACCGGACAGGCTTGGGGTGAGGGGCCAGACTAAGAGCGGCACATTCCCTTCCCAATTCCCACCTTCCTTTTCCCATCCCTTAATTCCCTTCTTATCCCTTTCCCAACCACTTTCCCATCCTATTCCAACCGAACCAGTGGCGGTATATCCACTCACATTAAAGGCTAGCGCGAGCCTTGGGGAATTAAATGCTCCCCTAAAAGTGCGTCCTCCCTGAAAGGCGGTGGGGAGGGTAAGCTGCACGGTGGGAGGAGAATGGGTGGTTGCAAAAATAAACTACCCCAGGCGGGTACCCGCAAGGGAGAATCCCGCCCATCCGCTTCGGCGGATGGCAGCCCCACGTATTCTGGGGGGGGCAACAACACCCTCGTAGACCGGCAGGGTGCCGGTCTCCGTGAACACGACCTTGGCTTTTCTCACACGGAACTTGATTTTCACACGGAATTTGATTCTGCTAGCGATTTGGTAAATGTTGATTTGATGGTGGAGACGGACGTCCATAATAATGTGGCGTGCGCCGAAACCAAAAGCGTTGGCGTCTCTGACTCGGGCCCGCCTTTAAAGGTGCGTGCTAGGGCTGCACCAGTGCATCTAGAACCAAAGGTGGTATTGATGCGTATGGGCCAAGATGTTGGAGGCACAGGTGAGTCCGCATCAGACACGGACACCAGCCCGGTCACCGTTCGATCGGGTTCACCGGGATCTGTAGACGGCCGCTTTTGGCAGAGGAATAAAGGCAAACGGATGGCGAATGGGAACGGCCTTACTGACTTGGCATCCAGTGATGAAGAGTCAACAACTGAAAGGCCAGGCACTCCCGTCACTAAAAGGGGGAGAGGCCGTCCTCCGACTACAGGAGCGTACGTTGGCCTGGCGAAAGCCAAGGCACAGTTGAACGAACAGAGACGCGAGGAGTTGCGCCTTGTTGCTGAGTTGGAGCTGGCCAAGGACATTGCAGAGCGACCCTTGAGGACCCCGAGACGGTCAGAGTCTCTATTGGAAGGAGAGTCGGAAACTAAGACTGTTTCCGACCTTAATGAGCAGGTCCTTGTAGCCGTTGATACAATCACGACGGTCGCCCAAAGGTCTAAAAACCTGAAGGGCACTTTTGTGAAGCGCCTACATGACGCAGCGGCGACAATAAAGGCTGCCGCTTCGGAATGGAGATCCCACACCACAAACGAGGAGACCCGCAAGCTCCAGGCGGATAATGCTCGCCTGCGATCCGAAATGGCCGACCTGCGCAGGGAGATGGCGACAATGAAGGAGGAAATGGAGAGAACTAGGAAACAGGGAAGTCCTGAGCCCTCTGTTATGGATATAACTGAGGTGCTGCCCCATGATTTGCAGCCCTCCAAAAAGGCAGACCGGCGTGCCTCTCCCAGGGGCGTGAGCGCCCCGGTTTCCCTGCCCTCGGAAGAGTTCACACGCGGTCTTATGAACCAGTTTGGAACTATGCTAAGTGCACGGTTGGAGGCTCTAGAGCCAAGGCTCCTTCCAGCCCTAATCCCGCGACCACCACCACCACAGGCCGCGGATAGAGCGAGAGACGCGGCCCCAGCGACCGCTGTAGCAGGGTCTACTAAGCGAGTTTCGAGGCCAGCCCAAAAAGCAGACGCCCCGACCTCTGTTTTGGAAGCTCCCAAAGCGTCGAAGAATAAACGCAAGTTGGAAAAGACAGCGGCCCCTCAGCCGCAAGTTGCCTTGCAGGAGTCTCACCAACTGCCTGTTGCGTCCGCATCTATGGAGGAGTAATGGAAGGTGGTAGGGCCCAAGCGCGACAAGCGCTCCAAAGGCAAAAAGAAGGTCACGGCAAAAGAGCAACCCGAGCAGCAACAGAAGCTGCCCAAAAAGAAGAAAAGCGCACGGAAACTTAGAGCCCCGAGAACTGCGGCGGTTGTGCTATCCTTGCAGCCGAACGCCGAGGAGACTGGGGCTACTTATGAGAAGGTGCTATCAGCCGTCAAGAGCAAACTCAGGCTGCAGGATTTAGACATCCCCTCTATACGGTTCCGGAGGGCAGCCACTGGTGCGCGCATACTGGAGATGCGCATACTGGAGATCTCAGGAGACACCAGTGGTGAGAAGGCTGACCTCCTTGCCTCTAAAATGAAGGAGGTGTTAAGCGAAGACGTAGTCCGGGTCTCCAGGCCCACCAAATGCGCAGAGCTGCGCATCACGGGTCTGGACGACTCTGTGACGAAAGAGGAGGTTGCGGCTGCGATCTCAAGGGTCGGAAAATGCCCCACCGACACCATTAAGACAGGCGAAATCCGACTGGACTTTGCTGGGCTCGGTGCCTTATGGGTGAGCTGCCCGGTTGCTGCTGCAATGAAGGTGGCTGAAAAAGGGCGACTACTTGTCGGTGTCGGGGGGGTTAGGTTAGGTTAGGTTAGGTTAGGTTAGGTTAGGTTAGGTTAGGTTAGGTTAGGTTAGGTTAGGTTTTTTTTTTTTTTTTTTTTGCGTAGGAGGATACAGCCAGGCCGGACCTGACTGCATGCCCGACTTCACTGGGAATGGTGCCCAGTGACCTACGGACTAAAACCTCCCCCTGTGGTGGATGGGAATTATCCGCCGGTCACGCGGCGCTAATGGTTTACGCGTTGTGACCGGCTGATGGGTGGGGATGGGAAGGTCCCTCCAGACCCCAATCAGACTGATTGGGGAAAGGAAATATTAAGGGACGGAGTGGTTTGGGGAATGAGTGTTTGGGGGACGATTATGGGAGTGAATATGATGAAGATGGGGGAGTCCCTCCAAACCCCAATCAGATTGGGGAGAGGAGAATTTTAAGGGACGGAGTGGTTGGGGGACAATTAAGTGAATGGAGTGAAGTGAGTGATTGGGGAAAGTGGTTTGAGGATGCGAGTGAGTGGGGGACGATTAAGGGAATGGAGTGCAGTGGAGTAAGTTGGGGGTATGAGTGAGTGGATAAAGTGAATGGATGAGTGTTTGGTGTGTGGATTGAATCGTGTTTGGTGGTGTAATGGAGTAAGTTGGGATATGATTGAGCGAGTGGATGGAGTGGTCGGTTTAAGTGGGTGGGAGAGTGGGTGGGGGACCTCCAAGGAGGACGCACTTTTGGGGGAGTATTTGGCGCCCCCAGGTTCGCGCTGGCCCTGAGTAAATGTGGTTATACCGCCACAGGTTCGGTATAGAGTTTGGGGGTTTTGACCTCCGAGGAGGACGCACTTTTGGGGGAGTATTTGGCTCCCCCGGGTTTGCGCTGGCCCTGAATAATTGTGGTTATACCGCCACAGGTTCGGTATAGGGTTTGGGGTATCCTCCGAAGAGGACGCACTTTTGGGGGAGTATTTAGCCCCCCCAGGGTCGCGCTGGCCCTGAATGAGTGTGGTTATACCGCCACAGATTCGGTATAGGGTTTGGGGCATGAGTGAATGGGAAAGGAATGGACGATTATGGGAGTAAATGGATGGATGTGATTGGTGGTAGGAGTGGTTGGGAAAAATGTGTGAGTGTGTGGGGGGTTAGACCTCCAAGGAGGAGTGAATGGGTGTTTGTAATGGTGGACAATTGTGAAAAAATGAGTGAGTGTGTGGAAGGTGTGAGGAGTGGATGGGTGTGTGTGCCGCTCTTGGTCTGGCCCCTCACCCCGAGCCTGTCCGGTATGGGAAACCCTGTCCGACATAGCCTCAGGGATCACTGGAGCACACAAGCCCCCCCACCACGACAAGGCGGCGGCACCCAGGGGGGGGGTTAGGTTAGGTTAGGTTAGGTTAGGTTAGGTTAGGTTAGGTTAGGTTAGGTTAGGTTAGGTTAGGTTAGGTTAGGTTAGGTTAGGTTAGGTTAGGTTAGGTTAGGTTAGGTTAGGTTAGGTTAGGTTAGGTTAGGTTAGGTTAGGTTAGGTTAGGTTAGGTTAGGTTAGGTTAGGTTAGGTTAGGTTAGGTTAGGTTAGGTTAGGTTAGGTTAGGTTAGGTTAGGTTAGGTTAGGTTAGGTTAGGTTAGGTTAGGTTAGGTTAGGTTAGGTTAGGTTAGGTTAGGTTAGGTTAGGTTAGGTTAGGTTAGGTTAGGTTAGGTTAGGTTAGGTTAGGTTAGGTTAGGTTAGGTTAGGTTAGGTTAGGTTAGGTTAGGTTAGGTTAGGTTAGGTTAGGTTAGGTTAGGTTAGGTTAGGTTAGGTTAGGTTAGGTTAGGTTAGGTTAGGTTAGGTTAGGTTAGGTTAGGTTAGGTTAGGTTAGGTTAGGTTAGGTTAGGTTAGGTTAGGTTAGGTTAGGTTAGGTTAGGTTAGGTTAGGTTAGGTTAGGTTAGGTTAGGTTAGGTTAGGTTAGGTTAGGTTAGGTTAGGTTAGGTTAGGTTAGGTTAGGTTAGGTTAGGTTAGGTTAGGTTAGGTTAGGTTAGGTTAGGTTAGGTTAGGTTAGGTTAGGTTAGGTTAGGTTAGGTTAGGTTAGGTTAGGTTAGGTTAGGTTAGGTTAGGTTAGGTTAGGTTAGGTTAGGTTAGGTTAGGTTAGGTTAGGTTAGGTTAGGTTAGGTTAGGTTAGGTTAGGTTAGGTTAGGTTAGGTTAGGTTAGGTTAGGTTAGGTTAGGTTAGGTTAGGTTAGGTTAGGTTAGGTTAGGTTAGGTTAGGTTAGGTTAGGTTAGGTTAGGTTAGGTTAGGTTAGGTTAGGTTAGGTTAGGTTAGGTTAGGTTAGGTTAGGTTAGGTTAGGTTTTTTTTTTTTTTTTTTTTTTTTTTTTTTTTTAAACGGGAGGAGGAAAATACTCATGTATACACCCAGGCCTAGGCCTGGCTGTATGCCCGACTCATCTGGGAAGGTGACCCAGACGCCTACGGACTAAAAACCTCCTCCCGGTGGTGGATGGGGTGATTCACCGGTCACGCGGCGCTATCGGGTTACACCTTGTGACCGGCTAATGGGTGGGGATGGGAGAGTCCCTCCAAACCCCAATCAAATTGGGGAGAGGAGAATTTTAAGGGACGGAGTGGTTGGGGGACGATTAAGAGAATGGAGA